>JAQJVK010000007.1:48876838-50311654 GCA_035578135.1 Flexamia atlantica | reverse complement strand
TTTTGTTAACATGTTCTTAGATGAAACGTGATTGCGTATAATAAACTTAATGTCCACATTTTACGTTTTACAAGCGTACAAAAAGATCTTAAAAAAAGAAAACTTAAAAAAAGATAAAACAAAAAGATCCTTGCCTTTTATTTTTAAATACTGAGCAAAAACAACGTGGGGCATATGTAAGATATTTTCTGAAGTTAGGCGTCCATTAGATTAACGGGTCATTATGTGACGGGGGGGGGGGCACGTGCCTGACCTGATCTTTTCTAGGCCCCGACTTTTAAAAATAAAACTAAGCTACAAACGTTAAAGTTTTTACAAAACCCAAAATATACACGGAAATGTATACGGTGGCCAATTATCTACATTTTTACTACTTTTTAGCAAATTTCCTCTGGAATAAGCTATTACCGTCGTTTCAACAGAATGGACAAAAATATCTGTTCAGGGTAACCTCAGCAATCATATTAATATTTATATTAATTATTAGCTTGTTATGAATACTTTCTGAATGTGGAGTGAGTTTATTACGAAAACTCATTTTTACCTCCAAAAATCACGATTTGTTTCAACATATAAAATGGGCTTATATGGGGAATAGAATTTTCATTTTTTAGTGTCTGTTAACACGATAACTCTCGTAAATATCGTCTGATCTTAACAAAATTTGGTACAGGCATGTAAAACTAGGTCCTCCTGGACGAGTTCGTAAACCAGCCAGATCGACATATCCAAAGTGGGGTAAAGACTCCATTTTACTCCCCAAAAATTAGTTTTGAGTTTTCCAAATTGAAAATTGAATTTATCCAATTAATGTTTCCACCATTGAATTTAGCTAAAAAAACAATTTTTATTTTAAATCATTTCTTTAAGTCCATTGGTCTCCAGGATATTTCCATTTTTTTCCTATTAATTTTGGTATCAGGGCAGCAGAATGCTGTCTTTGCAAATTTCTTATTCACTTTCTATTCAAGTTTTCTACGAATCCCGTGGAGTATTGCTTGAGTTTATCAAAAGAATTTAATAGGATTTTGGCTTTTTTAGCTTTATAGATGATTATAATAAAAAAACAATCTAGCCTACTTATTTAAAAGAAATAGTTTTTTAATAAAACTTATTTACCAATATTTTTTGACAGAGACTTTTGTAAAACAAGCAATGAAACATTACTTCATTTCTTGTCTCAGTATAAATATATCACTTGTTTACATTTGTTATTTTAGTAGTAATTTATTAATTACTGGATATTTCTATTTGAAAATTCTCTGAGTACGCAGGTTTACTGCGACGGGGGTGTTTTTTTTTAAGTACGGGTGCTCATTTTTTTAAATTGACTCTTTACAGAAGTTCCCAGTCATTTTTACGATTTTAAATTTTCAAATTGCCTTTGAGGCCTGGGGCAGATATAACATGCTATGCATGGCAAAAAGTAGTGGTTTCGTTCGAAACTCGTGTTCAAAACATCTTTAACCTTGATTATTTAGTTTAAAAGTTATTAAACCGGTACGTACCTTTGTGACACGATTTTTATAAGGTCTTAGCAAATATTTCTGTAGAAAACATTACAAAGTTTTACATTTTGAGGAAAATATTGAATCACAAATATGCTACCGGTAAACGTAATTATACAAAAAAGGTTCGTGTGTACAGAATTTTCACTTGAAATTCAAAGGTGTATATATTTCGTAAAACTGAATATTGCACACATGTATCGCACTTTTTTCTTTGTCCGTCATTATTAATGGACATTCAATTTTACTATAGTACATCATGTATTATTTCGTTGTATTTTGTCTATACGTTGGCTGTGATAGTGAATTTTAATGGAAGAATATTGCATCTTGTTCCATTAAAAATACTCTAAATACATTCACCATCTCCACATGGACTCTTACATTGTCATTTGGCCCTTTACTTAGTTCAAAAATTCGGGAGCCAAATTTAGTATCTATTTGTATGTAAATTGAAGAATTTGGCTCTTTAGCTCACAGGGCTAGGTGAGTTTACTTTGCTAAAGAATCGCATGCGCTCTCTACTGATAGAACCTACCAGTAGTTTGGTATCTGTTTCTGTTTTCTTCTTGATTTCTCGCTAATAACTGTATATTTTGAATAGAAGATTTTTCCTTGAAGTTATGACAAGATTGTTCACTCCTATTTCCATAACTCCTTTCTGTGGCTGTATACTCAAAAATCACAAATTAGGTCCAAGAGTTCATCAAATGAGGCTATAAACATTCTAAAGTAGTTAGAAACTTAATTTGATCGGCATACAGCTCATCTAACAGGGCATAATAAGGTCCTTTATTAGCTCATATGGACGTGAATATTCCGCCTCCTTCTTCGCCCTCTTTTCCTAATTAGGTGAGCGAGAAGAAGGTACTCCTCTTCTCTTGACAGCAACTTTTTCAACTGGCGCGGAAAGAGAGTTAAAGAGTTGGTGGGAAACGGTGTTCGCTGCGGTTGCCCGAGCAGACACAGTTATCGCTAACTGTGGCCGGCCACAGTTACTGGTAACAGTGTCCTCGTGTAAAAGGGGCCTAAGACTAATGTTACTTTTAGAATTAGGTTAACGGACGATCTGGACCACGTTATTTGATCAGAACTGTACAATATATCGAAATATAAGCCTACGGAGATTTTCTTTTGCTTCCAAATCCACTATCACATTCCGACACTCGTCATAATATAAACGTCTTATAATTTCGCTGTCCAGATAATTAAACTTGACAAACAGGAAAAATAATGTGATAGGTTTCCTCTATTTACGGATAACTCGAAAGCCAAGGGAGGAAATCCCTCGTAAGCCGGTGGCGCCCACTACTCCCCTCCCTCCCTCCACACTAATCCTACAACAAAAGCCATTCATCGAGTCCTAATGCTTTTAAAAAAGCAGTCTTAATTTAATGCACCGAAAGGTTAGATTCGGGATTTACCCAGTTTACTCTTTACAGTATGTTATAATACATAGTATACTGCGTGTCCCAAAAGTTCCGGACCGGTTTAATAGATTTTAAACTAAAAAATATAGGTTAAAGATATTTTGCCCATTGCTGTGACCAAAAAAAAACACTACTTTTCAATGTGCATGTCTTATCTGCCTTTGTCCCCAAAATGAAATTTTGGGTGATTGCCCAAAATTTTAAAATAAAAATCCCCATTCTGTGACTACTCATTTTGAAAGGCTTGATTAAATAAACAAAATTATGCAAACCAGAGATTAATATCATGCCCGTTAACCAAAGTTACAACACAAAAAAATTCAAATTTGCCAAAATATCTCTAATGAAAAGTATCCATAGGGCTGGTCTATCATGAAAATTACACCCAAACTTCACCAAACATTTTAAAGCAGTTCTTACACCATTGCTGGCATGAATATAATGAAAATTTTAGTTTTGCCACCCCGACCCAAAAACAAAATGTTGGGATGGTTGGGACTCATAAAAAATAAACCTCTATTGAGTGACCATTTAAGTTGAAGGGCTTGTCAAGAACAACTCACCAGTGCATACTCCAAATCACCAACCCTTTTCCAAAACCTCAGCATTCTCAAAATTTAATGATTTAATATTTTTACAGATTAAATTTTAAAAAAGTATATTTTTTAAGGGGTTATTCTTAACTTTATTAGGCTTCAGATTTGCACTATCTTTTTTCTAAACGAGCCCTTCAATCAGCCACTTCACGAGGGTTAAATTTTGAAAATGGAGGGCATAATTTTGAATTTTTGTCTTGGGTTGGCGATAAAAAATAAAAATTTTATCAAACAGAGTAGTTCATGCCATGATTTTTTTTTGTATAAAGAGGGCCATGGCTTCACTTGACCATAGTGTTGCCACGCAGCAGAATTAGCTTATTGTGCACCCTCTGTCAACAGGCCTTCACTCTTAGTCAAATCCCAAGGTTCTTGACGAACCTTGAGATCTTCTTGATGAAGGTACCTTGTTCTCATGCCATGAATGATCTAAGAACTGTTTTTTTAACTTTTGGTGAAGTTTATGTTTAGGCTTAGTTTGAATTTACATGCTGCTGACCTAAGCATGGACCTACATGGATAAGGATGTAAGTCCACGTTTAATATAAAGTCGTTATTTTTAAACGGTAGTTTTTGCCCGTTAAGGATGATTCAGTCATTAATATTAAACGGTAGTTTTTGCATGGTTAACCCTCAGCCACCATGCACCATAAAACTAACTTAACCACTATGCCACTATAAGCCACTATGTCTGTCATACGTTAAGTTTAATCGCGGGTAGAAGGAAGTTAAAAAAAGAAAAACTTAAATTGATGTTTCATTTATTTATGTGGGAATTTTAGTATAATAAAGTTGCAATTCAATTATTCTTAAGCGAATTAAAATTTTTCCCCACCCCTTCCGAAAACCATTTTATGTTTTGCAGGGTTTTCATAACATAAAAATTAAAATGGTTACAGAAATTATTCACTGTAATAAACCTTATTTTCTTTTTCCAATCTCTCTCCCTCTCTCTTATAATGAAATATTTCAAATACATCGAAACACAGCTGCAAGTTTATAATTACTTAATATTTGAATTTAAAATTACGTAGTTCATGATCCAAGTTCACGAAGTTCATGAAGTTGCACAGTTAATACACCCCGTCTATTAGACGTCTCAACAATGTCTATTATTAAGTTATTATTAATAACTAATAATAACTATTAATAAATTAATTATAACTAGTTATTATTAAGTTAATAACTATCATATACTCTTATATGAGCAATGTTATCGTCGAGCCGTGCGTCACAATGATCTCAAAAACGGCTCCGAGGATTTCCTTCAAAGTCAGGAAATAAGTAAATTATGACTCAAAAACGTCTTTTATGCAGATTAATTGGCCAGAGAAAATCTAATAAAGTAATAAATCAAATTTTAAAGTCGTAAAATTTTAACATTGGCCTAATGGGTTGCCGTGATAGCAACGAAAATAAACAAGGAAAGTGTAAACCAATGAAGTAATCATAACAGCTGTTTGGAATCTACATCCATAATGGGAAAATACAGCAAGTGGGATGAAGAGTCCATGGAGCAATAAAAAGGTTTCTATTTATCAATTTTATGACATTGAAATATTTTATAGTAACTGGATGAACTGTTAAACATGAAATAACACCGAGCAAGGCTCGGTCCACCAGGTACTTAATACAACTCATCTCTCGGACGTCGACATTATAAAATAAAGATAGCTAGGAATTAAAGACGATGAAAAATCCCACAGAATACAGTATTACCAATTACATCCATGATTCTACAAAACTTTAAAGAGCAATCGCTCTCCGAATTTATATAATCAATTTACCCAAGTTAGAATTATATATAAAATCATCGGCTGAATTTTAAGCTTGATTACTCTTAAAGTTTTCAAAGGACCGAGCGTGGATGTATATGGTACTATTTTTGGGATTTTTTATCGTCTTCAATTTGATGTATAGAGTTTTGATTTTTGTTTGAAAATTATTGTCGGATCCCCCCCCCAATTATTAGTTCCCCACAGAAGGGCGTTGTCTTGATTTTTTGAGGTATAGCATCGCGCGGAACCATATCCTGACGTTATTTTTTAACGGACAACAATAAACAACGTATCAAGATGAAAATAAATACATTTTTCATGATATGCTATTTTTATTTTTTCGATGTCATGAAAAATACAAGAGTAATTGGCGTCCGAGCTTAAGTAGTGGATTTTAGCTCGTCGTCCAAACAAGCCAAAGCACCACACCACGACAAATCAACCAAGCAAATCAGCCACTTCACGAAGGTTAAATTTTGAAAATGGAGGGCATAATTTTGAATTTTTGTCTTGGGGTGGTGATATCAAAATTTTACCAAACAGACTAGTTCATGCCATGAATGGCCTAAGAACTGTTTTTTTTTTTAACTTTTGGTGAAGTTTAGGTATTGTCTTGATTTTTTCGGGGTATAACATCGCGCGGAACCATATCCTGATGTTATTTTTTAACGGACAACAATAAACAATGTATCAATATGAAAATAAAAGAGTAAAAGTTAAAGTGTTTAGCTAAAATAACTCGGAACGTTGAAAATAAAACAAAAATTTACTTGACGAACATAGTGTTGAATTTGTTTTTCTTCAAGGTGCAAGAAAGTATTTTTCCTCAATTTAAATATATTGCCGTAATTATCAGCCGCGTAAACTTTTACACGCGCAGATCGCCGACCCCGCGGAGGATATTTACTACATTCATCAGAGTTTGGACACTAATATGAATGAGCGACGACATTGTATCAGCATTTGAAGTTATATTTTGGAAATTTAAAGTGTCAAAGAGTGCTTTATGTGCTATTTAAGACCATAATTGCAGAACAACTGTTAACCGAGTACGTCGCGCTACTTTATTTCACCCATCGCGGCGTAATGTTAGTACGTAACGTTTTTGTTGCGAGTGCGACACCGAATCGCCTTTAGCCTTCTCTTAACATAGGAGTTAGGTCAGTTTTGTGGAGTATAGTATTTAAGGGTTAAAGTCACGATCTTTCATAATAATGTATCGTGAATCTTTTTGGTAAACTATTTAAAGTATTTAGACGTTATTATCTCCAAAGAAAACTTAGAAGAATTAAATATACAAAGTAGGCTAAATCTTGCAAACAGATGTTTTTACGCATGCAAAAAAAGTCCTCAAAATTACTGTAAAAAAACATAAATTAGACTTTACAAAACAAGCATCAGCTCAGTATTGCTTTATGGAGCTGAAACATGGAAACTAAACAGAAAAGAAGATAGAAAACTGATCGTATTTGAAAACAAGATTCTGAGAAAAATGTACGGGCCGATGTTTGAAGAGGGAGATTGGAAGAGGAGATATAACAGAGAAATAAGAAGAGAAAATTAAATTTTCTGACCTAACTTGATACATCCCTTAAACGTTGACACTAACATCGTATTCAACATTAAATTCCAATTAGGAAGAAGTCGATTTCCATGAACCAGGAGCTTAAAAATTGCTATTCAAATTGATTAGAACTAAAAAGTTATAATTTTCTTAAAAATTATGGAAAAACAAGCTTAAATAGACTTTCCATTTCGAAAAATGCTAGGGGCTGGCAAATTCTGTAAAAACTGCTGCAAAACTTAAGTTGTCCAAAAATATAATACAAAATTTTATTGGTTACCTTTTAATAACAGTTATGCCAGTTTAAAGTGCACAAAACAAGGTTTGCCC
This sequence comes from Flexamia atlantica, assembly GCA_035578135.1. NCBI lineage: Eukaryota > Metazoa > Arthropoda > Insecta > Hemiptera > Cicadellidae > Flexamia > Flexamia atlantica. The sequence continues at coordinate 50,304,448 of JAQJVK010000007.1, read as the reverse complement.
AAAATTACTCAAAACAGAAAAACAGCTTTTTGACACATATAATAACAATTTTTAACATTAGGATGAATTATACTATGAAATATTACTTAGAAAGTCCGTTTGGGAAAAAATCGGGGCACCACTAACTCCATTTAGGGGGGGGGGGGAGTCGAATGCCCCGAATTAGAGGTTTTTTGACCCAAAAGTTGTCAGTTGAGCCCAACATGTCATTTTTATTCAAGACAATAAAAACACAAACATTTTGAGCCCTCTCCCAGAGTTATAGCTCAAAAAATTATCGATTTATAAAATAGTGATTTACTTAACACATTGCTTTGTCTCAAGGACTTACATTCTAGCGGCACAATCATCACTCGATTTCATTTTGATTTGGGAGTGATATTATTTTCTATGTTCTGATGTGCAAGATAGTTGGGGGAGATGGATTGGGGCGCTTTTATAACAATTTTTTGGGGCATCAAGTTCAAAATTAGTGTTTTGGGCCTAAAGTGAGCGATTTAAGCCCCATGAAGTTACCCCCTCCCTCACATCGGAATGCTGCGTGCGTAATCGTTTAGTGAAATGAAATCTTATTGAACAAAGATAAACATTGATATTCTAGGTGTAAAAATTGGTTTTTCTATTTTGTTTGATTTTTTCCAAATAAGTGTTATGTACTTTAAACTGTAATAACTAGTATTAAAAGGCATCCAATAAAATGTTGTATTATATCTTTGGAAAGCTTAGGTTTCGGAGCAGTTTTTATAGAATTTGCCAGCCCCTAGCATTTTTCTTAATGGAAAGTCATCATAAGTATGTTTTTTATCATTTTAAAGAAAATGATAACTTTTAATCAATTTAAATAGTAATTTTGAAGCTCCAGGTTCATGGAAATCTACTTCCTCTTAATTGAAATTTAATGTAGAATACGATGGTAGTGTATGTATATACCATACACCCAAACCAAAAACCATTTACCATTTACCATTTGTGTATTTTTTCATGTATGTATGTATATATGAAAATGAACGAATGGTGTTTTTCGCTTCTGGTGGCCCCAAAACGAAAAGTTATCATCCATGGTCTCGGGCTTAGGTCTTACCATGAGTACTACGGTAACAGCTTCTTCCCTACAGAGAAAATTCGCTAAAACAAATACATTTCCGCTCTCGCATCTATGTAATGTGAGTCGGGATAAAGAATCACACAAACAACCAGACCATATTTCAAACCACAAGTGGAGACCACTTTGTTCGGATGCGCCCCGAAACTTGTTCGAAGCGCTGAAAAAAGTGATAAATTCAGCGTTAGAAAAAAGTTGTTAAACGCCTGCGAGTTGGCCCCCGGGGCAAGTGGAGTCCAGATTTTGGCTGAGTATTGATCGTACGTAGCCTCCCCCCTAGCCTCCCACCTCCCACTAACCTACATCCACCGTGGACCAAATACATTCTTGCCCTCTAATAGCTCTATTTATTAACATAAAATAAGCCATAGACTTTGATTTGGGCTGCAGTTTGGATTCGAATCCAAAATTTTACTCTCATCCTTCGTTCTGTTCTTTATATTGTTTGAAGAATGAATTACTTCCACTAAAGATTGTTTTGTTAAAAGGTATAGTTTTTTGTCCGGATATTCTAGAAAATTAAAGGCACAATATATGTTTATGAGGTAGCTACATGGAAATAATCACATTGCCACACCTGTAAACAGTACGAAAACGGTTCATATTTCCGCTTTCATTACATTCCTGCTCGCTAAATCAGAGTTACTTGAAATGTAGAATAGGTTAAGGTGGCACACAAGAGAGATAACTATGACGTCAAACACTACAGACCAGTTTCTATTGGTCAGAAATCCCATGACACTCACCGTATTCTAAATTCTTGTTGCCTAATTCTAAATCAGCTGATTTCATTGACACCGTTTCTATCTCAACTTTCGGTTCGTTCCAATAGAATAAGCAAACATAACCTCAATCAACTTTTGTGTACAGGTTAGTTAATAAGTTCAAGTGTTTAAATAATGGTGGTAGGAAAAATATTGTGTTATTACGAGCACAAATAATCATTGCGCTCTTAATACACAAATAACTATTACATGCAAGTGGGCCCTGGAATAGTTATGGTCCGTACGAATATTATAATAATGTTGTCCATGATATAGTAGAACGAAACAGTCCAAATTTTTAGCATTACATTTTACGTTTATATCAGTTTGGTACCCTTTATGTACTCATACTCATGGTACATATCTTGAGCGTATATATCATATATATATTTGTATAGTATATCTTGAAGATATACTCATACTCATGGTACTCTGGATGGATAATACAATACTAGCATTGTTGCTTTAGACAAAGCTGTTTTGCACTTTGCAAATGCTAATGCACATTCTGATGACCAGACAAAAAGTTCATCTTTCATCATTAGTTTATGGGAAGGCTCTAATAAATCGGGACACATATGCACAAAACTCCTGTAGTAGTTGAACATAGATACAAATAACTTAAGCTCGTTTAAGTTAGTAGGGGGTGGAATAGGCAAAGTTTGTTGCACTTTGGTCGCAGATGGCACTTTACCTTTACCAGACAGTTCAAATCCTCAAAACACTAACGACTGTACAAAAAATTCAGACCTGACCACATTCAACTTAACATTTAACTCTTCTAACCGTGACAATACATTTTCTAGATTCTGTTGACATTGTGACGAGTACCTCCTATGAGTTTATCATCAAGATATGGTACTACCTGGTCAAATCCAGTAAGGATTGACTCAATTACTGAAATATTGTACAAGCAGAAGCAAGGCCGAACGGGAGCCGGTTATACTTATACAAACCTTTAATTGTGTTAACTACTAACAATGGTTTGCTTGTTTCATGAACCTCTAATTGTAAGTAGGCTTGAGATGAATCCAGACGACAAAATACATTGCATTCCACAAACCTATTAAAAATATCATCAGGGGTTGGGATAGGGTGTTGATCTACTTTTAAATACTTATTAATTCCTTATAAATTCCTAATTACTTTTAAATTAGCGTGTAAGTTCCTTCATCATTTCATAATCATAGCTGAAGCTTTGTTTTGTTTTATTATGTGTAAAGAATTTACAATTTTACATGATGTATGTCAATGCCTATTTCATGTTAATTTGATCAACGGCAAATAAAGAATTTGATTTGATTTTAAGAGTAGCCTTGAAATCAACACATATGCATAATTTACCGTTAGACCTAGGAACACAAACCATAGGACTACCCCAATATGCATGTTTACCTTCAGACTCTAATAATACCTTCAGCCTTCTCTGTAATATCTAGACAATTCTTGACTCTCTTCATCTCCTAGTGCATAGGGCCTTATGAAAAATTGGTTGAACATTGTCTTTCAGATTTATTTTAACTTTAAAATCTTTAATCTTTGATTGGTAGCTCTTTTTTTGAGAAAAAAACACAAGGAAAGCGTTTAGGCATAGTTTCCAACAATATTACATTCGTGTCACATTTAGCTACAGAGTTACATTTCTCATGAGGACTTACAGAGCAATTTACTGGAAAATCATTGGTTTTAGACAAACATCCAGACAATGAGTTAGATGACCAGTTTGGTAATGATACAGATAACCAATCTCTTACCATGATAACGGGACATAAGGGCCGTGCAGCTACAAATTACATTCAAAATATGCTATCTAGATTGGTTGTAGGTTTTAACCTTGACTTGACAAGTACCTAAAATATTTAATTGACAATTAAAATGTTATACTCTATTGACACACGCCATCCTCGTCGCCAATGATGTGTGTGGCGAGTGGTAATGCACATGGAGTTGAGATATGACGATAGACTCGGAAATATTGACTTTATTATGTAACACCAGAGAGGTACATGAAGCTAAGACGGGCCAGGCTGGAATTACCGATATAAGGGTTGGTTGTGGAGGGGGTAAGACTCAAGATAAAATATCTTGGATAAAAATAGTATATTTCATGAAAATGTTAGAGTTTATTTCATGACAAAGTCATTAAAATTTGTATTTTAAGTTGAACCCCATCTTAAAATATAAATAACATTTGGGTAATATTCTTTAAATAGTGAAAACAAGCTTGGTTTTTATAAAAATTATTAATTTTACAGAAAAATGTTCAATTTTTGTATTAGAAAATGCGAAGTGATGTGAAAGTTTTATTGTTATTTGTATTGATGTTATTGTGTAATATTGTTATTGTTGTTATTGTTATGTTTTATGTTATGTTATGTTATGTTATGTTATGTTGTTATGTGAAATGTTATTATGTGATAGGGTGTTTTTTAATCTAGGATATGTTGTCTTTCGCATTTTTTGTTGATGCCAGTTATTGAAAAACTTATAATTTTCTTTGGGATGATTGAGTAAGTATTATTCTTGCATAACTCATGTTAGCAGGTGTTTAGTATGTTTCAATAGTATGTACGATCGCATAGGAAAATAAAATTGCTGGCGAATTTAACTCTCCAGGCTTAAAGTAAATTCTTCAGTCTTTTGGCACAATTTTAAGTTCAGTTACCAATGAAATACAGTTGATTGTAAAGAACGTTGTCATATTTTTTAAATAAAATAAATCCTAATCTGCGTTACTAAATCGCTTAACAGCAAAACCTATCCATAAATATTTATGAAGGCACAGGACGACTTCATAAGGCCAAAGTCATAAATAAGTACGGTGGAGAATGTTTAGTTGCAGACTGGATCTATGTTTAAGCAGTCTTATAATTGTGTTAGGATTGTTCATCAGATCACACCCTGGTCATGTTGCAATCAGAAGCGGACCACATCATTATGGTGGAAGTGGCTTATCAATTATCGACACTCGTGTTCCCCTCCCCCTTTCTCTCCATTTCAACACCCGCGTTCTCGTACTGTTCTGTCGATCATTTCCAAATATTTCAGGAACTATCTGTTTGGCACATATACGCCTGAGTCTGCCCAAACATCGATCGCAAATACAGGGTGTTTTTTAACGCAACCCATTTTTAAGATTGTATAATGCACATATAATTATGAAATGAGAATTGTTTTTTTTAATATTTAAATTTTATACAACCGATTATTTGAGTTTGACCACATTTAGTTTACATTACGTGTTCAAACAATCCGCCATTGACAGTTGTATGGAGTTGTGCTCTCTCCATGAAATTCCCAAACACGTATTGCAAGGTAGCTCTTTGAATTTCTTGCATTAAATTTTTTATGTTTGTTTGGAGGTGCTGAATATTCTGATATTTTTTTCGTAGGCCTTACTCTTTATGTATCCTTAAAGGAAATAATTTAATGGTGTAAAATCTGGGGATCTTGGGGGATAATAATCCTTCTCTTATAATAGTATATTTCATTACAAGGACCTAAAGTGACGCTTTTCGTACAAGGTCAAGTTTTGCAACCGAGGCTGTAAGCCGAGGTTGAAAAATGACCGAGTAACGAAAAGCAGCTTTAGGTCCGTGTGATGAACTATATTTTTCGTTATATTGCTCAATACAATACGTAAACTACTTAAGAAAACCAAAATGTTACAGCTTGTTTACCTTTAAAGATGCCTTCAAAAGATGTCACCGTCTTGTTCTTGCTATTTGAAGCAATCAGCTGATTGTCTGTTTGATTTGTGTTAGGGTAGACTGACAACAATGAACAACTATCGACGTATCGGACGCATGTAATAATCGATTGGTGAAATGAGCGAGTTTCACAAATTTATTAAACTGACAACAACAAATGTTTCGATAATAACGATGAATGTTTCGATTATTTGCAATCGAATGAATATTGTTCGATTATTACGACGTACTCGGCACTTTTTGACTTTTATAGTCCTAGGACTATAAAGAGTCAGCTGTTATCGAGTACATCAGCTTTTAATTCCTAGGAATAAAAAGAGTGTATTAGGTCCGGAAAACATGCATTAAATGTTGGGATACGTCCGCGAAAGGTCGGTCGTCGGTAGCCTGGCTATTCCATACGCCGGCGCCGCCGGTAAACGTTCTGGTTCTACGACTCCGAGCCAGCGGGACCTCGCTCGCGTTCCTCGGAGGTCGTTCGCCGTTTCGGGCACACCTTCCCGCTTGCTCCGAAAGCACCGAGTACCTTCGGTTTCCTGCAGTTTCGGAACAGGTGTGCTGCCTCCTCGCAGTTCCAGCAGTTCGGAACGCTTGGAACGGTGTCCGGCTAAAACGACAAACGACCAAAACCACAACTCTAAAGAACGCGGTCATAACGACAAATATCCTGGGTCTGCTACCTGGGGGGTCAGTAGGCAATCCAAACAAAAATGTGGCGACTAAAACCACAACGATTCCGTCAACCGATAGAAGTACAAATTTTGATGACTTTAGCGATTCTTAAATTAGCGCAGTTATAGGTCATGTAGGTAGGTTGCCTTGAAGTTTCACCTTAACTGAAGCGAAACAAAAATCTTATTGTTATCGCATATATAGATGTCATCACAATATGATCACACTTTTAGCACAATAAAGTTTTACTATCACTTTGCTTGTCCAAAGCACAGACCAAGAAAAAAACTTTTTACATGGTCTGTGGTCCAAAGCCTGGATAAAGGGTGATGGAAATCAGACTTTTCCCTTCACTTCATGTGGAATTCAAGACAAGCTTTCGCTTCAGTTAATGTGGAATTCCAGTTTATGGTATACTTTTCCGCGAGAGAATTATTGGACCCTACCTTGATTTAAGAGATTTCCTTTACTTAGGTCTACAGAGAGACATCCCAGCTCGCTGTAACTGCACTACTTTAAGAATTGCTAAAGTCATCAAAATTTGTACTTCTATCGGTTGACGGAATCGTTGTTGTTTTAGCCGCCACATTTTTGTTTGGATTACCTACTGACCCTCCCCAGGTAGCAGACCCTGGATAGTTGTCGTTATGACCGCATTCTTTAAAGTTGTGGTTTTGGTCGTTTGTCTCGTTTACGGCCCCACCCTGAGGTTGCGGTAGACCGACGATGTCTAACTTCGTATTTGTTTTTTGCCTCCGATCACTATTTGAATTAATTCTAGAGGTTACATCCTTATTCCATCAGTGATCGACTGTCAAGCGAAGAGCCGGCGACCGGGTTTAACCCTACAATGGGGTCATCCTCAGGGCGTTGAAAGACATAAAATCACTCTGAAGAGGTCGCCAGGTGTCTTAAAAACTGCATCGAAACATCGAAGACATCACACTTAAAAACATTATTTTGTCATTTTTTTAAACATTATTGAGTCTTGACTTGTGACACAACGTATGCATACCCGCCCCGCTGTGAACTGTTTTTGTTTTCCGTTTGTGGCCACACATGTGTTGTGTAAAATAATGTTTTAAGTGTGAACGTCTTCTATGTTTCGATGCAGTTTTTAAGACACCTGACGAGTGATTTTATGTCTTTCAACGCCCTGAGGATGACCCCATTGTAGGGTCGAAACCGGTCGCAGGCTCTTCGGTTGACAGTCGATCACTGAGGGAATAAGGTATTCCAACCTCTAGAATTATTTCGACGTCTAACTTCCAACTCGGGTTTAGCCTTGTTCTCAGGCAGGGCTCCACTCGGAGGCTTGGTGGGCGGTCTCCGGGTCGAGGGCCACGGGGGCGGCGGAGGAGGGAGGATCTGGTGGCTCCGCGGTGAACACCTTTTCCCCTACTGTCTTCGAACGTTCTTTGCGAATCGATTCGCGTGATTCACTCAGTTCGGAATACGGACCGACTCAAATCGTTATTTCGTCTGAATCGAATCGCTTGGCGTGAACACTTTAATCACTTAACGTCAGCTTCGTCAGCTTTCCAGGAATGCGATAGCTGACGAAAGCCGGCCGCATCCAGGGGTTCGGGTCTCCCCGCATCCAGGGGAGTCAGGGTAGACCGACTCCCCTCGAATTCTTGTTTTAGTCTCAAGAAAATCTCAAGACTAATACTCTATCAGCGCTGATGCCAGCCAGCCTAATATAGACGGACCTTTAAGCAGTTAAATTCTAGGTCTTATAGAAAGGTATTTCAGTCAGCCTGAGCTCTGGAGGAAGAAGGAAGAAGGAAGAAGGAAGGATGAACCAGAGGAACGATTGCCAAACTACCCACGTGCTATTGCTGACCCTCTTGACAACGCTCACCCTCTGGCCTGGCCGACCACCCAGGCAAGGAGTGCCACCTGAGAGCCTCCATATTGAGGAGGATACTATATCCTGAAAAGTCCGTCTTCCAGACCGTTGGCTAGAAGTTGATCAGGTAGATAAGTGTGTCCTTCATCATCAGCCCTTGTTTGAACTAAAAAGAATCTTAACCATCTGGGGATCTTCGAAAGAACATAACAAGTAAATTGAGGTTCAACTTTGAGGTTAGAATGTGGAATAACTCGAACATTGTGATAAAAAGTTACTTTTTTCCAAAAGTAAATTTACCCATCAATCGAGATACCAATGACTGCAAATTCTTTCGTTCTTTTCAAGTTCTCCTCTTTTTTTTCTTACGATACTTAGTGTATGACGATAGTCAACTTTGAATTAATGTGATTTATGATAAAAATCAACAACGTTACTTAAAAAAGCAACACTGTAATGATTCCTGCTTAGTCTTTTTGCTAGACGATACAACCATTGAGTTTCATGTCAATTTGTCCTGTGAGAAACATTTTCCGCAGCGAGATTTCCAGCAAAGATCGATTTCTAAAAATCTGTCTAGTTATCCCTTGTCTGAATTATGCGATTCTGAACGATCGGGAGTCTCCTCTTATTGAGCTATGTCAAATTAAATTAGAATAATATATAAACAAAAATCTCGATTTTAATGTGTACAATTAAATGAGAGAAATATATGAACAAAACGTCATTAAGATGTGTAAAATTAAACGAGAGTAGCTTAATATATAAACAAAAAGCTTCATTTACTTACCACTTCTCCTTCAACAAAGTACACACCTCCCAAGGACAATACTTCATGATCTTACTTGACAACGCGTGAGCACTGATTACAGTTAGTTATTGTGTGTGTGCAGTTTATGTTGCCATGACTAATTGGCTCATTAAAACCACAAAAATTAGAAAGAATTAATTTCCTGCCAAATTAATTTGCTTATCGCCAACATTTCAGAACTTTGCTTTTGATAGCTATTTAATTAATTAAGGGTACATTTAATGTTACTATTAAGACTTCAAACTAAAATAAATTAACCGGAAAGATAAGAAATAAGAGATAAGATAAATTAACCGGTTTTAAGTCATAATTAAGAAATTACATTTTAAATTTTAAAAACTAGAAGTTTTTTTTTATTTTAAGTTTGTAATAAAATAATCATTCCACACTTAAATGAAAGTTTCGCTACTGTAAATACTCACAATTGATTTCCTTAATGACAATCACTGATTGAAATGGGTAATTATTTTACTGAATCATCCAGTTATTAACTTAATATATCTTTATGGAAAGCTAATAATGATTTAAGGAGTCAAATTAAATTTTATCTACGACCATTGCAATAATCACCAATAACGATGTTTCAACAAATGTCATAATGAAGTCCATTATTAAACCAAAATATAAACCCGTTGCATAAAGTTAACATTATGCAACTGATGTCACTTTATGATACAGGTTCTAGACCAATGGGAGCACAGCATTTGACGAAAGTAGTATCATAATGACAATTACGCAATTCGCACATCAGCTGATTGTTGCATTACGATTCATGTTTGAGTTGACTTATCCCATCAGATGATTGATTGTTCCACAACGATTCATGGTTAAGTCTGCTTATGTACCTAACCTCAAATTTGAGTTGACCTATTCCATCATTAGTAAAAGTCATGAGTTTTGTTTAACTTCGGGGGAAATTTTGTCGTATATTGTTGGTCGCAGGAAAAGTAATGTATGCAACGATTGTATTATGCCTTTAAGCCAGTCGTGAGACATTTCACTCGTGGCTTAAAGACATTCATAATACGTTGCATAAACTATTATTATAGTATCGCTATTGACAAACAAAATTGCTTCATCATCGATCCCGCAGTAAGGTTCGACATACATAGAGATGAACCAAATAATTTATTAATACAGAAAATTGATTTGATTTTTTTTTCAACTCAACTTTAAATTATTACAAAGAAAAGTATAAAATGACAGAATTATATTTCGTTGAACTTTAAATCAATCTTTCTGGGTGAAACCGGGTTCATCAGATGTAACTACTAACGTTTTTAAGTCATATAAAAGGTTAAAAAGAAATATAAACTAAATAAAGTCATTCTATCTCAACTTCTTACATGATTTCAGTTGCATTAAACAAGGAAAAATATTACAAATAACAATGGCATTAAGATGATTTTATTATTAAGAGTTTCCATTTACGACTGTTTAGTCTACAACCAAAATGTCCATATTTACAAACATCCACTTCTTATCACGACCACTACATATCACGTCCACTATTTTCATCCGAAGGCCCGTGCTGGCCCGGGAGGGGGCGTGTCCCCTTGCGCCCTCCCCTTTAAAGTATAACGGCGCCCTCTTGACATTAAATATTATTTTTTTAGGATAAAACTCAAAAACTTTCAGATTTTTCTAAATTTTAATTCTTTCATTCTTAAAAATTATTTGACTAGTTATTTTGTATAAAATAAAACATGTTTTCCACTCTTGCAACTATACAAATTATTTCCTGCATTAGGTAGGTGTTAAGACACTTGAATTCAGATTGCACGCACACAGGGTGCCCGTTTCCGGATCAATAAATATTATGTATTTTTTTAGTTTCTACTTCCCTCTTATGAGGTTATTTATGTTGTCAACTTACAAATTCGGCTCAACTGTGATAAACGAAAACCTATGATTTATTTACGTGGCATTTGTAGCGATTTCAGTAACAGTATTTTTGTATTTTAAAATTAATAAAGATTCAAGAACTTTCCAAAAGTAATCTCTTGCCCTCTTCTGTGATTTTCATAATGGTAAAACTTTAGGTGGTATTGAATAAATATTCACTAAACTTGAAACACCTGGCGGTAGAATATGCGAAAGATGTGAACAGCGCCAGCGGCGCAAAACAATTGCTTGTTTAGCATTGAATAGGCGCATTTATAGTGGGGAAAGTACGGGTAACTTGGCGAACAATGAATATCCTACATCTTTTGTTTTGTAAATGGAATTTTTAGTAATAGTTCCCCTAAAAACAGGATTTTATAGACCTTATTTTCCAACATTTCCCGGGGTAGAACCTCCGGACTCCCTCATGCTACGGGGTACACAATAACCCCCCAAGGCCCCCTGGTGATCGGGACCCCCCCCCCAAAGGAAAATTCCTTGGTGCGCCACTGCCTGGGGCCCTCAACATACTTGTTCCCCGCCTTCTGGACGTACCCACGCGAGGGGTCTGCCACTCGACCATCCAAGAGGAATGTGATAGATGTAAAAAGGTGGATTCAGCAAGGTTAAGTAAGTGCTTTAATGGTTTAATTTCGCTATATAAGAACAACGTATCTCAATAAGTTGGGCAATCTGCCAACCCAACAATCAGTCGCAACCTAAGTTCCTACAGTAAGGTAGGTAACAGATGTGTTCTTCATACTCCCACCCAGGGCGTCGCTCTGGGAGGGGGGAGCCTCCCCCTCTAGAATTTGAAAGTCAACAAGTTGGGAAATCCCAGCCAGCTAGTTGAAAAAATTGAACTGAAATTGAATGTAAATTGCACAATTTATTTTGTTTAAACTAAAACTTGATTTTTATATTTTGCAGTAATTTTACAACCAAATTTATATTACTGTAATACCTTAATACTACTTTAACGATAGTAAAATTATTTATCTACTCTTACTACGCTTAGCTATCTTTTTAGTCCAGTAAAAATACTGTTTAATCTAGAACAAATTGCAACTAAAGCGTTTGATGGTATTCTGCTAAAACAAGAGTGTATATTAACATATCCAAAATCAGACAAAATCGGTCCACGGGAAACCCGTTAAAATCACGTTTTAATATGGAGGCTCTTTTAATATTGGAAAGTTTTAAAAACATTACTCGACTGCATTTTTCAAAAACATTTAATAAGATGTTGTCTTGAGACTTGGGCTAATAATTTTCGAGTGGCTAGTCCTGCATTTTAGCAGGGTACAAATTTTTAGCCACCATCTGGGATCCGTCATATTGGATTTAGAATATTTTTTAATATAAATGTGGTCGTGTGACACATAATTAGAATTAGATTAATTACGCTTTTGAGATCCGTTAAAAAAATATTAATTCGGTTTTAAGATATGCTCAAAAGAAAATTCTTCCCTGCACATTCCTTTAGGGTGGTTAGATGTATGATAATATTTTTTATGATTATTATTCTTATACATCCAGATCCAAGCAAAGCTTTAATTTCGTTTTGGTCTTAAATACTGAGTGATTTATTGGCTTTTGTTTGGGCTATTTACCAATGAAATCGGACGAGTGTGAAATGAGCTATAAAGCTAAATGTGTTGTGAAAATGAGTTTTTTTAATTAGTTGTTTGTTAAAGATTTATATCTCAGGTTTAAAATGGGTCACAAATTTCGTTCTGATCTCAAAACACTCAGTAAATTATATGCTTTTGTATGAACTATCGATAATTTAGATTTCACTAATATAAATGGAGTTATGATCCATAATCCAACATAAATTCGTCTTCCTTTGTTATTTTTTATTGGTTATAGACCCATTTCTCAAAATTTAGCAGAGACTCAGACCTAATTAAGGTCTTAATTAGCTCAGTACATTACTGGCTTTCATTTAACTCTTCATCTTTTAAATCGGTTGAGTTTGATGCGATTATGAACCTTTAACCAATATAAAAATGATTTTTTTCAGAATTTCGAATTTAGTTAGGGACTGGTATCTCCAGTCTTGAATAAGTCATGAAGGTATGAATGGTTTGAAAATACTCAGTGAGCTATCAGCTATCATTTGAGCATTGACCATTAAAATCGAACAAGTTAGGATGAGTTATTTTTATTTATTTTGTTTTTAACTATATATGTGTAATATGTATATTGGGTATCTAGTTCAGCAAATCTATGCAAAAACACCCTTAACCTAGAACGAACTACATCACGATGGTTTTCCTTGGGAATAAGTCTAGAAAAGTATGGTTTTTAACAGATCCAAAATCGGACTATGGGAAAATCCCTAAAATTACTTTTCAAAATGGCGATTTAAAATGCGAAAATCATAAAATAGGATTTACACTGCATTTTCAACAATAATTTATCGAGATATAGACTTATAAACAACACCAAAAATATTAGTACATAGTGGTATAGTGCTTCATTTTGATGGGATAGTCATTTTATTCATTTTAGTGAGTCGGTGTCGCAGTTGGTAGTGCACTCGGCACCGGAACTGTGGCCTCAAAGCGTCGCAGGTTCGAGACTCGATCTTGTCGCATACTTTTAGCAGTACTGTTCACCCTTGTACTGTACTTGCTCACTCCTTGCCTTTGCTTGATAACGTCCACACACAGATCAATAGTCTATGTAGGCGGGGCAAAGACAAGGTGAAAAAGAGGCCGGCCACCCTCTTTTTATTAAAATAAAAAGTCGCCATCTTGGATCCGCCATATTGGATGCAAAATATTTTTATCGAATGTAAATCTGGTGTTGTGACCCATAATTTCAATCAAGTTTTTTACACTGGTTTCAATGCCGCAATCTGTTTTCAAAAACAGTGCCCCATTCTTAAGATATTAGGGTTTTAAACATTTGTATTTTTAACTCTTTTTAACATTGTGCATTTTAAAAATAAGTCCATAATCTCTTAATGAAGCTACATGATGACAAGTAACCACCAGCAGTCATTGTCGAGTCATTTTCATAATCAACAAAATATTTGGTTACACTATTTCGCGACTCTTACAAATTAATTCTAATGTCGTTAAAAAAATTCGAAGTACCTTAATTTTTACGACTTATCACCTCGGTCCATATTACAATTATCAACAAAAATATTAAGTCACACTTTTTTGCATGCTCAACCCCCCTCAGCTCCTGGACTGCTCAGGGCCAATCCATTTTCATTTGTATATTTAAGTCCAGCGTCCAAGTTTCCTACTTTCTCATACATAAATCTTAACTTCAATGACTGTGAGGGCTTCGAAGTTTAAATGGCCTCCCAACGTCTTGACTTTTAAAGTAATTAACTGCTATTGGGTAAGAGGTAAGATTACTAAAAATTATAATATTTTTCAAAGGTAAGACGAATTAGATTCGCCGTGGCGCCGTGGAAAAATAGTTAAAATGATACCTAACCACCTTTGTATTTAAATACATTTACCTACAATACAAAAGTGGTTTAGGTATCATTTGAGCTATTTTTACACGGCACCGCGGCGAATCTAATTCGTCTGACCTTTGGAAACTATTAAAATTTCGGGTAATTTTATATACAGAATTTTAATTTTTTAAATTTAAATTTTGGCCGATATATTTAAATTCATCGATATCAAGTGGAGTTCATTCAACAATAATTGGAAATAAAATAGTTCAAAATTAATTGGGAAAGGAAAATGTAAAAGTCTTTACATTTGAAAAAAAACAAAAGAGATGTTTCTTTAACAGTTTGCGATATTCTATAATTATTGTAAGAAATCTTAGTTTGAAATGGTACCTCGATGCCTACTTTCCTCTTCGTTCTTTGCCTACAATGTGGGATTGGCATTGTCACAATTTCAAGACCTCACATAAACTATTATATCTACAAAAACTCTTTATACTTTTAGTCTGTTGCTCAGCTTGGTTTCTGAGAGGTCGTCTTCCAAGAACTCATCAGCCATAAAATAGCAAGTCGGTCCCTTGAAGGTGGACTATTTCTTCCTAATTGGGCCAACTAACATCGGCTGGACAAAAAAAGCAATCTGTTAAAGAATCGGAGGGAGTAAGGGTTTCCTCGATCAGTGAAATTGTTTTAGGATGTGCTTCACAAGTATGATACATAGGAGGATGAAATTTCCAAAAGAATTCCCACCCTATCAGAGGTTTTTGCAGGGCGATGACCTCTTGTGATTATCCTTGCAGCCTGCTTTTGCAGTTTCAGCACATCGTACACACTATAGAGTGGCCTCATAGCAGCAGTCCGCAGGAAAACTATGCCAGTAGAAGAGGGCATTGTACCAGGTAGGATTTATTGTATTGTATACCAGGAGGGATTTATCAGGTAGGATTCCGTCACAGAGTCTCATCTTTAATATGAGGAAACATATTCGAGAACATTTATAGATGGTCTGTACAGTATGGTTTTTCCAATTAAGCTTTCGGTCGATCGTGAAACCGAGAATAGTTTGACAGTAGCTTGGACTTCAAGGTGATGCCTGGGTAAGTTGCAGATCAACCACTGAGCTATATCCAGAAATTTATTGATAAACAAGCCCTTTTAAAGAAAACGTGATTTAAATAACGTTTACGTTTTTGAAGTTATTTCCAACTTTTATCTTTTGGATTTGTTTAGTAATTGTTTAAATGTTGGATTTCAGATGATTTCGATTTGGCATTCTCACAAAATGATTGGAAATATATATGTAAAATAAACCTATTTCGACCTATTTGATAGAGGATTGCTGTACTAAGATCAAGACGTATTCGCAGCTTTTTACTTTAATGATGCTTTAGTGTATCCTCAAGTTGATTTAATAAGGTTAAGAAGTGATCAAAACTTTTATTTGAAACAAGTTTTATTTTATTATTTTATCAGAATTCCCTACTATTTTTTGTCTCACGTACCATTAAAATTGCGAGGAACTATTTTGTTTAATCTGCACGAACAAAGCATTATTTATAAGACTTTTTCATAGAAATTGATCGGTAACCCTGTGAAATGGCAAATTCATTATTTTTAAATATTTATTCCAGCTGTAACTGAAGTCATAAAACGTATTTCCCTTATCCGGCACAAGGTTATTTGCGAAAGGCTATAGGTGCAGATAACAGAGAACTGTATTGAAAGGTACAGGCTTAAAAAACTTGTAAAAGTTTTAATTTTACCTCGAACAAAGTTTCTACTACAAGTGCCCAACACGTCCCGGGCACTTAATCAGGGACCCAAAATGAACCGGATACATATTTTGTAAATCAATAATTGCAACAAGTGATGAAAAAGCACTTCGGATGCCCGGTTTCGTCGAGAACATATTTTAATCAATTTAAGAGAGTTGTGTGTTGGTTTATTAAGTGCTACAGCCAAATCTACACGTCGCAAACCAAAATATTGGTATCAAATTAAAGCTTGGAATCTGATGATGTACACCATGGGGGTTTGGTTCCGATATCTTATAGGGTTTAGGCACAGGATCGACCTAAATGGACCTATGTCAAGGATTTTGTGAGTACTTTAGGTTTTATTTGTTTATATCAATACATTATGATTTAATTTGAAATGGTTACCGTGGCTACAGTGGTTGCCGACAGAATGCAGCACCTACAATCGTTTTTGTACAACAGTAGTATATATTTTAATTTTTCATGAAATGCCTAATTGTATTGTGTGACAGCGTCACATGAGGTACTTTGGAAAAACCTTTTCAACCTTTTGCTCGGACTCTTTTCAACGATTCTGTGGATGTTACCAAGTTCTTTCTCGATATATTTTCGCAAGGCACCGGATGTCTGACAAATTTAATACCGTAACAGATTTCCAAGGAGGGGTTGACGAGCGAAGTTTCTTATAGGAAAACTATTTATCGACAATTCCCGAGTCCAGTAAACAACCCAGAGGCCCCGAGGAACTCTAAACCCTCCTCAGGAGTCTGGAGTTCTGCCGTTCTGCGGAAATTGCAAGGCGTCGATTTTTAACTTCGAGACAAATAAATTAAGGCCATAATTAGCGGGAATTGAGACAGAAAATGTTTAAATGATGGCGACGGAGGGCGGGGCGCCCACGGACGTCGATACGGAGCCCCGCCCAGCGCCCAGTCGCCCGGCGCCCCGCGGGCCTGCGCCCGGCGCCCCCCGGGGGAGGGGCCGCACGGGCCGCGTAGTCTTATTTTTGGCGCCGACTGGCAAGTGCTTCGACGTTTGTTTACATGTGCGGCGTGAGTGACCGGCTCATCGAGTGTTTTCAAACTTTCGACAGACGTTTAGACGTCGTTCCGTCTTATATGGTATGAAGGTTCGACCACTTGGTAAGGACTTCTGGGTCGCATCTCCTAGCTGCTGCTTCTGCTAGACCGGGACCGAGGCTGCGGAGTTCTCGACAGACTCTCGACTTCGAGTGACAGCTTCTTTGACTTCTTTGAGTGAGCAGTCGATTGGTAGGACGTCGAAGCTCTCGTCAACTTCTCAAAATAATTTTGTTCGCTTGGAAGATACATTCTTGTTATATATTCTTGAACGGAGACTAAAAAAACTCTAAAAATTAGTTCTGGCTCGTTATTAATTAACAACAAGCGGGTTTCAGATAGTGCTAGTTCAAGTAACTACACATACTAACTTCTGACTACTAGTGTGGTTCTATTTTACAAGTGAATTTCTAACTTTATATTCGGTTTATTATTGTTTAGTAAATCCGGACATTGAATACGTTTAAGTTCCATACATGCACGATGAAACTTTTATATCTGATTGAGAAATACATAAAAAGAACCCGAAACTGGAAAAAAGAAAAGTTTTGTAAAACTGTGGCTATTCCGACTAAAGAACATAACCTTAAAACATGCCTAGTAAGAAGAGCATTGCCTAGAGAAATAATGTAGAGTAATTTGTTATCATAAAAAGCTATAAAATCCCAAAAACAGGAATGTTTACTAAAAAAATATTATATTCATGTTTAACCATCTACGAAGTGAGTTCTAGTGAAGTTGGTTATCAGCAATAGTTTGACATGTATATTAAGAGCGAACGGGAATTCCAGCAATGCAAGCTATGGTGAAACAATGAAACTAATTAAAATAGAATGCAAATTATAATGACAAAATTAAAATTTGTGATCCAATGACATTTTAGTTGTTATTCTTGCACTCTTATAAAGTCACTGGTGCGCTTAATTTTCCGTATAAGAATCCCAAAAATCGCAAAATTACGTTTTGGTGTGATTTGGGGTTAACTCACACTAGATGTTGAAGTAGTAATAGTTATATTTCTCAGTGCAATGTCTTTTAATTTAAGATGTTTACTATTGTATGCGCGTTATTTCAAGGGTGTAATTCAGTACTTAAAGAGTTTTATAATTTTATGTATACCTTAAACCGATGTTCATACCAGTAAATAGGTGTCATTCATTTCTGTAGATGACTGATTGTGAGTTATCTGTAGATAACGCAAAGTTTATAGATGAATCCATAACAAAATAGTTATTCGCGTGTTGAGTGAGTAAAGTACAACATTGTCTCTCGAATGAAATTTAGCTTGCCGATTGCGACAATTTTCACGAGGGAGACAATGCGATTTACTCTCGAAATACAAACACATTTTCCCCCTCCTGCAATAATAAATACCCAATCTATAAACATATGTTTAATTGTCTCAGTAATTGACAAACAATATCCGTTTTCTTTCGATCTGTAATTAGTGTCTGCCTCCGAGTAGCTGCAACCATTCATAAACCAGCGATCATCTGATTGTTGCAGCATTCTCATTCACTTAATTCTTTGAAGTGAGAATGTTGTCTGAATGAGAATGTTGTGTGAAAATGTGGCTGTTGAAGTGTTCTTACAGCTGTTTGTTGTCAATGATATTCTTATGTGATTATTGCTGCCACTGAATCAGCTGTTAGCGCATACAATCTGTTAAGCTTCAACAAATTTGCATGTTTGCGTGGAAATTAGAAGACGTTCAATTTTTTAATTTTTAATTTCAGTGTTACACTTATGGGTTTACTTTATCTCCCGGCGGGAGACAAAGTAATCAATTTCCTCCTGCTGGGAGTCAAAGTATTATTTTAATCATTCATTACAAGGAGTAAAAAGCATTTAAACATAGCAGGTGGGGGAAAAACGGTTTCAACTGTCCTCGTCGTCAAAACATTCTTGTATGAGCTACATTACATTAATATGAAACGTTTTCAAGGACACGGATTTTCTTTGACATTTCAATATTTCAACACTTTTTCCTTACGATTATTTTTCGAAAATTGTTACCTTAAACACCTATTGGGAGTATTCTTGCAGTAGAATTCCTTCTCCTGAATATGCTGGCTAAAACATGTGGACTCTTACTTAGATTTATAAAAGCCTTCAAAGAATTTGAGAAGTCCTCTTTTCAGGATGAATTGAAATCACATGCTATTTAAAAATTGATGAAATCGGGTAGTTCTTTCATAGCCATCGCAAATAGTAGGTCACTTTGCAAAGGTTATTCTCGCAACAAACCCGATCCCTATGTTCAGCTGATTTTAATAGCTTTTGGCTTTTGTAGCTTTTTAGGCCTATCAGATACAAAGAGGTTATACTCGTATATTCTTGATTCTGGAGGCAACATTTCAACATAATTGTCGATCATAGTAGATTCTCCGATCGTAGTATGTTGACAGATTTAGGAACAAGTTTTTTCGTTATTTTGCGCATTAAAAAGGACAGTCGAATTAAAAAATTAAAACATAAACCTATTCAATTACAACAAAACAAATACTGTAAACATCAATTAGTTATGCGTTATCAGTTGGGATCGCGAAACAATGAGGTCCGTCAGAAGCTCTAGCAGCTCAACCCTGAGTAATTCATTTGCAAAACCACCTGAGTGACATCGATGTGATTTTTCAGAAACTGCAAAAAAACTAAAAAAAATTAACTTCTTGACTTAATGTATAATTAATGTTATAATTTAATGTTTTATAATCTTTTAATGTTATAATTTTTGTAAAAACATATGAAACCATTCAGGAAAATATGAATCATGTAACATAACTGGTTAATTAGTTATTAATATTTAAAAATTGCAAGTAGTTAGTTTTGCAGCTGTTTCTTGCAACTAGTTACTTTTGCACCTGTCTAAACTAAAACTAGGTTTTTTGCTGCAGTGTTCACTACGGAAGCCTCCAATTGGGAGATTTTTATTGTGTAAGCTGCTTTAGCGCCATGTTGTATAAAGGCAAGTATACAACATGGCCTTCGGGTACTTCTGCTGCAGTATCCCCATTTCTAAAGTATAGGTAGTTTACATTCTGTTTGAATCTCTACAATTAATTACTTTTGAAAAACTTTGCATATTTAAAGTTCATTTTTAATAGGAAGGAGTTGGTTTTGGTGCTTTTTATAGACACTTTATTAGGTGTAGTTTATGTTGCTGAACAAAATGGCGCCCTTAACTCAATTTCGACAAAAATTACTCTTAGGTGGTCACTTTTGCTTTTGCAAATGAGTCACCCATTTGCAAAAAGCAAATGGGTGACTCATTTACGGTATTGTCACTATGGCCGCAGCTTGATTATTAGAGATGGCCAAGTTATCAAACCGCCTTATGTAAAAAAATTAATTATTTATTTTTGTGAGAGTTTTGGGAAAGAGTTGCAAGTAATGAAAAAAAAGTCTTATGTTTCACTCGAGAGCTATGCTTTCACAACATAAATTATTCTGTGGTAGATTAAAACAGATTATACAAATGTCTTGGGAAATTTATTTTTTTCAACGCCTATTACAGGTACATCCGAAAATGTTTCCATATTTACCTGCGCAAGCAAAGTCTGGCAAACGAGGCTTTGAACTTCATTATCGATAGAACCGACAACAAAATCCAAGGTCTTCCAATTAGATTAAATGTAGAATTAGGTTACTGTAGAGTTAGGTTAGTATTCTGTGTGGTTTTTAAACCCGATGTGTAAATAGAAGGATGATGCTAGGAGAACACGAAAAGGGACATAAACATAAACAAAACGAAAGAAATAGAATGTAAGTAAAAATTAGTTGCACATGGTATCGTTTTCGTTCGAAATGTCAAGTACTTTTAATAGAAGTTTATTTACATACGATTCGCTGACGTTATTTGTTCATATTTATGTCTCTGGTCATTTTTTCTGGTATCCGTTGATGTAATATAAATGGTCATCATGTACCCTACATTTGTAATTAAATATTCTTGAGGAAAAAAATATCAATTTATTAGTTTTATTGAATCATTTTTTTCATAAGTTGATGACTAACTTGGATCTACGTTATACAACCTCTCAATGTTTTTTTCTTTTATTTTGTAGTACTACTGATTCTTTTTCTTAGTTTTACTTGGATGAGATTCCTCTTGGTAGCCCCAATTAAACCTTCATTCTTTTGTAAAATTTAAAAAGTAAATTATACTTTATATTACGTAAAGCAGGTACTGTATATAAAACATTTAATAAAATATTACCCTATTTGTAATCAAATGTATATGGCAGTAAAATATTATCAATTATTAAATTAAGTTAACTGATTCCGGTTAGGTTATGTAAACATATTATGTAATATAACCTATATTTGTAAATCTAAATAATGCTTATGTATACTGCACCTTACATGTTACCTATATGTACTGTTTCCTTTTCAATCAGAAATTAATTGATTTTACACTCAGAAGGTCGTAGATAACGTTTACGTCAATTTCCAACGCTTGATGTATTATTACTACCCAATAAAATCGTTGAAAAAGTTAACATAATGTAAATAATGTTTTAGCACAAGAGTTCTCTTGCTAAGTCACTCTTGTTTGAAGCGAAATAAAACAATTTCATCAACAATCGAGGAATATGACAGAAAAACATATCAGCTTCCTTGTTATATCTTTAAGGTAATTTATTATAAACGTTATAATTAGTGATAGAGCTTTTAGTGTTTACATCTAAGGATTCTTGAGCCTTTAGGTGGGGTTACGCTTTTGAACTAGCTTAAACTATTTGTATCCTTTTTTGTTGTTATTAGTTTGGTTTATGATTGATTGTTTTGCCGCTGGTGCAATATTAAGTATAGGTTTAAAATATGGAGGTAGATCGTATGATTTTATCGTTGTATGCATAGATATTAATATTCAATATTAATTTTTAAAAGTCGTAAAATTTAAGTTATTGCTCAGGATAGCCTAACAAAATGTAACCACAGTAGGCCTAACCTTTCTGATATTAATGGGAATAGTTATTACTGTGTTGAGGGAGTAAAGTCCAAAATTTTCTCACGAGAAGACAATGTACCTTATATCCACTAAACCGATAAAAATTTCATAGGGCTAATAGCTGAATACTCACTGCAATGTGTTATGTAATGTTTTTGCTAGTTTCTTGTTACATGTTTCATCTACGTTGGGTAAATCCTAGCATCTACTCTTCGTATGCTTTGAGACGTTTACAATCCATTAAAATTATCTGTTCCTGTTCCTGTTTTTTCTTCCTCACTAACAATGAATTTCAAACAAAGAAAAGAAGGCTATTTATATAAAATACTTATTAATTTTGCTGGCTTTTGAGGCCAAATAAATGTTTTTTTTAATTAAGGCCTAAACACAATATTTTAGAGTCACGATTATTAACACCTTGAAATTTCCATTAGTTATTTTGAATTGTCCGAAATATTTGCTAACAATTTCGAAATTGTTCCTCTAGCACCAATTAACGATCCAAATATTTCAATGTTTCGTAATTAAAATTTTGTTTGGTAAATTGTTATTATGGACTCATATTTTGTTGCTTTTCTTCGTGAACTTCGACTAGTTCGTTTTCATATCGAATTGTAGGGTCAAAAAGTAGCAGCTGCTTCCTTTTATCGTTATGATGTATATTCTTCTATTTCTTTCCCCCCTCTGCTACTTCATGGACTTCTTCACGAGTTGTATAGCCACTTTTGCTTGAAGCTTTCGCTTGCAGGCATCGTACTCGGTGGTGGCGAATATTTCGTAATTGCTCTCTGTATTTAACACCACCTTGTGGAAAAAAATTAATTATTTTTACATATTAAAAACAAATTATATTAAAACATATTAAAACATATTAAAAACATATAACATATATGGCCAAGTGTTGTCTCGGGTCCTGCCAGGTAAAGCTCCATGCTGTTCCATTCCCTAGCATCTCTAGCCTGGTCGCTATTCACTTCTTGGTGAATAGCTATTCACTTCTTGGTCCTTCGTCATGTCATATCTGTCTGTTGCATTGATAATATTCTTTAAAGAGTAACACAACTTTTTCTTCTTTGAGTACTCCGCGGAACACTTTGTCCATTCTTCAAAAATTTTTATGACTTCTTATTTTGTTACTACTGAGAGTATTTATGTATTTTGATTAATAAATTTTGACGAATTTTCGAGACCTAATCTATTGTAACATTTTAGGGTGTCTTCATCTAAGTTTATTGTTGTTTCAGTATACATATTTGATTAGGTTTTCAAAATTGATATTAAGTTAATTTGTTGAACCACTGTATTCCCCTTAACGTTGAAAAGACCTAAGCCTTTGTGCTTTTTTGGCGGGTTACATGGCCACAATGATTTTCAAACAAAGAAATAAGGTTATTCAGGCCATATATATAAAATACTCATTAACTTTTGTGGCTTTCGAGGCCGAATAAATGGTTTCTGAAAATGTAGACCCAAACACAATAATTTAGTGTCACGATTATTGTACTTTTTGGCGAGTATATTATGCCTTTTGGAGTACCAATGGTGAAATAAACATTCCTTTCAGTGATAATTTCATTTTTTTATCCAGGCAATTTAAAAGCACATCTGTAATAAGTCTTAATGGTGCAATTTGAAAGTTTAAAGGCATTAGGTAGTAGTCTAATAGTATAGTAGAGATGAGATAAACGTTTGTAATTTATTCTGGATATTATTTAAAAGCTTTACTTTGTTTACAACAACGTCATACAGAAAATTTACTCCTAAATAACGTACTGTTTCATTTTCTTCAATTTATTTTATTTAGGATTCAACAATTTGTAATCCCTCATGGTAGAGTTCACCCTTTGTGATGTTTATTACTACCTACTGATGACTTAACAAAGTTTGTCGTTAAACTAATTCCATTTAATGCCTCTTCTACTATTTGGGTAAAAGGAGCCACAGATAATTTATATTTGCCATTAAAACAGGGACATTTTTAAAGTGTAATATATTGGCCGTTTTAAAGAGTTGAAGAATTTTTGCGGCAAATTACGTTTTGCCAATGCCACTTAGAGGCCATTTCATTGGTTATACTCGGTGGTTTTAACCGGGAGCTTCTAATTGACTTAATCAGTCAATCTCTTGCTTTTATTGCACTGACAGGTTTTTAGTAATTTTAGTAATTAGTAACCACTGTTTTAGTAATTTTAGGAGCTCGCAGTTGCATGCCGTAGAACGTCATCGTGTCTTTGTTTGAGACATTTTCCAAAAGCAGAATCTGTTATTTCTTACAATTCGGTCTTGTCTCGTGCATTTACCTTCACTTATCATTGTGCTATTCCAAGCCGAAAAAACGAAACTGAATTCCAGCGATTATCAATTAGAACGGTTTCGTTTTTGATTGGTACCTTTTTGATGTCATCAATTAAGCTGTCGTTGTGTACAAGTAAAAAATGTATTTTTCATAAATAACAGTTAAGTGGTATTAACTAAACTGCGAATACACAAAAATTAACCATAGCATCAGTCGAAAAACAGCATGAAGAATTCTTTTCAGCCAGCCCCGTATAAATGGATAGGTCTATATTAATTTTCCTAAAATCATCATCAGGATTATCAAAAGCAGGGTTCTTAGAATTAAGAATTCTATATTCTTAAACAATATCTCTAATAGTTTTAGACATTAAACGTGAATTTGGACTATGTAAACATGTGTATCTGTGTATATTTAATGTTGTATATGAATACCTAGAGTTATGTAACAGTAATGAAAATGTTGTACAGTGGACTTGTCATATATCTGTATAGGCTATTGATTTGTTCTGGTTATTTCGGCATTCGGGATTCCGTACCCATGTTGTGGACTGACAATAAGCAGTAGAAGTAGGGTATGTGTCTGTAGCTTTGTTACCTACCAATAAAACGCTTTTTTAATGTAAACTGTTATTTTTACTTTCACTTCCTTTTGGTTTTCTCATAAAATAAAACTACTTTTTGTGAGATCTACTAGGCTTTACGTTTTTTAAACGGCTTACAATATGTATTATCGAAAGACTTGTTTTCAACTCAAAAAAACATAATTTGATTGGTATTTTTCTGAAAGGTCTTACAAAGCAAACATTTTAGATTGTTATTTGAAGAAGCACCAGCTCAGTTGAATTCAAAATACCTAGGCAGAACCCACTCTGGGTATTATGTGGGGGTGTGCGAGTAGTGATTTTTGAAGTTGTCGAGTTTTAAAAAATACTCGCGAGTTTCGAGTTTTTTCGTGTCGAGTATTTTGAATAGTAAAAGTTAATAGTTATACTTATTCTTGACCACATAAAATAGTAATATTTTTTGTTATCAAACTGGGAAGTGTTCCTATATGAGTTAAAAGCAACCCTGTTTGAAAATGAAACCAAACGATATTTCAGGCCATCTTTAACATACAACTTTATATCATTAATCAATATTTTATTAAGCTTTCAGCCTCATGAGGTAGGTAAAAGCCGCTACACCTGCACTTGTTTGCTTAAAAGAAAGAGTTTTTGTTACATTTGTTTAAAAGTTGAAGTTGAATTAGTCTCATTGAGCATAAGTAAGAAAATATTTCAAATTACAGAAAGGAAAAATTTCTAAATCAAATTTATTGATGTTAATTGCTCAAAACCCCTTTAATTCAAGTAAAATAAAAAAAAGTTTTACTGTAGCTGTTCATGACTAGTGTTGACTGTGTGAAAAACAGCCGTAAAATGCGATCGCACTTACCAGTTTCGGGTAAACGGCGGAAGTAACTACTCGACTCGAACTTTCAAGTATTTTTCATAACTTCGAGTCGAGTCGAGTAGTGTAAACTCGGCTCGAAAAAAGCTCGACAATCAAGTACTCGCACACCCCTAGTATTTAGTATTTAGACTGTGACAGTTTTAGGGGTTTTAGGGACGAACGTGTGTTTGTGACTCAGAGTTTGCGTTTATTGGACTCAAGTTGTTTGGAATCAATCCGTAATTAGGTACCATTTAATCATTTGGAGTTTAAACATTCTACCCTCTCATATATAAATTTAAACTAGCGTGATGCATTGGACATTGGAGGGAAAATTAAAGTTTTACACATATTTAATTTGTAAAGCGTTTGAATCAAAGTTGTGTTGCTGTGTGAATTTATTACACGGATGTAAAAAAATAGAATAAGAAACCAAAAAAAGACAAAATTACAAAAATAACAAATTTATTTCTTTACATAAGGTTTGACTAAAGAATCCAAGTGATTCAAACCAAGTACATAGAAAATGTGTAATACAGGGTGTTTTTCCTATAACCCAAAACTTTATTTTATTAGTGAAAGATATTCCCCTCAAAATCCCCGGATTTTTCCTAACTATGTTATTTTCTTTAGGTATACATAGAACGTAAGGCCTACGAAAACAATTCACAGAATATTCAGCACCTCAAAACAAACATAACAAATTTAATATGAGAAATTCAAAGAGGTATTTGGCAAAAGGTGTTCAGGAATTTGATGGAGTGAGCGCGACTTTGTATAAATGTCAATAGCGGATTGTTTGAACACATAATGTAAGCTAAATGTGATAAAACTTAAATAATAGGTTGTATAAAATGTTCTTACTAAATCTAGCCCTGTTGCCCCAACACCGCGACTGAGTGTGCGGTCTAAAGATCCACTCCCGGTCTCAATTTGAGCCAAGTCTCGTTGCCGACCGACCACGCATTTCATTCTCACAGCGTTTCAAAATGGCGGCGTCCTTTGAATATCCCGCCAAATGTATTTGACCTAATAATGTTGCTTCTTTCAGTTCTTTACCACTTTCAAACACTTTCTAGCCTAAAAATTCCCTTAACTACGAAAAAATGTTTCCACGTAACACAGGGATTGTCCTAAAATGTGTCACTTGAGGCAGCAAAGTTTTGTGAAGTTGCTGCCGCTGCGTGGGGCGGGCGCCGCGCCGCGTCGGCATGGATCAGCAACACCCTAGCCTGCGATTGGATTTATCCAAATCGCATGTTTTGTATGGCATGTGAAGTTATCGTAGGGCCTCATAATGGACTCGGGATCACTTTTTTCTCCTCTACGAATAAATCAACAGTGAATAAACGTTTTAGGCCGCAAAAACGCTATTTAAATCACCTCACTCGCATTCGGCGGGGTTTTCAGTAGACACAGCCATTTTGAAAAGCATCTATATATTAATACGCAAGCGGTTTTCTTTTCACAGTCCAACCGCAATAACGGCTGGACCGATTTTAACGTTTGAGGTAGCAAATTAAAGGGAATTTTATGTAGATTTGTCAAAAAGTCTCAGAATTTTACAAAAGGGCGTCACTTAAGTACAGTAAAGGGCTGAAGTTTCGGAACAGTGGCGCTGTTCATCGACATTTGGTCAAGCTCAGTTTACTTTGTTTACAAACTGAACATATGGCCAAGCTCTGAAATAGTTCTACAGGTAAACCACAGATTGCAGCAATTAATTATAATTAATTTTTCGAAAAGAGCAGTTTTTATTTTTACAGCTGGTTTGGCTTTGTTTTCAACAGTTTTCTTTTTAAAAAGATATATTATGTAATATTATGTAATATTATGTATATTATGTATTTTTCCCTAAACAAAGGAAGTCATTGCTCATGGCGCCAGTGTTTGCTCTCGGTCAGCTACATGTTGCGTAAGCAGAGCGTGATCTTTTGCCGGTGTTAAAATATACATTTCAGAAAAAAGAGGACACGGGAAAATGAAGGTGTTCCCTAAAAAATCGTTTACGATTACCAGAAACGTATAGGTAGATCAAATTAACTTTAAAATTTTCAGTAGTTAAGCCATAATTTTGTTAATGAAGTTAGCCCTTTGATTAAAATTTAAAAGTATATAAGTAGGCTGATAATTCTTCATTCTATTACCATATGATTTTTGCTCGATTTCGAGCTACGTGTTATCTAGTTAAAAATTAAATGCGTGATCGGTCGGCAACGAGACTTGGCTCAAGTTGAGACCGGGAGTGGACCTTCAGACCGCACACTCGGTCGCGGTGTTGGGGCATCAGGGCTAGATTTAGTAACAAAACGTGCTTTACTTTCTGGACGACCCTCGTAATACACTAGGGTTTTCAACTAATATTTCTTTGTAACTAATATGGAAGGAACTAACATCACAAAATATCTAATATTATTCATATATGGCGCACCCTGTGATGGGGGAGCGCGGCCTGGTGTAGGGCTAGAACGCGGGACATCGGCTCCCAGGGTCCCGCGTTCGAATCCCGCCAATCACCAAGGGCAGCTTGCTATGTGATAATGCCGCGACCTTGAGGCTGCACAGTAAGCTTAATAAGGTGCAGTGCATGTCCATGGAAACTTCTAGGCCTGGCCCTCGTCTAGAAAAAAATCCTACGTCATACTGATCCAAGGCCGGGAGAGCTGATTGTACTACGTCAGGGGGTCGTCACTGAACTACATAATACCCCGTTGCAGCAGACCTGCATACTCAGCGAATTTCAGATGCAACACAACAAATGGTATTTCAATCCAACTTAGCGAGATTTTACATGTTTTGTAATCTCCATTAGAATAACATGGGGAATGATTATGCAGGTTTGCTGCAACAGGTATGTTAAAACTGGTTGGTTTAAATTCATTATTTAGTAGATCTTAACTAGAAGAAGCCATATACCAAGTTTTGTCAAGAAATGTTAAAAAATAAGTAAGATATAGAATTTTTTTATTTCCCATAAGGATAACATGGGGAATGATTATGCAGGTTTGCTGGCACTAAAAATTGAAATTTCGGGGATTTTAGACTAATATACATTAGATCTCATCTAGATGAAGCCACAAACCAAGTTTTATCCAGATATGTTGAGAAATAAGCGAGATACAGAATTTTACTTATTCCCCATAAGGTTAACATTGGGACAACGTACTGTGTTTACCACTTTCAATATCTCGGTAACCAATGGACATAGAGCAATGATTCAAGACACTAAATTGTTTGTTTTTTTGAGCTGAATTCAATGGTGCCAACAAAGATTCGATAAATTTTATTTTTATATGTAAAAAACCCAAAAAACCCATTTTTGGGGGTGTTTATCCCCCTTACCCCCCCTTCCGGTGGTCCGACCGGGCTGGTTCACGAACTCGTCCATTCGATTACCACTTTACATGTCTGTTCCAAATTTCATTAAGATCGGATCATATTTACGGCCGCTATCGTGCTGACAGACACACACACACATATATATATATATATATATATATATATATATATATATATATATATATATATATATATATAGATAGATAGATAAAAATTTGAACGAATGGTGTTTTTTGCTTCTGGTGGCACTAAAACGAAAAGTTATCATGGTCTCGGGCTTAGGTCTTACCATGAGACCTACGGTAATAGCTTCTTCCCTATAGGGGAAATTCGCTAAAAATGAACAAACATGTATTTTTGCGCCTGATAGCGAATCAAAGCCGAACTTTGAAAAAAATATTGAGCACAAAAAGATACATTTGTTCCGAGCGATGAATAACGTTTCTATTATCTCTCGTGCAAAAAAACATTCGATCTTTGGAAAGTTTAAGACATTGGGTAGTGATTTGAACATTTACTACGTAGTTGTATGCAATGATTACATTATTCTTAATAAAACCATTGATTATAAATTTAAAAATAAATTTTTATTATTCTTAATAAAACTATGATAAAACCACAGATCCACATGAAGGGTGGTACGGATGACTTCGGCCGCAGCCCCTGTAGATAGATGAAGGACTACAGTTATGTAGTTGTATCTACTTAAATCTTCATCTGCGGATTAAACCACAGATGAAGTGTGATTAAACTAATCAACACTGCCTATAATTGCTTGTATTTTTCACGTGGCCCATAAAGGACCCTCAAATAAACGTTTGACAACTGAAATGATAATAGCTGTAGATGATGTGACGTGACGTGATCGTGAGGTTCCAGTGGCCGGGTCGGCACACTGAGGCTGGTATAGGGATTTTTCCCTCTTCAGCCTTGGACAGGTGGGTTAGGGTTGCGCACAGCTGCAGGACTTTGTAGTTCAATACGAGAGTAGTTCAATACGAATGCCTGCAGCTGTGCTGGTGGTTGGTTGGTGATGGTTGGGTGTGGATTTCGGTGGGGTTAGTGTGGGTTGGGCAGTGGTGATTTGTGGTCGAGTTTCACTGTGAGGTGTTTTGTCTGGTGATGACGGGTGGTTCGTTGAGAGTGTGGATGGGGCGTTGCAGCAGGACTTTGCAGTTTAATACGAGATTAAGTTACATACGAATGCCTGCTGCTACGCTGGTGATGTGTTTCGGAAGTTTTGTGTGGTTCTTGCGTGAGGTGCAGTGATGTGGTGTTAGTCGGTGAGTGGCGTCTTTCAAGGTGGGTGATGGTGGGTGGGTTGGTCAGGGTAGGGTCAGGGTAGGGTCGCTTCCAAAAAATTTTGGTACGGTCGCAGGCCTACGGCCTGTACCGTACTCCGGTGGTTTTGGTCTGGAGGGTTATGGTGGGGGTTGGGGCAGTTGGGGTGGTTGGGGTGGGGGTGGGTTGTCGAGGGCTACGAGGTGGTGAAGGGTCAGGCTAGGTCGGTTGTGAAGTAGGGTTGAAAGAAAGGCTGCAGGATGTCTGAGGAGCGGGCTCGGTCGAGGTATTTGGAGTTGAGGTGGGTGAGGAAGTCTCGGAGGGGAGGAACAGTGTGGGCGTCGTAGGCAGTTTGGTTTCGGGTCCAGGGAGGGAGATGGGCTGCCAGCCGAAGGGCACGCCTTTCGGTGGCTTCAAAGCTGGAAATGAAGTGATCCGGGGCGGAGAGCAGGAGAGGATGGGCGAAGGTGAGCACGGGACGGACGACGGAGGTGTAAATCCGGGAGAGGGTCGTTTGGGAGCAGGGACGGTGGCGGTTGTTCAGGATTCTCATGGCTTTGAGGCGGGCTGTGGCTCGTTTTTTGGTTTGGCGGAGGTGGGGGAGAAAGGAGAGTTTGGAGTCGAGTGTGACCCCGAGGTAGGTGCAGGATTTTTTCAGAGGAAGGCGGACTCGGTTGAGGAGGATGGGATCGGAGTTGATGCGGGCGAAGCGACGCGCATGGAAATTGAAAAATTGAAAAAAAACAGAGTTGGGTTTTGGAAGTGTTGAGGGAAATGCGCCAGAGGTTGCAGTAGGAGAGGTAGTCAGTCAGTGTTTGTGTCATTTTGCGGATGAGGTTGTCCTGTCGTCTGTCTGACACCCAGAATGCGGTATCGTCAGCGAACTGAGCGAGACCGCACGAGGTGTCTGTGGGGGTGCGTGGAACGGGGGCGGGCAGGTCACGGACGTAGATGAGGTAGAGAAGAGGAGAGATGGCGGAGCCTTGGGGGACGCCGGCTTCCAGGGTAAAGGGGGAGGATAGGGAGCCACGGAAACGAACCTGAGCGGTCCGTCCGTCGAGGAAGTGGGAGATCCATCGGATGACGGGGAGGGGCAGTTGGAGGTGGAGGAGTTTGGACCGGAGGCCATTGTGCCAAACGGTGTCGAAGGCCTTCTGGACATCCATGAGGGCTAGGATTGTTGGGCGGTGGAGGGAGTTGTTTGTTTGGAGGCATGTGACGACCCGCAGAAGCTGGTCGTACATGTTGACTCCGGGACGAAAGCCGGCTTGGGTGAGTGGAAGGAGATTGAGAGAGTTGAGGTGGGTGTGGAGCCTTGAGGTTAGGACTTTTTCGAAGAGTTTTGAAAGGGTGGAGGTGAGACTGATTGGGCGATAGTTGCTTGGGTTTCGGGGATCCTTGTGGGGCTTGGCGAAGAGGATGACATGGGCGTGTTTCCAGGAGGGGGGAGAGTAGCCGAGAAGGAGGATTGAGGTGAAGAGTGTTGTCAGAAGGCGGATGAGAATTGGTGGAGATTGTTTGATGAGGAGGTTGGAGATTCCATCGGGGCCGGGGGCGGTGTTGCGGAGGTGGCGTCGTTTCCGATCCACCTCCTGGAAGGTGATGGGACTCAGGAGGTCGTGGTCGGGAAGATCGTCGGGGATGGTGTCTGGGGGGTGGAAGGTGTCGTGTTGTCGAGTGACCAGTGCGTTGGTGAGAGTGAAGTGGTTGTCGTCAAAGTCAGGGTGCATGGGGACAGAGTGGATGGTGGAGAGGGAGTCACGGAAGGCCTCAGCGATGCCTTGGCTGTCCGAGACGACCGCGTCATTGACCAGGAGGGATCCGGAAGGAGTGGAGGGACTGTTGTAGTGTTTGACGAGACGCCAAAAACTACGAGGGTTGTTGTGGAAGTCGGAATCTGCCTTCTCGCACACCTTCATCGCCCTGTCGTCTCGAAAGGAGCAGACTGCAACCTTAACGCGATCGACTAGGGCTCTGTAGGCAGCGTGGAGGTAGGGGGAGGTAGGATCACGGAGGAGGAGTCGCCTGGCGCGGCGTTTGGCTTTGATGAGGGCTATGACGTCTGGAGGAAGGCGGAGGGGGGTGTGAAGAACACGTTTCGTGGGGACGGAGGCTTCCTTGGCAGAAAGGATTGCTGTGGTGATGGATGAGTGGAGGTCGTCAATTTGGCCGGGTGTGCGGGGGGGTGGTTGCTGGGTCAGTGGAGTGAGAGATTATTGGGTCCTAACTTGAATTATTCGTAAACTAACATGCGAGAACCTAAACAGTTTTTCTTATATTAAATGAATTTTAAAATGTAATGTAAATAAAAAACGTTGTCAAAAAACATATTAACTATTTAAAAAGCGTCTTACATATTTTAGAAATAGTTATATATTTTGACTGTTTTAAAATTGTTTCGATTCAGTTTTATTTCGAGCGATCACTAGCGCTACCTGGGGTTGTCACGTATTACCCGCTGTGCGTTCTGCCTTACCGACTCCTACATTTTCACGTACTCGACTTGTATTCGTTTTAATTTAATTGTTCCCCTATTACAATTAGGGGCTTTCAGCCACTATAGTAATAATTATTTTTCATAAAATACTACTCATTAAATAATTTCATAAAATTATAAATCTTGATAAATTTTCAATTTTAATATTTTTTCAATCGATCTCTTTTCAAAAGGATTTTCAATTTAAGGCTCAATTTTTAGCTAAAGCTTCTCAAGACAGTGAACTGAAAACCTAACATAAAAACTACGAGGGTCGTCCAGAAAGTGAATCACGTTTTGTTAATAAAATTTAAAGATAACAAAACAATACTCATTTCATCTTTATTTTTGCTTTATTCAATCTTAAAAATGGTTGCGTTTTATAAAAACACCCTGTAATTGTATTAACATAAAGTCCAACGTAAAAAAGCTCCATCACATATTTTGTTATGCCTACTTAAAACGAGGATTCTTTTTCGATAATATTTTAGTCAATAAATACCGCAGCCCCTTCAACAATAAGGCCTAAAGGGAAAAAATAAGGTATACAATTTTTAAATCACTGAAAAAATGTAAACACTTCAAAAATGTTTAAAAAAATTAAAATAGTTAAAATAGTTAGTCAATAGTGCATGCGTAAACATATCTTTCACAGCCCACGGGAGTAAAACGAAGTATCGAGTGTTTAGTGGCGCCGGCGCCGGCGCCGGCACTGGCACACGTGGCACATCAATTTAAAATTTTGAGAACGCCTCTAAAATTATTCAAACTTTATAATAATTGACTTTCACCTTTTTATTTGGGATTATATCAGTAGATATTATTTACGTTTTAACATACATTACAATAGTGATATTATTGTTATATTATGCAATATAAAGGGGCGATACATACAAGTACACGGTGTGTTTTTTAACGCAACCCATTTTTAAGATTGAATAATGCACATATAAATACGAAATGAGTATTGTTTTATTGATTTTTAATTTTTATACAACCTATTACTTAAGTTTGATCACATTTAGTTTACATTATGTACTCGAACAATCCGCCGTTGGCATTTGTATAAAGTTGTGCTCTCCCCATCAAATTCCCGAACACGAGTTGCAAGGTACATCTTTGAAGTTCTTATATTAAATTTGTTATGTTTGTTTTGAGGTGCTGAATATCCTGTGAATTGTTTTCGTTGGCCTTACTTTTTATGTATCCCCAAAGAAAATAATATACTGGGGTCAAATCCGGGGATCTCGGGGGAAAATAATCCTTCACTGATAAAATAATGTTTTGGGTTGCGTTTGAAAAAAACACACTGTAAAAGTAGATACAATATCATTTTTAGGCTAAAGCTATTATTTTACACAACAATTAAAACTCTATATATAAAAGTAAACCTTTATATTGGATATTTACTGTGTTATATTGCAGTTTAAATGACAATCCTCGATTGAATTAAATATAAATGACTGTTATAAATATTTATTATTTTGGAAACGGTGAAATATATTTAAGGAGCTACCTAACCTAACAATGAGAGGTGATCTGATTTCCACGAGTATAATACTCGTAACAGAAGCAATATTGATTGTAACTACAATCTACGAGTTACAAAATACTAAACTTACATTTCTCGATCAGCTTAGGAGTTTTTAATAAAATTAAATCTAGGTTAGTTAGTGATAAGTCCTTGGTTAAATTTCAGTGTTGGCTTCTGGCGAACCCTTTTACTCGCTACAGGAGTTCTTATCTTAGAGGAGCTGTGATATTAGTTTTTAGTAACATGTGGTTGATAATACTGGCGTGACTCATTGATAAAATTAATTACAATAAATGGAGGGGGAAAACAGATAATAAACTTCTAAGAAAAAATTAACAGACAGTAGCCTAAATAACAAAATATCAAAACTTTAACAGTTATAGTTACCCACATACAGACGACAAAAGAAACATTTAATAATACCAAAGCTAAGTTTACATTAGCATGTGGCAAATGTCGTCGCCTGGACACACTATACCCTGATTATCGAAAGAAGGTGAGCGGCGCGGCGGCGGCGGAGCGAGCGCGCGGCAGTAAAAACATTCTTATTCATAACGCTGTAAAAACATAAAAAACGCTGTTAAAATTTTGCAGTCCACTTTATTCCAATGACCAGTTTATTACCTTATCAGCACTGATTTCAAATAATTTTTAACGTTTATCGTTTAGTTTATACTGTGAGTTATATTACTAAAAACACGATTTACGAATTAAAAAAGTCAATTCTTTGTGTTTGATATATGATAACTCTGCTTAGAAGCATGCTGAAGAAGGGGAAAAAATTCCTATAGAGAACCTTTAGTCGACTTTCTTGGGAACAATATATCAAAATTTGAGAGTCTTGCGATTAACATTTACGTCGTTACTAATTTATTTCTAAAGAACTGTTAACTCTTTTGTTGATTGGGATTTCCATTTCATTTTTCCTTTAATGACATTAGATAGTTTCCAGAATCAATATTCAGTTAATAAATTACTTCAATACTACTAGATAAATCTGTAATCAGTTGATAATTGAAATTAATTATCAACATTGCTCGGGCGAGCGCGATTCAGACGAGGTACAGCAACTGGCCAACAACAACGGAGCACATGCTTCCAACCCACACTGCACATGCAGTTCGGAATTGAAAGGTTCCTTATTGTTCAATGTTGGTAAATCGGCATTGTTTTTACAATGAATTCTACATCTGGAAGCAGGTGTTGTTTATAAGAGAAAAACTGAGACATGCAGAGGCGCGCGAATAAAATGGGTCCACTAGGTCCAGACTGTACTTCAACAGTCATTGTTGCGCTCTGCCTCGCAGTGATACTATCGTTTATATATTAATCGATTATGAGAAACCATTCCAATAAAAACATAAAGCTGTGACGGAATTAACCTATATTTCATTCAAAGACATTGTTTACTGAATTTCATTCATCAAAGTAGTTTAATAACTGAGATAACAGTATTTTAGAAATAAATTAATAATGACGTAAATATTAATCACAAGACTCTCAAATTTTGATTATTGTTCCCAAGGAAGTCGACTAAAGGTTATCTATGGGAATTTTTTCCCCGATGCTTCTAAGCAGAGTTATCATAAATCAAACACAAAGAATTGACTTTTTTAATTCGCAAATTGTGTTTTTAGTAATATAACTCACAGTATAAACTAAACGATGTACTTAAAATTATTTGAAAGCAGTGCTGATGACGTAATTAACTGGCCATTGGAATAAAGTCGACTAGAAATTTTTAGCAGCGTTTGTTACGTTTCTACAGCGTTTTAAATAGGAAAGTTTTTACTGCCGAGCGCTCGTTCCGCCGCCCCGCCGCCGCGCCGCTCCTTCTTTCGATAATCGGGGTATAATAATATTGTTGTTATACCAATTGAAGGTTTACCAAAGACCGTTGTGTTAACACTTTAAGTGTTACAACTTACTACACTTATTGGAGGGATGTAATGTCGAGTGACGACACTAATATTAAATTTGTTGTTACAAATATTAGTGTCGCCACTCAAGATTGCACCTAACTCCTAACCAATAATAAATTAAGTGTTGTGACTCTTAAAGTGATAATGTGTTAACACAGCAGAGTGTTGTTAAACCTATCGGCACTGCTACATGCAAGTGTAAACTTAGCAATTCAAATGAGAAAAAAAACAATTACTAAAGACAGTAAGAGTAGTAGTTTCTAATCGTCCAGGTTTTGGAATGTCTCAGTAATAATTTTTTAAATATAGTTTTTTCATTACGTCCAGGTTTTTGTAAAGTCCAGCTAAGTTATTTAAAAATATTAATAATTGCTGTTGCAAAACGTCCAGCTTCAAAACCTCCAGGTTAAATTTAACAAATAAATACCAATAGCTATTTCATAAGTTCATAATGTCCAGGTAGTTCATTATTACTCTATGCCTTTTGCCCAGCACTGCCCATTGCCACTGACGTTTTGTGTTTCGTACTTCATCATTGCCCATATGATACCGGCATGACAGGTTAGGTTGTTAGTAGATCCATACAGGCTCGAGTTTCAAATTGAGATACATTTTTCATAAATTCATGGGATAAAGATTGAAGTATCCCAATGCAAGCAATCAGTATAGTTTTGTGTATATGATGCTTACCTCCTCTTTACTAGGCAAACACCGTAGAATCCTAGGTAAGTTCGAGTTACTAAATAGGCTAGCTTGTTAGTGTTTGGTAAACAAGAGTGGGTTAGGTCTTCAACTAATTAGTGCCTATATCGCATTGCAGCAATAGGCCTAATTCTAACCTTCCTGTAGTTTATAACAGTAATTTTATTCAGTGCTGGTCCAAGGGAGGAGGCAAATTTTTAAGAGACATCAAATTTTTGAAAATTAAAAATTCAAATGTAGGATTTTTGGCTGCAGTTTCCTCCATAGTGTAGGCCCCCTACACATCTACTCACTATCTAGGGATGAGTAGATTCGTAAACACCTCATATGAACAACATATTGTTATTGCTATCGATATTTTTACTTCACATTACTGTCTAGGGATTTCGGTGGAAACTGGGGTTGTTGGGTGGAGAACAATCGATTGTCAACGACTTGGCCCGGCTGCAAATTTCCCTTGCTGGGAATTTGGCCAAACTATAAATTTACTTTCTCTAAAAGCTAAGGCACTATGAAAGGCTGCAGCAGTCGGTCACTGGTGATGCCCTCGGTGCTGGACGGCACCACTCAGGGTGTCACCAGAATGGGTACCGGTACCACCGAATAAATGGGCATTACCTGTTACCTGTTACCTCCGAAGTACGTCCCGTAGACCATACTGGCATGAGACCCGTCATTCTTCTTACTTCTACAATATTTCTCTTCAATTTCCTTATTTTCTACCAGCTGTCATTCGACTTTGTCAATCAGGTTTGGGTTGGAAAATGGCAGTGTGGTGGATGGAATTTTAGGAAAAATTAGGCAGGTCATAGTAACATTGTTCAATCAAATGTGACATTAGGGCCTTCTCTTAAATTTCTTTATGTTGTCTACTTGTCCTAATTCTAAAGGTAATAATTTAAAATATTTGGTGCCTATGTAACTGGGCTTTGTTTCAAAAAGTCTCAGACTGTGTTGAATTGATGGATTTAAATTTATATTTCTTGTGAGATAAGGATGTTGATGAGCCTGTATTAGATTATTTTCCTTAACATAAATAACTGCTTCATATACAAAAAGGGACGGAACTGTCAAAATTTGTAATTCTTTGAATTTATCTTTGCAAGAATCCCTAGGCCTATGTCTAGAGATACATCTAATGGCCTTTTTCTGGATTACAAATATTCTATTTAAATTCTTTTTACTGGAAAGACCCCAAAGCACTATTGAATATCGTAAGTAGCTTTAAATTAAACTGAAGTAAACTAATTTACAAAGAGCTAAGTTATTAAGAGCTACAAGATTCCTGAGAATAAAAATATTTGAATTCAATATTGCTGCAAGTTTGTCAACATGTTGTGACCACCCCAGACCATTGTGCAGCCTCACTCCTAAATAATCCACACAATGTGACTCTTCCAAAATCTCCTCGTTTAAAGTAACAGACGGAAGTGATAAGCCAGCTCGCTCTAGACATTTTCTTTTCTGATCTGTTGAAATGAACATCCAATTTGTTTTCTTGGAATTTATATTCAGATTGATGTCGGAGAAATATTGGGAAGTAAAAGTAATTCACTTTTTCACAAAATTATTTGTTATTTCGTGTGTGGTAATTATTTCCTTTGTTTTCATACACCATTAGCATTTGTGGTATTATGGTAGAGAAAACAAAGCACTACGCATTACAGAGCCAGCACAGTGTCATCAGGATTGGTGTATACTTCAACATTAATTTAGTTGAAAGGCTCATGTGCTTGTAAAATGACTCTAAGAACCTAACCAAACATTACCTAACTCATTTCAAGCCCATGGGCCTATTACTTTAATTACTTAACTTTAAATAACCTAAACACTTATCATAACTTTGTCTTATAAATTATATATCAACCAAATTTGTTCTGACATTAGGCCTACATAAACTATCTCAGCCTAACTATAAAAATACCAAAACCTTAACCCCAACCAAGCTATTATTAAGGATTTTATTCACTTCCCTATGCTTTTCCAGCTGTAACTAAGTAATTAGTTCTACTACTAGCCTACGTTTTTGGAGTCTTACGTAAGGTTGCTCTGCAGTTATTACAAATTTTGGGGGTACTTTGGTATTATATGGAGGCCACTATTTTTTGAGAGGTTTTGTTTACTGGATACCAAAAATAACCTTATAATTGGAAAGAACATACTTTAATTGACTTATTATCCAATTTTCACATAATTATGATGAGCGGTTTTTATGTTTTGCCTCCCAGAAGACAGAGATGTCGGTGAGGATTGAGTTGAACGCGTCGCCTTCGCAAGCGGCCACACCCGGTCGCCACATGTACAGCAAGCTATATACAGCGCGCTGCGGCGGTTATGTTAGGTTTGGTTATCATAAATATGTTCTAGTAGGACTTTCCTCGTTTAGTTAAGAATCGAACAATACCACATGAGTCAAAATTTCAGTGGTGACACACGATGCGCAGGCCCCGGTCAACGACCTGACCTTGGAGTACTTGGAAGGGATTTAGCGGGCAAAAGTATGACTCATCTGGTATCGTTAGGTTCGTAACGGAACGAGAAAAGTCCTACTAACATATTTATGATAACCCAATCTAACATAACCGCTGCAGTGCGCTGTATAAGGGTGGCCTCCGTATAATACCAAAGTACCATTTTGGGTACTGAGAATATGTTTTTTAACATGACTAGTGATCAACACCTACAAGTTGAGTCTTGCCAGCAAGCTAATTTACGTTCATTCTGTAATTTATGATTATTTCCAAAATGTTTCAAAACTAGGTAGGCCCTACTGTAAACAATAACAATAACATTTTACTCTGCAATTTTAAATACATTTAATTCTATAGCCTACATTACATTTAAATACTTGCTATCTTTAATTATTATTGAGGTCGGAATTCACATTGAGTGGAGCATTGACATACTTGTCAAAAATTTTAAATTACCATCTGTATTCTAATTGAAAAGTATAACATATAACTGAAAATAAGAAATAAAGGTGTAATGTTAAAAATTAACATGACACTGCGTCCTGAACTGGTAATTCATCAGTACACTCACCCTATTAATATTTTTCAGTTAATTTTAATTTACAAATACATGTAAAAAATTAATTTTTTTTGTTAACCAAGTCCCCACATGACCTACCTCCAAGGCGAAAATTTTTTTGTTTTTCCGATTTTCCTGGTTTTCTGGCCAATTCTGAATCAGCGGAAAATTTTCTACATTTTCAAAAAAGAATTCCCCCTTAGTCCCCTGCCCTCCAGGGGCTGTAACCCCCACCCAAAGACCATCCTAGTTATACCTATGGGAGCCCTCAGTTGAACTTTGCTCCCAGGTCCCCAAGCTGCTAGTGGGGGCTCTGCTCACCATGATGATAATCAAACGTACAAGGGATTTTTTTAAGTGAGTAACGTTTTTGAATATATAAGGGAGGGGTGGGGGTAGAGGAGTTTGGGCCTTGGCATTTGGTGGATAGACTCATTAGGATACTGTTAGTACGTTTTGGAGAATGATAGGGCTGTATCAAGCTTTGGAAAAAAAAGCTCCGGGAGAAAAAGCTCTGGAGCTCAAAGATGAAATAGTTATCTTAAGCTGCAACTGTCACTCTCAACATTTTTAAAAGTGTTTTTGCTTTGTTTTTTTCTTGTATTTCAACTTAAATTTTCATTTTAAGTTTTCTAGTTTCAAATTAAATAAATTGTAAGTTTCAAACATTTTTCTTGTTTTAGAGAAAATATTTCGTAGACACATTGTGTCTGCAGGACCGTTGGAAATAAACCACGCGTTGGTCCTGTCCAAAGTGACGAGGTATGAGGTTGAGAAGTTGTGTAACCCTGGTTTGACGGACAGACAGTTGAAGAAACTAATCAAGTCAAGGGGGTCTAATTATGAATCGTTATTGGACCACCATCAGCGCCACAAAGATTATGAGAAGTATGTTTTAGACTCACTTAAGGAGATGGGAATTACAGCAAAGCTCTTAACAAGGTCAGTGAAAAAGATGAAAAATTTTCTAGGATCCTTTGTTGATGTAGTACTATTTCTTTAGTTAGTGACATTATATTTTTTATTAATAAAAAATATAATGTAACTGAGTACCTATTGAATAAGATTATGGAATAGATTTTGTCTTTAGTAGGGAACTCTCTTGAATAGACCCTGAAGTAATCTGTTGTAACTTCTGGCTGTTTGACTTGTTTTTGGTTTTCTTATCTTTGCATGAAACTGCATCTAGGGACTAAAGTGCAACTCTTTATCCCTGAGGGAAACTGTCGTCAGTTTTCCTGAGGGAGAAAAAGTACATTAGTCCCTTGATGCACCCAACATTTTTCCCCCACCTACACCAATAACAATAACTATAACAATATAACTTTACCTTCATGATCCTTTGCTCCAACAAACTAGATTAGAATCACATATAAATAAATAACACAAGGTATTTAGGCTTTACGTAAAACAACCATTTTGTTCTCTCTTTTACATTTATTTTACACTATTTTTCTGTCACCTGTGAATTCAAAACAAACCCCCTTAAATTTGTAGGTTTGAAACAATCATGTCCACCTATAAGATATTTAAAAAAAAACTCTAGGTCCTGTGGTTATATTCAGTGTTGCCAACTTAATTCATGCATAACAATTATTACCTGGCTATTAAATGCATACGGTTTTGTGTTCCTAAGTTGAAACACTGGAGTTCTTATATTAAATTTAGAGTGAGCAAATGAAAATCGACAGTGTTGCCATATTTTCACTCTGCTTATCGTGGCGTTGCCAGATTTCTTCCCTTGTATTTCTTATGAGATTACTTTTAGTCCCTTGGGAGAAAAAGTAAGCAAGTAATTCCCACGGAGTATAAACTAGTACCTAAGTATTCTATTCCAGACTCACAGGAAAAGATAGCTGAAGGAAAAGATTATTATTTGTTTTATATAGCCTTTTTAATACATTTTGAAATAGTATCTTAATATAGAATAGGGCCTATCTTATTTATTTTGTGCCTATTGTAAAGAGGCAGCTAAAAGTAGCTTGCAACAACACTACGAATTCGCTCTCATCTTATGATTTCCTGAGAAAAAGTTAAAATTCTATTGTGCAATACAACTCAGACTAACCAAATTAATGTGTCATGCATCCAGTCCTGATAGCAAAAAAATCTGGATAAACTGAATTTCTCACAACAACTCGCAACTGTCAACCACAGAACTGTCATGTTGAATATTCCCACTGCCGCGTGTCATCGTTCTTGTTGTCATCACTGCCATTGTTGTCATGTCTAGGCGTATGAATATTTTTGTCTTCTCACAGTACTCAGGCAATTATATTTCCACAATGTATTAGGCCTAATCAGCCTTTGGACGATGATGCATTAACACCTATACTGAAACCCTCAATGTGGGACATTAACCGAAACCCTCGGTCTGTGAGACTCCCATATAAAATAATGGACGGCAAATAAATAATCAGTAACCGAAACACTCGGTCTGTGAGACTCCCGTGTAAGAAATAATGGGCAACAGACTAACGGGAACCGAAACCCACGGTTTCTGAGACCAGCACGTTCAAAAATCGGAAAGTCGAGTACGGAAGAACCACTCAAACTGAAAAAAACTGTGCGAAGGTCAAGGAGAAGGTGTGGGGAGGAAGGTACTAAAAGGGGTAGTGCCAGTGTTAAGCAGTGTTGCCAATATCAACGAGTGAAATTTACCCGAGGTCTGTAAGACCAAGGTTTTGGTATAGGTTTTAATGCTGTAGATGAATCACGTCTGTATTGCACGAAAATGAGTGCCACCGTCACACGTAAAATCTCAGCAGATTTGAGATTAGACTGTTGAATATCAGAGATCAAATATTTTCCAAGAGTCCAGAAGATGTGACGTATCTTTTTTATTTTGTCTATGCCAATTGCATTTGACAGAAGAGATACATAACCACCCTTAAGGGGAGCAGTCCAAAACCCTCAAATTTGTAAGGGCATGCCAGGAATCATCCTGTGACCTCTTTAACTGAAGTCCAACACAGTAAACGTTAGGCTAGCAACATACCCAGTGTCATCTCTACTAGGTTGCAGTGATTACCACACTTCCTTTCACATTGTAATGGCATTGCAGTTGCATCTGACATTACAAAAATGTAATA
Organism: Flexamia atlantica; assembly: GCA_035578135.1. Taxonomy (NCBI): domain Eukaryota; kingdom Metazoa; phylum Arthropoda; class Insecta; order Hemiptera; family Cicadellidae; genus Flexamia; species Flexamia atlantica. The sequence goes on along the minus strand of JAQJVK010000007.1, from coordinate 50,261,334 downwards.
GGTGTACTCATGGAAAAATCCAAATTTTCACTTAAACTCTTATTTTTCACTCAACCTCCTCTGGATGATTTGGGTCCAGATGATTCGGGTCTGGATAACCCGAGGTGTTCCGTAATTTGATTGTCTCTTTAATAGATGTCCTTCATTCTAAGGGCATCTTCTGAATGGTTGGTGTTTGAGTGTGTATTCAAAATCCTCATTAAATTAGCGTTGGAAATGATGGAAAATTTTACTTTCCTTTTTCTAATTCAGTGTTAGTATTTCCCTTACGATATAAGCTTGGGCCTGAAAGGATTAATCCAATCCAAAATCACTTTATTCTAGTCATGCACATAATTACATTGGATCCTGACAACAATTACAGCATTAGTAAAAAAGTTATACATTATAAAAATTGTAATTTCCTTATATACTTAATGATAACAATTGAAAACAAAAATACATTCATAGCCAAAACAAAGTAATTATAGAAAGGAACAAAGCATTGTACACAGCTTGGTTGATTCACAATAACTTAGTTTGAAAAGTAATACCGGTAATAAATAAATAAAAGATAATTGTAACTCATCTGGAGAATGTATAGTTGTTGAGATTTTTTCGAGTTTTATTTTTAAATTCCCTCTTTGAAATTTTTTTTTTATTTCTGTTCAGAGGCATTCATAAAAAACATGAACTATAGAGTATCTATTGTGTAGATATGAAACATTCTCTGAAAATAGGGTGGTTATTCCGATTAGATGATTAAGTCAGTGTCGTATGAAAATATTTGATGTTTGGTACTTAAATTAAATGTTTTGTTTTGTTAAATGTCTGTTAGTTAGCCAAGTTATGGCTGCACCAGGTGTTTCTCTTGAACTACTAGAAAAATTTAAGCTATCAGATTGCAAAAACCTAATACCATTATATTTCTAAATTCATACAACAAATTTAACTCAGAAATTCTTCACCTCGAGCATCTTCAGATTCAAACTATGTTCAAAAGACATGTTTAAACCCTTCTTTTGTACTTGAGTTTATCAGCGTCTGGTGAAGAGGTTCAGGGTTTTTAATTTGTTTGTTCGATTAACTTTTTCCAAAAAGATTTTAAGCAACATGGTTTAGGTTACCTGCTACTGTCGAATGATCCTAGATTTGGTACGGTATTCCACTACTTCTGATTTTGGACCACTTGTAGGTCTATTGTCAAGTGCAAAAACATCAAATGCTCAGCTTCCGTGGGATAAGGTGGTCAGAAGTTCTCAAAAATTCTCAAACAACACATAAACAAACGAATGTAAATGGTAACCTAAACCATTTTGCTTTAAATCAGTGATTCAGAGGCTATACAATCATGGAAAAAGATTTTTTCATTCAAGTCACTTTTTAATATGGTCCATTTATACATTATGTTTTTGCTAGAGTATCATAAGCATTTGGCTATCCGAATGTAACCTAACATAACCCGTTTGATCAAAACTCCTTTAAAAAAAATTCGAACCCCAACCATTCGCTGGCACTCAACCATTACCATTACCATTCCTTGATCGATGACCATTGCTGGATAGATCCTGTCAAATTATAACAATTTTACTAACTAAGCATATATAAACTAATATTTAAAAACAACTCTCTTGGCGGCCGGTCATTAAATAATACCTGTGGTGCTTCCGCTGAGACATTCATCAATTGAATAAAAACCTGTAAGCTTGTAGCAAACCGTGTCTCACCAGGTTGGATTACACAGATGCTTGGATAGAATCGGCCGACGTTGTGTTCCCCGTGGGAGGGGACGGGACGTTTCTGTTGGCCGCCAGCAAGGTGCTCGACAATGTGAAGCCTGTGATTGGCTTCAACTCCGATCCTCATCACTCCGAGGGCTTCCTCTGCCTCGACAGGCAGTACTCCTACAGTGTCAAGGATGTGTTGCAACGGCTGAAAGAGGTTTGTTACACTGACTCTTGTAATGATCTAGAAAATATTTTGATGATCCTGCTGTAAATATTTTTAATTTTTGGTAAGAAATAATCTGTTTAAATAAGAGCATCCATGAATTTTTGTGTTTCTTGTTTCTCACTGCCACAAAAGTTAGGGAGATAGTTTTATGATTAGAGAAAGTCAAAAACTCTTTCATTAAACAGTCCAAAGAATTTTTCGGTGTCATGGAGGAATGTGTTATAAACTAAACTTTTACAGCACTAACAAATTTAACATTTTTAAGATACCTTCCCAAACGGTGGTACGCACGGGCCTTTCAGGTGGTACGCAATATATTTAAAGAGTAGTAAAAAATAAAAATAGGTACTAGGTTTCTGAACCAGCGATGTTCCGTCGAACAGTGAAGTCACACTTTGTGGTAAGATGTGACTGACTTTTTCAGTATCTGTTTTGGCCATAATACCTATTTCGTACCATCTTTTAGGACAAAATTATTTATTAGAAAATGTGCAAATAAATTTAAAAGAAACAAATTTTTTGTCAAGAGTATTTTACTTTGAGATAATTTTATGTTTAGATATTTGGTAATTGAATTTCAACATAGATATTTAGACTTTTTGTTGAATATTTCAATAAAAATTTACCATTTATAATATATATAAAATATTCTTTCCTCCTAGGGGTCTTTTAGTTGGCTGCTTCGAACACGCATACGAGTCTCTTTGAAAAGCAGACATGTTGAGCCTCAGGAGTCAATTCATGACAAGAAACTTCTGGGATCTCACAGGTATTATTCTTAGCCTCAAAAACTAAAGGAACAAATAAAAATAGGTTGTATTACCCTCGTCTTCAGTTTTGATAAATCTGATGTAGGATTACCATGGTTTCAGAAATACATTTCCATCTTCTGGTTTGATTTCAAAAAGCCAAACAGTTTGGTAGGGTATATTCATCCTTTGATGCACACCTAGTAATATTTAAGTAGTATGAAAAATATGGAATTTTTAGGGCATTTTTCAAAATACGATAGCAAATTAAAACTCTCTAAATGAGAGTTCTTACGGTTGAAAATGTTCACAAAGACGTCCTAAATGAAAATCCAAGTTTTCTACTTCAGGTAATTTAAGCTAACGCCGCTATAATAAAAATGGCGGGCAAAAAGATTGGAATTCGTCAAAGTAAATCATCACTCCTTAATTATTGATTTTACAAAAAATTATGGATGTTGCTTAAAACTACAAAATCTAAAAAAGATTAATTTACTACATTTAGATGGGACCCAATATAAAGCAGAAATCTTGGAAATGGAAAGTACCTATAATGGATTCGAAAAGGAAAAGAAGAACTTATTTTTGAAATGTAATTATTACTGTATAAACTAAAGAACTCCTCACTTGCAAAATTTCAATCTCTTGCCTCAATATTAAATGGTAAAAAACTACAATTTATTTTAAACATGAGCACTGACAGATTACACGGTTCTAAATCCCACTCTATGTTTCTATACCTAGACAAGATGGCGGCCTCTGCTTCAATTGCTGTAATGCTAGTACGATAGGAATGCTCCTTCTACTTGTACTGTGTGATTGCTGTCTCTAAGTCGTTTTCTCACATAAATGTGATTTTGTACTTTTAACATTTTTTATTTGAAGTGTTTTTCTCCGCTAAATTTGTGTTGATTTGGTCACAAAATTTTGAAAGGAACACATTAAGACCATTTTCATCAAAACCCATAAAGTTACCCTGTATGCAACAATTACCAATATTTTTTCTCAAATAAGGCGACATTAGTTACAAATTCTGATCAGGGCCCGTACAGTGGCTGGCTACTATGGCGGGTTACTGTTGCCTTGTCTAAAAGTACCATTTGGTTCAGTACCACACTTTGAGTGGCCACCACTGTTGGTTTCTGACATCGATTGCGTGAGGCGACATATGCCCATACAGTGTTCCACCAACCAACTGCAACTGCAAGCTCAAGCAACTGTGGTGGCTTCAAGTAAAAGGATCCATAAGTGATAATGTTTCATAAAAAAGGGACCAGCCTTTGTTCCGATTAACAGTGTTTTTACGGAAAAGAGGACTAATAAACTGTACAGTTCATATAAAACTGAAATGTTGAGAGGGTGATAAAATTATTCGAGGTACATTCAGAAAGTAAGTTCCGTTTGGGAGTAAAAAAATTCTCAATGCATGTACATTTTTATTATATACATCTTAAAGAGCATAAGGTACTTTAAACTACTTTTCCACATAGTGCCCACAAATATTTAGGCACTTGTCACATCTAGGGAGAAGCTTTTCAGTTCGTACTGAAAAGAATTCTGCTGCCTGTGCACGCAGCCACCCGCTGTCGCCATCTTTAAGTTCAACGTCATTCACAAACCAACAAAGGTTATAATGGTGTGCAGAAGAGTTAGTGAAATTTGTGGGAAACACTCATAAAGATCAGTAATTTTGAATTTACTTTCTTCCCGAACTGTATCATTGATTTTGGCAACGAGATCGTCAGTAACGACAGATGGTTGGACACTCCTCTCTTCATCAGTGCGACCATCTTTACAGTTCAGGAAAAAAGGAAATTAAAAATTACTGATTCCTCTGAGTGTTTACCACAAATTGCACAAACTCCTCTGTACACCACAGAAGTTTGTGAATGACGATGAACTTAAAGATGGCGTCAGCGGGTGGCTGCATGCACAGGCGGCAGAATTCTTTTAAGCACAAATTAAAACCTTCCCCCTAGATATGACAAGTACCTAAATATTGTGTTAACTATGTAGAAAAGTAGTTTAGGTACGCTCTTTAAGATGTATATAATAATAATGTTGTAAATGTATTGAGAACTTTTTAACTTCCAAACGGAACTTACTTTCCGAACGAACCTCGTACATTCATCTCAAGTGATATGAGCCATAACAGCGCTGGGTTAACTGTCCTCTTTCTCTGCAATCAGGCTGCAATCTCAAACTTGCTACTGAAAACGCTCTTAACACTTTACACGTGTTCATAATTATCAAATTTGTTTCAATAATAAAATCATATTTCTCATACTAATAGCAAGAAATACTAAATCTCTATATTTTTCAGGATGGCACTAGACTGGTGTTCTAAGAAGGAAATGTCAAGTTTAACTCCAAGTCAACCCCCCAGTGTTTCGTCTTCCTTCACTCCTCCAGCTCTCGCTTTAAATGAGGTTGGTAGAAAAGCCTCTAACATTTATTATAATATTTTTAGTTTTGATATTCATTACTGTAGACGGGGCCTAGAAATAAGAATTTTAGAATAAAAAATTAGGATTCCAATAGTTAGTGAGGTTTGAACTCTACCATCAATTTAGAGTGCCTCACGAAAGGGCAAATTTCCCAAACTGTCATGCTAAAGTATTTATTCCCTGTTTTGGATATCTGTTGTACTTGAACCTTGTATCGGTTGATACTAAAATTTACTGCGATTTACCTGCCAAAAGAGGCTTGCTAATCGCATATTGTGAATTGGAATAACTGATGGCAAAAAAAAAAGTGGAATTACATTGAACTTCATTCTGAAGCAGTTCAAAGCAGTAAAATGACTTTCGTCTGTGAAGCTAAATGACAATTATTCGCCACACATTGCCGTGATTCGCATTGGCCACCCTTTCAGGCACTGCATTGAATGTGTTCATTAATTGGTGATTAAGATATTTTCATTGATTTTTGCCTGTTGTTTTGTAGATAAATTTAGTCATAGTTTTAGCGAATTTCCCCTATAGGGAAGAAGCTATTACCGTAGGTCTCATGGTAAGACCTAAGCCCGAGACCATGATAACTTTTCGTTTTGGGGTCCCCAGAAGCTAAAAACACTATTCGTTCAAATTTGTATATTTGTATATATATATATATATGTGTCTGTAAGCACGATAGCGCTCGCAAAAATGGTCCGATCAGAATGAAATTTGGCACAGGGGTGTGAAGTAGTAATTATTCGGATGAGTTCGAAAACCAACCCAATCGGACCTCTGGAAGGGGGGGTAAAGGGGGATGAACCCCTTCAAAAATGGGTTTTTTGGGGTTTTCACATAGAAAAATAAAAATAATCCAATTTTGGTTAGCACCATTGAATTCAGCTAAAAAAAAAACAAACAATTTGATATTTTCAACCATTGCTCTATGCCCATTGGTTACCGAAATACTGAAAGTGGTAAACACAGTACGTTGTCCCAATGTTAACCTTATGGAGAATAAGTAAAATTCTATATCTCGCTTATTTCTCAACATAACTTAATAAAACTTGGTTTGTGGCTTCATCTAGATGAGATTTAATGTATTTTAGTCTAAAATCAACGCAATTTCCATTTTTGTGGCAGCAAACCTGCATACTCATTCCCCATGTTATTCTTATGGGAAATAAAAAAATTCATATCTTCATTATTTCAGAACATATCTTGATAAAACTTGGTATATGGCTTCTTCTAGATAAGATCTACTAAATATTGAAATTAAACTATCTAGTTTTAACATGCCTGTAGCAGCAAACCTGCATACTCATTCCCCATGTTATTCTTATGGAGATTACGAAAACATGTCATTATCTCACTACATTGGATGGAAGTATTTTTTTGACATTTGAAATTTGCTGAGTATGCAGGTCTGCTGCAACGGTGGGTATTTTTAAATCTAAGCTTTATTGTACCATTAATGTCCTACATTTTTTTCAATTTTGTTATTTATCTATATTTTATAAGTTAATATTAAATGTTACGCTTGTTAGTCGTTAGCTGAAATTTTCTGGCTTCTTTATTTTTTGATCATGTGAAAAAAGAAACTTGTTTGAATCGCCTATGTCCATTTTTATAATAATTCTGAGTTAATGCTAACTGTTTTTCCTACTTGCGCCATAATGTCACTTTAGGAAAGTAAATTTGTAAATTTTATTTTCCCCTTTCTCCTTTGTTTAGACACTTTTTACTCCTTGTATCGGGGAGTAAAATAATAATTTGTCTTCCAGCAGCAGCGGGAGACAAAGTAAACCCATAAGAATAACATTGAAATCAATAACTCAAAAATTAGAGCACCTTCAAATTTCCACACACACATGCAAATATGTTGCAGCTCAACAAATGCAGGCGCTAATAGCTGATTTAGTGGTAGTAATAATAAAATGAGATAAACATAAACAACAATTAGCTGTGAGAACATCTAAGAATTAAGCATGTAAGAATGTTGCAACAATCAGCTGATCGCTGATGCATTCATGGTTGCAGCTACCCGGATACAGGCACTAATAGCAGAACAAAACAAAATGGAAAGTTTTATCACTTACTAAGTTAATAAAATAAATTGTTATGGTCAGGATATTTATCATTGTAGGTGAGGGAAAAATGTTTCTTGTATTTTTCTATCCTTGTCACCCATGGTGTTCACTTGTCACCTAAGTTGTTTTTAATACTGAGATATGTTATTCAAAACCCATCTAGAAGTAAAAAGAAACACTCATTAATTGTCAGAATTACCTATTTTACAGTTTAAAAGTACAGGAAACTAACTTAAACCGACCAAGCCTCCGATAGAGCGATAAGTAAAGGTCTGTCCTCGCAAGCTCTGGCGCCAATATTTTCACTCGTGAGACAATATTGTACTTTACTCACTTAACACACAAATAACTATTAATTTTGTCGAATAAAGATTTGTGAACCGGAACTACATGTAAATTTTTTGCATTGTATGCTGAAAAATTCAATCTGGTAATTCTATTTTTTGAGAAATTTTTGTGAATTAACTTTTTTCCGTAGCATTTATTTTGCTCTGGTTCAGTCCAGGATTCAATATACACTAACCTGTTGGGGAGGCGCAAATAAAACTTTTATCGAGAGAATTAGAATAGCTCATAATCATTTTATAAGGCTCATATCCTAACAAAAAAAACGAGAAAGCTCTTTCCCTTTGTATAAAAAATGGTCCATCTTACCAGTACAACATCTGTTTATCCATAAAGTTTTAAGGATCTTTTTTGAAAGAAGTGGAAGTACGAGAACTGAAAATTTATTTTACCCTTCCAGAAACACACTCCTTAGAAAATTTCGGACCCCCAAAGTAAAAAAGGCTCACTTTAGAAATTCTTTCCTCTTTTTAGGATCATTTTTATTCAATAAAATTCCATTTGTTTTAAGAACTCGTTTAAATTTTAAAATGTTTCGTAAACTACTTAAGTCTTGGTTATTTGATGTAGCCGATGTAACATATCTCATAGAAATATTAGTTAGTTGTAAGGAAGTTTTTCTGTTTATATTTACTATCAGTTTTAGATAAGCTCTCTGTTTTTGTTTTGCTTCAGGAGGAACGGAAGAGATTCATTTGGTCGGACTGGACTGAAATTAAAGTTTTTTTTTACAATTGAAGGGGTCCCTCCAGTAACGTTGTAAACGACAACTTTTTCAAAATTGAGATTTCTATGCAGTAAGGTTGTAAACGACATCCTGCATCAGTGCAGGGTATTTTTTCGTTCATATCTCTTGTGTTGGCAGCACTACCACAGGTTGAAAACCGAGTGCTGTTGGTCCCACAGTTGCAGCAACGTTGTAACCGCCAAAAATTGCAATCTGATTTAAACCTCATTTTACAGAAAGCTACCGTTCTGTCGCCGTCCCGATGTTAATCGGCTAAATCGTAGTAAAAAACGCCCTGTTAAGTTCGAAAGTTGGACCAGAAATGTACATAAGCAGAGAAGAAATGCTGGGGAACCGTACATAAATGAAAAGAAGAAACAAAAAAAAGCATTGTTGCATAGACCAAGCCGGCAACAACGTTGCAAACGACTGTCATTTACAACGTTATTGCAATTTTAAAATCACTTTTTTTGTAATAACTTTTTTATTACGTGCGATAATATTGTAATACTTCATATTTTGGCTAGTTTTATGATATTATAATTATATATAACAAATAAAACATATTTAAATCATTACATTCCCAATTATATGTTTTTTCCATTTCCTGAAAAATTTACTTTATGTCGCTTACAACGTTACTGGAGGGACCCCTTCAATTGATATTTATATTTTTTAAATACTGGTCAGTGTGACCAGTTGTCCAAAGAATTTTATATTGTTTTTGTAAATTTATTTATAAAAGGTGGAAATAAATCATTATTTCAACTTGACCCAGGTGTTTGTCGGGGAGAGCCTGTCAGCTCAGGTGTCGTACCTGGAGATGCAGCTGGGCCGCAGTCAGGAGAAGTTCCGAGTGAAGAGCTCGGGGCTGTGTGTCAGCACGGGGACGGGCTCCACCTCCTGGCACCTGTCCATGAACAGAGTGACCGACCACGGCGTCGCCGCCATCCTGCGCTGCGCCGGCCTCGACCCCTCCCCCGCCCAGTGTCGCGCGGTGGCCGACAAGTACAACGACTCCTTGCTCTTCGATCCAGGTTAGATGTTCTATCAGGTAATAGTATAGAACAGGGTTCCCACCTTCAATCTTTTTATTATTTTAATACAATGTTCATTAGGCTTATTTTGTTTGATAAACATCAATTTTAAATCGCATATTATTAATATAAATAGAAAATAGAAAATAACTGTAACTTAGGACTTTAACCAGATCACGTCTTAAAATCACAACTAACATAACATCGGTGAAGAAACAATACAGCCTTTCTGACAAAACCCAAACTTTTCAGGAGAGAAGAAAAACCGTTTTGGCAATACAGCCTATCTGACAGATGGGCGGTATTGTCACAAATAAAGTCAAATATAGTCATATTAAAACATTGCATCTACCAACGCTATCCTTAGGGATCTCGGTGAACTACAGCCGCCATTACATGTACAATAACACTGCGGTTTCTAGCATACGAAAAACCCAATTCTGATTAATAAATACTTTACAGGAGAGAAGAAAAACTGTTTTGGCGATACAGCCTATTTGGTAGATAGGCGGTATTGTAAGAAATAAAGTCAAATATTGTCAAATTAGAACATTGCCTTTACTAACACTATCCCTCGGATTTTCAGTGAACTACGTCCGCCATTACGTGCAGAATAACACTGCGGTTGCAAGGATAACAAAAACTCATTTTCCCAAATTTGGCAGATATGCAGTATTGTTTCTTGACCGACGATAACCTTAAACTAACACAACACGATAGCAGTCGTAGCAACAGAAACACCTGTCTTCACATAGTTCACAATGATCAGTTACAGTATTGCCGACACAATTTTGACAACATACCTACAACCTCCATTTGATAATCTACTATACAGAGTGTTGTGCCTGCCATTTTAGGTTGGTAAAAATGTACTTCTTCCCAGTATTTTTCTTACATGAGTACATCATGTTTGTTTTCCTTTGTTTAATCTATCCTATCGAAACCTTTAGTATGAATACGTCACTAGTTGGTTTTGACATTAATATAGTTTCATTGTATTTTTGTTAACAAAAATATCTTATATGCATATAATTAGTAGTTTGTGGTTAGTTAATTTATTTATGTTAGTTGGTTATCCTTATCTTATTAGTACATTACCACAAAAAACTTACTTAGATGCCCTACGTAATACGGTTAACCTATTTGCTGTAAATACAATGTTTTAGTAGAGTTCCCACTTCAAAACAAAATTTGCGACATAAAAAATTACTGTTTCTGTTACAAATTAAGCCTAAAGAACGTTGTATTAAATAGTAAAAAGATAGAAGGTGAGAAGTGAGAATCCTATAATATACTATTACTCAGTGCTTGATTTGTAAAAATTGAGGTACCGGAACTGTAAGTTGACAATTTGTACATAACCCCCCCCCTTTATCATTTTTCCCTTAATAAAGTATTGTTTATGGCTATGTGATTAATTAGGTCGATTTAAAAAGTCATATTTTATCCGACTCAAATTTTTTGATAAGTAAATTAAAAACTAACAAAGCATTATTGCATTATTTGACCAAAAAATAAATTGTCTAAAACATCTTGTTTTTTTATGACGCCTTGTGAGAGTATTCAGGTCTTTTTGGCGTTTTCGATTCGGCTTAGCTCAATAAAAAGAGCATTAGGAGAGAGAGCGCTAATTTCAGGCCGAAATTCCGCGCGTAATTTCCGTATATTTTCGGTACTCCGGCCGGTTACACATAATCCTCTCTTATAGCGAATTCTCCGGCCGATCATACGCGATCGTCTTTTGCGGCAAATTCTTCGACCGATCATACACGCGATCGTATTTGCGGCAAATTCTTGGCCGATTACACGCGATTGTCTTCTGCGGCAAATTCTTCGGCCGATTATACGCGATCGTCTTATATGGCAAATTCTTCGACCGATCATACACGCGATCGTCTTTTGCGGCAAATTCCCTGACCGATTACACGCGATTGTCTTCTGCGGCGAATTCTTCGGCCGATCATACGCGATCGTCTTTTGCGGCAAATTCTCCGGCCGATTAAACACGATTGTCTTGTGCGGCAAATTATCCGTCCGATTACACGTGATCGTCTCTTGCAAAAACTACTCCGGCCGATAATACACGATCGACTTTTGCGGCAGAAAGAGGTCCCGGAACGCCGTTCCGCCGTAAATCAAGCACTGCTATTACTGTTCTATCATTTTCGTGAAGTATGGACTCTAGGCCTGAGTTGTAAGAAATCAGAGTTGGATAGGGAAATCAGGAGGCTTACCTGGTGGTCAAAGCTGCTGAAGAGCATAGAAAAAAGCATGAAACACAAGATAAAAATGAATTTTCAAAGCCACTGGCTTCTTTTTCAGATAGTAGGGAGTTCATTGCATACTAGGAAGGAAGAAGATGAACAGTTTCCTCCTTCTGAATACAAAGAGCACTAACTTGTCTATGATTGCCTACATTACACTATTTACTCTCCTACAAAGCCTGCTGATAGGATAGGGGTTTGGGGTTCCCTGGATTTTGTCACCCACCTTTTTGCTGGCCCACCAGTGGATGCAAAAATCCAGGGAACCCCTAAACCTCAACCTCAGATAACTTCCCCTCCTATCCTATCAGCAGGCTCTGTAGAAGTGCATATTACAGTCATACATCAGTGAAATCATTTATTCATTTATTCATCTAGACAATCATAGACAAATTAGTTTTCTTTGGATTCTGGAAGGAGGAAACTGTTCTTCTTCCTTCCTAGTATACAATGAACTCCCTACTATCTGAAGAAGGAGCCTGTGGCTTTGAAAATTCATTCTGATTTTGTGTTTTATGCTTTTTTCTGTGTTCTTTTGCAGCTTTAACCACCAGGTAAGCCTGCTGATTCCTCTATCCTACCCTGATTTCTTACAGGTTAGATGATTTCTTTTCTCGGATCGAACCCGAGAAAAGTTAGTAGCTTTTTGAAGGGTTTTTTTCTGGAGCCAGCTGCCATTGGTTGTTGGGCTATTAATTAACAGTCCTGTCTGAGGAACGTGCCAACCTTAGTCAGTAACAAGGCTACAAGATCGAGCCACTATCATCACGATCATCACACTCATCCTTCACTCATATTCAGGGTAACGTCCTCCATGAGGTACCTGTCTCAAAAATAATGAATAATGAATAATGTTGGGTTGTAACCGTTGTAAGCCCCTCCAGGTTCCCCCGGGGATCCTAACTGGCGTTTGCTAGTTTAGGTAAGAATACTGGGTACAGGAACAGAACTTGTCACGATGTTGTAGCTGTCTTTCAGTGAACAACTTCAGTTGCACACCAGGGGAGGCTGGGCTTGACAGCAGGGTGGACAGGGGTGTACTGGCGACTGAGATGAGGGCCACCTGATCCCTTGAGGCCCTGTTCCAGCATCCGTTGGAAAAAGGTATTCCTTTGCCCACCCAGTCTAAGCTAGGCCGAACCTATTCCATTGCCCTATTCCTTTTCCTTTTGCTTCCCTTGAATTAATCTACTAAAGGCTGTGAGTCTAAGGGATAATCCAAGTGAAGCAATCGATGTAAATAAGTACACTGGATTGGTAACTCAGGCCCCGCAAGCGAGCCGCCGGCAGTGGTTGCATTTTATGATTTTGCAGGGGCGATGGGGGAACGCATCTTTTGCCAGCCAACTTGTACTGACCGTATAGTTAAATATTAGTTGCAATTACTTAATAGTCTTAGCAATACATCTATTATAGCAAGCTTTACCCGTAAAACTGCTCCCAAATACGTCCGGTTTTAATACGGTTAACAATACAGTTTCGCGATTTTTCCCCCAACGCCCCTTCAATTTGGCCCGGCTGCAACCCCAACGCACAGCTGTGCTGGCTCGGAAATCATTACACGAGTCTTACGGGGAGCGCGCTGTCCAGTTGTATTTATTTACATCGATGAGTGAAGCTTCCTTTCCTTTAAGGTAGCTGTACAAAAATACAAAATAATGGCGGGGTGGGGTGGGGAAACCCAGACTACCAAATCTGATCACCCCTTGTTTATTTTCCTGAAACAGTGAATGATGTAGCAAATCTGCCAGGTCCCATATGTGTCATAATAATATTTTTTTTCTTGTACTGGTAGAACACATGGAGATGTGCTACACGATCAGAGACCTGATCTGCGCGGGCGTGTGGCCGTCGCCGCCAGGGCTGCCACCGCGCGGGTTCGCCGAGACTCTCTGGATTCGCTCGCGATGTCGCGACGCTCGATTGGTCATCGACGGAGGAGCTTCGTTCGCCTTCAACGATGGATCCGAAGCGTGTTTTGAACTGCACCCTGAAGATGCTCTTCGAACTGTACTCTTGTGATTTCAAAGAATTATTAGTGATAAGATAATTATTATCGAGTATTATTTTATAGAGTAGACGCCCTCTAGTTCAGCCACCTCGGGACCGGACCACCGGCCGGACTAGGAAATGGCCTGACTATCCGGATCAAAATATAAAATAACCCTATTAAATTCATTACCTATGCTTAAAAATCAACAAAACACATTATTTAAAACATATGTACTGTGCTTAATTGCCAAAGAAAATATTTTGACATCTGTTATGTTGAACTGTCATATTGCACTCATTGATAGGTACATTTTTACCAGTACCGTACTGAGGATATAAAGTGAGCAGAAAAACTCATTATTTACTGTAAAAACACACTAGAAATTTATCTGATCAAATTAATTTATACGTATTACTTGAATCATAACCTATACAAATTAAAATAAACTTGTTATTTTCTTTTGTTATGCAATAAAATCCCAGATCAAATCTTACTTTACAGTCCTTATATTGATAGGATAACAACATCGTTTGTTAGTTGAGGTCAAGTGTGTCCATCAATTACAAGCTTGCCCGTAAACTAAACTGACATAAATAGTCTACTTCTACAGCCAGAAACTAAACATTCAGGATAAATCCTGTCGAAGGTCATTCCCTCGTGATGCGGTGTAGCGATATGATGGATATAAGTCACCATCTTAGGACTGACCGGACCAACCGGCGGCCGATCCAACCGAAGCCGAACTAGAGGGCGTCTACTGTATCGTTAAATTCTTTCCCGAGTCTGATAAGTTAATATTATTTATTTTAGGACTGTGTCAAAATGAAATATGTCATACGTATCTATTCTTGTTTAGGATTGTATGTGTTACAAGTAACTCTTGTGTTTTCTAAAGTTCGATGACCGATGTTTTCTCATGGATAAATTCAAAGTACACTGTAAATACAATACCCAAGCGACTTTCATTTCAATAATTATTTGCATGATGATTGTTATATAAACTGTTTTGTTTTTATAAATAATAATTTGTTGTAAATTTATTAGAACTGTCTCATTTTATTTTTGCCCTTGACATGTTATATTAGCCTACATGAGGATCAAAAATAGGTTTAAGCTCTTTTGTACTGAATCATTGGCATTATAAAAAACCAAATAAATGTGTTTTGACAAATTTTTTACATAACTTTTTTTGTTTTTGCTGAATGTAATAAAATAACCCTGTTGCAGGAGACCTGCATACTCAACGAATTTTTAATCCATAAATCATTTAGCCTCAGCCTCAAATAGAGTAAAATCAACTTAACATGTTCACCGAGTTCAGGGACATTACCTAATTGTATTGCGGCAGCGAAAGATGACTTTACATCTCAGAAAAAATCTTTAAAATAATTGTAACATAAATTATGACTTAAAGGTTTCACACAAAAAAATTTATTAAAATTGCTTTACCTCCATATAAGTATAATTACAGTTTTTATTCAAAATTAATTTTTTGTAAATTTTTTAACTTGAGAAGTTTCACAGACAAATGATAATAATCTACAGTCATAAAAATATTTTATTACGATTCTACAGTTAATTCTAACGTAACCCCTGTACAATCTACTGCCAATGATGAAGAGCTAGTTTGGAGGGCCTTAAACACGTTTGGTATTCTCTTTTTATCTGGGTCAAGTATAACTCCCTACTGAATTATCAGCAAGTGAGTTGTACGTCAGGAATTATTCATAATGGATGACCGGAAGTCATACTGAGAGATATAATTATCTTTTAACTACTCATTCTATTTATTCTCAATGGCTTTATAGTTTTAAAACATTCTCTTTGTCGGTTGAAAATATGACAGTGTTCTTTTATGCCTTTTTAATGTTATATGGTTTCCTTCTTGTTGTAAGTATAACTAACTAATAACTAACTAGTTTAAAACTACACTATGTTTTGGGAGGTGTGGAAACTCTTTCCTTTGTTACGTGATCCTACTTAAAATTACAACTATCCTACTTATTACTAATTTAACCTACAATTTTTGGGTTTTTTTGGCGAATTTACCCTACAGGGAAGAAGCTAATATCGAATGTCCATGGTAAGACCTAAACCCGAGGCCCGAGACCATGGGCCCTAGTTGCCAAAAACACCATTTGTTCGAATTTATATATCATATTTTGGACTAAAACCAAAAAACAATAATTGTTTACTTTATATCAATTTGGTTAAGTATATGGGCTTTAGGCCTGAGTTGTAAGAAATCAGAGTTAGGATAGGGGAATCAGAAGGCTTACCTGGTGGTTAAAACTGCTGAAGAGCACACAAAAAAGCATAAAACACAAAATCAAAATGAATTTTGAAAGCCACTGGCTCCTCCAGATAGTCGGGAGTTCATTATATATTGTAACTCGTATATAATGCTTATATAAGCTAGTATATAATGAACTCCCTACTATATGAAGAAGGAGCCAGTGGCTTTGAAAATTAATTTTGATTTCGTATTTTATGGTTTTTTTTGTGTGCTCTTCAGCAGTTTTAACCACCAGGTAAGCCTGCTGGTTCCCCTATCCTACCCTAAATTTTGACTTAATCATTTTTTTACTAATTTGAAACATGATTTAAACAGAGTGGGTTGTAAATTATAAAAATCAGCTGAGTTGAATGCTTTGGAATTATATATGAAAATTATCTGAGGTTGGATTTCAATTCCAACTGGTATGCCAAATCAGAATTTCTTAATGTCAGTTGGTTGCGTTTAGTGTTTTGATGTGGCTTAATTTTGAGAAGGTCATTCAGTTCACAGCATCCTTAAAAATTTTGGTTGTTTTGAGGTGAGTGATAAAAATCGGTTTTCTCTTGTCTTTATTTATCACATCAAAACGATAGCCAGTCATGTGAACTCTTAAAAAGTTTGATGTCTGGCCATCATAATCTTTGGGACAATTTTTACTTGATATTGATAATTAGTAAACTACATTGTTAGTCTCTCTAGTTGACTTACCTTGATACATATTAACTTTGATTCGTATTCTATTGTTATAGGTAGGTTTGATAGTAATTCATGGCTATATTTTCAGTCGTCCAGTTTTCCACAAATATAGAATTTTGGATACGGCGTTTTTTTTGTTTTTTTACCCAACCCAAAACTTTATCTTATCAGTGAAGCAAAAAATAAATTTCTAAACACAACAATTTAGATGATAATAACCTTTTGGGGGGAGGGTAATTTTTTTATTTTATCCCCCCCCCCCAAGATCCCTGGATTTGACCCCACTATATCACTTTCTTTGGGGATACATAAAAAGTAAGAACTACGAAAAAAATTCACAGTATATTCAGTATGGTACCTCAAAACAAACATAACAAATTTAATGCAAGAAATTCAAAGACGTACCTTGCAACACTTGTTCAGGAATTTGATGGAGAGAGCACAACCTTGTAATATGCCAATAGCGGATTGTTTGAATACATAATGTAAACTAAATGTGATCAAACTTAAATAATAGGTTGTATAAAATTAAAGATTAACAAAACAATACTCATTTCATATTTATATGAGCATTATTCAATCTTAAAAATGGGTTGCGTTTAAAAAAAAACCCTTTACATTAACAAATAGATTGTCTTTGTTTGAGGCTAAGTGTATTTAAAAAAAAGTGATATCAATTTTATACTTGTTTTAGATATGATTAGGGCTACAATTTTAATGTGTTAGCTAATTGTTGAGTTGATTAAAAAAATATTTTCGAGGTATTAGTAAGTTTTATTTGAGATTGTATGTTGTATTAGTTCTTTTGTTCTTTTGTCATGCCAGTGTCAAGAACCATAAGCAATTTGGGGAGAGCCTACAAACAGGCCTGCCTTAGAGGCCTGAAAGTGTTATCCATTTAAGAAAATACCAAAGCCATCTTCTAATGAATTATTATTGGTCACTTGTAATTATTGTACTCTATACTTTGTACATTTATGTAAATTAATTGTATTTCTGATTTGGAAAATAAAGTTATAATAATAATTATTATATTTATAATTTTCAGGATGCTCAAGATGTAGAAACGGTTTTAGCTGAGGCAAATCTCGAAGGTTATCCATCAGCTTTATTTTTTGATACTATATCTGCCAAAACCAATGAAGCAGGCACGTTAGACAAATCAAGAGTGTCGGCATTACTGGAATCAAAGGAAATGCAAGAAGCCCTCACTAAATCAGCTCTTGAATATTCTGCTCAGGTAGAAGGATTGATTAGAGACCTATAGACACTATAGGACACCTATATACCTACACCTGAGGGACCTATAGAGGGGGACTCACCTCAATGAAGTTTATTCGTTAAGGACACAAGGAATGTGACAAAAATGGATATGTGACCCCCAAGGGAAAATGACCTTAACTTCCATTTTTTGAAATTGAGTTATCAGTATTCTTAATCTGCATTAAAAACCAAACAAACTGGTAAAATAGTTTTCAAAATAACCTGGAAAATGCTCAAGCTGTACATTTTTGAATTTCAAATATTAAAACAAGTAATTTTAGGAAATCACATTTTTTGAGATTCTGAAAGAGCGGTCTGCAATGAGAATCTGTAGGAGAGTTAGTTAAAATTCGAACGATTCTCTTTTGGATCAAAAGAATGTCTTTAGTTTTACTTGAATGTCCATAAAAAACTAAACCATACCTTATAACTGACTGGAAGAAAGCAAAATAAGAATAACTTACATACATATTTTTGAGAAGCAAAATTTAATAATCTTTGTAACAAAAACAAAACTCGTTATATCTTTTTGGTCACCAGATCGTCATGAGGTGCCCAGCTAAGCTTATCATCTAACATCATTCCCATGTATTTGACAGGCTTAGAATCTACTTCTATGTCAACAGGGGTTGTTTTGAGGGGGAAAATGAGAGATTAAGTAATTTCTTCGTTAAGGAGGAAATAATAAGCATGGAACCAATCAGAGTGAATCCATTGGCGGCTCGTGAGTTTATATACGGTACGGGAAGTTCACAGTAAAAAACTTGTAAATGATGCAAATGTATTATATTATAGTTTTTGCCTTAATCCAATCCGTATTCAAGAACGTTAAACGTTTAAAAGACCCTATCGCCTGCAGTTCTGGAGATACCTGCGTCGTTATACTCTGCTGCTTTCTGCTTTCAGTATTAATATAACTAGGCACTACCTTTACTTATGATGATTAAAAATTGTGTTTTAGGCCTATACTATTAAAATGTATATTTCTCAAGATTAAACATCAAACAATTTTTCACTGCATATTTACTATTATTTGACATTTATCTACAAAAACATTTTATTTTGAAAAGAAAGTCGTACTCGTACTAAACCCAAAAATAATAAATATAACGTCAATTATTGTGAATTTTTAAAACAACAAAAACACACAAATTGTTAAACTTAAAACATCACCCGATCCATGAAAACAACAAGTGTCAAGACAGCGTGCATATACGGCTTATAGGAGCACACTTGTGACCAGCTCCCAGGGATGGTCCATAAGCACTATGGAATTATGGTTCCTCCCGCATCGCTGGCCACAAGTGGCCACAACGCCGTAAGCGAGCGAGAGCTGCCTGGTGCTGTGCTCCGAGCTCAGTTGGACCCGTCTAGCATTACCGAATACGTCGTATGCAACTCTCGCTCTTCCCTGTTCAAATGTTACTGTCATTTTAAATTATTTGGGATAGTCTATTTTGTTTTGCGCCAGTATAAAAGCATTACACTATATTATTTATGTTTTTTCCTCGACCACATAGTACAAATAGACTGAACAATGGCCCGCGCGCGATGAAGTCAGAGACTGTCCTTAGTCGGTGACAAGATGGCGGAACAAATTTCGTAAAAGATTTAAAATACGGTATCAAATTAAAGGTCTAAATCTCACAATTACTATGGTACCAATTATAAAATCTTTAGAGGCAGTTTACACATCGTAAAAATCGATAACCTAGAAGCTTGTCCTGACATTTTTTAAGAGAAGCTGCTGCTACGAAATGCACGTGTAACGTTCCTATGATGTGTAAACTGCTTCTAAACCATTTAATCAGTACCATAGTAATTGACCTTTAATTTGATACCACATTTGTATTTTTGTACTCGACTATATTTTTGTAAACAGCAGTTTGGGATTGATTTTGTATCTATGCAGGCGCCATACAATAACTCTTACAATAACTATAAGTTATCGACCAAACTACGGCAGCAATTTTTTTTCAAAAAAAATATCATTTAAAAGATTCAACTCTTTAGCAACAATTTCCACCGTTTTTTATTTTACCTGACCAAAAAATAAAAAAAAGCAGCAGCCGACTATTTTTTTCATGTCATGTTTTAAAGTTTAAGGTTAATAAAAACTTGTGATTTTTTATCATTTTTTATTAAAGAAAAAATTATTTTGGAAATATGATTGATATTATTACTGTTCAAAACTAAAGGGCTCTTCACATGCAGAATTTCAACCATAAGCTTCAATGCTAAATTGTATAAACTATGAGTTACTTGAAACTTGAGCACTGTCAGATTATGTGCCGACATTTTGTGTTTCTATACCGAAACAATATGGCGGCCCCTGCTTCATTTGCTGCAATGCTATTAAGATAGGGATGCTTTGTCTATTTGCTCTATGTGGTCGATGGTTTTTTCACAATTATTATTTAGGGGATTCATGTGCTCTTGTGCTGAATCATTTTTCTCTCCTGTGATGTCAGGTGCTGAACAAGTCCGGCCAGGCGCGGAACCTGCTGAGCGACCCGGGCCTCTGCGAGTACTCCTGGGTCTCCTGGCTCCCGTGGATGGGCTGCGACGCCCCCGAAGTCAAAGAGGCTCCTTCGCCCCTTCCTCTCATCATGGAGTCCTCTTACAGCTGTTACTCATCTAACCCTTAATTTTCAAAGCTGTCACATTCATGGGTGGATTTCTAGGGGTATCAGGGGGTGCCCGTCACCCCTAATGTTTGGTAGAAGGGGACATGTTTTTCACCATAAGATGAATGAGCTATTACATTAATTGGGAAGGAGTTCGAATAGCTTCTTGGAGTAGGCTTTAAAACAAACCATTTGTATTGGTGTTTGAAGTTTAAAATGTTGGGCATACGATATACTTTATATTTTAGATGAGCTGGCACCTCCAACGATAATGATCTAAATCCACCCATGGTTACATTCTTAAATAAAATGTTTTAATATTGCTCGGATGTTTTATTACTACAGTAGAACCCTGTTAAACAGTATGGCCCCTACAAGGGTGGGGCTCTTCATATTTATTGCAGAATATTTTACAGAAGATCATGATCAAAAATTCAAAAATATAAATTTTATAAAAAATTAGTAAAATAATATTAATTCTAGATTTGTGGTTATTTACTATTTTTATTACGTACATACAATACGTGCCAGTTACTGTTATTTGCATATGAGTATATAGTTCGCGCATTATATCTCCGGCTATGACTACTAATACCCAATATTCTCTACATATGATATTGATAAACACAATGTTTGACAAACAGTGGGGCCGTAGAACAATGTTTTCAGAAAAGTACCCCCTCTCCCCCCGCATCTTGCAATCCTACCATAGCCAGAGATACAATGTGCAAACTACAACAGCGTGCTCGGGCCCCAAGTGAATTTTAAACGAGGTCAGTATAAGGGAAATTGATCTCAAAATGGAAATGTATTTTGAGTAAAATAAAAGTGAAAGATTGAGTTATTTTAATTTATGTTTGCAATAAATTTGGTTTTAGATTGAACTATTGTAGCCTTATTATCAATTATCACTCCAAATAAAATTTGTAAAGGGTTAAAAAATGTACCAAGTAATTTTTGAAACGTAGCATGGCTACGAACATAGGAGGGCCCGAGGCTGGTCCTGGTTACAGGGCCTGCAATCGAATGTGGGGCCCATGTTAAACACAACCAATATGGGGATTCTACTATATTGGTTCTAGCAGAACTTAGTATGGGATATTATAATGTTTGGATTAACCGAGTACAGCAAGTCACGCCCAAACTTTTTTATGGCAAATGTACTCTTCCCAATTATTACACACAACCTTTCTATGGTAAATGTACATACTTCTGCCAATCTCGCAGGATCATTTATTGCAAAGGTGATGGTTTCCTCATTCCCATCGTTTTATTAGCGAATTTCCTTAAAGGAATAAGCTATTACCGTAGGTCTCAATTAACAAGCCGAGACCATGTTAACTTTTCATTTTGGGGCCCCCAGAAGCAAGAAACACTATTAATTTGTTCGAATTTATATATATATATATATATATATATATATATATATATATATATATATATATATATATATATATATATATATAGAGAGAGAGAGAGAGAGAGAGAGAGACATAGAGAGAACAGAGGTAAAAGGTAAAAGCGTGTTTGTTTAGATTATTTAGAATGAATCCCATTAAAAAAAGAAAGGCTGTTAAAATCTGTTTGATTTAGAGCCCATCCATAAATTACGTCATCGCTTTTTGGCCATTTTGGAACCCCCCCCCCCACATTACAATCATCCTACCGTCAAAATCCGCCTGACCCACTACCATTGAAAAAATGACGTCATAAGGTACAAACTTCTAATAAGGCCTCTTTGAATTTCTTTCATTAAATTTGTTAAGTTTGTTTTGAGGTGCTGAATATCTTTTGAATTGTTTTCGTAGACCTTAATTTTTATGTATCCCTAAATGAAATAATAGTGGGGTCAAATCCGGGGATCTTGGGGTGAAATAATCCTTCACCGATAAAATCAAGTTTTGGGTTGCGTTTTTAATGTACGTGTCTTTAAGCATGATAACGCGCGTAACAATGGTCCGATCTGAATGAAATTTGACACAGACATGTAAAGTAGTAATTATACGAAAGAAATTCACAAGATATTCAGCACCTCAAAACAAACATAACAAATTCAATGCAAGAAATTTAAAGAGGTACCTTGCAACACGTATCCGGGAATTTGATGGAAAGAGCATAACTTTTAATAAATGCCAATGGCGGACTGTTTGAACACATAATGTAAACTAAATGTGATCAAACATAAATAATAGGTCGTATAAAATGTATAAAGATCAATAAAACAATACTCATTACACATTCATATGTGCATTATTCAATCTTAAAAATGGGTTGAGTTAAAAAAACACCCTGTATAATACTGGATGTTTTGTACCTGGATGTTTTGTACCTTACTCGTAAACGAATTGTATAAAGATACCAATTTAATAATATATATTACCTTTCATAAAGTATAAAATTATTCACAATTTAGTTGCAGTGCAGTGGCAGCACTGCTCAGAGTTTAATATCCACCTGAATCTTGTCAGTGTTGCCAAAAACCGGGTACTTACCCGGTTCTGGGTATTTTGGTGGGGCCGTGCGGGGATTTGGTGGGGATAAAGAGAAACCGGGTAAAACCGGGGATTTTAGCCTTAGACTGCGGGGATTTACCCGGCATCCTATATACATTAAAAACGGGTTAAACAGGGTGTTTTGAACGAACTACATAGATTTTTTTACTCTAGATAACTTTAGTTGGAAACATGTAATTGGTATGGTATGGTTTTATTGGTTTCAGTGTTGCCAGAAATCGGGTATTTGCCCGGTTTGGGGTTTTGGGTATTTTGAAGGCCATTCGGGGATTTTGAGAGGATTAAGAAAAATCGGGTAAAACCAGGGATTTTAGAATTGAGCTGCGGGGATTTACCCGACATCCTTAATACATAAAATGGGTAAAGCCGGGATGTTCCGAATTATGATTTGCTTCTCAAATATCCACTGTTCGTATAAGACAGCGACCACATAGTAGACGGAGCATAGCTATCTACTTGCATTACAGCAAGTGAAGCATGGGCCGCCAGGCCGTCTAGATATAGAAACAGCAAACGGCACCTAAAACCGCGTAATCTGACAGTGCTCATGTTTCAAATAACTCGTAGTTTATACCATTTCTTAGCATTGAGGCTAAAGGTTGAAATTTTGCATGTGAAGAGTCTTTAGTTTGGAACGGTAACAGTATCAATCATATTTCCAAAATAATATTTTTTCTATTAAAAAAATGATAAAATGTCACAAGATTTTATTCAACTTTAAAACATGACATGAAAAAAGTCGTCGGCTGCTACTCTTTTCATTTTTTAGTCAGATTGCTAACGAGTTGAATTTTTTAAATCATATTTTTTGAAAAAAATAGCTGACGTAGTATGGTCGATAACTTAGTTACTGCGGGGGAGTTTATCCGTACGGCGCCTGCATAAAATCAAAGTCAATCCTAAACTGTTGTTTACAAAAATATAGTCTACTAAAAAATACAAATGTAGTATCAAATTAAAGGTCTGAATCTCACAATTACAATTGTAGAAATGATGAATGGTTTAGAAGCAGTTTACACATCATAGGAACGTTACAGTTGCATTCCGTGGCGGCAGTTTTTTTCAAAAAATGTCAGGACAAGCTTCTAGGTTATCAGTGTTTACGATGTGTAAACTACCTGTAAGCCATTTATATTAGGTACTATAGTGATTCTGAGATCCAGACCTTTAATTTGATACCATATTTGTAATTTTTTACGTACTTCGTTTTAGCGCATAGGGACTAGAAGCAAATTTAGGCTTCAAGTCGCAGTTTCTTGTGCTCCGTCTATTTATACCGTGTGGTCGCTGGTATCAGACGAGAAAAATAATTTGTTTTCACGGTTTTGAGAACAATACTCAAGGTAAATAGACATATTTTGGTATGTAATGTGCAGTTTATTGATTTAAGATTTCCCTTTTAACTAGTAATATTAAGAAACTACGCGGTTTTGAGAGTTTTAAGTCAGTGCGTGGCTTTTCGGGTAATTACCCGTTTTTTGGTACTTGTGGGGATTTTTCGGGGATTATTGCCAAAAAAACCGGGTAAAAGCGGGGATTTTAAATGGAGTTGGTGGGTAAAATGACAAATCCTGTCTGGTAAAGTGGCAACACTGATCTTAAATCTTAATCTAAAAATGGTGGCGATGGCGGCTGCCAGTGGGAGCCTTCATTTTTGTTCAGGATGTTGTATTTTGTTATGATGTGTGAAAATATTAATAGACAAGTACTATTTATGTGTATTCAATCGGATTAAAAACTACTTCACATATAATTTTAATTTTTGTCCAGTGAAAATGGTTTTATAGCAGTCATCATGGTGTTTTCGTGTAGGGTGTATTTGGGAGTTTGTTTATCTTTTTGTACGACATTTTGTATATCAACTCGTACTGTTTACGGAAGTGCAAGTAAGTTATAGCTTTTAATCTTATTTTAATAGAAATACGAAATCACAACTGACTATCTCAGCAGAATCCTTACCCATTATTTAGATTATGAACATCTCTTCTACTCTTTTAGGACTGTGGCACTTGGTATTTTGTCTGCATAATAGGTAGGCTAGTCCTCTAAACATTTCCCCAATCAGCATTAGGCTTGAAATTTGCACATTTTTTGAAACTTGTAAGCAAATCACTGTTGTCATCCAATCTTTTTAACCACACAAATATAATTTAGATAGTTTTCTGATCATTACTCAGCTGAATTAGATCATGACTTGATTAATCATAGCTGCTTTGACTTGGCTGTCAAAGTTAAGATGGTTAAAATAGCTTGGGTAGGCTTTCAAAAGTAGAGTAACACTGCTCCGATGATGGTTGTAACAGGCCTAAACCCTTAAACTTAGCAATAATTTGGTGGCCTTATCTTATTGATTTTGATAGCGATATTAATATGAGATTGAAGTTTCTTTTCTTTTATATGACTTGATTAATCATAGCTGCTTTGACTTGGCTGTCAAAGTTAAGATGGTTAAAATAGCTTGGGTAGGCTTTCAAAAGCAGAGTAACACTGCTCCGATGATGGTTGTAACAGGCCTAAACCCTTAAACTTAGCAATAATTTGATGGCCTTATTGATTTTGATAGCGATATTAATATGAGATTGAATTTTCTTTGAGAATGTCTCACTAACAATTTAATGGAAATATTAACTAGCCTAACAAATAAATCCATCAACTTTCTATAAACTTTGTTATGACTAGGCCTAGGCCTGGTAATTATCATAACGGAACGAACATCAGCAAGAATAATGTAATTAGGTAGTTAAATTTTTTGATCCCTTCTAAAGTTAAGGAAATAAGTTGTAGGCTAATTACGGTTTCTACATTTAGTCCAGGCGGCCCTAATTGAAAATTTAACTAACCTTTCAAAAATAAAACCTAATCTTGAGCAGACAATTTTGCATCACAGTGATACAAGAATTTTAAATAACTAGTGTAATTTCATATAATTACACTAGCCTAATTAATTAGGCTATATTTATTAGCCTAATTTATTAGGCTAATAATATATTTACTATATAATTTAGTGTAGGCCTAATTTTATATAATTACACTAAGTTAGCCTAATTTTATATAGGCCTAGTGTAACCCCATAGTAGAAAAAAACACAGGCAACTGTGACATTGTCGCAGAAAGACGTTAAGGGTGGCTGCAGAAAACTCAGGCTGTCTGACCACCGGGGTTTTTGTTGCTGCAGTAAAAAATCTCAGTAGGCCCTAATCACTTAGTAAAGTTATTTTTTACAAAAAACTTTTGAGTAGGCCTACCTAATTAAATTATTTTCCGCTGAAAAATTTTAAAAATTATATTACTAAAGAGCATATGTTGAGCATACATCATGCATCGTAAATATAACCTAAATCTGTGTTCAAAACGATGGATCGACCATGAGAAAAAGGCATATAATAGCAAAACCAAATGACAACAGCGATGCGTTATTAAAACAGGTAAGCTTAAACGTACCATTAGATGACACTTTAAGGGGGGAATACAAGAAAAAATCTCCAATCTATATTAAAAATGCAAATAAGAACAATTAATGATAAATAAGCATTAGATTTAGTAGATTTAAATGTATGCTTCAATTTTTAATGAAGTAATTCATTATTCTTAACAGTCTGCACATGCACCCAGTAGGTGACACGTGAACTTTAGAAATTTTCCAATAGTTGACATCTATCAATCCCCTCAATCCCTCAATTGTTTTTAAGAAGAGTTAAGATCTTCCCGGGCTAGCCTTCAGTCAGTGGATTATTCAGAGGAATAATTTTTTGAGTTTTGTTTTGACCGGCACCTCTAACTGACTCGGTCCTTATCACTAAGCTCACTGTTCCCCTATGTTCTTGACTAGCAGCGTCGCGTTGTGTCGGGACTGTGTGTCGTCTGATTGTAGCTAGATCACTGTTTTATACTACTTATGTTGTGGATGATACGGTTTTTTGCACGATCAAAGAATTGGGTTTGATTACAGTAGCCCTCTAAAACAATAGTGAACAATAAATCAAGACTTTTTATCAGCATTGCAGAAGCTTTGCAAAAACCTAATCCAAAGTAGCTATAGACCGGGCTGAATTAAGTCAAGAATAAAGGATATACCAGGAAAAAGTTGATAGTAATGTAATAAAAATACAGTCGACTCTCACTAACTCGAAATTCCACGGGACTGTGATTTTTCTTCGTGTTATGTATAGTTCGTCTTAGGCATAGTTTGAGTTATAGAGGTAAACCAAATGAAAATTTGTGATACAGAGGTAATGAAAAATGTAGTTTGTTCCCTACACCTCCGACAAATCTAAGCTTTTAGCTTATTTAAATATTATATATAAATTAAAAATACAGTATTTATAATATAATAACCCGTAAAACACAAAAACAGATATCATATTAATTCTGATTAAAAGGTCCATAATCTTCCTCTGCTTAAACATGTAAAAACAATTAATTACAGAATCGATCATAGTTTTTATTAGAACAATTATTACCTTCACTTGCCTGATTTTCAATTTTCACCTGTTTTTTTTTATAATTGTTAATAGCATACTATCTGGAATATTAAACCTGGTAGCGATGTCTTTCTTCTTTACCGTCCCGTCTTCCACCAACTTTATTATTTCTAACTTTTCACCAACAGTCAATGCTTTGTGTTGTCTTTTCGCAGTCATTCTCGAATATTTCACGCACAAACAGTCGTCACACCCTCGAAAAGCCCCGCACAAGGTAAATATACTTGAGACTGCAGACAGACTAAAGTCGCTTGACCACGGATATGATTCACTGACAGGTTGCATCCTGAATACCGGGATTTCATATTACAGAGGTCCATTCTGAAAACGTCGTGGTATGGAGGAGGTTAACTTCGAGTTATAGAGGTAAAGCGTGAATCGAATTCGTCTTATCTACTGAACTTTGTGTTATAGAGGTAATTTTGTGTTCCTTCGAGTTGTAGAGGTAAGATATAGCCGGAAAATTAGTTCATGTTATGTATAGTAATTTCTTTGTTTTAACACGTTCGTTGCTGGCCTCTAGATGGTGCAGCTGCGCCAAGAGCTGAACTAGTGTGAGGCAAGCCCTTATCTAAATGACCCTGGTGGTAATTTTTGGAAATAATGTTTTTTATTGTGGGAAAAGTATGTCACCAAGAGCTGCAAGGAAATATAGAACGCTCATGAGGAGCTGGCTAATCCATGACAACGTTGAACAACAATGAACGGTGCCGTTCCGGAACGTTCCTAGCTCCTGGCGCCATGTTCCCGGTGACGTTCCGGAACGTCCGCAGCAGCAAACGTGTTAAATAGGTTTTTCCAAGGGGATTAAAAATAATTCGTGATATCGAGGATTTCGTGATATCAAGGTTCGTGTTAGCGCAAGTCTACTGTAGATGGAAGTCTGAACTCAGCTTTAAAGATCCTTCCCCAAATTTTTGTGCCTTTAGTAAGATGGCCTTAAAAAATAAGCTACGTTCCGCAATGGGCAAAAATCGGTTAAATCATGTTGAACATGATTATGTTATCAATGATTTTGTAATGGCTAAAGCCAGAAAAGGAATTATTTATAGGTTTAGACCATAATTTTCTTTATTATATTATGAAATTAGTTCAGGTCTGTCGATGTAAATAAATTTTTTCACATCTATGGTCAGGTCTAATGTAATTAAAATGTTCTTTTCATGGAATAATATGACCACACGTCAACATGAGATTAATTTTACAAAAATTCAATTAATTTTAAAGTATATTAGGCCTATGATGTTATGATGAGATCAATGTAAAATAAAAATTTTTGAACACAAGTATTATTTGGGTCTAGGCCTATACAAACTTTCATAAAAATTATTTATCTTAGGCTTTAAGTTTTAACAATAAGTAGATAATTTTATAATGAGTACAATAGTTATTTTAAAAATTACTATCACACAGCACAGCACAAATTAAATATTATGATTCATTACCGGTAATGTAAATATTCGCAATTTTTGAAAATGTCATTAGTATTCGACATGGAAGCAAAGGTTCGGCATGGGGGTTCTGGGGTGCCCACCAGAACTTACGCCCCAGGCCCCAATCGCCTTGTGGCGGCCCTGATAAAACTTGGTATTATTCTACTTTAGAAAGAAAATGTTTTTGGTGAGTTGTAACCAATAGCTAAGAGTAACCCAAGAACAGTAGAAAGAATCACATAAAACATGATATGTGGCTTCATATTAAGGTTAAGATCCACTGGATAAAGGCTTAAAATCCTCATTCACACATTTTTGTGACAGCAAACCTGCAGACTCCCTTCTCAATGTTAACCTTATGTGAAACAAATAAAATTGTATATCCTGCTTATTTTGAGACACAAATTAATAAAACTTGGTATGTGGCTTCTTTTTGGTAAGATCTATTCTACTGGATTATTGAATCCCTCAGTTTTACATGTAAATCTGCATACTTATTTCCAGTTCCTTCTTATGGAGAAAGTTATAAAGAACAAGTAGGCCTATGCACATTTTGGAATTAATAAATGAATGAAACGTTTATTTATCCATAAAATTACATAATACAATACAATACAATTCAATATAAGAATGTTCAGTACATATTATACAAGTTGAGATGACAATTGTTAATAACGACAACATCAAAGGGATGGGTAAATCTAGGGACCTCCTAGGCATGAAATGTCAGTTTTGAGGCCTCCTTTACATAGCATCATTATAGTGACTAAACTAAACATAGGCCTAGTACATATACAATTTTACAGTATACTAAGTTCAATATTCTCTGATCAAGGACTATCATTTGGAAATCAACATTGACTTTGTACATAGAGTTATTTTGTGTTACCATTTAATATAGTTATAAAGTAATTAGTAAATGAAGAAATAGATTAGTGAGTAATTTACAGACTTATGAACTAATAACACAGTTATAAAAGACACAAAAACAAATACGTAAGAAAGAAGCAAGTAAAGTGACTGTTATATTAAGCTAAAATCTGAAACAAACATCCCACGTTTTCAGTTGTAAACAACCACTTTTTGAAGCAGCTAAGGTACTTAAAAACAGATTCAAAACTTTATATATAATTTTAACTTTATATTAATTTTGTAGGATGAAAGTATTATGTAGGAATTCGTGTAGCATCATAATTATTACAAAATAATTAATTTGTAATAATTAATTACAAATTAATTATTACAACAAAATTAAAAAAAAAAAACTTGAATCCCTTCAAGTTAAACATAAGCCAGCTAGGAGTCAGTGTCAGTTTTGGATTCCCAGAGATGTTATGCCTCCAGTTTGCCTAAAAATTTGAGAGACTCCCTTCTGCTGGGGGTTATCCTATTAGGTATATTTATCAACAATACCCCCTCCCCTCTCCCTGAAAATAAATTCTATGTATGCCCCTGTGAGTACCAGCACTGCATCAAGAAACATAGGAATCAAGAGGAAGGAAGTGGCAAGAAAAGGCTCAGAAGCCCTACTGATGGGTCAGGTGCAATGTGGTACCTATCTGTACTTGTATGGTAATACACCTGATATCTCATAAGGCTAAGAAGAGGGCGTTTTAAAAGTTAATACCAGCCCCAATTCAAAATTCTAAAAATCAGCCTGTGTTGGGCCCCTAATCAAATAACTCCATTTAAAAGTTTGGTAAACTTTGGGTACCTATTCAACAACTCATAGTTTATAAAAAAATCACCTAAAAACATATATGAGCTATAAGTACCATAAATGGATGATTAATATAAGATTTTGACATAGGCCCCATATAGCCTACAGTAAACAAACGAGTGATATTTTAATTTTAATTTTTGAACAGTGTCAAATTTTAAATTGATAGATTTAGGCCCACTTTAATTAGTAGTATTTTTTGTTAAATTTATTATAATATATGTGGTAGATTTAGACATGTTTGTATTTAAAGTAAGTTTTTTTATGTTTCTTCTAACCTTTCTAACTTATTTTTTGCTAAAGTGGAAGAAGCAGTTAGAGTAGGCCGATAAGCTGAAGAAAGTGCAAAGAGAGAAGTATTGTTCTTAAGTCTAAATGTCAATCGATCGAAACCATTGTGATTTGTTGTCATCAAAAGGACCTTAAAAGCTTGTCATTAGCTCCCCATCGTGTACTTCTTTGTAACTCTAACCAATCAATACTACTTCACCTTTGGTCCTAATCACCCTCTGCTACTTTGAGGCCATTTCTGTTTCTATAAAGAACACTCAAGAAAATTCTTAGTTTGGAAAACCATTATCAGAGTTGTAATGGAAGGCAGTTAGTTGAAATAATAAAATAATAATTCTTTGTAATCTTCTGGCCAAGGTCTGATGACAGAGTTTTCAGGCCGTACTAGTGCCTCCACTATGAAAAAAAAGTAGCCTACAACAGTTTTTCAATTTTTCAAAAATGTTGTGACCAAATGATTATTTAAATCCAGTTAAGGGCTTAACTTGGTCCATTCATTATTTAAATAGGCCTATCTTTATAGTTGTTTCTAGCTAATTGTCTTCAAAATCCAACATTTTTTGAGAATATATCTTAAAATTCAGTTTTAAATATCAATTAAGCTTTTGAACTTTCTGTCGGATTGTATGTCTGAGTAACATTTCCCCTGATTAAAGCGTTGGCAATAATAAGCTCCTCAAAGTGGAAAGTGAAACTGAGTAAAAGGTTGATTCTCTTTCATCAGACTAATGTATTCTAAATTTTCTGTTTTGAAATTCAGTTTGAACTAAAATGTTAACATTTTTAATATTTTATTTATTTGGAATATTAGGGCTTTCAATAGGTTAAGTTTTTTTGGACCTTGGTTATTTTTTTTTGTTTTTCAAAAACAGTTATATTAAAAAGTTTTTTTCTAAATTTGGGCTATATTTTTTAATTCAAAAAATTGATTATTACTACTGTATTATTCATTTTTAAAATATGTAAATGTTTATTATGAAAATGGGAAACATCAATAATTTAAACCAAAATATTCCTTAAGGCAATCAAATCTTATTCCTTGTAAATCTTAGGTTGTTGTACTGATTTTTACCTTGAATCCTAAATTACTAAACTACAGTATAGCCTACGTTTATAGAAATATAGTTGAAGATATTTCATAATTTTTCTGCGATCAGTAAATACTCACAATTGTTTACTCCAGCCATTCAGGTAATTTGATACGTTATCCTCTCGTCATTTACCCAGGCCCACTGTCTGTAAATACAGTTTTTTTAGTCTTTGACAAACTACCAATTAATTAAAGTTACGTGCTTTTGTATTTAGGTTGTTCCATCAAGAGTTGTAGTTTATAAAAATGTATTTTTTAATTTTATCAAATAATTTTTATATATCAAAAAATTTGGGCTTCACAAAGAGGGATTTTATATTTTATAGTGCGCCACCAAAGTCTATAGACAGACACAATCTACAATTCAGTAAAAAAAACATGGATGTTTTATATTCCTAAGATTTCTATTAAAATTAATTTGCGTAGAAAGTTTAAAATATTAACTTTTTTCACTGTGTTATTTTTTATTGCATACTAAGTTTAAAATTGAAATATTAATTTTTTCACTGTGATATTTTTTCTTATAAGTTAGTATATGAATGTGTTGTTCAAGGCCTAAAAACCCCAAATCTAAAAGAACCAGGTTCCAAGTTTCAGACTTGGCTGACGTGGGCTCTCTATGCCCCTGATTATCCAATACAAGATAAGGTGTTAAAATTGATAAGAATTACTCATTCAGCTGTAATCTAGAGGTCTCTTTCATTCCATCATAGTTAAAAGTGCAGTAACCTCATTTTGTCGATACGGGTGTTTTGAAAACAGATGAAATCTGTTCCAAGTTTGAAAACATGACATCACAGAACAAGCCTACATCTTAACTGTTGATAGTTTGTCCTAATCATTAAAATGTAGCCTAACAGATAAGTTTTATTTCCTAAACAGAATAGGTACCTACTATACTAGTTAAAATAAACTTTACTTAAAACTAAACATTAATGAATCAGTTGCCATTTATTTATTTATTTATTTTTCAACGGACAACCATTATACAATAATTCATAATATGCATTTCTATATCAACAGTAGTGATATCAGTTACAAGTGAGATGTGTTGCATTAAATTACTGAACTAAAAAAATAACAAATTAATATAATAACAATGAATAAATACTCTAAATATGTATAGTAATAAGTTAACATGCGTTATTTAATAAGTTACAACATGCAAATATATGCTATTGTTATGAAACTGGCACTTAAGCTCTCTTATTCAATTCAAATATATTCAACTCAACTCAAATATCTTTATTCTGTGAAAATATACATTGTATATTATGAATAGTGTCAAAAACATCTATACTACATCTGTACTGTTATACTATGGAATATATGCAAATTCATGTCCAGTATAGGCAAATTCATGTCCCTACAAAATAGTTCTCTGCAAAATGAAAAGAGTTATATTTCTCATATATCCTAAGAGGCAGAGAAAAAAAAAAACATCAATTGAATAGGGAGATAATGAGATCACGTATTATTTTAGAAGATTTTTTAATTTGTTTAGGTTTGTTTCATTTTTAATGTTATTGGGAAGATGTTTAAAAAACTTTGATCCCACGTAGGATGGTTTCTTTTCAAAAAGTGATGTCTTGTGCTGAGGAATAATTGACGTTAAGGTCTAAAAGTATCCATTTTTTAATATTTGGTTTTCACAATCATTACTTTTATCAAGGATATATTGCTGTATTTTAATATTCATAATAGCGAAGGATTTGTAATTATTATTTAATTTGTTGGACTTTTCCTATCGCTTCTAGTGTTTAAACTACACTACGATATATTGCTCTTACACTGTTAACATTTTGAGATCAGAAAAATGATTTTTGTAAATTTTAAATGTAATTAAAATACATAATGTAATTTAATTTAAATGCAATTTTTAAATAATTCTCGGAGCATGTTTTTTTAATTAATATTTTATTGAGATTCAATTTAGTTGTTGCTCCCAAGTGTAAACTAGGAAGAGTTCGTGAAATTTGAAATAAAACAAGTCTGTTCACTCATGAGTTATTTATTGATTAAAACCCACAAATCGAAGTAAAATGAAAAATTAAACGAGCTCTGAATGAATTCACATGAGACCGTAAGTTAAGAGTTTGTAGTATAACTTGAAATAACTAAGACGTTAATCAAGTTGTTGAAGAAAATGACTAAGTCCGAATAAAATGACTTAGAAAGATTTAGGAGTTAGAAAAGACGCGCACGATTAAGCGCGGTGACATTGTGTCAACTCTTAGCAGAGAGAAGAGAATGCGTATCGAGGTCCGGTCCAGTAGTTTTTATAATAGTGTTCAGAGCTTGTTTATCACATTAAGAAAAACGTGACTTTTGGTACACACCACTTGTTGTTCAGAGGAAAGTTTAGTTACATATTGAAATTTCGTCAGAAAATAAGTAAACAAGTGAGTCGCTGGATCACTGATTTACGCTTATTTATACTGGCATTATTAACAAACACCCATTAATATATGATTAACTATAATTATGTATTTACAGAAGAAGCAGGCTTCAAAAGTAGGGTGGGAACGTATATAAGTAAAGTAAATAATGCGTAGTATTGGAGTATCACAATAACTAGACATTCTTTTTAAGACATATATTCCAGAGCTAATTTTGGAAAGAATTTTGTTTATGCTTTTGTGACATTTAGTCTGGGTGTCAGTTATGATGACCTGGAAGTCTAGTGGCAGTGTTTTTTCTGTTCTTGACTCACCTTTGGAAACCCCCCATACTTGGGAAAATGGCGGCCAAAAATGGTTTTTCAATAGTTGTCAAGGAAAGTTATTCAAGGGAGTACATTGGGGCCTTTACTTTTTTTGATTTACATTAATAACATAGATAAACTTGCTATTTCTGGAAAAAACTTTTTATTTGCAGATGATACCGCGGTAATTTTAAGGGGGCGTAATTGGAAAGATGTTTTCAGTATTGCGTCATCTGAATTAAAAATTATTAAAAGATGGTTTTCAGAAAATGTTTTAACTATGAATGTCAATAAAACAAAATGTTTGCCTATTGCACTTCGTCCCGCTAGCGAGCCGCCCGCCGAACTTAGACTTGCCTTGCACTCATGCGGCACTGCTGGCAGTAGCGTTTGTAATTGTCAGGTTATTGAAACGGTGTCACATTATAAATATCTGGGTGTTTTAATAGATTCTAAATTGAGATGGGAGACCCATATAATTTTTTTAAAAACAAAACTCAGAAAAGTGATTTATATTTTTTATCAGTTAGGACAAATTTTGCGTCAAGAAGAAATTAAAAGAATTTATTTTGCATACGTTCAATCTCATTTACAATATGGATTAATGGCTTGGGGGGGAGCTTCTTCATCAGTAATTGAACCGTTATTTGTAATTTAAAAATTAATAATCAAAGCCGCGCTAAGAAAACCGAGACGGTATTCTATTGATCTTTTGTTTAAAGAATCCGGGCTTCTGTCGTTAAGGCAATTATACGTCAAAGATTTATTAGCTTATACATACATTCATCTAGACTTAATTGCTGAATCAGTAGAATATAATTATCAAACCCGAAATTCAGTGACGGTAGGATTGCGGACTCCTAGAGTTTTTAAATCAATTAATTTAACAAACTCTTTTTACATTGCAAATTTTTTGTTTCGTAAAATTCCACCAGAAATTAGAAACCTGCGGGTGTCGCTGAGTGTGTACAAAAGGATTGTCACTGCCTGGTTGACGGAGACGGGCCTCGACAATACCGAGTTGCTTATCGCCCCAGAATATCTCGTCTGACTGATAACGAACTTTGTATACTTGAACTCCTCACTGCACACACATGACTGCATTAATGCCTCAGTGATGTATTCGCATTGCCCATTTATTTATTTTTTATATTTATTTATTTATTTATTTTTCTTTACTCTGAATCTAGTTAAACCTTTTTTTCGTTCCCTGCAAAGTAACTAATGGTATATGGTTTTTTTTGTCACAATAGCTTTTTTATTTTTTTTTAGATTTTTAATGTTATTTTTTCCATGTATTTTATTATTAACTTTAGTGATTTAAATTAACTATTACCTAAACATTTTTTTTTGTTAATTAGATCAAATAGTTTTAGTATAATTTAAAAAGTGATGTGGACAAAAAGTGACTCCGCAGCCAGACACAAGAACTCAGATCACGCACAGGTCATGTGACCCATGTGATTTTTTTTACATTTTTATATGTATTGCTGCAATTAATTTTGTGAAATAAAGAATTTTTGATTGATTGATTGATTGAAAGTTATGATAATATCTTAGAAAAATTGCTGTTAGGGAGATTTCTGTTTTTTCCATATTTCATTTGCGGAAGAACATCAAGTTTACCAAAGTTTGAACATTGGAAGATGGCGTCAAAATCATTCAAAATCAAAATCATCCACTTTCAAAGTCAGGATGGTCGGGTAGTTTTGAGACTCCATTTTTCGGGAGAAGACCATTTTTTTATCGACAGAAGCCCTTCTAGTATTATAAAAATAATTTTTAAAAAATGTTCAAAAACATCAATGCGATCAATGTTCAACATGAATGCTTGCAGGGTCTTAGCCAGGATTTTGGGAAGGGGAAGTCAAGACGTGACCCCCCTACCATTTGTTTTTGTCGAGAGGGTTCATGAGTTTGAGGGCACAAGATAATGCATAGCTGGTAGTAGAAACAGCTTGGTAGACTTTATTAGGCATCATTAACTTAACTTGACACTTACACCCATACCAATTTATTAGGCATCATTAACTTGACTTGACACTTACACCCATACCAATTTATTAGGCATCATTAACTTAACTTGACACTTACACCCATACCAATTTATTAGGCATCATTAACTTAACTTGACACTTACACCCATACCAATTTATTAGGCATAATTAACTTAACTTGACACTTACACCCATACCAATTAAGAATAAACAAATAATATTAAACTCTGATATTAAAACCCAAAAGAATTTACCTGTATCAGTAAATAACAGGATAATATTACAACCCAAGTAGTGGACAATAGTAGTGAAATTTGACCCATGTAACAGCGCTGAGACAATAGTTATCAAATACCACAATTAGCTACTTTAGCACTTTAAATATAATAAATTAATTTCCAAAAATATGTCATTATATATTTATATTTATTAGTAATTTAAAATGTTTTTGTAAAATCTCAGAAATTATTTATTTTTGGATATATTTGTTCTCCTTGTAAAACTTAAAAAGTACCGATTATCTTGTATTTCAAAGAATATATTTTTCGAAGTAAAGAGTAAGTTCGGGCCGGGGAGAGTTAAGTCAGTCACAGGCTGGTAATGATCTGTAATTGGAATTTTTATTTGTGGAAGAGATAAATTTTACAAGTTGTGTAAATGAAATGCCTCATAATCAGGTTGGTCACTTAAAAACTGTCGTCAATTATGTGTTTCGGTGTTATCTGGGTTTTCATAACTCTCAGATTCTCCCCTTTCATTCAAAATTTGTTATGTCTAGAGCGCACAGTGGGTTAGACCAGTTTGTCATTATGATCGATCCCCAATCATGTGATGGTCAGTGTAACCGGCAGGTACCGGACTAGTAGGGCACTGCGTTGAATATGCAAAGCGACAGCAAGGATCATTATTCTTTCCGAATAAAGATCCTACGTTTGAATAAAGATAGGATTGGCTCTTGTGTACGTCATCGAGCTCTTGGTCAATATGATTTATTTTTCCTTCACTAACTCTTGATTAAAAACTCTTTAATGCTTTAGAATGCAGGTTTTAATTTTATTTTTAAATCATTATTTTAATGTGTGTAAATGTGATTTAACTCTTTCGTTTTACTGAAATTTTTTAAGTTTATATTTCTCCTAAAGTATGTAAAGGCATTAATAGTTAGTTTTGGTTGAGGACCTCCGTTGATCCGCCGTGTAGTCGGGGTTCTACTTTACAAGAATGTAACCTCGAAATAATTATAATTAAAATTATTTGTAAATTTTATTTTTTACTTCTTACCTCTTTGATATTACTGGATGTACTTATTTTCTCCCTAATCACAAAAGCATCCATGTCTAGACATTATACTTTAAATATGACACACAATAATACGCACGTTGTTACTCTGGTGAAGTGTCGATTATAAATGGCTCTCCCAACGTAGACTACATTCAGTGGTTGTAAATAATCTAATCTAATGTAAAAAGGGCAGGCAAAAAATAAGAAATATGAAAATAAGATAAGAATTATTTTAATCGTCTGATTTTATGAACTGGCCTGGGAACGCAGCTGGAAAGATAGCAAGCGTCAGCTTCAATTGCGATAAACCATTTTTTTAGGAATTGGGGAGTTTCTATTTTTGTCATGAAAATCGGACGGTTAAATTTTGTTTGTATCTATGGACCAATATTCTTTTTGAATTATCTGTCACCCTTATTCTTAAAACTTTTGTCTTTGTATTGTTTGTATTATTTTTGCACGTGCACTGAACAAAATAGTAAGTGTAATTCGTGTAATTTGTGACTGGATTAAATGAATATCATAATTATTAAAATAATTAGCGGGAAGAGGGGGGTCTGGACCACACGGACCTTCCTTGGCTACGCCCCTGATGCTCGATGTGATTATTCAATAGTTCTGCAGTCAATGCTTGCAGAATATTTCACTAAAATTGGAGCAGCGAAACAAATATTTACCGGGAATAAGAAAAAATAGCCATGAGTCCCCAAATACTATGAAAAAACGTTGGTTCAAACAGGTTAATCTTTGAACTTCCATGTAAAACCACCTACTTAAGGAGCTATAAACGATGTCCAAATAAAGACCAGAAATTCTCTGAAAGCTTTTTTTTTTACAAAATATATTTGATAACATAATAAAAACTGGATATACAGGGTGCCTGGAAATTAGGGTATAAAATTTTAGTATATGATAGTAGAGATAAAAATAACAAAAAAAGTTGGTATAAACATAGGTCCCAAAGTGCTCCATTTTCCGTTTATGTGTCTGTTTGTGATTTTTATATATTTAATCATATCTCATGAACCACTTACGTATAAACTTCAAACTTGGTTTATGGATAACCACTATTAAGAACTATTTTTGTAAGAAGAATCAAATTTCTACTTTGTACCATTTCAAAATGGCGACTGTTATGTGTTTTCAAAGCTAAATATCTTAAAAACCATAAATTTTAGAAAAATTATACAAGAGACAAAAAAACTGTGAAATGTAATCTAATTAACGCTGATATTAAGATCATAATGATCGGACAACTAATAATTGAGAAAATTTTAATTTTCCGAATAAAAAAATGCAAATTTCAGACATGATGTTCTAAAAAACCATGTTTTTATTCAGTAAAGTTACAATTTCTCAGGTATTAGTAGTCTGATCATCATAATCTCAATATTGGCGTTAATCGAATTAAATTTTGCAGTTTTTTTGTCTCTTGTATAATTTTTCTAGAATTCGTGGTTTTTAAGATATTTAGCTTTGAAAACAAAAAAAAGTCGCCATTTTGAAACGCTACCGTAGAAGACACGCAGGTGGTTGTTACAGTTGTGGAGCTGGAGTTTGTGTCGGAGCCGCAGGATGTGGTGACAGTGGCCGGCCGCGCGGTGGTGCTGGACTGTGTCACTCAGTACTGTAGTGTAGTAGACACGCGGGTGGTTGTTACAGTTGTGGAGCTGGAGTTTGTGTCGGAGCCGCAGGATGTGGTGACAGTGGCCGGCCGCGCGGTGGTGCTGGACTGTGTCACTCAGTACTGTAGTGTAGTAGACACGCGGGTGGTTGTTACAGTTGTGGAGCTGGAGTTTGTGTCGGAGCCGCAGGATGTGGTGACAGTGGCCGGCCGCGCGGTGGTGCTGGACTGTGTCACTCAGTACTGTAGTGTAGTAGACACGCGGGTGGTTGTTACAGTTGTGGAGCTGGAGTTTGTGTCGGAGCCGCAGGATGTGGTGACAGTGGCCGGCCGCGCGGTGGTGCTGGACTGCGCGGCCAGGTCCTCCGACCCTGCGCTGCCGCCCACCATCAAGTGGCGCACTGCAGACAGGCAGGACCTCACGTACATCGGCGACCCGTACAGGTAACATCTAGAAGCCCGATGCCGAAACTGACAGCTGACTGGGTCAATCCATATGAAACGATCCGATAAAAAATCATTTGGTTGCTTGACCATTTTAAATATATATATATATATATATATATATATATTTTTTTTTTAATATATTGTTCCCTCATGTAATAGAAGTACAAAAATAATTTTATTAAATTTTTATCCCTTACCATTTTTTGGTAGCGGCCATTTTTGTCTGGCAGCGCACAACGATTTTTGAGTTTGCAGACAATAATGTAAACATAAATATATTTTCTCCTAATTATAATAGAAAAATGCAACCAAATCCATTTTGTTCAGCATATTTCAATCTATAATTTTGATTATTATCATTATCAGCCTAATTTGTATCCATATGGGCGAAAAAAATGCTCAAAAACGAGCAATGGAAACGAATAAATTCCATTTTTTTAGTCTATTTTTTATGAAGGAATTGTAAATAACTGTTTATTTTTTTATACAATTACATATACTAGAGACATACACATAGAGTTAAGCAAAAAAAAATTAAATGGTCAAGCAGCTTTATTGGATTAATTGATACGGATTGACCCGACTATTTTAATAACTGTCAGCCTGTAAGGAGAATAAAATTTTTTTTTTGCCCAAATTTCACCTTTTTTTATCGAAATAAATTGGCGAGGTAAGAGGGAAATCGAAGGAAGATTTTTTTATTTTATTTACAAAAATTGTAGCAGAAAATTTAGGATTAGGTGGGTTGAGATAGTAAAACATAACTCGAGGGTGTTGAAACGGATTCATGAAAATTACTGACTGCACCACCTTGTCACCTTGTATCATTACATTGTGGCAAGTTAGTTGATTCTATAAAATGTCACAGTGAATTACAATTCACAATTCAAAGTTGTCATATTGTTTAAAAGGTTAAAACTTATTCAAACTGGAGTTATTTTGGCCAGAACCACAGAGAAAAATCAAACAGAGGTATCTTCTAATGCTGCGCTCATCTGGTGTCGAGGACTTAGTTCTCCATTAATGCCGCGAAAGAGCAGCACTGTCGCTGCCCTCTCCTAATTTAATTTAACTGTACCTAGTAACTGGATGTAACTAGTAACTAGTAACTTAACTCTAACTGTAATTGGATTTATCTATAACTAGTATTTGGGCGCAACAGAAGACCCATTTAAAAGCGACCTCTGTTTGATTCTTCTCTTTGCCAGTACATATCACTTTCGTAAACTAAACAACACCGACTCACTGAAGGTGCTCCTGATAAAGTTCTGAGGAACGAATTATGTTGTCTTAGGAATGAAATTGATTGGATAAATTAATTGTATTACTTATATTCCAATCCTGATTCACAATGAATGGTATTAAAAATGTTATTTCGACCAGTATCCCTCCGATATCAGGCACTCAGGTGTTATCCCTGTGAGTAAATAACCATTTAACCCTCAAGCGGGCGCATGCGGAGTTTTCCTCCGCACGTGTTTTTTTATTAAAATAAACAAGCATAATGAGTGTCGGCAGTCGTGTCCAGCTTTGTACCTCACACGCCTCATTCCAGGATGTCCCTAAAGCTATTTATACCTTCCCACAGCCCCTTGGTACCTTGTTATTTGCAATTCAGTGATGCGGTGTCAGTTTGCGGAGTGCACTTTCCCGTAACACAGACAGTGATTCCTATCTATACTAGAAAATTATTTAGCATGTTCAATTGCATTATTACACCTATTAAGTTGAACAATTAATTGTATCAAAGATGAAATACGATACCTAATGAAGTTTGTCATCATTTAAATACGATATTTAAAATGATACCTATACTATACTAGAAAATTACTTACTATGTTCAATTGAATTATTACACCCATTAATTTGAACAATTAATTGTATCAACGATGAAATGTGATTCATAATGAAGTTTATCAACATTTAAATACATTTTTTTGGTCTAAAACAAGTAAAAAGGATAAAATTTACACAATTTAATATTGCCAAGTAAAACTCCGCATGCGCCCGCTGCCGTTTTACTGGTGAAGCACCTGCTCAAGGGATAACAATATTTAGCAGAGTTAAGCTGCTTATCTGACACTGGGGCGGTTTTTGATAGGAAACAGCTGAGCAACAACTCGCTGCAGATCCTGTCAGTGATGGGAGGGGAGGTGGAGCAGTACCAGTGTGTGGCGACTGTCGACAGTGTCGGCTCCATCGTCAGCCGCATGGCAACTGTCACGCTTGCACGTGAGTCTACCATCTCCATTCAATTCTAAACATCCTTTGTCTAAAGGATTTATCGTCAGATCACACTATTCGTCTGTCAGATGATCTCGTAGCAGTATCACGACAGACAAATCTCATCAGCCTTCGTTGCCTGAAAACCAAGTCTCGCTGTCAAATTTAGGCAGATTTGTGATTAGTCTGTGTCGAGATTTTCGTTTTTACCAAGGTTAAGAATGTAATATCCCCAATATAACGCCGGTTTCCTAATTTTAGCAACATTTTTGGTTTACTCAAGGTTATTTTTGGTTATTTTTTTCTTATTTTAGTTTTTTTTCCAATCTCAAGAACTGCTACAAGCCCTGCAGTTTTGTAAAGGAATATCAAAAATGCTTTTAGGGAAAACCTCTTAATTTTTTTAGATTTGCTGAGATTCAAACCACTCCACCCTTGAACCTAAGACCATGATGTTAACCACTACAATAACAACATGCCTTTTTTTTATTTGTTGGTTTCAAGGCAATAGAATAACTCTTTTTTTCATACAAAATTTATGTTTTTGAGCTAATTTGCTCGTTTGTAAATGTTAAACTTACCTTTTTTAAGTTGATGTAGACGTTCATATATATCTATATACAAAAAGTTCATGTACCCTGTTGTATTTATGTGCAGTTGCAGGTGTAATTCAATCCATATTTAGAAGACTTTCTAAGATTCTATATTTTTCATATAGAAAAAAAAAACAGGTAAAAAACGCTTCTAAAAATTCATTAAGGTTCTATGAAAGCACCTGCAAGTCCACCGAGTTACGGCCTTTGATTACTGAAAAGTAACTAAAGTTTCTTTTAGTTATAGCCTGTCAAAATTTAATGGATACCATACACAGGAAGTTTTGGCTCGAGGAAATAACCTTATATGGTCAAACAAGAAATTTCATCATTTTGATATAGGCCTACTCACTATTCTGGGTGGGATAAATTCAATAAAACTAATGGACTGTTTTTTTATTTTTTCGTGCCTCTGATTTTTGATTTATTGTTTTAAATTTATTCTATTGTCCATTATGTTGTCTAAAACACAAAATATCAGGTTTAAACCATTTATATTTCCTCCTTTTTTACTTTAAGGGCAATACTCTCCCCCAAGACAAGCCCCTCCTTATTCATATATACAGATAGTCGGTAGTATTTTGGGGAGTCGTTACTACCTTTGCTCATTTGGGTGATGTTATGTAATTATTTAAGATTTTAATTTTTAAGCGTTCGTTTGCCACATTAATCTTCTCCTCAATTCAAGTATGGCTCAGTCCTGTACCTTTATGTCTTCTTTAATGATCTTGAGGCTTCTTCCTATAAATTAAGTCGAGTCAATAATATTAGGGGTGTGCGAGTACTCGAGTATTGAGCTTTTTTCGAGCGAGTTTACACTACTACACTCGACTTGAAATTTGGAAAAATACTCGGAAGTTCAAGTTGAGTTGTTACTCCCCCGCCGTTTACTCGATTAGTACACGCGTTTACAACAGCCGTTTTTCACACAGTGCACACCAGTCATGAACACCCATCATAAAACTTTTTTATTTTACTTGAATTAGAATGGTTTTTGAGTTTAATTTAATCTTTTTT
Organism: Flexamia atlantica; assembly: GCA_035578135.1. NCBI lineage: Eukaryota > Metazoa > Arthropoda > Insecta > Hemiptera > Cicadellidae > Flexamia > Flexamia atlantica. The sequence goes on along the minus strand of JAQJVK010000007.1, from coordinate 50,217,484 downwards.
TCTTTCTTTAATTTTAGATATTTTCTTATTTATTCTCAGTAAGACTGATTTAACTTTTAATTTTTAAACCTAAAAAAATGTTCCAAATTTCTTTTTAATGCAAACAAGTGCAGATAGTGCTTAGTTTTTACCTCCTGAGGCTGAAAGTTTAATAGAATATTGAGTAATGATAGAAAGTTATGCTAAAGATGGCTTGAAGTATCGTTTAATTTCATTTGAAAACAGGTTTGCTTATAACTCATAGGAACACTTTCCAGTTTAGTAACTAAAATATAGTACATTTGATATGATCAAGAATTAAGTATGATAACTATTAACTTCTACTATTCAAAATACCCTACTCAAAAAAAACTCGACTCGACTTCAAAAAATACTACTTGCACACCCCTAAATAATTTATTTACTCTTATTTACAAAATTACAATTACATACTATGAAATAAATCCTTTAAATAATCCTGTAATGTTCCGGATAACATTTGTGTCGAAGGAGAAATTATTTATTAACTCTTTAAGGACTAGCCCGGCCTTTAGCTGAAATGAAAAACACCTGTACTTGTACTTTTACTTACTTGTACTTGTACTTAGTTGTGCCGTCCGTAGGTTCTTCATGAGCGGTGGACAGGTCAAAAGTGCCAACTCTTCCGTCAGCCACTAGGTAGGGTAAGGAATGGTAGGGTAGGTCTGGTGAGATATTCAGAGGCCGGCATGCAAATTTTAAAATGATCTAAAATACCGTCTACATTATAAAAGTTATGAAAAGTGAGGTATATTTTTAGAAGATCTCTGAATTTATTTAAGCTGACTATTTCTGATACAAAAGATGGAAGGTTTTGGAAGAACTTAAGACCGGAATACAATGGTTATTTTTCAAAAAGTGAAAGTTATGGTATTTGGAGGATTTATTTTTGTGCCGGGTATTTTAAGAGTGGGATCTCTGCCCGTATGAACTGAGATATTGACTTTTAATATACATAATTAATTCAAAAACAAATAGGCAAGGAACTGTAATGATACCTGTTTTTACAAACGAATCCCCACAATGTTCCCAAGGAGTTAGGCCCATTGATGTAAATAAGTACATTGGATTGGTAACTCAGGCCCAGCGACGCAAACCTCAGGTCGGCGACAGTGGTAGCGTTTAAGATTTTGCAGGGGCGATGGAGGAATGGATCTTTTGCCGGCCAACTTATACTGACTGTTTAGTTTAACATTAATTGTAATTTCTTAATAGTTATAGCAATACATCTACTATAGCAAGCTTTACCTCTAAAACTGCCCCCAAATCTGTGCGGTTTCAATACGGTTAACAATACAGTCGCCCCTTCAATTTGGCCCAGCTGCAACCCCAATGCACAGCTGTATTGGCTCGGAAATCTCTACACGAACCTGACGGGGAGCACGCTATCCAGTTGTAATTATTTACATCGATGGGTTGGCCATGAATTGTTCTTAAAGCTTTCTTCTAAAGAATAAAAATCTTCTCTAGATGGGTTTTGTAGCCTCCCCAGAGTACCATGGAGTAAGATATGTGTGATTAAAGCAAGCTATGGTAAACTAACTTTGATAAATTTAAGTCTCCTTAAAACAAAGAGCCCAGAGGAAATCTTTTTTTCTTTTATTCATGTTGAAGCCTTCCAGAATTGGTATAAAAAAACTAACGAACTCAACAATGGATCAATTTAACGTTCTGTTTTCATAGTGACTACTTGCTAGTCGAAACTAGTCAACAGATAAAGTTGTACTAAAGGAATTGCGGATGTCAAGGTACGTAACCTGTTGTCTTTATCTCTTCAGGTCTTCCTCCGTTCGAGAGGCAGCCGATGGACTTGCGGCTGTTCCCCGGGCAGACGGCTCTGTTCAGCTGCCTGGTGGAGGGCAGTCCCCCGCCGCAGGTCTCCTGGCTCAAGGACTCTCGCCCCCTGGTCCTCGACGAGTCCCGCATGATGATCCTTCCCTCAGGTAACTAGACAATAGACAATAATTCTTTATTCATTATGTGGTGTGTACATTCGTTAGTACATTGAACAGTGTCAAATTACAAATGATACCCAACCAACATTAGTTACATATATATTACACTTATACTTCTAAACATGGTTGGTCATATAATACTGTATAAATCCAGTTCAACAATGGAATACAATACCAAATCGACAAAATAATATTCTTTTAGTACTTTTTTAAACTTATTAAAATCCTCTTCTTTTATTATAGCCTCTGGAATTTTTAACAGTACTTTATTCTCTGTGTATGTGGTTTTTTTTTAATAAAGTTCTAATCGGTGATGCTGAGGGATGAAATTGTGTTTTTGCTTTTTATTGTGATTATGATTTTAGTTATTCTGAAGATTATTTGGCGTAGGCCCATTGCACTTAACAAACATGATTGTCTCTAAAACATAGAGACCGTACACCGTGAGAATAATTGACTCTTTGAAATATCTTCTAGCTGACTCATCTGTTTTCAACCTAAAAATAGTTCTTATTGCTCTTTTTTGAACTTTTAAAATATCCTTCAAATTTTCATTTTTTGTAGCTCCATACAAACTAATACCATATGCAATCTGAGGGTGCTTGTGATTAGAAATTTCATGATGAAATAACCTCTGTATCGCTGAATTTTATAAAAGAAAGGAGTAAAATTAAATTAATTTATATTTCTTTGTTTCAAATTCATTGTTGGTGATTTTATGTTTTGATTTTAATTTTTGCGGACATTTGCCATCACCGATTAGTAAAAAACAAGTTTCACGACGCACAGTGGATCAAAGTCTGACAAAAACTACAAAAATTGTTTTTCTACTTTATACAATGTAGGATTTATGTAATGATGTTTCCATACTTTAAACTCAGAGCATATAACTAAATTAATCTAAATTTTCATTTAACACATAACAATACCCCCGTTGCAGCAGACCTGCATACTCAGCGAATTTCAAATGCAAAACAACGTATTTCAAGCAAACATAGCAAGATTTGACATGTTTTGTTAAGCTCCATAAGGATAACATGGGAAATGAGTATGCAGGTTTGCTGCTACAGGTATATTAAAACTGGATGGTTTTAATTCAATATTTAGTAGATCTGAACTAGAAGAAGCCATTTACCAAGTTTTATCAAGATATGTTGAGAAATAAGCGAGATATAGAATTTTACTTATTTCCCATAAGGTTAACATTGGGACAACGTACTGTGTTTACCACTTTCAATATCTCGGTAACCAATGGGCATAGAGCAGTGATTCAAAATACTAAATTATTTGTTTTTTTGAGCTGAATTCAATGGTGCCCACAAAAATTTGATAAATTTTATTTTTCTATGTAAAAAACTCAAAAAACCCATTTTTGGGGGGGTTTATCCCCCTTTACCCCCCCTTCCGGTGGTCCGATCGGGCTGGTTCACGAACTCGTCCAATTGATTACCACTTTACATGTCCGTACCAAATTTCATAAAGATCGGACCATTTTTGCGGCCGCTATCGTGCTAACAGACACATAGATATATATATATAGATAGATATATATATATATATATATAGATATATATATATATATATATATATATATATATATAAAAATTCGAACAAATAGTGTTTTTTGCTTCTGGGGGCCCCAAAACGAAAAGTTATAGTGGTCCCGAGCTTAGGTCTTACCATGAGACCTACGGTAATAGCTTCTTCCCTATAGGGGAAATTCGCTAAAAAATGCATAAACTTACAATATTTAAAATTTAACATGACCCGCTAGTATGCTGCTAGTTTAGTCCAGTCAATTTTCATAAATCCAAAAGAATAAATGACTGGAGGCTGAAAATTGGCGCATTTATTCATTAGACCCTTCTAAACCCCATTTTAAAAATCCCTGAAGGTGGGGCTTGAGGTGGAATAGTGTTCTAGTGTGAGTGGCTGCTGTAACAATGCATATGATCAATGCAAAATGACGTATCGCATCATGTAACAACATCACATTTTCGTACTTTCATATAAAAAAATTGTTTTACATTCAGTTTTATTTTCGTTTATGTCGGTATTCCTACTCTCCCTGATGTTTTCTCCCAAAGCAGAAGAGCAGTCTGTCAGAACGTTTTAAACGCCAGTCATTTAGAACGTTTTAACTCCCTAAAATACACGTAAAATGTTTTAAAATGCTTAATGGCAAGTAAATTTAAGGCTACATTATCTATATACATAAAAGCCAAAACCCATTGACTGACTGACTGATCACAGTTTCTCGAAAACTGTAAGGCTTAGAGCCATGAAACTCGGCACAAATATTCCTTACAGGCTCTAGATGCGTACTAAGAAAGGATTTTGCAATATTTTGTCTCTAAAGGCCTAAATATGGTATATTATAAAATACGGCCACTTTTAGCGGCCACTTTTAGCTTTCAAAGCTTAATTTCTCAAAAACCACTAGACTTTGGGTCATGAAACTTGGCACAATTATTCTTTATAGACTTTAGATGTGAAAAAAGAAAAGTTTAAAAAATATTCTTTCTCAAACAGCTAAAATAGATTATTTGAAAAAATTAAAAATGACGGCCATTTTAGTTTTACCTAACTATGGATCGGAGTCCTGTAGAATATTTTCAGGGAGCAGAAAAGGTACAAGAACTAATCTACTGAAAGAATAAAATTTAAAAATTTAATGAGAAACTTTTTGGGGAAATAGTTTTTTGGCCAAGATATTTACCTCCTACTTTTTCTTACAGTTTTCGGTTTATTTTCAAAAACGTGCTAAATTCAGATTGATTTCAAGTCTAAAATCCATCCTTAGTGTCTTCTTTGTTTTATATTCCGGGTTATCCTCATTCTCTGTATTGGGAAATTGGAGGTATTTTTACCATGTGCTAATCATAAGGGGAACATGTTTAGAGGAAGCGTTACACTTTCTCATTTTCATCTAGAGTGGAATTATCAGCTGCATCTTAAGGGTTTAATTGCATTCACAAGACCAAAATAAATCAGTCCATTTGTTAATTATTCCTAAAAATTGCACAAGGCATAATATAATAGAATTAAAATGAGCTATCCTTTCAGCGGTCAAAGCTGCGTGTATATCTGCTAGTGATGTTATAAAAAAAGGCTATTGAAAAAAACATACATGATTATAAGTTCTAACCTTGAAAAAACTGCAAATTTTGGAATTCAACTTTCAATGCTTGAAACTAGGTTTTTGTCGTTAGAACGTTTTACGGGGGACCCTTTCATTCGCATAATTAGCTCAACTATTCCGCAGGGTCACTGGAGATAGACTCGGTGCAGGTGTCGGACCGAGGCAGCTACCGCTGCAACATCTCGGGCAATAATCAGCATCGGCTGAGCGAGAAGGCAGTGCTCCAGATAGACCAGGACCTGGAGTCAGCTCACAGGTAGGTAATCCAATCCCGGGATGCCGCATAAGTCTAGGGCTTGTTCAATCCCGGGATTTTTTGGCTCAGTGCCGGGATTTTTGGGATTATAACTTTTACATGTAAAATCAATATTTACTAGGATCTTATTAGTTATAACAGGGTGTCTACTGATACTGGAATTCCTGAAAATATCAGAATTATACTGGAATTTCAAATTTGGTATTGGAAATTTGTTGAAATACAAGTGATGAAATCGGTTAAAAATAGTTTTGTCCAATACATTCAGGTGTATAAGCTCAACAACACTTTTTTGTAATGTGTGTTTGGAAACCTAAATTAAACCACTTGTAAATAAGTTCAATTACGAAAAATCCTTAATCCGATTTACAATTTTATTTGTTATAATTTTTTTAAGATTGGAGATGTTCTGAACATTTCCTACATTCATATATTCACATTTTTAGATTATTTTTCATAAAACAAACTATGTGATTTAAAAGTGAGAGACTGTGTCGAAAAACACTCATGGTAAATTAAAACTTTTGTCTCCTAAATTTATTATATACTTTATTTTAGTAATAAATTATATATTTATTGTAAACTCTACTTTTATTAATATTTAGGTCAAGAGAAGAAATCTAAAGCTGAGTGTGTTTAAAAATTACCATTTTTGCATTTCATTGTATCATTGATTATTACTTTTTTGCAAACTGTTACTTTTAATTTTCACTTGTAATTTTGCATTAATTATTTGGATTATATAAAGGGAGGAACGTAGAGCTATGAGGGGAGTAGGGATGCCCTAAAAATCAAACAAATATGTTTTTTCTTTGACGAGTTTTTATTATTTATCTTGTTTGGCAATGCTATAAATCAGTTATTTAATTTTGACAATATACCTTATAGATTAATTCAGATTAATATACCTTGGTGAGATAAATGGTTAGCGAGCGATACTGGAATTAAAAATTTACTTTAAATACTAGAAATATACTGGAATTTTAGAATCAGATGTCAGTAGACACCCTGTTATTTATTTATCTATACAATGATCAAATTACACCAAGATATACAAGAGTAATTCACTCACTCACATTGGCAGGTGACAAGTCAGGTCTAGAATTTAATTTATTTCTATTACAAAATTATAAAAATTACTACACAAAATAAATATAATAAGAATATCTTGATTAAGATTCTTATCATTTAAATAATCTTCTACACTGTAAAAAATCTTTGAATTAAAAAAGATTGAACATTCTTTGCGAACAAATTATCAGTTTCGGATTCTTTTATATAATAAGGCAAGTTATTATACAACTCCTCCCTATTTAGTTTTAAGTTATTTGCCAAAAGACTCGTACTGTGGATTGAGTAATGCAGTGTAACAATATTTCGGAAATTGTAAGTACAATTAAATCTATTTTCAAATTTATCCAAATTTTTTCCAACAAAAACTAATGATCTGTATATGTATATGTTACCGGACAAACCCAATTTTTAGGACAAACTAGTTTGGACTAGGATGAACCAGTTTTTCCTGACCGCCCTAAGATAAACTAGTTTGGCCTGATTAATTACAGGCTGAACTGGTATGGCCGAGTGGCGTTAGGATAAACTAATTGAGCCTGCTTTAGACCAGGCCATACTAGTGTGTACAAACTGACTCCCACGAATTGCATTTAGGTTAGGTTAGGATGGTTAGGTTAGGTAATATATCTTCCATTCTTTTCTTTTAACCTAACCTAACCTAACCTAACTTAACTTAACCTAACTCAACCCAACCTAACCTATCCTAATTACCACCGACTGCAGCAGTGGTGCACTAGACAAGAGTTTAACCTGACCTTGAACCCGGCAAAACTAGTTTATCCGTACGCTCCGGCCGAACTAGTTTGGCCTAACAAATAAACCAGGCTAAACTAGTTTATTCTATTTTTGAATGACATGTTTCTTAGGTGAGGATTATTACTTTGTTCCTATTTTTTGGGCTTCACTCACCTTAGTAAGATTTCCTTTGGGGCTTGTCAATTGACGAAAACACACACGAATCACACGTAACACACACGACAAACATACGAACATTTAGAAGCGTCCCAAAGTCTAACCCAAGACTTTGGGTTAGACTTTGGGACGCTTCTAAATGTTCGTATGTTTGTCGTGTGTGTTACGTGTGATTCGTGTGTGTTTTCGTCAATTGACAAGCCCCAAAGGAAATCTTACTAAGGTGAGTGAAGCCCAAAAAATAGGAACAAAGTAAACTAGTTTATCCTGACGCTATTAGGCCAAACTAGTTTAACCTGGCCAAATTAGTTTATCCTAGGGCGGTCAGGAAAACTAGTTCATCCTAGTCCAAACTAGTTTGTCCTAAAATCGGGTTTGTCCGGTAACATATACACATGGAACAGTTAAGATTTTATGTACAATAACAAAATCCCTACCAGATGTTTTCAGCTTTACATTTGCAATAACTCTAAGAATTTTTTTCGGAATATAAAATATTTTGTTTATGCCTGAAAAGTTGCCCCGGAATTCTATGCCATAAGATTAGAGTAGAAGAAGGCATAATAAATCATTTTAAGTATTTCAAAGTTAACTATTTTTTAAAAAGTGAGAATTACATCAAAATATTTATTTAATTTCTGTATCAACTGTTCATAAGTAGAAAGAATTTCATAAATAGGCTATATACTTCTAATTAGTTAAGACAATAACGCATGGTTTCCCACAGTCTGATGGCGCCTTCGTTCATCGCGACGCCGCGGTCCACCGTCGTGGTGGAGGGCAGCACAGTGACGCTGGAGTGTGCGGCCAACGGCAACCCTCGCCCCTGGATCGTCTGGCTGAAGGACGGCGTTGCCATCGATTTCCAGTGAGTTACCGTCACAGATACATACATTAGAGTGGGTCGAGAAAACAAAATTTTGCAATTTTGAATCATAATAGGTCTCAAAAGTAGCGTAATAGCATGCAGAATACTGAAAAAGTCATAAAAGATGTCCCGGTCGCGCAATGACCTTGAAGTTTAACATGTCAAACTCCATAAGAGAATTAGTGAATAATCATAATTTAGTTTATGCTGGATATTGATAATTTGCCATGAAAAATGAAAAGAGCTCTTTAAAACATTTTGAAAAATGGTATAATTTGTCTAATTAGGCAACAGTATTATCAATATATGGCCTTCCAAAAGTCCCTTATTCAGGCGTTTTTCTGAAGTTTTTGGCTTGTACTAAGTCAATTATTCTGTGGTGTAATTGAACGAATAATTACAACTCGTAAGAGATAAGATAAGATAAGAGTAGATAAGATACTCCTGTTTTTCTGGATTTTGTTTAAAACGTTTTAAAGAGCTCTTTCCAAATTTGATGGCAAAACTTTTGTACGATTATCAATGCTAAAATTCTATATCACGCTTATTCCCCAACGTATCTCAATAAAACTCGGTATTTGGCTTCTTCTAGGTCAAATCTTCTAAATATTAATTAAAACCACCCAGTTTAAACATACCTGATGCAGCAGACCAGCATACTCATTCCTCATGTAATTCTTATGGAGCTTACAAAAACATGTAAAATCTCGCTATGTCGGGATTGAAATATGCTCTTTTCCATTTGAAAATCGACAAGTATGCAGGTCTGCTGCAATGGGGGTATGTTTTTTATTTTTTACACCATCCTACATTCAAAAAAAGTGCAATCACTTTTTTCATTTTGTTTTTAATTCCGCCCTTTTCAGTACTGTACCCCCTTAGTTACAAAAACATTAAATTTAGACAGTGAGGATGTAGGAAGAGGAAGAAATAATCAAGGAAACAATAACAAGCGAAAAGAAACAAGAAAAAAGATGCAAAACCAAAAATGGTAGCTCAATCAGTAATAACTATATGATGACACAAAAGCCCTGGGCGGCGGCAATATCTCCCACCCGCTTGTCTGGGGTTGTGAGATGCTTGAATAGTTTGTTATCTCAATCATTGATGGCCCATTCTGCCGCCAAAATCCAATACTTTCATCATGACGGCGGAAGCTCTATGGCGTGCCGCTAACTCGATCTCGAAATTGGGTATTCAATGCCCTCCCCCGCACTAACTCAGTTGGTGGTCGATATCACGTTTCTTTGCTCAGCTTATATCGGATGTTTCAAATATCCTTGTTACAGCAGACCTGCATACTCAGCGAATTTCCAATGCAATAGAACATAGTTTAAGCCAACATAGTGAGATTTTACATGTTTTTGTAAGCTCCATAAGAATAACATGGGGAATGAGTATGTAGGTTTGCTGCCACGAAAATGGAAAAATCGGGGATTTTAGACTATCAAACATTATATCTCATCTAGATGAAGCCACAAACCAAGTATGGTCTTTTGCATTTAAAATTCACTGAGTATGCAGGTCTGCTGCAACGGGGGTATTTATAGTTTTGGGGATGTATTCACCAGTTGAGGGTGTGTTTGCGCAGGGACCTGGACACCAACTGCATCAAGGTGGGCACCGGGAGTCTGCAGATGCGGGACGTGCAGGAGGGCGACGCGGGCAACTACCAGTGTCGCGCGGAGAACAGGGAGGACTCGGTGGACGCCACCGCCACCCTGCACATACAAGGTACGTCAGTTGTACTGAGACTACAACAGGGTGTCTACTGATACTGGAAATACTGGAATTATACTGGAATTATCAATTTTGTACTGGAATTTTGTTGAAACAAGTGATGAAATTCCTTAAAATCATTTTGTCCAATACATTCAGATATAAAAAGCTCCACAACAATTTTTTAACAATGTGTGTTTACAAACCTAAATTAAACCACTGCTAATTCAGATCCATTGCTAAACATCCTTAATTAGATTTACAATTTTATATGTTGTAATTTTTTTAAGATTGGAGATATTCTCAACATTTCCTATTTCCATATATTCACATTTCTATACTATGCGTCTTAAACAAATGATGAGACAAAAAAAAGGGAGACTGTGTCGAAAGACACTCGTAGTAAATTAGAACTTATTAATTTGTGATCGTAAATTTGTATTGATTATTTGGATAATCAAGTGGAAGGAACGTATGGCTACAGGGGGACTTGGGATGCCCTTATAAAAATCAAACAATTTTTTTTTCTGTGACGAGATTTATTTCTATTATTTATCTTATTTGTTAATGCTATAAATCAGTTACTTCATTTTAATGATAAACATTATTCATATTAATAAAAACATTATTAATGGTGCTCCTTAGTTAGATAAATAATTGTCAAGTGATACTGGAATTAAAAAAAAAATTTAACTTGATATACTGGAAATATACTGGAATTTTTAAATCAGATGTCAGTAGACACCCTGTACAAGAAAAAATCTATTTGTATCATGTTAACCCATGAGCGGGCGCTTTGCCAGTTAAACGGCAGAGGGTGCATTCGGTGTTTCACTCCGTAACACTAAATCGTACAAATTCAACCCATTTGACTTCTTTTATAACGAAATATTGTATTTAAATTTTGACAAACTTAATTAGGAATCAAATTTTATCATTGATACCATTAGTTGTTTAACCTAATAAGTGTAACATTTCAATTGAATATGGTAATTTTCTCGTATAAAACAGATATCACTGTCAGTGTTGCGGGATAGGGTATGCTGCAAACTTACACGGCATCACTGCATTGCAAACAACAAGGTGCCAAGGAGGGTTGGGGGGGGGGGGTATAAATAGGTTTAGTGGATTCCTGGAATGTCACTCTCTGTTATCCGTCACCGCTGCTGTACTTTCAATGTGTCGTAACTAGATGCCGTAAAAACATTGAACATGTATAACTTACAGTATTGCAATTCTGTTTTATGCTTATTAATTGAAATTTAATAAGAAATATGTATTATCCACTTATATAGGGCATAATGTCTTCCAAAATTTTATATCTACACTCACTGAACAGGTTTATAATGAAATTTCTGTTATCTGTCTATTCTCTTAATCGCCACACTCTCAGTCCCAAGGGTGACGGTTCCACTGCATATTGTTTGGAAAATCTTTGATTATGTCTCAGGTATATCGGGAAATCAAATTTTTAAGTTTGTCATGGCAGGCAAGTAAAATAAATTATGTTAATATTAAGCCTGGTTTCTACAAAAACCAGTACAGGGGGCAGTTGAAAAAGTCCCTCATTTTCTATTATCATGATGAAACAACAACGACAGGACAGGTTGTCATGTTTTCCATAACAACCTGTCCACTGTACAGGTTGTTATGGAAAACTGGCCTTACATTGACTTTTTTGCTTGAAATAGGGCCAATCAAAGGCATTTTAGCAATTTTATTCATAACACAAATGTACAATCTAGTTATGACGTGATGCAGCCATGACATAAATTTATGTTACTAAATGTTATATCAAATGTTTTGCTTCAGTCGCACCAAAGTTTTTGAAACGGCCTTCGAGCAAAGTGGCCCAAGAGAAGGAGGATGTGGAACTGGAATGTTCCGTCTATGCGAGGCCGGAAGCTAAAGTCAGCTGGTTGAAAAACGGAGACCACATCAAGCAAAATGAATATCTGCAAGTAGTAAATGGGTAAGATGATGATTGTTTGTTCAGTTTGGGATGGATTCAAGTGAACGATAAAATTAGATAAGAATTTGTGGACAGAACTAGCAAGCTTGCCTTTTTTTACATTGTATGCATCCAAAATAGACGGTTAAGTATCAATAACATTTTTATACTGCAATGCAGCAGACGCACAGGCATTTGCCTATGTCTTCTGATCCTCGCGACTGCGCCAGGAGCTGAACTAGTGTGTGTGTCGCTACGGCTTAAATGACCCTGGTAGTAATTTTTGGAAATCATTTTTTTTATTGTGGGAAAAGTATGTCCCCAATTGCAGCAAGGAAATATAGAACGCTCATGAGGAGCTGGCTAATCCATGACAACGTTAAACAACAATGAACGGTGCCGTTCCGGAATGTTCCTAGCTCCTGGCCCATGTTCCCGGTGACGTTCTGGAACGTCCTCAGCAGCGAACGTGTTAAAAAGTTTTTAGCATTTGCTGTAGTTTTTTGTATTTTTTTATTATATTTGTAAAGCTGTCCATATTTTCTTGGAATTAACGTTTCTTTTATTCTTTTGTTTCTTTCTTTTACTTAAGATCATCTTAAAGGAGACCGATGACCTGCATCGGGTCCATCTAAATCTTAATTATTTGGTCAGTTGTACGTGTTTCTTCATGACATTAAAACCAGCAGTTGAGCGCCTACAGCTTTTAGTGTTGAGGCTGTTGAAACGCCGACATATGGATAGTTTTTTAAATTCTTTAAAATGTAAAAATTGCTCATTCAATTAATTTTATTAATTTTTATTGAATAAAAAAATGTTTCGACCACTGAAATTGATGGTATCCTTTTCTAGGTTAAAAATAATGGTAAAATGTAATAAACTGATGTAAATTTATATTAGTTTTTGATGTTTTCATTTCACATTAACTTTCTTAGACTGTGAGTCACCTTGGTTGGCCAAAACAAAGTAAACAAACTGTTATCTTTTTAGAATAAATAGAACAAAATCCAGTTGTGCTGAAAACATCGTCAACGAACATCTGTAATAGTATAGCACTTGCAGTAAGGGAAAGTTCTGATGCAATATTGCAACCTTGTTCTTTCATTGAATGAAGTCAGTCAAAGACAAATAAAATGTGTGAAGATTTGGCCTAACAATCAGTTTTGGCAAACCGAGTTATGTAATTGGACTTTGTTGATCCTCAGGAACAATCTCCGCATCCTCGGACTGATGTCGTTGGACGCAGGCATGTTCCAGTGCATTGCCTCCAATCCGGCCGGCAACATCCAGGCCGCAGCCCACCTCGTAATCACCAACTCGGGTAAACAACAAAAACAATTCTACAACTGAACTTTCAATAGATTGCCGAATTCTTGACACCTTTATTACAAAATTAACTGACCAAATTTGGTAGTCAGCCTTTAGATGTCAAATAATATTTTTATTACTAGAGACCGGTTTCGGTTCTCTGACGAACCATCTTCAGTCATGTAAGTTATGTAATTAATCTATAATATTACAACTGGAGCACACTTCCATGATTGTCGGGACGTTAAAAACCTTTTTATATCACTACACAAGCTAACACATATATTTACATTTTCTCACCACGTTAACAGTCCATGTGCCCACATTTAAACCTAAAACTGTCCATACAGTGTGGATCCTGTAGATCTACTAACAACTGCCAGCAGGTGGTTCGTCAAGGTCGTTTTTAAAGTTCCAACAATCATGGAAGTGTACTCCAGTTTTAATATTATAGATTAATTACATGACTTATGACTGAAGATGCTTCGTCATAGAACCAAAACCTGTCTCTAGTAACAAAAATATTATTTTACATCTAAAGGCTGACTACCAAATTTGGTAAGTTTTTAACTGAACTTTGTTAAACACAGTACATTTCATTAGTTTTGTATAAAAGGTTTTAGATGCCCTTTAACACAGTGAGGCCTATTTTACACAGTGACAAGTACAGTTGTCAGACAGTGAAAACAAAGGACGCGTTGATCTTCGCATTATATGATCCTTTGCCTTCCGTCTACGTCTAATGTACTTCCATCGTGTAAACCAAGGCGTTTTAAGTGGTACGTTTGACAAAAAATCTGTAAAAATTGGTACAAAATGTTGTTTTTGTAGATGATTTTCTGTGCATAAAAACAATATCGGAAATATGCTGTAGATATTTCAGGTTGTGAAGAAGATTTTAACTAATTTGACAAGGTTAGTCCATGATAAAACTCTTGTGTCTAAATAACAGTTTCATAAATTAAAAAAAAACACCTACCAGCCATGGTTGTATGCAACCATGATATTAAAAGGTGCAGTTCACTCTAACATTTAATCATAGAATTTTTATGGAAAAAATAATTTAAAAAACTTCAAATTAAGTTATTATTAACATAGTTACCTTTTTTGTAATCACATTATAGAGTTTGTGGCTCAACTCACGTTATGAACATCACTTTGTTTTCTACATTTTTCTTCTTCTTGACTTCATTAATCATTTCTGATAGTTTAAATTATGTCTTTCAACCTTTGACATACTGTTAAACCTTATCTTGATTTTTATGTTCATTCTCCAAACAAAACTAAACTCATCCAGTGTTTTTTATATTTCATAATATCTCGTAACAATAACTATTAGCAATATTTGATACGAAGTCGATTAGTATTTTATGATTTGTGTTAAAAAATTAATAGCTTCATTAACACTATTTTAAATATAGTCAGTAAATATCATTTTAAACAATGGAATTTTACGTGAAACGTAATTACAGGCTCCATGAAATTTAACTTAGGCCTAAATTGGATGGAATTAGGACACTTAAATCTTCAAAATCGTAGGCATCTTAAATTCACTAAAATTTAAACACAAAATCCCAAAATCATTATTTCTTAAAATGTTCCATATCAAGCTGTTTTGGATTGTTTTTAGCCTTTCTTCCTTTAGCTGGCCAGCTGCATTAGCTATTCTTTTGGAGAAAATGCATTAGTAGAACATATTTTTTATGATTTTTATAATTTTTCAAATTTTACCTTGTGATTTGAAGGTATTAAATGTAACCATTTAAAGTAGCATTAAAATTTTGAGGATGTAGATTAATTTAACAATATTTAGCCTTTTGACGAATGATTAAAATATTTTCTGGTATTAAATATCTCCTAACAAAGTATGCTTTGTGTGCTCATTGAATTAAGAATTAAGCATTGAACTGAGCACTTTGTGTGCTCAGATCAATGCTTTTTTGAATCGTTTTTTTGTTCCAAAGCTAAAATTCATATAGGCCTAGGCCTAAAAACCTTCCTATGAAATTTAGTATTCAATTTGGGTTCTTGAACCTCCGATTTGTTTATGTACCTCCAACTGGTTTATGTACCTATTATTTCTTTTAAGTTATTTTTAACCTACAAGCACACTATAAAATTCATTTTCACTTATTAATTTTTGTTTTTATTTTTTGTTCCTTTTTTCTCCTTTCCTTTATATCCTTTTATTTTCATCACGCTCGACACTCGAAAATCATAAACTGTCAAACCACATTAAACGTTTTTAACTTTACGACATACCAAAAAAACTCTAAACCGAAACAAAAACACTCTCTTATCAAAACCACAAACACACACAGTCGATAGCGAGTCCAAGAACACTTCCAAAACACCTAAAAAGCGTCCATCCATCCCTCCCGGTCTTTCCGCACTAGAAGGCGAGCTGGAGCAGCCGCGGCTGGAGTCGGCGCCGCAGGGGGTGGAGGCGGCCATCGTGGGCGCGAGGTTCGTCACGCTGCGCTGGCGGCCCCCGCTCCACGCCGGCGGCCAGATATCCAGCTACTCTGTGTTCTACAGGGAGGAGGGTTCGTACAGGTGAGGCGCTGAATCCATGTTTGTAATTGTGTAAAGGGAAGTTGCATCGTACTACAAAGAAACGTTGGTTGTCTGTGCTTTACTGTTTGCTGGAAAGTTACTCTTTGCCAATCACTGCACGGTAAAAGCCTTTTTTCAGGGACGATTTTCATGAGGGAGACAATGTGCTTTACTCTCGAAATACACACAAAATTTTTCCCCCACTTGCAAATATCCAATCCCTGAACATCGATTTCATTAACTTATTAATTAACAAAAAATATCTATTTATTTCGATCAGCAATTAGTGCCGGCATCTTGACTAGCTGCAACCATTCATGCACCATTGATCAGCTGACTGTTGCAACATTCATACACGCTTAACACATTCGCTGCGGGTGGGTCAGTACTGACCCATGACGGACTTTGCTGAGATGCGGGTGGGTCAATACTGACCCACGGTGCCCCGGCTTAGTCAATGGCTCCGTGTTCACCGAGCGCTTGGCGGAGACGGACCTGTACTGCGTTGCCGCACTGTGTACAAAACAGTGCAACTTTGGGTAGTTCAGTTCCAGCGTCGCACGTTTGCTCACGCGGCTGGGTCATTACTAACCCATTCCTCGGTATTATCGTCATGACACGTGTGTGTTAGTTATATTATATCATTATTATATATTAAATTATATTTTAAATAAATAGATTAATAAAATAATATAAACATTTTTTGTGTGATTAGTGGATTTTTCAGTTTTTCCATTCTGATATTCCTTATAGGTCATTACTGACCCATGGCTTTGATGACACCAAATGACGTCATACATACTTCCGGGGATTTTTTTCACCCGTGTTAACTTTTTACCTTTATGTACATTTGCATGAAGTTAAGTTTATAGTGTAATACAACACTTTTTTGTATAATATGAGAATTTTTTTAATTTGTCCCTAACATATTGCGGGTGGGTCAGTACTGACCCATAACTTTGACGTCACCATTTGACGTCATAAATACTTCAGGGGAATTTTTGAACCACAGTTTTTAAGTCACCTTATATAAAGGCAAGAATTTATGGAAAAAAATTTTCAGCACCTGGGGAAGGTTCACTATTTTTTCCCCGCAGTGAATGTGTTAATTCGTAGACTCTTATAGCTGATTGTTTCCAATGTTATTCTCATATGATTAATCCTGCCAATAAATCAGGTGTTAGCATCTGCATTCGTTAGCTGCAACATATTTGTTTGTGTGTGTGGAAATGTGAAGGGGCTCTAATTTTTGAATTATCGATTTCAATGATACTCTTATGGGTTACTCCCGCTGGGAGACAAATTATTTTACTCATGCATTAAAAGGAGTAAAAAGCGTCTAAACATAGCAGGTGGGGGAATAATAATAATTTTTCTCGCAGTGGGAGTTTAGTGATTACTTTGTCTTCCTGTGGAAGACAGACTAAACCCATAAGAATAACATTGTAATCAATAATTCAAAAATTAAAAGCGCCTTCAAATTTCCTTGCACTCATGCAAATATGTTGTAGCTCAACGAATGCAGGGGCTAACAGCTGATTTAGTGGCAGGAATATTCATATAAAGAATAATATCAACAACATTTAGCTGAGAGAACGTCTAATTAAGCATATAAAAACAATTATTAACATTGCAACAATCAGCTGATGTGGTGCATAAATGGTTGCAGCTATCCAGATTCAGGCGCTAATAGCAGAATGAAACAAAATGTATTAATTTTATTATTTACTAAGTTGATATAATAAATGTTTAATGTTAGGATATTTATTATTGTAGATGAAGGAAAATATTGTGTGTATTTCGAGAGTGAAGCACATCGCTCCCTTGTGAAAATTGTTGCCCTTGCAAGTTCGGGTGTTAACATTTTTACTCATGAGACAATTTTGTACTTTTCTTACTCAACACACAAATAACTATTTTTCCCTCGGGAAAATCGCCACTCTCTGCAACTGTTTCCCTCAGGGAGAAAAAGCTTCACTTTAGTCCTAGATGCACAAATAACTATTATTATTCATAATATTTCAACAGTCGTGATACCTTTTAAATATATTCAAACTACGACACACGTAAGGCCTGTAGAAATCACTCATTAATTCCTATATCATTAACTTATTGTGCAGGACATGTTTAGAAGGATTTACCCCTCATATTCAGCAGCACTCTTCAAATTAATCATACATAATTGTATTTGTCTTGATGTCTTAAAAACATTAAAAAGAGAGTCACATTAACCACAAAATATGTTACACGCTACACAAACACTTACTCAGTAAGACAAGACAAGTACAATAATGTATGATTAATTTGAAGAGTGCTTCTGAAGATGAGGGGTAAATCCTTCGAAACATGTCCAGCACAATAAGTTAGTGATATATGAATTAATGAGTGATATCTGCAGACCTTACATGAGTAATAGTTTGAATATATTATTATTCATTTGACTTTTACTAATCGATTATTTCACAGAGAGCGGGTGGTGAACACGTCTCGGTCGCGGCTGGAGGAGGTCAACGTCCAGGGCCTACAGCCCGACCGCAGCTACATCTTCCGAGTCCGGGCTCTGATCAACGACAGTCTCGGGGCCACCTCGCTGCCCGTCACTGTCCGGACCAAGGCGGAGGTCAGAACAATATCTCATTCCATGGACCTTTTCCATTTATTCTCTACTACTACTTTTAGCGAATTTCCCCTATAGGGAAGAAGCTATTACCGTAGGTCTCATG
Organism: Flexamia atlantica; assembly: GCA_035578135.1. Lineage (NCBI taxonomy): Eukaryota > Metazoa > Arthropoda > Insecta > Hemiptera > Cicadellidae > Flexamia > Flexamia atlantica. The sequence goes on along the minus strand of JAQJVK010000007.1, from coordinate 50,199,002 downwards.
GTAAGACCTAAGTCCCAGACCATGATAACTTTTCGTTTTGGGGCCCCCAGGCGCAAAAAACACCATTCATTTGAATTTTTAGATATATGTGTGGGTTAGCATGATAGCGGCCATAAAAATGGTCCGATCTTTATGAAATTTGATACAGACATGTAATGTGGTAATCAGTTGGACGAGTTCGTAAACCAGCCCAATCGAACCATCGGAAGGGGAGTAAAAGGGATAAACAATCCCAAAAATGGGTTTTTGGGTTTTTCACATAGAAAAATAACAATAATCGAATTCTGGTTAGCACCATTAGATTCAGCTGAAAAAAAAACAAACAATATAGTATTCTTAATCACTGCTCTATGCCCATCGGTTACTGAGATATTGAAAGTGGTAAACACAGTATGTTGTCCCTATGTTAACCTTATGGGAAATAAGTAAAATTCTATATCTCACTTATTGCTCAACATATCTTGGTAAAACTTGGTAAATGGCTTCTTCTAGGTCAGATCTACTAAATATTTAATTAAAACCATGCCTTTTAATATACTCGTAGCAGCATACTTGCATACTCATTCCCCATGTTATTCTTATGGAGCTTACAAAAACATGTCAGATCTCACTATGTTGGATTGAAATATGTCGTTTTGCATTTGAAATTCGCTGAGTATGCAGGTCTGCTACTACAGGGGTATTTGGCCATTTTGGACCACCCTCCCTACAATCACCCTATCCTCATAATCCGCCTGACCCCCCTCTCCTATTGCGAAATGATGTCAAAGGGTACAAACATAGATTATCTTCCTAATGGTGATTCCTGTGAGCAAATATGCTAGAGCTGCCTGGCAAGTGCTGCAAGGAAACAGAGGAGGAATACACATGCATGTCTGTATGAAATTGAGGCATTTTTTGCAACTTCGGTAGATGTCAGCAAGATGAAGCCATATACATAGTTTTATTCAGATATGTTGAGAAACAAGTGGGAGATTAGAATTTTATTTATTTTCCATAACATTGGGACAACATACTGTGTTTATCACAAGCAATATTTCGGTAACCAGTGGACACAAAGCAATAACTCAGAATATCAAATTATTTGTTTTTCAAGCTGAATTCAATGGTTCAAACCAGAATTTCATAGTTTGTCTTGTTTAGGGCTTTAAAATAATGTATAGTATGACAGTTTTGTTTAGTCCTCGTATGTCAAGCCATTCCTCTGTACTTACTTCTTACTTCCTCCAGCGATCGAAGCCCAGATGTCTGGAAAGATATTGTCACATGATTACACTAATACAGTACAACCTCGATTATCCGGGGGCGGATTAATCGGGCGGCGGATTAACCGGGGTCAAAAACTGGCCAATTGATAATTATTTACAAAAGGTTTTACAAGGGTAAATTTTGTATAAAAACTCCTGATTTACTATGAAATGTAGCTAAAAATAATTATTTTTTAAACAAACTGTCGTAAGTACTCAGATTTTTAAGACAGTAAAACAGTTAATTTTTAATCGTGAAGTTAAACCAAGATGCGACCAAGGCCGACTCTGCGAGACCCAACAAAGAAATTAAGGAAAGGTTGGCAAGGCACGCATGCGCGAAATTATCTTCTTGTCTTTCATAGCACGGCCATTCGTTGTAGTAAAACGCAGCACCTAATTGGCCCGTCGCTATGACGACACACAGTTGCCATGACAACGAGCTATGCGCACTGGGCACCGTGCATTTCGTGGGTGGGGAGATAGGAGAACGGCAAGAAGGAAGAGAAAGGGGTAGAGGGGGAGAGAAAGAGAGAGAATCACGGCACTTCCCTCCCTTAACGCCAAGCTGTCTGGCCCTATTCAAAACAAAGTCGATGAGTCATCCCACTCATCGACCAAACTTTGGAGGTTTGGCCAGGGCCAAAGAAAAAAGAGAGGGCTGAACCATTTCGCCATGACTAGGCACCTGGGTCACGTGACAAGATGACGTAGTCAGTGTGACATCTGGTCCCTGTTTCAAAACAGATTCCTAATGATTAATTTGAAACTGCAAATCACGCCACTGCAAATAATTTCCACACGAAACCACAACCTAACAACTCATCTTAATTAATCGCTAAAAACCTATCTTACATTTACAAGCACAACTTAATCTTGTTAAAACTATAACTGCAATGTACATAAATGTTTTAAAAAATCAATTTTTTACTTTTATTTATAAAAATCAGTTCAGTAAATAAACAACTCATATAATAACCAATTTGTCTCTGATAAACATTTCTAAAGTCAGCTGTCCATAAACATCATACTGAGCATTAAATTTAGGCTATATTAGTTGCCTCAAGATCCATGGGTGGCAGCACTTGATGTCAAACTAACTACGTCACAGAGATCACATGTCGGCATTTCATGAAAGATCAAAGAAATGAATCAGCCCTCTCTTTTTTCTTTGGCCCTGGGTTTGGCCCACTTGTTTTTTGGGCATTTAACTTCCGCGCTTTTTTATCCTTCTCTCTCCGATAATCTTGGCGCGAACTGTTGCCTTTACTTTTATTTTTCTATCACTAATTCTTTCACCCATTTTGCATTTCCCATTTGACACGTAGGCTGTTGACCACAAAACCTTTCCTTTAGTCGTCGCGTCTTTAGTACGTTACCTGTTGTTTCACCGGTACAGTATTTTTTCGATCGTGAGTTTCAGTTAGTGCTTGGTCAAGTCATATATTGTTCCGTTGTGACTGTTGTGCGACGTTCGTGTGAAAATGTCGGAGAAGAAAAGAAATCGTGTAGTTCTGTCAATTCAGCAAAAACTGGAAATAATTCAAAAATTTGGAAACATATTTGGTTTTACCGACGACGATATAATGGCCGCTCAAATGGCTCTAAAGGCCATGAAAGTCCCGGGAGGCGAGAAGGTTGATGAAGAAAACATTGAGGAATGGTTCCAGTGTGATAAAGACTTGCCATCATTTGAAGTAATTAGTGACGAAGCGCGAAGTAATTAGTAAAGCGCGTGAGAGGAGAAGAAGACGAAATCGAAGGAGAAGGAGAAGAGGAAGAGGAACCGGCAACTGCTCCAAAAATAAGTCACCGCGCAGCTCTCGAACACCTAGAATGCTTGTTGAACTATTTGGAGGAACAAAGCGACAGCCTGCTTTGCGATAAACTGGTGTTGCGAAAATTATGTTTCAACATTATTAAAAATAACGCCAAAGTAAAAAACAAACAACTATGACGGACTACTTTTCCCGTGTATGAATTAAATAGCCGAAGCAAACTTTCTCTAACATGAAAATGTATATTTCATTGCGTGAAACGTATTTAGAACTGCAACGTGACTTTTAAATAAAATAAATTTGTTAGTATCAATCTAATATTGTGTTTTTTATATGTGATTTGCTCTGGGAAAGAGTTGATAAACAACTTTGGAGGTCTACACGCAAGTACTGCGTATTTTTTCCTAATTTCGGATTAACCGTGGTTTTCAGTTATCCGTGCCCCTCCTCCCGACGATTACCCCGGATAATCGAGGTTCTACTGTATATACTTTTTACTTGAAATTAAACTAATATTTACATCACATTTACTTTACATCACATTTATAATCTGTTATGGATGGCTCAGAAGACTCACCCTGTATAAATCAGTAATATTTATTTATATATTGACAATTTAACTATAAATGAATAAATAGGAACAGATACTGGTGCTATAGGTTTGACAAAACATTATAACACAACTCTTTGTAACAAATTGTAGATACCAGTATCGAGAATAGAGAATCATGTTTTCAGGTAATGGCTCTGAGAATCGATCAGTTAGTGTATCGACACATCCCTAATTAGAATTATATAAAACAACTGGCTTACCTTTACTTGAGTTAGCCATTAGATACACAAAACAAAACTACACAGGAAAGAATCCAGTTTTGGACTATTTTACTCCAGTTCGTACGAACCTTTATTGAGGAAGAAAATGAAAGACAGTTTTGGGGTGATGATATTTGAATTAGTTTCGGTCGAGTCTTGCCAACATAGCACAGGATCAAGTATCTCAAGAAAGTTTAAACTGTATTGAAACACATATTTCATCACCCTAACATTCACAGTCTTTCTCATCTTCTATTTCTTGACAAAGGTACATATAAATTATACCAAAATACTGATTACCCAACACTTGAACACAAGGAAAAATTCAGTGCTAAAGTGTTGTGATGGTCTACTCAATTCCGGGTAAGCCAACTGTTTCCTCTGTAATCCCAATTTAATGCCAACCAGTAAAAATGTCCTTAAAATACAAAATTATGTATACATTATGTGTAAATAATACACAATTTGTACATTGTAATACATAATTTGTACATTGTGAGTGTATGTATAAATTATGTGTAATTGCATGTTGTGTACCAGGTGCATGTGCCGGGGCCCCCGCAGCACGTGACGGCTCGCCCCCTCTCCCCCACCTCCATCCTCGTGACCTGGGACCCCCCCGCCCATGACCCCGCCAGCGGGCCCCCGCTCCGATACAGCCTCTATTACATCGAGGTAACTTCCTTCTTTCTTTACTTTAGTGCCCAAACCAGGGCTTGCAGCGGGTAATTTTTTAATTTTTTTGTTTTTTTTGCTCTTGTTTTTTGTTTTTTTTTTAGAATTGGTTATTTTTTATATTTTGGTTATTTTTTCTATCTTAAGAACTGCTACAAGCCCTCACACTATTTGTCTGTCAGATGATCTCGTAGCAAACATGGCAGCAGACGAATCTTGTCAGCTTAACGTCGCATGAAAACCAAGTCTCGCCATAAAATATAGGCAGATTTGTGACCATTCTATCGAGATTTTATTTTCTCTAGACCAAGGTTAATAATGTAATATCCCCAATATAATGCCGGTTTTCTAATTTTAGGAATATTTTTTGTTTACTCAAGGTTATTTTTTTCCTATTTTCGTTATTTTTCCAATCTCATTAACTGTTACAAGCCCTGTTCCAAACAGAAAAAACAGCAAATGATACAAATAAATCTAAAATAAGTGAGAGTCCTGTCGAATAATGTATTATAAATTAAAATGATTGACAGTTAAAAATTTATATATTTATCGATAGAGTAATAATTTTTCATGTAAAATTTTTCCAATTTTTTTAACATGGTCGTGACTTTGCAAGTTTTTTATACACAGACAATTTTGTAGTTAGGTAATTAGGTTGTAGTTTCACATATTATCTATTTTCTATAAATTTTTTTCATGCTAAAATTCAATATAAATTCCATTGAAACAGTTCAAACATTATTGTAATACTAAAACATACAATTTACAGGGTTCCCACTCAACCGTGAAACCTTAAAAACCGTGAATAAGCCGTGAATTTGGCAAACCATGAAAAAACCTGGAAAGAGCCGTGAATTTCGTCATCAGACCTTTAAAATCAGCCAGTTTTAAAATAGCCAATATTTTTATTAAATTTTAGAGAAATATTTGTATCAATTTATTAGAGACATGAAAATTATTCACAGTCACAAGACGAAGACAGCAATTGTGTACTTTAAGACGTAGATTGTACGTACAGGGCTAGACGGTAGGGCCTGCTAAACTGAGATTGAGGATTGAGATTCCACTGTGGCTGTGGAAGGAGGGGTGGAGACTGGGGAGGTAATGGCGGAACGCGATCGGTTGCCGTGGAGGGGGGAGGGAAGGATGGAAAGGTGAAGAGAGAGAAGACTAGATAGCTGAAGACGCACGCTCATTGGTTTACGTTTGCGCGGCAAATAAATACGTGAATTTCTTTCTTCCTTAATTAATTTGTTTTCTTATTCTTTACATTCCTTTTATTGTACGATTCATCGGTTTTCAACTACCGATTAATGCATCGATGTCTCCGCTGCTTGTTTCTAATCATTTTCTGTTTTTTGTATCATCGTTCAAGATGTTTGTGACAATAAATAAACTCTTTAAAAATTACGCCAGAACGAACGTCTTTGTTGCGTATTTTGTTTTCTATATGCGAAAATTCAAACGACTTGCCCTACAACAACACATGATGGCTAATATTTTTTGTCTAATTTTTAGTATAAATCGATTGAGATAAAAATGAAATTTTTATCTCTTGCCGTTCAAGATAAACTCTATGATCAAACTATAGACTGATGTAATTTTGTCGTTCTCCAAGGTCAACTAAATATAGCAGAAACTCCGAATTCCATCTAATTGGAGATAATATTTTTTCACCTGTCAACGCCCTTTCCTTATCACTCAGGATTATTGTTTGTGTACGTTTTTCGTGGGAAGGACACGCTCTTCCGGTTTAACGAGACCAAAAATAGATCACAAAAATTGTCTTCTCGATAAGACTTCTCGTATCATAAGCTCGGCTAGAAATTCAACCTTATTCAAAGCTGTTTAGTGTTTGTACGACTATTTCATTGCGTCAAAAGGAGCAACGGTCCTTTTAAGTTGTTATACGAGGATGCGATACAAAGCAGTAAGCGTACGATAATTTTGAGTCGGCAAGGGGACGGCTGACTGTCTGACTGAGACGTATAGTGAAGATCGCTTCGAAGTTTGACATCGCGATCGCGACCATCCTTGTTCGTCTCGTTATAATATTGCGTGGACGCCGTAAGTCAGAAGCTTGGCGTGAGTCATTTATTGTTGAACATTTTTAGTTTCGGGTTTCTTTCGGGTAGTGTGTCGGGTATCGTCAACCCGATTTCTTTCGGGTAGTAGGTACCCGCCCGACCCGACGTGTAATAAAAACCCGCCGAATTAAGCCTAAGACGTGTCGAACCCGCCCGACCACTCGGGTTCACGTAATTACCCGAAGCCACCCGAATTTTCGGGTACCCGCAGACCTCTTCTTATCACTCACTGCCCATTGCACTGTTTGAATGACAACAAGGCCCTAACTTCGGCTGCTGGAAAACATGCCTGCAGGCGACCAACGTTGTGCCATTAACTAACATGTACGGACAGTAGAACAACGATTTATCCGGAGGCGTGATAACCAGGCGGCGCGCCTAACCGGTGTCCAAAACTGGCAACAAGAATTATTTTTAATTACGTTTTTACTTTCAACTTTCGCAAAAAAACTATTTTACAAAAAATGTAATTGAAGTGTATTTAATAACTTGCAATTAATTTTTAAACAAACACGACATTATTTTAATACGTGTTATATAGATCATATTTCGAGTTTTCGATGATTAGAGAGTTGATAATCACGAACTTCAACTCGGTCAAGACGCAATGACGCAATAAATGAACTACCGAATATTCATCGAAAGGTTGGCAACATATGCAAGCGCAGACTATCATATTGTCTTTCATTACACGGCTGTTTGTTGTCTTAAAACGCAGTGCGTGATTGGCTCGTTGCTATGACGACACACGGTTGTCATGGCAATATACAGTGCGACAGTGCGCACTGGGCTCTGCGCATTGTGTGGGCGGATAGAAAGCAGAAAGACAGGAAGGAAGAAAGGAAGGAAGGAAGAGAGGATGGCGTTAAAAATTAAAAAATATTAAAGTTGCGTGCGTGTTCCGCAATCGCCAGTACAATGTTTTCTGTTTTCTTAAGTAATCAATAATTTATTTAATTGTATTGTATTTAAAATTATTTTTCCGTCAAGAATAGTTTGTTTTACCTAAAATATTACACAGTTTAATTATATTGGTGTGCAGTTCAAAATTACTTGTCCGTTGTGCTGGCGCCGCCGCCGCCGGCGCTATGTGTCTGCCGAGTTTTCCCTCGCTACCCCCCCCCCCCTCACCCTGTTATTCTCTGTGAAACTGTGCGGGCGGCAAAATGTTTTCCTATATTTAGACCGTAAATTTCGTAATTTTCGGACCTCAAAAACCGTGAAAGAGCCGTGAATTTTAAAATTTAGTTTGAGTGGGAACCCTGAATTTAGTTAACGTGTTTGCTGTATGCACTGTTCGGTAACTTTACATATCAACAAATATATGTGATTGATTTGGTAATCATAACTGCCCGATCTCGTATAAGATTTCCACTCCTCAGTTGTAGAAGACTTCAATGCTCTGGGATGTGAGCATTACAATAGATCTTAAGCATCGTGGCAGTGAAAGTGGTATCCTAAATATTATATTTTTGCAGGCTGATGCGTCAGAAGAATTTGTCAGGAATACAACAGAGCTTAGTTACACGTTGGTGGATTTGAAGAAATTCCAGGAGTACAACATCTGGTTGGTAGCGCACAATGAGAACGGACCGGGGACTGCTTCTGAAGAGATCACAGTGAGAACGTACTCGGACGTTCCGAGCAAACCACCGGAGAACGTAACCTTGGAAGCTGCAAGCTCTACGGTTTGTAGTAGTTTATTTGTATTTTTATTTCCATTTTAGATTATTCATGCTTAGCAAAGATTTATAGGCATTTACGGAGAGTGTATAACCTTCTTTTTGAACACTGTAATATTTGTTCAGACGAATTTGATGCAAGCTGCATGATAAGCAGGAGGATAAGGAAGAGTAGGGCAATCACATTGGCCAACTTTAAGTATTTTAGCTCCCTTTATTTGCCAACAAAATTTTCTGAATTTTATGTTCATATTGCATATCATCTCACCATTATCATGCATTAAAAAAATAATTTACCTCTTAAATATGAACTAAAATTTATTTTACCAAACTCTGCACTTTGTAATTCTACCCCAAATTGGACAGTTTCTTATTTCATTGGAGTAGACTCATACGAAGAGAAAATAGTGAAACCAATCTTATCAAATCTTATGTTTATTGTGTCAAGTATGCTAAAAAACATAATACCAACAATAATTAGGCTTAAACAATGTTGCATGTTGAAATGTCAACAGAAAAATAAAGCTGTACAAAGTCTTGCTCGATATTGTAAGTTGAGGTAGTTTTGGTACAATTTCTTGCAAATCTACAACCCTAAAACTTGCTTTTAATTATAATTAGGCCTAAAATTAGCTGTGACAACATGTCCATCTGTGTCAACTCTATTATTTATTTTTCTAATAATATCTCACCATTTGTCACCTGATAGAAAATAAAAAAAATAGTGCTTTGGGTTTACCTGTGGGCTCATACTTTAACTAAGCATTTTTACAAATATAAATAATTCAATACAGTAGACCCCCTCTTAACCGACTTGTTTTAACTGACGATCGGTATCCGCCCATGCTGATCACATATTAAAGATAATTTTAACCGACCATGTTTTTAGAATAATTTGGTTTAACCGCCTTTTTCTCGGAATTGCGGCATTTCCGTTTCCATACTTGGCGATGGGAACGTTACGCTCAACTCTGCAGGTAGTTACGGGTTAAAATATTTTGAATACAGCATTTATTAATTTATGAAAATTTACAATAGATGCGTTGACAATCAATTCCTCATTACAAAAGATTTGTTTTAAATATATATGAAAATGTTATTAAGGTTTCAACAAATTTTTTAAAAACGTCTATTATTTGGTTTATAAAAAGGTTTTGTTTTGACCAAAGTACGTTGTCCAAGTTATTCTTATGGCAAATATTTCAAAATCGATATCTCCGTTAATTACCAACCAATTTTGATAAAATTTGGTATGTATCTGGAGATTATTAATTGTTAATTTGTTTTATTTCATCATATACGTTTTCTGGTTTTAAATTTCTTTAAGGGAGAAAGTAAGTGTCAGTTTTCTGATACCTTTTATCAACTTGCAGACGGTGTACGTGCGGTGGGAGCCACCTCCGAAGGACGGACAGAACGGAGTGATCACCGGCTACAAGGTCCGGTACCGCAAGAAGGACATGCGCGGGCGCGGCGACACCCAGACGGCCGCCGGCAACCAGCGACTCTTCGCCATCCTCAACCTCGAGAAGAGCTCGGTGAGTGTGGAGCGATAGGCAAGGTCGTGGGTAAAGTAGAACCTCTCATATCCGACTATGACGGGACTCGGGCCATGGTCGGAACGGCCAAAAGGTCGGATATGGGGAGGTTACGCACAAATCAACTTTCCCACATCAAATGCCGGGATATTTATAGTTATTTGTGGTTATTTATAAATATTTACATTTTAATTTGAATATTTATAGTTATTTATAATTATTTATGAGTATTTTTACTTATTTATAACAACACATAGTGTAGACGAGTCACTCTTTCAAGTCTGAATAGGCTCGCCAACAGAGCGGGGAGCCTGTTCAGACAGTCCGACATTAGGCCGGATATTGGGAGAGTCGGTTGTGGGAAGGTTGGATATGAGAGGTTCTACTGCACTTACGTATTATACCAACCACACCCGAATTAAGATCCCTTGATGTAATGGGTAGTTTCAATATCAGATTATTTAGCTGTCTATTAACTGTAGTTAGTTGTTGTGTAAATAATTAATTGGTGTGTACTCACAATTGTTAAGATTAATCCCTAAAGAAATTAAAGGTATAGAAAATAATAATAAATTAGATTAATTAGATTAATTGTTTGGATTAATCCCTAAAGAAATTAAAAGTATAGAAAATAATAATAAATTTAAGCAAGTACTAAAGAATTACCTTATAGAAAAAGCATGTTATTCAATAGATGAGTTATAGGGATGAAAAAAACATTGTATTTTGCAATATATTAACTTGTTGACGCTATTTATTGTACACTTTATGTACTGTTATGACAGAGATATTTTGATTTGATTTGAGTACGATTCCCCTCTGCTGCCAAGTCTTATCACTATTACCCTCCCCTCATCAGATGATAATGGAGAGTGCCTGACTGCACGACATGGATCACGTCGTATTCCGCTATCTTATTAGCTTAATTGCCTAACCTAACCTATCCTAACCTAACCTAATATAACCCAACCTACCCAGCCCGGTCGGTAGTGGCGACTGAAGGGGGCGATCAGTTCTACTCACTACTCGCCGACATCTTTCAGTTTTGAAAGGGACAGTAAACTAGCCAACAATACAAATACATAGTAATTTTATAACTTCATCATTAAAAATTCCTGTTTTCGTTGTTCAGTTGTGTTAATTTCATTCATTCCCTATTTTTCCGATGAAATACGGGTGTGGTTGGTATAGTACGTAAGTTCCAGATCTTGTAACTTAAAATTCCTGGGAATTTAAGGTCATGGGAATTTTCCCAGGAAAAATCGTTGGGAATATTCCCAAAATTCGTAAATGTCCTGAATTTATTATTAATATGCTAGATAGCTCAAAAAACTTTTAGTTAATGGATAAAAGCAGTAAGTATATGTTAAAATCAAACTCAAAAACTGAAACAAATTAAAAGGTAAACTTCTAATTTAATAAAATTCCCGGGAACTAATGATTTTCAAAGGAAAGTTGCTTAAACTAATAGGTGAATGTGGTAACTATAGGAATTATAATTAAACACAAACACTCTTGTATGATGAAAATATATGATCTAGTAAGCAAAAAATGCTATAATAAAATATAAAAAAAATTACAATTATCTCCCTTAAACTTACCAAATTATATCAAAGTTAGTTTTCTAAGGAAGAGCCAAGGGCTGAGTAGGTTTTAAGTGAGGAAAGGGATAGACTTTCAGCTAGCTTACCTGAGAAATAATGTTCATGGTAGCAGCACATAGTACATTAAGCACACTATGTACATTAGCACACTATGTGCTGCTACCATGAACATTATTTCTCAGGTAAGCTAGCTGAAAGTCTATCCCTTTCCTCACTTAAAACCAAATTATATCAAAATCAGTAATTAACCCCTTGACTCTTAGGAATTCAATTAGCTGTGTAATTCCCTTAGCCTGGGGGAAAGATTTTTTCAGGGAGTATTCCCATGGCCTTAAATTTCTGGGAATTTAAGCCTGGCCCGGAGTTTTATTGCAGTTTTGCAGACTTTTATTAATAAATTTGTACAAAATCTAAAGATGAAGTTAACTTATACATATATTTTTTCTTGTTCTTTTGGGTTATGTCCTTACAATGAACGTTCTGACGGGGACCGATTCCCAAGTTTAATGCATAAAATGACATGCCCCCCCCCCTATTTTAACTCTCCTTATCTTATCATCAGTGTTGATTACAGTTCTTCTGTGATTCTTAATATTAATAATCTCTGGTAGGTTTATCAAGTACGGTTGTTTGCAATGAATGTCAACGGCACTGGACCGCCAACAGACTGGTACACGATAGAGACATATGAAAATGACTTGGACGAAAGCACAGTACCTGATGAACCCGCTTCTATGAGAGGTATGTATATCACTGCATGTAAGATTGCATGGTTTAAATGACATATTTATGATACCGATAGTTGTTAGGAAGTTGGAAGCTGGTTTTTTTATACCCAACTTCTCATATATTTTTTAGAATAATAATGCAGAATCAACCAAAATACTCATATAAATAAAACTTGAATTGATATTTCCTCGTTCATATTAAAATAAAAATCTCATTTGGATCTGGTTATTAGTTTAGTTGATTTCATTAATTGAAAAGTCTGATAATAGTGAGATCCCATTTTTCTGTAGCTGCAGTTGACTCAGGAATATTAATGAGGCATTCTCTAATTCACCATTCTCAAGTCACGGCAATGACTTGAAATGACTTAGTGCTTCGTTTATCATTAAATTGCACATATAAGAGTATACAAATTTGAGTATACAAAAAGGAGAAATGTGTCGGTACTACTTTTTTTCAAAGTTGGTACAGTTTCCGGTTCTTGACAAGATCGGTTGTCGGTTCTCGATACCTAGTATTTGTTACAATGTATTGTATCTTAGAATACCCACAAACCTGCAGCCAATCTGTTGTATCGTGTATTAATATTTTTAAATGTTTTAATGTTCATGTTTAAGTTTCACCAAGTTATAAAATACTATCACACTTTTTATTTTAATGCAAGCTTTCGCTAATTGTTGAGATATAAGAATAATGTACCATTCAAAAAAAGAACACAGTCCAAATATATTTCCACTAAAAATTTTACAATTCTTATAGAAAATATTTCCCATTCCAATTCATTTTGTAACTTAGAGTCAAGAAGTATATCAGGAGTCAACAAATTTAAAATAAATTTAGGGTCAAAACCAACTTTAGAAACATCACTGACCTCCAATATTAGTATGTGTCAGCATTTGCAATCGGCGCAGCGCCTGCGGCGATATTTTGACATTGGTTCTCGGTTCGTGGTACCGAGAAGCGACTGAAGGTACCGTCTCAAAACTCCATTTAATTTCTCATTATTTTGTATATAAACAATTTTTTTTCAAAAATACCAAGATTACTTGTGTTTAAAAGAAAAAGCCTATCATCAATATCAAAGAATTTTGTCATTTAACGTATTATGAGCGTTTGATTTATTTCAGTGAAACCAAGCACGGACTCCATCACAGTCTCGTGGACCCCTCCGGCCAACCAGAACGTGATGGTGCGAGGCTACACGATCGGCTGGGGCAAGGGCATCCCGGACGCCTACATACAGGCTCTGGACGGCAAGCAGCGATACTACGTCATCGGAGGACTCGGTGGGTTGAAAAACATTTAAAAACTCTTTATTCCTTAAAAAACAGGCAATTATTTCTTTTTGCAGATGATACAGCCATAAATTTTACAGGATCAAATTGGAATTCATTTTTCAATATCGATTCAGTGAAATTAGAGATTTTGAAAAATCGGTTTTCTGAAAATATTTTAACAATGAACATGAGCAAAACAAAACTTATGTTGATCACGTTACGCCAGCGAGTGAGCTGCCCGCTGAGCTCAGAGTGGTTCTGCACTTGTGCACGGCAGAATGCAATAATAATTGTCAGGTTATTGAATGAGTCGATCATTATAAGTATCTCGAGGTAATTGTTGATTCAAAATGTAAATGGGAAAATCATGTAAATTTAATTAAATCTAAACTCAGGAAAATTATTTTTGTTTTTATCGGTTGAGAACAATTTTAGACAAAAATTATGGTCTAATTGCTTGGGGTGATAGTTTTTAATCAGTACTTGAGCCATTAAATGTTTTCCAACGATCAATTATCAACACAGCATTCAAAAAGACTATGTGTTTTCCTACTCTACAGATTTATGCTTTTATCTGTTAGACATTTATTCTATTCTAAAAGAGCTTAGTAACGTTTTGTTACAATCCAAACCTGTGGCTTGTGTGACTCACACTTACCTTACCCGTAGCGCAGTGGGCGTGGGCCTGCAGGTTCCTCGTGTTGTTAAATCCATTAGCTTGACTAGCCTAATTCCTTTTTAATAGCAAACTTTCTGTTACCAAAAATATTCTAGAAATACGGAGCCTGCAGGTTCCGCTCAGTGCCTATAAGAGAGTCGTGGCGGCCTGGCTTGCGGAAATAGGCCCAGTTATCGCTGAGTCGTTTATTGGCCCAGAATATCCTAAGTGACCTTGATGTAATACCACTTTCACATACTGTATACCCATTCCTCACGCAGTTTTATAAATTTATATTTTGAATATTTATTTTCCCCATTGTATGAAATCTTGCCTAATCTATTTTACACCTTATCAGCAGCTAAACAAGAAATAAATCTTAGTGACTTAATTTTTTGTAGTTGTTATTAATTTAAATTCTTGTGGTTTTTAATATGAATTATTTTTTAATTTGATTTCTGTAAATTACAAAACGCAGGAATGGGCTCAAACTCGTTACACTAATTTACATCTCGTTGACCGATGTGAGGTTTTATAAATTTTGCTATAATGCTGCTTGTATAATTTAATTTTGTCAATATAGAATTATTTGATTGCATCAATGTCATCTACTTGCCAGAGTTTGTACAATTTTGGGTGTTAGACGTTATTTCATAAATTTTGTATTTTGGCCCAGTTACTTTTTTAGTTTTCATGTTTTAATGATGGCAACTTGTTGGCGAGGCCAAAAACCTACTTACGTTTGAGTGGCCAAGGAGGTAAGGTAAGGTAATGTTTCAATGATGCCATTTTGTTGAGGGCTCAGTGATGCCGAAACAACCACAACACTTGTTACAATTTCACGAGCTGAATAATGAAGGTAAAATTGATTTAACTTGATCGAACTCTTATGATAATGTTTCAGAACCGAACTCTGAATACGTGATCAGTCTGAGGGCATGCAATGAGATGGGGGATGGACCAGCTAAGTACGAGTCGGTCCGAACCAGAGATGAGGTCCCCCCCGAGCCCCTCACCCCCCTCATCCCCCCCGTCGGACTGAAGGCCATCGTTCTCTCGTCCACCACAGTCGTCGTCTACTGGACTGACAGCACTCTGTCCCAGAGCCAGGTAAGCCAGATTTCTCGCCAAGTCCATAAATATGTCATCGCTTTTTAGCTATTTTTTGACCCCCTCCTCCCTAAAATCATCCTACCATCATAATCCGCCTGACCCCCCCCCCCCCTCACCATTGAAAAATGACGTCAGAGGGTACAAACTTTAAAATAATGCCAGTCTTTGAGAAATTCCTATTTAATGTTAAAACCATCAAGTTAAGTTTTAAACCAATTTTGGGCTGATTTGATGTTAATCAACGCTTCAAACCAGAACTGAGTAGTACTATATTTATTGTAGTAATGATGGACGCTGACACTGTGTGCAAATTTAAAATATTGATCATTAAAATCTGCATTTACTGTAGCTTTTGTTTTAACCTGAAGCTATAATGACCATTTTAACGGATATTGTGAAAACTGAGTGTTTCATTTCTAATAATTAACTGTTGGCCTAACTTCATGAATTTACGTTGATGTTTACAATTTCCTATCTAAATTAGTTTTAAAACAAAATTTGAAAAATGACGTCATCTCAGCGTCTACCCCTCCCCCCTCCCAAGCACATCATCAACCATCATTTCCATTCTGGACCCCTCCCCTCTATTTTCAGATGATGTAATTTATCGACGGCCGCATAGAACATTAGCATACAACGTCAATATTAATATAAATAAAGAAATAAAATATTGATTTACTTTTCATTTTCTGGTCCCACCAAACTTGCAATCGGGGTCGAAACTATTATCGAGAAAATCTCCTGGAAAATTCTCAAAGTAACATTCATTTTCTATTTACATTATTTCTCGTCAGTATAGTCTGAGTAAAATAAATTGGCCTAGGCCATTCGCATGCAAAATGCTCAAATTAATTTATAGGCAAACCGGGACAAGTTACAAGGGTCGTCCAAAAAGTAAGTGAACGAATTGTCCCTACATCCAACCCATAGGTCCTATCTCCATGACTGATGGTGTGGCCTTAACCTCCACTTATGGTCCCCATCTGAGCCAAGTAACGTTGCCGACTGATCACACATTTCGTTCTCTCAGCGTTTCAAAATGGCAGCATCCTTTGAATATCCCGCCAAATGTATTTGACCTAATAATGTTGCTTCTTTCAGTTCCTTACCATTTTCAAACACTTTCCAGCCTAAAAATAACCTTGAAACAAATTGTATATACGTAAGGGATGTCAGGGATTGTGTGAAAATGTCTCTCTTGAGACAGCAAAGTTCTGTGATGTTGCTGCTACTGCCTGGGGCATGGATCAGCAACCTCCTAGCCTGCATTTGGGTTTATCCATTTCAAATGTTTTTTATGGTATGTGAAGTTATCGCAGGGCATCGCAATGGACTCAGGATCACTTTTTCTCCTCTAGGAATAATTTAACACTGAATAAATGTTTTAGGCCGTAAAACACAGTTGAAATAACCTCACTCGCATTCAACAGGACTTCTAGTTGACACCGCCATTTTGAAAAGCTGAAAAAATTAAATGCGTGATCGGTCGGCAACGAGACTTGGCTCAAATTGAGTCCGGGAGTGGACCTTTAGATCGCACACTCAGTCGAGGTGTTGGGGTATCAGGGCTAGATTCAGTAACAAAACGTTCTATACTTTCTGGACAACCCTCGTATTATTGAGAAAATCTCCTTGAAAATCCTCAAAGTAACATTCATTTGCTATTTACATTAGTCTTGTCTGCATAGTCTGAGTAAAATAACTTGGCCTAGGCTGTTCGCAAGCAAAACGCTTGAATTAAGTTATGGGCAGACCAGGACAAGTTATTTATTGTTCTAATTTAGCTGATGACTGGCTTATGAAATGACACCAAAGGTAATACCGTGTTAATTTTGCTTCAGCTGGTCACAGACAACAGATATTACGTTGTGCGCTACGCCTCCTGCCATCACTCCGGCAATCCTCGGTACAAGTATTACAACTCCACGGACCTCAACTATATGATTGATGATCTCAAACCCAACACCCAGTACGAGTTCACTGTCAAAGTTGTCAAGGTTAGTTTTGATTGTTTAAGATTGATTTATTTATTTTATACTCTTTTAGTGAGTTTATACTTACTTTATCTTAATTTTTTTTGTAATACTCCACCTGCTTGGCTATCTAAAGATAAAAAAAGGCTTGTTTTATGTTTTTTGCTATTGAGTTACCCCTTACCAGAATCTTGTATCTCGTTCTAAAGGAAAATGACTCAACTAAACTTTTTTTGTCTTACAAAGCTCTCTTTTTTAATCCATAATAACATTCAGCAATTCTTGGCTGAAGACTTTTTAAAAATATATTTTGTTATTATTTTTATTGCTATATTTTAGAGTTTCTTAAGTTTTCTTAATATCAACAAGTATCAAAATAACAACTCTATCACCTTAAACCCATGAAATTTACCGTTTTCCTTACGTCCATTTGCAGTAAAATTAAATTTGTACTTCAGTAACAGCAGATTCAGAGCTTTTTCCCAATATCAATTTATTGATGTTTGGTTTTTTGTCTGTTTTGCCTGTTTCGTAAAATAAATATGCAAAACTGCTGCTTGCTTGGCTGCTCTTTTCCCCTTTATATTTAGCCTTATTTAATCCGATCAAGGTCAATGCACCGTGCGGCCAGACAGCGCGCTACAACAATGAGTTACCTTTATCTTACCTTTGAGTTACCTTTACCTTACCTTTATCTTAGTACCTTATCTTATCTCTTACCTGTCATTGTTGCTGTATGACCATCATTCCGCCTCAGTTAAATTCTTATCGTCTGGACGAGTAATGTGTAGTGAGTAGTGTGTGCAGTGAAATGAGTGGTGTAAAATTAATTTGGGATCGGTGAC
Source organism: Flexamia atlantica (assembly GCA_035578135.1). NCBI lineage: Eukaryota > Metazoa > Arthropoda > Insecta > Hemiptera > Cicadellidae > Flexamia > Flexamia atlantica. The sequence continues at coordinate 50,180,983 of JAQJVK010000007.1, read as the reverse complement.
ATTGCCAACTCATTGGTGACATTGCCAAGTTTTGGCAGTCCATTAAGGATGACAATTAAACTGTCATGTCGCAGGGGCGGCGGGAGAGCCGGTGGAGCATGGTGGTGTCCAACACTACGATGGAGGACGCACCCTCGTCCCCTCCCCGGGACCTCACCGTGGTGCCTGTCGACGGCAACCCCACCATGGTCAACCTCAACTGGCAGCCGCCCAAGCAGCCCAACGGCCAGATCACTGGTGAGTGTGTCATGTCTACTGGACAGGGCGTCTACTGTTACTGGAAATACTGGAATTTTATTTTGATACTGGAATCATACTGGAATTTCAAACTTGGTACTTGAATTTTGTTGAAATACAAGGGATGAAATCCGTGTGCAAACCTACATTAAACCACTTGTAATTCAGTAAAATTACTAAACATCTTTAATCAGATTTAAAATTTTATATGATGTAATCTTTTTTTAAAGATTGGAGAAGTTCTCAAAATTCTCTACATTCATATATTCACATATTTATATTATTTTGCATAAAACAAATCATGTGATATAAAAGTGACTGTGTCAAAAGACACTCATAGCAAATTAGAACTTTTTAATTTGTGATTGTAATTTTGTATTGATTATATGGATAATAAAATTGGAGGAACTTAGGGCTACCAGGGGACTTGGGATGCTCTGATAAAAATTAAACAAATAAAGAGTTTTTATTTTATTATTTATCTTGTTTGTCAATGCTGTAAATCAGTTACTTAATTTTATCAACAAACATTATTCATATTAATACAAAATTTATTAGTGGTACTCCTTAGTTAGATAAATAATTGGCGAGTGATACTAAAATTTAGAAAAAAAATTGTATTTGAAATACTGGAAATATACTGGAATTTTAAAATCAGATGTCAGTAGATACCCTGGAAGACAAGATTCGCCTACAGTGTGTGGTAACTGACATCATTTTTGTTGGTTTTTGCCTCCAATCACTGTCTGAATTCTAGATCATTGATCAAGTGTCAACCGATGAGCCGGCGACCAGTTTTGACCCTACAAAGGGAACATCCTCAGAGCATACTCAGTTTACAGTGTAAATGTATACCTAAAAACCTTAGGTATATGTTGAGGAATAAGCGATATATAGAATTTTTCTAATTTCCCATAAGGATAGCGTAGGGTCAATGTGTTTACCGCTTTCAATATCTCAATAACCAATGGACACAGAGTAATGATTCAAAATACCAAATTGTTTGTTTTTTAAGCTGAATTCAACGGTGCAAACAAAAATTAGATTATTTTAATTTTTCTGTGTGGAAAAAACTCAAAAAACCCATTTTTGGGGGGTTTATTCAGTGTGGTCCGATCGGGCTGGTTTACGAACTTGTCTGAGAAATTACCACTTTACGCGTCTGTACCAAATTTCATTAAGATCGGACCGTATTTACGGCTGCTATCATGTTAATAGACATATGTATAGATATATAAAAATTCTAATGAATGGTGTTTTTTGCTTCTGGGGGCCCCAAAACAAATATTTATCATGGTATGGGGCTTAGTTCTTACCATGAGTACTACAGTAACAGCTTCATCCCTATAGGGGAAATTCGCTGAAAGTGTCAAGGCTGTTTTATTTTTTTATTTATATTTATTTCTTACGTGACCATTAAGAATAGTAATTTGTCAAATCAAAATAAGTAAAATCAAAGAGTCATATTGTTCATAGATTCCAGGAATTCTTCTATGGTGTTTACTGGATTCTTTAGGAGGAATTGTTCAAGCTGTTTCAGGAATTCTGTTTCTGTCGCAGGTTATGTGGTGTCGTACACGACGGACCTGTCCAAGCGGGACAGGGACTGGGTGGTGGAGGGGGTGATGGGGGACAAGATGACCAGCAGCATCAAGGGTCTGACTCCCAGCACCACTTACTACTTCAAGATCCAGGCTCGCAACAGCAAGGGCTACGGGCCCATGAGCAACACTGTCTCCATGACAACTGGGCCTGGTAAATGAGAAAACTAATTTTGTTGCCTCGGTCTCTTATTCACTGATATAAAATATAAAAGGTATAAATTTACTTGAGTGCTTCCAGCAGTGGTGTCGCACCAAAAAATTCTATGGGGGGAGTTTACCCCCCCTGTACCATTGACCTACTGTTGACCTTGACTTTTCCAACTGAAATCATTTGATTACAAATCATCAAATTGTTACAATCATTTAAACACGCAAATTAATTGGAAAAATGGTTTTTTATCACACCCCTCAAAGACCTTAAGAGTTGGAAAATTTGGTATTAAAAAATTTCCAAGCGTAATTACTGGATGCTTAAAATTAAATGAGTTGTGATGTCTGTGTGTGATCTTCATTCTTTGGAACTGAAGCTTAATCAAAAATTGAGTAGTAGGACACAATGTTACAGCACTTGAATGTAATTTATTTACGCTAAAATTATATTTACTTTGACCAGTTATTCTGTAGGTTGATTTACCGAAAAGATAGTCGGGAATTCAAGAGCTAAGAATAGTAACAATAGAGAAATTGGATTATTGCTGAAGTAGGAATAGAGTATTACATTAATTTAAATTTGGTTGTAAAATTACTGCAAAATGTACAAATAAAGTTTTAGTTTAAACTGAAATAATTGTGCAATTTACATTCAATTTTAGTTCAGTTATTCAACTAGCTCGCTGGAAATTCCCAACTTTTGATTTTCAAATTCTAGGGAGGGGAGACTCCCCCCTCACCCCTCCCAGAGCGATGTACATGGCTTCCAGAGTGATTTCTGATCGCTCATGGGGCCATTAGGATCAAAACTGGGTCAAGTTGCCGTTTTTGGGAGCTGTCTTGTTGCCACAAAAGGTCTCAGTTAGATAGCAACAAGACCTGGGTTTATACTGTTCTTGACCGTAATGATAAAAAATACCAATGGATCGAAAGGTTTCAGAAAAAAAATGTATAGTGGATAATGCATTCATTTCGATGATTGAATCCTCATCGTCCTCTTCAATCCTCAACTAAAATATTATAATTTGTGAAATTGAGAAAATAAATATAATTCTATTCTATTCTGTAAATTCAGCCTGACATACTAAGTGAAAACTCAATTTCCAGTCCAATGTGTTGTACGATATTTTAGTAAAGAGTCGTTTGTGAACAAGAAGCCGAGAGTTGAACAAGTAGTACAAGGTTATATTTGTACTACTTAATTTTGTCTGTCTACTCATTTTTATTTTGGTAAATATGTTAGTTTTTCTTCAGTCTTCGCTTCATATTTATAAACATTTGATAACCTTTCACGAGTGATGTTTTAAAAAAACTCCTGTAAAGTATTTGAAGATGAGAATTTGATCCTTAAAATATGCCATCTACCATAAGAAATCACTGTTGTAGCAGTCAGGTAAATTTATACCTTTTATAGTTTGGAAGTAGTTGCTCAATCTGCCTGTTTAACCCTTTTTCATTGTTTTGTGTTTTTGGTTGCTACTAAGGTAAACATGTCAAGGCTGCATCTTTATTAGTATCTGGATGAAATGCTTGAAGTGTTAATATCAGGCATGATTAGAATTTATAGTGTCAGCATGTTCTAGGCTTTTTCAAGTTAATAATGGTTTCCAGGTATGGTAATAGAATTGTACTAAAACTTGTAAGTCCTAGAGTTTTATAGACTTAGTAGTTTTAAACTGGCTCTAGCCCTTAAAACTACAGAATTGACATTAATTTAAGCATTACCTGAAATTAACAAAGCATGCTAAGCACTTCCATGCAATTACGTGTAGGATGTAGGATTTGCTAGTGAGAAAGTACCTACTAGTTTTTATATCACAAATTTTTTGGGGATATTTTTCAAAATTAGCCACAAAATAAGTCATCAAGTTTCTTTTTTGTAAATCGAGAGAAAACTCATTCATAGGGTATCAAGAGTTATCACAGAATTTATGTTCAGACAAATTTTGGAACAATTTGATTTGGTAAACAGTTTTAACTCCTCTGTAGGTGAATATAATCATATTTACTTTAGGAAAATCTTAATATATATGGCTAAAGTCAATTGTTTCTTCTTGTTATCTCACCTTTTATGATTATTTTTAATTTGTTTGTTAAATTATATTTAAAAAACATTTTTATCGTAAATTTTCCATGGTATATTTTTGAAAATTCAAATATATGCTTCAGATAAAAAATACTCCAGTTGCTGCTGACCTGCATATACTAAATTATTTGTTTTTTCAAGTGTTGCTCATATTTTTTTATCATCACACCTGTTTGAATTACTATTATAATGTCAACAAACTTTTCTGTGCAAATAAATTATTTATGACATAAACATTCTGGATTCTGTTAGGAAGTACTGAAGGGTTGTTTTTGACAAAAATCAGTAATTAATAATCACAGTATTTTTGTCAATCATTGAAGTAACCTGGATACAATATCTATGGTGAATCTAATTATCAAACTATTCAAATTCAAATAACTTATATTCATTAAATTTGTACAAATTGTTAGGTTACAAACTATGTAAATGTGGAATGGCATCAATTACAACAATACAAAGCTGATACTAATATAAAAAAGCTATAGCTGAATGATTTCTATTTCTTGTGATATAGCTGTGATTTGATTCTAAACTAGGTAACCCGTCACCATTGTGCCTTGCAAACATGACTGTTTCAAGAGTGAATATTACCTTGAATGTATACAGTAGAGCGCCGATTATCCGAACTAATTGGGAACAAGGGGTGTTCGGATAACTGAATATTCGGATAATCGAACATGAAAAGAAAAAATTTAAAAATTATATATGTAACGTAATTTTTACTAGTAAAAAGGCTAAAAAATTATCAAACAAAAATTATTCCCGTAATTTTATTATGAAATCGATCAGAATACATGGGTAAAAATTTTTATAGAACAATTTATCATACATAGATACAGTACACTGTATACTTTTTATTTAGAGAAAAAGCCCAAAATTTGTTTTTGCTTTGCGAATTTGGAGCGTGAATTTGAATTTCTTGAGAATCATGTTCAAAATATGAATTATTACGGTGTTTGGTTAACCGACAGTTCGGATGATCAACGTTCGGATAATCGGCGCTCTACTGTATTTTTGCATAAACAGTTAGAATACCAAGGTTTGAAAAAAAATTCTTTTACCAAATTTTTTTTTTCACATTCATAATAATTATTCTTAATGCATTTTTCTGAAGCTTTAAAATACTTGATAAATTTCTGTTACTAGTTGCACCATATGACGCAATGCCAAAGGATATATGGGAATGAATATGTGCTTAGTATATAATTTTTAGTGTTTCTATTGAGCTATCAAGACATAGATGTGAGAGCATATAAACCTAAACAAACTTTTGAAGCATTGTTACATGATTGTTCCAAGTTGAGTTTTCATCTAATACCAATCTCAAAAATTGTGTTTCATTTGACTGAGAATTTTTTTAAGATTATTTATATTAATATTCTGATTCGGTTTTTTTCTATTTTGTTTTGTGTGAAATTGTTTTGTGTGTTTGAATTGGAATTAAAAAAAAATCACTGGTGAAGAGCCCACATATTCTATTTATAAATTTAGAAATAAGCTCATTTTAAACTATTATAAGTTATAATATTGTCATCTGCTGTTTATAATGTTCATTCATTATGTTGTAGTTTAAATGTTTTTATTTTACTCGTGTTTGACCTGTTATTTGATGTTGTTTACTTATGCTGTTTTTAGTTACAGAATTGTTGCATGACTTTATGTTGTGATTGTTTTATTAGGCTCCAGCTTCCGGCATTATGACTCAAACCATTCGTCTCGAGGTAAGTTACAGTTGACTGTAAATGGTTTATTTTTCAATCAGGGAGCATGATCATTGGAATCATCAACCATTCCAGAACAGTGAGCGATAAGAAGAAAAGAGTGTAATATTAATTTTTTTTTATCCGTAAAATGCTTCTAAATTAGTTATTATATCATAATCAAAGAAAGAAACTTTCAATATTTCATTTTACTAAATATAGGTTACTATACCTTATCTCTCCGTCAGCAGTTCAATTTTCTTGTCAAATTATGTTGACATGTTTCGGTTTTCAAAGAACCATTCTCAAAACACAGTAGCAGATAACATTCTGGTAATTGTCACATCAGTTAAATTGCACAAAACACATACACGTACACACTTAGACATTTAAAATTTATATAAAAAACAAATTGATAGGCCTATCTAAACTATCGGTCATGACGCGCACGGGTCAGGATGCAGACTCTGCATCCTGACCCGTGCGCGTCATGACCGATAGTTTAGATAGGCCTATCAATTTGTTTTTTATATAAATTTTAAATGTCTAAGTGTGTACGTGTATGTGTTTTGTGCAATTTAACTGATGTGACAATTACCAGAATGTTATCTGCTACTGTGTTTTGAGAATGGTTCTTTGAAAACCGAAACATGTCAACATAATTTGACAAGAAAATTGAACTGCTGACGGAGAGATAAGGTATAGTAACCTATATTTAGTCATATTCGCAGTTCAGGGGCTACAAAATGAATTTTAATTTCATTTTAAATGTTTTTAGTCTTCCAGCTGAATACTAAACATCAAATGCTCATCATAGTCAAAAGTTTTGTTAAACTACCTTATTTCATAATCATAAATCAAGTAATTTTTAGGAGTAAAACTTTTAACTAGGGGTCTGCGGGTCCCCGAGTTTTTCGGGTCGGGTTGGGTCAAAGGCCGGCCCGAGATATCGGGTCGGGCCAAAAAATAGTTCGGGCCAAAATCGGGTTGGGCCGCGCATGATACATTACTCCCGCCGTTTACCCGGCAATCAAATTTACGTGCGACTTACGTGTGTGCGATCGAATTTTACAGCCGATCGCGAGTTACACTCACACGATCGTTTTTCGCGGCCGACCGCGACTTTTGTAAGGCTACATGTATCTGTTGGTCGCGGATAAACGGAAGGTGTACTTTTCGAAACTCGCGATCTGCCGCGAAATACGATCGCGCGTATTTGCCGATCACCGAAAATCGGCAAATGTATCGTTGCTAAAGTCGCGGTCGGCCGCGAAATACGAGCGCGCGTATTTGCCGATCGCCGATGATTGGCAAATGTAGCCTTGCTTAAGTCGCGGTCGGCCACGAAAGCGATCGCTTGTATTTGCCGATCGTAAATAAACGAAATGCAACTTAGCGATCGGCCGTAAAAACGGTCGCGCGTATTTGCCGACCACAAATGAACAGAAAATTCTGCTTATTTGTGAAACTAGCGAGCGGCCACGATAAAGAATATGTCGATTGAGGATAAACGGCAGATATAGCTTTGCGTAACTCGCGATCGCACGTAAACGGCGGGAGTAACTAACTACTCGACCCGTTTTTTCAGGTAGTAGGTGCAAGACTCGTGCTCGAGTAGTTGCAAAATTTCGGGTAATTACCCGACCTTCGGGTAATCGCCCATCCCTAGTTGTTGTGATGAAGTGTGGCTTTGTAATGATAATAATCATTGATTGTTATGGCTCTCATAGTTTTTTTGCTGTATTTGTTCACATATTAGTTTTTTATCTTAATTTCTTGTCGTAGGTTAAAATTGAATTATGACATAATTTTAACCTACGAAAAATTATTAGGCCTCGATAGATAGTGGTAACTTTCGTCTATTAATTTTGTATTTAATTTCTTGATTTAGTTTCTTTTTAGGTTCTAGTTAATTCATACAAAAGTAATTATTTAAATATTTTTGGCCCGACCCGATTTTGGCCCGAGACCCGAAAGCCAAAACTAAAGGCCCGACCCGACCCGACCCGAACTTAAAAAGTCTGGCCCGCAGACCCCTACTTTTAACTATAATGTGAGCTATCATTTATACTAGAACATATTATATCAGTTAATATGTTCCAAAATGTTGTTTGATGTGAATCCTTCATTCACACAAGTCAGGAAAGAAACTTTGATATGTCCCATGCGATTTGAAAAAACTAAACAAATCTGAACTAACATATTGATAAGAATTAAATATTTGCATAAGTGTCATAAAAATATGACCTACATTGCACAGTTTATAGTCTAAATACCTCTTTTAAAAGATATTTTTCCAAATCTAGGGTGGTACACGATATTTGTGTGGAGTCGTGTAGGAACTAAATGGGAGACCTATTAATTAATTATAGTCTAGCTGTACCTATCAGATTTTTGAATTTCCATAACGTTTTTAAAACTATCCAATGTACAGATGCAAGAGGAGGCCTCAGCAACATGACTCTGCTGCTAATCTTGCTGGCGTGCTGCGTTCTGCTGATTGCAGGGGTCGCTATCGGCATCACCATCGTGTGCTGCAGAAAAGCTTCTGTTACCCACGATCGCAGCAAGAAAGGGTAAATATGTGACTTTTATTAGTTTAATTTATGCATAGTAAATAATAAATTGTAGATAAGCTTTCTTTAAGTTATGAGGTTAGATAAGTTAGAAGTGAGGTCATAACCTTCATAGGCTAAGGTTTTAATTACAATTATTTTGGGGAAAAAATAAACCTGTTGTTGATAGTTAAAATAATAGGCTATAAATTAAATCTATCTTATAACTGTTTAAATTTTACAACTATGCATATTCTACATAAATTTATTTTGTGATCTTGTTACATTAAGTGAATTGTTATTTTAAGTGATTTAATATAGTTATTCATTTAAAAGTAGGGTTTATGCAATGTAGGGGTATTAGAATATCAGACTTTTATTTTTCCAAGAAAAAAGCATTATTTTTCAAAGAAAAATAAAAAATATTAGCTTAAATAAAGTATTCCAATTCGTTAAGCAAAATTGATGAAATATTTTGATTAATTGTAATTCAAATCCCTAATTACTTAAAAGAAAAGAACATTTCATTACTTTTCACAAACAACTACTCGACTCAAATTCAAAATCCACAATTCGCCCACCCCTACATAATTTACTATTTTTCTCAATTCTTCAAACCTAACCTATAAATAAACAAAACAAACATTTACTACTGTGATCAGTGCTGCCACTACATTCCTCTAAAAAGTAACCTATAAACATGCATTAAACGATGGTTTGCTGCAAATCAGTTGATTTTTTACTTCTGTTACCTGTAGTAGGCCGGAAAGTTTTATGGACTGGTATCGGTAAAGGGTAACTTTTGAGCCAAGAAAAAGGAACAGAAAATAGATGTTCCTATGTCAGTATGATGAAAATGAATTATTGGAAACATTAAACTATTCTGAATTAAGTTGGAAGTTTGAATGCTAGGTTATTTACAAGTTTGACTAACAAACTTTGGCTTAAAATCAGGTCCTAGGCCAAGCTGACAAGCTTTGGCTTAGAATCAGGCCCTAGGCCAAGCTTATTTTGCGCTCCCATCGTGTGATCGGAGTATTTAATGTCACTCCATAACAGTTTGCTGTACTTAATGATGATTTCCCTCAAATGAATTCCCCAAAAAATATTATTTTGCTATTTGTGCTTTACTCTCTTAGCTCGAAGTCTCAGGCCACTGCTAGCTAGCCGAGTGAAAAATTCCAACTGTTCAAAATGACATATTGAAAATACTCTGTGAATATTCACATTTTGGCTAGTATTTTTGCACCTCCAATCTATCAGATAACAAGATGCTGACAAGCAAAATGTGCCAACAGTGGAATTACAAATAAATTGGTCTTGAATAAAATTAGTTAAAAAAAAAACATTTACTCAAGTGTTGCAGATGTTGTTTCCTTAAACTGTAATTAGTATTATAGCTAGTTATAGTGACAGTGCCTAAGTAAGGATTGAATTGTTCTCAAATTGTGCTGTTCTGATAGTTTAAAGTTATTGGAAAAAATGATACCTCAGATTGCGTGGACCCTGAATTATTCAGGCCCTGGATGATCCAGGTGAGCCTAAGCACAATATAATTTAAAATGAGTGAAAGCACGGTTCCAGCACCTATTTTCTTTTGTTTCTTCTTGTTTTAAACCTGATTCTTCATTTTAAGACTGCGTGCCTTTCTTCTTCTAATCATCCTGTCTTTGACTGTTTGCATCCACACACAGGATGGTATTGTTGTCCTGGGGATTTTTTATCACAAGGTGAATGAGGATCTGAATGATCTGTTATTCATCCAGAGGATGTTGAGAGACCATTTGCACAAAGTACAATGTAAGTACAGTCAATGTAAAATGTACTTTCTTTCTGCAATTTGTGACTCAGTGCCATTAGTCTCTTAACACCCTCGTGTCGGGTAGGTTCTCTAGAAGGTCATTCCTATCCTCAAACCAGCTTATAAAACCTGGCCGAGTCCATCCTAACCTCAAAACCCTTTTACAGTAAGCAATCTCTGTTTTAGGTATACCAAAGGGAACACGGGGAAGCCTGGGGCAAGCAATATCAAGCCTCCAGACCTCTGGATCCATCATGATCAGATGGATCTCAAGAACATGGAGAAGTCGTCCCAAGGGTCCCTGGACGTCCCGTCCTCCGCTCGGGACCTGGACATGGATCCCCCCCTCCACCAGCCGACCAACTCCTTGGATAAACGCACCTACGGGACGTCCTATATAGGTACCATCCAAACGTTATTCTCTTATGCTTGAAAAATTCATGAATCATCAAAAAAAATTTTATAACTTTATGTCGGCTACGTTACATGGATCCCCCCCCTCCACCAGCCGACCAACTCCTTGGAAAAAACGTACTTACGGGACGTCCTACATAGGTACCATCCAAATGTTATTCTCTTACCTTCCAGTATGCCTGAAAAATTCATGAATCATCAGTGAAAACTTTATATTTTGTTTGGGTTTGTTTTTTTCAGAAATTTTTATTACAGTAAACACTTATTTATGACACCGTGAAAATTGGATTACCGTATTTTACTTTTAGAATTGGAAAATATTACATTGATTATTTTGATACAGTCTCAAGTGTACACTTCAGTGTCAGCTGGGAACAGCTGTATATTTGGATGGCAAACATTTTTTTACAAATTGGCCTAAGAATGATTGATGAAAAAATATGCTTATCAGAAGGTTTATTAAATTAGTTTTATAGTTTTGTGCTACATTGTACAGTACAGAATGCATTTAGAAAAGGCTGAAGATTTTAGTTCCATATTTATATTAATATTACGAAAGCTACGTTTTTGTACTAATACAAGTCATCTTTATTTACAACACTCATTTGCTTAGTTCACTTTTTTTTTGCTGTAATTACCATTTTGAGCTGTTTGTATTTAGCATCAGTTATTGGTGTTTTTGTTTCGGCATGTTTCATTTTTTGTTGGTATTCGTGATTTCCTCAGGAAACGCTTCCCAGCCGCTCCTTGTCCCGGAGGAGAAGTGCTCGTCGACCAGGAGAGTGGTGAAACCTAAACCAATAGCATTGCCTGTCGAGAGCCAACCAATCAGGGAACGTAAGTCAATATGCTTGTAAATGCTGCTTTTTACTATGCATTGTGCTGTTTTCTCATTTTAATCACAGTTCATTTTATGCATAATCCTTTTTTAAGGTAGAGTTACAAAAAATGTACAAATTAAAGTTTATTTATCAAACCATAGTTATGAAGAAGATTTATGTTAAGGTTGCTAAAATTGTGAAAAAAACTAATTACTATCCGGCACCCACGGTTTAAAATTTAAATCCAGGAACCCATGATTTTTTTGTTAGTCCTTGTTCTAATTACCCATCCCATGAGGTTTGGATCGATCATCTTATGTACCTAGAAAACTTTGTGTCCTAGTTCAAGGTGAAGAAGCCGATATCGTTGATGAAACATCGACATTATTCCGCGACCTTGACAGTCCACCTTCCAGCACGCTATCTCTGCTTCCAACACACGTGATAGCTGCAATTCAATCTCGGCCGAATCATCCAAATTAAAATCAATAGCCAAATCGCGCCACAATCAATCATGCCATTGACCGTTTTGCTTCCAAAACAAATCCCTTACTACGACTAATTTGGCAAGAAATTTTGGTAGCCTACTTGTTGGTAGATTACTTACTTTAATTAAATGGTTAATTTCATTTTGGCGGTTGAGAAAAATATTTTTTAAGAATCGGTTTCAATTTGCAAAACGTAATTTGGCATGTTTGCTGGTAATTTTTAAAACCTCTTCATAAATAACTGCTGAATTAACTCCATTTACTCACTTTCTAGAAAATTTCAACCTGTCCACCATAGCAAACTGTCACCGTAATAATTTCGTTAAAACACGTAATGTTTGCCGATAGCGGAACCCAACCGTTATTTATTAAATTTCTTAAACTGCATTAATAGTCAATGTCTTGGCATTCGATATTTCCTTTAGGTGTGTTTCCCAAGATATTGACGTTGTGAAAGTGATACCCAGATAAGTGTATTTCCTTACAATTCCCACCCGTTCACTAGGGGTGTGCGAATAGTGATTTTTGAACTCGAGCCAAGCCGAGCCGAGCTTTTTCAAAAGTTTTCGAGCCTAGCTTTTTAACAATCATCAAATTATTAAAAGAAATTATGAAGCTTGATTTTAATTTTTAAAGATACAATAGACTAATGTTTGCATACCTTAAGTGACCGCCAGCTCAAAAATAGAAAGCTTATCCCATAAACAAGTGAATTATCTCATAGGTTCATCAGTATTTTGTATTTTGTTACATAAAATTAATCAAACTGGCTCAACAAATAATTTATGAAGAAAAATACCAAATTTAAAATCTATATTTATCTACATTATATTTAAGTAATAACCAATTCCAAAATACTTTACTTTAAAATAAATAGTTAAAATTACATAATTAGACTATAGACAATAGACAATAGACAAATAGACAATAGACAAATTTATTCAATCACTAAGCAATATACACAATTACAATAGATTTCGTCCAATATGTTATAATAGCACATAATTACATTGATCTCAAACATGTACAATACATTCACTGGCCTATGACAACTTAGGCTTCAAATGAGCTAGCCTATCTATAAACAATTCTAAAATCCAATCTCTCATTTAAGAATTGTACATTTAAAAATCTTTCAAGCTATAAAAAGGATTATTTTGACACCAGTTTAATAATATCTGTGAAAATTAAACTTAAAGACTAGTTACATATAGGTACTACAAAATTTAATTTCAAGAGTAGAAAGAAGTAGTTGAAAGGTTTTAAAACAGTTATATCTAGTAAAAAAATCACACATATACACCTAGTCAAACACAAGATTGATTTTTTTATGTTCACTAAGTAAAGATGATAAAAAATTAAATAGCAGTCCCAATTGTGGCGTAATATTCAAGGCTAAACTTATTATTTCAGAATATAATATATGAATGAAATAATATTTAATAACAACAATAATTTATTGTAATCCTAAAATTAGTTACATTTCTATATTTAATAACAACAATAATTTATTGTAATCCTAAAATTAGTTACATTTCTAAACTTTTGTGAAGAAAATAATGTACAGTTAAGAAGAAGAAAAATCATAAATAAATAAGGACGGAATAGAGAGAAAGAAAGAAACAGCTAACCCTCTCCTTATCAGTGGCCAGGGAGGGGGGGGGTGGGGGTTGTTTACTTCAAGCCCCTTCCCTGTTTTTTGCTCTTGTCTGATTCAGTGCGTGAGTTAATTAGGAGATAAGGAATCCTTACTACAAAATGCAAAAATACAAACTACTTGTCATACAGCTATAAATGACGGCTCATATTTTTTGTCTTATTTTTATAAATCAAATGAGACCAAAATGAAACTTGTACGATATACCGTTTAAGAGATAATACTTGATAAAACAATAGACTCAAATGCTGTATTTCACGTTCTCCAAGGTCAACTAAATATAGCTCCGATTTCCGTCTAAATGGAGATAATATTTCTTGTTACCTGTCAATGTCCTTTCCTTATCACTAGGGAATGTTTTTTGCTTGTTTTTCGTGGGAGGGAAACGCTCTTCTGGTTTAACGTGTCCAAAAATAGATCGCAATAATTATCTTTTCGATAAGAACTCTCTTATCAAAAGCTCGGCTCGAGTGTCGAGCTTTTTAGAAAAAAGTCGAGCCGAGCCGAATACTGAAAAGCTCGACCTAAAAGCTCGAACAGTCGAATACTCGCACACCCTCACCGTTCACCCTTGTAATAACAATTATCAGTCGCACCCATCAGCCGCACCCAATCTACCCCCTTTTTTGAATACCATTATTTTTTATTTATATAAGACTCCATGTAGAACAATATTCCTGGAATATTTATCGTGAGCTGCAGTGCAGTCTCTGTTGGAGCTACTAATACAATATCATCAGCTTACATCAACATATTTATTTTGCCCCCTCCAAAAATAAAACTTCAGAAATAAAGAAAATAAAGCCGCTCAGACTCCATCCTTACATCACACAAAGGCTTTAGTCTGTTATTATATACATACACTTAATATTATTCAGCATTTCTGTGAAAGCCCCTAAGAGTTTAAAAATAAGGTCTGCCTGTCAATTTAATAGAAATTGGCCGAGAAGTCGTCAAAAAAACAATGAAGTTTGCCTTTTCAGTTGTGCCAATCTTAAGTTTATCATACTTGGAAGATAAAAAATTTCATCTATTGTTGAATATCCTCGCCTGAAGCCTGTTTGGAATTCCGTTATTATTTCATGATCATTAAGCCACTTGCATATTCTATTGTTTATCAGACTTTTAAAATATTTTTTTGTAGCAAAAAGAACAACCCTCTATTTACCAACACTATTAATCTCCCTTTTTTAGAAAGCGGAAAAACTATGGAATTCTTAAAACTTGCCGGAACTTTACTTTCGTTTATTTTGTTTGTTAGTTCTAATAATGCAGTGTGTATTTGTGATTCTTTAGAGGAAGTAGATGTTTACAAATATTTAGTATTGTACTTGACTCTCACATGAAATGGAACAATCACATACTTTTTTTCAAACTAAAATCAGAAAATATATATAAATATGCTTTTAACAGCTGTTCTTTATTCTCTTTATAATTTATGCAGCTCGAGTGCCAATGGAAGAGTACAAGTACCAGTTTCAGAGCTCTGAAATTATAAAGGATAAATAAAGGGACATATCTTTGGCTAAACCTATACAAGTCTTTGTAAACACCCAGTAGTTTTTGGACACATGGATAACCGGGTCTGTCGGGTTACAGCGAGCGCCACTGCCACCCCCATCGGTCCCTCGACGGGTCTACTCAGCAGCCAGAGCATGACGGACTCTCGGCCTCTCTACCCTCGGACCCAGTACTCGATATCCCGTGCCCACGTCACCCTCGACCCTGCCGGTGAGTGAGAGCCTTCCAGACAACAAATAGTTGTAATCTTTTCCTGATTATCCTACAAGACCAAAGTTTACATTCAAATTCCATGCATCCTCATTCTAAATTGTTGATCTTTGGTCAATTTAAACAGCACTTTTGTTGTAGGGGTGATTAGGTAGTCTGGGTTTCCCCACCCCAAAGGAAAATCCTGTGAGGATACTTCAACCGTTATTTTGTCTTTTTGTATGGCTACCAGAAAGGAAAGGAAGCTTTCTCAAGGGAAGCAAAAGGAAAAAGGAATACCATCGTTGCAGCAGACCTGCATACTCAGCGAATTTCAAATGCAAAACAACATATTTCAATCCAACATAGCGAGATTTGACATGTTTTGGTAAGCCCCATGAGAATAACATGGGGAATGAGTATGCAGGTTTACTGCTACAGGTATATTAAAACTGGGTGGTTTTAATTCAATATTTAGTAGATCTGAAATAAAGAAGCTATTTACAAAGTTTTATCAAGATATGTTAACAAATAACCGACATATAGAATTTTATTTATTTTCCACAAGGTTAACATTGGGACAACGTACTGTGTTTACCACTTTCAATATCTCGGTAGCCAATGCACACAGAGCAGTGATTAAAAATATTAAATTGTTTGTTTTTTAACTGAATTCAATGGTACCGACAAAACTTCGATAAATTTTATTTTTCTATGTAATAAACTAAAAAAAAACCCATTTTTGGGTGGTTTATCCCCCTTTACCCCCCCCCCCCCCTCCAGTGGTCCGATCGGACTTGTTCACAAACTCGTTCGAGTGATTACCACTTTGCACGTCTGTACCAATTTTCATTAATATTTGACCATTTTTACGGCCACTATCGTCCTAACAGACATATATATATGTATGTATATAAAAATTCGAACAAATTGGTGTTTTGTTGCTTCTGGTGGCCCCAAAACTAAAAGTTATCATGGTCTCGGGCTTAGATCTTACCATGAGACCTACGGTAATAGCTTCTTCCCAATAGGGGAAATTCGCTAATAGGTAGATGGAATAGGTTTGGCCAAGCTTAGACTGGGTGGGCAAACATTTATCCAATGGATGCTGGGGAACAGGGCCTCAAGGGATCAGTCAGGTGGCCCTCATCTTGGTTGCCAGTACACCCCCGCTCCCCTAACGTCAAGCCTAACGTTAAGTTGTTCACTGAAAGATAGCTATGACACTGCCTCCAATCGTGATAACTTCCGTTACTGTACCCAGTATTGGTACCTAATCTAGCAAAAGCCAGTTAGGATCCCACTGGGGGGTTAAACAGCGCTTAGGCTGGCCTTTGGGTCTAAACTTTACCGAACCTATTCCATTTACCTGGAACTTTTCCTTTTGTTTCCTGTGAATCCGTTAAAGGTTGCTGATGCCTGGTCTCAGTGATGCATGAAGGGAGATTCCCTTCATTTGTGACAGCCGAAAGATCAACCTAGAGACTATAAAAAGGACAGTGTACTCACAGAATTTTCTTTCGGTGTGGGGTAACCCAAGCTTCCTAATCCCTCTTTAGAATTTAGTTTAATATGTTAGAAACATAGTTTTAATCACCAAAGTAAAGTGACAAAGTCAAGTAACATCGTACTGATGCTAATTGTCTTATCATCCTCTAAAATCCCAGTGTTGAAATGGAAAAATGATAAAATCTGTGAGATTACTGATCGTTTTATTCTTTGTTCTCTTATGCATGTTTTAGTTTTAAATTTTGTGCATTTTTTCCTTTCTTATAATTATTTCTTTTAATTTTCTTATAATTTTATATAAGAAAATTTTATAATTTTCTTTTTATATTTATAAAAAGAAAATATATAATTTTTTTATAATATTTCTGGTTTTATAATTTTCTTTTTTATAATTTTTTTTCTTATAATTATTTTATGTTTTTATTTCTTATAATTTTTAGAGGAATGGTAACAGTGGAGTGTCATTGGTTGTTTGCAGGTGACACGCCCAGTATGATCCAAAGCGGGGCCGGGGGCTACGAGAGCATCGCCGGCGGGGCCCCAGGGCCCCCGCAGATCTCCAACTACGGGTCAGTTGCCACATTGTGTCATAAAATAGTTATTAAAGCAGTTTGTGTTCTCTTATGTCAAAAAGCTCAAAAATGTTTCAAGGTAATCCATTAGGGCCTAATATGCAATAAGGCTTTATGATAGGTTATTTATTTCACCAGATAAATCTAGATAGAATTTTTGTCATTTTTGGCCGAATTAGGTCCTCCGGTCATTGCGATCCCCCCCACCCCAAGGATGATTCCCTGGTGCACCACTAGTGAGTGACAATGGGCCTTAAAGAGTACATCTTGAGATCAACAATATATTTTCCCAAACTTTAGAAAATATCCATTGTTAAACTTAAGAAAATATACATTGCCAAACTTTAGAAAATATAAATTTTTCACCAGAGAATCTCTTGAGTCTCCAAAATATCATGTTAAAAAGATTGAAAGGTTGCAATACTGTAACGAAATTGTATTTTATTATGGCTGTGAAACAACAGCTTGTTACATTTACCAAGCAATTTAATGATTACCGAGGTCGAGGCTTTTACTGTGTTTAAAGGTTGTAGGTTATTATGTGATTTTTAATATTTGTTTTTGTTTTTGCAGTGTGACAGGGGACGGAACTGGCAGCCTGGGCAAGCGGATGCAAGGTCATCCTCTCAAGAGCTTCAGCGTGCCAGCCCCTCCCCCCCAGTCCGCCCCCTCCACCCCTCAGCAGAAACATGTCGGTCTGTATATCGCAACTCACCGTCAGAATCTTATCTTATTGTCAGTCGTTTTTTGCCACTTCTGAGTAGGGGTCTGCGGGCCAGAGTTTTAAAGTTCGGGTCGGGCCGGATCAGGCCTTTAATTTTGGCTTACGGGTCTCGGGCCAAAATTGGGTCAGGCCAAAAATATTTAAGTAATTACTTTCGCATAAATTAACTACAACCATAGCTAAATCAAGAAACTAAATAAAAAATTAATTGACGAAAATTATAACCATCTATCGAGGCCTAATAATTTTATTTAGTAGGTTAAAATTAAATTATAATTAAATTTTTAACCTACTAAAAGAAATTAAGATAAAAAACTAATAGGTGAACAAATTCATCCAAAAAACTATGAGAGTCATAACAATGATTATTATCATTACACAGGCACATTTGATCACAATGACCATACCGCCAATAAACAATATAAACTATGAATACAAATTTGAAGTTGTAAAGTGCAAGGTCAGAGCTAAATATAGGTGTAAGTTATAATTTCCAAATTCTGAGAGATGGTATTTCTAACCAATCGCCGGGTAAACGGCGGGAGTAACTTATCAGGCGTGGCCCGACCTGATATTGGCCCGAAATATTTGTTGCCCAAACCCGATGTCTCAGACCAGCTTTTGAGCCGCCCCGACCCAACCCGACCCGAAAAATTTGGGGACCCGCAGACCCCTGCTTCTGAGTTATTAACCTTCCATTAGGCGCATTGTAGGGGTTACCTCCATATTTGCAAATGTTTAAGTTAAAAGTAGAAAGCATGCTTCAGCCTGACCTTGAAATTTAACTTCACGCCACTTTTGAAATATCTGCCTTTTTCTGGTTCAAGCCAGTTTATGACCATTTTCACTACTGTTCGGAGGTAGCTACCTCGGTGCACCCACTCACGTGACTATGGTGTGGAGGTTTCTTCCACGTGCGCTCGACGAAGGGTCAATATGCTCTGACAAGACTCTAAAAACTAAATTTCCCCTTTTACTGTTATACTTTTTCTGGGAGGGCTTTTCTCACCAAGACGATTCCTGTACACAGCTCCGAAGTTAGCAATGATGACACACTAACAGAGTGAAAACAAAAAACACAAATTCAGCCCTCGCACAGTTATAAACACCAATTTATATTTTTAATTTTAGTGTCTTTTTGTGACTGTCTCTCTGTGTGTATCATTATTGCTGACTTCATGGTCTATGCACAGGAATCGTGTTGGTGGGAGAAGCATATAAAAATAGTGTAAATAAACCATACCCTACCCAAAAATCATGTTATTTGAGGAATAGTACCTTTTAGTGGTAATTTTTTTACCTAAAATGCCTAATCTTAGCAGTTCTCTTGTGCCATGGCAAACAAATGTTGGTATTCACTACATGCTGACACTCCAACCAATGGACATTACAAATGCACCATCCCTTGTCATCACTTCATAAGTTAGCAACACACAGCTGCGTGTGGGCTTCATAAGTAAAGAAAAATAATATAAATCGTAAATGTTATTATTGTTGGAAAGTATGTATCAATCATGTTGAAGTGTGTTGTAAAAGAGTAGATTTATCTTGATAAAAAATTCATTAAGTTATTAAAATTAACAAGGGTTATTGAATGGCATTTCCTTGTTACATTGATAGTTCATAAGTCATTGCGATACTGGAATTGAGTAGAAAAATGAACTGAAAGTACTGGAAATATACTGAAATTCCTAAATCATATGTTCCGAAACACCCTGTGAATTCAAGCTTAATAATTCAAATGTTAGGTGATTTTTAAAAAAGCTTGGCCAGAAAAAACACTATTGAAAACCACTTTTCTTCGCACACCCCTAATGTTAAATTTATTACATAACGAAAAAATCGTTATGTATGTTTAATTATTTATTTGCTTAGTTAGAGGTCGGTGTTTTGAGAATTTGAAAGACTTATTGTAATATTTATTAAATCAGGTGTTAGGAATTTAATTAATTGGATTGTTTTGATGTTTCAGTGACGGTGAGACCGCAGGGTTCTAGTCCATACAAGAAGGCGGGGCATTACACGGGGCAAGTCCCGTCCCCGGCTCCCACCAAGCCAAGACCTTCTTTAGACGACTCGCCAAAGCTACAGGTACATACAAGGGCTTGGAGCATAGACATTAGGGTTTGATCATGGGCTTATTTCTGGTGGCACCAGGCAGTGTTAGTGGGTTTCTGCCATTTCTGGTAGGGAAAAGGAAAATGTTTTCTAGCTTAACGTGCAAATTTTTCTTTAATAATTTATAGGGATGTGCGAGTACTAGAGTATCAAGTTTTAACGAGCCGAGTACACGATTGAGTTGAGTGGTTACTACCGCTGTTTACCAAAAATCAGTATATGCAATCGAATTTTATAGTAATTTTTCACAATGTTAATCTCCATCAGGGGAACCTTGTTTGTTTTACTTGCATTAGAGAGCTCTTTTAACTATAGAGGTTTATTTAAGAATCAATATTCTATATCACTTTATTCCTCTCTGCAGTTTGAGTTTATTTCTTGTTCCTTCTCTTTATGATTGATTTTTTTTACTTTATCCTAGGGGTGTGCGAATAGTGATTTTTGAACTCGAGCCGAGCCGAGTCGAGCTTTTTCAAAAGTTTTCGAGCTCGAGCTTTTTCGAGCCGAGCTTTTTAACAATCACCAAATTATTAAGGAGTTATGAAGCTTGATTTTAATAATAACAAAAAACTCAAGAGACTAATGTTTGCATACCTTAAGTGAATGTCTGCACAAAACTAGAAAGCTTATCTCCAAAACAAGTTACAGTAATGATCTGATAGGTTCATCAATATTTTGTATTATGCTACATAAAATTAATCAAATGGCCCAAAAATAATTTGTGAAGAAAAATAACAAATTTAAAATCTACATTTATTATTTAACTCCCCAATTCCACCATACTTTACTTTAAAATAAATAGTTAAAATTACATGATTAGACTAGTTACATATTGCCACTTAGTCAAACATAAGATTGATTTTTTCAAAGTTCACAAAGTAAAGATGATTACAAATTAAACAGAAGTCCCAATTGTGGCATGATATTCATGGCTAAACTTATTATTTCAGAATTAAATATATGCATGTAATAATATTTAATAACATCAATAATTTATTGTTATCCTAAAAATAGTTGCATTTCTAAACTTTTGTGAACAAAATAATGTACAGTTTATGAAAATTAGGAGGGAGAAAGATCAGGAATTAGGACGGGATTGAGAGAAAGAAAGAAACAGCTACCTCACTCACTCTCCTTATCAGTGGCCAGGGTGGGAGGGGGGGGGGTTGTTTACTCCAAACTGTGCTCCCCCCCTGTCCCTGTTTTTTGTCATTGTTTGACTCACTGCGTGAGTGCGTATGTCGGAGAGCTGAGTTAATTAGGAGATAAGGAATCCTTACTACAAAATGCAAAAATACAAACTACTTGTCATACAACTATAAATTAGGCTCATATTTTTTGTCTTATTTTTATAAATCAAATGAGACCAAAATGAAACTTGTACAATACATCGTTTAAGAGATAAGCTATGATAAACCAATTCACTTAAATGCTATATTTTGTAGTTCTCCAAGGTCAACTAAATATAGCTCCTATTTCCGTCTAAATGGAGATAATATTTCTTGGTACCTGTCAATGTCCTTTCCTTATGTCTAGGGAATATTTTTTGTTTGTTTCTCGTGGGAGGGAAGCGCTCTTTCCGGTTTCCCGTGTTCAAAAATAGATCGCAATAATTATCTTTCCGATAAGAACTCTCTTATCAAAAGCTCGGCTCGAGTGTTGAGCTTTTTCGAAAAAGTCGAGCCGAGCCGAATACTGAAAAGCTCGACCTAAAAAGCTCGACCGGTCGAATACTCGCACACCCCTACTTTATCCCAAACTCAATTTTGCATGCAATTTGAATGTGAGTGTACCTGGGCGAGTAAATCAATGAAAATATTTTAATCAAATGTTGAACTAAGCGAAGAAGGCATGGCTTGAATGCCAGAATACCAGTCATGTACCCTCTGACATTGTAACTTTTTCCTTTATATGGTTACTTCTAGCTCCGATTTAATGTAAAGAGGTAATTTGTTAAAAAGTTGTATAGCAGAATAGAGAGTGTGCTTCAAAAAATGTTATGTTATGTTTAAGTACAAGTAATTTAGAGTTGTGTCTAATGTTGTAAAGGGTGGTGTTGAAGATTTGAAAAAAAATGTTTGCTTTTCACCAAGAAAGAAAGACAATCATAAATATGATTCAACATGTTTTGTTTCAGCCTTCATACAGCACGGAGGAGCTGAATCAAGAGATGGCCAACCTCGAAGGCTTGATGAAGGACTTGAACGCCATCACTGCCTCCGAGTTCGAGTGCTAGTCTGCCTCGACCGGTGAATCAACTCGGTAACAAAGAAGCTTCCATTCCGACAGCTTCTGACGCCGGCGATCTGAACCTTGAGTTATTGCCTTACATTTTAATCGACGGACTTTGGACGCATTTCACTACACCGCATGCCTTTCGGCCTCACAAACTCACTGATAGCAATTTATTTTTAGGGAGGTGATATTTTTTATATCCGTGTTTTATACTTTAGTACGTTTACATCTTGGCATGCTACGTTGGTACAGTTCCTATAGGTAAGATCATGATGGAACTCTTTTTTCTTCTTTTTTTGTTTTGATGAGATATGTAATATTTATTAATGAAACATGAATACAATTTTAGGGAATTTGAGGATCCAACAGCTTCTCAGAAGCGTCTTAAAATCTAAAATAACAAGAATCATGCATTATAAAATGGCTTAGCCAGAAAAGTTGTTTTTAAATCAATGAACTAATTGCTTATACCTTATGAAGCAATTTAGCTCATACCTTATGAGCATCACATACCCAACCAATCCCACCATGACAACCAGCACCACCCGTTGGTCCAGTTGTTAGAGCCAACAACAAAAAACAAACACACAAAACCCAAAAACATCCCTAATAGTCCCTCCCATCATGAAGTAAAGATGCCTGAAAAAATCAATGAGTTGTATGCAAGTTCCCAAAAGTTTGAATTTTCAGGAACATACATACATATCATTGATCGTTTTCAGGCATCATTCACCTCATGATGACAAGGATCCATTCATCAGAGTGAACTCGAAGATAACCTTCAAAATACAAGAGACTGGGACCACTCCCATCCAGTCAATGGCCACAGTGTTTAGTGTGTCTTTAGCGAATTTCCCCTATAGGGAGGAAGCTATTACCGTAGGTCCCATGGTAAGACCTAAGCGTGGTACTCTCATAACTTTTTGTTTTGGTGCCCCCAGATACCAAAAACACCGTTCGTTCAAATTAGTATTTATATGTGTGTGTCTGTAAGCACGATAGTGCTCGCAAAAATGGTCTGATCGGAATGAAATTTGGCACAGGCGTGTAAAGTAGTAATTATTCGGATGAGTTTGAAAACCAGCCTGATCGGACTACTGGAAAGGGGGTTAAAGGGGGATATACCCCCCCAAAAAATGGGTTTTTTGGGGGTTTTCACACAGAATAATGTTAGCATCATTGAATTCAGCTCGAAAAAACAAACAGTTTAGTATCTTGAATCATTGCTCTATGTCCATTGGTTACTGAGATATTGTAAGTAGTAAACACAGTAGGTCGTCCCAATTTTAACCTTATGGTTAATAAGTAAAATTCTATATCTCACTTATTTCTCAACATACCTAAATAAAACTTGGTTGTGGCTTAATCTAGATGAGATCTAATATATTTTAGTCTAAAATTCCCTATATTTCCATTTTTGTGGCAGCAAACCTTCATACTCATTCCTCATGTTATTCTTATGGAGATTACAAAAACATGTCATATTTTGCTATGTTCGATCTAAATATGTTTTTGCACATTTGATATTCGCTGAGTATGCAGGTCTGCTGCAACGGGGGTATTTTTACTTTTTATATTTTTGTCAGTTCCAACGACCTGACAAACTAGTAGCACCGCTTGCCATGGCAAGATTAGTCAAGTATGTGATGCTCACTACTCAACAAGGTATTCAAGTAGTACAAGTAAAACAAATTATAAAATTTAAAAAAATTTCAAGAAAATTCTTCTCTTGCGCAGACATATCGGGCAGACTTTTTTCTGTTGGTAGGCATCACGTAGACATGCCTCGCCGAATACGTGGCCACAGGGTTTGGCAAGTATACATTGATTTTCTCCACTGGGATTCAAAAAGCAGATCGGGCAATGAAAATTTGTAGCTAACTTTATAACCCACGTGGTGGCTCGGGCCGTAGAATTTGCTAAATGGAGTGGAACTCTGCCAGGTCTCGAAGGTAACATGGCTTGTGATTGGTGGAAGACACGGTTTGGGGAAGACACAGCTCTCTTGCCACACTCAGCTCTGGGGGTAGATTTTGATCAATAGATTTGGTACGACTTTTTCACTTTTACTAATTTTAATTTACTTATTCCTATCGACATAAGAATTTTATTGAATCGTTTTAATTATTATAAAAGTTGGGAAAAGAACTGTATCAGGACTGAGAATGGTTTCTTACTTGTTCAAAAAGCTGATTGGGTCGGATGCATTTCAAAACTTAGGAATTTCTCAAAGACTTTTTATAACTGCCTATCACAAATACCTCAGAATATTATTTATTGATTTTTTTATTATTAAATGACTGAAGTGGAAGAGGCTCCTGCTGATTCAGGACAGCAACGACAGCAGTGGAATATCCTTCCTCTAAAACTTCTTACTCAAATATTTGTGTGAACAAATAAAAATCTTCACTATTTTTACCTTACAGTATTAAACAATTGAACAGTATTTCTTATTTATCTCATAATAAAATATGTTTAGACACATTCTTGAGCAGTGATCATCAAATTATGGTTTTGTCAATACCTTAGTGTTTAAAGTTAATGGATGTTTTACAAATTGAATAATCAAACTTACACAAATAATGTTAATCATTGGAAACCTTGATAGGTTATAAATAAAAATATTTCTATGTAATTTTGGCTATCGCTCAAAGTAATTTTTTTATTCAATCGAGTGAAGTATAAAAACTTGTCCTTATTGTCATCAAACAATTTAAGGTAATTTTGGGTTTATTACTGTTTTACAGTCTGGTATGTTTAGTTCTGTCATGTCTGCAGTAATGTCTGGTTAATCGAACTTGTATTAAGTATGTGGTTTTTTATTATAAATATTAAATGTCAACCATTCAACAATACTTTTATTGTTGGCAATCATTGTCATGTTAGTTTTATAGATTATAGACATGACCAAGTACCTGTTCAACCCATCATTTTAGAGTAAGCGATAGAAATAAACATATAGTCAGGGTGCCAACCCATTGTAAGTTACGATGACCTGGAAATTTGGGTGGACAGCGATTTTTTTGCTGATTCTGACTCAGTTTTTTGCGCTGATTACGAATCTGCCGGGTGCAACTTTGGCACCCTTGGGCAAACGCCGCCATATTGGAAAAATGGCGGCAAAGAGGTTTTTCAATGTTAACACGATAGAATCCGTAAAAATGGTCCGATCTCAACGAAAATTGGTACAGACGTGTAAAATGGTAATCCCCGAATCGATTTCAAAAACCAGCTCGATAAGACCACCGGAAGTGGGGGTTATGGGGAATAAACCCCCTTAAAATGGGTTTTTTGGTTTTTTTCACATGGTAAAATTAAAATAATCAAAATATCGTTTCCACCATTGAATTTAGCTTAAAAAAACTAACAATTTGGTATTTTTAATCATTGGTCTATGTCCACTGGTTGCCGAGATATTGAAAGCGGAAAAACCGTACACCGTCCCTATGTTATCCTTATGGGGAAAAAATTAAAATTCTATATCTCGCTTATTTCTCAATATATCTGAATAAAACTTGGTGTGTTGCTTCATCTAGTTGAGATATACTGGTTTATGGCCTTAAGTACTCCATTTTTACATTCACGCTGCAGCAAACCTACGTACTCATTTCCCATGCTATCCTTATGGGAAATAAATAAAATAGGCCTACTATAACCTCCATGTTTTTCGACATATCTCGATCAAACTTAGAATAAGCCTCTTCTATTTGAGTTATACTGGGATAATGACTGAAAAACACCAAATATTTACAAACATGCAGAAGCAGTCCTGCATACTCATTTCCCATGTTATTCTTATGAAGAAAATAAAAATATGTCATATACCATTTATGTTGCGTTTAAATATTATTTTAAATGTTTTAAATTCCCTAGATATGTAGATCTACTGCAATGGGGTTATTTAAGATGTCTAACAATTTCATTAATTTCCATAGCTTTTGAGTAAAAATATAATTGTTAATTCCCAAAACATTTATTTCAGCCAGAAGCTGTTCCCAAAATTTAACTTAAATTTCGGGACCCGCCGAGCCTGACCTTATTTTTTTAAAAGCTCGGTCCTCAAACACAACATTTATTCCTTTGATTAGCAGTACTTACCAAACACAACATAATTGAAGTTAACACTCACTAAGCCTGGCCCCCCCATGTGAATAAAACCATTTTGTTTACCTTCCCTTTGCTTTAAAAACTCCATAAAAACCTATATCTCGCTTTTTTATTAGCATATTGAACATATCAGAATACAATTTGGATTGTGGCCTGAACTAGTCGAGATATATTTTATATTAGCCGCACTGAGTTGTCTCATCGCGATTGAGGCAGCGACAATCTGCCAGTTTATTTGAGGAAACTATTATAGTACATATACCTTGTATGCTATTCACTGCTGTAATATAAAGAAATAAAAGGTGCACTTACGGATATAAATATTACTTATTTATTAAAGTTACTTAGAAAAAAGGAGCTGTTATGTACAATGGAATGATCATCTGCTATTCTGTTTGACTTAGATTTCATTAAAAGGAAAATCTTCTTCCTGACGTAGTTCATCTCTCATTGTATTTTATAAATGCTATGGAAAAGTATGCTTCAATCAACAAACCAGAATGAGAGATGAACTACTTCAGGAAGAAAATTTTCCTTTTAATGAAATCTAAGTCAAACAGAATAGCAGATGATCATTCCATTGTACATAACAACTCCTTTTTTCTAAGTAACTTTAATAAATAAGTAATATTTATATCTGAAAGTGCGCCTTTTATTTCTTTATATTACAGCAGTGAATAGCATACAAGGTGTATGTACTATAATAGTTGCCTCAAATAAAGTGGCAGATTGTCGCTGCCTCAATCGCGATGAGACAACTCAGTGCGGCTAATATAAAATATATCTCGACTAGTTCAAGCCACAATCCAAATTGTATTCTGATATGTTCAATATGCTAATAAAAAAGCGAGATATAGATGTTTATGGAGGTTTTAAAGTGAAGGGAAGGTAAACAAAATGGTTTTATTCACATGGGGGGCCAGGCTTAGTGAGTTGACTTCAGATTATGTTGTGTTTGGGTAAGTATTGCTAATTAAAGGAAAAAATGTGTTTGAGTTGTGTTTGAGGACCGAGCTTTTAAAAAAATAAGGTCAGGCTCGGCGGTCCCGAAATTTAAGTTAAATTTTGGGAACAGCTTCTGGCTGAAATAAATGTTTTGGGAATTAACAATTATATTTTTACCCAAAAGCTATGGAAATTAATGAAATTGTTAGACATCTTAAATAACCCCATTGTAGTAGATCTACATATCTAGGGAATTTAAAACATTTAAAATAATATTTAAACACAACATAAACGGTATATGACATATTTTTATTTTCTTCATAAGAATAACGTGGGAATAAATGAGTGTGCAGGTCTGCTTCTGCATGTTTGAAAATCTTTGGTGTTTTTCAGTCATTATCCCAGTATAACTCAAATAGAAGAGGCTTATTCTAAGTTTGATCGAGATATGTCGAAAAACATGGAGGTTATAGTAGGCCTATTTTATTTATTTCCCATAAGGATAGCATGGGGAATGAGTACGTAGGTTTGCTGCAGCGTGAATGTAAAAATGGAGTACTTAAGGCCATAAACTAGTATATCTCAACTAGATGAAGCAACACATCAAGTTTTATTCAGATATATTGAGAAATAAGCGAGATATAGAATTTTAATTTTTTCCCCATAAGGATAACATAGGGACGGTGTACGGTTTTTCCGCTTTCAATATCTCGGCAACCAAAGGACATGGACCAATGATTAAAAATACCAAATTGTTAGTTTTTTTAAGCTAAATTCAATGGTGGAAACGATATTTTGATTATTTTAATTTTACCATGTGAAAAAACCAAAAAACCCATTTTTAAGGGGGTTTATTCCCCATAACCCCCACTTCCGGTGGTCTTATCGAGCTGGTTTTTGAAATCGATTAGGGGATTACCATTTTACACGTCTGTACCAATTTTCGTTGAGATCGGACCATTTTTACGGATTCTATCGTGTTAACATTGAAAAACCTCTTTGCCGCCATTTTTCCAATATGGCGGCGTTTGCCCAAGGGTGCCAAAGTTGCACCCGGCAGATTCGTAATCAGCGCAAAAAACTGAGTCAGAATCAGCAAAAAAATCGTTGTCCACCCAAATTTCCAGGTCCTCCTTGCTGGCGCCCTGACTAATAGACCAGACATTACTTATCAACAAATAGTGTATTCTCGGATCATAGAAACTCAAGTTTGAGCCTAAACTGCAACGCAACCAGTTGAAAAATAAAAACGCAAACTATATAATTATTTCTGGAGTTAATTGTGAATTGATGTATTTTAACAAGTTTTTATTGGATTTTATTGATTAACAAGTTTTTATTGGATTTTATTGATTTTAACCCTTGAGCGGGCGCTTCACCGGTAAAACGGCAGCGGGCGCATGCGGAGTTTTACCCCGCAACCCTAAATCGCACAAATTTAACCCATTTTACTTGTTTCATGACGAAATATTTTATTTTAATGTTGACAAACGTCATTAGGAATCACATTTCATCAACGATACAATTAATTGTTTAACTTAAAGGTGTAATATTTCAATTGAACATAGGAAGTAACTGGTATAAAATATGTATTAATTTTTATTTAATTTTTTGGACTTATCCTTTCTCTTATTTTTTTTCGAAAGCGATAGGAAAAGTCCAAGAAATTAAATAACAATTACAAATCATTCGCTATTATGAATTTTTTAATAGGTGTTTCTTACGGGAGAGGGTGCTCCGCAAACTGACACGGCACCTCTGGGTTGCAAATAATGAGGTACCAAGGGGGGGTGGGAGGTATAAATAGCTTTAGGAGATTCCTGGAATGAGGGGCATAAAGTACGGAGCCGGACACAGCTGCCGACACCCATTATGTCTGTTTATTTTAACATAAAAAACACATGCGGAGGAAAACTCCGCATGCGCCCACTCGAGGGTTAAGAAAGTCTGTAGGTAGGTTGAATGAAAAAAGTTCTGGGTTTTTTGCAGTTTTCGTACAATGGCACAATGAAAATTGATATTGTAAAACCTACTCCAAATGTTCCTACACTGGTAGAACATGTGTTTTTATAACATATTTACAAGTTCCAGTATTTCTTCATTGTTTGAAGAAAAGTTGGTATTTTATTGTTAAAGTCTTACTTTGAGTTTGGATTTTGTTCAGGGAAGGGACAGAATTCAGCTAGCTTACCTGAAGAAATAATTTTCAAGTCAGCACAGAGAAATACTAAGATCTATACATTATTTGAGTTTGGATTGTAATATAAACGTCAATGAAAGTTTGATTTGTAGCTCTTATTATATGGAAGAATAACATATAGCTAATATTTAGCGGTATAGTCTAAAAATATTAACTTAAGAATAAACAGAGTAGAGCTGTGGTGTTTTTTAACAGTTGGGAAAGGTCAGAAAAATGTTGGAAAATTCATATGTGAAATCTGGTAGATTCCCTGCTTTTGTTTTACAACGGCTGGCAAATTTCTCGGACACATTATGGCAATATTAGCTCTTAATTAGGCTGTATTCTGCCTGTGAATATCGGTTGTACTGCAGCAAACAACACTTGGTTGTATAGTGGCCGTAAAATCTGTCATTTCTATAGCGGCCACCAAATCTGTGTTTGTATTTCATGTGGAAAATCTCGATCGTATTTTGAGACAAATATTTTGATTACTTGCAGCCATTAAGTATCTTAGTTGTACCATAAATCAACCAAATTTGTAGGAATCACAGTGATCGGAAAATTTATTTCGGTCATTTTGCAGTAATAAAATCTTGGTTGTATCAAGACAGACCAGCTGACATACTCTACAGTTGTAAATCGGTGGTATCGCAACCGGGTTAAATCTCTTTCCCGTATCGCTGTCAGTAAATCCCTGGAACATTTTGTGGCCGTCACTTGGGATACTTTTTCAACAACACTCAGCATCTAACAAATTTTAAGGGGGGTGGGGTTTGGGTCCAAAATATATTCTGATTTTTGAAAGGCGCTTTTTTGTTGAAAATTTAATCCAGGTCACATAACTGGGAAATCCCAAATTTAATTCATCGCCCTCCTTTTTGAGCTGATACATACCAATCATATCTACTTACAGCCTAAAGACCTTCTTAGAATTCAACAACAAATTTTTAATACATCAACAATCACACAATTAAATTCCCAAATGATTATATAGTTTGTGTTTTTATTCCTTAACTTGTTACGTTGCAGTTTAGGCACAAACTTGAGTATCTGAACTTTTTGATCCGAGTGTAGACGGCAGTGCTTGGCAGCTCTTGTTAAAAGAAAATTAATTTGGCAGTCAATTTTTACTGTAATTATCTAACTAATTGACACATTCCTTGTGAATCTTTAGTTCCTATAGTTTTTTACTTCAATCCTTTCCTTTGATGCATCTATTTTGATAGTAAAAATTGTGTCTATATTATGAATGAAAACCTCCACATAAAAAAATTTATGTACAGACATTCAATTTTATTTTCAGTGTAAACTATAACATATTAGACTATATTTAAACTTTTATATTTTTAATATTTTTCATGTTCTAGCTAATTTGTAAAGTAGTTATCGACTTCAAAGCAATATATGAAGACACGTATCATTTTATGTAGCAAGTCATTAATGTTTTACTGTTTTAAAATTAAACAAATTTAGAGGTCATGTTGGATGTGAACTTGTTTTTATAACGGTTTTCATTGTAAACTTGTTTTCTCTTACATTTCTTGTAACTGTCTCACCAATACTCGTAAGTTATTGATCTAACTTAAGGTGATAACTCTAAGATTAAGTTTAAGATTGAAATTAGTCTGCCCAAGGCCATTTTATTTCAACTTATCTGAAGTTGAAGCATAGGCAGCCTCATCCTTGAGTGTCTTAGGTCTAAAATTCCTTTAATCTATCTGGCATTTGAACAACTGGCACTTAATTTGGAGCTGATTCCTAATTTTTTATATCAGCTCCAAGTGGATAAATAGACTAAGGCTTATTTAGACCTGTATTGAAGCTTAAGGTTAGAACTAGTCTGGGATTAAAGTGATCTTATCATAGGCTACTTTTTTTATCATTGCGATTTTTATGAAGCTAACCAAAGTTTTTTTCAAATTTACAGCTATTCAAGTTTTCAACAACAAAATATCTTTTAAGAAACAGCTATTACCTTTTATTTACAAGTGATGTAATGTTTCCTGAATCAGTTAGTTCAAATTAACAATGCTAGTTTCAATTTTTATTTGGGAACATTGTTTGTCGAGAATGTTTATGAATGAAGGGTTAATTTAACATTGGACTGTTTTACTTCATGGTTTTGTTTCGAGACTCTTTTTTTAGTACGACAGAAAAACAATAATTAATTGTTTTATAAAAAAAGGTTAAAATAAACATTGGAAGTAGACATTTGAAAGGAGTTCTTACTGTAGTTGATACTGATTTATGTTATCAACAAAATTCCACATATACCGGTGGTACTCTAACCTTTGATTGATATTAATACTTATTCCAAGATGACTGTTATTGGTAGGGGCTGCCTGTAATCGACCGATGTCTTGTCAAAATGTTTTTGTCAGTTAGATACTTTTCAGTGTAAAATAATAATAATATGTCAGAAGAAGCAATAAGATATTTATTGGCTAACCAAATTAATGATTATCACTTGATCATTCACCTATTGCAGATTACACTATCCCAATAGAAAAATTGCAACAGCATTTGTTAGATTTACTTTGACAATCAAAAAAAAGGCTACTGTGCTATTAGGGCAAGTTTGTAGATGTCACTATTGTATGATAATTACTTTATATTATAGGTGTTAAATAGATATTTTCGATATTGCTTGTTTTATCCTTTGAGTTGACTGTGTTTCCTATTTTTCGCCATGTATTATATTTAATATATAGATTATATTTTATTTGTATGTTTATATTTATCGCTTGATTGAAAAGACCTTTATATCATTGAGCCGGTTAGTGGAGGAGACATTTCCTGTCATAAGTACAAATGTTTCGACAGTTTCAGTTTTCAATTTGTACTTTTGATTTGAATGTTATAGTGCCATCGAATAAAGTTAGATGTAACAAATAATTTTATCTGTGTAATTAGTCGGATGTTTTCTTAATTACAGATCGTAACTCGTTAGTTTAAGGATTAAGTGTAAATAAATTGGGCATTGTGTTGAGGAAACTTGACATCACAAAAAACCACCCCATCGCAACAAATATTGCATCACAATAAACTATTTGTCTGACAAAACTGCAGTAAAAATCGAGTAGTTATTTAGTGATTGAACGGACAATAATTGTGTTGGAATTCCACATGTTATCAAAGCACCGCAGTCACTTTGTTATATTAAATTGTACATCTGTAATCAAAACATGATCAAGATCTCTCTAGTAGAATAATTTACCTTAAGGCAATTTAAAATTGTCACTAAATGGAATAAATATTATTGAGTATCAGCTAAGCACAAAACAAGCAAAACTCTGCTTCTTTTTTTGTAAAAAAGCATCACAGTTGAAAAAAAGATAAATTATTTTATGCTTATGATCATTGTATATTTCACTATTATATTTAGGCCGTCATAAGTTTAATCCTTTTGGTTCTAAAGGGTAATAAAATATATTTTGCAAAGCGCTTTGTGAGAAACAGGATTGTAAATATTGTAAGTAACGATTTGATACGCAGGCCCCTTGTCGCTGATCTGTAGGTAGAGGTGTTTGTGATATAAATTTTGATTTTTAATACATATGAACACCGTTAATTTCTTAATTGCCATTTATGTGTTGGTGCCTTTTATGAAATAAACTCCAAGGCTTATAGTGATAAAGCACAGTATAAAAGAAACTATCTAATTCTTTTGCACTATTGTTTGCCAATCATTTTTTGTGTAATTAATTAAATTTTGATTGAGTTATCTTTGGAGTATGCTTAGTGTCATCGTCTTAGTGTTTAAAATGTCCTATAAAAAGTAATTTTTTACCCGACTGTATGCTCAATATCCTTTTAGTCAGAGATTCTATGTGAATATAGTGGAGTACATTTCAAACTTATGATTCTCTATTGTGTGTTTTATAATTTAAAACTAGGTTAAGGCGTGACTGAAGTTATTGCCTATTTTGATTCAAATCCTACTTTGTCAGAATATGGCTGACCTTAAAAATAAATATTTTCTACATATCAATTAATTGGATCCTGATTCAATTTATGCAATTAAATTCACACATTATGTGAATTGTATTTAACTAACAAAAACTTTTTCTCTATTTACTTAGTGCAAATAGAATCCTAATCTTTTATATTAAAATCTTTTCAAGATTTCCCCAGTTTTCTCACGTCTTTGGGTTTACCCAAAAAGGTAATTTTAAAAACTGTTCATATTGTATAAAAAAAATAACCACTGGTCTCTAAAATTCCATTTTGGATCTGCATTGTTGATCAGCATGGTTTGAATCGAAATTTTTGGCGAGATTACAAACTTTTGTACTAGCTGCGCTTCTGTCTTGTATTTATAACTAAATGTACAAATTGTATAGTTTTAATATTTATATCGTGTAATCGACTAGTTTTAATTTTGTGCCTCTAATATTTGATGTTGTAATTACTTTCCGTTTTCATCAATCAACTTATAATATGTAGTAATGTTTGTTTGTGTCATGTAGTTATATCATACACAATTTGTATTAAAAGACTTACTCAGTCTCTTTGAAACTATTTTTGTGTTGGTCTCATTATAAATTAATCAGTTTATTATTATCCGAAGGATGTTTATTTTTGTATTTAATTTATTTTGGTTGCTATTTTATGTCAGTCTACATTACTATCACATTATATTTAGTTAATTATATTTTTACTGTTCATTGACATAAAAATAAACTTTTATAAACTTGTATTTCCTTTTATTATGTAGTTAAAACCATTTTATTTGTAGCCAATTGAATTACGATTGAAAATAACTCTTTCCCCTCATTTATTGTAGCTATCAACAGATTTTGAACTGTTACCTAATTTGAAAAGAATTTCAGGTTAGACATATGCATCACACGTTTTTTAAACAATATCTGTCAATTTCAGTTGTCACAAGAACTCAAATTCGCCTTTCATTTCTACAACCAAGAGGTTTTAATGCAACTGCATTAGAATTCTGTAAAATAATTATACGATGTTGTTATAACTTTCACAAATACTGCTCAGGGTGTCTACCAGTTGGGAATTCAGGGAAAACGTTAGAGAGTTTTATGGTTGGGAATAATTGGGAATAAGTAATGAATTTCAACCTTAGTTCAGGAGATTCAAATTGGCCATTAAAACTTACGAAATAGCCGTTTTCGTCGTTATTACCGTCGCCTCGGCCTGCAAATCACTTGATTGGATCGCGGCAGACAAATTTTTCAGTCATCGTGACCAGAAAATCTGTTGATAATACCGCTGCTGGCAAATCTTCGTCGTATTACATCCGGAAAATCACTCGCTCGTTTCGCGGCCGACAATTCACTCGTGTCCGCTCATTTCTTGGTTATAGGCTAATCGGGAATCGCGCGCTCTTTTCACGGCCGTCACATGAAGGTAAAAAAATTGGTCTTATACTCTGGACGGCAAAACCCTCAGTCGTTTCGTGGCCCTCGAATCTTTCGGTGTTATTGCGGACGGAAATCTTTGACTTGTTTTGCGGCCGGCAAATCTCTTGGATGCATCGTGCAGCGCATTGCGGTCGTAGGACTTCTCTGTTGTGAAATCGCTCGTTTTGGGACCGAAACAGTGGCTTCGCAACAGATGAGTTTTTTTGTCCTTTTCGCAGCATCACTCTCTTGAAATTTAATGCTCTGAAATTCCGACATGGCCGGGCCAGTGAAATGCTGGCTAATATCTCAGCAACTACTTGGGTTTGAACCTTCATATTTGGGCACTATGCAGTACTAACCTAGTATTAACTGCTAGTATAATTGAAAATTCCTTTTTCTATCATGGCCGAGCTGCCAAAAAGTTGCTGAGGAAAATTTAGGTTTTAACTCAGCAATGGCTACGGTACTAACTGAAATGTTTGGGAATTATGCTAGTATTAACCTAGTATTAATTTCTGGTATGGTTTACATTATGAAATTCAAAAATGGCTGAACTCAAATTTCCTTGGCCCAGCAAAATATTTTTGTTATTTACTCGTAACTCGTATGTGGTAAGAGTACTAACTCTAATTTTCGGGTACTATGCAGTACCCTAATATTAACCAGAACCTACCAGGGGCCAGGTACCAGGGGCCTGGTACCAGGGGTACCAGGACCTAATATTAAGTCCTGGTATATTTGAAGTCCCGAGATGGCCGGGCCAGCGAAATGGACCTAATTTTTAGGCTTGGATAAACAATGAGCTGTATCAATCTTCTCAGAACTAAACTGGAAATTTAATGCAACACTGAATCTTTTTAGGAAATTTAATGCAACACTGAAACTTGTTATTAAGTCCATGACACTTTCATTTGCATTCATTCAGTTACTCCATCCTAAGTGTTGACACGTTGGTATTGTAAGCAATCTTTTAATCGAATAGCAGCTAGACCCTTTAAATTACTATTTTCAGTCTTTAATGAAGTAATATTACACTTACAATGTGAAATATACTCTTATTTCCTGGTAAGTAGTTAGGACAGTTCATCCATTTTTTTGAGCGTCTTTGTCAGTGCAGATTGATACCACCTTGGTCACTCCGCACAGCATTATCTCACTGAGAATCATGTCAAGTTTATTAACCTCTGTTTTATCCGGCATTTTATTTTCTTTATAGACACTAACAGTGTTGATCTTACAGTATGAATATGTCTCGTCATTGGCGACATGACACAGGTTTTATGTCCGAGGTATAATTACACAAGGTACACGGCCACGGCACACAGTCCTAACCTCTCTCAACCACAACCACACACAAATAGATACCAACTAATATTCAATGTTTACTTAAACCAAAGCTAAAGGTCGCCTTAGACTGATAAACATCTTCCATCCAATGATGTTACTCGGACTAGTTTCATGCTAAAAACATTCAGATCAGATAAATAGATATAAGAGCTGATTTGCATGATGTGTTCACACAGTATGAGCCATTCCCTCAAATGAAGGGGTCCACCGTAAAATGTTCCAACCGACAAAAACCTAGTTTCGAGTAATCAAGTGTTGAAAGTTTAATTGTAAGTTTATGGTTTTTCAAGGTTAGAACTTACAATCATATATAAATTTTAATACCCAATTTATAACATCATAATGTAGCCTTATATTAAATTTTTACTTGCCATTATGCTTTTTAAAACATTTTACGTGTTTTTTTGGGGGGGATATAACGTTCTAAATGACTGGCGTTTGAAACGTTCTCTGACGGACTACCCCCTTCTGTTTTGGAAGAAAATATCTGGGAGTGTAGGAAAACCAACATAAACGAAAATAAAACTGAATACAAAACAATTTTATTGGTCTAAGAGTACAAAAACGTAAATTTGTTACATAGCGTGATTCGTCATTTTACTTAAAGTTATCCAAAGGTGGCACCTAAAATGTTATTCTCCTCACCTCTTTTGGGCTAATTTTCCAGGCCTTGGCTACTTAGGTTTTGAAATATAAGGTAATCTAGATTTTCTATATTCCTTCCACTTTCGAATATTTACTTCACACGCGATTAAATAAATATAATAATAATAAATATGTGTTTTATTTTTACATACGCGATTTTGGTTGCTGGGCGACGACGCAACGACTGGCGGGGAGTCAATCTTGCGGCGAATAGAATGTTATTCCCCAGAAAGTCCGTGCAGTCCCGCGAAGCACGCCAACTTTGACAGACGAAATCAGGGCTGCCAACTCAAATATCTTCAAAACAAAATATACCACGGTGTAGCTCGTGTCCTAGAGAACCTTTTTCACTGAATATCTCCGATTTTGAAATTTTGTCGCTTTGAACGTTTTACGGGGGACCCCTTCAAATAAAATATAAAACGGGCCTAAAGATGGTACCACTGGATTATCTAGATTATTAATTAAAGGCCAAACCAAGTCAGCACTATAGATATCACAAAAGTAGGAACTAAAACGATGTTGATTATTAAGATAATAATAATTTAGTGTTGATTTTAACATCAAAACTTTGTACATCATACACAACTTTACTTTGTGACCTCAAAGTTTACAAAAAATCTAATTCTTCAATTTTTTATCATTAATCTATCAAAAAAGTAATCTTATAATTTGACTAAGTGAAAAAAGATATATTGCTAACAATCGTTTAGCGTTGAGAATTGAAACCAAATATATTTTAAAACATTAAATGTCAAAAAGTTTAATTATTTTAGTAATAGTTTTAATTTATAAATAAAGAAAATAATATTTCTTCAAATTTGTTTTATATTTTTGAACAATTGAGGTCATTGTCTTTTTTACCCAGACTAATAATGATTAGGGAAATGCCCAGCACTAGCAAACAACCGCGCTGTAAGTTTTTTTCTTTATTGTAAACTTTGTTTAAACCAAATCAGTCTGTGACCAATCTTCCATTATAATTATTGTTGTTTATATTCATAAATTGAAAAAGAAGAAATATGTTTTGAAAGCCTTTCAGACAAGCAGATTTTTTGTTGCATTTGGCCTAAAGTGATATAACTATTGACACCGTTCCTAATCTTAAGGATTAAATAAATCAAGACATTTTCAACCTTGAGTATACACAGAGGGTCTTAAAAATTTGTTGAAATCCTTTAATTTTTTTATTTTTAAGTGAAAGACATTCATTCCAGTATAAAAGTTCTGGTTAAAGAAAAAACAAGACAATATTCCTTCATAAACTGTTCTTCTGTTTTTTTTTCATCTGCCACTTTCATAGAAGGGCATTGTAGTCGATATTTTCAACGGTATTTCCCACAATTTTCCTCGGTGTCCAGTGGGTTTTGGGAGATATTTGGAGTTTCCCGTTGTTTATGTAAGGTAATCCCTCATATCCACTCGGTCTGATCCCTGTCTGAAAAATATTTTATAATTAGATAAAGAAAAAGTTAACACTTCCAAAACTACATTTATCATCTCATAGACTGTTAAAAGATATTTGATATTGGGTTTGTTACAATTTATTACACCATGCAGTCTCTATTCCACACACTTAATTTTTCCTAGATGGCTGTAATTTGTAAACAGCTATTATTTGATTTCTATTTATTTACATTTTCCTTTTTTCGTTGCTAGCATGGCTACTCATACAGTAAGGCCCAATGTTAAATGTTTTCCACTTTATAAATTGATTTTACTAAGTTATTAGTTATTTTCTGGCCAAATAACCTGCATAGAACTTTTTTTTGGGTCATAATTTAGTTATTTCTAGACTTTGAAGGAAATCCTCTGAGCCGTTTTCGAGATAATTGTGCAATGAAGCATATAAAGCAAACATTGCTCATATTAAGAGTATAGGATGTACATTTAGGTTTATCAAATAACACGTCAAGCAAGCCAGATTTACACAAAAGAAAGTGCAGGACTGGTTTTATATTTTTTTATTCTTTAACACATTGAGTGCCACCACTATGGCGATGAAACCTACCCAGGGGCCAAACCTAAAAAAGTGCAATAACACATTCCTTTCATTATATATGTTACTGCAGATAATTTTAAAGTTGACCATAATTAGTTTTTATGACGTTTTATGATGTCATAATGAAGCAGTGCATTTGCACCGGTTGGCCACTATATGCTAGTCTGGTATAGGATATAGGCCTATTCCTCCTACTATATAAAATTGTGCATTGGTGAAATCTAATAAAAATTCAAAAAAGTAGATCATAATTAGTTTTTATGACGTTTTATGACGTCACAATACAGCGGTGCACGAAAGGGATGCTGGAAAAAGACCAGCTCTCAATCATAATAAATACAGCAGATTGCCATGTGCCCAATTTTGTAAACGCTGTGTTCACGAAAGGGATGCTGGAAACAACCCGCTCTATATCATAACAAATACAGCAGAGCCCCATGTGGCCAATTTTGTTAACGCTATGTTCACGAATGGGATGCTGGAAAAAGACTAGCTCTCAAACACAGCAGCGCGCATTGCGGCCGATTTTGTAAACGCTGTGTTCACGAATGGGACACTGGAAAAAGAAACCAAGGTCACCCAAATAACTATTAGAACCCTACCAAGTGGCCAATACTGAAAATAGTGTTTTTATAAGAGGCCTCGTCGTCATGGAAGCTATGTTCAACAATGTGTATTAGCGGTGCACCTGCACCGCTCGGCCCCCGGTTAGAGATTCGGTGCAGTGCAAGCGCACCGCTTGGCACTCAACGTGTTAAAAAAATAATTTTCTTACGTTTTGTGGCGACTAATAGATGGCTCGGGCCCTAGGCTGCAGGCTAGTTAACCCTCGAGCGGGCGC
The DNA here is from genome assembly GCA_035578135.1 of Flexamia atlantica. Classification (NCBI taxonomy): domain Eukaryota; kingdom Metazoa; phylum Arthropoda; class Insecta; order Hemiptera; family Cicadellidae; genus Flexamia; species Flexamia atlantica. The sequence goes on along the minus strand of JAQJVK010000007.1, from coordinate 50,141,161 downwards.
ACGCGGAGTTTTCCTCCGCACGTGTTTTTTATGTTAAAATAAACAGACATAATGGCTGTTGGCGGTCGTGTCCGGCTCCGTACTTTATGCCCCTCATTCCAGGAATTTCCTAAAGCAATTTATACCCCCACCCCCCCCCTTGGTACCTCGTTAAATGCAATTCAGTGATGCCGTCTCAGTTTGCGGCGCGCCCTCTCCCATTACACAGACACAGATACCAATTTTTAAAATTCATAATACCAGTGGATTGTAATTATTATTAATTTTTTGGACTTTTCCTTTTGCTTTTGAAAAAAAGAAGCGAAAGGAAAAGTCCAAAAATGTAATTAATAATTAATACATATTTTATACTAGCAAATTACTTGCTATATTTAATTAAAATATTACACCTATTAAGTTGAAAAATTAATCGAATCGACGATGAAATGTGATTCCTTATGAAGTATGTCAACATTTAAATACAATATTTCGTTATAAAACAAGTAAAATTGGTTAAATTTATGCAATCTAGTGTTGCGGAGTAAAACTCCGCATGCGCCCGCTCGCGTTTTGCCGGTGAAGCGCCCGCTCAAGGGTTAACTAGTAGTTAATCAGGCCCTGTGTATAATGAACAAAAAAGATATCTTCAATTCATTTTACTGGGTCATTGAGAAAGTTTGCAGGAAATAAAATAATTATAGTTCTCAAATTTTTAGGATAATAGAACAAAAATTTTTGTTAATTTCACAAAATCAAAAAAAGTTTTGCACACTTTATAATTTTTCGATGTACTTTTGGTCACTCTGCAAGCATCAGCCATCAGTTGTTTACGGCCCAAGGATCATCAAATCAAATCAAATATCTCTTTATTGTCACAAAAAACATCTCATATCCAGAATGACATTGTCAAATTCTTAGCCTAAAAAATAACCAAATTTAAAATATAAAACCTGCAGTGATTATAATTTTACTCTTTCTATCTTATCTGTCAGGTTTCTGAAACAGAATAATAATTTTTCAAGTGGGTATACGTTTAAACTTTTTTTTAAGTTTCTCTATATTATTAATACAGTGGAACCTGGATAATTCGAACCTCAAGGGACCAGCCAAAAACTTCGAATTATCCATAAATTCAAATTAAAGAAGCTCTAAAGAATGAGGCCAAAACATTAAAACTTCACATTGTGAATTTAACCTCTATATCAAATTGACATTCTAAGAGAATAAATTCATCAACAAACGATAATTATAAGGGTTCAAAAACAGTAATCATAAAACAGAAATAACAACCCTAAAGTATAAACTAAGTACGAATACAAAGAAACATTTCTGATAGAAAAAATACAGTATCTTCTGCTACTTCTGAACTTGATACAGGCTACCAACTTAACTTCGTGTAACATTGACAATTACACGAACTGACTGTCCGCTAAAGTGAGTGTTTTATAGGTCCGAGATTTTGTCGACATGGTCACTACACTTATTTAATGTTACGTAAAAACTTTCAAACACTTAAAAACAAGACTTTGCACAAATAAAAAAACACTTTGTTTGAAGGACGATCGAAAACAATGGAATGCTGCACTGGAATTCGGAAGTTAGTTTGGCTGGTGGGGGGGTGGGAAGGGGGTCGCAGTGTTGAGTAGCCTTTGTGTCGACATAGAAAACTGCGCATCAGGTCTGGCGCATGGTTCGTCTGCCGGGAGCCGTTCTGCACAGAATCAAGCGCGAAAAGACTAGTGGCGCTGCCACGGCGAGCGCAACCCTTTTCCGAAGCCAGTCAGTGTTCTGTACTGTTTTAATTTACATTATTGGTGTCGAGTTACAAGCGATGTTGGGGCAGGGTGGGAAGCCTGGGAGGTGGAAGGGATGAGTCATTTGACCATAACCTGACACGCCATAGGTCTGACGTTAATTTTTTATTGAACGTCGTAGTAAAACGTGTTTTCCAATGAATTTGTAACTATTTTCAGTAATGGAATGAAATTGATGTACCTTAATTTGGCACCTAAAAAATTCGAATTATCCAAAATAAAATTCGAATTATCCATGATTTTTTAGCATTGTTTAGATACAAAATGCCAGGGACCAAGAAAAATATTCGAATTAAAGAAGATTTCGAATTATACAAGTTCGAATTATCCAGGTTCCACTGTATTTTGCAAAACAGCGGGCAGATAGTTGAAAAGTCTAAGACTCATATAATATGGAGACGTTTCATACAGGCAGAGGCGGTGGATACTTGAGGCGGTGGATGGATACGTCTTGGATACTGTGATTGTTTTTTGAAACACGTTTTGTATTGATGATCAAGTTGCTTTTGGATGTAATACTGATGTATGAAGAGGTGGACTAGATGTTAGTCATATGTTAGAAAATCAGTTATTTATACTGATTTTTATTTTTAAAGAGACTGAAAGTTTAAAGTTAAAGTTTATTTTTAAAGTTTATATGAAAGGAAGGCAATGTTAACATTTCATACTCTTCAAATAATGGTTTACAAGTCTCAGAGTGATCGTCAGCAGAAGTGGATGCGTTGTCTTAAATGTTGCAGATCTGTTACCGATTTATAATTTTTTTATGTATTCACATAAAAGGTCTATGTGTATTAAGTCTGGGCTTCCAAGTGGCAATTGAATCAGCACTACTAATCCAATGATCAGGAATGAAATCAAGTATTGGCTGGATGTTTGGAGAGCAACTAATATAATGCACATATAAAAATCTAGATTTAAGAAGAACTTGTTGAGTTGTCTGCTTATTCAGAGTAACAACTAAATTGAATCTTGATAAAATATTAATAAAACAAAAGCATGTTCTGAGAATTATTTTAAAATCAAAACAAGATGATTCTACTAAAACTCATTTTGCTGAACTCAAAATTTTAAAAGTGTAAGGGCGATGTATCCTTGATACAGTAATGATTGTGAAAACCAAATCTAAACCAACAGACACTGTGAGACCTAATCATCAACATAACACCAGAAATAAAAATGATATCATAATTCCTCAGCATAAGACAAAATGTTTTGAAAAGAAACTATCCTACATGGGATCAAAGTTTTTGAAACTTCCTCCCAGTAACATTAAAAATGAAACAAACCTAAACAAATTCAAAAAACGCTTAAAAGAACACTTGATCTCCCTAGCTCCCTACTCAATTGATGATTTTTTTCTCTGCCTCTAAGTATATCTAATAAATATAACACTTTTCATTTTGCAGAGACCTGTATAGTACTAGACATGAACTTGTATATATATGCCATAGCATAGTAGTATTTGATATAGATTTCTTGATGCTATTCGTAACATACAATGTACATTTTCATTGAATAAAGATATTTGAATTGAATTGAATTAAATTTAATTGTGAATTCAACAAAAGTATGTAGTACTTGTTTTTAAATATCACAGATATTTAATGAATTGTGGACCCTGTGCTGAGAGTATGTGAACCATTTCTGCGGTTATTACAAGTACGGAGAAGGAGGATTACCTTGGACCGAATCAAATTGGCACGCTCGTTGGACAGCCGAGAAGATAACTCCAGAATTCTCTGGTCAACATCTTGAATGTCTTTTTCTATTGTGTCTTCCATCATCTAAATGAAACGGACAAATTAAGGTTCGTACTGAACAAAATTGATTCAGTATCTAATTACTAATCTCAAGGGTTTAAAACAGAGATAAAAGAGCATTGAGCCTTGCGAAAAATCAAATAAGAATTGATTAATGGAAATGAGGTGTAACATGCAAGACGTAACACGTCAAAACCAAAGTACAACAGTATAGTAGCAGTAATGTTCTTGCTTGGATGAAGGTGATTTCTTTGATCATAATCGACTAAAAAGGAGCAATTTTTTATTGGCATATCAGTAAGGTATCGACTGCTATTTTCATACAATATTAAACAAATACAATTGGGGCAGTGATAACAGCTCAAAGTACAAAATTTGCTTTTGTCATGAAAAGAAATAATTTTTAAAAATGTCTGTGAAAAGATTGTTTTAGGGATGTTTAAGAATATTTAAGAATGCATCCAAAGGTATTATGAAAATGTGTCGCTGTTACATCATATTCAAACGTTTAATTGATAATCGACATAATTTTAGATAGGTTCACTAAAAATCTGATTTGTTTTTTTTTTGGAGGGAGGTTGCAGCTGTATTATGGAATGGTTAGTTCACAATTGAAAAAGCAATGTACATCAGTCCGTTTGTCATTAACATTAATTTTATTATTCATCAAAGGATTGAGTCCTTTAGTATCAATCAGGCCGGGGGCTCCCTTAAATATAAAGGCTCCCTCTTGTGACCGACTCAAAAATGTATAATTTCGTTTAACCTTTTAAAAATTAAAACTAAAACCATATAGGTATTTTTCATTTATAAAACAGATCTCCTAAAATGTTTGGCATAACTTAGTAATCGTTATTATTACTACCCTACCCAGCAACGGCACCAGAAACCCCTTCAAACCCACCGCCGCCGTCTCGCCTACAGCTCCCAAAAACAGCTCGTCCCAAGGTTGGTAGCAGTGGCTGCTCTCAGACTGTGCTATGAGACGTTTTTTCTGCTGTTTTTGTTTCTTCGTGTTGTTTACATATTATATTTAATTACCTATTTATTTATTATATTCTACTGTATTTATTGAATTCATGTTATGTCAGAGACCTACATGTTTATCGGCATGGTGAAAATTAAAAATATTTACAGAGCTATAAAATATTTACAGAGCTATAAATATTTACAGAGCTATAGCTGTGTTTTCTTTTCACATCTGGTTGCAAACAGATCTATAGCTATGGGACAGAGTCATTGCATTGGGGTCGCATGACTTGAGGGCACCAATCAGTAGTAGCGTACAGTCTTCTGCAATACATTATAGTGTTCTAAGAATATTTTTATAGTATAATAATGAAACTATAAGGCGGAAGAGGTGGGGAAGTCACACTCATCAGTCACCAGTCAGAGGCATGTCCCTCACAAAAACAAACAGAAAACCTGGAAAACCAATGAATATAGTTTGCAAGATCCCAACAAGTATATAATTGGCTTGCGCATTTTGGTTTATTTGTCATGATCTTGTTGTCTTATTAAATGAGTCATTTTGATTTCTGTTATTTTATCTTGTTCTAAAAGTCTGTGATTGCTAGATAGCAACACGTTAGATTTTGGAATTTTCAGGGACTTTTGTGTTTTTGTTTGGCTTCACGAGGATAGCCTGTTGCTGGAGAATGATAATGATATCAGTTACCCTCCCTCTCCCACTAATTAGTTTAATTAATCCTATTATTGTGAATGTAATAAAAAATTATCATTGCTGTTTTGTTATGCATGCTTAAGCTTAAATTTTTACAATGAGTTCTGTAAAAGAGTGCATAGTCACTTGAAGAAGACTTAGGTTAACAATTTAGAGCTTTAATGGGTTAAAAATCTACCAACACTTTTTTCAGTGGGCATTTAAAGTTTTGAATATACCAAACTACATATTTTCTTTCAGTTAATTCCTTATTCAAAGGTAGTTATTTATTTTATAAAAACAAAAATTACATACGTCGAGTCTAAATTCTTTTTTATAATTTCAGGTTCTACAGGCAATGGAGAAAACAAATTTGGACCCAGAGAAAATTTACAGATAAAAGATTAGAATCTTTTTCTCTAGGAAATATAAAATTGATCCTGGAAATATTTTTTTCTAAAGGTCCCTCAACTATTGTTGAGCTGCGGGGGGGGGGGGGGGGAGGTTTGAGCTGCTTTCATGAAGGTATTAAACCAACCTGTCTGACCCAGTTGGACAACATTGTAGATCGCTTCTGGAAACTTGTGTAGACGTCTAATGCATGAGTGAATCTCTCTGGGACCTGCACATCCGTGTAGATGTAGTCTAGCATCTGGAGACAATAAAGGAGAAATAAAACCACAGCCTCTTTACAGACCAAAGGCCAGGGTGGCCAGACGGAAGCTTTTTCAGAGAGGACAGTTGGGTTGAAGAAGCAGGACATTTACAGAAAGCGGAGGAGAGGGTTAAATATAATTGTAATAATTTTCATTACAGGCCCTAAGTATACAGTTAATTAATATAGTAGTACAAATCATTTTTCCTACCACTGCATGGAAATAATCACATTGGCACACCTGTAAACAGTACGCAAAACGGTTCATTTCCGCTTTCATTTTATTCCCATTCGCTAAATCAGGTTTACTTACTTTACTAGGTTAACCCTCGAGCGGGCGCACGCGGAGTTTTCCTCCGCACGTGTTTTTTATGTTAAAATAAACAGACATAATGGGTGTCGGCGGTCGTGTCCGGCTCCGTACTTTATGCCCCTCATTCCAGGAATTTCGTAAAGCTATTTATACCCCCCACCCCCACCCCCTTGGTACCTGGTTATAAGCAATTTAGAGATGCCGTCTCAGTTTGCGGAGCGCCCTCTCCCGTAACACAGACACTGATGCCTATTTTTAAAATTCATAACAGCAATGGATTTGTAATTATTATTAATTTTTTGGACTTTTCCTTTTGCTTTCGAAAAAAAGAAGTGAAATGAAAAGTCCAAAAATGTAAATAATAATTAATACATATTTTATACTAGAAAATTACTTACTATGTTTAATTGAAATATTACACCTATTAAGTTGAAAAATTAATTGAATCGACGATAAAATGTGATTCCTAATGAAGTTGGTCAATATTTAAATACAATATTTCGTTATAAAACAAGTAAAATGTGTTAAATTTGTGCAATCTAGTGTTGCGGAGTAAAACTCCGCATGCGCCTGCTCGCGTTTTGCCGGTGAAGCGCCCGCTCAAGGGTTAAGGTGGCACACAAGAGAGATAACTAAGATGTCAAACACCAAAGACCAGTTTCTATTGGTCAGAAATCCGGTGACGGCGTATTCTAAATTCTAGTTGCCTTGCTCTAAAACAGCTGATTTTACAGTCGGCGTTTCTATCTCAACTTCCGGTTTGTTCCAATTGAAAAAGCAAACATAACCTCAATGAACTTTTGTGTACAGATTAGTTAATAAGTTAAATAGCCATTGAGCCAAGGGCGCCCGCAGAATATTTTCCCAGGGGGGGCAAACAGTTATTTTTTCCTGGGGTTTTATTGGGGTGTGGAAAATATACCGGTATCCCTTAATAGGCCCCCAGCACTCTTCTGGAGAAACAGTAAGATAAAGTACTTGAAAACGTATTTTTGGCTGTCTAAAAACCAGAGTTACCTTTCAAAAACATTTCAAACATACTCATTTGTTTCTTCAATCATGATACCAATGTTTAGTTTGTTTGTAAATTTAATTTAAAAGTCTCAAGTTCTTTACTTTTGTAAATTTTTTTACTTATTTATGAAAAATATTTGGAGTTTGTTTTCCGTGGCTGGTAGCGAGTTTTGCGAAGCTACACTCGCAGTTTATTTGTGATCGCTAAAACGATCACGTCCCAAACATTTCCCGAAATGAATAAAAATCCCGCCCAAAAATCGGGAATTAATTTTCCCGAAATTTTGGGACCTGACCATCCCTGATTAAAATTTACGGCAATTAACTTTTTTTGGTCAACTTGAACAAACTTAAAAGCTTCATGTATTTTCAAATATATTTTCCTTTTCTCAGGGGGGGCAACTGCCCCCCCTGTCCCCCCCCTGCGGGCGCCCATGCATTGAGCTCAAATAGTCATTGCCTCTCTCGGAATGTTTGGCCACAATCAGCTAACGCTTTGTGTGGCCATCTAATTCTTGAGCGGCAATGACGTACTTTGCCCTCTTAATACACAAATAGCTAGTCTCATATGTTAGAAATACTCGGGTACATTATTGTACGAAGAATTCAAACAAACATTCACTCTGCTTGTTTTTGTTTTAGAGAAAATAAAGCAGAAGAGTAAAAGAAATGCACTTTTTAGGCTTTAAATTGACCAGTAATTGATACCCATCAGATCATTGCGTCTGCAACTTCACAGGCGGACAAAATTAAAAACGTGTAGGGGAAGGCGGGGGAGAACGGGGTAGTGGGGCGGAACGGGATTTGTTTATTTTTCATCTGACAGGTGCTGCAGCCTAACGGGTGATCGTTTAACTACTTTAGCTTTCTTGTGCAAACTGCCTAGAACTGGTTTCGGCCACTTTGTCCCTCTGTTTTGTGAAATATGCAAGATTTTCAGTTTTGAATGATCTCCTTACAACATTTTGTGATATTACAGCTACCTTAAGTAACATCAAACAATTAATAATCAATATTATTAGTATTTAATATTGTAGCTTATGCCTTTAAGAACATTTTAATGTGTTTGAATATCAAATTGGAGTTAACCTGTAGTGTGGGTAGGTTATAACCTCAAAGTATGCATTAGAGGCGGAATGGGGCAGGGGCGGAATGGGGTTGATAGTGACGACGATGAAGTTAGTCCACGTCTGTGAATTTTGTCAAGACAATGATTAAAAAGTGAATAAAGACATTGATTGAACATTTGACAAGTTTATGTTAAATTGACTACACAGTGGAATGGTTCCCCGTTTCGCCCCCCCCCATGGTTAAAGACCCAACCCTGTTTCGCCCCTTGTGTGGGGCGAGATGGGGTGGTAAGCATTTTATTTTCAAAAAATTATATATTTTTTTCTATTGTAAATACGGTGTATTACCAAAGTATGTCGTGTAAAATAAATGTCAAAGATAGTCTTTCTGTCAAAAAATTTTTCTTTATACCTCAATTGTCTGTTTTATATAGTATTATTCACTAAGTGCCCCGTTCCGCCCCGCCTTCCCCTATTCCCCTTTTTATGGGATAACAATTAGCATCACTATTATAGTGATGCTATTTTAGTATCAATATTTGTTAACTTCTTTTTTTGAAAGACCCTGTATTTCTAAATGAGAACGTTGCTGTCACCTGCAAGAGTGCTGCGATCTCTCGCACGGTGCAGTACGGGAACAGGACTCCGGGCAGTGTAGTCTGCGCAGTCTGTATACAGAGCGCAGCCTCTTGTATCGCAGTCCTGCAGTCTGTGGCCACCCGATGTCTTGTTACCACATTCCTGAGCAGAAAACAAGTCGTATCGATCCTGTGTAAGAGTCTGTTAAATTTGTCACTGTTAAAATTGTAAATAATATGATGTAGTTTTTCTAAAACTTATAATTGTATAGTTTTATTAAATTATTTTTTGATTATTAAATTATGTTACAATTATTTAGAACTAAAATATTCATTGTCACACTTAGGAGTTTGATAAAGTATGCAAAATGCGAAGACGTTGAGATATATAAACACTAATAGAGGCCAAGATCTACTTATTGCTTATGTTTTTGTGCGAATGTGAGCTAAGACACTCATGGATTTTCTACATTTTGTTAAGGAACGGTTCAATGAAGATAAATAGCGACTGGATTATGGATCCAGTTTCAAACCAACCAAAGAAATTCACTTCTCCTGCATCTTCTATGATATACGGAGTCCCACAGGGCACCATATTAGGTCCAATATTGTTGTTGTGTTATTTAAATGGCCAAAATAGCAAATTTCACTAAAACTGTTTTATATAAGATGATATAAGTATAAATATTTCCAGAAATACTTTTGACGATATCGAGCAACTAGCTTTTATTCAACTTGGTACAATCCAAGAAGACATGGCAGAGAGAAATCTTCTACTAATTCAAACAAAAACAAATTATGTAACATTTTTCACCAGATGAAATATAATAACTCACATCCTCTAAATATTATTTTAAATTATTATAACTTGACTGAAGTCAAGGAAACAAAATTGTTGGGCTTGACTTTAGACAAACATATGGACTGGGCTTCACACACAGATAGTCTCAGTAGTAAAATTGCTAAAGGACTTTTTGCTTTAAGGGTATGAAATTTGCAATGTTGATACCCTAAAATCTGAATACTTTGCTCATCGAACCACTCACGTACCTTATATGGCCCTGTGTTGTTTGGAAATAGCTCAATTGATAACTGAAATAGGATTCTTATTCTTAAAAAAAGCTAGTATTAGAATTATGATGAACTTGCAGCCATTAGATTCCATGACAAATTATTTTCCTCATTTACGAATAATCACAGTTTACAGGCAGTTAATTTTTTATCTCGTACTCTTAAACTTGTTGAGATGGTTTTGTGAAGATTCATTCTCTTAACTAAAAATAATTAAAAAAAACTGATAAATTTCAAACTATAAGTGCAAACCATGCATACTCTCCCAGAAACAGAAATCAACTGTCTTTCCCTCAGCATAATTTGTATTTCTTAACAAAAAAAAACAAGTTATGCGGGCATTCTGTTTTATAATATTTTACCAACAGAAATAAGAAAAAACATTGAAAACTAAAATTCATTTAGAGCCAAATTGAAAATGTTTATGACCGATAAGCTTTAATATAATACTGAAGAACTTTTAAATTAGTTATACTACTTATTTTGCATTTTTAAGTAGGCCTTTCAAAAGCGTTATATTGCATTACTGTATGAGACTAGAGTTATTATAAGGTTATTGACTTTTTGTTCATAATTAAAAGTAAGTTGTAAAATTGTAACGTTGATTGACACCATTCTGTACACTTGGTCTAACTGTACTTATGAAAAAAGAAATTTTTGTTTTGATTTGATTTGAAAAATTCTTTATGTTTTCAGTGGCAGTGCGACCCGTGTGCCTGCACTGGGGCACCAGTTTTGATCGGATTGTGGTAAACAAAACATCCGTTGCTTAGCAGTAATAGTTATTTGTGTGTTAAGTGAGTAAAGTTCATTGTCTCATGAGTGAAAATTTTGGCGCCCAAGCTTACGAGGGTGACAGTTGTCATGAGAGAGACAATGTGCTCTACTCTCGAAATACACACAAATTTTTTCCCTCACCTGCAATAATAAATATCCTGACTATAAACAATGATTTTATTAATTTAGTAAGTAATAAAAAATATCCAGGTTACAGGGTGGCAGAAGGTATGTTATTAGCGCCTGCATCCAGGTAGCTGCAACCATTCATGCTTCAGCAATCAGCTGATTATTGCAACGTTCTTACATTCTTAATTCTTAGGCGTTTTCACAGCTGATAGTTGTTTATGCTACTCTTTATATGATTATTCCTGCCACTAAATCAGCTGTTAGCGCCTGCACGCACTTAGCTGAAACATATTTGCATGTGTGCATGAAAATTTGAAGGCGGTTTAATTTTTGAATTATTGATTTGGTTGTTATTCTTATGGGTTTACTTTGCATCCCGCCAAGAGGCAAAGTAATCACTTTATATATATAGATCTATATATTTATTCATAAAAACATTTTTTTTTATAAAACACTCTTATTTATTTACATTTGTTATTATAATTGTTTTGACGACGTATTTCGGCAATTTATGCCATCTTCAAAGTCAACATATAGCCTCTTACTTAATTCCAAACATGTATAAAAACACCTGTATAAAAAGATACTTATATTATAAAAAATATATATATGAAAATTAACAAATGGTTTTTTGCTTCTAAGGGCCCAAAACAAAATTATCATGGTCTCGGACTTATAGGTCTCACCTAGAGTACTACAAAAACAGATTCTTCCCTACAGGGGCAGTTCACTAAAACTAATCATGCCCAACTATAACTAATAGACTGACGTGGTGGTGTGGAGGGAGAGCCAGCTCTCGCGGCCAGCCGTCGCCAGCGCCGCCGCCGCCCCCGCCAGCCGCGCCGCCTCCCGCCACGACAACTCCCCGCTGTACAGGGTGTCCCGGTAGCTCCTGACCCGGTCCAGCTGTAGCTCCAGTTCCGTCAGCGCTCCCCCTCCCCCTCCCAGGCTGCCTGCCATCAGAAACGATTATACAGGGTGTTTTTTTTTAACTTGCTTCTTAATTTATTCAGAAACAAAAATAAATTTTAGTATTATGTTTTCTGGAAACGTCTACCAACGCAGGGGGAAGTCAATTTCACAGGAAAACATTTTCCCCCCAACTACCCCCTTCTCACCCCAACCCCTAACTTAAAATTTTCAAATGGCAACATACCCTTTGTGACATATCAAATTAAAGAGCACAAAAAAAGAAAAATTTTGGTGGAAGAAAAATTAAAATTGCCTCATGTGTTCTCGAGATATTCAGTTTTTATGGGTGTTTTTCGTTTAACTTCAAATTTTTATCAATTAAAAATTAACACCAATTAACAACAACTAAATTGTTAAATTGTTAATTAACAACAAATTATTTTAAATTCTGTAGCTATCCGGTATCGAAGAGATTTATCTAGCCAGCAATATTTTTTTTGCAGGAAGAATGAATTTAAAATAATTTGCACTTGATTGTCAGATTGTAAAATACGAGGATATCAAAAATTCTGTATTTGATCTCAGTTTAGTTTTTGCAATACATCTAGTTTTTTCATACCCTTTAATTTGATATATCACTTGGGGTAAGTCTCTATCTTCAAAATAGGATTTGGGGGAAGGCGGTGAAATAAGGGTTGATTTTGAGTTCACCACACATTCCCCTGTCATTAATTAGATGTTTCCCGCTAACATCATATTTATGTGTGTGTTAATTTTTGAATAATAAAAATTTGAAGTTAAACGAAAAACACCCTTAAAAACTGAATATCTCGAGAACGCATGAGGCATTTTAATTTTTCTTCCACCAAAATTTTTCTTTTTTTGTGCTCTTTAATTTGATATGTCACAAAGGGTATATTGCCATTTGAAAATTTTAAGTTAGGGGTTGGGGTGAGAAGGGGGTAGTTTGGGGGATAAAGTTTTCCTGTGAAATTGACTTCCCCCTGCGTTGGTAGACGTTTCCAGAAGACAGAATACTAAAATTTATTTTTGTTTCTGAATAAATTAAGAAGCAAGTTAAAAAAAAAAAACACCCTGTATATAAATGGTATCAGTAAACTTACTCATACTTTCTCCCTCAAAGCTATGTAAATAAAAATAGCCTACAACAAAATACAATAAATTTACAGTCATCTCACAAATACGTACTTGTACCTCTTGGCATATAAGTAATTCAATTAACTTCTGTCCTTGTTTCAGTGGCATCGCACAACAAAATTTTAGGGGGGGGGGAGTCGCCTGATTTTCCTAACTGTTGATCTTGAAGTTCCCATCTCTAGAATCTGAATTTACCAACTTTAATCATTGAATTTAAACACACTAATTAATGGAAAAATTAATTTTGATCACACCCCCTTAAAGACCATAAGAATTGGGAAATTTGGTATTCCAAAATTACCATGCTTAATGACTGGATGCTTAGAGTGTCATGAGCCGTGTGTCTGTGCGTGATTGTCATACTTTGGAATTGAAGCTTAACCAAAAATTGAATAGTAGGACACAATATTACAGCACTCGAATGTCATTTACTTATGCTAAAATTACATTTACTTTGACTAGTTGTACTGTATGTTGATTAACCAAAAAGGTAGTCGGGAATTCAAGTCCTAAGCGTAGTAAAGAGTAGACAAACTTTATAATTGTTGAAGTAGGATTAGAATATTACAGTAATTAAAATATTGTTGTAAAATTGCTTAAAAAAATACAGATAATTTTTTTAAGTAAATTAATTGTGCAATTTAAATTCCACTCCAGTTGAATTTTTATCACTATCTGGCTGGAAATTTCCAACTTTTTTATTATCAAATAAAATCCTTAACGCAAATAAATATAAACATGAATATGACTATTGCTGTGCCATTTTATTTGAATTTCATGATTTTGCTGTCATTTATTTTGAACCAAGGAAATCCTTATCAAAAGATAAAAAACCCTTAACCTGGGGGGTCTAGGGGGGAGGCCCCCCTCACCCTTCCCACAGCAACACCCAGTAGAGGAGCACTTTGTACTGACCGAGCAGGGAGTCGAGTTGCTCGTAGAGGCCTTGTAGATGTTGAACCTTCTCGCTCAGCCGGTTGATTTCTTCCTCCGTTTCTTGCTTCCGCTTTTTCAGCCAGTTTATTCGAGACAGCCTCAACGCCTTCAAAATTTCAGGAAAACTCTTACTTTAAATGCAGAATGTTGTATGAGTCTATTAAATATAAATTATCGACAATATTTTTTTTATTTATTTTTAGAATTGTTAAAATAAATAGTATTTTCACAGTTATTGATGATGTTTGATAAAAACTTGGGACAATCTAGATACTTCAAAATTATACTGAATGAGCTTATACAGTTTTATTTTCTCATAGGCTCATTTCCCAACCACGTTCTTTAAGATACAATATCTGTTTATTTAGTCAGATGGTTGTGGTATATGAGAAATGATGCAGAAACTGAAAAGGGACCTATTTTTGCCAAAATAATTTTTTTTTTAGTACAAGCATTTTAGTCAAATTGGAAATGAAACTTTTTAACTTTATTTATTCCCAAATCTGAACAATATTTACAAGCAGTGGATTAAAAAAAATGTGACTGAATTTATTAAAGAAAATCTCTACCAATGTGCCAGTTAATAAGGCTTATACCTTATTACCATGGAAGCAGATTTGGGAACAAATTAGGTTAAAAAGTTTCATTTCCAATTTGACTAAAATGCTTGTACTAAAAAATTTATTTTGACAAAAAAAGGTCCCTTTTCAGTTACTCCTAATTGTTGTAGGCCTTATGGCCCACAACAATTAGGTAGTTGTTGGCCTACACATGGGTAGTTGCTTGTGAGAAGGCATGAGTTGAAATCTGTATCCTGAATTTTGGCTCTGAATTAAAAAAAGATGAAAAAAGTTGGTTGGAAGTGTCTTGCTGAAAGGGAAGAGTTGTTAAGTTAAAGATTGGGTTTTTGGCGCAACAAAATTATATCAAAATTGATGGAGTTTATTTTGTGATTTTGACAACGTTAACTAAATCTGCCTCTGAGTAACACTGATTGACAGTGCCCGTAGTGGAGGGGGGAATGTGGTTCGGTGTGGTCAGTGGTTACGTCTAAAGTAATTAGGTCCGTTGAGAGCCTCAGCCTCTGCTGTACTAATGGAGTGCGAAAGGTTTTGCGACCGATACTTTAAAACATTTACTGAGGGAAGATTAAATAAATTGTCAATTCTATGATTCTGACTCAAGTTTTGAAAAAGTTATTGTGACATGTGAAAGGAGTTTGTTAAAAAAATTATTTATTAAGTTGCAAAACAGTAATTCTAATATTATGTAAATATCTTGTAAATGCTGATGAGTAACAGGATGAAAATTTGAATTGAAACTCTAAAATATATGAACTAGTACAAACTTTAAGTAAAGATGTCTCACTGATAACAAAAATGTTTTGCAAAAAAGTGTGTCAGTGGAGTATCTTCGGGGTTTACAGAATCCTACCTTTAAAATTGTTCTTTGGATTATGTTGAGGGGTTCTAAAATTGTGGCTTAACAACCTCCACAGCTAAGAACTCCTCAACCTCCCCAGCTAAGAATAATGGGTCATTTACCCATGTTATAAAGTTGTTTTGAAGCTCGTAATTTCATAACAGCAAGTATGAAAGTGAAAATGACAATTACTCATGCTCAAACTAATAAAGTAATATCCATTTCCAAATGTACAAAAAACTGAATTTGAGTTGAACACAATCATATTTTATTTCATTGCAGTCAGTGGCGTATCCAGGGTCAGGGCTTGGGGTGCTCACTGCCCAAAAGGTAAAGATTTTTCATGATTAAAAAGAGAAGTCCTTGGGCGTAGGACCCCAAAGAGGCCTTGGGGGTCATGGGCATAATCTTAGTCGGGGGGCGCAAGATTTTCTAGGCCCATACACTATACAGCTCAAGTAATATGAAAACCTATTACTTTAAAATCTGTTGGGCAAAAGTGTTTGAGATTTTATAGCCACAAAATTACTGCGAGATTCAGTGATGATAAGACCGAGACATTTCATTGCCGAGATATGACCGAGACTTAGCACAAAGTATTAATATTCTTAACAGTTAGAGTGGTCGAGAGGTCTAAGGCGATGGCGCAGTAGTCAGGGTTTGTGGGTTCAAGTCCCACATGGGTCAATAATTTGTATGATTATAGTATTTAAAAAAAGTTTAATTAAAATAATGAGTAAATATGCAGTTTTTAGTAAAAATGTCTCGTTAAAATGATACTTTTGACATTATGTTTAGTGATCAAACTTGGGAATAACAAAGAAATTCTAACAATTAGCGATATTTGTTAGTTTTTTCGGGTAACTTCTATCATATTCGTTATTTTTCAAAAAGTACTGGAAATAACTTCTACTCAGTTAGAACCTAGCCAACGAATAGATAGTATACTCGTTAGTAGTAGTTTTGGAGTTTAAATAGTTATATTTTTGGACAGGCGGAAGTACCTCAAATACGGGTTTTTCTTATGCGATCGGTGAGGGTTGCGTGCGGCCATGCAGGAAGCAAAGAGAGGGGTCAGCGACCTTGTTGACAAACACTTAGGCCGGGGGGGAGGAGGGGGGGGGGGAAGTCCAGTTGCTTTGGTATGCAGTGGCAGACAATAACAACACAGCAAGCACGAGGGGTGGGAAGGGGGAATGTTTGATAATTTGTCATCTCAAAGTAAGATATGGTCAACGTAAAAGTGAAAATGACCATAAAAAGTTAATGCATGAAGTTGATTTTTTAGGTAAAACACTGTCGATTTAAAAGGCATGTTAGATTTCTGTAAGTAATTGTTCATCAAATACAATACAGCTGTTCCATTCTCAGTACACCGTGAATGGCTGTTCAGTGAGGCAAGTTTAGTGATCACTAACAGACATGGAAAGATTATTGGCACTAATTTTAAAATGCAGCTTCTGTTGAAATTTAATAATAAGTATTTGAATTAAATATTTATATACAAGCTGATATAAATGATCGATGTGTCATTTTAATGTTTAGAAAAAAGTTGATTGCATATATTCACAAAAAAATCTACATTATTCAACCGATTTATAAAAACTATTACATTAGTTGGAGGAATGCTTTTGTTGATTTTTCACAATCATTTCTCTGGATAATGAAATTAAATCATGTAAACTAAACCATCATTTCAAACATGACGTACGGTACTACAAAAAAAAAAAACACATCAAACCATTTTTACATTTTAAAATAATTTACTTAAATAGTCTCTTTTTGATTCTAGGGATAAAATTAACGGACCAAATGAAGGAAGTGTCAAATGAGTAGTTTACCTGCCTGGTAAGATTAGCAATAAATTCCTCATGCTCAATAGCGTGTTTTGGGTTTTGATTGATTTGGAGCTCGGCCACTGCTTTCTGAATGGTCTCCTCTGAAGAATCAGAACTCCTGAAATATATATTGTTTATTAAAGTAACAAATAATTTTCAAGCTATACAATTTTTCTGAATGAAGTAAACTATTTGTTTACACAATACACTACACTACAAAGTAGTTCAAATTTATCCGTTCTGAAATTATGTTTTGGAACCTTTAAGGGTTATCCCTAAATTACCTAATTTCCCTCCTGGGTGGGAGGGAGGTTTTCAGTAGCATTATCGACCTTTTTTTGGAGTCAGCTCTGCTCTGATTGGGTGTGGACCTGATCTCTCCTGTTTGGTGTTTCTTCTTGATACATGTGATACTTGTGTTTTCTCTGTTATATTGTGTTCTTGTTTTCTTTTCAGCATAGCGTTTTTATGACTGCTTTTGCAGTTCTCTGTTTTAGCTAAAATTTTTATCCAGGCTATTTTGGATGTTTGCTACTAATCTTGTTATGTTCTAGGTTCTTTCCCACCTGAAGACGGGATCAGATTTCAGATCCCAAAACCTCGTGAAACTAGTTTTTTATTAATCAGTGATTGCAAATGTCCGAAAAATCAAAATCATAATAATTTTTTGAATATTTATTATTTTATACTCAGTTTTAGAATTCAAAGTATCAAGAAAGGAACAAAAACATAAAGATATATAAAACATAACTAACTCTATCATCAGATCATTGAGAAAAAAACCCTAAACTGTGCAGATAACAAAACAGGATTGAATTTTTTTTTTTAATCACGCAATATCAGACTAGAGCCAAATCCCACAAGTAGACATAGTTAAATCTCTAGTAAGCTCTATACCAATTAATCATAATGTAATCATAGCTTAAATTATTTTATTCTAAGCTACAGTAATTAGTGATGGTGGAACAATTTGGGGCCAGAGGTTTTAAGTGTAATGACCTTGAAGGTATACACAGATGATGGACAAATAGGCAATAGGCCATGAGTTACTTTCTTACGGATACCATTGTAGGGTTAAGGTTAAGCTGGCACGGGATTTTATTGTTTTGTTTGTTTTTTCACACATTCAAATTTAAGGCTGTTTACATCTTTTGAAAAGTTACTCACATCTTTTACCCACAATCGGTAAAAATTTAGCTTACAGGTTACTGAAGTTGGGATTATTGTGAATCCACTGTATCAGTATCAAGCCTATAAGCTACCTACCACTTGTACCTTGCTTGTTGCGGCAGGGAAGGCTCTACTGTCCCTGGTAGGTTCTGGTAGCTCGGTACTGCCGAGGCAGCTTCTATTTCTGCATTCAGTCTCTCCAATCTGGCTATGTAGTGGCCTAGGGACATGTAAGCATTGATCAGTTGCGTCGCAACAGAAGATTCTGGGGGGTAACCTGATTTTCCCAACTCTCGACCTAAAATTTCCCAACTCTTGAATAAGAATTTCCCCACTAAAATAATTCAATTTAAACATGCAAATCAAACGGAAAAATTATTTATGATCACACGCTCTTAAAGACCTTAGGAACTGGGAAATTTGGTACGTCTAAATTACTGAAAGTGACCCTTCCGTCTCCCAGAGTGATTTCTTTGGTATCACTGGATCCAGAAAGTGTCATGAGCCATATGTCTGTGTGAACTTCATACTTAATAATTGAATCTTAATAACCAGAAAATTTAATAGTATTCAGTACTTTAATGTTATTGAGCGCTATAATCATAGCGACCAATTGACTTTGACCAATTTGACAGTGGGTTGATTTACTAAAAAGATAGTCGGGAATTCAAGAGCTAAGAATAGAGTTTTATTTGTTTGTGAAGTAGGATTTGAGTATTATAGTATTATAGTAATTTCAGTTTGGTTGTAAAATTACTACAAAATATAGAATGAAAGTTTCAGTTTAAACTGAAGTTCTTAAAATTTACATTCAATTTAAGTTAAAATTTTCCAACTAACAGGCTGGAAATTCCCAACTTTGTTATTTTCAAATTCTATGGGGGGAGGCTCCTCCTCAACCCTCCCAAAGCGACGCCCCAGGCACTGATTAGTGGATATGAATTCCTCAAGTATACCTACTACAATAAAAATCTCTAGCCAGCCTTGATCAATGTATGTGTGTTATTACTCATTCCAAGAATAACTTTTTCAGTTTTAAAACCGTTAAAACTTTATTCATACCTTTTCTAATCAAATTATCATCATGGATTGTCGAGTGCCAGCAATTCTTCGATATTTACCTTACTATGGTTTTGTTGCATTTAAAATACTAATCCCCATTACTGGGTAATGAAATGCGAAGTGGTTCAGAAATCAAATATCGGCTGGTATTTTAGGATTTAAGATTGAGCATAGTAGGGTGCAGAATATTCAAGTTAACATAATTTCACTAAACTTTTTCTCAAAATATTTTTTACCTTATCATGGTAAAGGGATCTTAAACAATAACTCGCAAATTTATTTTGTGTTACCAGCAGGCTAATCTACTATATCATTTCTACTAAGAGCCCGCTGAGATAAGCTCAATCAAACCTAGGGGGACTGAAATTTGATTTTAAATATCTGTATTTCGGGCAGTTCAACCATAGCCGATATTTTAAAATATTCGCTAAATTTTGCAGTAAAATAAATGTCTTTATTAGACAATTTAGTTTGAGTGAGGCCTCCAGTGGCAGGGGCTATGTTTCAGCCCTGTCCATTTGTGGACGGATCGGGAAATCTAGCCCCTGATTGGCTGGAATCTGGGTCGGAACTCTTGGTGAGATAAATAACATGTTTCCCACTGACGCTGCAAACATGTTTGTCAGTGTAGTGCCTCCCGGATCTTATTATCCTCTAGACGAGACACCAGTGCCTGAGCTCGATCATAATGTGATGACACCAATGTCTCTCTTAATTTGTAAATCTTATTTCTGTTCCCATCTTTATTTTCTGATCCCTCATGTTGGGCTCAATGGAATAGTTTAATAGTTCTCACCAGTTTAGTACAATCAATCATAAACCAAGGGCTTGTAGAGAGTTGACAATTCCTAAGTAAAGACTAACTTACAAACCCATGTCCGAGACTTATTCAAGTAACCCTCAATTCCACATGACAAAGTAAAAGTCAAGGTCGTGGGAGGTAGGAGGACATCCTCCTGATCCCAGGGCCGCCGAGAGGCCATGTCAGCCAAGTCTGAAACTTAGGGCCCGGGCTTCGAAGGGGCCCGGGATGAGCGGATTGCTTTTTAGATTGAGAAAATATTGGTATCAACTTCTTTGAAATAAAATTAGGACTAAATGTTAAAAAATAAAATGTCTAGCTTTATTACGCTAATTACTTTGATAATACAGTATTTAATTAAGGAAAAAACTATTGTTTTGTCTGTCTGAAACTAACAACTGTATTGTATTTGCGACTGATAACACTACGGCGGTGGTGACCAGCGGGTAGTGAGCGTGAGTGACTCATTCCTCTTTCTTTCTCTCTGCATTAAAATATATTGACAACTTAAATGAAATTACCCTATTGTCAAACACCAAGGGTACAATATATGTTGTTATCAAATGGCCAGAAAAAACAACCGTGCGCATTGATCGTGAAAAAACAAAACAGTAACTTTGTGAGTTGAACGACCGCAGAATTTATGGGAAAGAGACGAATTTTAATTTTTTAATTTTTAATCAGAGCAGGCTATTTTCTGAGTCCAACCGACCATTGAGCCTCAATTGGTTCGGATTTTTGGAGTCTTATATGTATAATGTTCCACCACTAGACTGCCTAAAAACGCGAGTTTAGAAATGTAATTTTCGAAAATATTCTGGGGGAGGACCCAGACCCCCTTCGCTGGGGGTATTCCATACCCCTCAGACCCCCTAGAAAGCCCATGCGGTGTGCAGACTTGGGGCCTGGCTTGGCTATCGGCGGCCCTGCCTGATCCCACCACTCCTTGGCTGTGCAAGGGAGGAACCCAACACTACTTTTTTTTACTGAAAAAATAAGCCCCAACTGAGATTGCACCACACCGACACTATATTTTTAACGGCAGATTTAAGCAACATTGATATTACTCTAAATGAATTATTACCAAAATAAAAGATCATCTCAATGACATGGATGAAGAATTAGTAAGTCATATCTACTACCCAGCGATGGAGCTGGAGCCGTCTTTTCTTCTCGCCAGATGTCTCGGTCCAGTCGCAGAAAAGTGTCTAAGGTCTCCAAACTGTGTCCTGATGCAACTTGGCTCTTAAACATTACACACAATACATATACTGTCAATCAAATTATTGAGATTGTTTAGATTGGGATTTCCAATATAATTGTAACAACTTTTCTCATAGTCCATAATGCTTCTAGTAATCTTGAAAAATATTACTAAACAAAAAAATGTTTATGGCTAAAATAGGTGTAAGTAAAAAAATCTATGTTTGGGGTATACCACAAGTAAGAAAGGACAAGAAAGATTCATTGAATTCCAAGAGCTCTCCAACAACAGAATCCAAAACACTTTCTATCACAATAAAACCCAGTACATAAACTTCCACCTAAATCATATCTAAAGCCATCAATCAACAAGATTCAGCATTAGGGTAGGCTGTTGTACCTTGAGCATAGTGTACCTTGAGTGATTCCTTTGGTATCTCTGGATCAGAAAGTGTCATGAGCGAACTCAAATACACACGAGGATGTGTGTATGTGTGAACTTCATAAATAATTGAAACATAGTTTGCCTTGGAACATAGTTTGCTCTCGATTAGTGGTACCACCTAGCGGGCTAAAAATCAACTATGTTATACTTGAAGCCACCAAGTCTAGCGTCAGTTGTACCTTGAACCTGACTTGAACAACCAGCTAGTGTCAGTCTGAGGTTGTTCAAGCAGTTTATTTTGCACGTGGTTATTAACAAAACTTTATTTCACCTCCCAAAAGTAAATGTTTTTCACTTTATATTTTATTATTATCATTAATTCAGCATTCCTAAGGTGGTGTGTTATGTTATTCAGGGATAGTGTGTTTATTGATGAGTAAATTTGTATAATAGTTGAATTGGCTAAGTTTAGGTTAGTTTCGTTATCCACCATTTTAATTAGACACGTATCCTCTTGTTCCTTGGAACACAACGCTTCCCAAGTACATTATGCTGGTGTGATCTTGTTTTTGTTTCAGAAATATCATGCTGCGAAAGAAGGTTGGCGTTAGAGAAACCTCCAGTTAGAGCAGAAAATCTGAAAAAACCGTAGAGGCTGTTCTAGCCCCTCCAGAAAGTAAAATTTCAGGTTCAGTAAATTTTCAGGATTTCAGTAAAAATCAGACAATCAACATGTAATCAAGTCCAGTAAAAGTAATTTGTAATAAACTTAATAAACCGTAGCAATTAGTTTTCATTGTATTTTCAAAATATTCCTCTTTTTCCAAGGTAAAAACAGTGCGTTTCAAGGTACAGGAGCATAGTGTACCTTGGAACAAATTTTATTTTATTTTTATTTAATGCTAAAACAATGATTTCTTAAAACCAATTTCATATTATTATTGCTATTATGCGAAAGAAAGGCTGTGTATTTTTTACATTGGTAAAACAGCTATAATTAATTTTCAAAAAGTTAAAATATCAAAAGTGTTTCAAGGTACAACAGTCTACCTTACCATCAAATATTTTTTCTCTTCCATCTATACTACATTTTTGGCCTTGATATTGATTCAGTCCCTAACTGGCAGCAACATGTCAATACACTCCTTTAAAATCAAGCAAAATCTATTTTGCCCTTTTAACCCTCGAGCAGGCGCATGTGGAGTTTTCCTCCCCACGTTTTTTTTATTAAAATAAACAAGGATAATGGGTGCCGGCAGTCGTGTCCGGCTTTGTACCTAAACACGCCTCATTCCAGGAAGCCCCTAAAGACATCTATATCTTCCCACACCCCCTTAGTACCTTTTTATTTGCAATTCAGTGATGCCGTGTCAGTTTGTGGAGTGCCCTCTCCCGTAACACAGACAGAGATTCTTATCTATACTAGAAAATTACTCAGTATGTTCAATTTTATTATTTTACCTGTTAAGTTGAACAATTAATTGTTTTAACAATGAAATGTGATTACTAACGAAGTGTATCAACATTTAAAATACAATATATAAAGTGATACCTAATCTTTTCTAGAAAATTACTTACTATGTTCAATTTAATTACTACACCTATTAAAATGAACAATTAATTGTATCAGCGATGAAATGTGATTCGTAATGAAGTTTATCAACATTTAACTACAATATTTCGGTATAAAACAAGTAAAAAGGGTTAAATTTATGCAATTTCATGTTGCGGAGTAAAACTCTGCATGCGCCCACTGCCGTTTCACTGGTGAAGCGCCCGCTCAAGGGTTAATATTATATTATCTAAAGCTGTTGAATTAAAAATGTTGCAGCCTTGGATAATTTCGCTCCCTGATTTTCCTACCGCTTAATTTTCTGGGGTGATTTGGGTGCGGTACCTAAAGTTTTTCTCGCCCAGAAACAGTCCATAAGATTACTTCAGGAATAGAACTTAGTGAACAATTCAAGGAACAATTTCAAAGATAAAAAATACTTACTTTTCCCTCAATGTGCACTTTTGTTCTAGACTGACCCAGAGAGAAATTGTAATAGAAATCACCATCACCCACAAAATACCAGAAATAATTTATCATTTCTTCAATACCCAGTACGTATAAAACCACTTTTTTAAACATCCCCCTTACTTGCTTAAAAGTCTACAATATTCCGCACTTTCATTAAAAATTAACCTAATTGAAAAATTTTAAACTAATGTCCCTTTGTTTCCTTCTAGAACACTCATAGTGCGAATGACCTGTACCCTCCTACAAGGCTGAGGCAAAGATTGAAATTTTATTTCTCTGCTCAACTTTAACAAGGAGTATTCTTGTGTTGTTTTTGTTAATATCTTGACATTAAACACCTGTTACTGTAGCTGAGCTGCAATGCCTTTGTAACGTTTTGGGATGATAAAGATTTTGACCATGACTTTGACTTATATTTCTAAAAAATGTTCCCTTTAGGAAGAAGCTATTACCGTGGGTCGCATTATAAGACCTAAGCCCTAGACCATGATAACTTTAGTTTTGGGGCCGCCAGATGAGAAAATTACCTTTCATTATAATTTATGATATAATATCATATATATATATATATATATATATATATATATATAAATTTAGTTATGTAAAATTGATGTTAATGTTATTTTAAGAATCATCATCAAATTTCCAATAAAATGAATACAGGGTTATGGAAAAAGGTGTCTGTGATCATAAAGCTTAATAAGAAAGGTTAGATGCATTAAAATATGTAGAAAGTCATAAATTTTTGTTACACACCTAATTTTTTTCTATGTTAGCTCCCCCGCAGAGCCCCCAGTTGCACACAGAAAGTCTTCACTAAGCGATAATCAGTCTCCTGCAATGTTCACTGAATCATTTTAGAAGTCACAGTTTCAATAGCTGCAAAAATTCTTTATCGCAGGTTGATCTAGATTGCAGATATGTTCTTAGAATTAACGCTATTCTTACGGTAATCCCATAGAAAGTCCATCAGCATTCATTCTGAGGAAGTCCTAGATCTACATCGCCAGCGAGAAGAATGTTTGTAGCTATATTGAAACTGTGACTCCTGAGATGATTCAGCGAACACGGAACGAGGTTGACTATCACTTAGACATCTATCTAAGGGGAGAACTCAAAAAGGAACTTATAAGGTATAATTACCAAAATTACCTTAATGGTTATTACATGTTTTAATGCATCTCTGATTTTTTTATATTTATTACATTTTTTTACATGGGGAATTTTTTATTAAGCTTTGAAATCATGGACAACTTTTCGATGACCCTGAATAGAGAGCTAATTGGATTGAATGTCACTATAAACTCTTCTTTTCTACTTGAAGTTTTAAATTGTGTTTTTTTTTTGAGAAAAAAATATCTTTATGACTTTAGTGCTATTTTAGCAGACTGTTGAAAGGGTCAAACAACAGATTCAACACCCCCCCCTCCCCCCAATATCCCTGCTGAGATTTTGATTACTTTTCTTGGCATTAATATTTTTTTCAAATATTTGAATGATTTTTTCTTTTTTAAAGTACTTATCGATTAAAGAGTATGTGTTGAAAAACACTATAGCCTATGGCTGAAATTGCATTTCTTTTAAAACATAATTTTTTTACTTAAATAAATACCTATATAGCTGCTTTAAAAATAATGTTGTTTTTTATTTTAATATTATTTCCACTATTTTCAGAATCCTCATTAAATCTACAATGAAAATATTAAAGAAGTATTAGAATGCAACAACCTCGTGAACCATTGTTTTTTGTGTAGGATAAAAGATGTTGGTTTTACAGTACACCTTGGATTATCCGGCGCAATACCAATCCGGATAACAAAAAATCCGGATAATCCGAGGTCATTACGATATCGCCTAAATAGCGATTGTGTACCCTAGCCCATGCTAAATTGATGCTAAAAATGGCGTATCGAGACTGTACAACATATGTTATGGTCTTTCAAATTTTACTGGGGTTTAATTTTGATACAAATCAAAAAAACCCCAAAAAACCCCTATCAGTGTTTTTTGATAGGTTTTTTGAAACTAAACATTATTAATCATACGAATATAATGTTAACTTTTGCCGTACTTACGGTTTAGGTTTGGAATAAAACGCCAGATTAAAATATTTAATTTATTAAGATTAAATAATCATAACTCTTAACTTGATATAATCAAGACGAAACTTAAAGTAACTCAAAAATTATTACAGTAACTCTTCTTAGAAATAACGTAACACATCAAAAGACCCACAAAATAAAAATAAACTATAAATTAACTCACAAAATTTGAAAAGGGCCGTAAGCTAAGCTACGCCTGAATACTGATAGCCACCCCAGTAGCAATCCAGAAAAATACGTTCACGAGAATGCTGTAATTTACTTTATCTACGACCATTGCAATAAGCACCAATTATGGTATTACAATAAACATTATAATAATATACATTAAAACACCAAAAACCAAGCAGTACTCTAATGACGACTTTAGAGTACTGGAGTCACTTTAGAGTACTGGTTCTAGACCAATGAGAGCTCGGCATTTGACGGAAGTAGTGTCATAATAACAATTACGCAATTCGCACATCAGCTGATTGTTGCATTACGATTCATGTTTGAGTTTACTTATCCCATCAGCTGATTGTACCACAACGATTCATGGTTCAGTCTGCTTATTTGCCTCACCTCAAATTTTAGTTGATCTATTCCATCATTAGTAAAAGTCATGAGTTTTGTTTAACTTCGGGGGAAATTTTGTCGTATATTGTTGGTCGTAGATAAAATAGTGTATGCAACGATTGTATTATGCCTTTAAGCCACTCGTGAGATATTTAGAACACTCGCTTCGCTCGTGTTCTAACTTACATCTCACTCGTGGCTTAAAGGCATACATTATACAATCGTTGCATAAACTACTATTTTAGGCAATGCAATTCCTTCAATTATTGTGATTCCAAATGCTTACAGTAATGTACCTATTACATTTGCATTTTACTTTTAGAAGTTGCATTTCACCCATAAACTCACTAAAATCATGTTTTTGCCGTGATTTTCATTTTTTGATTTGTCGGATGGACCGATCCGGATAATCCGGGATCCGGATAATGTGGGGTCTGGATAATCTGAGTGTACTGTACCTTGTTGCCGCTAGAGCCGCCACAGCCCATAGCTTTCGGACGCATCTCCGACGCTACCATCACTAGCCCTGCATCTCAGTCCTGAAAAAAGCGAATGAACAATATAGTAATCTTGATAGCTAAAATATTATGTAAAAAGTATCACACCGCATACTTAGGAATGAAATGTTTTCCATCAAAAATATGAAGTCGCATTAAAAAATATATCAACGAAAAATCAACTTTTAATTTGTGTTCGATGTTACATGGTTTCTATACATACTTAACAATATTACGCTTACTGTGTACAATAGCAACTATCTATAGAGAATTAGGAAATAAACGGTATCAGGAAACTGACATATACTTTCTCCCTTAAATTCATTTAAAACCAAAAAAACTTATATAATAAAATAAAACAAATATAAAAAACAATTAACAAGAAAACGATAAAACAATTAATTATCTCACACATACATGCCAAATTTTATTAAAATCGGTTAACAATTAATGGAGATATCGGTTTTTGAATATTTGCCAAAAGAATAACATTAGACAACGTACTTCCATTGGAGGGTGTCGGAAATTTGGGAATCAATACTGGTTATAAAGCGAAAAACAATAATCATCTTCATCGTAGTTATCGTCCTCGCGACCGGCAAATCTCTCCAGTGACTGATCTAGAGGGGGCAGCGGGGGCACCTGCCCCGAGCGCCAGCCAGTAGGGGGCGCCAGGAGCACCCCCAACTGACTGACTCCGGGTAAAAAATAGGGAAAGCTTTAATTCAAAGGCAAATTTTAATAATAACCAAATAAGGTATCTGAGTTTTTTTTGTTTGATCAAATCATAATAATAAACAAATTTATTAATTACCATAAACTTACTGAGCGTATTTTTGACTAGTTTGAAGGTCTTTTTTGCAAGTAGCGGTTATAGCGTCAGACACCGAGCGATGATCAAAGAGCTTGTCAGTCTTGTGTTTTGCCCCTAAAATGAGATTCACTCATAAAGAGGATGAGCAGGGCCGTACTCAGACCGGTATAGCCGGTACGATTTTACCGGGGCACGGGGTCAAGGGGGGGCCCGGGCTGGGTCGAAGGGGGGCCCGGGGGGCCAGAATCCCCCTCCGAAATAGTGGAAAGCCCCCGATAAGGCTAAAAAGGGCCCGCAACGGCAACGAAGGGACCAAAATCGACACGTGGGAGAAAAAAAAAAGGTCACCTCTTTTCACGAACCGGAAATCAGGCACGGTTTTGAGTGGAACGGGTGCAGTACCAGGACATGAGGGGCCCGGCTTCATATCTTCACCGGGGCCCGCCAAAGCTGGGTACAGCCCTGAGGATGAGTGTATTTGAAGTGGATGGTGTTTGAGTTAATGGAGTGCGAAAGTAGTATTATTTACTGATAAACGAACAAAGTTAAATGAATCCATGTATTAGCGGAGTCAAAGATTCGTTCTCAGTCACTGTGCGACCGTGTAAGTAACACGATAACTCAAAAAAGTTTACACTGATCATTTCCAAAATTTGATTAAACGCTTAATAACTCACAGAAAAGATGCCACTAAATTTTGAAGCAAATCCCTTACGCCCGGTTCATGGATTCTTTTAAATTATAAAGAATGCCACCAAGTTAGCCTTGACAAAAAATTGGGTTTGTTAAAACAATGGGACAACAAAAAAAAATGGGATGAAAAAGGGATAATTTCAAATACCAGAGAAACTGGCGATTAAATATGCGGCAAATATCTTTTCCATACAAGGTAGGACATCACATGCTGGAATAATAATAATTCTTCTATTACTTTAAGAAAGGTTTTATGATCATTACTTATGGATGACCTAAAATTTACACGCGAAAAACGTCGAGGAAACGTTCTTCCAATGTCTTTAATAAATCGTACACAAGAAACTTGCAAGAAGTAACTGATCTAATACAAAAAAAGTCTTAATAAAACGCTTTTAAACATCTTAAACGTCTTTTTGTGTAAAAAAAAGTCATGTCTTTATTTTTTAGGCGTGGGTGTTCTGTGTGGGTAAATAGGTTAAATTTAGCTTGTTATCCATAATTCAGGCACCATTAAAAGGATGTCAGGTATAAAGATTCAAGAGAAATTGGTTAAATTTGAGTAGACAATGTTTATTACAGTGGAGGCCCGATAATCCGAAATAATTTAGACCGGCTCCTTTTCGGATTAGCGAATATGTCGGATTAACTAAATCAAATCAAATCAAATCAAAAATCGGTTTATTTCCTTCAAATAAAAACAAAATATATACATCGTATATGGTAAGAAATAATAAGTCCTACATAGGTCAAAATGACCTGTGCGTAGAACTGAGTCTCTTCAGCAGTGATGCACTTTTCACATAAAAAAATATATTAGCACATTCTTAGGAAATTAAAATAACAAACTAAAAATTAATAATTAACAGGACAGACAGTGAAAATACAAAAGAAATTTTACAAACAAATAACAACTAAATTAACAACAAATGGGATTATTATGCAAGCTACTTTTAAATTTTTTTACTTCTTGCATAATTAGAAGCTGAATAATAATCAGAGCTTACAGCTAGGGCTTGACTTTGATGGGCACGGCAGTCAGTCGAATATTCGAGGGTCTCGTCAAGTAGTGTCATAGATAGAAGTCGGTAGTTGGTCAGAGTTGAGTGAGCCTATCTCTAAGAGCCATGCAGTTACCCGTCTCTTGTTCACATTCCGTGATGCCACCAGGTCTTTTATCTCGGGTGGGGCATTTCGATAAATTGTGTTAGCTAAGTAAAAAGAGTTGGTTTTATTAATTGATTTAATGGGGACCTGCGCGCCAATGATTTGAAAATTTCTAGTTCTGTGCGGGTTATTTATTGGAGTAAGAAAAACCTCTGGATTAGAACTAAGCTCCCATGTTTAATTCTGCTGTTTCTCCGCGATCGGCATATACGCGCGATTATATTTGACGACAGCTTGTTTATTTTGCAAAGGTATTTGCATAGATACATTAATTTTACGTACTTTGGAGGTTTTTCCGCCAATAATAAATATACGTATTCGTCTTTCGCAAACCTACTTCCGATGCTGCCGCGCCAAACACTCGCGAACTGTAAAAATACGCGCGATCTAATTAAACGGCTCTTCGCTTATTTCTAAGTTATTCCTGCGATCAGTAGTCGAATTTCACGGTAGTTCACATTTTTTGCAAAGTTATTCCCACCGTTACCTGCGATCGATACGTTTCTTGTACCCTCCAGCGGCGGTAATAGTTGCACAAGACCATTGCTCATCTATCACATCAAAGACGCATTAGTAATTAGAACAGAATTCTTGGGTTTGGTGCCTTGTGGGGGGGGAGGCGCCGATTTTGCCCCGGGCGACAGTAAGTGTAGTCACGTCACTGAATCTCTCGATAGAATCGCAACTATCTAATATTTTGGTGAAAATCTCTTCATCCCTTTGCGTTCGGAAAACCTCCCGCCTCCCGCCATGTGGAAGATCTTCAATTCAAGATCTAAAATGTTATATATAGCAATAAAGAATTAATTGATTGATTGATTGGTCGCATCGCGGCTGTCAAATCGCGGTCGTTTATAGTCTACCACGGTCGGGAAATCTCGTGGTCATGGTGCGATCAAACAATCGCTCAATGCTTCCGCGGCTGTTAAATCTCTGTCACATCGAGGCTGTAAAATAATATTCAATTTCACGAAGATTGTGTTCAAAAATATTCGTTTTAGGAGGTAACATGGCATAATATATAACTTTTTCGGATTTTTTAAAGTTGACAAAGATAGATAAAAGTTAGAAATTCAATAGGTGACATGTGGTAGACACTGTCTGCTTCAGTTATTACAGCGGATAGTAAATTTCTCGGTCATATCATGGCCATAAAAGCTCTTGGTTGGGCTGTATCGTGGCCTGCGAACATCGGTTGTATTACGGCAAACAATGCTCATAGCTTCTAAAGCGGCCGTCTGTCGGTTGCATTGTTGTATTGCATGTGTAAAATCTAGATAGTATTTTGAGGCAATTATAACTCACACCAATTCTTGGGGCCCAGTGCGGTGGATGCATGGTAGCAAAAACGGCTAGTGCACATGCGCGACAACGCGTCGCTAGAGCGCAGCACTGTCATTCTGCTCTCAGCCGTCAACAATAGCGTGTCACTACTGACCGACGGAACATTGACTCTTATTGACGATTAATGATCTGTTTGACTTCTATTCAATAATGTAAAATATTTCATTAGTATTTATTAAAGCATCTTGATACTCTGAACAACGATTGACACAAAAGTAGTAACTACGTGCGAGCTGCCGAATGTACGCAGCCAGGCTAGTACACTATCGGCCGCCGCTGCCGCTACTACTAAAACAAGTACAATAATATTGTCATAACCATGCAAGCAGTAATTAATTTTAAATTAATTAATTGGGCACGTAATAGAGCAAGAATTCGTGCCTAATTTAGCAAATGCTCGTTTATTGTAAATGTATTAGTATGAAAAACTTTTTTTCTCCTCCAGTTATCATAAATTAGTAGTTTGTTTTACATATTTCGCTAGTTCTTCTTTCAGTTATGAAGTAAATTTATTGCAAAGAATCACTCAATTTCGTAAAAAATAATCTGCAAGACATTATACTTATTTGTAAATTATTACTTTTACAAATTAATTTTGTTTAACGTTAACTGATATATTTATATTATTTTAATAAATCAGGAACAGCTGGAGAGGATGATTTCAAAGAAATTATGTACATTATTTATTTGTTAAATGAATGAGCTGCTAACAACACATAATCTCAGGGAAAGGAATTAAAGCTGGGCGGGGAGGGGTGGGAGGGGCGCATTCAGAGTGATGCATACCGATGACCTAGATAATTATCAGAATGTTCTTTGCGAGGAAATCTTATATAACACGGAGCTTGGCAAATATTTTTCATGTGATAATTTTAATAATATAAATGTGTTGCAACAAAACGTAAGAAGTTATGCGAAAAATATAGATGATCTTTTAGTTAATTTAGATGCAGTTAAAATTCAATTTGACATAATTGTATTGACGGAGACTTGGCACTGCGACGACACTGTTTTTGTTCCACTCGAGGGGTTCGATTTGATAGTGACTAAGCAAAAACGGAATCGTAATGACGGAACGTTGATTTACGTAAAAAAGTCGCTGTCGGTCGAGTCCCGAGAGGTGGCGCTGGGAGACGTATACGGTTTGACCTTGGACTGGACTACTGACGGCAGACGTTTCCACTTACTGGCACTTTACAGAACTCACGACAGTGACGTAGACATATTTCTGGACGAACTCGAAAACTATTACGATAATGCGACAAAAAACATCACCTATATTTTTATCGGCGACATTAACCTTAACATACTTAAGACAGGTAGACAAGAAGAACGATACTTAAACATTTTGACGGAGAAAGGATTTGTTTGCTGTATTGATAAGCCTACTCGTGTGACTAACGACAGCGCTACCTGCATTGATCACTGCTTTCTTTACCACAACAACTACAAACATGTGCGAGCTGCTGTCTTTCACAGTCACACCACGGACCACTACTGCACTGCGATACAAATACAAGTCAGTTCAAAGTACAATTATTTTTCTCATCTTCCCGACGAACAACATCACATTGACAAAACCACTTTTAGATCACTTCTAATGGAACAAGACTGGCAAACTGTTTTAAATACTGCTGACGTGAATGAAAGCTCAAATAACTTCCATTCGACTATCAGGGACCTCATGATTAAATCGTCTAAGCCTTTCAATTGTAACAATAGATTAAACCATATCAAACCCTGGATTTCAACAGGTCTTATAAGATCAATAAGAAAAAGGGACAAATTAAGTAAATTGGTCATTAAACAGCCTTTTAATACAGATTTGAAAAATTATTTTAAATTATACAGGAACAAATTAAATTTTTTAATCAAATCAGAGAAAAAAATTTTTTATAGACAGAAACTAACTGATAATAGTAATAATCCACGTAAATTTTGGAAAATCCTTAATGAGTTATCGGGGAGAAGCACAACTAAAGACCAATTTCCTATAGAAAAGTTTGTAAATGGAAGGGTTTCTGAAATAAATAATAATACAGTGAAGGAAGTAGCTAATGAATTTAATTCTTATTTTTCAACCGTAGGACAAAACTTGGCAACCGCTATTGATTCTAGCGGGCCTCTGGTACTGAATGACGATGACTTCACGACTGACAGTACTTTTCAACTGACTCCTGTTACCGAATTTGACTTACTTCGTCACGTGAACAGTCTGAGGGGAGGATCTCCTCCCGGGTGTGATGGCTTTCCTGCGTCCCTTCTAAAGGAAAACGTCGATTTACTTTCAACACCTCTCCTGTACATTGTTAATCTAAGTATTTCCACCGGAACTTTTCCTCACATTTTTAAAATAGCTAAAGTTTTTCCGTTGTATAAGGCAGCAGACATCACTAACAAAGCCAATTTCAGACCAATTTCTCTCCTTAGTGTTTTCTCTAAGGTAATTGAAAAAATAGTAAAGGAACAATTCGTGAATTATTTGGAAACTTATTCAATTTTAACTAACTGTCAATATGGATTCCGCTCAAACAAACATATTTCGGATGCATTGTTCACTATAAATAAAGATATAAATACAGCTATAAACAACAATAAACGATGTCTTTTTACCTTCTTAGACTTAGCAAAAGCTTTTGATTCATTAGATAGAGTTAAATTACTTCGGAAATTGGAATTGATTGGTTGTAGGGATAATTCTTTGTCTTGGTTCGCTAGTTACCTTTCAAATAGGAAACAGATTGTCACAATATGTGGAGTTGAAAGTTGTGAACATTCAATTGATTATGGGGTTGTTCAGGGAAGCACTCTTGGACCTATTCTTTTTTTAATTTACATAAATAACTTATCAAACCTTAACATTGAAGGGAAATTCTACCTATTTGCGGATGACACTGCAATTTTGTTTGAGGGGTCTAATTGGGAGGAAGTGAAATGTTTGGCCTTGAGAAATCTTGCACGAGTAAAAAAATGGTTTGATCAAAATTTACTGACTATAAATATATCCAAAACCAAATTTATGCCCATAGCTCTGAAATCAAATTTGAATACTGACTTTAATAGTCTGAAACTTCATTCATGTGGGGATTTTTTGTCACATACCTGCAATTGTGGTGTCATAAACAAAGTTGAATCTTATAAATATTTGGGGGTTGTATTTAATAGCAGTATGAATTGGAAAGCTCATGTAGATTATTTAAAAGGTAAAGTTAGGAAATTTATTTTTGTTTTTAGACAACTTAATGAGATTTTAAACATTAACGAATTGAAACTTTGTTATTTTGCTTACTGTCAATCTTTGTTCATGAGCGGAATTATTGCTTGGGGCGGAGGGTATCGATCTATACTAGAACCACTAAACGTTATTCAAAAATCAATACTCAAAGCTGCTTTAGGTAAGGGACGAAGATATCCAACTCAAAATTTATTTGATGATTTTCATGTTTTAAATTTAAGGCAATTGTATATTAAATCCTTATTAACTTACATATTTAACCATGTCGATGAAATTTTTCAAAATTTTGACCATAGTTATTTTACCCGAAGTTCTCAAACCACAAAAATCAGAGTAAATAGGTTGTTCAGAACTTTTTCAGTCACTAACTCGCACTACATATCTCAAATTCTGTTCAGAAATCTTCCTGCTCACCTTCAACATTTCAATAGTGTTCAAATAGCAACCTATAAGAAACATGTATCGAATTGGTTAATGGAAATTGGAAGGGAGGCATCTGAGGCGGTTATCACATCTGGGTACAGATAAGACTAGACTAGACTTGACTTGGACTAGACTTGACTTAATACTAAGTTGCCAAACGAGTAGCAGTTCGTCGCAGTGGTCATTCTCCAATAGTTCCCCGATCAAATTAAAATCACACTTCGTCATTTACTTTTCTTGCTCCAAAACTTTTTATAGAAATTTGCATATTTACTTTTTTATTTACACATATTGCCAAGCTAATTAATTAATTTCTGACCACGACTGAGTTTTTAGCGGCTCGTGCCTACGCACAGGAATTTACTCCTATGTAGGCACTAAATTCCGATATTAATTTTTGTCAGGTGTTACTTTAAACTAATATTATATTTTATCTTATTGTTCCTGGGTCATTTCTAAGTGTAACATTTTTTTGGAATAAATGAATTTGATTTGATTTGATTTACTCCCCTCTCCTCCCAGCCTTCCCACTTCCCGCCCCATGCGCGGACTGGACCCCAAGAATTGGCGCCAGTTATACCTCGAGCGATTATTTGCAGCCCAAATTGTTTGGTTGTATTTCAAAACAAAATATATAAACATTTTCAGCGATCAGCAAATTACTCGCGGTGATAAAATTTCACGGTCGTTCTCGTGGCCGATAATCTCGGTTGTATCATATCGGACGTACTCCGCGGTCGTCAAATCTGTTGTTGGCATCGTGCGTTAAAAATTTCTCAGCTACAGCGTTTAATTACAACGCTGTCGATAAATCTGTCAGACATTTCGCAGCCATCATTTGCCAAAGATTTTAGATAAAACCTCAGATTCTTGTACACATTTTTAAGGGGTGGGGGAGGTTTATATTATTGAGCTATAGAGCAAAGGTCTGAAAATCTTGCTCCCCAGTCAAAATGCTGAAATTACACCCATTTGTATAACCAGTACAATTATACTATAAATGTATTAAATCATGAAATTTTTCAGGAATTTAAAACTAGTGTATTTATTAAATCCCTCAGTAAAAACATCTGCAACCATCATACCATCCTTAAACTCCTATGCCTCCAGACTACCTAAAAAACGAGTTCATGGTTCTTATTTTCCAAATTTTTCCGAGACCCAGACCTCCCCAGTGTAACCCCCCCCCCTTTGGGTCATCCTGGTTGCCTATGGCCATACTGAAACGGTACCATTTCCGGAACTAGCAATACGTTTAGAGGTGTCCAAGTAGTGATAATTAACGTTCAAGAGAGAAATTGCGTAGAAATAATTTCGCACACTATCACCGGCCTAGTCTAAACTGTTAACGTCCATGTATTGTTATAACTGCATCAATGTCTTTTCTGTACTCTAACGGATAGGTCAAGAGCGCAAGGGTCACGCAAGGCTGTGCGTGACGTATTGCGTGACATTGAAGCCGCCTGTATCGTGCACAGCTGTGTTGCGTGTTGCGTGCACTGTCGCTTCAACGCTACATGGACCCGGTGCGATAGAAAACTATCTATGACGTGTAAATGTTGAATTGGATTGCCTGTTGAATTAAACTGTCCCCTTTGCATCCCGTGATAGAAGTCAAAAATTCGATATAAAAAATATATTGATAGTAAACCGAGCGATGGGAGAATATGGTCGTTAACTGATAAGAAAAACTTAACGCTTTTTTGTTTACAATATTTGCTATGATCCTTAATTTTCTTTGCTGGAGACATATATTTGCTGGAAATTATTAAAATTTCTCGTCCTGCATGTTCGTCAGACATTACAAATAGTTTGTATAATTTGTTGCTGAGAACGTTTTACAGGGGACCCCTTCAATTAATGACTCTTTATATAGAAACTTGTCAAGGGCCAGAGGCAGAGCTCTTAAGGCCTTCACTAAAAAGCTCAACACAGCTAAGAAAGTAATACTATTGTAATAATCTCTAGAGTGGTTATTGCAAGCGTATAAAACTCCTGTAATACTAAGAGAAAAATCATGTGAGGTTGAAAAAACTTCAAACTTGGCGTACGTATCACGAAGAATATTTAAACCCTTTAGTTTGCTTTAATATATCAATTATTATATCAGCCATTCCAATACTGAGGGCCTGATGAAAACCGTTTTAAAATGTGTATCCAACAAAATACTTTTACAATCCCATACTTTTACATCAATCAGTTAGTTTTGAATGAATAATGGATTAAAATAAATAAATTAAATATTTATCCCATGAAAGGTTACATAAGTTACATGCAAAAAATCCAACACATGCACTGATATTCTAGGCTATCGTGATATAATTTAAACATGCATTGTGCATAAATTAACTTATATAAAAATTGGCGTTGCCTTGACATTTGGAAAAGGCTTAGATGGACAAGAGCCTGTGTGCCTAGCTGTTATTCTAAATACAATTTCATTGGACGTTAATGAAGTTAAGCAGTATAAAATAAAAATGTTAAATTGATTGCATAAAAAATAAAAGTGGAAAGAAGCGAAGTGGCGTGAGTGTGCGTCATTGTCCAGCTGAAATGTACTGGCCAAGATATTGGTCTCGGCGCCCCTAATCCTAAGATACATAATAAATTCTTTGATTCATTTTTTTTTCAAGAAAGGTAAAGATTTTATGATTTCTTTTTTTCTGTTGTCTTTTCTTAAAAAACAGAAAAGCCTTAGGAATACTTTGTTATGTTAAGAAATTTGATTTGTAAAATTCAATCAGATAATTTTTGTAATATATAAGTGGCTACAGTTCTAAAATTACAACAATAAGTATCTCAAAATTACGGGCGAGTTACGGGGGGGGGGGGGGTTACACATGGAACAGTTTGCGAAAGAATTTTGATATGTAAATTAAAGTTAATATTATCGTTGGGTGTACCGTCTTATTTGTACTACCTACATATACCTAAACAGAATGCATAACTCGACACACTGCGGTTTGTAAAGTGCCGTAATATCTGTTAAGAACTTTTAGATTTATCTTTGTTGCTCTGTCGCCGATTCCTAAAGCGCCCACCCTAAACCCGAATTTACACTACATAACTTGTTTAATAAACTTTTTCCCCCACCTGCTATGTTCCCGGGGGGAGACAAAGTAAACCCATAAGAATAACTTCGAAATCAATAATTCAAAATTCGAGCGCCTTCAAATTTCTACGCAGACGTGCAAATATGTTGAGATCTAATAGAATGCAGGCGCTAACAGCTAATTAAGTGGCAGCAATAATCACATAAGAATAACATTGACAACAATCAGCTGTAAGAACGTCTACCAATTAAGCGTGTAAGAATGTTGCAATAATCAGCTGATCGCTGGTGCATGAATGGTTGCAGGCAATAATTAATTGCAGATCGAAACGAAATGGATATCGTTTGTTAATTCCTAAGATAATGAAATAGATCCCTCGTGAGACAATGTTATACTTTACTCACTCGACACACAAAAATAACTATTTTTTGTTAAACATGTTCAATACAACTTTTTTTAACTTGACTTGTGTCTGTAAAACTTTTGCTGTACAAAATTTTATTTTATGCGCTATATCAAACATGTTTAAACACCAGACCGCCTAAAAAGCTAGTCGGCAAGAGTGCTTGCGTGGAGGATGTTGTGTTGGCAGCTGCCGCATTTGCTGTTATTTGCTGTTTTAGGAAAAAAGAGCTCAACTTATTTGCTGTTTTAGGAAAAAAGAGCTCAACGTCGCCTTTTGGTACGTCTTTCGTTG
This sequence comes from Flexamia atlantica, assembly GCA_035578135.1. Taxonomy (NCBI): domain Eukaryota; kingdom Metazoa; phylum Arthropoda; class Insecta; order Hemiptera; family Cicadellidae; genus Flexamia; species Flexamia atlantica. Next base: position 50,102,841 of record JAQJVK010000007.1, on the reverse strand, counting down.
CAAGCAGGGGAGTGAGTACAGTGGCAGTGAAATGATAGAAGCTTTAGATCCAGATGACCATGATTTGTTGATTATGGGAATGGAAATAAGTTGCTATTCGAAATCCAACGAGGAAATATTTTTATTGTAATTATATATGAATTAATAATCATAAAATACTACCGTGCAAGGCTCGGCCCACCAGGTACTAAAATATGATGAGAGTAACATTACATTCTTAATACTTGATAAAATATAAGCTGAGGATGATTGAAAAATAATTTCATATTAATTAAATGGTTTTGTCATTAATTTCTTATCATTTTACAAGATTTTAAGCACATAACAAATCATGCAGGCCATCAGGCAGAGGAAGGTTGTAAAGCTGTTTTATAGTTATCTAAACAGAAGAAAACAGAGCGGGGTGGTGATCTGTCGGGGTGGCTACTTGACGCGTCCGTGTGAGGTGGCGGTCTGTCGTGTACGCCAACGACTACCCGTCACCTCGGGCTAGAAAGGTGGCGACTTGACGGGGTGGCACCTATACGTCTACCCCTCGAATACCGGCTAAAACTACACCCGACCAAAACAACACCCCTAAAGAATGCGGTCATAACGACACAATTCCTCGGACTGCTACATGGGGAGGGTCAGTAGGCAATCCAAAACAAAATCCTGGCGGCTAAAACCGCACACATTCCGTCAAAGAAGTGCAGATTTTGATTAATTTAGCAATTCTTAAAGTAGCGCAGTTACGGCGAGTTGAGGTTTCTCTCTGTAAAGGAAATCAGACAAATTAGAGGGTCCAATAATTCTCTCGCGGAAAAGTATACCATAAAGTAAGACTTAGTTTGTCTTGGAGTTCCACATTATCTGAAGGGAAACAAAAATCTTATTTCCATCATTCCATCATCCTCTGATTAGTTTTCCGTGATAAAATGTAAAATGTGCTACCCCACACATAAAAATATTTATTTTTAAATCTATATACTTAATACAATAAGGTTTTTTTTCTGTTAGATCCCTTTTTCAGGCGTCCTACTGAACCGATTTTCACAATTGAGGTGTCATATTAAAGCTTATAATGTAGCGCACCTGCGACAGATAGTTTAAATAGGCATTTCTTTTTCGGCTTCGACCCCCAAGCCTTTGATTTTTTTGTAGAGGGCGCTTTCAACGCTCAAGCGCTGAACACCTTGCGTTACAACGGTTTTAAAATGAGATTTTAATTTAACAGCTGATTACCTTCAGATGGATTTTTAACCTATATAAGTCATACTGTAAACAAAAATAAATAGTCTGCAACTAACTTTTAACAAGATTTGATACATTTTGATGAAAAAAAAATTCTTAGAAAAACTTTTTTTTTGAAATTGCAATCTAATTGAGGAGAGAGAGACAAGGAGAAAACCGAGTCAATTAGATTAGGGAAAAACACATACCTTCGACGAGAACCGAGAACTGCCGAGAGACGAGGGACACTGCATCACCTAACTACTTGCAGCGACTTGCGATGATGTTAGAGTATGAATACGCGGAGAAAAACTTCCGATAAACTACTTTTGTGCCAGAAGACAAATTAAAATACATAGTGTGATGAACAATGTGTGTGTTTTGTTCAACTAAGCTTTTATTTATTTAGGCGAGACCTTTAAATTTCACTTGAAAGGTTTACTTCATTAATAACGGCGAGTTTAAAAAGTTATAAAATTTCTTCAAATCGTAGGTGAGTTTCTCACAAACGGAAATAATATTAAAATGCGCAATTTGCGCATGGGGCCCCTGGTATTATATAAATACATCATTTTTAAATGACAAAAAACATAGTATTGAATGATACTATCAAAGTGTGAAGGTATATATATATATATATATATATATATATATATATATATATATATATATATATATATATATATATACACATAACAATCCGATTTTTGTTTGCTTCAGTTGATGTGAAACTCCAAGCCAAACTACCGAAGCATCAGTTATGTGCTTTAAGAATTTCTAGAGTCATAAAAAACCACTGTATAACTTGCGCCAATTTTAAGGTCCACGCCGTCCATAAGCACAATGTTAAAATTAAAATTAGTCTTATGGACGGCGTGGGCCTCAAGAATTGGTGCCAATTATACTTCTCTGTGACGGAATGTGTGTGGTTTTAGCCGCCAGATTTTTGTTTGGGTTACCTACTGACCATCCCCATGTACTGCAGTCCCAGAAACTGTGTCGTTAAGTCCGCATTCTTTAGGGGTGTTGTTTTGGTCGGGTTTCGTTTTAGCCGGACACCCTACCCCAGCGAGGCAGCGGTTGGCCACGTAGTTGACAGTTGAGGCGGGTCAAAAAACCAACATTATTCAGGAAGCACAAAAACGTTTATCTTTTGTTCAGATAATGTTATTGAGTTGTAATTTTTTTACAAGTACATTAAGTAGTCTTTGAAAACAAATATTTTTTAGCTTTTATTATTAACTTTATTATTAGCTTTATTAGCCAGAAAAAAATACATTAAATATTGTACTTAGCCAGTTTTGTTGTGACAGACTAAAATAATAACCAGTTTTGCAGCAACAGTCGAGATAGAAAAAGCGAGTTTTGCTACAACCGCTGTACTTTAATATTGTTTTTGCATAGCAAATAGCCAGTTTTGACATAAAGTGAGCACTAAGTCTGGTGTATCGACTCCCATATAGTAATAAAACGTCAAAATCTCTTCCATTCCTCGGGATTAGATTTCTTATTTCGCTCTTTTCCACGTGGCGAAGGTTTAATGATTGTATCCATAATTATTGTAATAATAAACTTGAAAATACACTATAGCTGCAACCTTTAGAAACTTCCTTAAGTCGAGATGTAAACTACCTGTAAGTCACGTAATCGTAAGCTGCGACACCATTGGTCGGCTACAAAATGACCAGTTTTGCAACATCAGTTGCGATGGAAATGAGAGTTTTGCTACAACCGCTAAACTTTAACATTGTTTTTGGATAGGAAATAGCCAATTTTGACATAAAGTGAGCACACAGTCTGATGTCTCGACTCCCATAGAGTAATAAAACGTCAAAATCTCAATTTCGAGAAAAAGGTCACCAAGTGTGGCACCGGTCTAACACTTAAATGGAGCCAAGTGGTAAGCTTATTGGAGCGGGTTAGTTCGAAGCACTTTAGATGTCGTTGTAAAAACATTGTTTTCTTCTTCTTCACTGAATCAGCCAATCAAAACCACGATAACGATCTGCTAACTTCCTATTCCGTTTCCCCTGTCAAGACACGACGTGTACACAACCAAAACGAGTTGGAATTAATTTGAGTGTGGGAAAATACCTAATTAAAGTACGTTTGCCACTAGAGTAAGTTGTTTCGCGAAATACTGTCCTGAGTGATTCAAATTGTGCTTAAAGCGGTTGATAGAAAATAAATACGTAGATGTTTACATAAAAGCACTTAATAAAAATTAACTAAATTAATTTTTACTAAGTGCTTTTATGTAAACATCTACGTATTTATCTATCAATCGCTTTAAGCACAATATGAATCACTCAGTACAGTATTTCGCGAAAAACTTGCACTAGTGGCAAATGTACTTAATCAATTGAATCTAAACAAATCGGTAAAGCCATTAAAATTGAAAGTCTGGCAAACAAAACAAGAAAACGAAATTATAAACAAAGCAGACGACGACGATCGATGTATCGCATCGACGACCATCGATATATCGCATCGATCTTTTTAGTTCGTAGCACTTTTATCAAACAGCGCTACTGTTCCCTTACCACCGAGTTAAGATGGAAGTGCCAACTCTTAACGAAGTTCATTGTTACTCTATGATGTTACTAAGTGTGGCTAAGTCCCGCCTCATTCGTTCTATGCAGCTGTGGTCGAGCGACACGCGGACACGCAACTCTCGTGGTCCATCGACAGGTTATAGATATGAAATGATAACGGCCCGATATAATGGAATTGGCCTTAAATTGTTTACCAAACTGCGTGATAGCGGAACAACGCACGCATGGCTGTGGCGGCCCCCAAAGTTATCAGTACAGCAATCTCTAGTTATGAGGGTTTAGTATTTAAACTATTTAACACGTCTCCAATTCCTAAAATACAAATTTGTTTCAACATAATTGTAAATATAAAAGGTTGTTAAGTGTTAATTGCTATTTCAAAATTAATTATGTTCTCTCATTCAATAGATACAAAGCGTTAAAGTTTGTAAACTTTCAAGCAATACGTCTTCATAATGCGTTAGCATAAACGATTGTGGAATCCCAATAAACTCTCTACACTTTCTTTTTTTAGATTTGTCTTCACGTATATTGCATCCCCCATCTTCTATGTTAAGACGCTTTTTACTCCTTGTAATGGGTGAGTAAAATGATGATTAATCTCCCAGCGGGAGACAAAGTAAACCCATAAGAATAACACTGAAATCAATAATTTGAAAATTAGAGTGCTTTCAAATTTCCACGCACACATGCAACTATGTTGCAGCTCAACGAATGCAGGCGCTAACAACTAATTTAGTGGCAGGAAGGAATAATCAAATAAGATTAACATTAACAGCAATCAGCTGTGAGAACGTCTAAGAATTAAGCGTGTAAAAACGTCCAATAATCAGCTGATCGCTGGTGCATGCATGGTTGCAGCTATGAGGATGCAGGCGCTATTAGCAGAACGAAACAAAATGTATATTTTTATTACTCACCAAGTTAACAAAATAAATATGTATGGTCAGGATATTTATTATTGCAGGTGAGGGAAAAATGTTGTGTGTATTTCGAGAATAAAGCATATTGTCTCCCTCGTGAAAATCGTCGCTCTCGTAAGCTTCGGCGCCAACATTTTCACTAGTGTGACAATGTTGTACTTTACTCACTCATCACAGAAATAACTATTTTTTGAAAACTTAAGGTGCTAAATGATACCGCGCGGCATATTTTGAGAATGAAATTATCTAAACCTAACCATTACGGTTGGAGAAGAACTTTCCTGTTATAATTTATAAGCATTTGTAAGGTACATGTGTAAAACACAATCTCGTATTATAATTTACTACAATTATTGAAAATTGTAGGAAATGAATTTGAAATTATAAATAATTAACTTTATAAGTTTCTACGTTTGTTACGGAATAACAACAAAATGTAAACAAACGCAGTCACTTGTATTAGAGGAATACAAACCCAAATATTTTTTTGTTATATTTCGACCATTAGGCGATCTCTAGTTATGATGATTCTACATTATGATCAATTTCATTGTTAAATTTGTCATTAAATTACTATATTTTATATTGTTTTAAATATTTCTTTTTGCTGGTAAAATTATGATCGTTGTTGTGGATACTCATTTGATGTTTCATGTTAATTTTTGAGTTTATATATTGTTAATTACATGGCTGTCGTCATATGATGATATATCTTTTTCCCTTTGTAACCTAATAATTATTATTGATACGGTAAATTGTTTTGGAAGTTAAAATGATTATTAAAAATGATTGATTATTAGTTATTTATTGGTTCGAACATTGCATAATTACTTATAGATCTAGGCTAGTGGCCATTCAATTATGCAAAAAATGCTGAACTCAAAAAAACTGTAAAAAGAAGAAGGAATAAATGTACAATTTCTCTACCCTCCCCCGTGCGTTCTGCACTCGGGGTGCCGCATGTGTAAATCGTATCCATCTTGATAGGAAATCATTTAAATTTGAATTGAAAATTAAATTAGTTGGAACAGTCGAACTAATTGATAATTTATTTGTATGAGATACTCATCTGACACAATGTTCTATTAATTCGTGTTTAGTTTATTGAATTTGATTTGATTAATTATGACGGTGTAGTGTCATTCTAACTTACAGGCAGAAGTAATATTCTTAAAACAACAAAGAAATGTTTTGCACGCTATTATTGTAAATCTTATATTGTACTTGTTTTTCTTTCTCTGCATACTTATTGTATTTGTAACAAATTGATTGTTTGAATAACGAAATTGGTAGCTATTAGTTTTAAGATGATATAATATGATTGAAGCCTCAAAACTGGCTGGCCTATGAGGCCCCTAATTTGCTCATTGCAAAACTGTTAATCATCTTTTTATTTTATATAATCTAAATGCAAAGGAGTTTTTTACATATGAGATTGTAGAAAAATAATCTAATATACAAATTGTTATTAAGTTGTAACAGTATTTGTTTGTTTTGTGTTTATTTTGCATTTTTTCTGTTTGTATACCAGTTTTAAGTTGATTTAATTTGAGATCGTTATTAGGCCTAAGTTAGTTGTAATAGAATTTGTTTATTTTGTGTTTATTTTTTATTTTTATCTGTATGTACTGTAATTGTAAAAATTGTTCAAAACTGTAAAAGGACTGTATTTGCTTTGTAATTAATAAAGCTTTATATCATTCATTCAATTCAATTAATTCATCCATTCATTCGATCCAATCGATTAAAAAATCGGCTTACCTGTCGACCCGGAGCTGTCGACGCAGTGGTGTAATGTTGTCCACGCGGTTGCTAGGTCCGACAGACAAGCTTCTGATGGTTATGCAGAGGGTCGTCCTTTGCATCGTTTGTTTGACAAACACCCCCCCCCCCCCCCCCCCCCCCCCCCCCCCCCCCCCGACTGACAACCCCTCCCCCACTTAGCTTCGGCCCCGCACGATATTTACACGATAATAACGCCAAGGTTGCCAATCAAAATGGCAAGAAAAGCTCACCCCAATTTACTGGAATTTGTGACGTGTGATCCACAAAAGGTTACGGTATTCATAGACGGCAGTATGTGGTTACATGTCAGTGATATTGGTTGATATTTTATTGCGACTCTAACGCTATTTTGTGAAGAGCTTGCAAATGTAGATCAAGTAGGGTAAATACCCAGGAGTGAATGGGTGAATACATGTTTCTGTACACCAAGAAAGCCTGTTCACTCGATGGACCGTACGTTTCTTGCCATCATTACATTCTCATCGAGTCGGGTGGCTTTTCAATTTATTCCACCTATCTTTTGAAGTTTTTCCAATTGTAACAAAATAAATAATCCAATTTTTGCATTAAATTTAGCTTGAAAAAAGAAACAATCTAGTATTTTAAGTCGTTGCTCTATGTCCACTGGTAACAAAAATGCTGAGAGTGGTAAACACAGTACGTCGTCATTGTTAACCTTGTGAAAAAAGTAAAATTCTATATCTCGCTTATTTATCAACATATATCTCCATAAAACTGGTTAGTGGCTTTATCTAAATTACTTCTAATGTAGTCTGAAATCGCCAATATTTCCATTTTCGTGGCAGGAAACCTGCATACGCATTCCCCTCGTTATCCTTATAGGAAATACAAGAAAATCTATATCATCCTTATTTCTTAACATATCTTTACGGCACTTGGTATATAATGACTTCTTCTAGTTCGGATCCACTAAATAGTGAATTAAAACGACCCGGATTTAACATACCTGATGCAGCAAACCTGAACACTCATTCCTCATGTTATTTTTTTGGAGCGCACGAAAACATGTCATATCTCGCTATGATGAATTAAAATATGTTCTTTTACATTTCAAATTTGCTGAGTTTGCAGGTCTCATGCGACGCAGCTATTTCGTTACCGCCCAAAAATCCACTCGCAACCCCGTATCATCCCCCTTACTTAAACCTTACTAAACCCTTCTACCGGGCACAGGGTGGCCAGACGGAAACTTTTTCAGGGAGGAAAGTTGGGTCAACAAAGGAGGACATTAACAGAAAGAGGACAACGTTAAATATAATTTTAATAATTTTCGTTACGGGCTTTAAGTATACAATTAATTAATAGTACAAATAACAGTCTTACAAGTACAAATAATAGTCTTATATGTTATAAATATACACGGATGAAGAATTGTATGAAGAATTCATAAAAAATTCACTCAACTTGTGAAGTTGAGCATAAAATACAGCAAATAAAGCAGAATAATAAAAGAAATAACCTTTTTGGCTTTAAATTTACCAGATGTATTGATACCTAGGGTAAGATTTTTGGCGTGTGTCTCTTTTGCTCCACGGTTAAGGGTCATTTTGGAAACATCGCTTTTGCTCCACGGGTCAGCAGGTAGATTTCAGAGCCGCCCAAAACATCGCTTTTGCTCCACGAGAAAGGGGCCTGCGCTCCCTCTCCCCCATATTCTCTCTTTCGCTCACCTCCAAGCTCCAAGTTCTTTATTGAATACTGCCATCTAAATGTAATATGCAACTTTTATTTTTTGCATAAACGTATATATTTATAATAATTGAAAACATGTTAAACTACTTCAATTGTAACAGTAACGACAAGTAAACATTATTGTTTAAAAGTAATAGCTAGCGAAATAAAATAGTATTACCATGTCTTATCCATCTTTCATTTATTTTATACAATAAATCACGATTAGAATCAGGGAATCTTTTCTAACACAACATCAAGCTTTTAGGCATGAACATGAGATTCAAGGTCACTACAATAGAAATAATGTAAATTTATTCAAACTTGTCGTTTTTGCAGATTTTTTTTAAAGTGAACCATGTAGGGTAGCTTTAAAATAATGTGACCTTGAACCTTCAATTGATCTAAACTTTACTTTCTACAGGTACCAATATTGGTCCCAAAACAGCTTTATTAACAGAAAACAGAGTAACAGCAGATCGAGAAGGAAGACTGGGTACTATACTAAAAGCAAAACTTAACTATACTAAGCTTGAATTTAGTGAAATTAGTTATTTAAATAGTGATTGATGCCCGCCGAAAATATACTCTTACGGCTCAAACGTGGTTTTCTGCTCCCACTCTCATGCCTAAAATGTTTATCTTGTGTCAAATGGCTTCTCTGTTTCTAATAGTGCATTGTTGTAAAACATAAATGTAATGTGGGTATTAAAGTAAAAGTATTAAATGAATACTATTTAAATTATTAAATAGTAATACATTTTATTATTAAGTTATTTATTTTACACAATATCGTATACTTGCGCTTACAATTGAAGTAGTTTAACATTCTTTCAAAAATACATATTTTCGATTAGACAAAAAAATAAAGTTGTATTATTACGTTTAAATGACAGTTTTCAAGTAAGAACCTGGAGGTGAGTGTTTCGAATGTGAGGGGAGAGGAAGCGCAGGCCCCTCTTTCGTGGAGCAAAAGCGATGTTTTGGGCGGCTCTGAAATCGACCTGCTGGCCCGTGGAGCAAAAGCAATGTTTCCAAAATGACCCTTAACCGTGGAGCAAAAGCGATGCAGCCGATTTTTGCGTCTGCAACTTCACAGGTCGGCAAAATAAAAATGTGTTTCCCTTTAATAATTAGCATCACTGTTACAGTGATGCTATTTTGGTATCAAAGTATTGTAATCAGCCAAAACACAAGTGTCCAAAAGTCCCGAACCTGTTTTATAACTTCTAAACCAAAAGCAAAATATATTTTTGCGAATGAGTTCCGACAAAAAAAACACTCCGGAACTTTTTACTGCGCATTTCATAACCATCCCTCAAACCCAAAATACGACTTTAAGGGGTGACTGCCTCAAATTTTCAAATACATATTCCCATAATGTAATCACTCTTTTTAAAGACTTAATAAAATAAACAAAATTAAATTAAATTGAATTAATTAAATTAAATTAAAATTAAATTAAATTAAATTAAAAATTAAAAAACAACCAAAAATAATAAAATAATAAAAAACCTGTGTTTTTTAAAATTAAAATTAATTTAGTTAATTATATTAATTAATTTTTAATTTAAATTAATTAATTAATTGATTCGATTAATTAAGTTAAATTTAATTAATTTGAACTAAATTAAGTTAGTTTTTTTTGCTGGGTGCCATAGTGAGTCGGTGGCGCAGTCGGTAGCGCAGGGCGGCAGCGTCGCAGGATCGAGTCCCGATGATGCCGCATACTTTTACCAGTACTGTTCATCCTAGTACTGTACCGGCTCACTCCTTGGGTTTGCTTGATAACTTCCACGCACAGGCCTGAGATCCATGTGGGGGGGGGGCAAATGCAAGGTAAAAAGAGGCAGCCACCCTCTTAAAAAATGTCAAAAACTCGATGTCATGTTGTTAATATAATTAACACTACGCCACTACAGCATTTTTATGTCAAAACAACACAATGTAACTTTACAAAACTGAGAGTGACATGTGCGGTCATTTTCGGACCAACTTGAACCAACCGAAGTTGACCGCATAGATGTTGAAACATATGACCCTAGTTAGAGCCATGAACCACGGTTTTTGGATCACCCTGTATTTGACGTTGTTCCTTGGGTATTCTCGGGGCTAGGGTAGGGGGGACCGGGTGGGCCGAGCTGGCCCTAGTCGTCGTTGTCAAAACGACAACGTTGTTGTGCATTAAACCAGTCAACCGAGGTAGAAGGGGAAAATGGGATGTAGCGCTTCTGGATTTTAAATGTAAAATTATAATTATTTTAAATATATCATACTCGGACTTTACACTATTATTTAATGTGATAAACATTAATTGAATCGTTTATTTCAAAAACAGCATAATCAACATTTTTTTAATTTTAGGGAAATTAAAAAAAGTTTTTTTCTTAAAGTAACAAACATTTTAATTTAGTATTTTTTATTCTTATCTACCGAGGTTTTAAAGTCCTGGATGTTGGTCTTAATCCTCAGTGTTTGTTGACATACCACTGAAAAAAAATTAAAATTTTTCACTTATGTTGGTTCTGCAATAAACGCTGTTTTCAAAACAAATTATATTGGTTTACTAATTTTCTGACAGATTGCAGGTTTTGGGCTTATTAAAAAACAAAAATATAAGTGAAACATTTTATTTAAAGATAGAAATTATCAACAAACAAACGTTAGAAAAATATAATTTGTTTTGAAAACAGCGTTTATTGCAGAAACAACATAAGTGAAAAAAATTATATTTGTTTACATATTTCTTATTATGTAAACAAACTGTTCTCCACTGACCTACAGAAAGAAAGTTAAGAGCACATGGGCTCGATGACAGCCATGATTTCAACTTCATTTTTCAATTTCATTTTTATTTCAGCATCGCTCATCACAAAAAATAAATTTACCCCAAGTTTGTTGCAGAAACAACACAACTGGCAGTCACTTGAGTGGTTTCTGCACTAAACGACTGATTCAATGCCCAGTTTGAAGCCAGGGCCGCCGAGAGGGGGGGGGCAAAGGGGGCAGATTGCCCCGGGCCTCAAAAGGAAGGGGGCCACATTTTGAACAGAGTATTTTTTGTGGATTATTAAAAAATAGGATTTTTAAATGAAGAAGACCTATATGAAATAAAATATTAGAAAATACATAAAAATATAGTCTTAAAAACGTGTATTAACTAACTAAAATGCCCTATATTTGTCTTATTTTGATACAGTTTCATTTGGTTTTCTGACGTCTCGTCAGGGGCCCCCGAGGTTAGGTCTGCGCCAGACCACTCTAACTAAATCCGTACTAAATTCTGTCCCCAAAAATTCCTCACAAAACGTTGTACATGATGCCTACGATGGACCAAGGAAAAGGCCTAGCTACAACTAAACGGAATATACTGTATTTTACAAAGAATAGTACGGTAGTTACAACATTTACGTGACATGACTTGTTTTGCAGAGATGAGTAACTTTTTCAGCTTCGTTTCTCCTCTTAGTTTCAGTTTACCTACGTACAGGGGCGAACCCAGGGGGGGGGGATAAAGGGGATATATCCCCCCCGAAATTTTTGAGAGCAGAAATTTTGGACGACAAGACAACCATTTTCGGGTACCGCGACGCGACTACGATTTTTGTTTACCGCGACGCGAAGCCGATTTTCGTTTACCGCGTCGCAAAGACGATTTTTTCTACCGTGACGCGAAGACGATTTTTTTCTACGGCGACGCGAGGACGATATTGGTCAACTGCGACGTGACAACGATATTTGTCTATTGAGACATTCGTCTACCGCAGCGTCTACCACAACTACGAAACTACGATACTCATCTAGCGCATCGACGATCTTTGCCTACCGCGACGACGATATTTGCCTACCGCGACGACGATATTTGCCTACTGGTACCGTGACGTCCATGTTCGTCTGTTGTGACGCGATACTCGCCTACCGCGACGACCTTATTTGTCTGCTGTCACATTAGAGCGATTTTTGTGAGTACCTTAATACTTCCTTCCCCATTCTCATAGGATATCCCCCCCGTCCCCCCCCGAAATTAAATCCTAGGGTCGCCACTGGCTATGTACGAACCATAATCCAATGAAATGCCGTTTTCCTCATTCAAAAATTTATAAGTAAACCGTGACGTCATCAGCGACTAGAAGAATGCAGCTTGACTGAACCCTCCAGCTGGTACGATAAAATATCTTGGCTATCAGAAAGTTCTTATTACTGGCACCTCTGATTTAGGCTTTACTTTTATCCAAAAGTAACATGCTATAGCTAGGATACAACTAAGGTCTGTAGATTAGAAGAGAATCCACAGTCTGATATTGATATTATACTGTCAGGTTGTGTTATTCCATCTCCCATAATATGACCTGTGATCCAAGCCTGTGACGTCAATGATAGACCCAATATCCGGATCTAATCAGCTCTATTAGCATAAGGGTAAAATATAGCCTCAAAGGAGGTAATAGTAATAAGCTTCCTCTGATTATTCAAGAGTAATAACTTTTTTTCCAGCTGGAGATTATTAGGTTTCCAGTCTACAGAAGACGTCAGGATTTGTTTATATTTTTGACTGAGGTAACCTATGTGTACCATTATTCTTCTGTTCTCTTCTTATATTCAGATCTTGGAATACAACCGGATAAATTGCCTCCTGATGACGTCACAAAGGCCTTATGAAAATGTAGGAGTTAATTAATAGAAGAAAAACCAATAAAGGGGGTTAATTAGGTAGTCCTCAATAACTTAGAACTGTTTCTTTAATCCTTTTTAACCCCAAGTACAGGCTTCTTATAATCATTGTTTAGTCTGATGTTTCTAACCAAAAAATTCATCAGGCATATTGAAAATAATTTTACATAATTTTACAGTTTGTGTTCTAAATTTTTTGAATAAATTTACAAATCAAAGGTTTACTACAGGCCTACGATGAAATTTTTTAGTTTTGAATAAATTAAGATAGGTAATATTGTATTCAAAATTTTTAAAACAAAATAACAAAATGTTTTGCAGGATATACGATTTTAGCTATTCAAGAGACAACAGTATTTTTATCTACGATTTTTATCTATTGAAGGGCCTCACGCCCAAACTTTGCCCCGGGCCTCCAAAAGTCTGTCGGCGGCCCTGTTTGAAGCCCTACGGCTAGTCGCACATGTGATATTTCTAGGGCCTACACCAAACGATGTATTTCATGTTGTAGCTACTGAAAACACTAAAAATTCAAATTCCGAAAAAATGTTGGTTATGCTGTTTCTGAAATAAACGATTCAATTGATAAAGTAAAGTAGGCCTACGTAAAATTCCCTTCAACATTCACTACTTGTTTTCATTTCTATGACCAAGCGTATGGGCAGCGATAATTGAAAATTGGCTATTTTTTATATGATATATTTTTACCATAAGGAATGAGCTATTCTCTTACAGCTCATAATAAGACTCTGGCCGATGGTTATAATATTTTTTCAAGCGTAAAAGTATTGTATTTGATCAAGTAAAATAAACGGTACAGTATCAGGAAACTGACATGTACTCTCTTCCGCAAAGCCAGGTAAAAAATTGACAAATCCAATAAAATAAAACAAATTTACAATTAAATACATACAAAGTTTTATTAAAATCGGTTAGTAAATAAGGGACATGTCAGTTTTTTAAACATCTTCCATCTTCTATAAAATTAACACTAGAAAACATACTGTGTTTACCACCAAACGTATGTATCTAATTTTCTCTATACAAACAGTTAAAGTAGGCTATTAATTCGAAATACTGGATTAATAATTTTTTCAAACCAAATTTAATGGTGCAAGTAAATCTTCTTTACAGAATGAACGTTTAATGAAATTTTAAACAGATGAACTTTTTAACACTGAAATTTCCATAACTTCTGAACCTGAAGTTTTTGAGACATGCGGGTAGTGTCATTTTATTTCGCATCTCAAGCACTACAAAACTATTAAATTTTATGAAAATCGTTAAAGCCACTTTTGAGAAATTTTTATTTTTGCCATTTTTATAGTTTTTTTGGGGTAAATATCCTTAAAAATAAAAATTAAAAAATTAAAAAAACTCCTGGAAATATTATGGCTTTATACTCACATGTACAATTTAATGAAAATCGGATCATGTCGTCTCTAGCTCTTCTACCTTTAAAAGATTCCTCCCAACAAGGCTTTAATCTTGTTCTCGCTGTTTAAAACGATCAGCTGATTGTATGTTTGCCTGTTTCATTTGTGTTTAACACTGATTGACAGTAACCAACAATTAATTGATGTATCGAACACATACAACTGTTGATTGGTAAAATGAGCGAGATTTGCAATAGTATCAAAATCTGTCTTAACCAATCATATAGAATTACTGATACCTTGATTGAGGCTATATTTTTACCAATAAGCATGGATGTCCGGCATTTAAGACACAACTTTGGCTCAAAAAGGCCTTGTGGAAGTTAAGTGACCTTATTTTCCTCCTCCTGCTATGTTTAGATGCTCCTTGTAATGGACGAATAAAATAATAATTTGTCTCCAAGCGGGAGTAAAGTGATTACTTTGTCCCCCGGCGGGAGACAAAGTGAGAGCGCCTTCAAATTCCCACGCACACATGCAAATGTGTTGCAGGTCAACGAATGCAGGCGCTAACAGCTGACTTAGTAGCAGGAATAATTAAATAAAAATAACGTTAACAACGATCAGATGTGAGAACGTCTAAGAATTAGGATGCAAGAACGTTGCAACAATCAGCTGATCGCTGGTGCATGCATGATTGCAGCTACCCGAATGCAAGCGCTAATAGCAGAACGAAACAAAATGGATATTTTTTTAACACTTACTAAGTTAATAAAATTAATGTTTATGGTCAGGATATTTATTATTGCTGGCGAGTGGGTGAGGGAAAAGTGTTGTGTGTATTTCGAGAGTAAATAACATTGTCTCCCTTGTGTGATTTCGCCTCGCAAGCTCGGGCGCCAACATTGTCATTCGTTAGACAACGTTGTACTTTACTCTCTCAACACACAAATAACTATTATTTTTCTCTTCTTCTCTTCAGACCTTGCTGTACCCAAAAAATAAATAGCTGAGGTCCTTGACTTCAGCTGATAATTTTACTCCCTAGGAGGAAAAGAGCTTCTTTAGACCCATAACACATATATGATAAAAACTGCTGTTTTCTTAGCGGGCATAACGAAAAAAAACAAGTTGCTAAATCTTCCTTATTTCGTAACATATCTTGATAAAACTCTTATATTTCAGATCTACTGGGTATTGAATTCAAAACACCCAATATTCTCATACCTGCAGCAGCAGACCTACGTACTCATTCCTCATGTTATTCTTATGGATGACATTAAAAAAAAGTCCCATATTATCGCTCATATTGGGTTGAAATATGATTCTAAGCAGTATGAATTCGCTGAGTACGTAGGTTTGCTGCAACGGGGGGTTATTTAACTTGTTTTTATATTCAACGATAGCTTTTTAGTTTTGATTTAAAGCGGCAATCGTTGGCGGAAGCAGGTTGACGAAAAAATCAGAAGAAAATATTAATTAATTTACCAGTTGTTGTTCTGAATCTGGTTGTTTAAAGTTGAGGCATCGGCTGTTGCTATCTGCTGGTAAGAAGAAGCTTGATTGTAGAAGTGTTGTTCATAGTGGACTATAAATCAAATGAAAATGCAAGGAAGATTAGAAATTTGATGCGAAATCTAAATCCAGGATTTTTATGAATACCACTATTGTTAATATTTATGAAAGAAGTTTAATTATTTAACATATTGTCAAGATTGTTGTATAGTGAGTCTATTTTTGTAGTACAGGGAGAAGGTGTATAGATACGATGCAGACGACGTTAATACATAACAAGGTAAGGGTATTTATGTTCAATTTTAAACAATCTTGTTTACATTAGAGTATTATGATATTATTAAGTACAATATTACAGCCGTATCAAAACCATACAGTTCCTGTAACGTTGATTACTGCTAAAATATATTCCGTGACTTTCTGTCATCACTTAACCTATCATGTAAAATGTAATGACAATTTGAAATAAGGAAACCAATACATTGTGTTTAATTTACCTATCAATTTAACTATCAACTTCAGTGGGTAATATCTGCAAATTATTTTGTTTCTGTCCCTCCTTATCAATGTTAATATTGTCAATTGGTAATGACATCAGTGCAATTAAATTTTGACTGGGTAAACTGTAGCACAGCCTATCTTTACCCAGAGATTATTCGTTCTCAGGGGAACGAATTCAACCAAGAACAAGGCCTTTTGTATCAGCCCAATATTAAGTACCATAGCCTAAAAAAATTACTATTTCATCTATACCAATTAGTAAAGGTTAGCCTACATTTTTGCCCTAG
Organism: Flexamia atlantica; assembly: GCA_035578135.1. Lineage (NCBI taxonomy): Eukaryota > Metazoa > Arthropoda > Insecta > Hemiptera > Cicadellidae > Flexamia > Flexamia atlantica. The sequence continues at coordinate 50,086,324 of JAQJVK010000007.1, read as the reverse complement.
TAGTAGGCTTTGGATTAAATTTCATTATCTATGAGTTTGCAACAATTTTCATTTTGTAAATAATCTTCAAAATGAGGCCTAAACATTTAAACCAAGGAATTTAAGGTAAGCTTAGGCCTTCTTTATTTATTTCTTGGTATATTTTAAATAGGCCCTACTACAATTTAAAACTTACATCTCGTCCATTCTACGGCATTCCACAAACTTAGTTGGATCTTCTTAAAGTCTAATGAAATTTAAATCTTCGAGTGATCTATTATTAGTTTTTTGGAGTAGTCAGCTTGTATTAAAACACGTCATAAAACAAAATTAGCGTTATTGCGTTATTAACATGATGGGTGATGGTAATAAAATCAGAACGGTCTGCATCTTAAAGCTTTATACAAGTTTTATCTTCTGAAATCTGATAATTGAATTTACATTGGCCTAGGCTTGATCAGAATGTTGTTAGTTTACAATCAGCTTTTAACAGGGAACCTTCCTCAAGCATTATATGTTATAATGTAACAGCACTAATTACAGAACATTAGGATGTAACTGCAGTACTTAACTTCTTTGGGTAAATATGATCAGTGAATCCTAAACACATTGCACAAAGCTGCAAAATATATTAAAATAATAATCGTACTTAGGCTAACTTAACCGGGATGGAACAAAATAGGTCTAGAGATGTTGGTTTAATTTAATAGGCCCTACTCAATGTCTTTGAGAAACATGATCACTTTTGTTCATTATCTGCTGAACACAACCAGTGTGAGCTAAATTCTTCTTAAAAATAGCCAGCTGAGCAAGTCATCTTGGCTATCTTGAGTAAATAGGCTGGTTAAACAGCTGGGTTGAAAAGTGGCTGGTTAAGGAAGCACCTACTGTTCGCTTATTGCTAGCCTAAATTCTTATTTTATACATTTTTGAAAGGGTAGTCTGGCCAGGTCGGCTGGTTGGCGATCGCTGAGGGCCCCAGAGGCCCTGGCAAAAGGGGTCCCAAGCAGGGGGCTCCCCAAGGGGCTAAATGAATAATCAAGCATTAAAATTAAAATATGGGCAAAATAAATGTTATTCAAGTTAACATAATATTATTTTTATGTAGCCAAACTTAAATTGGGTTTGTTCACACGCAACCATTAAAAATGCATTTTATGCAAATTAATGTAAAACTCAATGAACCCTTTAATACGCCCCTACCTTCTTCTAGTTTTGAAAGATTTTTTAAAACAAAAAAGCAGAAATAGCCTACCGGTAGAGTTAGATTTTGTTGAAAAAGAATATCAACAGAAAATTCCCCCATTGCAGCTGACCTGCAGCTCAGAGAATGATTAAAATAAGTAATTTTACATGGAGGCTGGCATCAAGTAAAATCATCATAAGTACGTAAATAAACATGCAAAAATATTCCTCATAAGAATAACATAGAAATTGAGTAAGTTATGCAGGTTTGCTACCACAGAAATGTAAAAATAAGAGATTTCCAGTTATAATCTATTAGATATTAACGAGATGAATCCACATACCAAGTTTTATCAAGACATTATGTTGGAAATAAGGAAGCTTACAATTTTATCTATTCCCCATAAGGTCGAATGTTCAGGGCGATGACAGCTGCCTTGTCACCTCGTTCCACTCCGCCTCTATGTTGACGTTTGGCGGCTCCACTTCAGCTTCCACCTCTGGTTCCGGGTCAGGTTCCATTTGTCTGTAGGCCTATTCCGACTTCTGTTTCGGCTGGATTTTTTTCCAGTTCAAATCCACATGACTTGAAGCAGTTAGCTATAGTTTTGTCCGTTACGTTATTCCAACATTTGTTGGCAAACCGCACAGCCTCTAAGAGGTTGATAGTGCATGCCTTTCTGTCTTCAATGTCAGAAATAAATTTTCTGACCACTTGGGTTCTGTGCAGCACCTTGAAGTTTTTTACTATCCCTGCATCTAATGGCTGCAATTTTGATATGGTGTTGGTAGGCAAAAATTTCTCTTTAACCCATTTCAGACGAGGAATAGTATTGTGGGCTGTACAGTTGTCCACAAACAATAGTATTTTACGCTTCTTTTTCCCCATAGTTTTATCAAGTTTAATCAACCATGAGGAAAATAACTCCGTGTCCATCCAGGCTTTCTTACTTGATGCGTACTCAACTGGGAGTGATTTTACTCCTTTGAAGCATCTAGGATTGTTTGCTTTCCCTATAACGAAAGGATTAACTTAGTAGAACCTGTCATGTCGGTTGCAAGTAACATTGTAACCCTTTCTTTGCTATGTTTGCCACCATGACAGTTTTGTCTTTGAACTGATACGTTTTATCAGGGAGGCACTTAAAGTACAAAGCGGTTTCGTCAGCATTGAAAATATTTTTCGGGTCATAGCCTTCTGAGATATTTTTCAACGAACCCTTCCACTCTTCACAAACATTATTGTTCACAGCCGCACTCTCACCGCAAACTTTCTTAAATGTAATATTGTGTCTCCTTTTAAAATTTTCCAGTCAACCGTTACTGGCCTTAAAGTTTTCATGACAGAGAGATTTTGCAAAGTTTTCGGCCTTTTCTCTGATTATCGGACCCCCTAGTGGGATGTTTTTGTCTCTGCACTGCTTAAACCACTTCTCATGCACTCTTCGACATCATGAAATTCAGCTTATCTCTTCCTCTTACATTTTATATTACCTTCACTTGCCTGCTTTTAATTTTTTACCTGGTTTTTTGTAATTGTTGATAGCGTACTACCTGGAATATTAAACCTGGCAGCGATGTCTTTCTTCTTTACCGCCCCTTCGTTCACCAACTTAATTATTTCAAACTTTTCACTGACAGTCAATGCTTTGTCTTTTCGCACTCATTCTCGAATATTTCACGCACAAACTGATAGTCGTCACACACTCGATAAGCCCCGCACAAGGTAAACAGACCTGAGACTGCAGACAGACTAAAGGCGCTTGATCCTCACCGAGAGGCATCTAGGTATATAAGTTAACTCACCGACAGGCATCATTATGACAGGCATCAATATAACTCACCGACAGGTTGCATCCTGAACGTCATGATTTCGTATCACAGAGGTCCATTCTGAAAACTTCGTGGTATAGAGATTAACTTCGAGTTATGGAGGCAAAGTGCGAATCGTATTCGTCTTATTTACTGGACTTCGTGTTATAGAAGTAATTTTTGTGTCCCTTCGAGTTATAGAGGTAAAATATGACCGGAAAATTAGTTCGTGATATGTATAGTAATTTCTTCGTGTTAGACAGGTTTTTCCAAGGGGATTAAAAATAATTCGTGATATCGAGGGTTTCGTGATATCAAGGTTCGTGTTAGCGAGAGTCGACCGTACTACTTTACATACCTTCGCCAAATTTCATTCCAATTTGGCCATTTTTGTAAAAAATCATGCTTTTTGTAAAGAGTCATGCTTATTGCTATCGTGCTTACAGACCTACAGATATCTTTATATACAGGAGCCCATTAAAAACTTTTTCAGGATTTGAGTAGGTGATTCCTTAAATCTAAACTAAGAAAAAAGTTTACGTGAAGGTGTGTCTTTAAACACACATATACATATGACCGCCATTTTGTATTTTTACAAAATATTTTTTACCTACGAAGGTTTTTTACCGATGTTTTTGAAACTCAACAGTTTATGAAAAAGTAATCAATATGATCGAATGGTGAATTCCAAAATAATGGCGGCCATTAAAAATCTTTAAATCAAAATACCGAATCGTTTTACAAAAAATTATAAAAAATTTTACTAAATTTAATTCATATTGTGATAACATCAAAATTATGAAAACTGGTCAATAAACAACTGAGTTAAGGTCGGATTAAACTAACGAGGCAGCATAATTTGGAGGAAAATAGTCCATTGATGTGCTGAGTCACTTGCTGAAATAGGCCAGTTAACTTGTGCTGCCTTGTTAAATCGACCATAACTCAGTTTTTATCGAGCGATTTTCATAATTTTGGTGTTATTAGATTGGAAATTGCATTTACTAGACATTGCTATTTTTTTAATTTTTGTAAAACGTACTGTTTTTTTAAAAAGCATTTTTGCATGTGACTGGAAAGTATGCTTCAGATTCATAGTCAATAACGAAACATTATTATCACGCCTGAAGCTTATCCACTGTTTAATGCCCAACGAATGATGTTGACAGTCAATGGCATAACTTATTTCCATATATAATACCTACAGTTATTACAAATATATTAACATATCGGTGAGGAAATTAAAACTAATTTAACTAATATTTAGGTTTTCCAGTTTTGATTTGAAACAATCCACTGAATTATTTTTCACTCTCTTCTATAGTCTATAAACTTTGAACGAGTTTTGTACATGATGATTCACAAGTTTTGTGATGCTGTGATTCAAAAGATATCATTCGATTTTCCAACAAGTTTCATTGTAAGTCTTCATCATCAAGATCATTGACAATAATGATGTTTATGATGTTTTTCTACTATTACTTAGTAGCATGAGCAGTTAAGGATCCAGGGGGGGTTAAGGGGATGGTCCCCCTCCTTAGGCTCATAATAAATTACATTGGTTTACGCAGGATTCATTTTCGGAAAGGGGGGGAGACACCGGGGGGCTTGGGGTTATGGAATACCCCCAGCGGGAGGGGGGTCCGCTTTTTCATAAATTTTATAATATTATCTGTTGGGAAATTTTTATAAATTGCCACTGTAAATTTTTAGGTAATCTAGAGGCATAACAACAAACAGAATAACTCCTGAAATTTTATCTCATTTGAGGCTGCCCACTGAAAATTCCAAAGCTGATATTCTGAAAATTTTTGAGCACTTTGGAATTTTGGCAAAATGCCCTTTACTTAATAAAATAAATAGCATATTTAAATAGTAGGCCTGAAACTAAAGAACAGATGAGATAGTAATTAAAGAATTATACCTTCTTAACCTTGGTAAAAAAATTTTTTTTTATTTAGTTTAAAGTAAAAACTAGATCCTACATTCTCATTTATTGTACACCTCGGACCATCATGAACTGAAGTATCTGGATCTTTGATTATCCGGATGAGGTTGATGAATAGAATTAGAAAATGTTAGTTTTTCTCATTTGTGCGTGATTTTTAAGTCCCTGAACGCAATCGCAAAGCTAGTGAGTCGGTGGCGCAGTTGGTAGGGCACTCGGCCTTGGAACTGTGGCCGCGAAGCATCACAGGTTTGAGACACGGCTTGTCGCATACTTTTAGCAGTACTGTTCACCCTTGTACTGTTCCGGCTTACTCCTTGCCTTTGCTTGATAACGTCCACAAACGTCAAAAGAGAAACGTGAGAAAAGATAACATCGTGAGGAAACGTCAAAAACATGGCTACCTAATAACCTGTTTTTGGCTCCATTTTCCAACTGATTTTCCAAGAAATAAACTTGAATTAATCAGAAAGATGACTCTTCAGAAGAAATTAAAGAATAACCTCAGAACTATAACCTCAAAATCAGTGTTGCGGAAGCTACTTTTAAAATGTAGGTTGCTACAGCTACTGCTTGTAAAAAGCAGCTTTGCTACAGCTACAGCTAGAGGTTTTCAAAAGTAGCTAGCTACGGCTACAAAAATCCTGCTACAGCTACAGCTACTATTTTAGCTACTTTCATGAAATAATTCTCACTTTCCCTGTCTTTTGCAGTGGTGTAGAGATGTGCCATATTAGATATTTTGTGATATTAGTTATTTCCATATTAGTTACAAAGAAATATTAGGTTTTAAGTTTACAGCTTTTAGAAGCTTTGGCTAAAAACTGAGCCTTAAACTATATTTATGTCGATCAAAAAAATATTAAAATTAAAAAGATTTGATAAATTTTACAAAATTATTTATTACTGCTGTTACAGTAATTATTTTAAAATAAATAAATTTATGTAAAACGATTACTACTGTTTTTTAAAACAATCACAGTGATACTGAAAGGGACCTATTTTAAAATTACTTATAACAATTTTTTTATTTTGTAACTAATAATATTTGTATAATATTAAATATTAGTAATATACAACATGCAGAATGTGACGACTTATGCCCGGTGACCGCCTTGAATCATATAGAAATTGTATTACAGGAAATAATGCTCACATTATTTTTAAATCTTATTAAAAAAATATTTATCAAATTTATTTTGTTAACGCAAGTGATGAAAGGGACAAAAAGTCAAATTAATTTTATCAGTACAGGGTGTAGAATGAATAAGGCAAAGACGTATTAGTATTAGTCAGAATCACATATTAGTTACTTTGGAAATAAGTTACTTTTATATATCTAATACGAAAAACTTAATACTAATATATTCAGCCAGGATCACTAAGTGGTGTATTGACAGAACTAAACACCCATCATAGCTGTTTAGACGTATTTCCTCAATATGTAGTTCAAGTAAATAAATAAAAATCAATGAACTTACAATATTTTAAAATGGTTAGTAATTTTATGCCTGTTCAAAATTAATTGATTTTTGGAGTGTTGAATGAAATGATAGGCATCTAATTAATAAAAACTCAAATTTGGTGTTACATCATATTTTTACATCTTAATATATAAAATAAAATAATACTAATATCTAATAGATATCTCAACAAAAGTATAGCTAAAATAATAGTATAAAATCTATTTTAGATCACGAACGTGTACAGAGACCCTTAGGCTAAATCCTTTTTCACATTTCAATAAGTATTCAAGATTCAAGATTCAAGATTGTTTATTTCCATTATGTTGACATAGAAAATTATTTCCAATACAAAAAGGAAATTATTCCCCACAAGACCAAAGTCTGAGTGTGGGGAAGAGTTCTCAGGCACGATCAAATATTTCTAGTCCTTCTTCCACTAGTTGGCAGCACAAATACATACAAAACTTAAAAGAGAAACAAACTACCCATAAAACACAAAAAAAAATAGAACAAAAATTATTACTTAAGAAATTATATAAAACAAAAGGAGAAAAAATCAAATATCGTACAATTATTCAGAATCAAAACAAAAAGATTTAATCAGAACACATCAGAATACCCGCAGACAACAAACACTAAGATGCATATGGCGAACGAATCAACAGCTCTGCCATTCCCGGTCCAACACCGAGCAGCCACTTCTCAATCTCTCGATTGTAAACAGACATGCTACCACCCTCTTTATTAATGATGTTGAATGGGAGATTTCTATACAACTGATGAGCCAAATAAAATGAATTGAACAGATCTGATTTGAATTCAGGTTTCGGAATTGAATAGCCAAAGCTTGTTTTATTTCTAGTTTGGTAGCCATGGGTAGTTGGGGTAAAGATTTTGCTTTTATTATCTTTAACATATACTAAGAGAGTTTTAAGATACAATTGCCTAATATTAAGAACTGAAAAATTTTTGAAAAGGAGATTTGTTGGATATCTTTGGCCTTTATTAAGAATTGCTTTTATCACAGACCGTTGGGTGACCGCCAAGGGCTCAAGTACCGAGGCAGAGGCACCACCCCAAACCAGTAATCCATACTGCAGCAGGGACTGACAGTAGGCATAATACACACTCCTGCAGCGATCCACGGCCAACACCTGACTTAGCTGCTTAAAAGCATAAATCATTTTTCTCAATTTTTGCTTAATGTGATGAACATGTGACTCCCAAGTCAATTTGTGATCAAATATTGGTTAGAGCTACTTAAGGCTAAAGACCTACAACTTCTTTTATTATTTGAGTACCTTGCTACAGAATTATAAGTCATTTTGTCACATATTGGTTTTAAACAAAAAGGCTCCTTAAGAAAAACTGTTGCTTCACGCTTTAATTTACGAATAATGCTCGAATTGCGAATGCGAATGCACGTCAAAGTCTGTTTTTCAGACGACGCTGCATCGGTGACTTTGGTCGCAATGTTGGTTAGCGTTGTTTTTATTATTTTGATCTATTGCGGTGTAAGTTCACTATCATTGAACAAAAGCAGGGCGGATCCAGTGAATCCAGGTATCCAGGCCAGTATGAAACTTTGTACGCCACTGATGCGTTCGCATGACTTGTTTCGTTCTGACAAAGCCTCATGTTGTAAATAGTTGGCTGAATGTTTGGGCAAGTCAGTTTCCCCTTTGGACGACGATAATGAACTCCCACAATCAAAGTTGGTCTTTGGACAAAGGCAATTGATTACTGGAACAAGAAAATCATTTACAATCACCAAGCATGACAAAGCACATCACGATTTACTCAGAATCTTTGTTGTATGATTTGAAATGTTAAAATAACGGTTCGTGAAAATATAAATGTTTGTATTGCGAAAGTAGCGGAAATGTAGCGTCACATTCCGCTACTTGCTACTCAATATAAGATCTTGGTATAGCTACAAGCTACGTACTTTAAAAAAAAGCGGCGCTACGGTCTTCTCTACTAAAAACGTAGCTCCCTACTGTAGCGCCGCTACTTGTAGCGCGCTACTCCCCAACACTGCTCATAATGATCAAACTTTTAGAGGTTTTTGAGAAAACGCAATGAGAAACTCAAAGTTACCTGATTTCAATTAATTTATACACTTTTAAGAAAAAATAATATCAATTATTGAAAACAACAAAAATCTTTTAGTTTAGTTAAAAAAAGCTATCCCATTGATTGATTATTAAATGTAGGGACGGAAACAGAGTGCCAATGAATCATGTTAGGGCCAAAACACAGCTTGGGAGTCAGCTTCCTCCAAACTAGCCTTCCTCCAAACTTCGTTGTTTTACTAACACAAGCACGTACTTATAAAATTACTGTGAGGAAAGATGCAGGTATGCTCAATGAGTGGAATTGTGACGTCATCAGTCTTATGTTTTTAAAAAATTACTCCCTCCTCGCTTCTCACCATAATAATATTACTGCTAGCAGCAAACTCCCTCGGTAACCTTGGGGGCGAAGCCCTTTGACATTAATGAATAATAAATTATACCCATAGAATCCTGATAAAAATTTCAGTTATTTGACACCTCGATCAGCAAAATCGGTTCACTATAAAGGTATGGGTAAGCTCACAAAATAGTATATTTCATTACAAGGACCTAAAGTGACGCTTTTCGTACAAGGTCAGGTCAGGTTTTTTAAAAATGACCGAGTAACAAAAAGCAGCTTTAGGTCCGTGTGATGAACTATATTTTTCGTTATATTGCTCAATAAAATACGTAAACTACTTAAGAAAACCAAAATTTTACAGCTTGTTTACCTTTAAAGATGCCTTCACAAGATGCCACCGTCTTGTTCTTGCTATTTGAAGCAATCAGCTGATTGTCTGTTTCATTTGTGTTAGGGTAGACTGACAACAATGAACAACTATCGACGTATCAAACGCATGTAATAATCGATAGGTGAAATGAGCGAGTTTCACAAATTGATTAAACTGACAACAATGAATCTACGATATTAACGATAAATGTATCGATTTTTTATAATCGAATGAATATTGTTCGATTATTACGACGTACTCGGCACTTTTTGACTTTTATAGTCCTAGGACTATAAAAAGTCAGCTGGTATCGAGTACATCAGCTTTTAATTCCTAGGAATAAAAAGAGTGTATTTAGGTCCGGAAAACATGCATTAAAAACATCTGTTTTTGGAGCAGTATAACAAAAAATAAATTCCTCGAGGAATTTTTGCAAATTTTATCATTATGAATAAGTTTTTTGTGAGCTTACCCACGCTTTAATTGTGAAATGATTTTTATGATTGAGATAGCAAATTACTGAAGTCTTAATGAGGATTCTATGGATATAATTTATTGTTCATTGTGGTTAAATGGCTTCGTGCCCTAGGAATGTATTTTACACCAAATTTTACATGTATTCCTTATAGCAGTGGTATGTGAACAACATTTTAGAAAATTAATTATATCAACAGTTATAATCAATATTTCCTGTACATATTTATACTCATTTTATTGGAAATTTCATTTTCTACACAAAACGTCATTTACACTTTTTATATCTCTTATGGGTTTCGTATTAATCAAAAAAGTTTTTGAGAAACACAGACCGGAAATGGGGTTTTCAAGACGGTGGCATGTTGCCCAAATGGGACTTTTTGGGAATTTTAGTATGATGATCCCAGCTTTATTTGTGACCTTTCCACCAATTTTCAGCTTGCTAAATTAAAATTCCAGAATCCCGTCACTATTTTCCTGCACTATAACTACAATTTCTGTACCGCTAGATCAGTGGTCCTCAATCGCCGGAATCATAACAGGGGGCCTTTTTTGGCCCCAGTTGTTTCAGATATCTATAGGGTTTCACTGTAAATTTTATGCCTCTTTATCTCCTTAAGTTTCAAATTTACAGTTCTAACTTTAGCAAACCTCCTGAGGGAGGACTGTTTTCTTCAGGGGGGGAGGGAGTACCCCATACCCCCCCAGACCCCCCGTTTTTGCAACCCCCCTTTCAAATCTCCCCACAACAGGCTCATGGAGATAAAAAATGGTCCTCCATTAAAAATAATCGCTGATCACTGAGCTACATGAATGAAGAGGTGACTTAGCCGTTGCCTACCTTACAAGCAAGTCAAGTTACACTACTGAAAACAGACTCTTTGTGAGGCCTTTGTTTTTAAAATTTTTCTATATTCCTCATTACACACTCCCAAAACCTGTCAGAACCAATACAACTAGATCCAACCTGAAAGTAAATTCAGAAAATGATAAATTCGAGGGTACAGTGGTTTTATGAATAATGAATAATGAATAATTATTTATTTCCAACATATAAAAATACATCAAGAACAAAATAATGACCTTGGACAACTGGTCACCTTGTCCAGTAAATTACTGGAATTTACTTGTTTGTAAAATACTGGAATTTACTTTTTAGTAAATTACGCCTTATTATTACTATACTAAACTTATTTATTTTTATAATTTGTTTCTTTATTTTTCTTGTATTCTATCGGTGTTTTGTGTTTATTTATTTGTATTTTTATTTGTATTTGTATTTGTTTGTGTGATGTTTGATTATTTTGCTTATTTGTGATTTTATTGTGTTGTGTTTTATTTTTGTGCTTATTTGTGTTCTTTTTGTGTGTTTTAGAAAAAGGTCATTGTGACAACTTAAAGTTAGCCATTAGTGAAGAACAGTTTTTTGAAGATTTGAAGAGTTGAGTTTTTATATTGTGTTTGTTTTTGTTTTGGGTGTGTTTTGTAATTAATTATGAAAAACATGTCTAAAAAAGAAATTAAAAGAAAAAGTTTGGTTGTGTCTCAGCTTTTCAAAATTTGTGTTTTTGAGTGTTATTGATTTGTATATAGTAACACTTAGTCCTGGAAAATTTGGAATGTTTGAAAATTCTGATTTGGGAAGTTAATTTTGTAAATAACACTTCATTTTCCAGACTATCCTGTTCCTATATAGACACAGTTGCACTAGGAAGCATCAGTCCTCTATTTTGTTTTATGAGACCATGGTGCTAAAAGTGCCCAGTATAAAGTTACCCCGAAAAATTTTTAAAAGAATTTAGACAAATTAGGTCATATGAGCATATGCCCTAAAGCCTATAGTTTTCTACATCTCCATCTGTATGTGTTTTTACATACGGTAATGTATATAACTTTAAAATCATTTACGGTATAAACTTTAATCACGGAATAAAAATAATGACTAATCACCACAATTCTGTGCGGAGTGTCAAGTTTAATACTTTTTACTATTTAGAAATGGTGACCATTATTTACTGTTTGTAAAGTTTAATATATAAAAAACTTAAGGTTTACAAAAAACTGCTCAGAGACAATAAAGATCACAAATATCCCATACAAAAATGTATTTTGAAATAGGGATACAATAATCACTCAGGGTGTCCACATTCTGGAAAGTCAGGGATTATCATGGAAATAGATTTTGGTCAGGGAAAGTCAGGGTATTTGATGTTTGGTCAGGGAAAGTCAGGAAAATAAGAAATTATGCTGAAAAATTACGATGGTAATTCGCATCAATGATGGATGTTTTCTATCTCTGAGTTACCATTGTTTCACCTTTGTATGAATTTAATTGTAATTGGCATTCATTTGATTTAAAATTACTAATAATCAAACAGTCTAATTAGGTGTTACTATTCACTGAACCATTTTTTTATTGCTTCAACAAGAATTCCTTTTAAGTCACAACATCTTGACTTATTCTAGATCTAGAATTTTTTTTAATATTGATAATATTTCTAAACATTCTCAAGAGTAAATTGTAATAAATTATATTGAAAACTTGTTAATACTTTAAATAAATTTATAAAATAAATAAATATAGTAAATCAAGGAAGGAAAAAGAAAGTGGAGGGAGTAGTAGGCCAGATATGGGAAGGAGGAAGCTAGGTTTTCTTTTTCTTCCCCTGTTTTTGATGTTTATTTCAAATTATTCTGACTAGCTGTGTGTCCATCCTTAACACCAGGGATATTCAAGCCTAAATTAAATTTAAATTCTATGTAACAGTTACACATTTTTTTAAAATAAGTAGACAAAAATATAAACGTAATCTCTAACAGTGGGAATGAAACAGCTGTGTATGTACTTTATTGATCAGCGAAGCTAACTGCCATACTTGCAATATTGAAAATCTAAACAAGAATCGTTCATTAGAAATACATGGGAAAATTAAGACCTCCTTATTCTTGATCCATTGTTGGTGAAAAAAATGAAGTAGCTTACATCGTTCTGAAGCGTGCATTAACAACCGAAAACAGGTTATTCGAAATCAAAGCACCCGGAATTTTATATTTTTTCAAACAGAGAAATTGTACTTTTGTTTAGATCTTATATAGTGTTCATACAATGACATAGAAAAAAACCCTCAGTGATATAGTGTTTTTTTTTTCATTATAACATGTAAAACTTCATAGTATCGTTTAGAATGTTTGCTAAAAATTCTTGGTAAAAAGTTCGTGAGTCAGGGAAATTAGTTGCCTGTGGTCAGGGAAGGTCAGGGAAAGTCAGGGAAAATTATCATGAAATTTTTGTGGACACCCTGAATCACTGCAAATTTGGTGCATTTTTTGTTTTACTTCCTCCCCCCTATACATAGTATGGAGCAAGTATTGTTTTTGTCAAAATTTTTGAATTTGAGTTTTTATTGGTTATATTCGTTTCAGTGTTCCCTGAATCCAAAAATGTGGTTTTCGGAGTAGTGTCTGTCCGTCCGTCAGCCGTCCATGTGTATGTGCATGTGTGTATATAAACAAAGCTAGAGACGACACCAGTAGTCCAATTTTCATGAAATTTGGCATGTAGGTACAAAACCATGATATCTCCAGGCGTATTTTTAATTTTTTTGAATTTTTGATTTTTAAGGTTATTTACCCCATAAAAACCCATAAAAAACGACAAAAACCCAAATTTCTCAAAAATGGCTGTAACGATTTTGATTAAAATTTTGTAATTTTTAGTCCTTAAGATGACAAACAAATGACGTCACCTGCATGTCTGTAAAAATTCAGGTTCAGAAGTTATGAGAGTTTAAGTGTTAAAAAATTCATATTCACAAAATCTGTAACTTCTAAAGAAAACATGCTCGTAACCATTAAATTTGGCTTAAAAAATTACATATTACAGTATCCGAATTATCAGTCTATGTCAACTAGTTGCGGAGATAATTGATATTTTCGTTTCATGTTAAACAAAACGAACTTGTTCAATGTTATTCTTATGGCAAATATTCAAAAACAGATATCTCCGTTAATTCATAACTGATTTTGATAAAATTTGGCATCTATTTGTGAGATAATGAGTTGCTTTTTTTATTTCATTATGTAAGTTTTTGGTTTCAAATGACTTTAAGGGAGAAATTATGTGTAATTTTCTGATACCGTTTATTTTGCATGCATTAATATTTGCACTGCGCGATGAGTAACCGGTTACTCGTGGTGCTCAATCTACATGTGTAGCAGCTGACATCGACAGTCAATCCGTGGGTGTCTGTCTCGTATCTCAGTTATTTGTATCAAGACAGCACAATAATGGCTACCGTTTTGAAATGGTACAAAGTAGAGCCCCCTCTTAAGCGACCTTGTTTCAACCGACGATCGGATTATCCGCCCTTGCTGGTCAAATATTAAAGATCATTTTAACCGGCCTTAATTTGAGAACAGTTTGGTTTAACCACCTTTTTCTAGGAATTGCGGCATTTCCGTTCCCATACCCGGCAGTGGGAACGTTACGTCTAATACTTAGTTTATTGACGTGTTTTGTTTTGACCGTGCTTTGGGGTTATTTGTGACATTTCTACAGTAATTATTTTGGAAAATAGGTTGATAATTATAGTTTATTTCCTAAATAATCCAAGAACTGCTTTATAATGATGTTAATAGAATCCTAAATCAACAGAGCTTTTATTTTAGGTGTTTAAAGGATTACCCGTTTTAACCGACCTTTTAACTTTTTCGACCTAGGTCAGGTCCCGTAAGGGGGTCTACTATAGGAACTTGATACTCCATGCTTGAAATTGTTTGATTAGTCATAATTTCTGTTTGGAGTTTGATTCTGATACTTGAAGGTTTTTAAGTTACGTTGAATGGAAAAAAACATGAATTCATAGATGGGAAACAATAGATTTTAGGACATATGTTCTCTTGAATTGTTTGTCTAATTGTATGTGAAAAATAACAGCCTAAATACTTGCAATCTCTTGGCCTTTAAGCTATACAGCCACTTACCATTGTTTGTTAGATAACCATAATTGTTTCTATGCCATGGACTTTTCATAGTTCTTAATGGTTTTATCTTTTACTTTAAACACTGTAAAAAGAAACTCTGTAATAAACTAATATATCCTGAAACTCAGTTTTATTCTTGAATGTTTTTGCATCTGTGCCAATAGAATTTTTATCACACAAAGGGAAGAATTAGGGGTCTCAATCACGGACCTAAATCCCGATCCCGGGATTTCGGCATTGACAAAAGCCGATCCCGGGATCAGTTCCGGGATTTCCGTTTTCTATATAGGCCTATCTAGAATATTAAATCGTTGTGTGAGAACAATGCATATAGATTTTTTTATAAGAACTAACTATAATTTTATCTTACAGACTCGTTAAATCTGTGCTTGTTGACGGCTGATCACCTGTTGTTCCACATTTTTGAATGGCTTTTATGCTGTGTGTGCTTGACAAATGAGTGTACAGTCCCTTCGTAGAACCGCCTAATGGTTTTAAAACAAATATGCAAATCTTACACCGTTTTCCTGCCCTTTTATGTAAGACGATAATAATAAACGGATGAAACATCACAATCTTTCTTATGGACCATTTTGGTCACATATATTACCTCACTATTTAGAAATAATTCACAGATCACGCATGGTTATTGGTAAAATAATGATTGACAAAACTCACTACTCACTAAACAAAATCTACCTGACTCGCTCAAATGTTTGCCAAACAAAAGCCAGATAACAACTGAAAATTTTGGTAATCAGATAGACATAAAAATTCGGTAAGATAAAAAAATATCAAAATAAAGTCACCTGTGTGGCTGCGGCCCGTAGGATACTTAGATCGTGGGAATTAACTGCAACGGAGGGTCAGATAAGGAAACTATTGAGCACTGTCAGCACTGTCCCATTACATTTCAGAAATAAGTTGTTATTGTTTAACTAAATTTTGGTCTTGGACAAAGTAAACTTTTTGAATGGTAACAGACAGCTAAAGGGGCGTAAATTAAAAAAAACTTTGCTATTAATTATTAATATTTAAATATTGATTTCCTAAAACATTTTATTTTTAAGCGTTTGTAAATACGGCTTTTGCAATAATTAAAACATTCAAATCACGCAATAATTGAGAAACAATGATTCGTTTGCAATACCGTCAATCCCGGGATTCAGAGACTCTAATTCCAGGATTATAAGGTACTCAAAAGCGGCTGGGATCCCGAATCCTGGGATTGAGAACCCTGGAAAGAATGCTTTAAAGGGAAAGTAATATGTACCCATTCAACATTATACATTATATTCATTTATTGCCAAAAGATTTTTTGTACCATACTGTATAACTAATTAGTCCGAAATGATATTTTATGCCGGAGATCAATTCGCTCGGTGTTCTTGACATAAATATCGGTTTTATAAAGTGATGCAACATCATTACACAGTATGCTACAGTGAGTTGTAATAGATAGCAGAGTAAGCCCAATGCTGAGTTTGACATCAGACTCAGCGGCAGATTGGTTCACATCTTAAGGCGGGTTCACACTTATCAAAACATGCTACATGTAACCTCAAGCAAAAGTTAAATAGAATTCGCTTGAAGTCGAAAAAATCAATCCTAGTTTATAATAGGTTTTAAAAATTTGCCAAATCATATTTTGGTATTTATATCGTTGTAATAAATTGTTACTGTATATAGTAAAACATGTGTAACTTACGCTAAATGTTACTTGTTATCACCTTTTTTTACACGGTGTAAACCTGGCTTTATGCAAACATTTTTTATGCAGGAGAAACTGGCTATCAATAAGCTAAAGACTATCACAATAACTTAAACTAATTAAAAAGGGTAACGAAGTGAATAACAATTTGTATGGATTGTTCTAATTAGTGAATCACAACTCCATGAAATAATAAAAGACGAAATTGACTACTGAAAGTTTTAATGAACAAAGTTCAACGTGGAAACCACCATGCAGACATGCACAAATTTCAATAGTATGATAATTTTATGAGATGTCAAACTTAATAATTGATCGTAAAATAAATGAACATTTTTGAAAGTGTAAGGCCCATTATGACCGAAATATGATTAGGTTTCATAAGTATACAGGTGTTAGGAATGATATAGAATAATTGCTTTTGCCTAATAGCAGGTATGAGTTCACCAAGTAATGTAAATAATAAGCTTTTACTTAGACTGACTGAATCAGGTGATTTAAGCACAAAATAACTCAATTAAAATGTTTTTATGAAATGTAAGTATTGTTTATTTTCATAATAAATAATTACCGAGTGAAATGAAAATCAAAGAACATTAAGCAACATCTACTTTCATTTACTTTCAATAGCGTTTCCTTTGTATTATTTTATCAGCTCTGTGTTTTACAAACTAATATAAATTGTCTCCATTCCTCGAGCTAAAATTATCTGTAATTCATTTATGGTTTGCTGGCATTTAGAGCACCTTAATTTTTAAGTTGTGTCTTTTTAACTGAACTTAAAAATAATTCCCTGTATTGAGTTATTTCATAAATTTCACACTGTAAACTAATCTGAATTAAAAAATAACTCTTGAACGAGGGAAGACACCGTGTAACATGTGCATAGAATAGTATTGATTGATAAATTTTTTTAGAGTATATAATGGATTAATAGCTGACCTAGAAAGCTGTTCATCTGCTTAATATAACACACACTGATAAAACAAAAAACATTAACTTATGAAATAACCCCATGGAGTTTTTTTTTTTTTTTTTTTTTATTCTTTTTTTTGTAAAATAAGGACAAATAGTTTTGGTTTGTTTCTTAAAGAATATGATTTACAAAAGGAATGTAAACAGACGTTATATGATGAATGACGATTTTCCTTGACAAGTGTACAATGTAACTGATTGTAATTTTTAAATAAAGGCACTGTATTTAAATAATTTGTTGACTATAAATTAATTTTTACTGACCCACAAACTCTACACACAGAATTAATAAAACTAATGTTTTACTAGAGCATCATACTGAGTATTAACTATCTACTTGCTATATTGTGGTCTCATAACACTCTTAACATCAAAATACAAGCAACCTCCGGATCATCCGAGATTCTTGGTATCCGATACAGCCTCGGTCTCTAAGACCTTGGATAATTGGGAGTGTACTGTACTATTTAATAATTAATTTTACTAATCCTTAAAAGATCGATGCCTTTGTAAAGTGTAATGGATGGGTAACTCTTAACTAGGAAATAAGGGAGCAACGTTAAAGTAACATGAGACATCGCCCTTAACTTGTCATTCACGGTGCACCCACCATAATCAAATTCAGATCAGATGTTTAAGTCATACCCAATTACTTCTCAACAAATTATATTAAAATTTGCATTAAACTTAAGTAAATAGCACACCTTAAAATTTTCCAGGTTAATTTGGAGGAGATCCGATTCTGATACAAAAAAATATGGATGATTTAAAATTGCTATAACAATAGTGCATATTATAAGCGATCACTGATCTGCTTATCTGTGGTCTGCGATATTGCTGTAGTCTTCGATGTGGCAGACGACGCCCATTATTATATGGTGAGAAATATCTGTAACCGTAGCATTGGAAATCGTAGCTTGGAAATCGTAGCATTGGAAATTGTAGCATTGGAATATATTTTCTTACAGTCTTTTACCGCGTATTATCTGCTATTTGTCTGCTTGATGATCTTGCAGCAGATGAATTTTGCACACATTGAACAAAAAAGGGTGTCACCATCACATGTCACAGCAAATATTGGTAGATTTCATATTCAACTGTCAAATTTTGGGGATAGAACCTTTTCCTAAGGTTTGCATTCGAGGCATCACCACTCTATTACAGTGTTTCTATGATACTTTTCTCGCTCATTGCAAAATTGCACTTGCATCTGAGACAAAGAAAATGCTATACTCAAGAGAAACAACATTATTTTCACCGAAATTCTTTTTCTTAACCTTGTCTTGATAGTCAAGGATCCGGATAATTAGAAGTGTACTGTATTACAATAATTTGCAAATACATTACGGAATTTCATTCGCATCTGAGAATTAAAAAAACACTGAATTTAAAAGAAAAAACCTGAATTTTCACTGCAATATTATATCTCAACCTTATCTGGATAATCCAGGATTTATGATTAAGATCCAATATGTACTGAAATTTTTCCTTATATTAAACTACATGAATGTAGAAATCTTACAAATATAATCCTTAAATAAGGTTTTATAGAGGGTGTGCTTCTTTCATGTTTAAAAACCAAAGTAAATTTTAATATTCACTTTGCTGGAAACACCTATCACCGCTGGAGGGAAGTATTAAAACATGAACATTCCATCCCAGCACCAAGCCTTTGTGATACATCAAATTGAAGAACATAAGAAGAAAAATGTTGCTGAAAGGAAAATTAAATTGCATTACGCGTTCTTGAGTTACTTAATTGTCAAAGAAATCGTGTATTCACCATTTTAACCTGTATTAGATTTTTATTTATTAAAAAAGCGTTCGGGCAGATATTCTTCATAATATAATTTTACATCATCTCCAACCCCCTCTCACTCCCAACCTTAACTTGAACTTCCAAATGTGATAGTTACCCTTGTGGGATATCAAATTAAAAGAGATGAAAAATGAAGCATATTTCTTAGAATAGATTTAGAATCGCATCACATGTTCTCGAGATATTGCTAGATTAATAGCTTTTATAAAGTTTTGTTATAATCAATCAATATCTTGAAAAATTGTGGTGTGATTTTAAATTTTCTTTTAGAAAAGTGTTTCTTTTTTCATCCTTTTCAATTTGATATGGATATGTAACTATCACATATGAAATTTTCAAGTTGGGATTGGGGTGAGAGGGAGTTGGAGAGCAGGGGCACACCCAGGATTTTCCTTTGGGGGGCTAAACCACCGGGAAGGGCCAGGGGGTATGGAATTGGGGAGCAACCTGAGGAATTTTTGAAAATCGGTACTCTGAACTCACATTTTTAGGCAATCCAGAAGCATTAACGCATACTTTGCAACTCCAGAAATCCAAACTGTTTAAGGTCGATCCCTAGTTAGATTCCAAAAATTCATATAAAACTGACTTTTACCAATCAAAAGAAGTAGGATCATAATTGTTTGCAAATTGACTCGCCCTTTTTTTGGGCCTACGTTTATTTGCTATTGCTAAATAAGCCTACACGGTCGCTTGAGTCCTTCGCATTTCTACCATTGGCGTCGTTTACCAGTAGTTGGTAAATGCTGAATTGCCTTTAGCTAAAATTATATCACATAAAATTATAGAATAACAAATAATAGGCCTAATACGGGGGAGTGAAAATGGTAATACTGTAAAACGTTTATATTGTAAAACAACAGTTAGTTAAAAATGAATGATGAAAAATGCACAAACTAAACCAATGTCATTAAAAATAATATCATGGGCGTTTGAAAACTGTTGAGAAATGTTGCCAATGTTTCATTAAACAAATTTAAGGTTTATGATGGTATAACAAAAATAAATTAAAAAGTTTTCATCTCTGTTAAGGATCTCCTGGTGGCTTTCCGCCGTCTGACTGCCAGTATAGTTTTGTTTGGTTTAATCTTTTGACTTTTTTATGAAACTATTTTATATTCTAAGCTATAATTCAAATATAAACAACATATTATATGTATTCTTCCAACTTTGTTAAAAAAACCTAAATGATAAGTAATGAATAGATTGGTATGCTTTTAAAGTAGCAAGTTTAAAGTAACAAGTTTGTAGATTCATCTCCTGTTATTATGTGAGAAATATTGAATAAATAAAGCAAAAGGGTGATTTTAATAACCGGCAGGGTGAAAATAAGAAGTGAAGTTTGTAAGTGAAATGCATTAGGGAAATTTGGGTTCTGTTCCTTTTTTCCCAAAGTTGCGTATGCTGTAGGCTTAAGTACAGCAGCATTGTTGCACATAATAAGTCTAAAGCTATACTATAATGAATATTAAAACGTTTGTAGTTGTAGCTTTTACAATCCGAAATAAAAGAATGCGATGGTAAATTATTTTCTTAAGTTTGAGTTTTGAAGACATTCTCGAGTTAGATTGATGATCTAAATATCACTTGATACTTTGTCGTATGCCCATGAGAGATGTAGTTCACGTTTACAATTTTTTCACTGATTTCTAAAAATGATACTAATTTTTCCTTTGAAGCCTTATTTTTTTTTGTAATTTCTGGATTTTTTCGCCTAAAATGTCATAAGAGGGAGTATTCTTTTGAAGAGGATGTAAAATTGTATCATGAAAATATCTTCCCAAATGGTGCTAGTTGTTTCCCTCAATCAGAATTCAAAAACCTCTTTTGCTTTTTTAATTAATATAGATCTAGTACATGCTACAACGACGAATACACTCTTTGTTGTTTTAAACAAAACATTATCTTAAGAACACGTGATGCAATTTCTATTTTCCTTTCACCAAATTTTACATTTTTTAAGGTCTTTAATTCGATATATCACAAAGATCAATTTGTTTTTGGTTTTTTCACGCTTAAAATTTGTAAGCTGGGTTAGGGGTGAGTGGGGGGTTGATGTGTGTATAAAATGTTCATGTGTAAAAGACTTCACCCATCGGTGATAGATGTTTCCAGTAAATTGAATATTAAAAATCACTTTAATTTTTAAGTAAATATAGAAGCAACTTAAAAGAACGCCCTGTATAGGTCTTATAGTTTTTCTTATAGTATTATTGGTCTCTAGACATGTGTAAATACGAGAGTAAAAAAATGTGTGTTTTCTAAGTGAGCTTTTTCCCAGCCAGAATTAATATCTTATTGCAAAACTATTGGAATTAGCTTCTTAATAAATTTTATAAAAATTCACAATCTCATTGTGATGAAAATAGTAAAATTGAACTTTAATATCATTTTTTCCTCTGCTGAAAACTATATGTATATACTATAGATATGTTATAGAATTTTTGTTATTATTTATTCCCCCTTATCGGTCTTGAGACACGTGCGAAGACGAAGAATTTGAACCGAACAACCTTGAACCTGTCTGCCCACCACTGAGTACGTTATGTATTGATTGTGACTAGGGTGGGTGGGGTCGGGAGGTGGCCCCCCCCATGCACTACTGCCCTACATTCATTGACACGTGTTCCTTATTTTACCATTTTTAATTAAAAACCATCTGTACTTTACCGTGTGACAAGGTCATAAAGGGTGTTTGGATTTCCTTGAAATACCAGGAAAGTGGATGGCAACACTCAAAGAGTACCGCCTGACAATAATTGTTATTGTTTGTTGCCGACCTTGACATAAGTAGCATAAGTCCTTGATAGAGTTGGACTCCCTCTGACCCGTATAGTTTTGTATACAGCCAGTCACTTAGCTGAAGGTGAAGGGGAGAGTCGTCTTTACCTTGACATGCCTCATTTGTCTTTACAATTAATTGACGACACTGGCGGCCAAACCTTAATAATCAACATTAAAAAAATTTTCCTACATCTTAATTTAGTGTCAGTTACTACTTTACTTTAAAATAAATTTAACAGAATTCTATTTTGTTTTAAATATATAGGGGTCTATAAATATATATATATAAACTGTGTTCCAAAAGTCCCGGACTGATATTTTGCACATGAGCTCTGACAAAAAAAAGGATCACAATTTTTTCTGTGCATGTCATCTGCCCCTGTCTCCAAAATGGGATTTTGGCAAGGTTGCCCAATATTTTCAAACACAAACAACACTCATTTTGGAGGGCTGAATAAAAGAAACAAAATGCCGCGAATCCGGGGTCAATATCATGTCCCTAACCAAAGTAACAGCCATTTCAAAATTCAAAATTACCATAAGGTTTGCGTGGAAAAGTACCTATAGGACAGGTCAATATCACGCAAATGGTATCTAAACTTAAGAAAATTGTTAAAAACAGTTCTTAAACCACTCCTGGCACCAACTAATGTTCGCCAAAATTTGGTAGCACCACTCCAACCCGCTAATTCAAAATTTTTAAGACGGCAGTTGCCCCATACTAAAAAAATTTAATCTTTCAAGTAGTTAGAAAAATAAAAATCAGACACTATTTTGAAGAGCTATTTTCCAAAACAAGTTATATCCATTTTTAAAGATTTTGAGATTACCTCAAATTCACATTCTTCATAATGTTCCACATCCCACTGAGTAGGTTTTTGAGCAAAATAGTCTATATCCAGCATGTTATAAAGGCTCAAAAAACAAAACGAGTTATATCCACGTTTTTGGTGCAAATTAAACTATAATCCACTAATGCCTAAGCTAGGGTTCATTTAATAGGTTGTATCCATTACTACAATAAATACAGGAACTCTAAAATAGCTGCCCTGCCATATTGGTGTTGGCTATCGTATCATCCTTTTTGTCTCGATCTACAATTAGTGCCTGCATCCAATTAGCTGCAATCATTCATGTAATAGCGGTCAGCTGATTGTTGCAGTATTCGTACATGCTTAATACTTAGATGTTCTTATAGCTGATTACTGTTCATGTTATTTTTAACACTAAATCAGCTATTATTGCCTGCAATTTTTTTAGCTTCATCATATATGCATGTAGCCCAGGCAACAAATGCTAAAAAAAAGGTATAGAGGGAAATGCATAGAATATAATATTTGACTGTGTAACTTTGTTTGGACTAGTTGGGAGTTGAACATATCAAAAATCCTCGTCCGTAGTCATTGATGGGGGGGGGGGGGAGGAGGGGTTCTGAAGGTACCATTTTTAGGGTTTTCTTGGATATCCCGAAAACTGTCAACTTTTAGTATACATTACTACATTTAATTTGAATATTAAAGAAAATTGAATTCCCTGCAAGAAAACGTTGATTTTTGTCCAACCATTCTTAAGATAAACATTAATTGTATTAATATCTTTAAAAATATTCCTCCCACAAGAAATACATGTTAATTTGTTTGCAAAATAAATGCCCAATAGGGCAACGCTTTTTCATCTAAAGAAAATAACATTCCTGAAATCTTGACAAAATTTCCAGTAATTTTATATCTCAGTCATAAAGCTTGGTCCAAAATGAAGGGGGTGAAGGGGGGGAGAGCTCACTGTAAAGTTGTGGTAACTTTAAATTTGTGATAACTCTTTGAGAAATAACTTTTTTATTAGCTCACCAAGGCCTTTACTTTGGACCAATTTTGGTGATTGAGGTGTCAAATTATTGGAAATTTCATCAAGATGGAAAGGCATTGCCCTGTTGGGTAATTACTTTACACACAAATTAATCTCTTATTTGTTAAGATATTAATAAATATCAAGGTATTAGTCAATAGTCAATAGTCAATAGTCAATATTCTTTATTGAAATTTCTTGGAGAAATACAATAGGGTCAATACAATAGTGTGTTCTGTAAGTTAAATGAATCTACAAACATGGTTTGTATCTAAAAATCAAAATTAATAGAAAAAAGAATGCTGGTGTGATGTTATGCCTTGGTTGTTCTTCAGGTATTCCAGTTTCAGGTTTTCCAGTTGTAGAATTCCTCTAATGAGTAGAAGGAATGCTCCAGCAACCACTCTGTCATTGCTTTCTTGAAATGATTTGGTGTGTGGCTTCTTAGTTCTTCTGGAAGCAGGTTAAAAAACCTGCTTTAAACCTGCTTTAACCTTTAACCTAGTATTTACCTTGTGAATGGTTGGACCAAAATAAACATATTATAAATTTTCCTTACAGGAAATTAATTTTCTTTAATTTTCCATTTTTTTTTATATAGTGTACAGAGAGTTGATAGATTTGAGATATTTAAGAAAAACCTAAAAATGGTACTTTCAGACCCCCCTCCTTCCTCCTGCTCAATGGCCACGGATGGGGACTTTTGATATGTTCACCTCCTAACTAGTCCAAACAATGTTACAAAGTCCAAAATTTTATTCCAAAGATTTCCCCCTATTCCTTTTTGTTGTCTGGACTAATGTCTGTCGAGAAATTTAAAGGCGTTTGATTTTTGAATTATTGATTTCAATGTTATTCTTATGGGTTTACTTTGTCTCGTGGTGAGAGACTCCCACCGGGAGACAAAATATTATTTTAACTCATTCCTTACAAGGAGTAAAAAGCGTCTAAACATAGCAGTTGGGGGAAAATATTTTTACACACAGTTTAACTTAGCGTTAAACTATTCGAAGTTTCATTTTCAAACTAGGTTCATAAAATGTGTGTAACTATACCAATTTTTGCATGGAATATCAAATTTATCGCAGCCATTTTAAATTTTCAAAGCTTCATTTCTCCAAAACAATAAATTTCTCTAAAGATCGTCAAGAAACAAAAAATATACACAAAATTAAATATCCCTTAAAAATGTACAATTTTATCAAGTTAGCGTGATAAAAGCTTAATTGATTTTCTGTACCTAGTTACGGAAAAAAATACCTAGTATGTACAAAAATACTAAAAATATACATTTGCAGTAGTAACTTCAGTACAGGAAGTTTTAAATTTCTCTGTTATTTGTACTGCAACCCTATTAAATGTATACAATTTTGACAAAGAAATAAAATTTCACATCTTTTTTCTATTTTTTTATAAAATTTAAAGTGTTAGCTATAAAAAAAGCTATAAAAACTATAAATCATCGCTATTTAATTGATACTCTCTGCCAAAAATGGTCTATTAAATATTCATTATCAAGTTTAAATTTGATACCTCGTAGAGTTCAATGCTAAATTCCGTAAAAAATACATACAGCAAATAAGCGGACTGAAATTAAAAAAAAAGTTGATTTATGTTTTTGACTTATTTTTATATGTAGAATTTGGTTCTGCATAGCGCGTCACCCGTTTTTGAATAAAACCCTATTTAATTAAATTCCAGCACAAAATCTGCGGGTCGTGTTCTGTAAGTTAAATGAATCTACAAACATGGTTTGTATCTAAAAATCAAAATTAATAGAAAAAAGAATGCTGGTGTGATGTTATGCCTTGGTTGTTCTTCAGGTATTCCAGTTTCAGGTTTTCCAGTTGTAGAATTCCTCTAATGAGTAGAAGGAATGCTCCAGCAACCACTCTGTCATTGCTTTCTTGAAATGATTTGGTGTGTGGCTTCTTAGTTCTTCTGGAAGCAGGTTAAAAAACCTGCTTTAACCTGCTTTAACCTTTAACCTAGTATTTACCTTGTGAATGGTTGGACCAAAATAAACATATTATAAATTTTCCTTACAGGAAATTAATTTTCTTTAATTTTCCATTTTTTTTATATAGTGTACAGAGAGTTGATAGATTTGAGATATTTAAGAAAAACCTAAAAATGGTACTTTCAGACCCCCCTCCTTCCTCCTGCTCAATGGCCACGGATGGGGACTTTTGATATGTTCACCTCCTAACTAGTCCAAACAATGTTACAAAGTCCAAAATTTTATTCCAAAGATTTCCCCCTATTCCTTTTTGTTGTCTGGACTAATGTCTGTCGAGAAATTTAAAGGCGTTTGATTTTTGAATTATTGATTTCAATGTTATTCTTATGGGTTTACTTTGTCTCGTGGTGAGAGACTCCCACCGGGAGACAAAATATTATTTTAACTCATTCCTTACAAGGAGTAAAAAGCGTCTAAACATAGCAGTTGGGGGAAAATATTTTTACACACAGTTTAACTTAGCGTTAAACTATTCGAAGTTTCATTTTCAAACTAGGTTCATAAAATGTGTGTAACTATACCAATTTTTGCATGGAATATCAAATTTATCGCAGCCATTTTAAATTTTCAAAGCTTCATTTCTCCAAAACAATAAATTTCTCTAAAGATCGTCAAGAAACAAAAAATATACACAAAATTAAATATCCCTTAAAAATGTACAATTTTATCAAGTTAGCGTGATAAAAGCTTAATTGATTTTCTGTACCTAGTTACGGAAAAAATACCTAGTATGTACAAAAATACTAAAAATATACATTTGCAGTAGTAACTTCAGTACAGGAAGTTTTAAATTTCTCTGTTATTTGTACTGCAACCCTATTAAATGTATACAATTTTGACAAAGAAATAAAATTTCACATCTTTTTTCTATTTTTTTATAAAATTTAAAGTGTTAGCTATAAAAAAAGCTATAAAAACTATAAATCATCGCTATTTAATTGATACTCTCTGCCAAAAATGGTCTATTAAATATTCATTATCAAGTTTAAATTTGATACCTCGTAGAGTTCAATGCTAAATTCCGTAAAAAATACATACAGCAAATAAGCGGACTGAAATTAAAAAAAAAGTTGATTTATGTTTTTGACTTATTTTTATATGTAGAATTTGGTTCTGCATAGCGCGTCACCCGTTTTTGAATAAAACCCTATTTAATTAAATTCCAGCACAAAATCTGCGGGTCGTTTCTGCAAAATAACCACTGTTCTTCAGGAAACATACTGTACTACAAAAATCAAGTAAAAACCATGTCGATAAGGCAGAAGAGGTCAAACTTGAGTTACTCACCATTATCGATAAAAAATGTGTGATGCATGCTCAGCTTAGAACGACAGCTAATGAATAATAAATATTCAGTTTGTGTGGATGAGTTCCTTCTGCACAAAACTGTCACATAGCCTTCTCACGTGAGACAGTTGATAGTTTTCAGTTTTTTTGTTTCTGATTCCACTTAATTTTTTTTACATATTTTGTAAACTCATACATTAAAAAGTGATTACACCAAGTGTGAGTGCTATTACTCAAAGCAATCATAATTTATTTCATTATTGAATAGTCTTTTGTCAAGTTTTATTATATTTATAGAAAATTTAGTTTTGTAAGAATGACTTTATGTCTGGACACTAAGGTTTGCTAAAAAATTATATGGTAGTTTTAAAGAAAACTTAACACTTATCTCGGAGTCCCCCATAAATATGCCATGCAAGTCATAACATTTCACTTATAAATATAAATTAGATGAAAAAATGTGTTGTTGCTTAAAATGCTGATATTTTGCCTTGAGGCCAATAAAAATTGGCTTTTGGCGCTTGAGGGGGCACATACATTTTTTATCGAGAGGGCTGCGCGCGGAGGTTAGCTCTGCATTATTAAAATCTAATTAAAAAAAAAGTAAAACATAATTTTTTAATCCAAGTTCAATGCCAAAATCTAATTTAACATCCTCTTAAAAGGTAATAAAAATATTACGGTTAAGTAAGTACACTTCTTATGAGTTAAACTTTGTATAAAATTTTTGTGTAATTCACTGATAAACCTTTTACTTATGAATTCATCATGGGAGAGAGCGCATTCGGAGTTCCGCACACAAATTACTGGAGTGAGTGCTTGAGGAATATTTCACAGCAATAATGAAACACAGTCTACTTTCACCCAGATACATTTGTTACCAAAAATACGTAAAAAAAATATAAAAATTAGATCGATTTGTAGGTAAATGTTGTAGGTTAAACTGAACACGCACAAACAACTCACGATATAAAGTGCACACGGAGAATACATCTGCATTTTGACCACGCTTGACTAAATCCAAGGTAAGGCTGGCTGATGGTAAGAAAGGTAGGTGGACGAAAATATTCCAGCTGGTTTCCGGGAAAGATGCTTATCAAGTACATTGGGGGACATTACTGCCGACACCCAAACAAGTACTTTTAATTCACAAAAAACTTGCATGTGGAGGAATCCTCCGCATGCGCCCCCTCGAGGTTGGAAACCAACTAGACACTATCCAGTAACTACTGTCAGGGGAAACAAAGGTAATCACAAAAAAAGTATAGTCTAATCAGTTGAAGGACAAGTCACCGTGCGCCACTCCCTGTGACACGTATTCAACTTATACCTTAGCAACTTACACCCTCGCAACTTACACCCTCGCAACTTACACCCTCGCAACTTACACCCTCGCAACTTACACCCTCACAGCTTACACCCTCGCTACTTACACCCTTGCAACTTACACCCCCATTGATTTATTTCCTGTTTCTGCCAAATCTGTCTCAATCTCGGATAGCGATTCATCATAACAGTTCTCGTTAGACTTCTTAGATGTGCCTTTTTGGTTTAGTGAAAAACGTGTCAAGCTTAGCAATCTTACCCATAAGCGCATCCTCATGCTCAAGACGTTTCTGTGTCCTTTTACGGTAATCTGAACCACTTACAGAATTCAGAATGGTTGGTACCCTGTAGTGTGCATATAGTTGGTACTGAACTTTCCTTTGATTTACCCTGTCGGGGAAACTTCCGGAACCTAATTGCTAAAGTAATTTCCTCCATTGGTCAAAACTGGGGCCTGCCACTGTCTAGAATGTGCTGCTATCTTTTGGGGTCTGAGGAACTAGGATAGGATTGTGAAGTATAACGAAACCGAACTAACAAATACCACTAGTTTTGCTGCTACTATTCGTTTGGCTGGATTTATACAAAAGGGGGCTTGGGAATTTGTAGTTTAGTTTTTATGTTTTGATTTTGATTTTTGCGGATATTTGTGGAAAATTTGCCTGTAGACGGGTCTTCCACAGCAGAAATAGACAGGAAACACGTTGTTTGTTACGTCTGCCTCATAAGAAACATAGTAAATACTAAAGATAATGTTGTTTCTTTACATTAGATTATTTATTTAATATAAAGACACGCTATTTATTTTATTTTTAGTACTTTTGATGGGCCTCTAGATGGTTCAGACTTTTGTTAGTTCGGATAAGGATCTGGTTCTAAAGTGTCTGAATTATAGGGAGTCTACTGTACTATAAATTAAGGAGAGTTATGTGGATTGCTGTATGCCTAGAATAAAAAGAAATAGTATTTTAGCGAATTTCCCCTATAGGGAATTAGCGAATTTCCCCTATAGGGAAGAAGCTATTACCGTAGGTCTCATGGTAAAACCTAAGCCCAAGACCATGATAACTTTTCGTTTTGGGGCTCCCAGAAGCAAAAAACACTATTCGTTGGAATTTTTAGATATATATATCTATGTGTCTGTTATCACGATAGCGGCCGTAAAAATGGTCCGATCTTTATGAAATTTGGTATAGACATGTAAAGTGGTAATCAATTGGACGAGTTCGTAAAACAGCCTGATCGGACCATCAGAAGGGGGGGTAAAGGGGGATAAACCCCTCAAAAATGGGTTTTTTTGCGTATTTCATATAGAAAAATTAAAGGGATACAATTTTGGATTACACCATTGAATTCAGCTTGAAAAAACAAACAATTTGGTATTTTGAATCATAGCTCTATGTTCATTGGTTACCGAGATATTGAAAGTAATAAACACAGTACGTTGTCCCAATATTAACCTTATGGGAAATAATTAAAATTCTATAAATCGTTTATTTATCAACATATATTGATAAAACTTGGTAAATGGCTTCTTCTAGATCAGATCTACTAATATTGAATTAAAACCACCCAGGTTTAATATACCTGAAGCAGCAAACCTGCATACTCATTCCCCATGTTATTCTTATGGAGCTTACAAAAACATGTAAAATCTCGCTATGTTGGATTGAAATATGTTGTTTTGCATTTGAAATTCACTGAGTGTGCAGGTCTGCTGCAACGGGGGTATTTATAGTAGTATCTTATTTTAGATTTAGCACCTGAATCACTTGCCCTTAAATCTTGTAATGGTACTCCCAGTGGGACGTCCAAATTTTCAATACTGTAATACAAGAAAACACACATGTACAGTTTTCTGCTATGTATATTTGATGTTCTTTTTTAATGATAAGCTATAGCAATTTTATTTTCTCAAGTTATTAATTCAGTTCTGTTAAAAAGTTCATTTAAAACTAAAAAGATTATCAAAGGTGAAACCCGAGTTATTAGCTAGTCAAGAATTTAGCTAAAAATTACAAGACATCATGGTATGATGTACATTACGAACTAACTCAAGACTCGAAGAGTTCAGAAATTTTGTTTTCCAAAGCAATTCATAGAAACATGATGCAGAAAATCATAATATTCATAATCGGTACTAGAAACTAGAAACGTGAAACTCCTCTGAACAGTGGTTTATTGGCAAATTTTCCAGCGTGGGAACGCTTAATATCTTTGTCAAATTTCCTGCCAAGAAAGATATTTATGACTTCCCTGAACGTGTACGAAAGCAATAGGTAGGAGTCTATTACGCTATGAATTTTAAACTTACTGAATTCACTGCATGAGGCTTCAAGAGACCAGTTGGCAGGAAGCTTTTTGAAAACCAGTGTGGAAACGCCCAGGGCTGGATTTACATATGGGCTTAAAGGGCTATAGCCCAGGGCGGCAGATTTTGGAGGGCGGCAAATTTTTGAGGGAAGAAAAATTTAAAAAGTGCAAACAAAAAATTCATTATTGCACTGACATTAGTACTTGTAAAAAATGTATTTTTTGTCACAAGTACTCCCGAAAACAGATCGCGGGATTCCGAGACGCAATCGAGTTTGCCCCCAAATTGTCAGCCCTCAGCTCTGGGCACCGGGGTAGTGGCGTTCGTAGCTTGGCGAGAACGCCTCGTGCACCTAGCGCGGCGCTGCTAGATACGATACTAGGAAAATCAAAAAAGACAGAGCGGTAAAGGCCCGTTTACACCAGGCGGGTTGCTCGCGCGTGTGATCACGTGTTTTCTAGTAGTAGCGGCTTGCAGCAGCGCTGCAGAAACAACAAAGTGTCTGTATCAGCGATGAATTTAGTGTCCGCACTAAGCAGTCGGTCGCGGCTTCCTCGCAACACCTGATCGCCCGCGCGAGGAACCCGCCAAATGCAAACAGGCTAAGGACTGATGGAGTAAGACAGACTTGCCGTGCAGCTTGCTAAAAGTCAAGGAAACAAATCCCTCTTTTCAGCTAGTGCTCTCTTGCCTTGCGGTGTCTGTCCAAAATTTCGTTTTGATGAGAATGCAATTGGCTGCAAAATATGGCGTGTGTTCGTGGAGGGGGGGGCGGCAAAATCTGGATAGCCCAGGGGCGGCAAATTTCCAAATCCGCCTCTGGAAACGCCGGTCCTTACCCACCACACCTCTGCCTCTAAGTCTCCAAACTAGTGAGTGTCATTTAAGGAAATAGTATTAACATTGGCCTTTTGGGTGTAGACCCCTAATGCCTATAGAAATGTGATATTTGCCTCATAGTCTGAGAAGTTGGAAAAAGTAATATATGTAGAGATAAAATTGATTTTACAAAAACCATGACTCCAAACGGTAATACGGATAGATCAAGTGATTTTATTTGTGTGCTGGTCCATCAATAAATATTAATATTACTGTAGTATGAAGTTGCCATACTAGTCTGAAAATTAAGTTTGTATATTGAGAAGGTTGCCTTGCAAACGTTATCTTGCACTATATCTCACACCCATTAGGGTAGTGCAGTCATAATTTTTTTATGAGATTTGTTCTTTTATTTTTATGCTAACATGGCAAATTTTCCAATGCCATATCAATGACAAACCTGTCAATAGTAAGGTAGTGCCGAGGAATTAAAACTAAATTTTTTGGATGTTAACTTTGTAAGCTACAGACGTCAAAAGTGCAAAAATAGGACAAAAATTCCCATTTTTCTTGCATTATTCAGGGGGTTGCAGTTTAACCTACAGAGCCTATATTTGAGAATTTATGTTTAATGGTTGTCTCATATCAAGGAAATTTTAAAATAAATATAAAAAATTTTGTTGTAGACAGTAAATTATTTTTTCTTCCAAACTATAAGTGTTAAATCTTAAAAACCAATGTCAATTTGTAGATCAGAAAATACCATAAGTTACAATAATCCAAAAAATAAAATATTAATCTTTTAAACTTTTTCCTGGAATGGCGTACGTACAAATTGAACTTAGCACCTGCATATTTTGACTAGGCAATCCGCATTCAACAAAAAGTGCTATTGGAACATTCTTGCGACACATCCCAATCACATGCACTGAGAAAAATCCAGAAAAACAAAAATATCATCGATAAATAGTTGAAAAAATTAACATTAGACCATTTTTGAAAAAAGTTATTTTATTACATATTTTACGTGCATTTTTTGAGATATTGATCCCGGAACAACACCTATCATTGTTGGGTGGCTAATCCTTTATTTTGATAGGATAATAATTTTCGCCCACCAACTTGGATCAGCCATATTGGATATCAACTTTTTTTAATGTAAATGTGGTGTTGTGACACATCATGATGAACTAGATTTTTACGCTGATTACAATGCTGGAATCCGTTTTTGAAAACATGCATTCGTTAAAAAGATATGCTCATATATCCCTATACATTTCTTATGGACGTTTCATATTTTCAGTATTTTTTTGGATTATTTTTCTTAAACCTCACATCATAAATTAAGAAGTGTAGTTTGACTTCGTCTTAAAATAGTGAAATACCGGCTTTCATATGAGAAATTAATTATCAACATTGGACAACTGACAGATGAGCTGTAAGGCTCAACGTAACTTAAAAATCAATTTTTCAGAAATTGGTTTTTAGTCAAGTATGTATATCTCCGGTTCTAAATAAGGTATTAAGTTCATTTTGGTCTTACAATATGCAGTGATATGTCGGCGTTTATTTAAAATATTGATACATAATGTATGTTTAGCTGTAAACAAATTTTAAGGCTTATTACG
Organism: Flexamia atlantica; assembly: GCA_035578135.1. Taxonomy (NCBI): domain Eukaryota; kingdom Metazoa; phylum Arthropoda; class Insecta; order Hemiptera; family Cicadellidae; genus Flexamia; species Flexamia atlantica. The sequence continues at coordinate 50,053,158 of JAQJVK010000007.1, read as the reverse complement.
ACATAAATATTAGTTATTTTTAAATTTTATGCTTAATAGGGGATTATATTTCACCCCAAACTTGTTCAAATTAAATGATCTCAAATGAAAGCTGATATTTTACTGAGTCTTTTAAAAGCATTCAGAACTCTAGACCTTTCCTGGAACAGGAGATATCAGTCTTTATATAAACGAAAGTGTCTGAAAACTTTACTTTTATGTGGGTTTTAGAACCACAACTCACCTGAAACTCAATTTATTAGAATAATGAATGACAAATGAAAGCCAATACCTTTTACAAAAACCTTTATAAATTTTAAGTCTTCTTTGGAACTAGAGTAGAGAGATCCTTTATGAAATTTAAAATTATGCAAGTAAAATGAATTTATGTTGAGAGAAAGCTCATGAGTCACATGAACTTTAGTCTGATCTTATTGAGAGCTAACTTGAAAGGTGATGGTTTACCGAGTGATTTAAGACCAAGATGAACTTAATACCTTATGTAGAACTGGATATATAAATACTTGACAAAAACAAATTTCCGAAAAATTAATTTTGAAGTTACATTAAGCCATATAGCTCATCTGTCATTTGTCAGATGTTGATAATTAATATTTCAAATTAAAGCCGGTATTTCGCTGAGTACATGTGAGCGGTATTTCGCTATTACACTGAGTTTTTTTCCAACTATTTATCGATGATATTTTTTGTTTTTCTGGGTTATGCTGTAATTTAAAAGTGGCAAACAAGCAAAATCTTAAAGTACATGTCAGTAGCAACAAAATAAATATGTGTCAAAAATTCCCATGGGGGGGGAGGGTTTCATATTGGCGGCCCATGGTCTACTAAAATTGGGCAATAATTTATTCTGTATGGGAAAGATTCAATAACTAAAAATTGAAGTTTAGTTGGCCCAAGTTAAAAAACCTAATCCTAATAACAATGCTCAAAGACAAAAATTTTAAAGCATGCACGTCATTAATGCAAATAAGTCAATTTTGCATTCGTTGATACATTTAGTACCTCAGGCAAATCAAATAAGACAGACAAAAAAAGTGCAAATACTGGTAGATTCCAATTAGTTAGTAAAGCTAGACGTGACCTCTGGTTGATATGAATGCCAGCACTTTCAATTCCATAATAATTGTCAACATCAAAGGCGAAATGTACCTCAGATTCGCCTGCCAGTTTCACAAAGTAATAAGGGTACCAGCCCGGAATTTCATATGAAATCATCAGGGGTGCCCAGAATGAGGGGTTATGGCACTCAGGGCGCCATCACTTAAAATTTTGGGGGGATTTTTCAATAATAAAATGTATGGAATTTTTTATCATGGTAATGGAAAATTCGAGTGTGTTCAGAAAGATGACCATTACCAATATTGACAATATGAAAATTTTGACAAATATATTGTTGTTTAAACTAACTCTGTAATCATGCACAGTATTATATTGTATACTCGTGAATATATACTGAATGCGAAAAACAAAGTAACAACTTTGTGAACACCGCCACGAAGAGTGACAATCACACGTAATATCGGCCGCAATGGTTGGCTGCAAAATGCTTCGGCCATTAATTATATCGATAAAAATTATGAGAACTGAATAAATAAAGACGCAGAAACACTTATTATGAAGAAATTTAAAAAATAGTTGTTTAAGAAGATCAAGAAACTAACTGTTTTTTTTTACACAGTTAACAAATGTCATAGAACTGATTTTTTTGTAATTTTCTAACTGTGAATTGAAATTTTAAAGGTGTAATTCAGACCTCACTAAGGTCCAGAAAAATGTTTTCCGTGAGGTATTTATTAATATTTAATGTTATGCATACAAAACTATTTAGTGATTATAGTTGAGCAGTTTTTATTGATCAATAAAAACTATAATCAATAATTATAGTTTTTATTTCAAACTCATAATTTATTATATTCATTTTCATTTAATTAAGAACCGCAAAAACTATATTAAAAAAAATAATAACACCATGGCAGCAGTCCTGCATACTCAGTTTCAGTTTATTGCTGATAACGAAGGGGAGGGGGGCTAGCCAAATTGGGGGAGGTGTTTGCCAAATTTGGGGGGGGAGGGCGCCATGAGGCTTGAGGCGGATGGGCACCCCTGGAAGTCATTGTATAGTTCTCAACATTTTTGTATATGCCTCAACGAATACATGTTCAAATGAAAAGAATTAATCAATCAGGTCGATATTTTTATTTTCATTTTTAAACTCTCTTTATGTGATCTTATTGACTTTGTGAAATAAATTTTGCCTCATTACATCTTTGAAAAATCGAATCAGAACTTCTTACCGGAGGTCTAATACATAAGGCCAACCCAGCCTATATCTGGTAGTGCACTGCACCCTAGACTTGTCGGTGACTTTTCTCTTGCCGTGTTTACACCTGAGTTGACAGTGTTAGCAAAATATCCATCGAACACTATCGTTTTGCTGACACCATTTCTCTGAAGCCAACAGTGTCTCAGTTTTTGCAACAGAAATTTTGTTTCCACCGTAAGTCATTAAGATCAAAGGGGGTGATCTACAACGAGTGTTTCAGTACCTCCGCGTTGTTGACAAGAGTTCCCCGCTACCTCCGAGCATCCTTCCCACCACACAGAGGTGATCAGATTAGAGTTCAAAATGATCAAAATTATCATGGTCGAAAATGCCAAAAACTAAATTAAAATGCACTTTGTTACAAAGTTTTGTCATCGTCACCTTAACGACGAGTGTTCTCAAAAAAGATGGACATTTCGTTGTCAACTTCAGTGTCAACACAGCTTTAGAGCTTTTGGCTGATTTGCTGCGCAGTCCTAATTTTGTTTAACCCATTTGGCGTTTTTGCCGCATGTTGGCACAAACATGTTGGTTACTTATAGTACTTTGGTTATAATAGTACTTTGGTATTATACGGAGGCCTCTTTTTTTAGAGAGATCATTTTACTGGGTACCAAAAATAACTACATTATTGGAAAGAACATACCTTAATCGACTTAGTAGCCAAATTTGACTTAATCACGATGAATGGTATTTGTATTCTGCCTCCCAGAAGGCAGCGATGTCGGTGAGGATTGAGTTGAACATAACGCCACCGCCGCTATCGGCCACACCCGATTGTCACCCTTATACAGCGCGTTGTGGATGGTGTTAGGTTAGGTTATGCTAGGTTAGCTTATCATAAATATGTTAGTAGGACTTTCCTTGTTATGTTACAAATCAAAAGATACCAGATAAGTCATACTTTTGCCCGCCATCTCCTCCAAGTAGGCCAAGGTAAGGTCATTGACCGGAGCATTTGCATCACCTGTCAACGGGATTTGGTGGGTGAAAGTATGACTCATCCGGTATCGTTTGACTTGTAACAAAATGAGGAAAGTCCTACTAACATATTTATGATAACCTAACTTGACATAACCGCCGCAGAGTGTTGTATGAGGGTGGCCTCCGTATAATACCAAAGTACCCGTGTTGATTATCATCCAGCTGAGTAATGGTGGATGGTGTGGAGGGATTAATTTTAAATTTTAGGATACCGGAGCACACCGGAGAAGAGTGCGTGCTCCGGTATTCCTCAATTAATTCACAGCTGCGGCTTCGGACCATTTTTCTGGCCACATAATTTATTAATACTGTTTAGAAAATGATTTTTATAAAGGTGTACAACTCTTTCCAATTTAGGAACTACAACCTTACTACTCTATTTTCCTTTACGTAGTTTCATGCACGGTAATAGATGGTAGCTTTTTAAATCTCTAACCTCGATGCTGATTACTTAATAAACTTGAGATCGGCTTTAGCGAGTGATGGTGGAAGTTTACTATCATCGATCAAGGGCAAATCCAATTCTGGCCAATACGGACGTGCACTGGGTGCATTCGTCATTACTCGTTTCTACGCCATTCTTGTAAGGCCTCATGCGGCAAATATTTTGTTGACAAGTCAGATGCGCCCTTATTCGACAATAGTTAATTCCCACTATGAATCGTGAATGGCGTTAACGCACGCAGCGCTGGAGACCACAATGTTCATGATCCAGCGGGAGGGCAATACCTAGCTAGCGCGAAAGTGAACACGGCCTAAACATTACACAGAGGTCATAAATGTTAAAAAGGCGCCTAATTTATTCGAAATTTAAAAAAATAACGGGGGAGGGTCCTTGGAACCTTCGTCCTGTTAGGGGGATTTCAATACCTCCCGGCCTTCCGGTGTGCCATAGCTCCCAGGGCTGGCTCCATCATATAGACAAACTAGGCAACTGCCTAGGGCGCCAGGGCCTCAGGGGCGCCGGGCCGCCCAATTGGTAAAAAAGTAGGGCGCAAAATAAAATCAATCTATTTTTTTTAAGAAAAGTTGGGCGTAAGCTCTAAAATTCAGTATTATGTTTAAATTTTGAGTTTATAATTCTATTCATCACCTTAAAAACTAAAATCTTATCTCCAATTGTGGAATCCCCTACCATTCCCTTTAACCTTACTATAATCCAATTTTTAGCACACGTAATTTTTTGCTCTTTTGGCGATTCGCTGCTATGTAGTTTGGGTTCCTTTTTTTGTCTTGAAGTTTAAGCCAAGATAATCCCTTATTTAACTAAAAATTAAGTCAAAAATGTCTTTTCTCAATTCTTTTAGGATAAGTGTCAATCAATAACTAGCCACAAAGAGAAGTAAAATTAACTTATTTTTAAGTGGTTTTAATCATTTAAATTAAAGCAAGAAAGTCTTAGACACCTTAGTGACTGGATTTTATTCTTCCATCAAAATTTTCATGGTATATTAGTATTTTCTAGCCCTGATCGTCCATACTAAACGGATAGGAAACAAGGGGTGGGGGCGCCAAGTAATAACTTCGCCTAGGGCGCCAAATTCTTTTGAGCTGGCCCTGATAGCTCCGGTACTTTTTTATTTTGAAATTAAGCCCTGATGGTGTGGTTTGGTGCAGATGGAGCCGTGGCAGCTCTGTTGACCTTAGCGAACCTCGACCGCCGCCGCCTCCGCTATGGCAAAGTTAGAGAGTGAGTATTCACTCCCCGTTCGACTTTTGCTTTTCATCTCTTTCTCATTTCACACTGTATCGCCTATTAGAACTCCTCTAGGGAATGCCTGGTAATTCTTTCATAACATCTTTGCTTGCGTGGTTTGGTATCACACTTTTTTCTCACTGTTAGTTATTTTCGATTTGTGGATTTTGTATTTTAGAAACACTCTTTGATCTTCAGTGATTCTAGTAGAAATGGCTTCAAGTGTTGAGTGGTATCTGAGTATGTTGAATGGTCATAACTACTCATTGTTAGGGGGTCGTTCCTGAATTACTCAACACTGAAATCTGCCTTTTTAGATACCCCCTCCTCCCATTAAACGGTGACACTAATCCTGCCTGAAAAATTACGTGACACTTTGTCATCACCCGCCCACCCTCCCCCCCCTTTCGTCTTCCCCTACCACCCTGCCTCCTACTTCTGAAGAACTGCTGAGTCATTCTGTCTTATTGACTTACCTATTTGTATTTATAATAAAGACATTGTTCACACTTTGTTTCATTTGCTTTCTCATGGAGGAAAAAATTCAAATTTCAAACATTAAAAAAAACATTTAATTTAAAAGGGATAACACAATTTGTTTCAACATTTCTAAGAAATGATTTATTAAGGTTCAATAGTTATTTAACGCTGCATGGCACACTCCTCTCTCGGCGGGGGATACTTGATTTAGGGTCAGCCTCAAGGCATGTGCCCTGTATTTAATTTGGATTAGGCGGTATTACATGTGTCGCGCTATAATCAACTATTTTAAATCACCAGGTTTGTAGTGACCATTTAACATGCTTTATGATACCTTGTTAAGTTTGAAGGCATGTTTTATTTTCAGTATTTTAATTTTTGTGAAATATTCCGTGCAGAATCTATGTATTTACACAAAGTATTCAATGATTGTAAAATAAATAAAAAGTAAATTCAACACGTATTATGCGATTAGTTTTTTATTGTCCGTTACAATGGCAATCAACTTGCAAATCTTATTGTAGGACAAAGTAGTTGCAGGAAGGACTACTTGTATTTTGCCCTTTTAAAACCAGGATAAAAATGTAACTAAAAATTTTTACATCATACTGCATCAAAACATCTGTTTTCTGTGCCTTGGTTGGAAAGTTACTCTTTGCCGATCACTGCACGGTAAATTTACCATGCAGTGCACACTAAATTTACCGTGCACTAGGAAATGGAAATAACGGAAGTCAACAATCAAAAAAATCAGCTGATTGCAGTAAACGACATTTAATCTATGTTTATTGCTTACTTCAGAGGAATGTAGTGGTAGCACTGGAGGCAGTTGAAAATGTTTGTTTGTTTATGATAGACTAGGGTTGAAGAATTGAGAAATATAATAGTTTATGCAAGAAATATGTTATGATAAGAAGGAACATGATAAGAAATATGTTTTGACAAGAATATGTTATGATGCAAGGAATATGTTCTTACTGTTGGTTTCAAAATGTAAATAAAATTCATCAATTTCTTTCAGCAGACCTAAATTGTAATGGAAACCTTGAAAGGTTTGAAGTAAAATAATGGATGGATCATTTTAGTCAATTTAATTTCAATTCAACCCCCCATTTTTGAGCCTTGAAAACATTTACCATAAAAACAGTACTTCCCAGGCTCGTAACGTAATATACTATTCTGTTTATCGACTCTGTAGCTGTAGAAAGCTAAATATCTCTGAATACCATTACCATACTCTTTTCAAGCCAACAAAAGTTTGGTGAGACCACCCTACTGCCCAGTCAAGTTTTTTTTCATTTTACACAATGATAATAGCGAGGTACTCCCATAATCAGGGACATAGCCAGAATTTTGAGAAGAAGGGAATTCAGACGACTGGCGAGTGTGCAGGTATGGAATACCTCTTATTTACATGAGGGTCTCCCCCTGAAAATGTAAAAGTTTTGAAGCAAAATGGTTGGTTATAGACAAATTATAGTTGTCAAAATTTGTCATTAAACATTTAATTTTACCCAGAATTATAAATTCACTCAAGAGTTCTGACTGTTGGTTGCCAAAATGAAATTCTTATGAAATTCTTCAATTTCTTTTAGCAGACCTAAATTCTAATGGAAACCTTGAAATGTTTGTAAAATAACGGGTGAATCATTTTAGTTAATTTAATTTCAATTGAACCCCCAATTTGAGTCTTGAAAACATTCAAAGTCTTGTTACCTAAATCCAACCTAATTCCAAATCCAATGACCACCAAGTGCAATTTAAAATTGTGAACGACAAAGTGTACGGTACACTAAATCATCACTGTTGTATTTGTTGTCCGGCATCGCCTTCTAAACTCATCTTTAAGTGCACTTGAAACAACGATCACAGAGAAATGGTCTGGCACTATAAAATGCAAACAGCAGACAGCACAAAATTGCAAGATTGTTCACACAATTGGCCCTTTTTTACCCACTCATTGAAAATACCGGCATTTTTAATTTTTTGCTTTGTACAATACAGACACGGACATAGATTTCAAAATATAAACAATTCTTACGAAATACGGACATGTGGCAACCATAATATTAGTGAATTATATAATATGTATTAGCTATCAGATGAAAGAAAGGTTGCCAGGCCCCAAGCCATAAAAACCCTTAAAATGCTTACCCTTAAAAATTATAACCACCCCTTAAACCTCAAAACGCTTACCATTAAAGAACAAACAAATAAAAAACTTTAATTTCAACAAACAATTAAAAATACAACTCAACAGGATGAAATTCCAAAATTCATGCAGCTTATGTTGAACTTGGCGCACCATAGTTTTCGCGAAGCAAATTATTTCTTTAAGCTGTTTTGCAAATATTGGACATTCAATAAAATTATTTCCAAAGCTTGTCATATTAATTCAGTTTACAATGTCAAGGGGTCGTCAACGACACCAAATAAGGCGTCCTCAAAGAACAAAGATGCACAAACTATCTCAATAATACCAAATACCCCGATACGTAATCATATTCTTGGCAAACTTCATCTTACTTCAACAAATTTTTAAATATTTCACACATTAGATCAATACGTTGTTGCTCTGATGGAGAGATGATCACAAATAGAGGGTCCCTACTTATGCAAAAAATGCATTAAACCCACTCCATGCGATGTCATTTAATTAGGGCCTCCAGATTTCAAAATAAATTTTTATTTAATGTACAGTAGACTACCTCTTATCCGGACACCTTGCAATCGGACATCGGCTTAACCGGACTACTCTCGGACTCCTTAGTGTATAATTAATATAAAATAAGTCCTTCAAAAGCCGCCCCAACACAGGCACTAAACACAATTACTGGGGAAGCTAGCCAAAATTGTTTACCTTATTATTGGTAATAAAATCAAACAATTATTTCAAGTATGAAAACCGAACATTATTTGACCATTTTAACTTAAAAATATTGAAGAGATACATAGAGGGGAAAAATGTATTTAAAGAGAGAAAATCGACCAAATTAAAATTTAAATACATTTTTACAGAACTTGGATGTTTACTGAATTATAAATACTAACAAAATTAAGTTTATGAAACAGGATGAAGAAACGTATTCATTAAGAATATTTATGTTTGATTGACAACTTTTAATAATTCAAAACAAGTTTTCTTAAACACGTTCCAGCTCATGGTAACATCTAGCTCATCTCCAAAACTATTGACAATTGACACAGTGGAAACTAGGAAAAAATTAGCGTGAAAACAAGTTCTTGAAAAGAGTGAGTAGAATGGTCGGCTGGCCCGCTCTCCCCTCGCCGGCACATGCCACGCGACACTGGACAAGGTCAAGGGGTCGTCAACCACACCAGATAAGACGTCCTCAAATAACAAAGACTAGCTACCTTCCCTCTGTTCCCTAATGACTTGAAATCAAACAATCCCAACATTTCATTATATCTCACATGCCAAATAGGAAACTGAAGTGGGCCAATTGATTTGTAATATAGTGAACGCAGGAAACGTTTTGGGACCTTCTCAATAATACTTATATGAATTAAAGTGTACGGTGACCAAATTATGCTTGCAAATTCTAACTGAGAATGAACCACGACCAGTGATTTATACAACAGTTTTACTGTGAAAGAGTCATGGAATAACTTAAATAACCTCAAAATAAAACCCAATACTCCATAAGCTTTTTTTGCTGTAGATAAAATGTGCGTTTTGAAAAAGAGGTCGCAATCCATCATTTCGCCAAGATCCTCATACAAGCTTGTTCTGCTAAACACATAATTTATACTGAAATCAAACATTATGGGGCACAATTTCCTACTAAATGACATAACTACACACTTCTCTACATTCAAATGAAGCATATTTTCCTCAAATTATCTACACAAGGAGCTCTAATCGCTCAGTAACAACATACAGTCATCAATTGAAGTAATACAACTAAATAGTTTCATATCGTCTGCATACATTAAAACACATTTGAGGACATTTACTACGTCATTAACAAAGCTATTGTAAATAAAGGCCCAAGATTACTTCCACACAGGGGTTAATTTCAGCTGGAACACACCGGAGCACAGCTTCGGTACTTTTTAGAAACCGGAGCACGGTTTCTCAACTCACCGGTACGGCTCTGGATCCTTTTTCTGGCCACGTAATTTATTAATACTGTTTAAAAAGTGATTTTATAAAAGTGTACAACTCTTTCTAATTTGGGAATCCTTTAAGTCAATTTAACAACTCTATTTTTCTTTACATAGTTTCACGCAAAATAATAGATGGTAGTTTTTTAACCTCCATTCTGGATACTGATCACTTGATAAACTCGAGATAGGCTTTAGCAAGTGATGGTGGAAGTTTACTATCTTCAATCAAGGGCAAATCCAATCCAGGTCAATACGAGCGTGTACTGGGTGCATTCGGCATTACCGTACTCATTTCTACGTCGATCTTATGAGGCCTCTTGCGGCAAATAGTTCGTCAAATGTTTGGACAAATCAGGTGCGCCCTTGTTCGACAATAGTAAATTCCCAACATGAGTCGTGAGTGGCGCTAAACACATGTAGCGCTGGAGATCACAACCTTCACGACCACTAATGGCACAAGAACACTCTATCCGCGGCAGGGCAAACCTAGCTAGCGCGAAAGTAAACACGGCCTAATTGTTAAACTGTGGTCATAAACGTTAAAAAGGCATCAAATTTAATCGCAATTAAAAAAAAAATTCTGGGGGAGGACCCCTGGACCCCCCCTTCTGCTGGGGGGTTTTCCATACCCTCCCGGCGGCCACTCGTTGTAGCAAAGCTCTGGTACTTTTGTCTTTACAAATTAAGCCCTGCTTCCACATTAATCCGGATAATCCGAGGTGTACGTTTCCGGCCTAGTAACGTAATATATTATATCTAAGCATTTGAAATCCGCTGAATTTCATAATTTTCGTCATCTCACGCTGGTGTCTCACTTCGGTGTCTCATGCCAGTACCTCACACTGGTGTCTCACGCCGGTGTCTCCGCTGGTGCCTCAAGCCGGTGTCTCACGCCGATGTCTCCGCTGGTGTCTCACGCTGGTTGTTTGTTCGCAGTCCCCAGCATAGTGGTGCAGAGCGGCAGCAGCCACCCGCCGCCCATGGACCGCGCGGCCGCCCGGACTCAGTGGTCATTGTCGACTCAGGTAAGCTGCTCTGAGTAATAATATTCAAATTAAAGAAGATTTTGAATTATATTAGTTCAAATTATAAATTATATTTTATAGTAGTTCTACAGTAACAAAATTTTGATTTGACATTTGTGTCAACTCGTAACGTGGTTCAACCGAACAACATGAATTTAAATCTTATGAAGTGGAGTTAATAATGTTTATTTGTTAATAGATTTCAACAGGTTCACTTAATAATTTTTCTATGCATTAGATGTTTTCAGATCTTTGCATGCATCAGAAAATTATAAACAGCAATAAATTATGAAGCATAATATTGAATACAATTTACAACCGCATAACACAACATAAACAAATTAAAAAAAAACATACTCTTAATACTCTATGATTGAATATAGTTTATTTACTGCAAGTTAAGAAAAAAAGACAGGATTTTTGTTGCCATAACAAAGTGGTCACTTGTCAATTTCCTAAGAGGAGTATCTTGCTTTTCTCGAGAAAAACTTAAGAGAGAAATAAAAGAAGTCTTAAGAAAGACTTTTGAGGTCTCTAAAGAAGTCTTTGCTTGAAGGCTGTATTTCCAATTCTTTGTATCCTGACTATGGTATCGTTGAAGTCATTTAGAGTTTTACGAATATTAGTTAATCGGATAATATTGTCTGTTTGCAGAGCACTTATGAAGATGACACGGAACCTATTCAAACGACCAATAGGGATGTGGATCACTCCGCACCCGCGAGTGGGGAGAAGGAAAATGAATCAAAAACAGAGCCGAAATATGGCAATAATAACCTACCTAGGGCCAGGGTGAGTAAAACTTTAGTCTCGATACCAAATTCAAATCATCGTTAAACTGTAGGCCTAGAAGTTTAAAATAAACTTGGCTATGTATTTTCAGATTCTACACCCAAAACCAAACAAAATCTTTAGAATAACTGTTTTAAAATTTTCTTCGTTTTGCATTTTTTTGTTTGAATGTATTTTTCTCTTATCATTAAATTATCATCGTTTTAGTTCATAAATAATATTTGTTAGACACAAATTTTGGTGCAGAGTATCAAGTTTCTACTTAGTCACAATTCAATATGGTAACCAGTTTCAGTTTGAAAAGCTTAATACCTCAAAAACTGTACTTAAAAAATCAGTAGGTAAACAGATGCAAAATTTAATTTAATGAACATAAATTTACCTCTTGATGAGGGTCACAATAGAAATAACAGAAAAAATTAAAATTTTCACAAGTTAATTTTGTTCAGTACCATAAAATCATCTCAAAAACCCCTTAACCCTTTAACCACCGCGCACGAGTTAGCTCGTGGTAGTATTCTGTACACGCTCCACCACGCACGAGATATCTTGTGTGAAACCCTTGCTTTGTTGACCGCCTTGCCCGAGTTTACTCGGATTTGACTTTCTCAGCTGATTTATGTTGGTACAACTGTTCTGCAAGGTTTTTTTCCTGCTAAGACTGATGAGTTGCAGACCGTCACTCTAGTGGATTTTTCTGGAACTACATCTACGCCATGAGATCTGCAGTATCGCGCTCATCGTGTTGAGACAAAAACCCGTGGTTTCCGTGTTGATCATGTAATTAAACTGCGCGCTACTAAAAACTGCGCTTAAGGGGTTAAAAAAATTGAAAAAAATAATTCTCATACCCTGTTTTTTCTACCCATCTATTTTCTCATGTGTTATCACCTCCTCTATGCCCTCACACAAATTTCTACCAAAACACAGTTGGATGACATCGTAACATAAATGTTTCAGTCGAAAGCCAATTTGAAGCTACTTAAAAGAAGTCACGCCATCAAGGAGTCGACGAGCCCTCCACCGGACATCCCGCTGTCACCCGTCGCGACTTCCCCCACGAGCGAACTGCCAATCCCCCCCTCTAGCAATAATAACAACAATCCTTCAACGATGAACAATAATGGGCTCAACCTCCGACCAATCATGAAGCGAGAAGGCTCAAACCAAAGTTCTGACTCTAACTGGTCGTCCTCACTATCTCGAGGTAATTTTTTTCTAGACTATGGAAAAAGTGAGATAATATTTCAGGTTAGAATCTGAGAAATTATGATTTAAATAAGTCCTCTTTTTAAATGTGTTGTTGGTGTTGGCACAGAGAAGGAAAAAACCAGAAGTAGCGTCTAATGTTCCATAAGTGTCTGGGAAGCCTGTAGAATTCCACCCATCTATGCATCTCATGCAAATTTCTTTTTTCATTGTATTTTTTTTTTTTGGGTGGGAGGTGTAGGGTCTCACCCGGATTGGTTTTCCCATTGTTTGACTTCTTGGTGTCAGGCTGTTAAGAGGGGGCTCCAGTCACAAAAAATATCGTGATTCTACCTGCTCCTCCCGCACAGCCTCAACCGCTCAACCAAAACGTTAATTTTTAGCTCATTCGAAAGAACAAAAAATTATCTTGCAATTTAAGCGAGCAGAATTTTGATATAGTTTTTTGGTTAGTTGTAAAAAAATCACAAAAATTGAGATTTTTGGAATTTTTTATAAATTATTCTAAATTTAATATTGGAATTATGTTCACTGAAATCGCTAGAATTTTTTGTCCTTTCAAATGAGCTATAAATCAACGATTTTGGTTGTGCGGTTGACGCTGTGCCGAATTTGAAAGTTACCAATTGGTCTTATGGGAGAAGCAAGTAGTCACGCTGGACTGGAGTCCCCTCCTAAGGTGCAACACTACTGCTATGAGAAAGGGACCTCCGATTATGTCTTCTTGGTGGTGTGGATGAGTTTATGTAATGAGATTAAACCTAAGCAGAGATACTAAAAAGCTCAACCAAAAGCTTGACTGTGTGAATACACGCACACCCCTAATATACAGCTAGTTTATGCCTGACCAAAACTTTCAGGCAAAAAGACAAAAAACTGGCACACCAATATTTGATTCAATAAACAAATTGAATCAAATAGTCCAGGAATTTTAGGAAAATCGACCTAACAAATCCTGACCAAGTTGAAATGGTCAGATGTTGAGTAAGCCTTCCTATTTAAAATCCCAAATTTCCCTGGAAATCCCTGCTGTGCTCCAGCCGCCATCTTGAAAAAATTATATCCAGTCAGTGTTTCCCATACATTTTGTAAATCAACACAAAAACCATAAGTGGTACGAAAAAAGTGTTAAGGTTATTTTTGTAAAGGATAAAATTTCCAATAAAATGAGTGTAATCATGTACAATCAATTTAAAAAAAAACTGCTTATATTTTTGACATTGTAAAATGTCGCAATTTTAATACCTCTGTCATGAGGAATACGTGTACAATTTGATGTGAAAAACATTGCCAAAGAAGTAAAGCTCTTTGACCTTAATGAATAATAAGTTATATTTATAGAATCTTGATGAAAATTCCTGTTATTTGACACCTCAGTCATCAAAATTGGTTCATAATAAGGCTCATAATTATTGGTTCATAATAATCGGGTAAGCTCTCAAAAATGATACCATATGGTAATATTTTTACTTTTTCCTTAAGGAATACATTTTTTGTAAGCTTACCCACGCCTCTATTATGAACCAATTTTGATTATTGAGGTTTCAAATGACTGGACTTTTTATCACCATTCTATGATAAAAAGAAATCATAGAACGATATATGATCGTTCTATGATTCGATCGTTCTTCTGGTGATTTTGATCTTAATTTATAATTAAGATCAAAAGGCTTTGACCCATTGGCAATGTTTTTTTACATGGACTTTTTATCATTCTATGAATATAAATTATAATTAAGATCAAAGCTCTTAATTTCATTAAGATCAGATTGCTTTAACCCCTTGGCAATGTTTTTTAACAACAAATTCTACATGTATTCCTTATCGCAGGGGTATTAGAATTGCAACATTTTACAATATTAATAATGTTAGCAGCTATTTTCAAACTTAATTGTACGTGATTATAATAATTTTATTGGAAATTTCATCCTCTACAAAAACACCCCTTACACTTTCCCGTATTTCTTATGGTTTTCGTGTTGATTGAATAAATGTATAGAGAATCACGGACCGGAAATGGTTTTTCCATGATAACGGCTGAAGCACAGCAGGGATTTCCAGGGAATTTTGGGATTTTGATTAGGGAAGTGTACTTAACATCCGTGCGAAGTTTCAATTTGGTCAGGATTTGTTAGGTCGATTGACTTTTTTATGCTTTAAATTCAGGACTAAAAATAATGAATTAAAAATCCCTACCAATACAGGTAAACCAACATTTTAGGTGCCAAATAAACAATAACTAAAGGAACTCCTCCCTTTTTGGGTAGTTTCAAAGTTCTTTATTGTAAAAATATATTAATATTAATATAATTCATAACCTCTTATTGTTAGTTTTCTTTTATCCGAAAATATATTTTTATAGATTCGAAATATTTACACCTTACAACTTCCACTTGTATTGCAGGCAATAGTATGGAACAAGCAAACGAACAAGCTCCCCTAAACCTGGAACAGTTTCTATCTGATACCATCAATGGACATGCCAAAGATAGAATTTTATTGTTGAGGATTGAAAACGAATTAATAAGTTTCATCAAAGATCCTAAGTAAGTTTTTACAAATACATTTAAATAGATTTTTTTCAAATGTAATAGAAGTCATTATTCATTAATTTTCATTTTCATACAAAGTTGTTGAAACGGATGGATACTATTTTATCCACGGTAGTAAATTTGTATTAAACCTGTGACAATAACACTAGTTATCAATTTTGTTATCAATAAATAATCAAATTTGTGTGAAAATTAAATAGTAAGTTTTGTTGAGCAGTAAATGTTTTGAAATAGGACTTGTGAACTTTGATATAAGACGTTTCTCATATAATTAATGTCTATAAAACTATTCAATCACCAGATTAATAAATTTTAATTTCTGAAACTACTGTTCGTCCTGACTAATCATTTTGTTAAGCCAAAATTTTGTATACCCTTCATTTAGTGCCTGCATATGCACAAGAAATGTTTTCATTTTAAAATTACTACTTTGTTCTTCAAATGTAAAACTAATATGATGAATTTTACATTGGATCGGTTTTGTCCCAAGGAGAACGACCCACAAGTTCGGGACGATGTCTTCATACCAAAGAATGCTCGCCCATAGAGTGGCCCACTACTACGGGATGGATCACAATGTTGACCCTTCGGGCCACATGGTTGTCGTCACCAAGGGGAAGTCCACCAAGATGCCAGTGAACAGACTGACCTACTTTATCAGGTCAGTTTATTATTTTTCTTTGCTCAGCACATCCGCAATTGTGATTAAAACTAATGGGGGTGTAGTTTTAATAGGGTTTGAAATATGTAGACTTAGTTGTAAGAGGAAGTTGGTTGGGACAGAGGCAGTTGTAAGGGTTTTAAATATGTAGACTTAATTGTAAGAGGAAGTTGGTTGGGACAGAGGCAGTTGTAAGGGTTTTAAATATGTAGATTTAATTGTAAGAGGAAGTTGGTTGGGACAGAGGCAGTTGTAAGGGTTTTAAATATGTAGACTTAATTGTAAGAGGAAGTTGGTTGGGACAGAGGCAGTTGTAAGGGTTTTAAATATGTAGACTTAATTGTAAGAGGAAGTTGGTTGGGACAGAGGCAGTTGTAAGGGTTTTAAATATGTAGACTTAATTGTAAGAGGAAGTTGGTTGGGACAGAGGCAGTTGTAAGGGTTTGAAATATGTAGACTTAATTGTAAGAGGAAGTTGATTGGGACAGAGGCAGTTGTAAGGGTTTTAAATATGTAGACTTAATTGTAAGAGGAAGTTGGTTGGGACAGATAGCCCAAGCAAATTAGACCAAAAAAGAGCTGTAGCACCCAAAATTAGGAACAGTCTGGGAAATTGTTTTAATCGGTTTGGGGCATCCCAAACAAGGTAAAAATAAGTTTGCGACGGATTCTGACTGGTGCTTAACTTTTGAGAGGCAAAAAAACAGCAAAATTGTGTACTTTTTATAGGTTTTTTGAATCCTAGAGAAAACTTTCAAATTACACTTTTAAAGAACATGGAATTCTGCGTCAAATGACGTATAAATCATCAAGATCAATCCCACCGTTCAGCCACAACCGATCTTCAAAGTTCTCTTATTTTAACGAAAAATCGAGCATATGCTGCTCTCTGGCGGGGAACTTGGAAATGCATAAGGATTAGACGAGAGGAGAACGTTGTCCTTGTATTTTTACATTTGGGTTTTATTTTTTCGTGAGTAATAATCATATTTACTTCTTTAAATGCCGTTTGAAACGTTTATTAGATGGTGAATTAAGTATTTTTCATAAAAAATATTTTTTTCATATTTTTTATTATACGAGGGTCGTCCAGAAAGTAAAGCACGTTTTGTCCCCACATCTAACCTATTGGTCCCATCTCCGTAACTGATAGTGTGGCCTAAACCTACACTCCTGGTCTCAATCTGAGCCAAGTCTCGTTGCCGACCGACCACGGATTTCATTCTCATAGCGTTTCAAAATGGCGGCGTCTTTTGAATATCCCGCCAAATGTATTTGACCTAATAATAATTTGCTTCTTTAAGTTCCTTACCACCTTTAAACACTTAACAGCCTAAAAATTATCTTAACCTTGAAAAAATTATTCTTGTAAGGCCAGGTAAGGGTTCCACCAGGGATTGTCCGAAAATGTCTTACTTGAGGCGGCAAAGTTCTGTGAAGTTGCTGCCGCTGCGTGGGGCGGGCGCCGTGGCACCGCGACGACATGGATCAGCAACACACTAGCCTGCGATTGGATTTATCCAAATCGCATGTTTTAAATGACATGTGGAGTTATCATATGGCCTCATAATGGACCCAGGATCACTTTTTTCTCCTCTACGAATAAATTCAACAGTGAATAAACGTTTTAGGCCGCAAAACACGATTGAAATCACCTCACTCGCATTTGGCGGGATTTCCAGTAGCCACTGCCATTTTGAAACGCTGTGAGAATGAAATCCGTGGTCGATCGGCAACGAGACTTGGCTCAGATTGAGACCAGGAGTGGAGGTTTAGGCCACACTATCAGTCACGGAGATAGGACCAATGGGTTAGATGTGGGGACAAAACGTGCTTTACTTTCTGGACGACCCTCGTAGTTTTGTTATATATTTGAAACTATCCCGCAGTGTAATAAAGGTATTTTGTCTCGGCATTGACCCAATAGATTTTTCTTCATTTTTTATCAAATTAAGTAATGGAACGTGGTTATTTGGGATTATTTAATGTTCTCGCTTAGCTAATAAGAATTTGTGCAAACTTTTAAAGAGTTCCGTAATTTTGTATGTCTTGGTGTTCTGAACCAGTTATTAGTATGTAATGTTTAGAAAGATTATGGACTTTAAATCCAACTGCTACTACTCATTCTAAGTCAACAAAAATAGGTTTTAGTGCTTGACATGTCTGAAAATAATTCTATATGCCCATCTTTTACCGAAGATTCAAGGCCGGACGTCAAAGGCTTTCAGGCTAGCGTTACGTTTAGGTTACACACCTTAATCAACTTACAATCAAGCATTGCATACCTTAAGTAATTAACATAGTTTAAAACAATAAGCAATATAACAACAAAATATATAAAACCAATCTTTGATTTTAAATTCAGCTTGACGAATGTAGGTGAGTAACTTATACATAACGCTAGCCTTGAAGGCTCTGTCTGACGCCTGGCCTTGAAGTTTCGGTCAAAATTTAAAATGAGCTCATTGAACTATTAATCACAGAGAATTCAAGCACTAACACCTATTTTTGTGGGTTTTTAGTTATCAGAGCAGTAGCAGTCAAATTTTGAAATCCATTGTTTTAAACATAACTTAATGGTTAGGTATATACCAAGACATATAAAATTATAAAACTCTTAAAAGGTTTGCACAAATTCTCATTCATCATTGAGAATATTAATTTAACCCAAATAACAGTGTTTCATTAAGTTTTAATTTGATAAAAATCAAGAAAAATCTATTGGGTCAATGCCGAGACAAAATACCTTTCCTAAACTATGGGATGTAAATATTGATAGTTTCAAATATATAACAAAACTAAAATTAAAAAATATAAAATATTTTTTATTAAAAATACTTAATCCGCCATCTAATAAACGATTCAAACTAGATTTCAAGAAGTAAATATGATTATTACTCACGAAAAAAATAAAACCCAAATGAAAAAGATATAGGGACAACGTTCTCCTCTCGTCTAATCCTTATGCATTTATTTCCAAGTTCCCCGCCAGAGAGCAGCATATGCTCGATTTTTTGTTAAAATAAGATAACTTTGACGATCGGTTGTGGCTGAACGGTGGAATCGATCTTGATGATTTATACGTCACTTGACACAGAATTTCATGTTCTTTAAAAGTGTAATTTGAAAGTTTTCTCTAGGATGCACTGTTTTTGAGTTATGAGTAAAAATCTATAAAAAGTACACCATTTTGGTGGTTTTTTGCCTCTCAAAAGTTAAGCACCAGTCAGAATCCATCGCAAACTTATTTTAACCTTATTTGGGATGCCCTGAACCGATTAAAATGATTTCCCGGACTGTTCCTAATTTTGGGTGTTACAAGTCTATTTGTTTGGCCTAAGAGGCAGTTGTATGTTGTAGGAAGCGTGCTGGAGGTGTTGTGATAAACAACGCTGAGGCTAATGCTCTGAGGGCAAGGCCGTCAGTAGTATAGGGTCGTATAAATGGGGCAGATTCCCTGTTATTGGGGTCAGTGGGCCACCTGACCTGCAGGAAGGGTCAGGTGAGTAACTGCGTCGAGGGGGTCTTGATAGGGTTAGGCTCTATCAGGACTTAGGCTGTTTTTCGGGGGTCTAAATTAGTAGGATTGTAGTTTTGGATTAAGGGTTAACTTCTGGGAGTAAAAAGTCTATTTGAGTAAATTCTTAGTTGGTTTCAGTCTTGGGAAAAATTAATAGTCTGGGATTAATAATTTGGATAAAAATTTACATGAGGGAACTGTTAAAGTAAACTGTACCATGATTGCCTCCAGGACGTTTACCTGTGTAGATGGAATACTGAAATTGTAATAACTAGATGAATAAATAATTTACCGGGGAAATAGGTAAATAACCCGCCAGAGAAGGGAAGTTAAATTAGTTACTCAGAGAAATAGGAATTATAGATTTTTTGGTTATTGGGGGGATTCAAGAAAAATTAGAAATAAAGAAATATTTGTCTGAATTCCGGTTTGTTATGCCTTTATTGAGGAGGCCAACCCTAAGATATTAATTATTTGAGAGAGAGTAAAGCTATGCTCCCAGAATTGTGGTCGGGTGTGTTACTCCAGGCGCTGTTGGGAACAGGTGGGGTTTCACACAAGTTACACTATCGAACGTCACCAGGGCCGGATTTCCCAATAGGCCCAAGCCTAGGGGCGCAAGCTGCCGCAAGATGCACTTTCAAGCAAAAATTAAAATAAATAAATAAATTTATGCAAAGGTATTATGCTTCAACCCAGGTTCGGCGCAAGGTCCATACGAAACATGTGGCTGCATGGGGACACCAGCAAAGCTTGCCCAACGTAGCTTCCATAGCGGCGCTCATGAAGCCCTTTCAAATTATTCAAAGTACTAAACATGTGGTTTGACGGTGTTTGCTGGTGCCTGGAGAACCTTTTACAAAAAAATTGTAAAATTGTTCAACGTGCAACGTTTGGTGGCGTTCTTTAGCGTCCTTGAAACCTTTTCAAGTTTTAGTACATTTTTTTTGCCGGCACCCGGGAAGCCTTTTAAAATTGTTCATAAAGTACAAAATGTGTGTTTTGTTGGTGTTGTCTGCAGTCGTGGGACCTTTTCACATTGTTCAAAATTTCCATGGAATATGATTTCCTGATAACTGACACAATATAGTGTACTAGCAGTGTGTAGGAGTGTAGAGGGTGGAGGCGTGGGTATGTGTGGTACAGTGTGTAATGTTAGTAGAGAAGTGGTATTCTTCAGGAAGGGTTTGCGGACTGCCACCCTTTAAACCTAAGGGCAGAAAAAATATTGGTCCTAGGGGCACTCAGATGTTAAATCCGGCCCTGAACATCAAACATGGTTGACATGAATGGCTATTTCTCTGAGTGATGCCGTTAAGCCGAACCCCGATTGTAGATCAAAATTATATCAAGCAATCTTACCCACAGACCACAGGGTCTGCATCCAAACTAAACAATAAACTGTGTAAATCCCTTTTTTTACACCAAACTGCCTGCCAGTTTCGCTATCAGTCCCTCTGAGGATTGTTTTTGGTCACGTATTCCATTTATATTTCATAAAACACTCAATCCTGGAACAGCACAGTAATTGTAGACTTCAGGCTATTGAATATAAAGTTAAAGAAATATACCTCTCTGGGACTAATCTGGATATTTAGTAAACACCCTTCCAGTCCGTCAGCAGACAAGTTCACTTCCTAGCCCGGTTCATTGTTGGAGATGAATAAGTTTAGATGTAAGCCTGGTATCAACAATAGTTGATGGTGGGCTACTGGAAGGATCTCGTGCTCTAAATATAGTTGACATCAATCAATGGTAGTGCCTTTTTTGAAGTAATATGGTCATTGACGAATGTTCTAGTTTTATAACATGCAGTGTGATATAAGAATCCGAGAATGGCTTTATGATAAAATCACTTAACAAAACAGTTTGGTTAGGTTAGGCTAAATTTAGTTGGGTAGACCATCTTATCTATATCTTTCTATTCCTCCAGGGAGTAAAATCAACCCAGGATAAGAACTTTTCATAACTTTGGTGTCTTGAAGAAATTGAGGAAGTTTAGCGTAAAATTTAACGCCCTGATAACTTGGTTTGGATTAAAAAACCATAAGGTTGTGATGCTCATAGGTTTTTACTTCTCTGAATGTAGTATTGTAGCCATGTTTAATAGGGACACTTAATTGATTTGAGACTTAGACACACTTTATAGACTCAAAAATAAAGAGGGATGGAACAGAATTTTTTTAGCTATCTGAAGGCTTCACAACAACGTTCCCGATGGTCCAGCTTGGAAATGTAACGGATTGCTCATTTTTTAAGAGTGAACATTGTGTCAAGATGAATCGTTCTGGGCTGAAATATTGGCGGGTGAATGAGTGCGCTGTTATCGAAATCAGTGTTAAACATTTGCAATGTTTAGGTAACTAATCACCTGGTCTTATGTTTATGTAAAGGTACTTTACACAGGAAAATATTTTTCTGTAACCGCAAATGCAATTAATGTTCAATTCAAGAAAGTCCAATGCAAATTCATTGAATGCAACGTCAAAAGGTTCCATTGATATTTTCAGTATGCCACAAGTCTAAAGCAAGGAGGTTAAGATAACATTATTTTTGCGATGAGCCATTGAATTCACTTAAGTATAACATAATTACTGAGTCAATGTAAATTTTTGTCAGAGGTTAACACAGAGGTTAAGAACACAAAACTATTTGGATTGTTTATTCAAGGCTCCATTTCCAACACAGTGTCAGCGTGCTCAGCGTCAACGTTAACATCATTGCGCCATAGTCAAATGTGAAGCGGGCAACAGTGATTGTTGACCCATCAATAATCAGCACCTTAGCATGTACAAAACAATGCCTGCTTTACATTTAACTCTAGCACAATGACATTGACGTCGACCAGTATTGGAACACCATATTGGAAATGGAGCATTTAGCCTACAGAAATTAGTGACAAATCTCTTTACTTTTGGAAGCATATGGAAATGCTTTCTCAAACTTGAACAAATGATTGGTGATTAAAGTTGGCAAAACAAAAAAACTAGCTGATATATGATTGAAGATCTTCATATTTCATAAGGAAACTCTCTGTGAAATATTGCAGCGCAGACTTTGAGGAGAAACGTAAATAAAGTTTTAACACTTTGACAAAAACATGTGTTTATTTAGCAGACACTTTGGGAGATTACAATCTTTGCCACCCGTTAGTACGACTGTCAAGAACTATAGTTTACAAGAAGAGCTCCAAAGAACTGTTGCACATTGAAGATGAGACTCTCTCCACAAATAGTATCCACAGTCCACCATAGGTAGACTGTAGACACCTAGCAATTTACTGAAATGACTTACATTCCAAATAAAATGCAATGTGGTCAGTTGCTGAGAACTGTACTTTTTAGTTTCGTACAAATATTCCTCTATGTTGAGTGATTCATTTTTACACCATTGTCCATAAATATTGATTGTGTATTAGTCTGTGACCTTTCGGCAGTTCAGAGATGGTACTTGAGGATATGAAATAAGGAAGGCAGATCCACTCATCTAATTATCAAGATGAGTTCTCTCCCATTCGTGGATGAGTAAGCTTAGCCAAAGTCCTCAACCTCCCTTACCTTTTCCTTCCAAGGTTTGTTTTATCAATACGGTTTAGTGAAGTAAAAGATTCAGAAGTGGTATATGAAAAGTTTCATATCCTTTCTGGGTGGCAAGCGCAAATGTCTTATAGGCACAACTATTCCACAGGATTATTTTCTGTTTGGCGTCATCCAACACTTGCAGCCCATCAGATTTCTAGTGCCCTTGCAAATATCCAACTTGCCACCCCCTCTTCATGACTCTAAGAGAAAATACCTTTGTCCTTAGAAACTCAATGTGTCTTTGGGAGTTCCGGAATCTTGAAGGGGCAACAGAATCTTAAGGAGGTTACATTATTGAACTAAGAGTTCCTTCATCAGACGGCCCTATAACTGTCCTTTGATTGATTATCATACATGAATGATTGGTGAACAAATTATTAACATTGCTAAATTATTCTCCTCTTCCAGACTTAGTTCAAGTGTCTGCCACTGTCGGCCAGATCACTGATACAATTATATGACATTGAATTTGTGAAGTGAAAGTCCTGATCCAAATATGTAGAAGCCTTAAGATTTTATTAATATTATCATTAAACTGTGTTTGCAGTCATACTTTGTCATTTCAATATTTTGCAGTTATTAAATTAATTTTTTAATATCAAACGCTCAATTAGCAGCGATTTTGAATTTAAGGATTGCGTCCGTTAGCCATGCCAGTCCCACTAAAGTCAGCTTGCCCCTTGTGCCCAGTGCAAGCACACGGATCATTCAGCCCGTAGCCCGCCACTGGGGGGGGGGGGGGGGGTAGTTTGAGCTTCTTATTCCCCCTCCTGCACCCTTCCATACATAATATTATAGCACAGAATAATCAAATCGTTTTGTTTTCAGAGATGATCTCCCTCTCTCAGAGGAACCTAAAAAATCAATTTTGAAAAGGGATTCAGCATCTTTTGAGGACACTGTGAGTGTCAA
This sequence comes from Flexamia atlantica, assembly GCA_035578135.1. NCBI lineage: Eukaryota > Metazoa > Arthropoda > Insecta > Hemiptera > Cicadellidae > Flexamia > Flexamia atlantica. The sequence continues at coordinate 50,029,292 of JAQJVK010000007.1, read as the reverse complement.
GGTAAAGTTTAGTTTTCAGATTGATGTGGCTTTGGTTTGTTTTCTCTTTTATTTCTGCCGTAAAATGCTTTTAATAAGTTTTTACTTTTCTTATGAGTTTTTGTTGTTCGTTTTATAGTTATATTTATATGTTAGATTGTCTCTCGTTCAGAACTGGATGAATCAGACGACTGTCGGATGGTTCGAACGGCTTCTTGGAAATCAGCTGGAAGACTTTTTCACAGCATTAAGCGACAGGAAACACATGGTTTGTTTATTTCTGACCAATATACAAATTAATAATTATATTATCTTTTAATTTTTTTAACTACCTCAGTGTAGATTAATAATTGTATTTATTTTGGGCAATCGTTATTCTAAGGCCTCTTTTAGACTAGGCTACTGTTGCCTGCCACAGTTACCGGCCACTGTGCCTGGAAGTGTCTTTTCAGGCAACTGCAGCAGACACTTTACCACCGACTAACATCCGAAACTTCTTTACACGCCATTTGAGAAAATGCTGACAAGGGATGAGGTGCTCCTTCTTCTCACTACTCTAATTAGGAAAATGAGGCAAAGAAGGAGGCGAAACTACCATGTTCATCTGACTTAATATACAAGACCGGAAAAAAGTCTTTATTGTTTAACAACTGAAATAGTAGTTTATGCAACGATTGTATAATGAATGCCTTTAAGCCACGAGTGAGATGTAAGTTAGAACACGAGCGAAGCGAGTGTTCTAAATATCTCACGAGTGGCTTAAAGGCATAATACAATCGTTGCATACACTATTTTATCTACGACCAACAATATACGACAAAATTTCCCCCGAAGTTAAACAAAACTCATGACTTTTACTAATGATGGAATAGATCAACTAAAATTTGAGGTGAGGCAAATAAGCAGACTGAACCATGAATCGTTGTGGTACAATCAGCTGATGGGATAAGTAAACTCAAACATGAATCGTAATGCAACAATCAGCTGATGTGCGAATTGCGTAATTGTTATTATGACACTACTTCCGTCAAATGCCGAGCTCTCATTGGTCTAGAACCAGTACTCTAAAGTGACTCCAGTATTCTAAAGTCGTCATTAGAGTACTGCTTGGTTTTTGGTGTTTTAATGTATATCATTATAATGTTTATTGTAATACCATAATTGGTGCTTATTGCAATGGTCGTAGATAAAAATTTATTAAAATTCTGTTTCTCAAAATTTTTTATTTTATGACCTCCTGTCACCCATTGTGACATCACAACTCAATGACCAACAATGACACGATCAAATGTCTTCGTTTTCACAAATGAGGTAAAATACCTTTGTTCTAACGACAAGATTTGATACAAGCCCATACGGTGTCTGGCAACTGTGGCAGGTAAGCAACATGCTCAAAAGCAGGAAAGCACAAGCCCTCTATGTGGAATGGTGAGAGCGGTCAAGGCCCAAAGAGGATGTCCCCAGGGTGGCGTTCTGTCACCGAACCTGTGGAATCTGGTAGTAGACGATCTTCTCTCGGAACTCAATGCACAGGGTATGTATGCTCAAGGATATGCTGACGATATTGTTGTGCTAATCGGAGGGAAATTTATGGTCACTTGCCCAGAACTCATGCAGAGGGCATTGTCCATAGTTGAGTAAAAGTGTAATCAGGAAGGTCTGAGAGTCAATCTAATGAAAACCGTAACTGTACCATTTACAAGGAAGAGGATTATTGATTTTGGCAGAGTATCAACCCTCTTCGGCAATCGGATTCAGGTAGAGAGGGAGTTTGAGTACCAAGGTGTAAGTTTGGATGACAAGCTCTCTTGGAATCCAACCAAGTGAGACACATGTGATACAGTGTTCTGAGACCACGTTTATGATGATGGATGAGAAGAGCAGTTGGGAAGGCATGTGGCTTTACCAAGGGTCGTTAGACTGATGATGGTGTACGGTTCAATCGTTTGGTGAACTAAGGTGATGCAGTCGACCGCTGTAAAGAGACTGCAGAAAATCCAGTGTGTGGCATGCCTTGGTATCTCAGGTGCTTTGAGAAGCACTCAAACTGCAACTTTGTAAGCAGTGCTAAATATCACACCTCTCAACATTTTTGTGAAGATAAAGGCAAGGATGGCAGCCCATAAAATAGACTAGAAAAGAATCGAAGTTTATTTCCATTAATAATACATATTTTCACATTTGAGTACATAAAAAGGAGACAAAATTCTCACATATGCCACCAATGGGCAGTGCGTGAGAGCGTGCTCATTATGATTAGTTAATAAGCAGGTACTCTTTATAACTAAATCCATAGAATGATGTAAACAATGAAAAAGATTAAAAAATAGATTAAAAACCTATACAAATTCCAGCTATAAACAAAAGGCAAGTTAGAAAAAATAATGACACCTTAGAATATATATTAACTATACCCTGATTATCGAAAGAAGGTGAACGGCGGAGCGAGCGCGCGGCAGTAAAAACATTCTTATTCAGAAAGCTGTAGAAACGTAAAAAATGCTGATAAAAATTTTCAGTCTACTTTATTCCAATGACCTGTTAATTGCGTTATCAACACTGTTTTCAAATAATTTTTAACATATATCGTTTAGTTTATACTATGAGTTATATTACTAAAAACACGATTTACAAATTAAAAAAGTCAATTCTTTGTGTTTGATTTATTATAACTCTGCTCAGAAGCATCGGGAAAAGATTTCCTATATAGAACCTTTAGTGGACTTTCTTGGGAACAATATATCAAAATTTCAGAATCCTTAGATCAATATTTACGTCGTTATTAAATTATTTCTAAAGTACTGTTATCTCAGCTATTAAACTACTTTGATAAATGAAATTCAGAAAACATTGTCTTTGAATGAAATATAAGTTAATTCCGTCACAGTTTTATATTTTTATTCAAATGGTTTGTCATAATAGATTAATATATTAAATGATTGTATCACTGCGACTGTTGAAGTACAGTCTGGACCTAGTGGACCCATTTTATTCGTGCGCCAATGCATGTCTCAGTTTTTCTCTTATAAACAACGCCTGCTTCCAGATGTAGAATTAATTGTAAAAACAATGCCGATTTACCAACATTGAACAATAAGGAACCTTTCAGTCCATCCGTACTGCATGTGCTGTGTGTGTTGGAAGCATGTGCTCCGTTGTTGTTGGCCAGTTGCTGTACCTCGTCTGGATCGCGCTCGCCTGAGCAAGGTTGGTAATTAATTTCAATTATCAACTGATTACAGATTTATGTAGTAGAACTGAAGTAATGTTTTAAGTGAATATTGATTGTGGAAACTATCAAATGCCATTAAAGAAAAAATTAAATGAAAATCTCAATTAACAAAAGAGTTAACAGTTCTTCAGAAATAAATTAATAACAACATAAATATTGATCACAGGACTCTCAAATTTTGATATATTGTTCCCAAGAAAGTCTAATAAAGGTTCTATACAGGACATTTTTTCCAGATGCTTCTGAGCAGAGTTATAATAAATCAAACACAAAGAATTGACTTTTTTAATTCGTAAATCGTGTTTTTAGTAATATAACTCACAGTATAAACTAAACGATATACGTTAAAAATTATTTGAAAACAGTGCTGATAAGATAATTAACTGGTCACTAAAATAAAGAGAACTGCAAATTTTTAACAGGGTTTTTTATGTTTCTACAGCATTATAAATAAGAATGTTTTTACTGCCGCACGCTCGCTTCGCCGCTCACCTTCTTTCGTTAATCAGGGTATATTAACTGAAAAAGCAAGTAAACAATTTGCAAATGATACACAGATAATGTATGAAATGAAATGTGCAGTGAAGGAACCAGGCTAGAAAGTATTTAAGTAGGCTAGTAAAAAAAAAGTCAGTTGGTATAGTAAAGCATTCGCAAGTAGTAATTTAATTATTGTAGTACTCAGAACGAATGAGGGACTCCGCTTGTTCGGTACCGCTCCCCAACTGCCATTCATGGACGAATCCCTTAAAAACTTTTACCGATACTGGCAAGTCCCTTATTTAAGCAGGAATGTTCCTTTAGATAAAGTTAGTGATAAAAAATTAGTTTGAATGGCATATTGATTTCACTGCTCGTGGTACCTGGAGGCCAACATCGGTAGCAGCTCATGTTTGATAGTTATATGTCGCAGGTGTTATAATTAAATCTTTATGGGTGTAAATGTAAGTTAACAAAGATTTAACATTCAGTTATCTGATTGAAAGCAATTTTGTTTCTGAAAATAACAGATTTGAAGGGAAGCATTTTTGTTTTTTGAATGCAGCTTTGATAATTGTTTTTTGAATGACAGATAGTGAATTTAAAAATGACACCCCAGCCCCACCCCAAGCAATGATTCCATATTCCAATAAAGATTAGACATAAGCAAAATAAATAGTCCAAATTTCATTTTCATTTAAAACGTCACTTAATTGATAAAAAAGAAAAGTAATTTTTCTAAGTCTGCTTTTAAAATAATTTATTTGGTATTCCCAATTTAATTTTGAATCTAAAATCACCCCAAGGTATTTTAGTGGTCAGTCCTTTCTATTTCAGAACACTTGACAAGTGGTGGCGGCAGTGGTGTCACATGCATGTGGCACCAGCTTGAGGTCTGCGGGCGGATCGCTAGGGGGGCAAAGCGCTATTGGCATGCACTTAGTTTTAGAATTATTTAGAAATATTTAGAATATTTAGAAACATTTAGTTTTAGAAATATTCATCGTCAGAATATTACTATCAAACCAATTTTTAATAATGCACTTTTCATTTGAAGCGATTGCATAAGATTTAGAAATATTCATCGTCAGAATATTACTATCAAACCAATTTTTAATAATGCACTTTTCATTTGAAGCGATTGCATAAGTTTCTTGCCAAGTCTGAGCCTTAATAAAATAGCTGTGTCATCAGCAAATAAAAATATACTACGTGTTATGTTAAGTTTGTCAATGTTGTTAATGTATATAAGGAAAAGTAAAGGACCAAGAGTGCTACCTTGAACAACACCATTATTAACATCCAAAAAAACCTCACTTAATGTTACATCGATTGACACAATCTGTTTCCTATTCGTGAAATAACTTTAGAACCAACTTAGCGCAACGTCCCATACTCCCGCACACTCTAATTTACAAAAAAGGACGTTTCTATCAATTGAATCAAAAGCCTTTGCAAAGCCTACAAAAAGTCCTTTGCCATAGGATGAGTTGCAGTGGCAAATGGAAGTAACACCACCAGCGAATATAAAAGGATTGTGAACACCCTGCTGATGGACTCCTTGGAAATGGCACCACACTGATCTGGAGAACCCATAAAATGTCAACATTCTTGACAGGGCTGTTTGGGAAAAAAGGTGAACCTGAGTACATGAAGAGGAGCATCACTTGGTATACAGATGGCTTGAAAAATGCAACCAGTACAGAAGCAGGGATATAGTGGATATATATGGTGTCAGACCCAAGGTGCATTGCTGCTTGAGTCTGGGGAAACTGGCTACCGTATTCCAAACATAGGTTGTTGCTTTCTAAGTGTGCAAGGATTTGTGTGGAACGTGACCTCAGAGGCCGCACCATATACATGAACTCAGACAGCAGAGCAGCAATGATGGTACTTTACAGCTACGACTTCACCTCTAAGGCAGTTTGGGACTGTCATCAGAAAATCTTGGAAGAGAACAATAAGGTAATTCTTCGTTGGGTTCCAGGGCACCAAAGTATTGCTGGCAATGAGGGACCTGACAAGAGGGCAAACATAGGAGCTGAAAGCCCGCTCATTGGTCCAGAGCCAACGTGCGGTGTTGATTAGAGAAATGTTTGCCAGTGGATGGGCAGGAAACATCAAAAGAGCTGGGAATGAGCAGAAGGAAACATACGGTCAAAGAGGATACTGCGAGCACCATCAGGGGTGGTAGCAGTGGAGGCCTTTAGACTGAATAGAAGGGCTTTGCAGAAAGTGGTTGGCTTCATCAGCGGTCATTGGGAGTTCTGTGGACACCAATACAAGATAAAAATCCCTGTTGATAACCTACTGTGTAGGAAGTGCGATGAGGAGGAGGAAACGTTCTTCCATGTGCTATTTGAGTGCCCAGCACTACAAGGTCTGCGTACTAGAATCTTGGCCTACCAATGAGTGACCTAAAGGAAGAGCAGGTAACCATCGTCAAGAGGATCTCTTGGTTCATTAGGGACCTGGGATTTGACGGAAAATGAGGACCTGTGTCTGACGGAGCATTAAAAGCTGTTAGTTGCGATGTGATTCCATCGTGAACTAAAGCCTGGCCCTCTTTGAGAAAAAAACTGTGGCAGGTAACAATGGCCTAGTCTTAACGGTCCCATTTTGATTCAATGCCCGGCTTCAAGTGTCTGCCACCGTTGGTCGCTCTTGGTGGCTAACCGTGTGTGAACTAATTGATTGGGACATATTTGTTTTGACAGAAACATGGTTGGAAGACTCGGTTTTAAATGCTGAGTTGTTTTCTGATAATTATCAGCTATTCCGATGTGACAGATGTTATCAACAAACAGGAAGGTCTACAGGAGGCATGGTTTTAATTGTTGTGGGTGACAGAATAAAGGTAAAAAGACTAGTGAATTTGGAAACTATTAATGAAAATTATGGGTAAAATTAGAATTTAAAAAAAGATTTTATGAGTTGCTTACTTTTAGTCAATTCACCATAACTCATTATAAAGAGTGTTTTGTCAAGTTACAAAGTTTTAGAATAACAAATGAAAAAATAGTAGTTATGAGTGATTTTAACTTGCAAATTACTGGGATGAGTTATGAATTAGAAACTGGTAGTGAAATTTGTAAACAATAGTTATTTTTTATGAAAATACTTAATTTAACATGAAACTACAATGTTTGGAATAGTAACAAGAAACATTAGATTTGATTATTTCTGATTTAAGTATTTTAATGGTGGTGAGCAATTTTGTCCCATAAGTAAAATAGTTAAGCATTATCCTGCCCTTTGTATTTCTCCCAATTACCATACCTAACAATCGTGAATAATATAAATTATAACAATTATTTGCCTGCATCTCCAAGTTTAATTATAGAAAAGAGGAATTTTTTGCTTGTATAATTGCCATAGAAATTTAGATTGGAATGATTTGTACACAATGCATGAAGATAATGAGGCAGTAGATTATTTTTATTAAAAATTATTTGATATTTTAAATCACTGTGTGCCTGTTACAATTAAGGTGTGTGGTCAAAAATTATTTTTAAAATCTGTCCCCTCTTATTTGTTTCTTTTGATGAGACAATAACACGGAATTTCTTATAATTAAAAAAAAGTAAACTAAAACTATGAGAGCTACAGAGGTACCAAGTGCCAAAAACAGACCAAAAATGCCAAAGTTGGCACAACTCCACAGAGAAAAACTGCTTGATCTACAGGGCCTATATTTTATGGATTTTTATGAATCATTATTGTCTAGAACATAACATAAAAATACCCTCGTTGCAGCAGACCTGCATAATCAGCGAATTTCAAATGCAAAAGAGCATATTTCAATCCAACATATAGTGAGATTTGACATGTTTTTGTTAACTCCATAAGAATAACATGGGGAATAAGTATATAGGTTTGCTGCAACAGGTATGTTAAAACTGGGTGGTTTTATTTCAATATTTAGTCGATCTGAACTAGAAGAAGCCGTATACCAAGTTTTGTTGAGATATTTTGAGAAGTTAGCGAGATATAGAATTTTACTTATTTCCCATAAGGATAACATGGGGACAATGTACTGTGTTTACCACTAGCGTTATCTCGGTAACTAATGGTCACAGAGCAACGATTCAAATACTAAATTGTTTTTTTTAAGCTGAATTCAATGGGTAAACCAAAAGTACATTATTTTAATTTTTCTATGGAAAGAATAAAAAAAACCTTTTTTGGAGGGGTTTTCCCCCCTTGTCCACCTTCCAATAGTCCGATCAGGCTGGTTTTCGAGCTCGTCCAAATAATAACTACTTTACATGACTTAATAAATGAGATATCACGTTTTAGTAAGAACATTACGTTTTTGTACTTTTACATCAATAAAATTGTTTTATATTCAGTTTTGTTTTTTGTTTCTGTTCTTATTCATACAATCCCTAATGTTTTCTTCCAAAGTAGAAGAGCAGTCCGTCAGAGAACAAGCGCCAGTCATTTAGAACGTTATAACCCCTAAAAAAATGTGAAATGTTTTAAAATGCTTAATGGCAAGTACAAATACAATATGATGTTACATACATACATTACATTGACATCATAATGTTGTTGCTAGTTATAAATAGGTTGTTAAAAAATAAGCATGATTATAAGTTCTAACCTTAAAAAAAACTGTAAATTTTAGAATTCAAATTTCATCACTTGATTACTCGAAACTAGGTTTTTGTCGTTTAGAACGTTTTACGGGGGACCCCTTCAATTGTTGAAAAATATACTCCACCTCAGCAACTTAACCCTTATCCCAACCTTGAGCTGAAGAGTGATAAACGTATAGAAGAACTTCTGGAGGGCAAAGATTTCTTAATCTCCTCGGACCCTGAGTGTCAAATATGATACAGTTACAAAATAATTTTTTCCGACTGTACTGTGCATAATCTTGACTTAGAAATAGTTATAGCATTCACCACAAGGTGCCACCACATGTTTGAAGTACTCAGTTGCTGATTTGACTAGTGTTTTCTCTAAAATAAAAAATATCGAAAATGGCTGACAATCCATTCTACAGTCCTCCTCGGACCTCTCAAAGTAAATAATTATTAGTTATATGAAAATGTTGATATAATGAGTTTAAAAAAATTGGAAGCATTCTTGAATAGTTATACTATTGAATGTTGGTAATGGTCTTCTACGACATTTTTGTTTTCTGTCGTCTACAGCTGTTTGAAAAAAATGTGTCAAATGTGACACACTGGGCCTAAGGGGTTTGCTAATTTTCTTATTTTTTCCCCTGAATATCATTAAAAGTTATTATATTACCTTTGAAAGTTAATCTTTTACATTCCAACATACAAATTTTTAGTTTTGAATTTACGTTAAGATGCTAGTTCACGTTTTAGGGGTTCTAAAGGCTAAATTTATTTCCTTTTTTTCTGTTTTTCTGCAACAGTTCAGTAACCGAAAGAATTTTCTGAAGTTTCTAACATCGAAGACCTCTTAGACGATGAAGAACCCGCCTAATCATTTATTTTACCTTTTCCAAGGATAAACGACGCCCTATGAGCCCGAATCAGGCACCTATGTAGATTCCAGCAGGGTGCGCAACCACAAATGCTCGATTTTCCTGTACTTCGTGCAAAGTCCGAAAGTGTATCTTTGTTTTTCCTGGTTCCAGGAACTGTTATTTTGCTGTTCCATAAAATTTTAGTGTGTTTCAATGTCATTAAAAAAAAAATTTATTTTTTATTTTAACGATTTTTAACACCTTAGGACCCATTGTGTCAAATTTGATACATCGTTTTTTTTCAAAGTTAGAGCAATAAAAAGATTTCGAAAAAAAATTGTGTGTGTTATTTGATTTTTTTGCAACCTGGAAATCCCCAAAAAACCCGAAAAAATTTTCAAATTTACGTATGGGTCTGAGGAGGTTAATAAAAAATTTGCGTAAGTCACCTAATAATTCCCTTCTCAGTTTTAAAACATGACCTTTTCCAGGAAGATTGCAGTTTATCAAAAACCCAAGGTATTTAATATCTGGTACATTTCCAAAAATAGGGCATCTGCAAGGGCCATTGCAATTTGGATTGTGATTAAAAAGTGGTTCATAAAATGTGTAATCCTGTCGTAAACCAAAGATCGTGTACTTAGTTTTTTCGCTGAGAATAAAATAATTTTCATCAAACCAATATCGTAGCATTACCAAATCTTTTTCCATTAGATTTCTGATTTCCCTTAAACTCTGATTTTAATCATAGAACTGAAAAAAGGATTCTATTATTTGAAAATAAAGTGAAATAAAACAGTTTTGAATTGAACCGAGTTTTATTCATAGAAAGCCTTTTCATTCCTGAATTCTTAAACATTTTTTCAGCTGCTTTAGGAGTACTAATCTCCAATGAGGGTTGTGTTTTCAGTCGCCAGATAGGCACGGGGTTGAGCAGCCTAGGAGGTCCAAGAGTTTCGAAGAGCGAGAGGAGGAGTATGAGAAAGCTCGGGCCCGCATTTTTCACGAACATGTACGTACTACATGGTATTAAATTAGCAGTGATGCTAAAACTTCTAACATACTCTATGTACCCTTAAATTTCATAAGGCAGGAACTCTTAATAAATGAGGTTAGTTTAAATGCAACCAATAATTTATTTAGACATTAAAATTGTTTTATTTTACTTATTTTGTTAACTGTCCATAACAATTAAATAAAATGCAAAGACAACTAACTTTTAAAATGTTTTGCAAGGTTTATTTTTTAATTAACGGTTCTGTTGTGAAGTGGATCAGTGGGACTCAATGGGCAAAAAACGTGCCGGTCTCGGAGTTCGTCAGGTGGTAAGAAGGGCCGAGCTGGCCCAGTGGGGGATTTACGGACGTCGCGACCTGAGACCCGGATTTGTGTGCTCTGAGACCTGAAAATCTTGTCAAAAGTTCTTTTTTTAGCTAAATAACACTCTGAAGCCAATTTTCCCTCTAATTCTCTCACGGACCCTTATTTCCTACCTTGTGCAGTTCCCCTGTTATAGGCGTGCGTCCTTGGCCCAGGCTCGGTGGCCGTAGTGGTGAATCTGGTCGCAGCTGCGTGTTAACATCAGTTAAGACTGTGACTCTCATGTCTCTGTATAAGTTGAAAACCATATACAAAATAGGAAAGAATATATTTTAAGGAATTAAGAAGACATAATTACATTATTTACATAATTTTATAAGTTGAATAAAAAAAAACAACTGTTTTTAGCGAATTCCCCCATAGGGAAGAAGCTGTCACCGTAGTACTCATGGTAAGACCTAAGATTGAGACCATGATAACTTTTAATTTTGGTTAAAAAACGCCATTTTTGCGAATTTATGTATATACGTAAATGTTTATATGTATTTATGTATATATATGTCTGTAACACGGTAGCGGCTGTAAATGTAGTCCGAAATCATTGAAATATGGTAAGTGCATGTAAATTGGTAATCATTCAGATTAGTTTGTATACCAGCGTGATGGGACCACCAGAAGGGGAGGTAAAGGGGGATAAATCCCGTAAAAATGGGTTTTTTTAGCTTTTTTTTGTTGAAAAATGAAAATAATCCAGTTTTTGTTAGCATCATTGAATTCAGCTCTAAAAACAAAAAAGTTAGGATTTTGAATCATTGCTCTATGTCCATTGGTTACCGAGATACTGAAAGTGGTGCTCACCGTACATTGTCCCAATGTTAACCACATGGGAAATAATTAAAATTCTATACCTTGCTTATTTCTCAACATATCTTGATTGAACATATATTGATAAATGGTAGTTATGGTTTTAGGTTAGGTTAGGTTAGGTTTCGATGAGGAAAGAGATAGCGGGTGATAATTGGTATCTTCACGAGTAAGCAGTGATGTGTTGTTACTGTGACTAACCTAAACAATCCAAACCTAACCTAATTACTACTGATTATTTATAAAAAAGTTTTTCTACAATCATATACCTGTTCCAAGTTAAACTGTATGATGTAGAAAATGATAGATCGTGGATGGTGGGAGATATATCGTGTATGTAATTAATTGTATGACAAATTGTAAAAAAAATTGTACCAACTATGTCTATGCTATTTTGTAATAGTTCTGGACAAAAAAGAATTTGAATTTGAATATCAAACAATCACCAGGTAAGATAAGACGAGCTGATAACTGATTTCTAGCGGATAAATAATAACACAGTGGAAGTAAAAATGTCTGGGAAACAGTTTTCAGAGCAGTAAAACATTTAGCAAATTAACGGAAACCAAAAAAAGTATTGGTAATGAATTAATAGAAAAGGTCCGTTGGATGTACTGATTACTAACGTATGGTTTCTGGTTGCAGGGGGAAGGCTCTGCTGACGGCTGCCCCCCGGACGGGGAAGAGGAGTTGCGCTGGTCGCAGCTCCCGTCCTCCTGGGATCGCACCGAGTCGTCTGATTCCACCAAGTTACACCCAAACTCCCACAGGTAAAACAATTCTTTTGTATCTCAAAATAACTCTTACATAAATAATCAGATGTGTGCCAAATCGCTGAATATGCTAACAAAGGATTAAATAATAAACTACTTATCAAAACGCTTTTGTTCGTAAATAGATTATGCTAAATAATTTAATAGCGAGGAATTCTAAGAAGTGAGTAATTTTGTGAGTTGTTAAAATTTGAGTGTATCAATTTGACATACAACTTATATTAATTTTTGTCATCAACAAACTAAAATTGCAATGAGATATATAATTTAAGGGGTCACATTTAAGAAGCTCGTTGACCTCTCAGTAGTATCGGACTCCTGTGGGTTCAATGTCCCTCGGACTACCGACAAACCACCCCCTTCAACTTCAACACTGAGGACATGCCTGGGATTGTTACACATTACTTCGGGCTAGGCCTTATGTTTTATGCCACAAGGACTTTCCTCTGTGGGGATAGATGAGGAACAAGGCAGGTCAAGATTGACTTTTTTTGCCCGAAGAATGGCCTGGACAAATGCCTAACACAGTACCAGTTGTGCTCCTCCTGGAGCTTAGCCTGTGGAGTTGTGACGGCACCGATCTCATCACCGAGCTCTCAATGAGAGCCATCGGTCGCACTGAAAAAAGGTATGCTCGGCCGTGTCTGCAAAGCCGGAACAAAACAGGCAGTCAGAGTTGGGAACTTTCTCCATCCTGTGCAAATAGGCTCGCAAGCACCCATGACCCGAAAGGAACTAGGCCACAAAGAAGTCAACCTCACCTCGCTGCCGTTCCACCCATGGTCAGACGATAGGAGTGAGCCTGAAGATCCATCGTCCCCTCGACTCTGCTTCCCAGTCGCACAGTCAGTAGTCGAAGCTGCTTTCGCGCTCTTCTGTTGCAGCTGTTTCCAACCAACCTTCTGCGATAAGACGCCAGTTTCTCCCTCGCTAGGAAATAGACAGGGATGACTCCTGCGATCACCATCACAGCTGGCTCCGAAACCGTGCGGTGGGCAGATGTGACCCGCAAGGCACTTCGATGCTGGACTCGGCTAAACTGGTCTCGGTAGACACTTAACTCAAGTGCGTGGGCCCAAACCTCCGCACAGTAAAGCACAACTGACTGGATGGCAGACACGAGCAGACAGCACTTACAAGAGCGAGAGCCACCGACTTTGGGCATAAGCCTACCCAGGGCAGCGGCACCCTTGGCAGCTTTGTCGACGGTGCGCTGTATCTGCTCACCGAAAGACAGTTTGCTGTCCACCATTATACCAAGGTATTTGGCAACAGGCTTGGTCTCAAGAAGGACATCGCCTATTTGCACAGGAGTGCCTATGGGGATCCTCTTTTTAGTGAGGACCACATTTTGGTCTTCTCAATCGTCAAGGACAAGCCGTGAACTCACATCTACTCGTTGACTCCGTCCGTTGCTGTACTGAGTTTGAGCTTCGCCAACTTGATGTCTCTCGCTGCAACCATAGCAGCAAGATCATTGGCGTAGCTAACAAGGTGGGTCTCATTAGGCATGTCTAGCCTAAGTAAGCTGACATAGGAGACACTCCAAAGATTGGGTCCGAGGACAGACCCCTTGTGCAGCCCCGGAAGTGATAGGAATATGCTTCTGACCTTCGTGTCATAAAGCATTATGCGATCTGACAGATATGCCTCGATCATAATTAGGAGGTTGGGGGGGGGGGGGGAGGGGGGGATCGTGGAACATCTTTCTCAGTTGAACACAGTTTATTGCTCCACCTGGCAGATTTGAAAGCGTATCTCATGTCAATTGACGGGAACCATGTGGTGTGATCAGTGGTTGTGGTCCTCCACTCTCCGCATTGCCTCTACCACCTCCTGCATGGTGTCGATAGTGGAATGATTGGTTCTGAAATCATGCTGCTGCGGAAACAGGTCACCCGCAGAGATGATCGCCTCGGTCAGTCTTTTTTTTTAATTTTTCAATTTTTCAAATTTTAAATTTTTTTTAATTCCTGGCAAGATAAATTCTTTTTTGTTGTGGCTTCAATTGAAATAAACTTATGAAAGATCTCTAAATACTGTTTTTTTTTAAATATTTTATTTTATTTACCTCTATAAATACATGTAATTCCTCTTTTGTTTTGTTTTTTGTGATGTGTACAGTGCATTTTGGACTCGTGAGCTGTTGCAGTAAATACTGATAGACACGATAATGACTCAATCTCCGCACACAGGCTTTGGTCCATGCGGGGGTATTATTTCGCACTATAGCAATGTTTTGTACTTATATGCTATTATTTTTTTGAAATAAACATGTTTGAATTGAATTGAATTGAGTCTGACACACTGGAGTTTTTCCATCACTTTGCTGGCTGTGTCGAGCATGCACAGGGGACGAAAAGATGAAGGGTCCCAGGTATGGTCTTTGCCTTAGGTATCAGGACGAGAAGAGCTGCTTTCCAAGCCGAGAAGAAGACACCCTCAGCCAGACATGCATTGTACATATCTAAGAGAAGCATTGGGTTGACCTCCATGTAACGTGCCAAATCCGGTTTGGGTAATTTTTAGCACATTTGGGCCATGAATTCGCTCAGTCGAAAAAGACAGAATGTCCAGGGTCGATTTAATTTGAATAACTACAATTCACAATCGGAAGATTTTATTCGATTTTGGTATTTTTTTTTCAGTGTTATTGGAATAGGCAACAAAACATATAGAAGAAAATATAAATGTTTTTGGACAACCCTACTGGGCACTCTTGGTTCAAACTGAATTGTGATATATATATGAACAGAAACACCTCTTGTTGCGGTAAAACATAGTAATTATTTTTTTTCAGTTCGATGAGTGTTTGAAAAAAAAAACTTGCGTGCCGACAATCTCCAATATTTTTAATTTGTGTTGAACTTAATGGATAAGATTTAAGTAGGATTTTAATAAATCCAATACAGGTGTCTAGTTTTAAGAATTTAATTGACACCAAAAGGTTATGTTACAGATAATTTGGTAAGTTATTAATCTTTATAGTATAAGGTCTCAAGCGTTCAGCCAATCAATAACATTGTTGTGTGGCATGTGGGAAACTCGGCCTCCTTAGCTCAGCACACACTCACAATGGGGACTTAGCTTAAGAATGATTAGGGTTAACAGATTACACACGCTGGCACATTGACTACAAGTTAGTTTTATTACAACAGTCAGACTTTCCCTCTTACAAAAGTGTCCTCTACCTAAATCCATAGCTTCCTGCCAAATCTCTCATTTACCATCTCTACTCCCTACACTTGTCTCTACCTCCCTGACTTTACAATTTACAATGGTTGATTCACACTTTAATCTGACACACCTTCAGCTACCATAAGCGACCTTCTGAATCTAAGACTCTTAAAAATTTCTCTACCCCAAATACTGGACTTTACCCCAAGACTCTACTCTGACTCAAAAGACTAACTCCTCGACCAAACCACTCACCTCAAGGGATGCCCAGCCGAGGGCCTGCACCACCCCGCAGCTTAACTGACCCCGAGGCCAGACCTCTCAACCAATTTAAACCCAAACCCCTCAGCGGCCCTGAACCCAGCCTAGCCCAGCAAGGCTGTCCTCAAGGTAGCCAGACGTCGCTTGTGATAGCTGTTTATCAAAAGGAGGTGTGCCCGACATACCCAGTCCCACACCTAAATTACATATCCACTTTTATACAAACTAAATAAATTACACTATATATAATTACAATCCTAACCCCCATCACAGTTGATCGGAAAAAATAATTTTACACCAATACATCATTTCAGTTTACCAATTAATTCTAAGTTTGAATAATTTTCAGACAATCCCGGCTCACGAAGGTTGAGTCTTATGAGAGCCGAGACACTCTGAGAGCCAACTCTCTCCGGTCTAGCGTCAGCAAATCCTACAGTTTTGGCGGCTACGACCAATCCTCCAACAATAGAGTCCTTACCAAGCAAGGTAAGTTCTTCAATATGAAATCATTTCTGGTTTTTTCTGATGTACACAAAATAATGTAATACATCACATGTTTGTGCTAATTTGAAATGTCATTTGAAGGCAGAAAGTTGGGATTTAGCATTTTAAAGCGTTAGGGCCAAAAATAAGTTATTTGTTCATTTACTTCAGTAATTTGTAATAAGTTTATTTAAATTGTAATATTATTTAGGATTACACCTACATCAATATATTTAATAGTAATGTTTTAGACCTAAGAATAGAAGTGTTTCTGATTTTTTACCCTTTTGCAAAATTTTGGATCCGTATGCTAATAAACAAATAAATAATCTGGCATTTCACAAATTCAGCAACCTTCTGGTCAGTATTACACTGAGATTGCAGTACTTAAGTCTATGAGTCTATGAAAAAACAGAAGTTGTTACAAAAGCTTTTTCTTTCTAGCAGCGGCCCCTAAAATGTGGGTCGTGGAAGTACTTTAGGTGGGTCACGAGTAAAAAAATAATAACTATAAGAAAAGAAGAACCTCGTATTTTTAGGTTTTAGAAAAACTTAGAATCAAAACAGCAATTAACAGTTAATGAAAACCCCAGCCTATTACTTGGAGAAAGTTGTAAATATTTTTTTAATTAAAAGGACACTCTTCTATCCTTTGAATCGAACTTAGAAATGAGACTAGGCAGTGTAAAGATACGAATGACGGAGGCATCTTCACGCCAGTTGGATCCCGTCTTTGGCTAGCATCATTCCAGCCCTGAAATGTGATTCACACAGGCGATCCGTGCAGTTTCTTTTTTTCTTTGATTCTTACCTTTCATTCATTTCAAAACTGAGTATATATATATATATGTACATATATGTATATATATGTGTGTATATATATATATATATATATATATAGTGGTTTTCACCGGAGTTCGAGGTCATGGCCAGTATATCCCGATGACGCAGAACTCCAGTGAACTTAAACGTATTCGCCGTTTATGCGTTTCATTCTCATGGTAGTTCGAAGTCACGGTCAGTATATACAAACGTACTAAAATGTTGGTGTTCTGCATCGATTTTATCATTTATTATTTAGTGAATTTCCTAGAAATAAGCTATTACCGGCGTTTTAACAGAACACAATGTTTAAAAAATATCCGTTCTGAGTAACCTCAGCAATCATATAAATATTTATATTAGTTGATAGCTTTTTATGTGTGTTTTCTGGATATGAAGTAAGTTTGTTGTGAAAATTCATTTTTACCTGCACAAATGATGATTTGTTCCAAAATTTAACATGTTCTTAAATGGAAAATCGAATTTTAATTTTTTAGTTTTGTTAGCACGATAACTCTCGTAAATATCGTCCAATCGTAACAAAATTTGGTACAGTCATGAAAAACTATATTCTCTTGGACGAGTTCGTAAACCTGCCACATCGACAGTAATTTTGTAATGAATTTTTTTAATGCCTTTGTAAAAGATGGAGGTGTTATCTTATTTTGTACTAGTAGTTATACCCGCGGCTTCGCTCGCTGAAAGGATAAAAAATATTTGGTATACACGTTATTTATAATGGGTAATTTTTGCAATTTTCAAAATTGACTGATGATTTCAATGATTTGTCTAAATTATTCGTCTTAAGCACTTGATAAAAGCAGTAAGGCTGCAAATAGTGATCCACCCCAGATTGAAATGAGAAGATAAAACGTTTCCTTGATGAATTTTCATTTTTCCCTCAAATTGTATGAGTTGGCTGAAGAATGCTGAAATGTCCTAGTTAATCTACTATTTAACATATAAAGTTGTGTTTCTAATACTGTTGTTTGAATGAAAATCCATTCCAGGGGTTTGAATCAGAACTTTCATTTCGCCGCGCTGTCCCCTAAAATCTGTTGGCCAATTTGTCTCATAAGAATAAGAGACATACATATGATGTAAAACTGATGTAAACTATAGTAAATAAAACAATGGACGGACTCTATGCCTAACATATTAATTAAGTATGTTTGTTAATACACCAAAAACTGTCATAAAAAATATAAAATGTGTTGGCCAAAAAGTGAGGAAACCTAATTCTCTAATTTTTTTCAATCACATTCAAGATTAGACTACTCGTTTAGCAGCTAGAGTGGAAAATGTATGGTAGAAGTAGTATATTTGTTTGAACACGGCCTGAATCTCTCTCAGCAAGCGCGCAAACTCTCCTAAAATTTCTAATTCTATTAACCCCGATTCTATAAAAATAACGGAATGATGGAATGGAATGTATATAGCAGATTTTCAAGATTCTAGTTTGATTACTCCGGGTCGGGTGATCCGTAAACGCGAGGCAAATACATAATCACTCCGAGTGGTATCTGACAAATATATGTATAAGGTAACCGTAATAGATTTGTATAGTCTATTCTTTTGGTAGATGGAATTTTTTTTGTCCCTTGAAAATATTCTATAGACGTTCAATCCATAATTTTTAATCACAGCTCTAAAAACTGGAAAGGCCGCCATTTTGAATTTTTCAATTTACCTTATTGTACCTTTTTCAGAGAAAGCATTTCAAAAACCTTAATCAGTATGCATTTATAGCCTATGAAGAATATTTCAGCCAAGTTTCACGGCCCAAAGCCCTGCATTGTTTTAGAAAATATGCTTTGAAAACTAAAAATGGCCGCCATCTTGAATTTTATAATATACCGTATTTTAGCCTTATGTGTGAGTATATTTTAAAATCCTTTCTTAGTACGCATCTAGAAGCTATAAAGATTATTTGTACCAAGTTTCATGGCCCAAAGCCTTACAGTTTTTGAGAAACTGTGATCAGTGAGTCAGTCAGTCAGTCAGTCAACCGTTTTGGCTTATATATATATAGATAATGGAGGGAAGTTTTTTATACAATTTAGGACCAATGTTTTGTGGAAGAGATGCAGCCAAATCTAATCTGTGGGACTTTTGCCTATGTAGAAACCTATTTCTTGTAAAGTGGTCATGGATATCTGCACCTAATTGAAATGAAGAATATTTAAATTTATAGAATATTATGACCTGGAAAATGTATTGCAATGGCAAAGTCAAAATATTTAAGGATTTGAAAAGTTTAAGAATTAAAAAATTGTTCAGTCATTTAGCAAAAACATGTTCGAAATTTTTGGAGAAGGTTGAAACATTTGCAATGGGGCGCCAGCCACCCGGCAAACCAGAATTGCCGTCTTTAAATATCGGGCGAATCAGTGTTTGTTTTAAGTCATGCGGGAAAACGATGCAGTTCAAAACAATATTACGAAAAAATTATCAGTCCATTGATTCTTTTTTAGTTAAAACAGAAGTCAATTTAATTGAGTAGTCAGTTACTTAATCCCACTGTTTATAAGAGACTAAAGACACTAATGAATTACAATCTTCAATTAGTTTTGCGTTACTTTCCATGGCACTTTTGACAATCCTAAAAATTCGAAGTAACTGAATCCAAAAGTATTTATTTTTTATTGAGGCCAAACTTTATGCGTCTTAGTCTCTCAAAATAGTTAAATTTATGTAAACTCAAGATTAAACCGGCAAAATAGTTAAAAAATATAACTGTGTCTTACGCACATTTTCTATTTGACTTTAAACTGTATGCTAATCAATGGACAGTCTTGATGAATTTTGAAGTACGTTGCCTAATAGAACAAGGATCCTAACTTAATCAGTGATTAATTACCTAACCCGTGAAAACAGCAATTAAGACCAAATATCATTCGCATGGTGACAATAATGAAGATTGGCGTCAAACTGCTGCGACATTTTGAAATCGCTTCACGGCATTTTGAAGTCACAACGTCCTACAGCCAAAGTGAACTTAATTATAATACCTGTTTTTATTGCCATAGATTTCCATGATTCTTCACATAGTGAAATTAAAAATCGAAACATGAAAAATTAAATAAAAATATGATGGCATATTTCTAGGCGACTCAAAATCTATAAGAAAATATGTCACATTATGATTCCTAGTAAACCCATGCTGCTCAAAATTGGGTAACTTTCACAGATAACAAATTGACGGCGTTAGAGTACATTGTGATTTTTACAAACGAAAATAATTATCAAGGTAACCTAACATAGGGCCTAATCCGCAAGGTGACAATGATACAGACTGATGTTAAATTGCAGCGACATTTTTAAAACGCTACACGGCATTTTGAAGTCATAACTTATTACAAACTTATCTAAATTAATTATGAGGCCTGTTTTTATTGTCATTGATTTCTATGGCTCTTCTCGTAGTCTAAAGCAATCGAAGCACGACAAATACATAAAAATTAATTTAATTGAATATTTCAAAGCGAGTTAATAACAAAATTATGTCGTGTTTTATGTTGTTTTCTGGAAACCCACGTTGGTTAATATTGTGTAAATTTTAGATAAAAAAATGACAACGTGAAAGTGATAGAGTAAAATGTGATTTTAAAAATGTAAATACCTATTAAAGTAGGTCCTAATCCGCATGGCGACAATGATGCAGACTGACGTCAAATTGCAGCGACATTGTGAAACCGCTACACGGCATTTTAAAGTCATGACGTCTTATTTACTTACTGAAATTAATTATGATGCCTGTTATTGTTGCCATTGATTTCTATGATTCTTCTCATAGTCTAAAACAATCGAAGCACGACAAATACATACAAATTAATTTAATGGAATATTTCAAAGTGAATTAATAACACAATTATGTCGTATTATGTTCCTGGTGACCCACGTTGCTAAATATTGTGTAAAGTTTAGATTAAAAATGACAACGTGAAAGTGATAGATTAAAATGTGATTTTAAAAATGTAAATACCTATTCCCAATGTGCAGACTGACGTCAAATTTCAGCGACATTGAGAAACCGCTACACGGCATTTTAAAGTCATAACGTATTATATACTTACCGAAATTAATAATGATGCCTGTTATTGTTGCCGTTGATTTCTATGACTCTTCCAATAGTCTAAAAAACCGAAGCACAAAAAATAGATACAAATTAATTTAATGGCATATTTCAAAGCGAATTAATAACTCAATTATGTCGTATTATGATTTCTGGTGACCCACGTTGCTGAAAATTGTGTAAATTTTAGATTAAAAATGACAACGTGAAAGTGATAGAGTAAAATGTAATTTTAAAAATGTAAATACCTTTTAAAGTAACATATAGGGCCAAATCTGCATGATAACAATGATACAGACTGACGTCAAATTGCAGCGACATTGTGAAACCACTACAAGGCTTTTTGAAGTCACAACGTCTTGCAGACTTAACCGACTCCGGTACGATGCCTGTTTTTATCGCCATTGATTTATATGACTCTTCTCATAGTCTAAAACATCGAAGCTCGAAAAATATATACAATTTCAATTGCATATTTCAAAGCGAATTAATACCAAATTAATGTCGTATTATGATTGTTGGTAACCCACGTTGCCCAAAATTGTTTACATTTTAGATTAAAAATGACAACGTGGAAGTGATTGTATAAAATGTTATTTTTAAAATGAAAATAAATATTAAAGTAACATATAAGGCCCAACTAATCTACATGGCAACAATAACGCAGACTGACTTCAAATTGCAGCGACATGTTCAAATCATTCAACCGCATTTTGAAGTCCTTCTGTCTTAAAGCCAAACCCAAATTAATTTCAATGCATGTTTCTTATCCTCTGATTTTTAAATAAAATAAAGAAATAAATATTTATTTTCTGCGCAATATTTTGGTATATTACATTACAATTTACTCTTATCACTGTCGTACGAATATAAAATGTAATCATGAAAAATTAAATAACATTTTCATGGCGTCATGCTGAAAAACTCAAGGTTTGTTTAAACTATTGCCATGGATCTTGACCCTTTCATCTCGGAATAGAAAACGTTGCAACACATATTATGAAAACTTTGGATATATTTCATGAGAAAACCAACGATATAGAACCTCTGGATTGCGCCCTGCTGTGTTCGCCCGGCGGTCCGTCGCTCCCCCCACCACCGCATGGCAAAAGCCGCCGTTGCCCTGCACTCGGCATTATAAAACGCGTCACTTTAACGGCGCCCTGTTCGGTTAATATTGGGTTGAAATATTGTTATTACATTCCAAACTGTTGTTCTTACTTTACTCTCCATGTTTAAGTTTTGTTAATGAAATAATAATTCATTTAAACCCTCTAAAAGTGAATTTATAAATAGCACTTTTTCAACCATTGTAGTGTTATTATTGGTTTGAAATTCACACAGTAAGGTTGTTTTATGGTATGTAAGGGCTAAAAAACAACTTCAGTCTTTTTAATACCTAATTTATTTCCTCAATACTTTGAACCCGTTATTTTCTACACATTTTTTAACAATATTAGCTTGGTAAGTTTTTGCCTTACCAAAATAATCATGGATCTAAACAGCTTAAAAATAAAGGCATCATTTGAAAAAAAACATTGTTAGTCAAAGAATAAAAAATACTATAGTATGCTCATATTAATAAAACATAATGGAAAAAAATCAAGGTAATTCCAGATAGTAGTCTCAAAAGAACAATGCCAAAACGGAATTAACACTGTCAATGGGAATATCAAGATTAAAAAGAAAGTACTTTTATACCATACAAATTCTATATGACAAGTTACTTTATGATATAGCTCTTAATAATATATTTTGTAATATAATTTGTAAACCAGATTGATTAGTTTGCTTGTTCTAGACTTAAAATAAGTCAGTAATTAGTATTGATAATTGATATAATTTTTTACCTTGAAAATTGATAGCCTATTAACGATAAACTTACGAAAATAACAAATTAAAACCAAACGTATATACTTAAAAATAGGTTAAAATAAAGCGGGCAGCAGTGCGGATCAAGCTTTAGACCAGTGCGTTTTAACCACAACTTTTACCTGCTATAAAAATTAAACGATTCGGGCTAATTTTCCAAAAAAATAAGCCTTATGCGATTTAACCAATTGGCTCAAACGTTTACGCTGATACTTTGACTCTGACCAAAAAACAAAAAAAAATTCCAGCAGGACAACTTTTTCATGTCACAAAATGAATTTTTGTATCAAACCCTATTTAATCATTTATTTTTACTATAAGGTGCGGTTTATGTCAAAATTCTCTATACCATTATTTGCCCTCACTGATTATCTGTGAGTGTGTAAGATACAAAAGAAATCTGTGATTTGCAAGTGCTTCAAACATCAGTTTATTTGAATAACGCGCATCAAAAAGTTAACGTCGTTTCCGAGCGGTGTAGTTGAGTAAGATTCGAACACAATCTTATTAGTTTTCTTTAACCTGCTGTAAAAACTAAACTACTTGAGCTAATTTTTTGACAAAATATTTTTAATAAAATTCAACTTATTCGCTCATAATTTTATCCTTGATGCACACAAAATTTTCCTCCACCTACACTATTATTAGGTGGAGGAAAAATAACAATAACGTCAATATAACTTTTCCTTCATATGATCCTTTTCTCCTTTAAACGAGGCTAAATTAGAATCGCATATAAATATATACTAACATAAGCTACATAGCCAATTTAATCAACCATTTATTCAACTTTCACACTATTTAACACCATTTTTTCTAAAGTTCATTAATTCAAAATACCTCCCAAAATTTATCGGCACATTTAGGTAAATGATGTAAGAAGCAATCATGTTTTCAAAAACGTTCGGCATATCGGTAATAACAAACTCTTAATCAGGTGTTTTTTATTCAGGGTTGCCAACTTAGTTCATAAAAAATATTATTACCTGGCTATTAAATGCATACGGTTTTTGTTTTCTTAAGTTCAAACACTTAAGTTCTTGAATTCAATTTAGAGTAAGCAAATGAAAATCGATAGTTCTGCCAAATTTTCTCATTGTCCATCGCGGCGTTGCTAGATTTATCCTTATGTATTTCTTATGAGATTACTTTTAGTCCCATGGAGTATAAACTAGTACTTTAGTATTCTATTCCAGGGACTAAAAGACGACTTCGTTGGTAGATGGAAGAAAAATGATATTTAAGAACTGAAAAACTACGCATAAACTGAAATAATTAAGAGTACTGCAGAAATTTTGTTGTCAAAAATTTTCTAAACTAGTAAGAGACCCCCAAGTCTATAAGTTTGTTTATCAAAGTTATAATAGGGCCTATGACTGAAGAAAAATGTGTTACAGTACAAACTTGATATTAAGATCTTTCATTTAAAATACACTATAGATTGCCTACTAGTTGAAATTAGACCCTATTTAGATATAGTTTTCACTTCCGCAAAAAATCAAATGGCTGCAATAAAGCGTGTGGCTGGATTTTACATTTCATTGTAATTCCGTAACCAATATGGCAACTCATAAGTCCCGTGTTATTAATTTTTTCATTTTCAAATTAATTTTTCTACGTTCCCATAAAACTAATATGACTGAGCAGATCTACAGGAAAATAGCTAAGAAGTACTGATTTTGTTTTATTTTTTGGAGGAGGAGGAGGGAGGCTTCGCCGCCGTGTTGCGCGGGAATGAATTTGGCGGGAACATCTGCGTCTGCGGCTTTGGCGCCCAAGAGCGCTGGATGTTAGGCGGGAACTGGTGAAACGTATATAGTACAGTTGGATCAACACAATAATTCGCGGACCGCTTTGGACATGTAATGTCTACTCCATTCCAACAGCCGTGGCACTTGACGGATTATGAACGTGGCACGGTTTCGTAAGAAGCGCGGTCTTCCAATCTCAAGTAAAGTAGTTTGACGCACGGTGATAGCATATTTTCGAATTAACCTACCTTCCTAAATTAATGGATTATCCAACGTGAAACATAATGAAAAATACTCCTTGATGAACAGTACGGTTTGCGTTTCTGGATAAAAAATACGTACTTTAAAATTTACTTTAACATTCATCGAGTTCATGGCTCGCACCACATCATAAAATATTTTATAAAAGATCTAATATAAAATATTTGAATTGAAATTTCAGAATTCAAGTATTAGGTTGAAAATAATGTGTTACTAGAACTTTCATAAGATATTAGATTAGATCTTGTTAGGATTATTAGAATAATTGACGTCTTATTTATTCTTCACTCTTTTTCACATTAAACCAAAACATCGAGTGAATTTGGACGGTGGTCATTCTTTAATAATATAATTTTAATATACCAGGGTGTCCCATTCGGTCCTTTTATTTTTGCACCGATATTTCGCCGCATATCAAACTGACGAAAAAGGTTCACCAACCAATATTCCGCCTTGAGGGTGACAGGTACCTGAGGACTGCAACACCACGCAATGACTCAGGAATGTTACCCTCCGCCCCCCCCCCAGGCGGGTTGAATACGAGTTGATGAACCGCAAAATATTTGTACTCCAAAAATATTTGTCAGTTTTACATAACACGGCTAAGCTAAAAGTAGCCCCATTCACAATTTTTCGGAGATTTTCCCCAGCCACATAAAGTTAGGCTTCTTGTTGTTATTTTTACAAAATTACAATTTACTTTGAGCACCTTAAACAAACTGACAATCTTGTTGCAGCATACAATCCCAACCGGGTGACCCGCAAGTGAGGAAATTGCCAGTGATAAAAATAAAAAAAACGTCCACAGGGGTCCTGATAATATCTTTGGTTTTCCGTCGGCCTCTAGCGGTTGAAAAAAGCATTGAGAAAAGCGTTAAAATAATGAGTTTTTGGCTGTATCACTGTTATGATGAAGTTTAGAAAAAAGATTTGTTGTACAATAAATAATTGCTTTAAAAATATATATATCTTTTTTACATATTGTTGTACAACAATTAATACAGCCGCTAAATTAAAAAATGTCTGCCAAAAATGGCTGGCTCAGCTGAATATTTTCTATCTTCCTTAAAAGTTTATTGAAGACAAATTACTAATATTTTAAAGTAACTTCAAATTTTATATTCAGGCGACTTTCTTATTGAAAATTTGCCATCAAAGGCGCCCTTTTGAAAAAATTACCGAGAGTAAATGACGAACAATGAATAATTATTTTGTTATTGATTTTATTTGAATTGTTTTGGTCAAAAGATTCTTTCTGGCCCACTGTTCTAAAACGTAAATCAATAAAAATTACGACTATACACGGTGTTGATAAAAAAACCCTTCAGGACTTGGGGATATGGTTACTTACATCAAAACTAAGAAAAAAGTTCCTATAAACAGGGGTCCTAAAATGCTCGGTTATCCGTCTGTCGGTCTGTATGTGTTTTTAACATGATTTTGCATAACTTTGGAACGACAAAAGATATCAACTTCAAACTTGGTATTTATATTTTAACTATTAGTACCTATTTTCGTGCGGAGTATCAAGTTTCTACTTTGTACCATTTCAAAATGGCAGCCATTTTTATATTTTAAAACTAAATTTCTTAAAAACCGTAATTTTTTCAGAAATTGAACAAGAGACAAAAAAGTTGCGAAATTTTATTTCCTACAAAACCATATCAAGACTATTAAGATCAAACAATAATTAATGGAGTTATTGCAAATTTTCCAACAAAATACATGCATGTTTTATGGTAGCTATGGCAAATTTACTTGAATTCTGTTAGAAAAATTGTAATAACTCCGTTAATTCTTGTTCGATCTTAATAATCTTGATATGGTTTTGTAGGAAATAAAATTTCGCAACTTTTTTGTCCCTTGTCAAAATTTTTAAAAATTTTCGGTTTTTAAGAGATTAAGTTTTAAAATATTAAAGTGGCTGTCATTTTGAAATGGTACAAAGTAGAAACTTGATACTCGTACGAAAATAGGTCTTAATAGTCAGCATTTAAGTACCAAGTTTGAAGTTTATATCTTTTGTGGTTCTAAAGTTATGCAAAATCATGTTAAAACACATACAGACCGACAGACGGATAACCGAGCATTTTAGGACCCATGTTTACAGGAACTTTTTTCTTAGTTTTGATGTAAGTAACCAATTCCCGAAGTACCGAAGTGTTTTTTTTATCAACACCCTGTATAAACTACCACCGTTGCAACAGACTTCCATACTCAGCGAATTTCAAATGCTTAGATAAATCATTTAGAAGTACTTGCCTCCGAATACCGCGGCTAAAACGTCATTCGACCAAAACTACACCCCTAAAGAATGCGGTCATAACGACACCAACTTCGGGGTTGCTAGTTAGTATAGTTCTTTGCTGCTACCTAGGGGTGCATTTACAATCCCCCTACGTTGGGGATTGTTGTGCTCTGAGCGTCTACGGCCCGTTAGGTGTAACAATCCCCCTACGAATTCAGCCTCTCGAGCTCGGCGCTAATCTAGGTCTGGGAAAAATGTTGGCGCCGAGTTTAGCCGCGTTTAAACTATACAACTTGTTTTATAAACTTGTGTTGTACAACCAATTAATTATACTAATTGGTTTGAACATGTAAAGCAATGAAAATTGTTAAACAAGTTGTACAACAAGCGTGTTTAAAAACCAAAATTCGTGTTTTACAACAGGTTGCAGGTTTCCCGAGCCTTGTCGGAAAGGTGAAATGAAATTGTTGTTTTATAAACTTTGGTTGTAAAACATGTTTTAAAACACAAGATCGAGTTTTAAAAACAAAAGTTGTATTAAACATGTATTACAAACAAAAGTTTATAAGAAAGTTGTATAGTGTAAACGCGGCTTTTTAAACCTGATATCTCAGGAGCGGAACATCCCATTGTACTAAAATAAGCTATGAAATGAAGCTCGTTTTTATAAATTTTGTGACACATATCTTTTTTAATCCATAAAGCGAAACACGTTAAAAACGCCTTGTACGTCATTGGATTCTTATAGTTTCGCATTCAAATGTGAAGTTTAAACTTTTATTATCAAAATAACCGCTAGAAAAAAAATACTCTAATTTTAATAGTGTGAGCACAGATTTGATAAAAAGTATACCTGACTGTCAAAATTATATTTTATAAGTATACTTTTCAATTTGCCGTTCATTTTTAAACAGCGTGCTTGTTGCTAGTCGAAAAGGAAAGTTATTTAACATTGAATCATTTTCGTTACTTACCTTTTAACGCTGAATTACTGGATTACTGGTTAGCCAGATCTTTTTTAAATAGCTGTTTAAAGGTTTACTGCGAGAGTTGACATGAATGATACGATCGGTAAATTATAAGTAATGGGAATGGCAGCCGTTATTATACCATTTTAATTGCATTGCACCACGCATGTATTAATATTGTTCTCATAGATTATTTGCCTAAAAATTGCCGATATAATAGATTAATAATGTACAGTACATTTTTCACGCAGCCTAAAAAAATGCCCGGGGTCTGTATGTGGGACTACTAAGGCAATGTTGCTCGGGCCCTTTTTTTATAATTTCTGACTTAAAAAGAAGTTATGTAAGTTTGAAGTAATGTAAACAAAATTCTACTAGAAACTAACAATGCCACGACTAAGATAATTCAACTACCCTACGAAGATTTATGTTGGAACTCCTTATTGACTAATATTTATATGGGTGATCCCTGAAAAGCGGGTTAGTTCGTGTAACTGCCAAAAAACCTTTACAAATAAATTTAGTTTAATTTAAGCATTGCATTCTGATTAAATGAACATAAAATAAATACTTGGTCACTTCCATTGTCCTGAATGATTAAAAATATATCGTTATAGAAATCAGAAATTACCGCACGCTTCGTCACTGCCGCTATCGTGCTAACAGACAAATAAAAAATGCCATAAAAATGCGTTATCATTAATTTTCTCTAATAATGATTTATTCATAAGGCTTACTATTTTGTTTTTTACAAAACTAAAAAGTGATTCGGTAAATTAACAAAACAATATTAATTTTTGCGGTGTCGTTATTACCGCATTCTTTAGGGGTGTGGCTTTGGTCGGGTGTCGTTTTAGCCGGACACCCCTCTGAGTTAGCAAATTTAAGATAAACTAACATTATCGTTGGTTACTATCGTTTTATTTTTACTGCCTACTTTAAGCATAACTCAACATACTCTGCGGTTTAGAGAGTGCTGTAAAAAACTATAAGAATCCGACTGTTTCAATAATACCCTGTTACACTTAAGTTCTTTTGTGCCTGGTTATAGTTACTCCAAACTCAGTAAGTTATTTCGAATAAAATTGCGAATTTACATATCAAACACTCTGTATTTCGTAAATTGATTCACACACCCAGGAAATAACCCCTCTGTGATATTTGTAGTTTCAGTGGCTACTTATGTACACGATGTACGGGGTTATAATTATGTTTAGTTAAATGTTACAAGTTTTATCTCGTTATATACAAAGCGGTACTTTTCCGTTTTATTTATATTTTTTAGCCTTTTACACTAGGCATTCGTAATTGAAAATATATAGGTATTTTTTAGCTTTCAATCAACTCGCCAAATATTCGACTTGTTCTTTGTATACTAGGCGAGTTGACGGTACTAACTCACTTTCCTACTCGCCCTCATCCTCGGACTATTTAGTCCGGCATTAAACGAGTTAAATAACTCACATAAACACAATTTAAAAATTCTTAAGACTGATTACAGTTTTAAGAACACTGAGTTACAAGGACGTTTTACGAGATTAACTCCGTAATATTAATATGCTTTCGCAATCGAAAGCTGTACATAATCTGCTTTCGCAATCGCACTGTTAATAATTGTATGGACATGGACGAAGCAGATTTAAAACTGTGCATCCAAGAAGGGTAAGTCACAGGTCACTCACCCCGTGCCCTCGTCCACCTCGCCTGTCATTGAAGAAAACAGGACATACCACCGCCGAATCGCGCGAACGAATTCCCCCCCCCCCCCTCCCACCGTACACCCTGCGTCAAAGCCAGGCCGCGCGAAAATACTTGTTGTTGTTCCGTTGGTCCGTTAGTAGTACTTTTCGCGGCAGTAAAGAATCCTCCCCTTTCGTGGCAACCAGGGGACCCCCAAAAACGCATCGTGATTGAGCCTGACGGCACGTGCGGCAAATAATAAATACACACAAACTGTATGAACAAAATTTTACACAAATTGTAAGAAACTATTTTAATTTGCTGCTCTGTTCGGCTAACCGCGCCTGCAGACCGGATAGCGGCAACCATTCATGCAACAGTGATGAGCTGGTTGGTGCAACATTTTTGCATGTTTTAGAGGTGATTGTGATTAATTTTATTCATGTCGTATCCAATTGCTGTGATTGGGCATTTTGTGAGATGTCAAACGCAGCCTAGGCACTGCAAGAAGTGCCCAGCGTGGCTGGGCTTTTAGTGTCTCCCGATTATTTCAATCAAAATTACAGTATGTGTCCAACGAAACTGGACCCTTCATGAGGTGCCTAACGCTTATTGGGAACATGCTGTAACTATATGGACATGTTGAGCAGTTGCTATTAAATCTGTTAAGTTAAAATGTTTTGGCAGTTTATCCCTCTCCACCCCCAATTCCGGTGGTCTGATCGGACTGGTTTTCGGACTTAACCGGTTGATTACCACTTAAAAGTCTGTACCAAATTTCTTTTTTTTCACCCCAAACCTAAACTTATCATAGTATTTGGCTTGAGGTCTTGAAATGAATCCTACGGTAAGAACTTCTTCCGTGAAAGGTAAAGTCGCTAAGAAAAGATTTTAAATATTTTTCGAATATAAAAATGTTTAATCGTTTTTATTTATATACGCCTTTTGGATATATAATCTGTCTTCATGGTGTTTGGATAGCAATTTCCGTGTTTTAAAAATAGACTTTGTTAACGAATTACTTAAAAATAGCTTTTAAATTAAACGATGTATAAAAATGTTTCATTAAAAAAATAATACTGATAAATTAAAAACTGAATATTTGCTAGCAACCTACTTACATTTGAATTTCAACACTTATTGATTACATCTTAATATAGGTTTTTGTCACATGGTATAAACTTTGATATTTAAACTGCTGGTGTCAACAGGAATAGCATAAACAATTTAGGCCTTAAACAATTAATGGAAAGGGGTTGAGTAATCAGGTCACTAGACCATAGAGGTCATATGTAGAGTTTTTTTTTATTTTATGTAGAAATACTAAAAAATCTATATAAATAAAATTAGAGTTTTGTCAGTACATTGCTTAGATTTATGAATTTTTTGGTTATTTTTGCGTTTTGAAGAAAAAAAATTCGGAGAGAATCCGAATCGAGCCTTATCTCAATTTATGTCACGATGTTGGTAACGCTCAACATCACACTTTAGACCGCTTTTCACGCAAAAACTAGAGTACTGTTATGGCTGAAACTTTTTTCCCGTGTAGTATTCACATATGATAAGGTTTTAGACTACTTAAAACTAGCGTGCGTCTTTTTGAAATTAAATAGGAAGTTTCTAAAAACCGAGTTTTATTCGATTTCAACCAAGTTTCCCCACAATAATTAAAGGGGATGACGTTTTGTTTACATTTTCAGTGTTCCAAGCAGGTGATACCTTCACTGATGGATTCGTCGTAACAGATGTTTAACGATTTCATTCAGTTTTATATTTTGGTTTATAATATTTATTTTTTGTGTACTATATAAAAGTAGCATTTAATCCATCGTTAGTTTTCGTACATAATCCATTTGCTCATGGAATCTATTCATCAAGTATAAAAGGTTTGATATTTAGGCAATTTACTAAATCACAAGTACTTTTGAAATCAAACTGCAAAATCCTAAAACACGAATTTTATTTTATCTCGACCAAGTTTGGCTTGTGGCAGAATACAAATAATAATTGATGAACTTTTTATATCCAAACAGATGTAAAAAGCAAAAAATTGGTGGTAGTATGTCAAATCAGCTTTCAGGAATAGAACATAAAATAAATCACTGACTTGAGATAGTTTAAAGACCTTTCTTCCCTGTAACAGCTGTTATTTAAAGAGCTAATTTAAACCATTTATTTTATGCACATCATTAGAAAAAATACTTTGCTTCCATCTTTAGCGAATTTCATTGACGGAATTAGCAAATTTCCTTATAGGTCTTACAACCTTGGACCTTTGCATGGACGTTCTTATGGCGTAAGCATCTGCTAAGAACGTTTTGTTTTAGTTCGAACTTTTAAGGAATCTTGGTGAGGTCGAAGTTTATAAGTTTTCCTAAGTACAGCTTTAGCAGGAACTGGAGGTTTCTTTTCTCTTCTTTTCTTTACCTTTAGTTTAAAACACGTTACCCAGTAAAATAAACGGCATTCCTTTTTTTGTAAATGGAATGGATGTTCTTTTGTTTAGTTTTCAATGTTCATTCAACAAGCAGATGGTTCAAGCTTCACATACGGATACAGCTGATTTTAAATTTTGATAATTTAATAATGGTTTTATGGTTTTTTTTATTTATTATTTAGATTATATGTACTATATAAAAGTTAGATTTAGTTTAGTCGGTTAACTTAAAGTTATCATTAATTTTTGTACCTTATGTGTGTAATCATAAACTCAGTATGTGGCCTATCTTCATTTAGGCAGCAGGGTGTTACAATTTTTATCGTGAGCGAAGCCACGGGCAACTGCTAGTCTTACAATAAAAAGGCTTGATGTAATGATTTCATGTTTATTCATTTGTACAAACATAAAATAAAAGCTTGACCTTCAACTTTTGTTAATATCAATAAAATTAAAACATAACATACAAAGCAAAATAATTTAATATGCATTTTTAAAATTCTTACACCAAAGAAGTATTCGTTTCGTTATTTGTGCACGGAATTCTTGTTGGCACTTTCGAATTACAAATACCTACGTAATTCTGTATATTTGTTTTGTTTGCTTTGTTTCGATTTATCATTTTTTTTGTGAGGGTAACTAAGTAGTAGGGAATTAATTAAAACATTAAATATATGTTAAAACGTTTATGTCAATATTGATATGTTACGTTAAATATAAATTTGTTAGGTAAACTTTTTAATGTTTTATTTTCTTATTAAAGCATAAAATTTAAATTGACATCTGTCTGGATTGCTGGTAGACAATCTTATTGACAATGTTCTATGATGTTCTTTTAAAATGTTGTTATTTTGCAAATAATACATAGGATAACAACAGTGACCTAAACCACAGTTTGACGTTTTTACAAGTGTCCAGCACAGCAAATGGGCAATGAGCGTTAGGCACTTCATTATTGCTCGATTTTGTTGGTAACATATGTGCTCAGGTGAGCCTGGCACAATGAAGTGCCCGGTCAGCGCTGGACACATCATGAAGTACCCAATTGCAGCAAGTGGCTACAACATTCATATGTGATTATTCCTGCTACTAGGGCTGTAACCTGTAAACCGGTGAGCGGCAAAATATGTCCATTACTACGAGGTAATGTTAAGGGTGCTCAATATTTCAATTGTTATATGTTATTCTCATGGGTTTACTTTGTCTCCCACAGGAAGATTGTCTTTTTCGGCGGGAGGCACAGTATTGCATAAAGCAGGTGGGGGAAACAGTGATTGCCTATCAAACGTTTTACAAGGAGTAGGATCTTTAACCGCTTAATTTGAAGAACTCAAAAAATGTCAAGCCTATTCCATTACCATATAATTTACTTTGGGGGAAAGCGCTTTCATTTAACCATGGAAGACAAATAAATATAATTTAAAATATGAAAATAATTACTGATCATGCAACAAATACATTTTTCCGAAAAATAACATCAAATGCGCTTTGGTTAACAATATTTCAATTACACTGAATTAGATTTTATTGCGAAAAACCTAATCTTACACGTAAAAAAACCAAACTTTCTTCTAATATATTTTCCTAAATCGTACACAAAAATCCCACCAGAGAGCAGCAGCCGATTCCTAAACTACTTTATACGAACATTCACGACAAAGAAATAGGGGTTTTATGATTGAATTATACCTAATAGGCTTCACCTATTCCCGGATAATCGCCTGGTATTTTACTAAAATACGACTTAAAAACTGCGATGTCTTGGCTCTGATGACAGTGGTTTAACTGTATTTTTTTAGTATAATTCCACGGACTAAATCCACGGTGCAATATGTGATCACCTTCAAAATGACCCCTTATCAGGTTTTAAGAACAATCACTAGGAGAACCATATATGTAGTGGTTAGAAACAATTAATTATGTTATCATTCTCATTAAGTGTGGAAATAAACAACAGACGTCGAAATGCAGCGTGCCTTTCCATTGAACACGCTGGTATTTGAAGTTACTATGTATTTTTACATTTTTAAGATCAAAAAATAGTTTTTATAAAGTTTTACGAGTTTTGATTCAAAGCCATAAGTAAACTAAAATTCACTTTATCAGCACATTACGAAATATATCATAAATCTATGCAAATAGGTGCTTTGTCAATGTTAAATAATCCTGCTCTACGTTATATACTACTTAAAACAAAAACAAAACTTCTAAAGTTTAAAAAAATCTTAATAAGCCAAAAAATTAGCCTAAAACCTTTGAGATCAGTGGCCAGTGCGGGGCCACAACCTAATTCCTTTGACCAAGTGGATTTTCATCAAAGTGATCTGAAAATTTGTAATACACCTTTCCTAGCAGAAATTGTTTAAATTATACTATAATTGCATTTTAAGATTGGCTCCTTATTTCATTGGGCATACTGTTGAAAACTTTTAGTGCCATGTATAAACAGGGCTTTTTCCTAAAAGACATAGTTTATGAATCAGATAGTCAAATATACAGGGGTGCTGAAAAGTCCCGGAACGGCTAAATATTTTTTGAACCTAACTGGTTTGAGTAATCAAACTTTGAACATTCCCTCCTATGTAAAAAAAGTAATTTCTGAAGTGTTTATTGACTCTTGGCCCCCAGTGGGGGACGACCCACAAGGAGTAGGTACAAAATCTTAAATGTAAGCATAGGTCGATATGCACATCATTTTAAAGGGCTAATCAAGTAGAGTTCAATGCCGCAAACCGCACTTCAAAAGGTTCATTCATTACAAAATGGCGGCTGATCAAAAATCTAAAGGAAATACACAGTGTTCGCTTAAAGATTGTTCAAAAATTGTTTACAGACTATGTCTAAAGGATCTTAACTCCGGAATCGTATGTCAGACCTAAAAGCCTATCTTATAGGGTGCCGTAGAGGATATTACCTCCATGGGGGGATGGCCCACAAGGAGTCGGTACAAAAACTTTAATGTAAGCATAGGTCGATATGCACATCATTTTAAAGGTCTAATCAAGTAAAATTCAATGCCGCAAACCGCATATCAAAAGGATTATTGGTTACAAAATGGCGGGCGATTTAAGTTTTCAACAAAAATACATAGGCTTAGGTTTGATACGCAATTTGATTTATTCAAACATTTTTTCCACCTCCCCTCCCAACAAACCCAAGTTTATGAATTTTAGTTGAAAATTTTAACCATCCGCCATTTTGTAACAAATAAACCTTTTGAAGTGCGGTTTGCGGCATTGAACTCTAGTTGATTAGCTCTTTAAAATGATGTGCATATCAACCTATTTTTACATTAAAGATTTTGTACCGACTCCTTGTGGGCCATCCCCCCTTGGAGGTAATATCCTCTACGGCACCCTAAAAGATAGGCTTTTAGGTCTGACATACGATTCCGGAGTTTAGATCCTTTAGACATAGTCTGTAAACAATTTTTAAACAATCTTTAAGCGAACACTGTGTATTTCCTTTAGATTTTTGATCAGCCGCCATTTTGTAATGAATGAACCTTTTGAAGTGCGGTTTGCGGCATTGAACTCTACTTGATTAGCCCTTTAAAATGATGTGCATATTGACCTATGCTTACATTGAAGATTTTGTACCGACTCCTTGTGGGCCGTCCCCCTCTGGGGGCCAAGAGTCAGTAAACACCTCAGAAAGTAGTTTTTTTTACATAGGACTGAATGTGCAAAGTTTGGTTTCTCAAACCAATTCGGTTCAAAAAATATTTAGCCGTTCCGGGACTTTTCAGCACCCCTGTATATTTTAATCTAGTGTTATATGTGCCGTTTGATTTAAATTTATCAAAAATTTCAGGATTTTTTATCACAGAACATACTAATTCTAATAAATAAATACAAAGAAGGGTTAATATTTGCAACTTTTTGAATATAGGTTTACAACCTTGTAGTTTTTTTGGCTTTCACCATGGATCGGACAATACTTTTTTGGGGATTAAAACAATTGAAGAACGAGTTGCTGATCCCCAAAGGATTATGCCATATTTTATTATTGAATTGATATCGGCGTAAATGATTTTTACGGTGTCTTATGAAGCAGACTCAGATAGAATTGAAAGAGCAAACTTAACTGAATTCAACTTTTTTGTAAGAAGTTTTGTATGCATTTTCCATTTTAAGTTATGATCAATATGTACACCTAAAACCTTATGGGGGATGACAGAACCAAACGTTTCTATCATCCATCTACTTATTATTTAATTGGGACCTAAATATTTGGATAGTGAAACTCATAACGAAAAATCATTAAAGTCACTCACTTTATATATGGATTGTACAATTTATCTGTAATTGCTGTACCTTTTTATTATAATAATTATTTAATATTACCTCTGGGGTTTTCATTTTTTTTTATTTGTGATCAAAGAGGATTCATGTAAATTGTTAGTAATTAGAGTTTCCTCTGAAAACTATTAACCACTATTGTAATTTTTTATTAAAAACTCATTGTTGATGATGATTTTATATTTCGATTGTGATTTTTGCGGACATTTGCCAACTCTGATTAGTAAAAAAGGTGGGGTTGTTTTTAAGTAACAAAACATTTTTGCCGATGGCAGATTTCCGCAAAAATCTAAATCAAAGTGTGGATAAGTTGTGATCCATAAACATCGCGGATCTACGTCACTTGTTCTTAAAACACACCTTAACTACATCGGAAAATCTCTGCGATTTGAAGCCAGAAATTTATTTTACTATAAATACAATGCTATAACAACTGCCTGGTTTTTTAAACAAATTCTTATTTTTTACGTAGATTAATTGAAATACCCATCTACAAGTTTATTAGTAATGTACTAACCGGGATTATTCAGGGAGAAAAGACCGGGAAATAACAAGCGATTTAAAAAGATCTTTAAAAGGGTGCTTAAACACACCTAGAAATTGTAGATTGGATTTGGTTTTTTAGCAAAAAGTTATTTAACAAGTGCCCAAATGCAGTGATACAAAGCATACTCCAACCAAAGTAGATCTTTCAATATTTGATGCAGTCCAATTAATTCCTCTATTATAATATTAGGTAGTAATATTTATCAAATTTGGCTTCAATTTGAGTCCATCAAGTATAATTACCGTCGTTTTTTAAGCTCAGAACTTTAGAAATATTAACGTCGTTGCACTTGCTATGCTGCAGAAATAATACTGAAAATTTACCTTAAATTATCTAAATATTCTATTACAAATTTGAGCCGAAGTCGAAAACTTGAAACGATCGAGAGCTGCAAAACCCTTTGGCCAAAGTGTGAACACTATTTTTCACCAGTTTACACTATGAAATAAACACTATATAACAATAAATATATATTCTATTATTATATTCTAATTTTGAATCATCGATATATTATATTACATTGTGCCCATTTAGGCATTGGCTCATTGCTCCAAAATAACACAAAAATTGTCAGGAAGTCATAAATATGTGTATGAATAGGCTTTCCAAACTCTCAAGGCATATATGAAAAATCCAGAATAATTTTCAATATTTCATCAGAAACCAGTTTTATCCTATGTGATTAAAGCATTCGACCTTTTTTAATGCTTGTTTTTTTTTATTAAAGCATTAAAAACTAAGTAGATTTGAATATCAGCACAAAATAATTGCTAAAAATAAAATTACTTTTTTTTTAATCTTACTAACACAAAAACCCTTCCGTGTTCATAAACTAAATAGGTAACCCGCATGGCACATGACGCCGAAAGGCTTTGGCAATTCGAAGTCTATTGATATACGGCAAAGTAGCGTCATTGGCATTTCGAAGTCTGACTCCGAAAGAACGTGAAATAATGTGAATGTGGCAGTTCGGAGTCACACTTCGGCGTCACGATTTGACGCCGAACGCCCGTGTGAGAATGCAAAATGACTTCGAACTGACGTGTATAAAAATCTATATATATATATCATCTGCATTAGGAAAAATTGTAATTTTTCTCCCTCTGGATTGATGTAAATTCTTTAGTAACCCGTAACAGGATAATAAAATCGCCTTACATTATTATTCTTTTTAGCAGGCTCGTATTCAGTTTTTAAGAGGATCCACTCATAGGTTTTGTAGAATTAAATATCTTCGTGCAATAAAAAACCACACTTGAAAAAGACTTCAATTATTTATACTTGTTTCAGGTTATATTAAAAACCGAATCTATATTAAAGAGAAATTTCACTTTACAGTATACACTGCAGAGCACATTGTTTCATCCTAAATTAGAGTTTTTTTGCAATACAAATACTTGGTATTCGAGATTTTTTTTACTATAACGTTCAGGC
The DNA here is from genome assembly GCA_035578135.1 of Flexamia atlantica. Classification (NCBI taxonomy): domain Eukaryota; kingdom Metazoa; phylum Arthropoda; class Insecta; order Hemiptera; family Cicadellidae; genus Flexamia; species Flexamia atlantica. The sequence continues at coordinate 49,990,878 of JAQJVK010000007.1, read as the reverse complement.
TATATACTTATACATTTCATGGTTTTACTACAGTCTATCATTTGTTGGGTTTGATGTGTACGTAAATTTATACCAATTGTGGGTCGCAAAAAATTTTAGGTTCAGTGGTGGGTTACCAGCAAAAAAAAAATTGGGAACCACTGCCTAAAAGTACTGGACGTTAATGTTAAGTTGTACTTATGCCCAAACAAGTATTTTGTGCATTAAATAACTATATTTCGATTAACAGATTCTGGGAGCAGTGTGAGCTCTAGAGTCAGCCCCTCCAGCTCAGGGTACAAGAGTCAAAGTCAGCGGTCAGACACAACAATGAGCGCAACTCCTTCTCCCTCCGCCACCCCCCATCTCACCTCTCAGGTAATGTCTCAGACACAACAATGAGCGCAACTCCTTCCCCCTCCACCACCCCCCACCTCACCTCTCAGGTAACGTCTCAGACACAACAATGAGCGCAACTCCTTCCCCCTCCACCACCCCCCACCTCACCTCTCAGGTAACGTCTCAGACACAACAATGAGCGCAACTCCTTCTCCCTCCGCCACCCCCCACCTCACCTCTCAGGTAACGTCAGAGTGCTTTGCAGTATGATGTACCTTCATTTTTCCTCGCGAGTCGCGACCAAGCTATGACAAATCAGTTGATGAATTGTGTGGAGAGAGAAGGAGAGGACTACATGTGGTGTGAGAGAAATTGGAGCAGGGGAGGAATGTAGCATTTTATTTTATTTATTTTTAAAGTATAATTGTCATACTTTTTAGAAATAATTACTATTTTATCAATCAACTACGATTTTAATTTTCTATCTGAAGTTAATTGTTTAGAAAAACTCCGGTCTTGAAAATATTGTTATGCAAAAGTGGGAGAAAGTGGCACATCTATCTCCCTCTATCATTGAGCCTGGGAGTGAGATTTTTTATGTCATAAAATCCCACCCCCTCTGCCCTTCTGTCGATTGTTTGACTTCAGTACAACCCCAAGTTGGCGATATATTTAAGACTGCAAAATTCAAAAATCCTTACAATTCATCACACTACAACAATAGGCATCTTTCCATCTAATTTTTAGAAATTAGGTACATGAGAACCGAATGAAATCTGTATGACATTCCGTTCAAGAGAAATAAACCATGAATAAACAATCGATTATAATGCAGTATTTCGAAGCTCTTCTAGCAGCTAAACAGCTGTTAAGAGCTAAACATTCTCCAATTTCCTTCTGGTCTATAATATTTCTGCTTACCCATCAACATCCTTTTCCATTATCAGTTGATTGAATTTTGTTTTGGTATGGTTTTTGTGGGAAGGAACGCTCTAGCGTGATCCAATGTAGATTGCAACAGTGATCTTTCAGATAAAATTAACCCCCCTAGTACTTCACCCAATTTATTGGATGTCTTTGTTTTAACCGTGATTTTTGGTTTTCGTGACACTTTAGTCAGTCAATGCCCCGGTTACGGGAGTAGACTGCACCTCCCTTCAAACACATACTGTACGATGGGCTCAGTCAGATCTGGAAAAAAATGTTTGTTTATAATCAATACCATAAAATAGTGTAGTCAAAACAAATATTAGGAACATTTTCAAATATACTAGGCTATGAACAGAAATCTCTCTTGAACCAAAGAGAAAAGCCTGTACATCATATAAAACAATGTTTTTGTTTTAGTCATGATACTTTTCAAGTGAAAATTGTTACAGCTCTCAAATCAAAGTGGAGCATTTTCACCCGATATCGAACAAGAAACAGTTTTGTGGGCTGTGACAAACATGGCTTCGGTCCCTGCGGGATCCGTCCTTATCAATCCTCAGGTGAGTGATAATAACCATGGGTGGAGTGATAATAACCTTTTCTCTGAGAAATTGCGGTACTTTGGTATTATACGGAGGACACCCTTACACAGCTTGCTGCGGTGGTTATGTTATGTTGGGTTATCATAAATATGTTAGTAGGACTGTTCTCGTTTCGTTATGAATCTAACAATACCAGATAAGTCATACTTTTGTCCACCAAATCCCCTCCAAGTACGCCAAGGTCAGGTCGTTGACCGGAGTGTGCGCATCATCTGTCACCACCGAAAGTATGACTCATCTGGTATTGTTTGATTCGTAATGAAACAAGAAAAGTCCTATTAACATATTTATGATGACCCAATCTACATAACCGCCGCAGCGAGCTGTATAAGGCTTGCCATACATGTGGCGACCAGGTGTGGCTGCTAGCGAAGGCCAACCTCAACCAATCGACCAACTCAATCCTCACCAACATCGATATCTTCTAAGAGGCAGAACATAAAGACCGCTCATCATAATTATGTCTAAATTGGACAGTAAGTCAGTTAAAGTATGTTCTTTCCAATGATATGGTTGTTTTTGGTATCCAGTAAACAAAACCTCTCAAAAAATAGTGGCCCCCGTATTATACCAAAGTACCGAAATTGCTAGGATTGAGGTGAATATCCTACTCACTTGCACTTAGTCACTTACTTGCAACTAAGGCTGGCGGTTGCTATTGTATTTTATTTATTTGCAGTTTTTTACAATTTGGCAATAGGACCTGACATGGTTTTGTGTGTTGCATAAAATTTTCATACCATAGCAAAAGGACTGTAGATTAGGTGAAAAGAACCTAAAGCAAAAAAGTGAGAAGAAAACTCTATTGTTATATATGCTTACCTATCGCTAGAACAGAATATTAGAGCAAATGAGAAAGTGCTAATTGTTTAAGCACATGCAACTTTTAGTTGCTTTTTGAGTTAGAATTTCATTTATGTATTGAATTGAGTGGGGTAATTGCTCTGTTTGCTAGACTGGCCAACCTGTTAAAAATGAAGATGGGTCCGTGTACCATTACGACCCTGACAACCCGCCAAAACTGAATGCAGAATCGACCACCTCTTCACGCCAAACCTGTGAGAATGGTAAGATTTAAGTAGGAAAAACAAAGTAATTTCTATTCCAGGGAGTATCTTTAACACTTTGGGTGCGGCAACGATATAAGTAAAACCTTCCATAGGGCCTGAAAAATTGTCTTACAAAAATCGTACCTTTTGTATCTAGATGCGATCATAATCGCAAACAGAGTTTCCAGGCGTATTAAAAAAATATATAAAAAAAAACGGCGTCGAAAATCGTTGTCACCGGTGAATGGGCCGGCCCGCGGGAAGGAGTCTGTAGGCGCCGTGCTGTAAATCCCCCACTTCTCGCCTCACAAACACAGGTTTTCACACAAAAAATGCTAAATGGCACTATAACTAATATTTAAAATGATATACAGCTCCTTCCTCCCTCCCAAACAGTGTCAATTTCATTCACAGTTCATCATGGAACTGCTCTAAGCAATTACCAATACACAATCCCGGTTTGTTCGTAACATCACCAAAACTAAAATAATAAATTATAAAACATCATATAACATGCAAAAACACGATAGTAATAAGTCAAAACACACCAAAATTACTTCACAGATAAAAGGACGTGGGAGACTGGCTCAGGCCCGTGGGAAAGGCGGGTGACGCGCACACAGTATAGCGCAGGTTACCATGGCAATGCACACGACAACAACTCCAAACTTCTCCGCAAGGTCGCAGCACTTTGGCTGATTCATTCCACCGAGTGCGGGCCAGGCTCACGTGACGGACCAGGCCGGCATGTGCGTCTCGCCACCGGTCATCGGTGACCGGCTCGCACCCAAAGTGTTAAAAGATCAAAGTAGTAAGGATTGTGTGTTTTCACATTCATATTGTTTATAAGTTTTTATTTTAATTTGAGAAAAAAATTAAATAGAATTTCTTATTTCCTCTTAATATACTTAAATACTAAGTTAATATTATACTATTCTTGATGAGTCTTCTGTGATGTATGAATTTAGAATGAGGACTACGGACCTATCGTGTGAGACAAGAAGATTTATAGTATATTAGAATGAGAGTTATAGGGATAGAAATAAAACATTCCAAGGAACGTACCTATGTAATTTTTTTGCTTGAATAAAAATAGACAATTTGTTTATGACAAATCAACAAAGCATCATGTACCGTGACGTGATTTCAATTTTGAATTTCTGTAAGCAGTTCTTAACTTTGAATACAGGTAAAAATATTAGATGAATGGAATGATAATTTTGTGAATGTGATAACAACAATAAAATTGAAGATTTTTTAAAATCAAGAATCAAAGTAGCATATCGCTTGTTACAACCAAGATTGAGAGGAAGCAATTTTATCTCTTTAAACAAATAAAGTAAAATTACTATACCTTACACCAAATATTTTTTGTTTTCCTGGGTTATATTACATACCATATCTCATTTATTATTACTTTGGATAAATTATTAGTTTTTCCAACAATTGGGAATAGAAGCAGTACTATGACATATATAAATAACGCTAACAACACTTATCTCTTAATTATTTATGAACAGGTCTCCCTTCATGCCGTTTTTTATGTTTCTCCTTGGCTTTTGCACGAAAAATCAAATATTTAATACAAGGAGCTAAATGGATTATACAAGAAGTACAATAAGATTCAATATTGTCTTATCTAAATACCTGCATAAATTAAAAACCATATAACATATTTCATGAAAAAGTAAAAACATTTCCCTCAAAAACCAGTCTGAAATTGCTACATAGCAATCAACACAGATAAGGAAAGATAAAAATAAATCATAACTGGATAAAGGTAGATAAGAAAAATTATTTCCTTTCCTTACTATCCTTGAGAGTGATAGTGGTCATGTGTTATCTATCAAATGTTGGTTGAATTCAATAGTGCATAAACTTTATCAAACAGGGGAAGTTCAACAAAAGTTGTTTGATCAAACTTACGTAGAGTGTTATCAATAACTTTGCCACTGGTCCCTTCTACCTGACAATTGAAAGGTGCGATCCAGTTATAGTCTTTTTTATCCGAGATCATAATGTGTGTTTTAAAAATTCAACTCACAATTTACAAAATATTTAGAAATTATTTAAAAACTTAAGTTATTTATTATAATGATGTTTACTATGAACTTTTAACAGTGTTTGTTTCATTTCTACAACTTCGTAGTTAAAAAGTCCTTATAGAAAGTCTGAAAGTGGCTGCTAAGTCATGTGCTTTTATTCAATAGATTATTTTGAGAGTAATTGTGATCTTGTAACCAGTGACCAGTAAAAGCAAAGCCTTTAAAAGTATTCACAACAATTTCTTAAAATAATTCTCGCTCCAGTACTTCATTTTCTTTTTTTTTAACTAACTTCTTGATTAGCAAGATACGTGTTGTTGTATTCTCTGGATGTAAATAAAAAACGTTTTACAACACTCAAAAATATATTTCAACTTATATTGTATATTGTTACATACAAGACGGTAGTTAAATATACACAAATGGTGGAAAATGGCAATCGATTGCGATTGGTCACACCAATCATCATCAAGCCCAATGAGAGACCAATCTAAATTGATCGCCATTTCCCACCAATTGTGTTCATTGACCATCTTGTATGTAAAAACAATATAAGTGTAAATATATTTTTAAGTTGGTATTTTTTATTTACATCCAGTCTTTTCTTCTCCTTTCAATTTAGGAGGAGGACACAGGCCCCCCCTCTATATACACCACTAGAATGTGGAATAATTTAACCCTAGAATCGTAATCATTAGTCTGACAGACGACGCAACATTGCTGAAATCAGCTTATCAGGTGGTTGTAGATTAGTCAGAATGCCATCCTTCCCTCTAGTTGTCTCTTTTGGTCCCCTAACAGTCCTGCGGCAGTTTTCAGTGCATGAAGGTCAGCAGGTTTTAGGTTAGTAATTTTTTTATTCACGTCGTAGTCTGGGAGACGAATGATTACGATTGGTGTTCGTGCCGTTTTTTCAATAGTAGTCTGTGAGCGAATCATTATGATTTGTGTTTCTGCTTTTTCCTGTAATCTGTAAAATGTTGTAAAATTAATCAAGACTTAAAAGATGCCTCCACACAAAATATTAGTATTATTTCTTTGCATTTATAGAAGAAACATTGCAACTTATTTTAAAATGTATTTTTCACATGTTTTTGAACTTAGTAGTCTCCCAGATGAATGATTACTATTTAAGTGTCATTAGAAATATGTGTGGAAAATCAATGATGACACATAAGAAACATAGAGGTTTCAATTTCAAATGTATTTTTTACAAATTTTTAAACTTGAGTAGTCTCACAGACGAATGATTATGATTCATAGGCACAAAAATAGATGATTACGATTCTAGGTTTAATGTAAAGGAATGTGTTAACGGAAACAAAGATTCAGTGGTTGTGTTTGAAGCTAAAATAAATCTTTGTGATTATAGGGAGGAATTCAGAGAGTCAAAACGGAGTTCGGCGGGGCCCCAACACCTCGAGCGGGTCTAGTGAGTCGTCAGGGCCAGTGAGTACAACGACGCTGGCCCCCGCCCCTGCCCCCGCCCCCCCGTACCACCCGCCGGAGCCAGCCAACCACTCGGGTACTGCTCACTGTCATATGTAGTAGAAACTTGTCTATGAATCAAAGCACTGTATAATGGAGTGCAAAACTCGGCCTTACCTTAAAGAAAATGTCAGTGCTATGTGCACTGAAAAACATGCTACAAGATTCATTTAAAATTCTGTTCAAAACATATTGTAATGCTTTTGTTTTGAAAATTGCATGTGAATCAAAATGTACTCGATTTCCACAGTTTTGGACAAATATATTGGAAATAATTAGGGCCTAGCGCACAAAATTTATGCAAGTTTGTCTCCTTACCATAAAAATATTCCAAATTGACGTACTTACAAAAACCACCAATAAACTGACCAATTCACTTAGTAAATAAACTAAAAAATATTCTTTTAAGAGAATAGATTGAGCTGCGCATAATCTGGCTATAGGTGTTAATTTAAATAAATAATCGTGTTTTTTTTCATACATTAAAATACTATATAAACGCTACTAATGAAATGTTAATTTATCCTAAAAACAAATGAGACATGCTATCTGTGCAATGTGAGGTAAACATTGTACAAATGGCGTGACATTGACACATAATGTTTGGTATCAGAACAGCAGAGTGAATGCCACCATAGTATTTGACAGTGGCGGCTTCAAGGGGGGGGGGCATGGGGGTCATGCCCCCCCCCCCAAGAATCCTAAAATGTAAAAAAGTAAATATTTTGGTTTGAAATATATATATGCACGCAGTGAAAATTTTTTGGAAAATAAAGTGAAGCTCTAAAAAATAACGTTCATTGATTTAGGGTTCCGTCACCATTTATTCGTCAGTTTCAATGAAATAGTACTGTAGGATTTGAGTTTTAGCTTTATGTTTTAGGGAAACTGTACTGCTGTTTTTAACCGCGCGGCAGTTGAGGGAGAATAAAATGATGACGGTGATTTTGACAACGTAAAACTGTGTGATTGTGAACATTGTCATTAAAAAAATTTACATTATTTGACTATGTAGGAATGTTTTAATTTCATTGAACTAGAAATTTTACTTGTGTTACTGAAAATCAAGCTCAATGAAAAAATAGATGCTATCCTATTGATGTGGTAGTTCTCATTAAGAGTAAAGGTTGAGTGTTGTAGTTGCTAGAAATCAGAGGTTAGGTTTGGGGTTGCGCTGAATCATTGTATCCCCTGAATTTTTACCCTAAATTACCCTACACAATAGTAGTTTTCATTACTAGTCTCAAAGTCTCAAAAGTGACCTATTGCGGGGCGAGATTGCATTTACGCGCGAGGTGAAGCCGAGCGTGGAAAAAGCTATCGAACCCCGCAGTAGCCATTTTGAGATGAGTAATGAACATAATTTTTTATTACGATATCAAAAAACTTGTAAACAACATGAATATTTTTGTATATTCAACTAGTATCAAGAAAAAACTGAACTCATAACGCTGAGTTTCCGTGCTTATGTCGAGGTACAGTAATGCAACAGCTGATCAATCTGCACCGCAAAATCCCATAACGGTAACTTTCCGTCCACCACATACACACAAAGTTAACATTATGTAATTTTTCCGTGCAGTATTGGGAGGTACAGTAATGCAACAGCTGATCGGTCTGCACCGCAAAATCCCATAAGGGTTACTTTCCGTCCACCACACATGCACATAAAGTTAACATTATGTATTTTGCCGTGCAGTAGCGGGAATAACCTATTTTCTTAGCTCATTTTACGTTTAGAAAGTGTACTTTTGTGTGTAGAGTAATGAAAAAGATAATTTCTGTAGCATAGAATTGTGAATTGTTTATTTCTTAGACCGTGCGTGTACTGTTTTATCTATATCCCTTTGGAGGCCTCAAAATAAAATTTAAGATTGTCCAATACTTAAAAAAACCCTGTAAAATTGCTTTTATTAAACATATAGCCACAGTTAAAACAAATGACTGTTGCTACGATAAAGCAGTAACATATTTCTGGTAAAAAACAAACAGTTATTGTTAGTATTAGTTATTCTCGATATTTCACAGTTTATAGGTTTTTGCTGTCCTAAGTTGACAAAATACAGTTTCACACAGCAATTTAATGCAAAAAAAGGAATTATTATTTTTTTTAATTTACCCAAAAAAAAAAAACTTTTAGGGGTTAGGGTGATAAACAAGGTGCGCAGTAAACCAGTGGCTGTTTGACATCAGTAGTGTCTACATTTTTTCATAGAAAGAACATTAATGATGTCAGTTGAATCAATGCCAGGTATAGGGCAATACAAACTGACTTCTGATACATTACCTGCCTTATATATCATTACAACAACAATAATCTGTAAGTTATAATTTGTGATCGGTTTTTTCAGAGCCAGAGCCCAACGCCATGGCCCCCGCTCACATGCCTTACCCCCAGATGCCCCCACCGGCCCCCGCCACCGTCCACCACATGGCAGCCCCGTCCACTTACCCCGCTGTGACCTACAACCCCCCCGCCGCCCAGTACAGGTAAATTAAGTAATGATTCAGGACCGACAGTTGAAAATATTCACAATTACACTAGGCAGATTTCAATTTTTTTCTGGCTATTCAAATTAAATTTAAATTTGTTTGACCCAACAGCAATTCAGTTTTTTATGGCTTAAGTTTTTATTGCTAACATTTTTATTTTGTCCGTTTTTGTGTTATTTATTGGTTATATCCACTTTATATATCCACATTCATTTACAATATGCTAAATTAATAAAAAAAAAGGAAAACTTACGGCAAAAAACTCAATGTCTCGAGCAATCCAGGTTGTTTTGAAAGCGAACAATTGTTTCACCCCTACTAATTGAGGAATATCATCAGAGCTATACAAATCTTGAAGGTTAAACCATCTTTTGAACTGTTGAGTTCAGGTCGTTACGATAAAACATTAAAATGGTATCAGACAAAATATACTGATTATACAGAAAATAGATGTTTTTAAATTATCGATGTTTCAATTAGTGAGATTCTACTGTATCATTAACTAAAAATAAATAAATATAAACAACGCAGATAAAATGGGTTGAAGTTATAATTTGTTTTATTTATAATATTATTTATTTTCCAGCGGGACAATCCAGCCCTTGCCAGTGGAAGGTTATGCGGCGCCGGCTAACACCCAGCACTTGGTATACAGTGTTCCCATGGTCCCGGGGATCTACCCGTCCGCGATCGTCCAAGGGCCCAACGGACCGTACGATAGAGGAATGAACACTATGGTAACATTCTGGACGACTATTCTATTATCATGATCATCAGAATCAGAATACCCTCATTCAATAAATGTTCACTTAGATACAATGAATAGCATCAACAAATCTACAATGAATGATAAAATTTACAGTATAATACATGGGGTCTTATTTTATGCTAAAAAGATTACAGTACATGTTTGAGTACACATTCATCCATAACTTATTGATTTTAGTATCTTTATAATTACTATTGCCCACTGTTGTTTATTACGTAAACTATTGCCCACTGTTTGTTGTTTAAATTAAAAAAGCCCTAAAAAATCTTTTAATGGATAAATGTTATTATGCTATTGATGTTATTTTACTATTGAAAAGATAATTCTAATCTACTTTGCCCCTGAAGTTTTCTTTTTCTTCCATAAAAAGCTTGTTATTGTAAAAAATTGATTATTGTTATTAGGATAAGACATAATGACGATGCACCTGTTTAAGATTACTCTATGTAACATATTCAAATGTTTTGTGCAAATAAATAACTTATGACTTATGACTTATCACTGTTTTCTCCAGGTGTCGCAGGACCAGGACCTGTCAAATTACCTGATGAACCTGTCAATGTCGGACAACAACAGACTGGACCTGCAGAACCGGCTGTACTTCTGCCACCAGCCCTCTCCGCTGCCTCAGGTTCAGGTTTGTCCTTTCAATACTCGACAAAATAGGGATATGTTCCACGAAGAATGCATGTTTACTAAAAGGATCACTAAAATATCCTTTAAGGAACTTTTAAAGTAGGTTTACTTTTTATCTTACGTACACTTAAAAAAACATGTCGGAATGAAAAAACTAATTTAAAAATCCTTAAAATCATCAACCACACCACCTCAATTGGAAAGATAAACTGAATTGAATAATGAATAAATGACTTTATTTCCCACAGTAAAATTACATATAAATATATACAATCATTGCATTATTTGAGAAATTCAACTGGCCACATTAACAAGTTGTGTGAAGAGTTTCAAACAGAATAACCTACAAGCTAAAAAAAGATAGAGTCAAGCATTATTATAGTAATATTTAATCTGCCCGCTATTACACTGCGGGTTCAGTTTTTGTTGCAATGACACAAAAAGGAATACATAATTGTTTTTAAATAAAGGAAAAGTATTTATTTAGAACTGTTGTATTTCAAAGTTGGATGCAAATATTTCTATACAAACAAAATATTTAGATATTTTGCATCCTACTGAGAAAATAGCCAAGTGATTGTTCTTTTACAAAAACTATTAAGATTGATTGTATTCTTAATTTTAAGCGGAAACTTATTGAAGTATTTGGGACTTATACATTGAAAAGAATGGTGAAAAGTAGTTTAATTTACCTTAGGTAACTCTAAAGATTTATTTGCAAAGTTTCTTGTATAATACAAATGGTTTGGAACTATATTTTCTCCATTTCCTTTCCGAATAAAAAACAGTCTCAAGACCTTGAAAATACAGGGTGTTTTTTTTTAACGCAACATAAAACTTTATTTTATCAGTGAAGGATTATTCCCCCACAAGATCCCACTGGATTTGACCCCACTGTATAATTTTCTTTGCGAATAAATAAAAAGTAAGGTGTACGAAAACAATTCACAGGATATTTAGCACCTCAAAACAAGCATAACAAATTGAATGCAAGAAATCCAAAGAGGTAACTTGCAACACATGTGCCGGAATTTGATGGAGAGAGCACGACTTTAAACAAATGCCAATGGCGGATTGTTTGAACACATAATGTAAACTAAACCTGATCAAACTTAACTAATTGATTGTATAATATGTAAAGCTTAACAAAACAATACTCATTTCATATTTATATGTGCATTATTCAATCTTAAAAATGGGTTGCGTTTAAAAAAAAACACCCTGTATAAGGGTGTTGAATAGGGAGAATGCCTAACTGTCGATATAATGGAAAAGACTTGTTAATTTTGACTTTTTAAGGATTATACCCAAAAATAGTTTTGAGTAATTCTTATCTTATCTTAATAATGTTTTAAACGTACCTCCCCAATAGGGTAAGGCATATTGTGATCTTGAATCAACTAGTGCAAACTGGGTTTGTGATTTTTACAGCCCGGATCAGGGACTTCAGGCCCCGCCGTGCCGTTGTACTTCGCCCCCCACAACCCCGTCCACCCCCCCCAGCCCCCTGCCCACCCGCCCCGCTACAACCAGTGCTCCTACCAGTACCCTCCGCAGCCGGAGCATCCGCGCACAGGTAAACCATCAGTCTGTATTTTCGTCACCATATAGAAATATATGTGCTGTATATAAATTGTGCTGAATTTATAGATTACACTGCTTCTCAGAAAATGATTTTAAAAATTAATTATTAAATTTAATGAGCAAACTAATGAATGATGTAGTTTTTATTGGTGATTTAAATATTGGTTTATTATCTAGTAATAATTTACACGTTAAGTCTTACCACAGTCTCATGAGTAATCATGGTTTTAAATCCTTAATTACCACATCTACCAGAATTACAGCCAACTCAAGATCCTTAATTGATCACATATTTGCAAGGAGTGGAAATTTAAATATCTTTAAAAGTGTGGTTTTTGATGTCCATATAACTGATCATTGTATTTTAGGATTAAGGTTTGAACAAAACTATGATCCACAAAGTAATTGCACTGTCAAAAACCAGATATCTAATTGTATTATTGATTATAGGCTAGTTAATAAAAAATAGAAAAATGTAAATTGGAATACCATCTACAATTTAGACGATGTTAATCTATGTTACAATATGTTTCACGATATCCTGACTAATATTATTCAAGAAAGTAAAAAAGTTCTAAGCACTAAGAATAAACTTATCTAATTACTTACCTTGTTACCTAATGTTAAACCTTTTAGCAGACACTGCGGAGGCTGCACCAGTTTTATGTTTGAAAGAGTCTGGACTCAGAATTAAATTGTTTATTTAGTTATTTATATTAAGTTTTGAACTGACCACAGTACTGGAAAAGTGGATAACAAAAAAAGTGTTGAAAATGGGAGAGAATAAAAGAGAAAAACAATTTCACAATAAAAAATAAATTTATTTAATACAGTCAGGGGCAAACCAAGATTTAATTTCGGGGGAGAGGATATCCTATAACGTCGCGGTAAGCGAGTATCGCGTCACTATAGACGAATATGGACGTCGCGGTTAACGAATATATCGTCGTCGTGGTAGACAAATATCATTGTAGCTTTGTTTGAAATTCATTGTTGGTGATGGTGATTTTATATTTTGATTAGGATTTTTGCGGACATTTGCCATCACTGATTAGTTTTTTACTAATCAGTGATGGCAAATGTCCGCAAAAATCCTAATCAAAATATCATTGTAGCGCTAGACTCATATTGTTGTCACGTCGCAGTAGACAAAAATCGTCGTCATGGTAGAAGAATATCGTTGTCACGGTCGACGAGTATCGTCGCCGCGGTAGAAAAAATATCGTCGTCGGGTTATACGAATTATGGACGTTCGCGGTAGACAAAGTTCGTCGATGCACTAGACTAGTATCGTCGTTGTGGTAGACACCACGGTAGACGAATGTGGTCATCGTGGTAGACGAATATCATTGTCGCAATAAATAAATATTGATGTCACTTTGCAGTTGACAAAATTAGTTGTCGCGTCGCGGTAGACAAACATCGTCTTCGCGTCGCAGTAAACGAAAATCGTCTTCGCGTTACGGGAGACAGAGAAAGCCTGCGCGCGTTTTGTACTAAGAAACTTGTCAGTTCAGTCTAATTTTTTTATAAATATGTATTTTCTCGCTTTTCGTAGCACACGCGGATAATCTGCACCGCGGATAATCCGCTCGTGGATAATCGGGAGTTTACTGTAGTACATGTAAAAAATTTGCACTTTTCTCTATAAGCCGAAGTTACCCTCTATATAGCGAAATTTACTCAATAGACCTCTGTAAGTCAAATCCCCAGCGTACAGGTCACAACATGTCAGTGACCATATCTGGTCCACCATCAATATTCTTGATCTGTGTAACTTAAATTTTAATATGGTTTACCCCTGTAAGTCGAAATTACCTCTATTACTCGAACTATGCATAAGTCAAACTACACATAGCATGAAGAAAAATCATAGTCCCATGGCATTTCAAGTTAGTGTGAGCCGACTTTAGTGCAATATTTTGTTGAAAAACAGCATCTTAAAAGTGTAGCTTTCTCGATAAACTGTCTAGCTCCTTCAAAAGGAATAGTCTGTTAATTTAAAAGTAAGTCTGAAAAGCCAATTTATACTTTTTTTACATCTGTTATATTTAGGTAAAATGGTTGTTGACCATTTATTTACTCAAGGGCTGTTCTATGCAAGCTTAAGCTCTTGGGATATAAACAATTTAAATGTTATGTGTAGTGAAGAATTGTTGTTTCTTATATCAGTGTACTGGTGTGTGATTTCAAATATTTTTTTCACTTTCAGCCCCTGAATGTAATTATTCTCAGACTGGAATTCACGCTTACTTTCCTCGCTGTCCTTCGTAAGTAAACCACAATTAATTTTATATTCTCAGGATTGCTTGTCAGTTTTGCAGATTTAATCTTCATAGAATATTTCTCGTCAGATTACACATTATTTAGATTGAACTGCAAAACATGTAGAGTTCAATGAGAACTCTACACACAGTGTGAGAAAAAAAACTAATTTTTTACCAGAACTGCGATTAAAAATTTTTTTTTTCTCCTAGTGTGTAAGTTAATTAAGTCTGTATGAGTTAAGTATAAACTTAACTAATACATAGATGCTGATTTTTTACAAAGGCTTCATTATTTGTTCGCATATGTCTTCTTTGTGTTGTAAACCTTTGATATTTGGTCTGAACTGAACAGCCCTTGCACTTGGACAAGTTGATATGAGCTGGAAGAACAGTAGTGGTCGATATTCAGTAGCAAAGTCTGCTGGTCTGTGTCCGGGATCAGTTCTTTCATTTTTCTGGAAGATCCAGATATCTAAACTATCTGGTAGAGGTCTACAGGTACCTGAAAATTCGGGTAACTTCAGGTAATTGTATAAACCCTATTGGTCGGGCGGGTTCGACACATCTCGGGCTTTATTTGGGTGGGCTTTTACTGTACGTCGGGTCGGGCAGGTACCTACTCTCTGAAAGAAATCAGGTTGTAGATACCCGCCATGCCATTGAGTTCAGGACTATTTTAATATTTTTGTTGTGGCTATGACTTATACTGATTTATTATGCATAATATTGTATAGAAAGAAAAAAGAAAGAAAAAAACTTTTATTCATCCCTATATAACAACGGTCTATGACGACCATCTGTTGGGTCGGCCTATGTTAAAAATGCCCATTATTGTTCGCAAACTTCCTGCAATACAAAGAGTGAAATACTTTCTTCACAATCCTGTGACGAAATGTAAAAACCTGATACAGTAAAAATAAAATTAAGTAGCATCAAATTACAAGGAGGCAATGTTGGGCTGTAACATAAATAAATAAATGAACAGTATTTTACAGCTCTTAAGAGAAAGAAAAAAAAACATCTTTTACATTAATCTTAATTCAATACCTCCTGTTCTCTAAATGACATTTTAACTAATACTCAATGTCCGCATCATAAAGAAAATGAGCTGTTACGATGTCTTGTTGATTTCCAAGTGAGTGCGTTCAACTTAGCCTAACTTTATCATTCCTGAACTTGTCATTAACAAAGCTACTTACGAGATTTTTGAAGTCCCTAGTGTTGTCCGATACCTTTAAGCCTTTAAAAATTAAATTATTTATCCTCGATCTACTTTCTAAGTCCAACAGTTTATTTAATATAATCTTATTCTGACATTTAAGGTTATGTATTTCTTCCTTCTGTAAAACATATTCAGCATCAATTTTTGACACCTTTTGCGACAAATTACCAGATCACTTTTAGTTGCTACATTTGCTAGTTTGTTGTCCAGTAAACTACCTAAGACTGCCGTTAACTGCGACATGAGTTCATGTTTGGTTAAATCACCCACCTTACCGTGCAAGTCCATATTGTTGCTGCTTTCTGGATTAATACTTTCTGGAGACGAGTTTTGTCTTGGCCGCTTCTGAATATGAGCACTGGAGAAAGTACTTTTCAATTGTAGTTTCAGACATCAGCACGGACACTTAACGGGAATTTAGATCACACGGAACACACACCTGAACCCAAAACTGAGCGTGCACTCTCAGACCTGTCGACTATCCGACCACGTTGCGTCCTCGGTACCACGACTCCTTCTGATCGCATCATTTCGTATATACTAAATATACTGTATATTGTAAATTGCAAAATAAATACTTTTCCTACAGTTACCTAACAATGTACATGTTCTCTCACTGATTTCAGAAAGCAAAGTGGCCAATTCGCTCATCAGTGAGACAATGTTAACATTGTCTCACTCTAATTACTTTGTCTCACTCCAGATTTGCAACGTGAAGGCACGAAATAGTGAGCGCGTAACATGCAGACAAGGTCGTATGCGCGCGAAATACGTTGGCAGCACTGGCTGTAAATCAGCTGGTCAGCTTTTGTACTATTGTATTTGTCACAACACTTCCGGTCACGGCAGAAGCCACCATTTCATTGATTTGCCATTTGTAAACATTGAAGGTGGTTTTGCTGTCGCAAAATGGATGTTAATGACGATTTTAGTAATAATAGTTCACCAGAAGAATCTTGTACTCCAGAAGAATTAAAAAATGTGGCGAGGAATGTTATTATGCTACTTTCACATTAAATGTCATATTAAAAGTTCAATTCTGTGTAAAAATATGTTACATTTCTTCACCAATTTATTTGTTTTATGGTAACTGTAGGAAAACTATAATGTGCAACTCGAGTGCAAAGTGCAATCGCCTCACCTGAGAAACCATTCCTCACTCGCCTACGGCTCGTGAGTAAGGATTTCTCTCGAGTGAGGCAATTGCTCACTTTGCTCACTAGTTGCACAAATAACTATTTATATTCTTTCTCTACTCCTCTCTATTCTACATTGTTGTGTGGTAGGACGCCGCAGGTGGGCGGGGCCGGCTACTGCGCCCCGGGTGGCGGGTCCACGGGGGCGGCGGTGGCTATGGGGGTGGCGGGGGTGGCCATGGTGCCCTCCACCCACACACAGCCCGCCAGACAATACCACCGTCTCTCTACACCGCCCAACACCCCCCAGGTATTCACATACATTTTAATTCAGTGGAACATGGTGAATCTTTTATTATTTGATTCTTGGGCAAAACCCACGTTAATTTAACCGATGTTGTGATCCTTGGGTCAAGCTGTCAAACACAAAACACTCACTTAATACTGGCTCGCACACAAACTGTCCCGACGTTTCGCCTGAAAACACAGGGTGTTTTTTTAAAAACGCAACCAAAACTTTATTTTATCATTGAAGTGTTATTTCACCCAAGATCCCCAGATTTGACCCCACGATATTATTTTCTTTGGGAATACATGAAAAGTAAGGCCTACAAAAACAATTTATAGGACATCAAGAACCTCAAAACAAACATAACAAATTTAATAAAATAAATTCAAAGAGGTACTTGAAAAACGTGTTCAGGAATTTGATGGAGAGAGCACAACTTTGTTTAAATGACAATGGCGGATTTTTTGAACACATAATAAAGTTTATACTTATTGTTCTCCGTTGGTAGGCTTAATTAGTATTGTGTGTTTTTTTTTTAGTCTTAACTGATCGTGAAGTGATTGAACTCTCCTTCTGAAGTGATATATTAATTTGTTTTTTAATTTAATACAGACTGATTTTGGCTCGGTCCCTGCGCTCAAGCGTAGCTTTGCAGGGACCCATTTTTCACTCATATTAGTTTTTTTTATTTTTTATTACTCAATGTATCCAATTATGTGAAAATAAACGATTGATTGATTGAAAAAAAAAATAAAAAAATAATGTAGGCTAAATGTGGTCAAACTTAAGTAATAGGTTGTATAAAATGTAAAGATAAACAAAACAATACTCATTTCATATTTATATGTGCATTATTCATCTTAAAAAACTGGGTTGCATTTGAAAAAAACACCTGGTATAAACATCATGCCTCTTTGGGGGGATTAAAATTTCGCTCTAGATGTTTTGCGAGAAGCCGCTCCAACCTTCTTACCACACTGGCTGGCAGGTTCATGCTTTTATCAGCAGGAGGGGGTGGGGAGTCTATTGTCCTGGCTCTGTTTACTTTATTTTGAATTTAATTTTCTACTGACGAAACAAGAAATGGATGAAGTGAGGCACTGTGAGAGCTAACGAGTATAAAAAGCTGTTTTCTAAAGGTGACCTGATAAATTCTAGTTCGGTAGAACACAGCATGTGTGAAAACCACACAGTTGATTGGGCCTCGGCTAGTATTATTTTTAATGAGCCGAGCTGGGAATATATTGGAAGCAGCTTTAATGGCAGTCGACAGCAACTGCATTTCTAAGCCGAGCACCTGAGACAACCTTGTTTTTTGCATTAGATTATTTATTGAATTTAAAGACATACTATTTATTTTATTTTTAGCTCTTTGGATCAACCTCCGTATTGTTCAGACTTTTTTTAGTTCGGACAAGGATCTGGTCCGGAGGTGTCCGAACTATAGAGAGTCTACTGTATTGGCATGTCAGATAAACAAATAAGCTTAGCTTATATTTAACCATCTGAGAGAGATAGATAGGCTTATAATCCTCGGTGTGACACCCAACAACCAAGAAGAGATCTTAGAATAGAAAGACTTCCTGACTTGGTTTAAAATTTTTTTTTTTTTAAGAGGGTTGCGGCCTCTTTTTACCTTGCATTTGCCCCCCCCACATGGGCCTCAGGCCTGTGCGTGGACGTTATCAAGCAAATCCAAGGAGTGAGCCGGTACAGTACAAGGATGAACAGTACTGCTAAAAGTATGCGGCATCATCGGGTCTCGATCCTGCGATGCTGCCGCCACAGAACCGGGGCCGAGTGCGCTACCAACTGCGCCACCGACTCACTAAAATAAATAAATAGGTTTAGGGTTGCAGTAATACCAAAAAATTAAACTGGAACTCGTGTTGGTAAATGTCTTTCAAACTGACAAGATCCAAAAGACGCCACTGATCGTCATATTTGCATCTGGACTTGGAGAGCAGCAATCAATAAATTATCAGCTTTGTTTTAATGCCACTGACAGGAAAATTCACTTACTATCTTGGGGCCCACAAAGAGTAGTTAATCGCTTACTATTTGCCTTTTTAACTTAATAATGGAAGGACACATCAAGATAGAAAGAGTCAGAGTAAAAGAGATTACAAGATGCCACACTAAATGAAGTGACGCTGGGAGATTCAATTCGGTGTTACAATACCGATAGAAATCGTTATTTTATATTAATTCTGTTTTTATTACACGCTTTATTTTATTTCAGAATGGGTGTGCTCAGTTTCCTATTTACAATAATGGATATTCTGCAATGCCCGGGGGATGCTACCAACATTATCCTACTGCCAACCCACCGAGCCAGATCCCCCTCGCACCGATGATGCGACCTGCTTTGCAGGTAAACAAGTGCTTTCGATCAAGGAAGAGTAGCATTGCTGACCGCTCGTAGTTGCTACATTGTCTATGAGCAAAAACATTGATATATGATCAAGTCAAGGATGATGTGCTTTGTATTTAGACTGCATGACTGCTATTATGTTGTCTCATAATTGTCAAGTATCTGAAAGTAGAAGCCTTCAAGAATCATGGAATGCTGATGCTTTTATGAAATATGCTTAGATGCTTTTCGGTTTTGTATTTGCTTCAACTAGAATTTTTTACTGCATGTGTTTGTCCCCCTCCCGCTCAGCTTATTGAACTAATTGAAAAACATTTAATAGGGTATTTGTGTATATCTATTTTCTAAGGAGGAAAATAGATGGGAGTTAATAAAAAACTACCACCTAATAAAATATGTTTCCCCTTTGTTACTGAAAAACAGCTAAAATGAATATTTAAGACCACCTCAACCAATTTTTAAGAGAAAGTTATACCAGGTGTCCCATAAGAGTCCCCCTCCTAACTTTTTCCTATATTTTTTCAAATATCAATTCCACACCACCCCCAAACATTATTGGGTAGTTAATACTTCATTTTGAGGGGGTACCCAATTTTGGCCGCCATCTTGGATCCGCCATATTGGATCCGAAATATTTTTTTTCAAATGTAAAAGTGGTGTTGTAACCCATCATTTCGAATTAGCTTTTTTCACTGATCTAGCTAATCCGTTTTTGAATATCTCAATTGGTTCTCAAGATATGGGTTTTTGGGTAGTTTAAATTAATTTATTTTCATCCAATTTAAACATTACAAATTGATAAAAATAGGCCCATGACCACAAAATAATGCTGGATAGTGACGAATAACCACCATCAGTATTTGTTGAGCGATTTACACTTAACTTTCCCCAAAGTAAAAATGTTGGCCGCCATCTTGGATCCACCATTTTGAAATGAGGTAAGTTATTTCAAAATGGCGGATCCAAGATGGCGGCCAAAAAATTTACATTGGTGAAATTTAAGTGTAAATCGCTCAACAATGACTGATGGTGGTTATTCGTCACTATCTAGCATTATTTTGTGGTTATGGGCCTATTTTATCAATTTGTAATGTTCAAATTGGTTGAAAATAAATTAATTAAAAGTATCCATATCTTGAGAACCAATCAAGATATTAAAAAACGGATTGCGGCATTGTAATCAGTGACAAAATCTAGTTCGAAATAATGGGCCACAACACCACTTTTACATTTGAAAAAATTATTTTGGATCCAATATGGCGGATCCAAGATGGTGGCCAAAATTAGGTACCCCCTCAAAATGAAGTATTACCTAACCAATAATGTTTGGGGGTGGTGTGAAATTGATATTTAAAAAAATGTAGGAAAAAGTTAGGGGGGGGGACTATTATGGGACACCCGGTATACTCAACAAGTATTAATTTGGTTTCCAAAAAGGAAAGTCACAGAGTAACCACCAGGGGTGCCGATCCTCCCCAAGAGCTACGACGCCAATCCCCCCCAAAAGTTTCCAGAATCTATCGAATATCCCCCCCCCCTCTGCACAACATATATTTATGACATCCTATTTAAGCAGAGGACATTAAAATAATTTGGGTTAATTATTTTAAGTTACATTGCTTTCAAACTTTAAACATTTTCCTGACTAAAAGTTATAATATTAATTACTTAAAAATTATTATTTTTATTAAACTTTGATTTTATTAGTCGTCAGTTATTTCCGGAACATCGTCTGGGGAAAGATGACGAGTGTAGCCTTTTACCATTCTTGAGCCTTGGCCCGAAAACTCGAGGCATTTCGTCTTATCACAAATACTAAAATACGTAAACGAGGACATTAGGTAGCTACCTCCAAAAAAGTCAATATTTCCTTCTATCATAAGCTTCACTCCAACCGTTCACTAAACCACTGTCATCATAATCATAATCAATTAATCGTAAACACCCATCACATGTAGGCCTATACAGCAGGCAACTTGACAACATTATGTCAACATAACAACACCCACAACAACTGACCCTGCCACTGTCCACTATCCCAAGTTTTTCCCACTTACAAAAAGCACTAAAATTCTGAATTTTTGTGAGTTCATTCCACATTACGTAGCTGGTCGATAATTTAGTGGACTAAATTAAGAATTATTTCATTCTTTTTTGGCGAAAATATGTCATTCTGTCATGAAGCTGTTATTACTGCATTTTTAAATTGAAGTTTTACAATTTTTACAATCCCCTGCTCCTAAACATTTAAAAACTTTTTAACGCCTCCCTCGCTCCTAGAAATAATCTTTAAAACTTCAACGCGATATTGGGGAACAATTAATTTTGCTAATGGATGACCTTTTGCTTTAACCCTTTTAAGGCCGACGGCCGCAATAGGCCCCCGTGGTAAAAAGTACGTTCAAGGCCGGCGGCCGTAATAGGCCCCCGTGGCAAAAACTACGTTCGCGGCCGACGGCCGTAATAGGCACCCGTCCACTTTTCCCCCTTTACTGGCTGGTTGTGTTTTCCAAAGGCCCCTAAACTTGATATTCCCTTGTAGAGGGACATCTGGGCTTCATGAATAATGGCAAATACTGCCATTTAAGCCTAAATTTCCTAGTTGTCTGTATAGGTTTTCATGTCATGATCGTCTGCTGGCCATGTGATGATTTTGTTGCTGTTTAATTATCGTGTTTTGTTGGTTATGTGATGAGGTTATTGTTTTAATCGACCAAATATCATTTATTAAATGAGTTGTGTGTGCTTGACTTGTGTTTTCAATGAAGAATAAGCAAAAGAAGTCGAGATAAATGAGCTGTAAGCGAAATCACCCTCCTGTATGCAAATAACATGGCGTCAACCATTTAGGCCTAAAACAGCGAAGTGTCAATTTTTACATTAT
Source organism: Flexamia atlantica (assembly GCA_035578135.1). Lineage (NCBI taxonomy): Eukaryota > Metazoa > Arthropoda > Insecta > Hemiptera > Cicadellidae > Flexamia > Flexamia atlantica. The sequence goes on along the minus strand of JAQJVK010000007.1, from coordinate 49,968,792 downwards.
CCCTTATAGTTCTGTTATTAATTAAGGTAGGTACTTCAAAATTGGCATACTTCCTGTAAATAAGTTTTACTTTATAGTTATAAATGGTTTTTGGATGTAAAACAAAGTTGTATATTTTTTATATGCCGTCAAAGTGGAAAAATATAAATTAGCTCATTAAAATTTTCTTACATATATCCGTAAACAAAATTTCTTCCTAATAATTTCATAATATATTCTAATGCATTTTAAAGCCCATTTAATTAGGAACAATTTAAAAAAAGAATTATGAGTATCTGATAAAAATTGTGGAAATTATAGCCCTTTAACTAAAACTATGCACAGCACATAAGAAATGGCTTGGCCTTTTTCGCAAGTACCACAGTTTGGGAGCTGGCCTTTTTCGCAAGTACCACAGTTTGGGAGCTGGCCTTAAAAGGGCTAACACCATTTTTACTTTTCCCCCCTAAAATGTGATGGTTCTTTTCAAAGTCTCCCTCTAGAAATAACCTGTGAAACGTCAAGGCTATATGGAAGGGGGGATAATTCATTTTGCTATTAGTTGACTGATTGAAGTTTGAGTTGTATTACAATTTTTTCATTTTCTTCCTAAAAAGGACCTGTTCATTTAAACACACCCACCCCCCCCCCCCCAAAAAAAAAATCTTTATAACGTCAAAGCTATATTGAGGGGGAATCATTAAGTTGCTATTAGGTGACCGATTGAAGACTTTGTTGTGTTACCATTTTTCAATTTCCCCGCTAAAAAGTAACTGTCCATTTCAACGCAACCTTCCTCCCTAAAAATAATCTTAAAACGTCAATGCTGTATTGGGGGTAATCGTTCATTTTGCTATTATATATGACTGAATGTAGATTTTGTTGTGTTGTCACTTTTACATTTCCCTGGTAAAAAGTAATTACTGTATACATTTCAATGCACCCTCCCTCCTCAAAATAAGTTTTAAATGGTCAAGGCTATATTGGGGGGAATTATTAATTTTACTTTTTCAAAGTCAAATATCCTTTATTGCCATCAAACATAATAACATGCATTGGCTTGCATCAAAACTAAAATAATAATACAACAAAATGATATTACTTGCTTAATAATTACCCTCAATAAATTATTTTACAGAGTAAAAGCATTTTTCATTTAAAAATCCCTTCAGTTTCCTTTTAAAAATAACAAAGTCAGCTTCATACATGAGAAAATCAGGGAGGGCGTTAAAAAGTGCAATGGCGTTATAGAAGGTATGGTGCTTGAAAAAGGAAGTAGCATGGCGGGAAATATTTAGTTTAGAGGTATTTCTGAGGCAATATGTAGACTGTGGGACAAGAGGTCAGAAAATGCTATGGTTTTGTTTTAAAAAAATCAATGTTTGAAAAATGTAAATACCAGGAAATGTAAGAATATTGAAGTCCTTAAAATAAGGTTTGCATGACTCTCTTTGACGAATGCCAGCGATAATTCTGACGGCCTTTTTTTGAAGAACAAAAATGTGTTTAGTTTTTGATGTTTCTGATCCCCAAATTGAAACAGCATATGGAAGATAGGGGATAACTAAAGCATAGTACGCCGAAAGAAGAACTGTTACGTTCGTAAAGGTTCACAGCCTACGGAGCACAAAAATACTGGAACAAATCTTTCGTGCAACATTTTGAATGTGGATGGAGAAATTCAGATTGCGGTCAATATGCAGGCCCAAAAACTTCACTACGTTTTCAGAACAGACTTCAGCATAATCAATCATAATTCTAAGATCTTCAGAGTGTTTTGATGTGATTGAGAAATTAAGCAACGTTGTTTTCTTGGCGTTGACAAAAAGACCGTTCTCTCGAAACCATTGAACTACAGAATTTGACTCCATAAAGACCTTCACCTCCATGTCTTCCCGACATCGATCATCGATGACAATTGACGTGTCGTCAGCAAATAAGCACAAATGAGCACTTTTGATACAACTCTTCAAATCATGGATAAACAAAATGAACAAAAGTGGCCCTAATATGGAGCCTTGCGGTACACCCGCCTTAACATTCTGAATATCAGAAGAGAACCGTTAAAACATATTTTCATCTCTGTACGGTATTTCAACAGCCTGTCTGCGATTTGATAAGTAGGATGAAAACCATTAATTACCCACACCTCAAACACCAATGCTTTCAAATTTCCCCAACAGAAGGCTATGTGAAACCACATCGAAAGCCTTGCGGAGGTCAAAGGAAACACCAGATGCGGACCCACCACGATCAAGAGCGTTCACCACATTATCCAAGAGCATAAACATTGCATTGACAGTAGAGCTTCCCTTCACAAACCCAAACTGGTTGTCAAACAAAACACTGGATTCTATGAAAGACCACAGTCTCATTGAGACAGCCTTTTCAAAAATCTTAGAGAGTGTTGATGCGATTGAAATTGGTCTGAAGTTATCCAGAACGTCAACTCTACCCTTTTTGTGTAAAGGTTTTACAACTGATAACTTTAAACAATCAGGAAACACTCCACTTACAAACGACTGATTGATTAAATGAACAAGTGGCTTGATGAAATGTTGACTGCACATTTTAAGAAGTTTAGATGATACATTATCATAGCCTGAAGATGTCTTGGGTTTTAGAGACTTGATAATGTCAGCTACCTCTTCATCAGAAACAGGAGTTAAAAACAAAGATGACCTACAGCTGGCTTGCTGGCAAGTAGGAAAACTAATGGATGCAGGCAAGCCACTATTAGACACACTAACAAAGAAGTTATTGAAGATGTTAGAAACAAGTTTCGGATCACTGACATCAGCACCATTCTCATCCCTGATCAATTCAGGAAAGTTCAAAGAAAAGTTTTTCTTGCCTCGATTCTCGTTTACAATATCCCACACACTTTTAACTTTATTCGAAGAGTTTTCAATAATGTTGAGCACTTTAGATGACTTTGCGGCACTAATGCTATCTCTGTATTCCCTCTTCAAAGACAAATAATGTTGTCTCCTCGCATCAGAAGCAGCTATATCTTTTGTAAAACAGTACCACTGAAAAACCAGTTCTTTGAGTCTCAATTGATCATTACTCAAAACCACTTTAGAGTGTGGAACACGTTTACGAATCCTGATTTTCCTCTCTGGAAATGCTTGTTCAAAATAAAAACACAAGGTGGATTCAAAAAGATTCATTTTTTCATTCAGTGTACCTGCTTCAAAAACATGGGACCATGATTCTTTTCCAAGCAAATATTTGAATACACGCACATTGTCATCGGAAAACGATCGCTTAAATAAATATTGAGGTTGATGAAAACCTACAGGGCTCGACAACTTTACAACTGCCACTTGCGCATGATGGTCAGACAAGGCCGTAATTAGAACTGAGCAACTGAATAAATCGTCCAGAAGATCAGTATATACACGATCAATCAACGACTTGGAATTCTTGAATTCTCTAATGTATGACGATATCTTATTTCTCAAATCATAAGAAGCCATCATATATAACAAGCTGTCAACTTTATTGCCAGCAACTGATAAATCGACAAGTACCAAAGCAAGTGTACCAAAGCAAATTTGCATTTCCCCCTAGAAGTAGTTGAGTATTTTATCGATAGGAAACAGGACAGGTTGAAAGAATTAATTTGTTTTTGTTTGTTTGGAGAGAGTCTCGTGGACTGAGCCAGTTCGGTTGCTTGCGTGCCGCGGCCGCCACGGAAGAAACAAGTGTACAGGAACGCTGACGGTATACACTGGACAGTCGTGCCGTGCGGGCATGTCCATGTTGTATATTCCTATTTCGTACATTGAAAATAATAATTTTAATTTATATACAAATTTAAATAGAGTAGCAATTAATTTATTTTTGACGATTTATTGGTAAAAATTAGTAGCAGTACGTTTTACCCGTACAGTAAACAAAACAAAAAAAATCCCCCCCCAAAAATTCTATGACGCCATTGGCGTCATAATCCCCCCCTGTAGGCACCCCTGGTAACCACTGCCGTTTTTAACAACAGTTTTAAAAAATAGATGGCATGCTTAGCTGTATTTTATTGATTGATGAAGTGAGGCATTTCGTAATGCCAAACATTCTAATATCAGATCTTTAGAAACATCTATGCACCTACATCTATGCTTCTATGCATACATCTATGCATCTATGGTTTTTTATGGCATTTATGTTTTTTTTCATTCTGGGCCAAATGTAGGGAGGAAGCAACCACCTACCTGACTGTGGATTTCTTGGATAGTGTGGAAGATTTTAAAAAATCTAAAAAGAAGCATGCTCCAGTTAACTCATAAGATATACCATACTTGATTCATCGTTTATTGCTGCTGTGTTTTTGTGTGAGCTGTCTATTTGTGTTTTTTTGCGTGATTATGAGGGAATCTCAGTATCAGTTTGAAATTTATTTTTCCAGTACTTTTTAAAATTATTTTTGTCACTTGTATAAGCTAATTTTGGGATCCATAGCACTCCCATGTTTTAACATGCACTGATGTATTAACTGTGATTATTGTGTCATGAGGTTTTAGTGTTTATGTTAAAGAGTTGACCCGGTGGTACTGCTGTTTTTTTTTTTAAATTTGCCAATGCTGTAAGCCTGAGAGACAACAAATTAATTCTTATTCTTATACCTGCATACTTATTCTCCAAGATGAGAAGAAAAAAATAGGTAGCCCCGTAACTAACGTTTGTTCTTGTGACGTATTCACGTCTACTTCCAGCAGTGAATTCTTAACTACAATTGAAGGAAAAGCAATTTGATGACGTACCTACGTCTATATCAGCTGGTCAGTGATGACGGGGTAAAATGGAACCACCTGGTTTTATTCTATTCATCTTGCTTATTCCCCATGTTATTCTTACACAGACTACACAAACTACAGACCCATTTCTTTAATATCCTCTTTTGCCAAAATTTATGAAAGAGTAATGAGTCTGCAACTTACCAAATTTCTTGAGGAGAATAATATTTTTCATGATGAACAGTTTGGTTTTAGGCGTGAAAAATCTGTTGTAACAGCAGCAACTGATTTTATTGAGTCTGTAATAAACTCCATTGACAAAAAAGAATTGGTTGTTGGTATCTTCATGGATATGACCAAAGCTTTTGACAGTGTCTCCCATGATACACTATTAAATAAATAAGCTATCAAACATTGGTGTTAGTGACCTAGGTCTAAAATGGTTCAAATGATATCTTGTAGGCAGAAAGCAATTTGTAGATATTACCTATATTAATGATTTTAACTATTTAACCTCAGCAGTATCAAGCACAAACATAATTAAATATGGAGTACCCCAGGGTTCTATCTTAGGTCCTTTATTGTTTTTGGTATACTTGACAGATTTGCCAAAAATTGTTGATTCCCCCAATAAAGTATGCCTCTATGCAGATGACCTAAATTTTAAAATTGCAGGGAAATCAGTTCCTGAAGTAGAAATAACTTCTTTCATTAACTTGTCTCGAACCTCACAATTTCTACAAGACATAAATTTGCTTCCTAATCCCCAGAAAACTAAATACATTCAATTTTCAAGCAGTAAAAATCATATTAACAAAAATTATAACATTTTCATGGATATAAACCTATTGGAAGAGGTGGATTCCTTAAAATGTTTAGGCCTCACCAAAGATAAGCAATTAAACTGGAATGAACACGTCAATCTTGTCATTTCAAGGATTAGTTCTGGGTTATATGCTTTAAGACAAATGGTCAAACTAACTAGTATTGAAATTTTAAAACAGGTCTACTTTGCTTTCATAGAGTCACATATAGCTTTTGGTTTATCTTTATATGGAGCAACATCTTCAAGTAATCTGAATCAAATTCTAATTTTGCAAAAAAAAGCTATCAGGATAATATTGAAGTTAGGCTATCTAGATTCTGTGAAAGAACATTTCAAATCTTTAAGATTTTTAACCGTTCACGGATTGTATATTTTTCAAGTAATTCTTCATGTAAAAAGGAATTTGGAACAACTACCCATGTTAGGAACTCCTCATAACTACAATAAAAGAAAAAGTAATCTGCTGGCCTTTGACCGACACAGATTAGAATTGTACAAAAAGAAACCAATTTATGCAGGGATAATTTTTTTTAATTATTTGCCATTGGATCTAAAAGAGATAAGTAGCCTCAGCATTTTCAAGAAAAAACTTAAAAGATTTTTAGTAGCAAAAGCTATTTACTCATTTGAAGGCAGTGGAAGTAAGTCTGCCTTTACTTCCACTGAAGTACTTACAGTGGAAGTAAAGGCAGAATTATATGCCGACAGTCAAGGACGAGGATTGCCTGAAATTATTGGTTCATGTAGCAATTGGAGAGTGAAAGTAAGTGGAACAGTCAAGCCTGGTGGAACCATGCAACAAATATGCAGGAAAGCATCCAAATCTCTAAATTCACCTCTTATTCTACTGGCTGGGACTAACGATTTAGCAAAGAAGAACTCCCAGGAAATATATAAAAATGTGGAAGGCGAACTTAAAGCACTAAGTAAAGCAAGGCCAGTCTGCATTACTACCGTCCCTCCTCGCTTTGATGTAAGTCCAAACGATCCAATTCACTATGAGATTGCTTTGGTGAACAATTATATTAGGGAAATGGTTGTCAGAATTGATCAAGTACATCTTATTGATCTTGATGTCTTTGACCGAAAACATTTTTCTAGGCATGGCATGCATCTGAATGCAAAAGGAAAAACAAAGTTGGCATTCTCAATCATTGACTTTTTAAACACCCTGCAACCAAGCTCAAGTGAGCCTCAAATAAAAGTAATTGAATCCCACATGAATCATGTAATAAATAAAGCTGGAAGTGACAAGCATGCCGCTTTTGCTCACTGTATTTCACGTGACCTTGGGAGTGAGAGATGTATGACCGCCGGTGTTGCAAAAAGCTTCAAACAAAACTTTGGGAAACCGTTGCTTTCTGACTGCATAAACTCACATTTAACATGTCAAAGATCAAATAAAGGTGCTTTTGTTTATGGACTGGCTACTAAAAATAAGTTTTATGCGAAGCCGACAATATTTGACTACCAGCTTGCTTTTGATCAGCTAACACAAGATTTCAAGAAAAAAAGGTTAAAAACATTATATTGTTCACCAATGGGGTGTGTCAGGGACCTGATTCCCCCTTGCATTTTTATTGAAAATATAAAAAAATTTCAAAGGCTCACAGGTGCTGTTGTAAATGTAATAGTGTTCGAAGAAAGGTCCTCAAGAACCCTAAGAAATGGTCATCCTTACGATGAATTTGTAAACATACTTTTCCAATCTCTGCATGTCCCAGGGCAATCTCAATCTCATTGTTTTATGATGCAAGACACCTGCTTAAATAAATCTGCTGATCCTGTCTTCAATGACACTGCAAACTCCACTTCTCCGACTACCGAGTTGCTGCCAATGCTGCCTGCTGACAACTCCAAATCTTTACTGACGAAGTCAACGCTTTGTGAAGGGGTTACAGTGTCTCTGGGAGTTCTCACATACAGTGAGACTCTAAAGCAGAGTAATGGTGGTGGTGTGGGCAGTGGTGTGATTAGTTCAACAAGTGGAAATAAAGAAGTTTGTAAAACAAATGCCATTGTAAAATGTAATGTTAAAAATAATACCATTGTAAATAGTAATGTGTTAGGCAAACAGATGGATGAAGTTTTTTTAGAAATAATATAGCTAAACATAAAATAGACGCTTCAAAAAGTAGGAACGATAGGTATTGCACTGTAATAAATGACACTGAAATCAAACGAAATAAGGGAATTCAAGAATACTTAAATATTTTACGGTTAATATCCAAAGTATTAGGAACAAAATTTTAGAATTAGAACACTTTTGTGCCATTGAACAAGTGCATGTAATTTGTATCTCTGAGCATTGGTTAAGAGAGCATGAAGTTGAATTTTTTGTTCCTGAAAATTTTATTGCTGCAGATGTTATGTGTAGGAAAGATATAAAAAATGGTGGGGCTGGAATATTGTTAAGAAAGGGGCTTAAATTTATTAGAATAGATGTTACGTCATTTTGCATTGAACTTCATTGTGAATTTAGCTGCATTAAAATAGTGGATTGTGATCTTTTAATTTTAAGTGTATATAGATCTCCTAGTGGTGATGTTGGTTTGTTTATGGACAATTTTGAACTTGTTGTAAAAAAACTTTTTAAGTCATGTAAATTCATAGTTATAGCAGGTGATTTTAATATTGAAATGATATTAATGGAAAAACAATCATCAATTGATTTTGCAAATTTGTTAAGAGGTCTAAATTTAATGTGTGCTAATAAAAAACCTACAAGGGGAAAATCTTGTTTAGATAATATTATTGTAAATTTTTCAACAGATATTTATAAAATAAAAACAGCAGAAGGATGTTTTGCAGACCACAGTCCTTTAATTTTAAATCTTTCTCAGAAAACTACAAAACAATCATCTAATAATTCAAATGAAGTAACAAAACAAATGATGCGAAGGCAAAATGAAAACAATATCAATGTGTTCATAGATCATTTAATACAAGAGAAATGGTATATGATAACTGACTATGAAATGGGAAAAATCAATGAACAATTACTATTTGATAAATTTTTTAGAAGTTTTATATTATTATGGCATTTTAGTTCCCCACTAGTTAAGTGTAAAGCAAACAACAAACAAAAGAAAGGTAAACTTAATTGGTATAATGAAAACTTAAGGAAACTGAGGGAAAAAATGATTGCTCAGTACACTGTTTATAAGAGCCTACTCAACTGTAATTCAAGTAATTTAGAAAATGCATATAGAACATACATTAACAGTAAAAGGGTTTACAATCATGAAATCAAATTAGCGAAAAAACAAGCTTTTGAAAATTATATAGAAAAGGCCCCCAACAAATGCAAGGCTGCGTGGGAAGTGATCTCCCATGAACATTCCCCTACATCAACTAAATCTGAGATTTTGGATGCCAACAATCTAAATAATTATTTTGTTGAATGTATTCATGAGTTGGGAGATAATATTCCTCACACCAACACAACTGCGCTTGAATTGCTGGGGACTCCCTCTGTAGGACACCTGAACTTCCAATGGAGGGAGGTAACATGGCAGGAGGTTGAAGCTGGTGTGGCTAACCTTTCAAATTCAAAATCCATGGACTATTATTGGCTTTCCAATTATATCATCAAACAAATAAATCATTTGATAAGTAGGCCACTGGCTTTTTGTATAAGTAGATGTTTAAAAATTGGATACTTTTCAGATTTTCTCAAAATTTCTAAAATTATTCCAATATATAAAAAAGGCGATAAACCCTTCCTAGTAACTATCGACCCATTTCAATAGTGCCAATTTTTTCTAAAATTATTGAATGTCTTATGTATAATCAGATTAGGGAATATTTTGAGAACAATAACTTATTGACAGATTCTCAATTTGGGTTTCGGGAGGGGAGATCAACTACATCGGCAGTTTTGGAAGTAATTAATACGTCCTTGAATGCATTTAAAAACAAAGAGACTGTTTCATTAACTCTGTTTGATCTTACAAAGGCTTTCGATTCTATACCTTTTGATATCTTACTCAATAAAATTGAATTATATGGAATTAAAGGGGAGTCACTTAATCTTATTAAATCATATTTAACCAATAGAAAACAGTATGTATCTGTTGGAGGCAATCAGTCTGATTTAAGGTTGGTTGAAACAGGTGTTCCACAGGGCTCAGTTTTGGGTCCTTTCTTGTTTCTAATTTCGATAAATGACCTGCCAGAGAATATTTTTGTAAATTCTGTCATTTATGCTGACGATACAACCTTGATTGCGACACATAAGGATATCCATGAACTTAATGTAATTACTGATGAATCAATAAATTTAGCACTTAATTGGTTTTCTGCAAATAAATTGATGTGTAATCAAGATAAAACACAAAAAATTCTTTTAAGTCTATCCCCAGTTGTCAATGAATTTAAATCTGTTAAATTATTAGGTTTCCAAATTGATTCAAAATTAAATTGGCAAGATCATATAGAAATAACGTGTAAAAAAATTTCCAGAGTAAATTATCTAATCTGGAAACTAAAAGAATTTGTTAGCAATGAATACCTACGGATTACTTATTTTGCTTTCTTCCAATCTCATATTTCTTATGGTAAAATGCTATGGGGTCACTCCTCACATGCCCATAAAATTCTCTTATTGCAAAAAAAAGTGATTAGAACAATTTGTGGGGCTGGGCCTGTGGATAGCTGTCGACCTCTCTTTGTCAACCTGAGAATTTTGACTGTAATAAATCTATATATTTTCCATGTACTCCTAGATACTAAAGCTAATCTCCATAACTTCACTCGCAGAGAGAGTATTCATTCCTATAATACAAGAGGCAAGTCAAGTTTAAATATCCCTACCCATAGATTAACCAAGACATATAATTGCCATAAAATAAATAGCATAAAATTTTTTAATAAATTGGGTACAGCAGCAAAATTGGTTTCATTCAATAGATTTAAAGGAAAAACATTTGAGTGGCTCATCAACAACCCATATTACTGTATATCAGAGTTTTTAATGTCTAATATTAATATTGATTTTTAAGTTTAGAACACATTGTATTGTATTTTAGTTTTAATTTATTTTGACTATGTCTATTCCTTGTAAAAAGGTCAACGACAATAAAGTTCTTGATTCTTGATTCTTGAGGAATTCTTTGAAAATTCTTAGTTTTCTCCTTATTGTTTATTTTATCTGTAATTCTCATCATATATTGTAATGTATTGTATATATTTGTTTTTTTTTTTATCAACCAATTTAATGTATGTAAGGAACTTTATTTTGTTTAAGTCGTATGAGCCAATTATGTTTTATTGTTAGAGCTGTATTATGTTGACGCCATTCTTGTACACTTGTACTCTATTGAATAAAGATATTATGAAATGAAATGAAATGAAACTACAAAAACATTTTTATCTCAATTATGTCGGATTGAATATGCTTTTAAGCATTTGAAATTCGCTGAGAATTCAGGTCTGCTGCTCTGGGGTAACTCATTAAATAAAATCTAAAACCAACTTTTCCCCTTATTTTGCAGGCGGCTCATAAAAAAGTAATGCCTTTTTAAGGGAGTGGGAAGTATTTAAATTTGCTTTGGACTAATTGAATCACCTCAATGGTTCTACAATATACCTTAATAACTGTAAACAAAAACTTAAAACTATATTTTTTAGTTTTACTCCATTCTACCCTTCAAAAAAACTTCTCGTCTGAGAGACGTCATTAGGTTAGTTTTATGATGCATAGTAGTCAAGGGTTAAAATGTCTCTGCCATACTTTAAGCTGGAATTTAAAATCTGTTTCGCTTATTTCGTCTTGATTTCACACTGTTAGCAAACGTAGGAACAACAATAATGCGTGTTCTGGTTTAATACCTGGTATCAAGTGATCGTTTGAGTCCTTAAAAAGGCGATTGGCTTTGACCTTCAAAAGGTCATCTTCAGGCGAACGTCGTCTTCATCTTGTTGTTATGAACACGTCAATATTTTAAAAAACATTGAGACTTGAAAAACATTTAAACACTTACACACATGACGATAAAAATGGCCAAAACAATTTACAGCAATCATTGACACGGCGGGCGGCGCAGAGGTAGAGACAAGACTTCCACGCTGCCCGCCGCGTCAACGATCGTTGAAAGTTGTTTAAGTGAGTTAAGTGTTTAAATGTTTTTAAGTCTCAATGTTTTTTAAAATATCGACGTGTTCGTAAGAACGAGAAGAAGACAACGTTCGCCTGAAGATGATCTTTTGAAGGTCGAAACCGGTCGCTTTTTTTAAGGACTCAAAGAATCACTTGAGAACAGGTATTTAAACCAGAACATGTATTGATCAGTGATTCGAAGGCTTAACCATAATGAAGCAACAATAATGCATCATTATTAACTGTCGCAGCTGCAGAACATAGCCAACAGCCCACCGATGCGGTCGATGCGGGCCCCGCAGTACACGGCGGCTCGCTCCCCCGTCATGCGAGAGGCCCCCGCCGAGCCGCCCCGCCACGCCTCCGTCACGCCCACCGCCCACGCCCCGCCACAGCACTATGTGTATCGGTTCCCATTTCCTGGTCAGTATCACTGTTTGATATGAGACAAACCGGGTGTCCGTAAAAGAACTCCCTACTTGTGGTGACCTCTAAATTGTAATTTATAAATCATATTGACTCAAATTATGTATCAAATGATAGGTAAACTCACTAAGTTTTTCTTATAAGCCAGAAATTTTTTATGAATGTCACTTAGGGCTCATGGCAAACATAAAACAAAAATCAAAATTTCCCTGTGCTCCAGTAGTGCATTGAAAATCACGTTTTAATGAGTTTTTTTTAGATATAACATTTATTTTGAAAACTATGCATCCTATAGAAACCTCTGAGCTTATAACATTAAAGGAAATGAATTTTTTCCTACAGTTTGGGTGATTTTGCAGGTTTGTAGCTTTTTGGATCCTGAGAAATGTTTTGGAAATGACTAAATTGTTTTTTTTTTGTGTTGTTTGTGCCATACTGCTTAGGTTGGAAAAACCCAAAATTTTTACTTTTGCCAAATTAAAGGGAAAATCACTGAGTTTTTGGCAAAAGTAAGAGGTTTTAAACATAAACTGAGAGGTTTATGTAGGATACTTAATTTTCAAGATAACTGTTAAATCTAAAAAAAAACTCATTAAAATGTAATTCTTAATGCACTACTGGCGCACAGGGAAAATTTCATTTTTTGTCTTATGTTTGCCATGAGCCCAAAGTGACATTCATCAAAAATATGCGGCTTGTAACAAAACGTGGTGAATTTACCTATCATTTGATTTATAATTTGAGTCAACATGAATTATAATTTACAATTTAGAGGTCATCAGAAGTAGGGAGTTCTTTTACGGAAACCCGGTATTAATGAATTAAAACCACTTTTAGGTGAAGGACCAGTCCAAATAGGACGATTTTAAATTGAAAAATATTGTATGAAATCTTAGTTGATGATCAATTGAGTATCTGTAGAGTATTGTCCAGACGGTATGGGGAAAATGGCAAACCAGAGTCCGGCAAGCCAAGTCGCTTCTTACTTCCACTGGGCTGGAACGATGCAATGTCTTCGTTCTTGAAGTCACCAACTCAATCGTATCACACTTGAAAAGTTTATGAGTGTTTCTGTGTGGCCACTAATTGCGTGGAAGACGCATTAGTCGCAATAGTCGATCGACCCGCACTGGACACTTGATACATAATTTGTCACTAGTCAGGGTTTAAAAATTGTACTTAAAATAATTAATACAGGGGCAAAACGTGCTCATTAAGTGGTACACCAGGGTACCAAGGAAACAAATACATCTTATTTTAAATATTATAAAGAAAATAAGAGGTGGCTGGTACTAGTGACTATGGAACTGGCTGAGATACTGTTGCAGGATTTGGATATTTAAAATCAGAATTTGGCCGGCAAGCGGCTGAAGATAAGGAAACAATGAAGACAAGTGAACGAATGAGGTTTTATGATTTGACATCTATTGCGTTCATGTTTGAAGGCTTGATTTTTAATTAAAAGAAAAATAAGCTAAAATATTTTGAATTGTTCATTCAAAGTCCAATATTATTCACTGAATAGGTAACAATGACGTTTTTTATTAATGTTGATTATTCCTTCAAAGCTGATGATGTTAAAAATAGGTTAATAGTACCTCAGTCTTCAACTTAGGTAAACCCAATGAATGGATTTCTGGCGTTTCAAAAACACCAGGTTGCCATTCGCTAGTCGAATTTCAAGTCAACGTTCACCTATTGGTCAATACATGGTTAAGTGCACTTTTAATGTTTATTTCGTTTGTTGTAGTATTTGACTTGTTTGTGTTTTCAATACTGTAGAATCTTGGTTAAACGACACTCAATAGCACAACAACCTCTAAACTACATTTACTTTAAAAATCCCCCACTAACCTTTATAACTCGACAGTTCATGGTCAAACAATCTCGATAATACGGCTTTTCCCCAATTGACGTGGTAGCTCTGAACATCCATAACACGACATTTTTAGGAATCAACCTCGATGAGGCGATCCCAAATTTCTTTTTGCACAGTTCTCACACTTTTATGGGCAATGGTTCTGACAAAGAGCGAATCTCCAGAACTGATATTTTGGCGTGCTCAACGAACATTCGTCCGCATACAAGTCATTCCCAACTTGGAACCCCGCTCTCCCTTCCCACCCTTTTAAGTCATCTTTGACAAATGATAGGTCAGTCTTGTGTTCGTTGTTGAAACAAATAGGTGATTAATAATTATGTTGATATTTTTGTTAATATGCCTTGTGTTGGTGTTGCCTGAAGAGAACAGTGTCTGAAAAACCACTGACTGTTGATTTTAATCGCATAAGGCCGGTTTACATTGGTCGAGTCACTTGGCCGAGTTGCTAGGATCAGCTGATTCCCATGGTTTATAGTTGTCATCTGGCCCGCCACTCTACTCACCCTCTTACTCGACCAATGTAAACCGAGTGAGAAAAGTAGGCGAAAAATGTCCAGCAAAAAATATATTGGATTTAATGCTAAAGAATTCAATATTCTGTTATCTACAATCCACCCAATTTTGAAAAATTTGTCATACATTTCTATTTATTATTGATAAAACCAATTTTGCTAACTTATTTATTAGAATAGAATAATATGTTCGCTGCCATGGACGTTCTGGAACGTCAAGGTGGCACGGCACCAAGAGCTGGTGACATTCCGGAATGGTTCTGTACATTGTTGTTTTAATGTTGCCATGGACACTCAGCTTCTCGGGAACACTCAATAAGTGTTTGCCGCTTGTGAGGACGCACTTATCCCAAACTTTTTACAATATTAGTTTTTAGGTAGTGTTTTTTTTTTCACTTATAGAGTTTTCATTTTTGTAGCGTTCATTTCAGCATATGCCAACATATAAGAATTTTATTTGTGAACGTGTTGAAATGAACTTGTAACCAAAGTTTTAGTGAGGGCCTTCCAAAATACATTTACGATAAAGGTTTTGGAGACATTTCAGTAACCTTGATGACACGACTGTTGCCAAAACAACCTTGATATCACAACCGTCAGTAAGAAGAGACCCATGATAAGAAGACTGTTTTAATCTTCTTGAAAATCATCTTATCAAGTTATACTGTGATTTGAACAGACTAATTAATGACCAAGTTTAGTGTTTTTAAATTCGACTTGAAGATAGGAACCTGATGTTTCTGAAACTGCAGCATTATTGTTATCAGAAAAAATCTTAAGGCTTTTTTAATAACTTTTTAACTTTATTATTAAAAAGGCACACAGAACTATATTTGTTTTGAACTATGTTTTCAGCAAACGAGTACCTCCTTATGAACAACAATCGTGCGGCATTCTCGTCTCCACCTGCTTCCTCTCGGCTCCCTCCATCCATCCCCTACCCCAACACACGGCGCAACAATAGGTGAGTGAATACAGCAAAAGGGGTCTTTTCCAATATGTCCCATAAGTTCACAATTTGTCTTTAGCTTCCTGGTGTTTATCGCCTACAAGTTTCTCCAATATGTCCCATATGTTCACAATTGGTCTGTAGCCTTCTGATGTTTATCGCCTACAAGTTTATCGCATTCAAACGGTTAATGTTTTTGTTTTTGTTAAAAAAACCTCAACTGTCCGTCGCCATGGATCAATAAGCCTGTGCGGCGATCTAAAGACAGCGAGGTACTGTAGCGGCAGTAGTCACATAGGCCAGCCAGAGGTGACCACGATGATTGAACAGGAGTCACCCGCCGCTGGGATCGAACCAGCGACGTTTGAAATGTGAAGCTAGCGCTTTACCTCTGAGCTACGGCCTTGCTGTAGTTTTACTACAGACTAACCTCACATACTGCAGACTATTGCTGCTTAATTACAACAATTAAATTACTGTGATACTCAAAACATTTTAAGGCAGGTTATTAGCTCATTTAATTAAAGCGTTTTGATATTGGTCTAGGTTAGGTAAGCTTAGGGCAGAATAAGTTAGTTGAAATAGGTTAGGAAGGAGACCTGCCATATTAGAGCTGGTTGAGTTCTTGGAATGGCAGCGTACTATCTCCCGTAATTGATGGAAAAATGGCACCCACGAGGGGGCTATCTCCCGCAAAAATGGTGGAAAATGGTGAGGTACAATTTTAATTTTTAAATCGACAACGAACAATTTCCTTGAATCAAGAATGCCAAATACAGTTAAAGTAAAAATTAATGAAAATAATAATTTTGACGCTATAGCAAAAGAATTGAAAATGAATACTAAAATACTAGAATGACTAGCTTCCTAATCACCTTTGTTGTTCCTTGTCTGTCTGCAAAACTTCTCTCCAACAGAGCTTGGAAATCCAGCTAGGTCCAAGCCCTGAAGGATCATTCTTACTTGACCATCTGGGAGGGAATGAGGGACTCTTACCTGCAGGGCCTGATTAAGAGGTGTGGCGCCCCCTCTCTCCCCTTCAGCCCCTCCCCCCACCATGCCTATATGAGGGTTATGTATTGTATATATATCATGAAATTACAATATTAATTCCTCCATTACTAATCCTTAAAAACACATTAAACTTTGAAACTAACTAAACACTTCAACCAAAAACTACGGTCATTGCATAAAAAGATGCACAAAAAATAATATGTAAGTCTAGTTTAATCAGTTACATGTTCAAGGAAAAGACACTGCTGCATGTGACGCTTTATTATTCACCTTACCTCTCGTAACTTACACACTCACTGCTTTTTTTTCTGCCACATCTGACTTAGATAGTGATTCATAATAGCAGGCTCAGACTTCTTAAATGTACCTGTAGGTTTAGCAAAAAACGTCACGCATAAGCGCATCCTCATGCTCATTACGTTCCCACACCCTTTTATGGTATTCTGAACCACTTGGTTTCTTCTTTTCACTCATAGCAGTATGGATTCTACCACTGCAAGATACGAGACTGTGAAGTCTTAACATTATCAAAGCAAGTAATAATCCAGAAGACATTTTACTGACAATATGATCAATATGTTTTTCCCAACTTAGATTTTTATCAATTATAAGACCAAAAAATTTTATATGTTATACCTGCTGCAATTTATAATCTTCTAAGATTATGTCTGGCTTTAATATGTTTTTGTTTTAACTTCTTGATTAGCATGATACTTGTTGTTGTATTCATGGGCGGATTTAGGTCTTAATTTTTGGGGGTGCCAGGTCATATCACTTATGAAGTAATGAAAGCTCAAATTTATACATAAAACTCCCATTCAAGTAGTCTGTTTGCAGGCATACTCCAAAAAATATCTGTTTATTTTACTTGACAACAACCCTATTGTATTTTATGTAATAGCTTATTCAAAGTTATGTCGAAAATTGATTCCGTTTTTCTGCCAAACAAACCAGCGAAAATCAGGGGGTGCCGGGCACCCTCTGGCACCCCCAGAAATTTTCCCATGGTTGTATTTACTGGATGTAAATAGAAAACGTCCTACAACACTTAAAAATATATTTACACTTAAACTGTATTTACATACAAGTTGGTAAACGTACAAAAATGGTGGAAAATGGCGATCGATTTCGGTTGGTTGTTTTGTTTGGTTGTGAGTCTGACGTTGTGTGTGCAGGCCGCGCACGGTGGGCCGCTGCGTGTTCGCCGCCAGTCAGCAGCAGGCCGCGCTGGCCACGGCTATCGAGTCAGCCGGCCACTCCGACCCGCGGCTAACTGGTAAACAGCCTCTATGATTCAGCCATCCTCAGAGGTATTAGTCTCTCTCTTACTTATTCGTCCTTTCTGTTTCTTTCTTTTCTTTCGTTCTCCTGCGTGCATTTGAAAGATCGGTATGTCGTTTCTGAATAAATGGACACTCGAGTAGATCTGAATGATCACCCAAGAAGAGAATCTTCTGTAGAAAATAAAACCTTGTTCAGTGTTAAAAATTATATCCAAATGGATATAGGACTTTTTATAGACTCGGTGAAAATTACACTTTTAGCGATCATTAGTATGTTCGCTAATGATTCCAAACACATTACAACTGACCACTATGATATTATGACATTGGATATGTGTAAAAATGTATTGCTAAAAAATATCAGTCTTGTAAATAAGTTTTTTAGACTAGTGCCCCTTTAATTTGATACCTGTTAAAAAACGCATCCCCTTAATTCAAATAGATACATTTAATCAGGAAAAAATTTCCATAATGTAATCAGGAAACTTATTGAGATACATTTTTATAGATGAATATTTGTATATTCTATATTATAAACAATATAGTTACGGAGTATCATAGATTGTCACTTTTTGAACAAAAACCAATCCATGCAGGACTTAAATTAATGATATTTCTCTCCAAAGAAAGAACAAACTAAATTTCTGCTTTTAAGAACCGGCTTAAAATCTCGTGGTCCAACAATGTTTCTACGATATCGAATAAATGAATGAATGAATGAAAATGCTTGTTTATTGGTGAACATTAGGACCACATGGTCCTTTTTTACAGTTGACCTCTAATCATTAGAACATTAAATCATTCACAAAAAACAATAGTAGCTAAGCCCAGTTTCCAGCTGGGTTTTCTTTTCTTTTAAACCTACATATTCTTTGCTTGTGACCTACTTTGATGGGCACCCTGACAAGTCCAGTTTCTCCAAAACCATCATGGAAGGAAACCACGGATGCTACAGGATGTAAGGTTTGAGGTTTTCATATTTAAATCTGCTAACTCATTTGTGTGTGTTGTTAACTTTCTTGGATGATACTTACCTAACCCTGATCAAAGCTATATAGTTGTTGTTGATTTCAGGTTACCATATAATGATGAGTCCTTAGGTTCATCGACATTTCACCGCTCGATACCAATAGATACATCTGATTTTAGGGCTCTTATTACTCAATTTTCTTAATTTATCGATAGATATATATTTTTTAAATTAGACGCCTCGATATTCTTAGGTGGCAATAATAAGTTTTAGATTTTTATTTATGTCAGTATCTTATCCTCATTATGGTTTGACCCTTTTAGTGCTGTAAAATACATCATTTTATATTTGAAATATGCTGTGTATTTTATTTACTTCTCTGTTGAGGTAGTTGTTTTCTCAGATTTACACAATATAATTTTATAATTAGGATGTAAATAAACCATTAATTCTATTCACTGTCCCACATCAATTTCTGTGGTGCAAAATAACTTGACAGCATAGAGTTGGTTTTTAATATTACAAGCATTTTTTAAACGTAAAACAAAAAAATGTTCCGTATAGATTGGGATTTTGTGTTTTCCTGCCACTCGGTGGGATGATCAGCTTTTAATTACTGTTGTCTCAATTTGCAGTACTGAGAGGGTTAATTATAATTTGGTTTAAGTGTATGATATTTACTTCTTGGAAAATTATAGACAGGCAGTAACAGCTTTTAGTGCAGGCTTTAATTTCTATCATTGACCTTGAAACCTGTGAAGGAAGGGAGGTGGAAGTTTGTAAACTTGCTACTGTGTTTTTAAGAATGGAATAAAGTCAGGGTGTAACAGAAATATGGGGTGGCACAAAAAATAAACGTTATAAACTGTGACAGTTTTCAGAAGTTAGGGAAGTAACCCTGACAAAGGCCTGTTCATATGATTCAATGACCACTGCCAGCGGTTGCAAGTAATTCATTATGCTTATTACACTTGACACTTAAGTCAAAATCATCAATAAACTGTCCTAAAGAACATTTTTAACTTGAATACCCTATGGCTTGTTTAAGAAGGTCAACACACATTGTCAGTGTGTTCCATATTTTTGGAGTGGTCCATTGGTCTTTTTATTTTGTATGATTATTTTCTTCAATAAATCAGATTTGTTAAAAGTTTCTCTTAAATGACGTAAGCCTCATGTTGGAAGTATTAAACATAAAACACTCGAGGATAGTGTGTGCAAGCTAACCTTATTCATGTAACTCGATTTTTTCACATTTCCTTTTTTGTTTTATATTTTTCCTTTTTTGTTTTATATTTTGTTCTACTATTTTGTTAATTTTTAGTAATTTGTTCTTTTTTTATTTATTTTTTTAATTTTATTTTTAAGAGGGTTCACTATGGTCTGTCACACTGTTGGTGCTGTCACAGTGCTTTATTGACTTTCCTCTGTAGAGAACTTGCACCTTGGCTGATTAGGTCTTTTTGGGGCCTTTCATCCTTTAAACTTCAAAGGTGGTTCCAGGGGGTAGGTCAGGTCAGGGAGGTATGGACCCTCCACAATGTTTTTAATACAAATTTGCGAGTACTCAAATTTTTGGATATTTTTCAAGCCAGGTTTACACTGCTTGACATGACTCGGAAGTTTCAGAAAATACGGGAAAGTTTGGGTCAAGTAGTTACTCCCACTGGTTACCCAATAATGGTATATGAGATCGAATTTTATGGCCGTTTTTCTCACGGTTAATCCCATCTTTAACATCCTCTGGTCAAATGCTGTCTGTTTGGCTTGAATTAAAGAATTCTTTAGGTTATTGGTATCAATAAATGTATATAACTTTTTACTTTTCTAGAATTTGATTTTGTTTTTCATTCCTTCTTTTTGTGCGTTACTCTTGTTTTACTTTAAAACAAAAAAATATATATTACCATTTTTCACAAGACATGAATAATTACAACAAAAATTTTGATCTACCATTAGTAAACTGGTCCTGTTTTGATTTTGAGACTTCCATAAAATTCCCCCCTGCCACAAAAATATCCCCCGATCTAGGTTCAATGGTCCCGACATATTCTGCATCCCTTGAACAGACAGACTATCTAAGCTGTTACAAAAGTTTTATAACTGGGAAATAATCTCTGTACTTGCAAAAGAGAGATGTGGATCCTTCATGCTGTCACTGGCTTACCCAGATGTGTTTGGAGTTAAAATCATCTTCTTCAAGTCTGTCCACTCCTTTCTTTCCTACCATACAATTGAATTCAATTCAATTAATTTGCATCAAATTGGTTCATAAAGTTTGCTGAAATTCAGCGGTGAACATATGACTTATCAATACATAAAACAATTAATACCTTAACAGCTAAGAATAAAAAAGTAATAAATAGTGTATAATCCTGAGGCTAAAAACCCTTCTATGCTATATGGACATATTTGAATTAATTTATTAGACGATTCCGTCTTAAAAGTGTTAATATTTATATTTTCGTCTATTAAAGATGGTGATAATTTGTTGTAAACATGTATGGATTGGTAATAAGGCCTCTTATGATATAAACTTAATCTATGGCTTGGATTTCATGAAAGAGATTTATGCCGGTATTATACGAGGGTCGTCCAGAAAGTAAAGGACGTTTTGTCCATACATCTGGCCCAGTGGTCTCATCTCTGTGACTGATAGTGCGGCCTAAACCTCCACTCCTGGTCCCAATCTGAGACAAGTCTTGTTGCCGACAAACCATGCATTTCATTCTTACAGCATTTCAAAATGGCGGTGTCCTTTGGAAATCCCGCCAAATTGATTTGACCTAATTATGTAGCTTCTTTCAGTTCCTTACCATTTGCAAAAACTCTCCTGCCTGAAAATTCTCTTAACCTTGAAAAAGGTAGTCACTTACACCAGGTATGGGTTGTACAGGGTTCATCCAAAAATGTCTCACTTGAGGCGCAAGTGGCTGCTGCTGTGTGGGACAGGCGCATGGATCAGCCCCACCCCCCCCCCTGCGCCCTCGCCTGCGATTGGATTTATCATGTCATATGTTTTGAATGGCATATGAAGCCATCGTAGGGCCTGGCAATAGACTGAGGATTACTTTTGTCTTCTCCAGGCTAAAATTCAACTCGGAATAATCATTTTAAGCCGTAAAACACTATTAAAATCACATTACTCGCATTCAACAGGGTTTTCAGTTGACACCGCCATTCTGAAAACCTGTAAGAAGGAATTGTGTGATCGGTCGACAAAGAGATTTGGCTCAAATTGAGTCCAGGAGAAGACCTTTTGACCGCACACTCAGTCGCGGTGTCGGGGCAACAGGGCTAGATGTGTAACAAAACGTCCTTTACTTTATGGATGAGCCTCATAACTGTAAGTTATTTTACAATTTTCAAACAAGGTTAAATTATTTCTTATAAAGAATGCCAGATCTAAAACATATAATGCAGAAAGGGTTAAAAGATTGAGTTATTTAAAGACAGGTTTACATGATTCTCTTGGGCAAATGTGTGCTATAATTCTAACAGTCTTTATATGTTGCTTAAAATCTTTGCCACTGAAAGGCGAGTTGACCCAAAAAAGAATGCCATATCTCAAAACTGAAAGAAAATAGCCATAATAAACCAAAATTACTGTTTGATCATCACACACTTGTCTCATAACTTTAAGATTGAACAGACCTTATTTAATATATCAAATAATTTTATATATTACCATTTTAAGTTATTTTGGACTGACAGGCCAAGAAAGTCTGTAGAGCTTGTAGAGGATATCAAAACATTACCATTTAAAAAAGAGTTAAAAATTCATTATTTGTATTAAACATAGCGAAAACTTCTAATATTTTTGTCTTGGCACAGTTCAAACTCAGACCATTCCTACTCAACCAAACTCCAAGATCTTTGATTGGTAATATGTTAAAAACTAGATTTTTTGTCCATGGCTTTTACTAAGGCTGTTGTATCATGAGCAAACAAAATCAAATCTCAGTTGATGTTTGGGAATATATCATTGACATAGACTAAGAACAAATATGGTCGATACGGTACTGTTCATCTCCTATCGATACTTACGGTTAAACCAATGTATTAATAAACAATTTGCGGTTAACAAGATGTTACTTCCGTGGAGTCACTTCCGTATGTAGTCCAGTCAAACCGATGTCCGGTTAAAAGGTGTCCTTCTAAGAGAATCTACTGTAGTAATTTTAACCTTTTGTCATAAAGATAGTTTGCAAACCAACCTACAACACGCTCTTTTACTCCATAAACCTCTAATTTCTTCAATATAACGAACGTCATGTCTAATGCTATCAAAGGCTTTGGTCAAGTCACAGAACACTCGAGCAACATAGATCCCTTCTTTCCAGTTGACTGTAAAATGTTTCTAAGTAATAGAGCGGTGTCCCAGGTTTTCTTGGGCGTCCTTTCTCAGTCTGACAATACAGTAGATAAGCCTCAATTTGGAAGGATTTAAATACAAAAGCTCAAAGATGGTGTATGCAAGTTTGTCATTTTTATGTGACTCACATTTTTCACATTTTCTTATGTTCTATTTCAAATTGCGTTTCGCTATTTTTAATATTTTACTAATTTTATTTATTTCTGTTTCATTGTTTTGGTTTTTTAATCTTTTAGGAACCCGCCCATGCAGATGGTAACTAAGGTGACGACCTCACTGCAATAATCTCAGTGGAAATAAAACCACACAATCTAGTCAACTATCAAGCTTAAGTTTCAAAGCTTGCCAAATGGTTCTACAATTATATTGTAGCTACGCAATAATATTTAGTGTAAACATTGCTAAAACTTTTTTTTCATAATCTTTGTTACTTGTTTTATTAAGTATTTTTAGGTAAGCCTACATTGAATACTTTATAGTCAATCATTTTGCTGAAAATTTATATCATCTAGAGATCCCAATTATGGTTAAAAATTGGATTTTAATTTGTTTACAACATTTATTTGTAGTTTTTATAGTGTTTTGTATCATTGAAGTTCTTGATCAGTTTTGTTTAATAAATTATTTTTATCAATCGTATAATCCTCCTTTCCAAATAACAATTAATCAACCCAGTTATCATCTCATTCTTATCCTGGTTTCCCTTTTTATTATATGTACCTCATAGTTCCTGCTAAATCTTTTTCTCTAGTTTCAAAATGATTTAAAATCGATAAAACATTTATAATAAGCATTGTAGCAATATGTGGCAAAATTAGTAATAATAAGGTGGTACAAACTTAGTAGGCAATAATTTTGTAAGCTATGTAGATTTATTTGGTCCTTATAATTAAAAATATATTAACTGGGGCCGCTTTAAAGGCGGGAAAAGGGGCATTTTTTCAGGCCACGACCCCAAGCACTTGTGGACAGCTAAATTTAATAAATAGTTCAAGTTTCATAATAAATATTATGAAACTTTTAAACTTAGCCTTCCTGTGTTGGTCCAATATTTCATAATTAGACTCAACCAAATATTTGTGGGTACTCGAATGGTTAAGTTGAATGCCCCAACCAACTTCTTGACATAAAGACAAGTATTTTTACCAGCCTAAAGCTTGTGATATTTAGTCCCCTCTATTAGTATATAATTTTCTTACAGTAATGTTATAGGTTTTCAGATAATATTAACAAATTTTTCTTTACCATTGGTATATGAAAATATGTCCAATGCCACACTTTGTGTGTTGCTCATATAAACAAATATGAAGAATTGGCATCTTAGAACTGATCCTAATCACAGGGTTTCCTAAGACCTGGAAAGGCAGAGAAATTTGTTTTGGGTCAAGGTCTAAAATTATGTACATTCAGGGAAACTGATTGAAAACATTTGGAGAGCAAGTAATGTGTAACTAATGAGCAAGTTACCTCATGAGTTAGGAAAGTTGTTATCTTTGAATGAAAAAGAAATTGTGCAGTTAATCAAATTACATCCCCCCAAAATGCAATTTTAACGAATTAAGCTACCAAAGCAGTAGCTTAGTGGGTAAGGGCTGGCCCAGTAAGTCAAGCGTTACTGGTTCAATCCCGGCTGTGTACAACTACTGTTCTGTTGGTATTAACTTGAATTTATTCTAATGTTGGAGAGCAAAATTGGAAGTCTCAGATAACTTGGGATCAGAAAACCAGGATTTTACTTCATTATCAATGATATTTCGTGACATACTGTGTAGAAAATTGCCAAATTAATGAATGAGCTTTGTCCTATGAAAGAAGTTAGTGGATGGTTTCAGAGTAGGGATCCGCAATGCACCGAAAAATGGGTACCGGTACGGCTCTAAATTCAGTACTGACATCGGTTCGGTACAGTCTGTTTGGACAGGAAAGTCAGGTAGGTCCTAAAAAAATGGATGAAATAAAGTAAAATCATCCTCTGCTAATCAGGGCCACATTAAAAAAATTTGGGCATCCCTAGGACCAATATTTTTTCCGCCCTTAGGTTTTTGAGGGTGATAGTCCATTTTTCCTTCCTAAAGAATAATGTTCTGTCACTTGTCAGGAAATCAAATTACACCAAATTTTTTTACAATTCTAAAAGGCTCCCTGGGCGCCAGCAATTCGTCATCAAAACACTTTTGCACTTTTACCAATTTGAAGGGCTCCATGGGTGCCGATGCGACCAGGGGTGCCGATCCCCCCCAAGAGCTATGACGCCAATCCCCCCCAAAATTCTCCAAAGTTATCAAATCTCCCCCCCCCCCCCCCGCACGACATACATGTACGATATCCTATTTTAGCACATAACATAAACATGCTCAAATATGTAATGCCACTTTTCAACGCCCTCTTCACCCCTATAAATTATCTTTAAAACCTTAATGCGATGTTAGGGGGGAATGATTAATTAATTTTGCTATTATTTTTGACGACAGATTGAAGTTTTTGCCGTGTTCCCATTCGTACATCCTTTTGAAACATCCCATCGAGGCGATATTGGGGGGGAATAATAAATTTTGCTATTAGATGACCGATTTAAGTTTTTGCTTTTACCAGTATTACATTTCTTCCCTAAAAAGTAAATGTACATTTTGACGCAACCTTCCCCTTGAAAAAAATTAAAACGTCAAAACTATATTGGGGAGGAATAAATATTTTTCTGTAATTGTTTGTTGTTTTAATCCCTATTTCGCGCATTTAAGGTAATTATTTATATTTTATACTAACTTAAATAGTAACTAATTTGTAACTAAAATAGTAACTTAAACAGTAACAATGTGATTTAGATGATTTATTGATGGTAAACTTAATAGCCTTTATTTTAGCTGAACCTGCAGCTAACAAAATGATCTTTAAAAAATCCCCCCCAAAGAATCTTATGACGCATTTGGCGTCATTGTCTCCCCCTGTAGGCACCTCTGGATGCGACCACTCGGGCTTTGCATCGGCCCTGGGTATAAAAAAATATCTAAATTGTTTAATATGTTTTATTCATTTTATATTTTTGCTTTGAGTTGAGCCTCTGGGCAGCTTGCGCCCTAACCCCCCCTCCCCCACCTCCCCTCCCCTCGGGCCTACTGAGTCTATTGGAAAATCTGGCCCTGCTGTTAATCATTTTGTATTTACATAATTTTTTTATTTCATACATTCCTTTTTATTGTGTTACTTTTGAGTGGTTACCATGCTAGGTAAATTATTGTAATTTTATGGTAAAATTACCTCATTGCCCAAAATGACAACTCGGTGGGTCTTTTTAGTTCCCTTAATAAATGATTTAACGTACAAAATTTGTAACTGACTGGCCTTAAGAAACCAATGCTAAATCAAAATATTGTAAATTGGTTTGTAAAAATCAAAACGTTTTAGATTTTAGCAAAGTATTCAAGATCTGAGTAAAATGCTATGCATAGTCTCCATGACTGATGGTATTAATTTGACAGATATATATTTTTGTAATTTGTAGTGCTGCCAATAGCACATAAATTAACTACCTTCTCGTCCCAGTCTGTTTTGATTCAGGCAATGGTGTAACAAGCAAACATAAATTGTTTTTCTGTGACAAATATAAATATAACCTCTTGACATATCATATAAAAGCAAATAGGTGCACTCTCATAGGCCTAAGACGTAGTAAAAACATGGGGTGCAGTTTTTACCATTACTTTTTTTAATTGAGCTTATAACTTAATAAGCTTTGTTGCAACATTACTGTTATCCATGTCGGTAGGCCGTGTGTGTCCAACATGATATTTGATTTATTCTTCCCTTGGAATTAATTTCTTTTAGTGATAACAGGCCATAGCCTAAATGAAAGTGACATTTTTATCCATCCCTCACTAATGAGCTAGGCCTATTGTTGGATTCTCCCTCATTAAGTTAGAATCTTAGTTTTTTTTCTAAGAATTATCTTTATTGACCTTCAAATCTTTACTGTATTTAGTGTCTGATAAAATTGTGTTTCAGAAACCTTTTCAACCGGCAGTAAGCCTAATACCGTACTGTTACCGAACTCGTACCTCAGGCTTTAATTTTAGAGTAAATAAATTTTTAAAAACACAGATTAATTTTGTTGAATGAAAATTTTATCAATAAAAATTGGGATCCCTAGATTATTCCTTGTCTTATTTTGTACTGTAGTAACTCCGCTTTCATAGGAAAAAGAGAACTACAAAGCTTAAATTTACTGTCATATTTGTTTATAAAAAGGTATAGAATGTAATGTAATTTTATGATTTCCCTTCTTTCTAAAAAACATTTAATGTTTTATTTTGTTCTTTTATTCTCTTTATGTTTCAAATACAGCATTATTTGTGAAGTAAAGTGCTGTTGCAGTTTTCCTGTATAGCGTACTACTTATTTTTTCCCTTATACATTATGTACAAAACTACAAATAAAGTAAATTACAAAGCTTAAAGTCACGGTCCAAATCGTTTATATAAAAAGCCTAGGTTTAGAGAGTAACATAGTTTTATAATGTGATTTCTATCTCATTTGGGTATATTAATTTAAAGTTTTTATTCTGTTTACTGTTTAGAATACCTTCATCAATGTTACATGATAACTAAAATGCTGATGAATTTTGCTGTTAAACCAGCTCATGTTTATTTTTATCATGGTTATAAATTTGAATTATAAAAAGAAACTTACTGAAAGGTCTGAAATTAGTGAACTTATGTCACAAAAAGCTTTAAAATAATCTAACTTTTTTTATTGAATTCAATCATGATGATTTAAAGATTGTAATATTTGTATTCTATTAAAAATATACACAGCAATGCCATTTATGAGAAGAAAAGTGCTGATGCACATTTTACTGTGTAGCCTTCTTTTTTTATTGTTACTGTTTATGTACCTTTATATTTTACAATATTTGTAACAGGAATATGTGTAATAAATAGTTGTTTTAAGGATACATACATGCAGCACTTTATGCTGCAATTTTTGTCTAATTGATTTCAGGTGTATTTTGGTATTAGAAGGCTCTGCAACTCTTAATGAAAACGTTTTATCAGCACAAAAGATCTCGTAGAAGCTGCTTTTTATATTTTGAGTGAAATCTTAATAAGGTAAATCCCTTGTATTTTTCAAATTATGATTATATCATATTATGTTCTACAAAATTTGAGTGGCTTTTGTTGTTTTTTTTTTTAGAAGAGTAAAACTTTACACACCTACTTGGACACTATAAAATATAGTTTCCTTTGGTTTTAATATTTACCTCCAAAAGGGGACAGCCCAAGAGAAGTCAATACATCAAAATCAAGGAGCTTCATCATTAGATGCTCTATAACTCATAGCTCTTAGGTAGTACACAACCAGGGAGATCTGTGGTTGTCTGCTTATATTAACTATATAGCAAAATTTTAAGTGAAGGTACATTTCAAAAGGTAAGGATGAATTGCCATTTCATGAAAACAGGCACGAAAAAGTGCATTGGGTTTCCAATCTGTAGTACTTCTTCATCTGTAACTGTGATTATAATACAAAGTAAATAATTACAAAAAATATACTCATTTTAAATTAAATTGTGCAAGAGCACTTAACTGAAGTTCTCGGAAAGTTTAAAATTTTCTAAATCCCAACAGAAGACAATATCAATTAGGATTTCTGGGGTTTCACTGTAAGTTTTAATGCCTTTAAATTGCCTGAAATTGTGAGTTTACA
Source organism: Flexamia atlantica (assembly GCA_035578135.1). Classification (NCBI taxonomy): domain Eukaryota; kingdom Metazoa; phylum Arthropoda; class Insecta; order Hemiptera; family Cicadellidae; genus Flexamia; species Flexamia atlantica. Next base: position 49,940,040 of record JAQJVK010000007.1, on the reverse strand, counting down.
GTTTTAATTTGAGCAAGTTTCCCGGTGGAGGGCCCCGGACTCCCCCCCATCTGCTGGGGGTACTCCATATCCTCCCAGACCCTTCGGTTTTTCGACCCTCCCCCTGTAAATCCTACACGTTCCAGCCCTCGACAGACTCATGGAGATTGAAAATGAACCTCTATTAAAAGTAATTGAGGACCCTGGGATAGGGGATCTTTCATTATGTTAAGGGAATTTTGTATAAATTTGGTGAGCAAATCATTCGGACTCTGACTAGGAGTCAGCCTCAATTTTTGTGGTCTACTGTATGCTTTTATCCCTTTAGATTGCTTACAAAATCTAGTTTACTGATGATGCAAAAAAATCTGGGGAAAATCACTCTCAGACCATCCTCCAAGGGATGTGATGTGGGTGTTCCAAAGTTCCCCAAGTGGATATCACCCCCGCCCCAAAGGCAGGCCCCCCACATCATTCTGTGGGCCCCGCTGCTAAAAGTCATGATGCCCTATCTTGCTACCATAAAAGAGACTAAATACTATTATAGTATATTAATGGATAGGCTAATGCATATTGAATAAACATGAATACATTTGTGTTATTTACTAAAGATCGCCTATCGGTCAAAATTCAGCCAGAAAAATTTTGGTTTCGTTATACCCATCAATGCAATAAAACATTAGATTGCATTTTTTGACATTTGTTATTCGGTAACCAAAATAGCAACTCACAAGTCCGTGTTTTATTTATTTTTTACTATTTCAAATTCACTTTTTTACAATTAATTCACAAAAACTGCAGTTAATTATAATGGGATTATGCACACCTACAGGAAAGGACTTTTCTATGTTGCACACAGGCTGAAAAAAGGGATTACAAAAATCATGCTTGTCCACCAATACATGGATCACATCTGAGTGTATACATTGAGAACAAACACGCCCTTATTTTATCATTGAGACATTGAAATGCAGAAGATACAAGCTTTAGATAAAAATGAAGTAAGCAAAGCAAATACATGTTTATAAAGAAAACATTTTTACGCAACACAGTACATATTCAATTAACTAATTAATATTACTCTGGTGTAATATTCAATTCAAAACTTCTTTATTCCAAATAATAAATGTACACCATGTCCTGTACAAGGAAGCGAGTAAAAAATTACCATATATTTCATTGGTACAAATAAATCTAGTCTTAGTGATTTAATCATTGTTTTATTTCTATGGTTTATTTAAAATATTCAACTTTTTAATTTTTGCCCCACCTCTAGAGGGCCCTTTGGCTAACGGTCAAAGGCGGCCAGGTCTAGCACTGGCCATGAGGGGGCCCTGCCCAAAGGTCATCCTAGTCAACCTAGGGGGCCCCCAGCAGATTTTTTTCCCCAGGCCCCCAATCCCCTATTGGTGGACCTGAAAAAATGTACTTTCATTTTAAGTTCAAGAGTACATTTTAAGGGGTCATCCCTAAATTATATAACACCCTTAAGTGGGAGGGGGTGTTAGATATTTCTTGCCCCACAAACAGAAATCATAAAGACAACAATTAAATGAGACCGTAGAATTCTGTTTACCTGAAAAAATGTACTTTCATTTTAAGTTCAAGAGTACATTTTAAGTGGTCATCCCTAAATTATGTATCACTCCTAAGTGGGAGGGGGTATTACATATTTTTTGCCCCACAAACATAAATCATGAAGACAACAATTAAATGAGACCGTAGAATTCTGTTTAGATCATGAAGCGATCCACTACCGTGAATTGTTAGCACTATGTCATTATGTGATCAGCCCTTTGATCACGTTTTCTGCCCTTCGTCTGTTTCTTAGGCAATGAACTTATGCTCCAGATTGAGGCATGAGAGGCACACAGGTTTTTTTAGGTGCAAACTGTCAAAAATCATCTGAATTATAAACTAAAAATGTTTGTCGATTTTCAAATAAAGTCAATTTACTCGTATTACCAAATAATTGCAAAATATTTTGACAACACAGCTTAGCAAGGAGAAAGTATTAGGGTTTTGTTTCTCAATTTGAACACTTAATTGTGTCTGGATTTTATTACATCTGGTAGAGAATGGTAGGTGCTCGAAAAAATGAAGTGAAATAAGGAAAAAAAACACTATATTTCATAATATTCATGATTTTTCAAGTGCTGGGTTAGCTTAGTTGACCATAAACCACACTAAAAATTGTTAACAATTCTAAAATACATTAATTAACCCTCGAGTTTATAAATACTGTTTTATTAATCATGAACATTTGGGCTACAGAGCTAAAACTGAAAAATTAGTTTTATAAACTCAAGGGTTAATTAATGTATTTTAGAATCGTTAACAATTTTTAGTGTGGTTTATGGTCAACTAAGCTAACCCAGCACTTAAAAAATGTTCATTTCACTTCATAATTGCCCAGCAATTAGGGTAAATAATACCCTAAGGCTTTTTTATATTTACTTCTTACGAATGGTTTCCACAACAAACACTATAGTAAATAGTGGATGAAAACAAAAAAAGACTTCTACTTGTTACTGTACTGGTAAGCACAGAAACCAGAATTTTGATCGTGAAAACCCCTTTGTCTTAGCAACATTATTTTATACTTGATCAGCACTTTATTGGATACATTTTAACCTTTGGTTTTTTCCTAGTTTATATTCTGACTTCTCTTATGTTGCCCCCTCTGGAGCTAAATAGATGGCAATATAATGGTTCCAAGTATATGTTCAGTTTTATTATTCTAAGCTCGGGGTTTTATCTACAGGGTGTTAGATATGTAAGTACAAAATTTACATTTTCAATTGCAGTTTAAGTTGTTTATGTATCAAGCCGTAAACAGAGTTAAAAGAAGGTAAATTTATAGGATTTCGTACAAGGGGACCTTGTACATCCTGGCTCAATGTGCACTTGAGTTTTGGGGTAAGTTTAAATTCAAATCGGTATAATATGCCACATATTGTTCACATTTAATTGCAATAATCTTAGCCGTTCAATAATAGTTTTTCCACACAAATTGTTGTTCCGGGGGTTCAAAACATCTATTTTCCCTTCTAATATTTGATTGGCACGTTGAGAAATCCAATTCTCTGGAAATTATAAGGAATTTTCATATCATTGATAAATTAATTGTTAAATTTTGCATTGTTTATTTCAGGGACAAAAGAACATGAACTTTGAATATTTTTATCCTTGTGACCGATTTAATGTTTTTTTTGTTGGTTTTGAGTTAAGAGGGAGTGAACCAACACATTTCACAACCATTTCTGTCTTAATAACTGAAAAAGCCAATATGAATCTTATGCATTCGGATGCAGTTTTAGCCTTATACAATGCAAAAAACACCTATGCAGTTTCAGAAAAAAATTAAGGTTTTTAATTACTGCCACAACATTGATCGACTTTCAATGAATCCTATTAAATTTCTGTTCTTTTGTGCTTTACTTATGTTTAGTTAGTCAAAATACTCGGTGAGCTATTTTGAATTAAAATTGTGTACATACATTTCAAACACCCTACTTTTTTAAGATGTCCAGAACACTTTTACACCTTATGCTTTGTTCTGTATTTTATCTGGTGAATCTGTAACATTTTATGACATAAATAATTCGTCTCAGTTTACTGTATCGGGCAGAACTCTAATGCTGATCTACTCTATTATGACAATACCTAAATGGTCAGTTACGATGTTGCTACTTAATTTTCATTTGTATCTTCAGCCCTATCATTTATTGAATTCTTGTGACTGTGATTTCATTAGACTAAGTCACCTTAGTATTGAAGTGTAGTTACCTGTTAAGAGTATTTATGCATTCACTCGGGACGCCAAACTAGTCCTCGGACCTAGACGATTGTTTATTGTCAATCTGCTATCAATATATTACTGAGAAGTTTCAGTACCCTTGAAAAGCGCTTTTTAAATTATTTTCCTAGGGTGAATCTTTTGCCACAGAATTACTTTGAATAGACATGTTGAATAGATCTGTTGTTGTAACGCAGGTGTATTGTTTCCTTGTGTATACAGTATGATTTTCATTTGTACCCCCCACATCGATTGTTACTTGTATGAGATGTACTTTACGGCAGTTAACCCCGGCTCAAGTTTGTGGAGTATCAGAAGATTTGTACATGTTTTATCCCTCTTAAGTGGTAATATCATTAATTTGTTTTTGAACTTTTGCGCTTATTTTACTTTTCCCTCTGTGCTCGAACAATAATTTTTTCGCACTAAGCATTAAATGATATCCAAATTCATCGATACTACATCTAACACTGTGCACTTACAATGTAAATTAAAAACAAAATTTAAGTTTTATCCGGTTTTAAATTTCTTACTTTTGTTTCAATGTTTTTCTTATGTCTCAAATTCTTTTTGAATTTGATGTATTGTTTTTTATACTAATTCTGTATTGATCTCTTTGAACATTTGTGAAAACTTACATGTATGACACATGTTAAGTAAAGTTCTTGATAAGTTACAGCGGTTGTTGGTTATTTTACCCTCTTAAACCCTCTTTGCACTTTGTTTTTTTCCAGATTTATTGTAATGTCCTATTGGATGGCGCCACGAAATATATTGGTAAATAACATTATACCTTAACAAATACATCTGTCCAGGTTATCCCAAACAGAAAGTGAACAAAAGGATGGAAATAGTGTAGTATGTTACTTGCCCGGTAAGTACCATTTTACTGTGCGAGCATGATAGTTCCCCCGCGAGCCGCCAGGCGAGTTCAGGATTTTCATGCGAGTACGGTAAATCTTAACGGGCATGTGATGTACAATACTTTACATCACACTACTCAGAAAAAAATTATTTGAATCATAATGTATTCCTAGCATAAAATATTACGTTTCTCAATTCTTCAAACCTAGACTATAATAAACAAATAATTGTTACTACCACCAGTGCTGCCACTACAATCCTCTGAAGTAACTAAGAAACATGCATTAAACGTTGGTTTACTGCAATCAGTTGATTGTTTTTCTCGTTGACTTCCGTCAAGGCCGTAGCCAATGGGGGGGTTATGGGGTCAAAACCCCCCCTGAAATAGTAGAAATACCCTTGAAATTGTAGTAAATGGGGGTGGTTTTGGGGTGAAAACCCCCCCGGAATAGTCTAAACCCCCCCTCCCCCCGAAATAGTGGAAAACCCCGCGGGCAAATACATAGGGGTCCGGAAAGAGAGGGGAAAAGGGTCCAAAACGACAATAAAGGGGCCGAAAAGCACACGTGTGAGTAAAAAAAAAGTCACCACTTTTGTCGAGCCGGAAATTCTTTCGCCGATCCTGTCCAAAACCCCCCCGGAAAAATTTTCTGGCTACGGCTTTGACTTCCGTTATTTCTGTTATTTACTAGTGCACAGTAAATTTACCTTACATTGATTGGCAAAGAGTTACTTTACAGCCAAGAGTAAGGCACAGAATATAGATGTTTCTGTCTAGTATGATGTAAAGCCTTTAACATATAAACCAACCATTAATGTGGTTGCACAGATAAACTGATTTCAGAGTATGTTAATTCATACACAGTAATATTATTATATATACCACTTAACAATAATTATAAGTATTATTAAGTGGTTATAATTATTAAGCCCTGCCGGGAGACAAAGTAAACCCACAAGAATAACACTGAACTCAATAATTCAAAAATTAGAGCGCCTTCAAACTCCATGCACACACACACAAATATGTTGCAGCTCAATGAATGTAGGAGCTAACAGGTGATTTAGTGGCAGGAATAATCAAATAAGATTAACATTAACAACACTCAGCTGTGAGAACGTCTAAGAATTAAGTATGTAAGAACGTTGCAACAATCAGCTGATCACTTATGTATTCATGTTTGCAGCTACCCAGTCAGGCGCTATTAGGAGAACGAAAAAAAATGGATATTTCTATTACTTACTAAGTTAGTAAAATAAATTGTTGTGGTCAGGATATTGCAAGTGAGGGAAAAATTTTTGTATTTCGAGAGTAAAGCACATAGTCTCCTTTATGAAAATTGTCGCCCTTGCATGCTCCGGTGCCAACATTTTCTTTCGTGAGACAACGCACTCAACACACAAATAACTATTATTGATCTCTATTGACCATTTCCAGTAGGAGACATGGCTTATATCAATTATACTGAATGGTTGACTTCTCGCAAAGCATTTGGTAGCGCTCCACTGCCGCGGTTGTGTGGTTGTTCACTGCTTGGCACTAATGAGTGGTTAGTGCCTACAATCCATCGAGCTGCAAAATGTTTGCATGTCTGCTGGGAAATGTTATCGGGCTTGCTTATTAAATTGATTTGAATGTTATACTTATGGGTTTACATTGTCTCTTTTCAGAAGACAAAATATTATTTTACTCCCGGAGTGCAATATAATTAAACATAGCAGGTGGGGGAAAATAAGGTTTTGATCCCAACTTGAACTCTGTGATAATTTTATCACCCTAGGTACTTGCAAAGTTCTTTGTAATTCTTTCAATGGATTAGAATTTTCTAAATAAATTCCGTACTTAAACAGAATAAAAAAACTGTAAAACAAATCAAAGACAATGCTTACAGCATGTAACAGCTGTCATAAAACTGCTGGAATTATGAGTACATCTTGTACATCACAATAAATCTAGTTTTTCTTAAAAATACCATCTGAATATTTGTAAGTACTAACTGTAAGGCTGCAATATTTGAAGAGGTTATGCAAAGTGAAAAAAGGACCATAAAAGTACCAAACATGACGACTGAAAAAAAATGTAAGTACACATGTCTATTTCCCATAAGACTCTTAATAGTCTATTTAACCCACCAAGGGAAAAGGAACCTTAACTTTCACTTTTTAGAAATTGATTTATCAGTATATCTTTATTCTACATTAAACACCAAACAAACTAGTGAAAGAATTTCTAAGATATCTTAAAAATTGTCTTGAGTTTTACGTTTTTGAATTTGAAATATTAAAAACATCAATTTTAGGAAATCGAGGTCTAAAGTTTTGCAAATGTCTAACTTCAATTTTTTTGTTACTACTTACATTATTGGTTATGTTTTATACATCATTTTACCAGAAATTTAAAGCTGAATATGAATCCACCATTGAATTTGGGTCAATTGTTTGCATTTTTTGTCAAATGTTGCTTAAATAGAAGGGAGTAGTAAAAAAAACCCAACGTTTTAAAGACAAAATGTCTTGTTACATGATAAAAACTAAAGTTAATTTAGATTTTATACTCAAATAAGAATTTATTATAAAAAATCAACAAAATATGACATCTGAGTTTTTAATTTTTTATTTGTTGACCTTAGTATATTTTTGTTTGTTTTGAAACTTCACTTGGACCAGGAGCTACGTCGTCGTCTACTTCTTTTGGAAGATCCAGTACATTTTCATGATCTGATTCTTGGATCAAGGCTTAGCAAGTCCTGCATTTATTCTTCACAGAACTCTCAGATTTCCTTAACTTCAAAGCATTAAATTAGCATCGGGGAAGTCAAGATTGCAAGGGTTTCGAAAAAAATTAATTTAACCATTTTAAAAGTTAAATTCAGACGTAAGATGGACAAAATATTGTTTGGAAATATATAAACAGTGAGAAACAATAAAATCAGATAATGTGTTTTTTTTACCCTCTCCTCTAAAACATGCTGGCCTGTAAAATTCTGTCTGGGAAGATAAGGTCCCTTTTCCCTTGGCAGGTCACATATATTACCTCCTTACTTGGACCAAAACTCATTGCTTATGCCTTTTCTTAGACATCGCAAAGATGAGGATTTTTGCCCCTGAACTGGTTTAGGCAATTAATTGTAGGTTTAAATTACCTTAACGTCATCCAGTTCTGTGTAGGTCGTATTTTATTGCGACCAAGGTTTCAGTGCGATTGCATTATCTTCAGGCATACGAAGTTGTTCAGTCCATTAGACGTCGTAGAAAAAGTTAAAAACTTGCACAAGTAGTTTCCACACATTTAACATAAAACACAAACACGGACATTGAGAATAAAAACTGATCGGTAACATTTAGACAGACGCACACGCAACTTGTCACCTGCCGCGGCGAGTGAGATCCTGCCATCAAAGTTGATGGCAGCGATTTGTGATCGTTTTTCACGGCCGATCTCGAGTTTCGTGAAGCAACATAGACCGTTTATCTGCGATTGGCAAACACGCGGCCGTTCGCGAATTTCGCCAAGCCAGATTTGCCGTTTATTCGCGATCGGCAAATGCGCGCAATCGTTTTTCACGGCCGATCGCGAGTTTCATAAAGCTATACATCGGCCGTTTATCCACGATCGGCAGAGACGCGCTAGCCGTTCGCAAATAACGCAAAGCTATTTTTGCCGTTCATCCGCGACTGGAAAATATGTGCAATGGTTTTCGTGGCCGATCACGAGATTTGCAAGCTGCATTTGCCGTTTATTTGCGATCGCAAATACGCACGCTAGATTTTAGCCGAAGATCGCGAGTCTCACAAAACTGGATTTGCCGGTTATTCGCGATCGACAAATTTAATAAGCGAGATCGTTTTCCGCGGTCGATCGTGAGTTTTGCGAAACTTTACTCAATAAGTCAATAAAAATCCCGCCCGAAAATCAGGAATTTGATTTCCCTGAAAATTTCCCGAAATTTTGGGACTCGACCATCCCTAATTATTATTATTTTGGGGGGGGATTTCCCCCATTTCCCCCCCCCCCGTGGATCCGCCCCTGGCTAAGGGGAAGCAATCTGTAAGCTGCTGTTTCTACCTGCTGAGGGGGAGCAATCCGTGAGCCGCTGTTTCTACCAGCTAAGGGGGAGCAATCCGTATGCCGCTGTTTCTACCTGCTAAGGGGGAGCAGTCCGTATGCTGCTCTTTCTACCTGCTAAGGCAAAGAAATCCGTATGCCGCTGTTTCTGCCTGCTAAGGGGGAGCAATCCGCATGCCGCTTTTTCTACCCGCTGAGGGGGAGCAATCTGAATGCCACTGTTTCTACCTGGTAAGCGGGAGCAATCCGTATGCCACTGTTTCAACATGCTAAGTGGGCGCAATCCGTGTATGACGCTGTTTCTACCTGCTAGGGGAGCAATTCGTATGCCGCTGTTTCTATCTGCTAAGGGGAGCAGTCCGTATGCCGCTGTTTCTGCCTGCTAAGGAGGAGCAGTCCGCATGCCGCTGTTTCTACCTGCTAAGGAGGAGCAATCCGTATGCCGCTGTTTCTTCCTGCTAAAGAGGAGCAGTCCGTGCCGATGTTTCTACTTGCTGAGGGGGAGCAGTCCGTATGCCCCCCAGAGGGAGGGTGGTGCCGTAGGCAAATCCCTGTCTCTGGAAGTAGCTTGACCGGGACTGATCCCTGTCTCTGGAATTAGATTCTCGGTGAGGGTCCTGACGGTTTTCCTGGGCCAATATTTTGGGGCCAGCCTTTCGCAGCTCTCAGCTGGCTTGCCAGCTCATCTGCGGGGTTGTTCCCCTTGTTGCGGCCTGGGTTCTCCTGACGGATCAAACCCAGAGAGTGAAACGGGGCCGGGTCTTGACTTTGTACTCAACCACTGGTCCTACCCAGAGTGAGGGCAAAGGTCTGCTGGCGGCGAAAATGGGAAACCTGGCGGGGCTCACGTCAGGCCGTCCTTTGGATGGAGGGGGCTATTCGGGTAGCCTCTGTTGAGCAAGGGTGTCGGGTTTCTTAACCTAGTATGCCGAGTGGGACCCATAACCCCACCTCCGTGATGGGAAACCCATAGTGGAAGGCCGCGATGCTGGATACATGGGCAAACGAAGTACCACGGGTGCTGGTGTCAAGCCCCATCGGCTTTGGCTGGGGTCGACTCTCGGTCAGGGTTAGTGGATCCAGCGTTTGCGGTTGGCCTCGTGAGGGTATGTGGTTCGAAATGGACAGGGCTATCCCCCGGACTCATGGTGTCACCTGTATGTCCGGTGTGTCCTGTTCCGGCTCAAAAAGGCGGATCAGCTGCCAGGGGTAAGATAGGCCCCGTTCGAAGCTCTCGTAGACCTCCGCCCTGACGGTGCATTGCCTTCCGAGGCATTTTTTTACCCTCTGTATCCGCTATTGGTCATGAGTAGTCAGTTTGCCCTGGTTGGAGGCTCGGGGGAAACCCCTTTCTCGATGGGCTAGGCTTTGCCGCTGACGAGAGTGATAGTTTAATCTCCCGCCAGCCAGGGTAACCTGGTTGGGGCCGGGTAAGGCTTTAGCTCAGGTACCGGCTATGGAAAGCGGTTCGCCACGATCCCATGAGAAAAGTCCGTATGCAGCGCCGGTGTGCGGTGTTGTCGCCGCGCGGCGGGCTGGCGGGCTGGCGGGCTGGCGGGCTGGCGGGCTGGCGGGCTGGCGGGCTGGCGGGAAGTGTGTAAGGTGGCCATCAATGAGAGTATCCGGCCGCGGCCCCGGCGGAAGTGCTCATTGTGGCGGGGGATCGTTTCGCCAAAATAACAAACCTCGATTGCGTATCTGCTTTTTCATACTTACTCTAGCACGTGTTTAATCACTGGAAACGTTTTAGTAACGTTTACTCTGAATACTAAAGGTTTAAATCGAAACTAATGTTTAATTAATTTTAAGCGCTAATTGGAGATATATGGATTTGAAGGTCAAGCACTGGAGAGTACCAATTGACCAAAGGTACCAATTGACTTAGTTTTGTAATAAGGTTTTATTCAGTTCAATATACGTCTAAAATAAATCTATATTATTTATGTTCAATCGCAATTACAAGCTTATCTACCAGCCAGGGATTCGGGAAAACTTCGTGGGTCTAAAAAATAAAGAAAACAAGTGAAATATTTGGTAAATCAGAATTTGGTGATGAAACAAAATATCAGTTTCCGTCGTTGATACTGTCGTCGAGGCCGGCAAATCTGCCGGTCCAATATCGGCAGACAAACACCTCTCGGCCTAAAACTTCTTCGGTGGTAAACCGGCGGAGGCTGGTGAATATCTCAATAAAATCGCAGCAGACGAATATTTCGGTCTATAAAATCTGTCATTTATCCCACGGCTAGCAAATCTCTCAATAGTACTGCAGCCAGAAGATCACTCGCTCATTTAAATCTCGCGGCCGTCTAATCTCTCAGTGGCTCAGTGGTCTCGTAGTCGTCATATTATCTCTTGGTAGCCATATAGCATTGCATTCAGTCTAATTGTGGCCGTCAGTATCTCGGTCTTTTGTGTTCGGAAAATCGCTTGTTTTTTTCGTGACCGTCAAATTTCTTGGTCGTATTACGGCCGGAAATTCGCTCCCTTGATTCGCGGCTGCCAAATCTCTCAGTCGTATCCAATGATACCATAAGACTGTATCACGGCGCGCAAATCTCTCGGTCGCACTGCGGCCGTCGAATCTCGGTCTCATCGTTGCCGACATTTTCGGACGCATCTTAGCCGTAAAATCTGATGGCCGTATTGAGTGCCTTGCATTTTTTTTAATTCATGGCAGGCAAACAATTTAAATATTGTGGAAAATTAATTATGCTATTGAATATTTCGGCTGTCTTATGGCAAACATACGGCATGGAAATTTGGCTTTCTTACTTTATACACCAATAAAAAAACTAAGTATTTGTTAGAAGGCCATATTTTAATGATTGGAAGAGTCTGTAAAATAGGGAATTTCATACGTGAAAATGAAAGTGTATAAAGGTTGTAGGGAAGTAAGTATTTTGTTGAATATTTTAATTAGGAATTATGGCTTTTAGACAGCTTAAAAATGTGTTTAAAAAATTTTTTATCTTAAAACCTCTTTCCGGTGAAAAACCTCGGACCTCCTTCCAGTTGGGCGTATCTCGTTTCCCAAACTCCCGAAGAGATACCGGTTACACCGGAAAAAACCCTGCGGACGCCCTTGGTGTAAAATGGAGTTTTAATTCAAAATGCAATAACAATTTTTATACAAGAATACATTGTGACCCTGGATTGGAATTTATATCATGAAATAAAATTAACTTAAGTAATCACTGTCCTTTAGGTGTAGTTGTAAAAGTTGAAACAGCAGTTGAAAACAGAGTACAAGTTGAAGTGTAGTTTAAACACTAGAAGCGAAAGTAAAAGTCCAACAAATTAAATAATAATTACAGATCCTTCGCTATTATGAATTTTTTTTAAACCATAATTTTAATGATAGAGTTTTGGACGATTTCAAGAGGTTTAAAATGTTAGGAAAACATCCGCCCTAGGCAAAAATTCCGTTTTGTATTAAATATTGGACGTAAGCATAATATACAGTCTAAAATACAACGATTAATGTGGCTGTATGCAAACTAATGACCTGCTGAAGTTGTAGGGAACGAAACTTGTCGTCATATGAGAAACAGTGATCGGATAAGGTGGTTTTATTTCTATTAACAATTTTAATATTTTGACTGTTAATATTATACCTGTTACCTACGACGAAGTCTGTCCCGTCGGCCGTACTCACGAGGCCCTTCTTATTTACACTCTGAATCTTTTCACTGATCATCGACATAATTTGACATACCACCGTGTGTTCTTTCAGTGAGTGACCTGATGATGTTCTTTGGGACGAAACGTGTTGTTAGATGATTTTTGTAATCGATTAAAGTAATGATTTTACAATTTAGCATAGTGTTTTGTGTTAAAATTAAAGCCGCGTTTACTCTATACATCTTGTTTTATAAACTTTTGTTTGTAAAACATGTTTAATTCAACTTTTGTATTTAAAACTCGAGCTTGTGTTTTAAAACATGTTGTACAACAAAAGTTTACGAAACAATTTGTATAGTGTGAACGCGGCTTAAGGTACCCCCATACAAGTAAATTCCTAATGGAGCCATAATTACTCCAATGGCGTCGCATCAACAAATTCTAGGGAGGGGAGGTCACCTGATTTTCCCAACTCTCGACTTCGAATTTCCCTACTCTTGAATATGAACTTCCCAACTGAAATTATTCAATTTAAACAAGACAATAAAACGGAAAAATTTTATTAATCACACGCTCTAAAGACCTTAGGAGTTGGGAAATTTGGTATTCCTAAATTGCAGAAAATGACCTTCCTCCACCCAAAGTGATCCTTTTGGTACCACTGGGTACAGAAAGTGTCATGAGCCACGTGTCTGATCTTCATACTCAAGAATTGAAGACTAACGATCAGAAAATTGGTTAGTACACAATAATACAGTATTTAAAATGTTATTAACCACTAAAATTATATTTACTTTGAGTAGTTGTACTGTTGTACTGCTGGTTCTAGTTGGTTTGTGAAAAAATAGTTGGGAATTCAAGCGCTAAAAGCAGATAAATTTGATTAATTTACAAGTATAATTTGAGTATTATAGTAATTTTAGTTTTGCTGTAAAACTGCTGCAAAATATGCAAAGAAAAGTTTAGTTTCAACCGATCAAGTTCAATTTACGCTCAATTTTAGTCAAATTTTTCCAACAAGCACGATGGAACTTCCCAACTTTTTGATTTTAAAATGTTAGGGGGAAGAGACTCCCCCTTCACCCCTCCCAGAGCGACACCCCTGAATCATAGGCGGATTTAGGTTATAATATTTGGGGGGTACCAGCTCACCTACGTGCTCTGTATCTGGCTCTGTATGCTCATACTCTAAATAACACATTTTAAGGTACATTTCAAGAAGTTATTTCTTTTATTCAACAACAACCATGAAAAGCACAACAACCATGAATCATTAAAGGTACCGATAATTTGTAATTTGTAATGAAAACTGATAGAATAATACGATGAATAATAAAACGATGAAAAAAGTTATTGATCATCGCAAGAAAGACATTTTGAGACACTATAAAATGCATATTTGTTTTCAGAGCAGATTGTTCTTAAGCCAATTTGACCTTGTGAGCAGATTTAATACGTTATGTTTGTAGGAAAAAATATGGAATTTAAAATGGAAATTACGAATTAACTATGTGATATTATTTTGAGACAAACTACAATAAATTTGTAACAAAAGGGTGGAATGGAAAATAAATAAATCAAACAAAACCAAAAACCAAATAAAATTTGATCGAAATCATATTAATATGTTCAAATTATGAAAATTTTGCTGGAAAGCTTTTTCCCCCTGAAAAAAGTTCGTCAAAATGTAGGGGTGCCAGGCACCCCCTGGCACCCCCGGAAATCCTCCCATGCCCTGAATTACTGTATTCACTATCGTATTTTTATGTTTTACAAGGAATTTAAAATACAAAAATGTCATCTTCCCGTGGCCCACGAGCGCCTGCGCGACCTTAGGTCAGCCAAGACAGCCGCGCTTCCCGGAAGCAATTAGCTACAAGCTGCCCCCTTGCCCCCTCTGGCTCTATGAAAATGCAGTCCAATAATTTGGCCCGCGGAGCGGCGGCACGGCGCTGCGGTGAGTACACGCTCGCTCTAAGTTTGCAGAGTTAACTCAACTCACGCTGCTAAGTTTAAGTTTAAAAATAATCGGATTTAGGTTGTAATATTTGGGAGTGCCAGCTCACCTACGTGTTCTGTACGCTCATATTTTAAATCACAAATTTTAATGTATATTTCAAGAAGCTATTTCTTTTATTTAACAACAACCCGCTTACATCTTTTGTTACAGCTCATTTGAATCATGAAACGTACCGATCATTTGTAATTTGTACAGTGAAAACTGCTAGAATAATATTATTGATCATCGCAAGAAAAACATTTTGAGGCACTATGAAATGCATATTTGTTTTCAAAGCAGATTGCTCGGAAACCAATTTGAGTTTGTAAACAGTTTTGATACGTTACCGTATGTTTGTCGCGAAAAAATATGGAATTTAAAATGGAAATGAAGAAATTAATTATATGACATTATTTTGAGACAAACTTCAATAAATTTGTAACGAAAGGATGGAATGGAAAATAAATAAATCAAACAAAACCAAAAACCAAATAAAATTTGATTGAAACCATATTACTGTATTCAAATTTTGAAACTTCTCCTAGAAAGTTTTTCTTTCATTCAAACAGTTCGCAAAAAATCATGGGGAGGCACCCCCTGACACCCTCGAAAATCCGCCCTTCAGTTTAAGATACAGTAAAACCTTTATAAATGTCAATCTCTGTTTTCCACCCCAATCGGATACACTCGCGAAAATTTTTAAAAGAAACTAATTCGCCCGATGTTACAAGTTGCATGATCTCGCAGTGAAATTTGACCGTCGCAGTTTGTTTTATCGTGTTTTTTAACATGAAACTGATATATTTGTTATTCCATTCCGTGGTTTTATTTTTAATCCAAACACAGCCCCTCTATACCTGACTCAATACATGATTAAAAAATTTCCTTTAATCACAGGTATATATCTTTTCATGTAACTATCAACAAAAAATTGAGTTCCTTACCGTATTTGTTTGGTATGGTTTCTAAAATATAACAGAAGTCCTTCTTTTTTTAAAGAAGGGATAATAAGTGACCTCAGGCTATAGAAAAGATAGAATGACATAAAATTAATGTATCATTGGTAACTCAAAAGAACTCTCTATTTCAAGTATTACAAACGAGGTTTTAGTTACCTTTATTTAAGATGGATTGACATTGTGAAAAATGACCGTAGTATTCTTTCGCACCTACCGATTTTGGGTAAACGGCGGGAGTAGCTAATCGACTGGAACTTTTGAGTATTTTGCAATAAGTCGCGTCGATTTTGGTAGTGCATACTCGGCACGAAAAAAGCTCGATTCTCGAGTACTCGCACACCCCTATAGTTGATATAAATGTTAACTCAGGGACGCACGGTAAATATGAGGAAGCGTATATTTAAATGGTTCAGGAGAGAAATTCTCGGAAGTTCGAGTCGAGTAGTTACTCCCGCCGTGTACCCGGGATTGGTACGCGCGATCGCATTTTACGGACTTTTTAGTGAATTCCCTTAGAAATAAGCTATTACCGTCGTTTTAACAGAACAGAATGGACAAAAAATATCCGTTCAGGGTAACCTCAGCAATTATATTAATATTTATATTAACTGACAGCTTTTTATGTGTACTTTCTGTATATGAAGTGAGTTTATTGTGAAAACGCATTTTTACCTGCAAAAATCACGATTTGTTTCAAAATTTAACATGGGCTTATATGGGAAATAGAATTTTAATTTTTTGAGTTTTGTAAGCAAGATAACTCTCGTAAATATCCTCCGATCGTAACAAAATTTGGTACAGACATGTAAAACTAGATTCTCTTGAACGAGTTCGTAAACCAGCCAGATCGACATATCCAAAGTGGGGTAAAGGCCCCATTTTACCCTCCAAAAATGGGGTTTTTGAGTTTTTCAAAATGAAAAATTACATTTATCCAATTATTGCTTGTACCATTGGATTTAGCTCGAAAAAAAAACAATTTGGTATCTTTAATCATTTCTCTAAGTCCTTTGGTCTCCGAGATATTCCAAGTCATTTACCTACCAATATTTTTTTACAAATACTTTGTAAAACAAGCTATAATATAATATTTTAATATTTAAATATAACACTTGTTCATTTTTTCT
Organism: Flexamia atlantica; assembly: GCA_035578135.1. Taxonomy (NCBI): domain Eukaryota; kingdom Metazoa; phylum Arthropoda; class Insecta; order Hemiptera; family Cicadellidae; genus Flexamia; species Flexamia atlantica. Next base: position 49,923,623 of record JAQJVK010000007.1, on the reverse strand, counting down.
TTTTTCGTAATAATGGATTAATTATTGGATATTTTGTAATTGGAAATTCGCTGAGTACGCAGGTTTGCTGCGACGGGGGTATTTCACACAGTCAACACCAGTCAAGAACAGCAACCATAAAAATTTTGATATTTTAGGCTACTCGAATTAAAGTGGTTTTTGGTTTATTGATATCAATAAATTTTGTTTTGTCTTTTTTCCTTTTCTATATAATTTATGATATTTTCTTCCTTATACTCACTACGAGACTGATTAACTTTAATTTTTAAACCTATAGAAATATATATTAAAAACCATTTTTAAAGCAAACAAATAGCTTTATTTTTCGAGTAATGATATAAAGTTAAGTTAATGATGGCCTGAATTATTGTTTCATTTCATCTGAAAACAGGTATGCTTTTAACTCATAGGAAAACTTCTCAGCTTGAGAACTAAAATATATTACATTTTATGTGATCAATAATAAGTATGAGAACTATTAACTTCTACTATACTCAACTTGACAAAAAAACTTGAAACTCGCGGGTATTTTTTAAAACTTGACTCAGCTTCAAACATCACTATTTGCACCCCCCTAATATAATTATAATTATACCTCATAATTATTTAATATTTGAACTTTTTTTAACTACTATACTTACTGCATATTTTTTTAATATGATAGATTTTTTTCTGTTTTAAATAGAACAGATTTTTTAAAATTTAAGATTACTATTTCACAAGATAAATCTTTCAATATTTTCAAAAAAGCTTTATTTAAAAAACTGATATATACAACTGTTATATAACTTAACCTAACCATAATTTTTATAAGTGCGACTACTGATCACTGATCACTGATCACTTATCACTCATCACTGATTAGTGAAAAAAAGTTTCAAGACGTTTTGGTATCTGGAATCTGATCCTGTCTTCAGGTGGAAATGAACTTAGAACACAACAAGATTAGTAACACCAGGATGATTTGAACAAAAAACAAAGCTAAAATAGAGAACTGTGAAAGCAGTCACAAAAACACTATGATTACCCCGAAACATGGTAAACTTGTTTTTACTCATCAGTGATGGCAAACGTCCGCAAAAATCAAAATTAAAACACAATATCACCATCACCAACAATGAATTCCTATTAAGGAGTTTTACTCTTATTTTACCTATAACGATAACGTGTAATTTAAAATAACATCCAGCCTTATCTAACTATCCAAAATCATTGAGGATAATGTAATTTGAAGAAGCAATACCTTGTGAATTAAATCAGAAAATGTTTAAAATAAATTTAGTAAATCCATCAAAAATTTTTAAAAACTGTATTATTCATAACTTAATTTTTTTGGTTACTACTGTAATGTCAAACATCTTACATTCAACGACTGATAGATGTGATGATGCGAAGGCAGATGGAGACGAACATTACGCTCTGGCAGTTCTTACTGGAGATTCTCCGCAACGAGCGATACGGCGACATCATCCGCTGGACTAACAGCGAGGGCGAGTTCAAGCTGATCAATGCTGAGGAGGTCAGTAGACAGTAGACAATAGGCAGCAGACAGTAGACAGTATATATTGTACAGTAGAAAGTTTACATTATACAGAAGAGTTTAAACAGTAGAAAGCAGATAGTGGGCAGTAGACAGCAGACAGTAGACAGTACATGGTAGACGGTATACTGTAGACAGTAGACAGGAGACAGTGTACGGTAGACAGTAGACAATAGACAGTAGACAATAGACTATAGACAGTAGGAAGCAGACAGTAGATAGTAATTATCAGACAGTAGACAGTAGACAGCATACAGTAGACATCAGACAGGAGATAGTAGACAGTAGACAGTAAACAGCAGATGGTAGACAATAGTCAGTATAGAAAGTAGATAGCAGACAATAGACAGTAGACAGCAGACAGTAAACAGTAAAATTAAGTGTTTTTCATCGAAACAATCAATATGTTTTCCCTCGCAAGGTGGCGCGGATGTGGGGCCTTCGCAAGAACAAAAGCAACATGAACTACGACAAGCTCAGTCGAGCCCTCCGCTACTACTACGACAAGAACATCATTCGCAAAGTCCTCGGCCAGAAGTTTGTTTACAGGTACAACCGACAATCTGACAAAGTTCTCATGATAAAAAGCATGAAGAATAGTTACTGGCGCTGGTTTTAGAGTACATATTTTCAAAGTTCACTCAACGTTTTTGTTGATTTGTTAAGGCTATTAATAATAATAAACAGCAATGTTAATGTAATGTTAGCAGTTAATGTCAGTAATAAAACCAATGACTATAGTCTCGCAAACCTGTGGCGACGAGTCTGAAAAAAGCCGGATTCTATGGGTTTAAAAGTGTTTATTACTTGTAGTACAGTGTTTGATCTTAAAAAATACATTAAGACACCGATATTGCGCTTTAGATTTGAGCAAAATTTCGTGCAAATTGCAATTTCAGTTTATTATTTTCTCCAGTATGATTATCGAGTTACCGAATGTGCCAGGTTTGTAGGATTTTAATGTAATTTAAATCCGATTGGAAAACGTAAAGTAATAAAAGAACTTATTAAAAATATATATAGCCTTATTTTCATTGTTATTTAGGTTTGTGTCGATTCCTGCATTCATGAAACTGAAATCATCGGACAGCAGCCTTTGTGACAGCGGCTCTTCGAGCAAAGACTTCCTCTACCGCATCAAGACAAAAAACACCAGCTCACGAGGTGAGAAATAATAATTACAAAGGCTTGTCCTTTACTAAAAATTTGAAATCATCAGGAATTTTGTCAATAATTAAATTTTTTTACTAAGGTTTAAAATTCACTATGAATTCATGGTCACGTCGGCGTTCTGTTGCGGTCAGGGGTAGTTTTAGAATTCTGTGAGGGATTTAATCTTATTAGTGACCCATGGCGACAGGACCGCAGGTCGAAATACAGTCTGTTACAAAAGTATATGCATCTCAGGCTAACACTAGTAAACTATATATTATTTTGTTTCAATATTTAAAATACTCTCGTCGAGGGCTCACCCCTCAACAGAATTTCAAAATCTAGAAACCACCTTGGAACACAAAAGAACGCCAACGCAGCTGAATTCAATTGTACTCAAAATTAAATTATTTCTTGCTAAAACAATTAATTTAAAACATGATCATGATAAACAATAACTTATGCCATTCCAACCTTACACCTGCCCCTAACCACTTACACCTTTGGATGTTTAAAATTTGGTCTTTAGCTGTAAGATTAAGAGACTAAAAATATACGAGTATATTTACCTTTAACTTATGTCTGACCGGTCAAAAATATATAGTGCTGGTAGTACATGTTTCGCCAGGATGGCATTCTAAAGTGGTTCATCTCCAAAAACTATCCATCCATTGAGGACACGTCATAAAACAGTCATCAACATCTGGCGCATACAATTCACTTTTACTAAAATTGAACAAATACTCCTACTAGGCCCTCTTTTATACCTGACCACAGCACTGGGAGGAAGCAGACTGTACATACCTGTTTTCAGCCTATTCACACAGTTCAGCGGCTAAAATGATGTAAGATGGACATGGGAGGATTTAACCTGATAACTTAGATGGACTTTGATGTAAGATTAAGAGCTAATATATGATTGCATGTCATATTTTAATAAGAATACTACAGGGTATTTGATGTAATTGACTCCCCAATGCTAATAATAACAATATATGGCTTTTTTGTTTGGGGGTTGCACTGTATTGTTTAAATGAATTTAATTAATTCACGAAGTTACTTTAATTAGTTAATTAATTAAGTCAGAACGTTACCTACAAGTAAGGAAAGGAGTTTCTTGTACAGTATGATGGTTGGCAGAGGAAGTCTTAAAAGTCAAAAATAAGTGCGATACAATATTATATGCATTCATACTACTTAGCGTAGGTCCATAAGTATTATAATATCAGTTAAATGTAGGATAAGTGCTCTCTGTAATGTTGCCAGAATTTCCCTTTTAAAAACAACATGAGGATATTCTTTTAGGTTTACTCTATGTTCTCTAAGTAGGCTCCTGACTAGGCCAGTTTAGGTAACGGTACAGAGTACAAGAATGGTTGTTGTTGCTATTGGAAGGTATTTTTGTAGCTTTCTTTCAGTAAACAGTATGAGTTAAACGACAACTTCCAATCAGGTCTGAACCGTGGAAGTAGTAGTCCTTCTCCTTGTTCATATGGGAGAGAATGTGCTAGTCGGAAGGTGATCCTCCCATCTTCTGGAACTTGTCTGGGAGTGGGAGTGCCTGGTAGGCCGTCAGGCTGGATCCTCCCATGTTGTAGATCTTGCCTGGGATTGGGAGTACCTGGTAGGCCGTCAGGCTGGATCCTCCCATGTTGTAGATCTTGCCTGGGAGTGGGAGTGCCTGGTAGGCCACCAAGCTAGATCCTCCCATGTTTTGGATCTTGCCTGGGAGTGGAAATGCCTGGTAGGCAGTCAGGCTGGATCCTCCCATGTTGTGGACCTTGCCTGTGAGTGGGAGTGCCTGGTAGGTCATCAGGCTGGATCCTCCCATGTTGTGGAACTTGTCTGGGAGTGGGAGTGCCTGGTAGGTCATCAGGCTGGATCCTCCCATGTTGTGGAACTTGTCTGGGAGTGGGAGTACCTGGTAGGTCATCAGGCTGGATCCTCCCATGTTGTGGAACTTATCTGGGAGTGGGAGTGCCTGGTAGGTCATCAGGCTGGATCCTCCCATGTTGTGGAACTTGTCTGGGAGTGGGAGTGCCTGGTAGGTCATCAGGCTGGATCCTCCCATGTTGTAGATCTTGCCTGGGAGTGGGAGTGCCTGGTAGGCCACCAAGCTAGATCCTCCCATGTTTTGGATCTTGCCTGGGAGTGGGAATGCCTGGTAGGCAGTCAGGCTGGATCCTCCCATGTTGTGGACCTTGTCTGGGAGTGGGAGTGCATGGTAGACCATCAGGCTGGATCCTCCCATGTTGTGGACCTTGCCTGGGAGTGGGAGTGTCTGTTAGGTCATCAGGCTGGATCCTTCCATGTTGTGGACCTTGCCTGGGAGTGGGAGCGCCTGGTAGGTCATCAGGCTGGATCCTTTCATGTTGTGGACCTTGCCTGGGAGTGGGAGCGCCTGGTAGGTCATCAGGCTGGATTCTCCCATGTTGTGAACCTTGCCTGGGAGTGGGAGCGCCTGGTAGGTCATCAGGCTGGATCCTCCCATGTTGTAGTTCTTGCCTGGGAGTGGGAGCGCCTGGTAGGTCATCAGGCTGGATCCTCCCATGTTGTAGTTCTTGCCTGGGAGTGGGAGCGCCAGGTAGGTCATCAGGCTGGATCCTCCCATGTTGTAGACCTTGCCTGGGAATGGGAGTGCCTGGAAGGTTATTAGGCTAGAAGCTCCTTTCTGAAGTTTTTAATCCCTTTCAATCTAATGACCGACTGGTATTCAGTGTTCTTTGGTGTTGCAGATTCCGTTGGGACTGTTGACAGCCGAGGCCCGTGGCCTGCGTCTCGGACCAGTACCTTCTACTCAGATCTCCGACTTTTTCGTGAACCCAAGACCCAACAAGGGCAAGATAATGTTTCCCCTTACCCTGTCACTTCCCCATTTGTATATTTCCCTTTGCATTTACCAGTTTGCTACTTTTCTAACTGACTCGATACAAACTACCTTTTACATCTTGTTTGTCTAGTCCACTGTTATGATTCCTACAGCGTTAAATTATTTATTAACTTGTAAATAGTTATTGAGTAGTATAAGATATTTATGTTGTGTAACAGGGTTCATGAGTTAAATAAACTTTAACTGTAAATAATATATAAACTTCGCTGATGTTTGTAAACTTTCATTTTTGTGTGGCCTTTGATGATGAGCACTGCTGGCAAAAGGTTTCACAAAAATAATTATCGATGAAGTTTTAGTTTGAAATCATTTTAAAATTGGCATTACAATTTTCTTTGATGGAGGTTGGTTACCAGTGAAGTTTTTTGTTTTTAGTATATTTTTTTCAAACAAAAATGCCTGAAATAGTTGTTCTACTTTAATTACGGATATAATAGTTCTGGTTCATTAAACTGCTATCGAAGTTTTGAGTTTAAATATATTACACTCTAAAGTTTTACCTGCATCACCGATATTTTTTTTAAATACCCATCATACATTTTACTTATAGTGTTTTGTTGTAGTGTTGTTTTAATTGTTATCTTCAATTGCTGTCTAGTTGAACTGTTAAGGCTGGGGCAATGTTTTGAATTGTAAGATAAAATTAATCGACTGTTGCTTTTTCTCAACAACAATTGTGTATTAGGAAAGCATAAGTCCATTAAAATGCCTTAGCAACCAATAAAATATAGAAAATTATGATAAAGCAACAGAAAATAAAGCAGTAATTGAAATCACTATATTGTAAAATATGTTATTTAAATATTCTATATATTTCATCAGTGGTGTAGTGGCAAATTTTCCAGTGTGGGAACGCTTAAAATATTAATTTGTAAAATTCCCTGCAAATTAAGATACCTTTTCCCTGAATGTGTATAGGATGCGTATTAGGCTATGTATTTTAAGCTCACTGAATTTACTGATGCTTCAAGAAAATATTTAATAATTTGTATGATTTTTGTTAAAGCAAAATATAAAAACAGTAGTCTACATTTTTATATTTAACTAACTTTAATAAATTTATTATTTCACAAAAAAATTTATTTTAGAAAAGGTTATTAATTAAGTTAATAACTACTTTTATGTACGTTATCCCCCAAAATAGCAACATAAATAAACTAATTTTTAAATGACATATTCTGTACAAGAAAAAAAGCAGAGAACTAAAATTAAATCCATAAAACGGAGAAAAAACAGAGTAATTAATCACAATGACTTTTATGTACGTTGTCGTTACCTCCAAAAAACACCATACATAACCTCATTTTAAAATAACATAATCTAGACAAGTAAAAGCAAAGAACTGAAATAAATTAAATCCATAAAACATAAGACAGAGAAAAAACAGAGTGATTAATTACAATGAAAGTTCATTGCCAGATTGATAAATCAGGTTTACAATCAGTCGGCAAATGCATCCTCTTCTGTAGTATGGGCTTTTGTCACTGTTACCGCCACCGTCTACCGTACTCGGTGCACAATACAAAGTTCAAGCGAGAGTGGAGTTGTCTTTCGAAATAGATAGAGTAAAATCGTGTTTATTTACAAATATGTTTGTTACGTATTGCACTTTATTATTGACATTAAAATATATATTTTATATTTTTATACTCTTTAATTAATGTTTAGAAATATAGGATTTTTAACTATTTTTCCGGATTTTCCCTAAACGGGGCACTGGGATTTTCCCGGGTTTCTGAAAACCAGTGTGGGAACGCCGTTCCCACGCGTTCCCGCACCACTACACCACTGTATTTCATGGACTGTTATTTTGACCTTTTATAAAAACACAGTCATGCATGGAAAAGTTTTGTAGTCAGGCTTTATCAAAAGTATTTAAAATAGTTATTGTTATTGTAGTAGTTATCTTAGATGCTCTGCTGTCGAATTATTTTGAGCAGGATCATTCAGCTCAGAGAGAATAGATATATTGTCACATAATTAATTAATTAAGTAGATTTACAATTTCAATTTTAAGTGTCGTTAATTGAGAAGAGGTTGGTTTTGGCAACCATGATGGATTACACTCCATGAGGACCAATGTTAATTGATCTTTATATGTGATTTCTAGTTTATTTCTGATTAAGAAAACTTAAGCTGATATGTCTAATGAGAGTACTATTGAAACTCTTGCATGTAAAATCACATTCGTGATTTGAACCAAACTCTTGCAACGAAAACACCATTCGTTCGAATTTATATATATATATATATATATATATATATATATATATATTATAATGATACATAATCTATTAACAGAGTACCCTTTTTCAGTTGAAAAAACATTTATTTGACGACTAGTTTCAAATCATAAGATCATATAGTCATGTCATAATAACCTCACTTTCAAATTCAATCTTATAAGAACCTAAATTAATATTTAAAAATCATGTGTTTTGACAAATAGATGCAAGGCTTGGGGAATATTCATTTATCTTTCTTATTTCTAAATATTTATTTCTGTCTTTTCTTTTCCAAATTATAAATCTGATCCAAGATTGGATTTTCTCGATTAATATGTATTGTGTTCAACAAATTATTAGGTTCTTTTTATGATTAATATATATATGAAAATCTTCATTTACAAATAGATTTTCTTTTTCTTTTTCATATTCTAATACAGTAAGGTTTTCTCCAATATTTTTGTAGCTGTGCCTTGTTTCTATTAGATGCTCTGCGTAATTGGACTTCATCGTCGTTTTTTTTTCCTGACTTTAGGGCTTGTATATGTTTTTTAAATCTGGTCGAAAAACTTCTACTTGTTTGTCCAATCTAATGATAAACAATAGAATACAAAATAGAACTCAAAACAAAACGAATGATATTACCAAAGCTGGAGTCTTCCAAATTAATTGCAGCAACTTCAAAATATATTGTCATGTTATAATTTTGACGATGTTTAGAAGGCTTCATAGAATAAAAATGATTTGTCAAATTTAAGACAAATTCTTTGATCAAATAGTGATCTTGCTGCTAAAAAAATTACCACTGTCTAAAATTAATCACTTAATTTAATTTCTCTATGCTAATAATTTGAAGCCATTTTAAAAATTAAAAAAGATAATTTAACTCTTTATTTCCATGTATACTCCTGGGTAATACAGGGTGTTTTTTTAACACAACCTAAATTTAATTTTATCAGTGAAGGATTATTCCCCCCAAGATCCATGGATTCAACCCAGCTATATTATTTTCTTTGGGGGTACATACAGTACAACACAGTAAGGCCGTAGGCCTCACGAAAACAATTCATAGGATATTCAGCACCTCAAAACAAACATAACAAATTTAATACAAGAAATTCAAAGAGGTACTTAGCAAAATGTATTCAGGAATTTGATGGAGAGAGCACAACTTTGTATAAAAGTCAATGGCAGATTGTTTGAACACATAATGTAAGCTAAATGTGATTAAACTTAAATAATAGGTAGTATGAATTGTAAAGATTAACAAAAAAATAATCATTTCATCTTTACATGTGTGCATTATTCAATCGTAAATGCATGGGTTGTATTTAAAAAAAACACCCTGTATCTCTTCATCCAAAAATTTTCTCTACACAGCAAAATTTTTCTGAAGAAACTCGAGAGATGGTTGGATTTACTTCTCTGCTCATAAAACTGTCTAGTAGATACATAATATTCTAGACACATTAGGAGTTATCGGTACATTCTGAAGTAACAAAAGTTTACACAAGTCAAATTTTTATTACTATAAATCAGACACTCTTGTAATGAAATGAAGCAAATCTAATACATATAGACCATAAACAAAAATAATCCAATACTCTAACAACCATACCTAACTTTAAAATAGTACGATATTAGTAAAAATCACATCAAACAACTCACACTAAAAATATTTAATTTACTATTACATATATAGAATCCTCCAAAATATAAAGCTTAAGTATTAGCTACATCGGTCAAACTGTAGTATAAACTGTGACTAGACATTACGGATGAGGCTACGGCACGGAGGGGTAGTGGGGGGCCAGGGGGTAGACCAGGGGGTGAATTGGCCTCAGTGGGGGCGGCAGCGAGGGGCCCACCACCACAGGCGCATGACTTCCTTCCGGGTGGTTGAAAAACCTGCAACCATCAATAATTTGTACATAAAAATACTCAGTAAACCTCCCACAAAGGAGGAGGTCATAGGTATTTACTTAATAAATACTTAGTAGTAACCTCCTAGATAGCACACTACTCTTCTATAATCGGAGACAGTAGAAACAGTGGTTGTAGGTCCAGACCCTGAAACAGACCAGCTGACCTGCTTCACATTTTGACCTTGACCCACCGCTTCTATCGATGCCCAATATAAAGGGAGGGGTGAATACGGATTGCTCCCCCCTAGTAGGTAGAAAAATGACAAACTAATTGCTCCCCCTGTCTAAGGAAGATGTCGGCCTTAGTCGGTAACAAGACTACAAGATCACGCCACAATCATCCTACACTCATACTTCCCTACTTCACTTATATTCATCTTAAAATACCCCTTACTGGCGGTCGGTGTCCTAATAGTAATCTAATCTAATGTCACTAATTCACACGAAGCGATGCGGCTGAGCAATAGACAGTAGACAAGTATTCTTTTTTTACATAAATATTGACAATGGTATTGGCGTCAAAAATACAATGTACAATAGATACAAAGTACTAACAATACAAACAAGGCTACAACAAATGAAGAAAGTTTTAAAAAATTGAAATAAAAGTAAATCATGAACTTTTTATTTCGTGAGCATGTGCAGTCACGACTCTTTTGAAATTAAGGAAACTTTGTACCATTATGGAATTCAGTAGGTGATCCTGAGCAAATATTAGCAATATGAAGTTCTACATACTCTGATGGTAGTACATGTATACTCTGATATAGGTATAGGTATACTTCAGAGGCGTCACTCTGGGAGAGGTGAGGAGGGGGCCTCCCCCCCCTAGAATTTGAAAATCAAAAAGTTGGGAATTTCCATCGAGCTAGTTAGAAAAATTGGACTGAAATTGAGCGTAAACTGCAAGAACTTGATCAGTTGAAACAAGAATTTTCTTTGTATATTTTGCAGTAATTTTACAAAAAAAACAAAAAATATTATGATAGGGCCTACTCAAATTCTACTTTCAAAATAATCTATTTTCTCTACTCCCAACTCTCGCTCTTGGATTCCCAACTATCTTTTTAGTAAATCAATCAGCAGTACAACTGGTTAAAGTAAATATAATTTCAGCATTTAATAACATTAAAATATGAACTACTCAATGTTCTGGGTTTTCAATTCTTGAGTATGAAGATCACACAGACACATGGATCATGACACTCTCTGTATCCAGTGGTATGAAAAGGATCATTTGGGGTCACTTTCTGCAATTTAGGAATGCCAAAATTCCCAACTCCTTAGGTCTTTAGATAGTATGATCAATAATAATTTTTCTTTTTAAATTTCTTGTTTCAATTGAATGATTTCAGATGGGAAATTCATATTCAAGAGTTGGGAAACTCGAGGTCGAGAGTTGGGAAAATCAGGAGACCCCCCCCCTTGAATTTGTTGATGTGACGCCACTGTAAACCTCGAAAGAAGCAAAGGTATACAGGTCCGGGAATAGGTAGAAGTTCGGGAATACTCACCACAACTGGTCCCCCAGCAGCAGCGGCCGCGGCGCCGGCACCCCCATGGAGTTGCAGTATTGCAGCGCCAACATCTCCAGGTCGTTCGTGTACTTCCTCTTCCACTTCGTCCGCCTGTTTTGGAACCATATTTTTATCTAGAAATATAACAATTTGTGTTTATTCGGATGGAATTATTTGAAGATAAAAATAATGAAATGCCGCATTTTTTATTATGTCCAAAATCGTTATGTTTACGCATTCTGAAGATTCATTGCGTTCAAGTTCGTTATCTTCAAAGACGCTAAGGTGCTGCTATACATAAACGTCACGTCCACATACGGCCAATACTGCGATTCCGGATGGCAGTGGCGGATTTACCACTAGGCCCGGGTCCAGGGCCGCGTGGCGATTAGGGGGCCGCGCACGCCCGAGAATAAGCCATCGAGAGTGGATTTGTGGGGCCGATCGGGCTTAAAAACGTAGTTTGTGACTAAGAAAGTCACCATTTTGTGCGAGGCTGAAGGGGGCCGCATACTGATCTAGGCCTAGGGCCTCGCCGATCGAAAATCCTGCACTGGCGGAGGAGGTGTTATCCGCATTCGTACGGTACGGAACGTCCTCATTCGGGGTCGCCAAAAATGTACCCCCCGGGTTTGTACCCCCAGACAAAACGCCTACGTCATTTTGACGTCTCAGGACGGGGGGTACTATTCCGGCCGCGAACTTTTGGGACGAATAAATAATTATGTATTTTAATCAACTGTAATTTCACGGTTGGCTGAACAGTTGCATAATTTATATATCAAACCAATAATTGGTTTATCAATCAAACCTAGCTTCTTAAGTCCGACCCCGGAATTGTACCCCCCAGATTTGTACCAGTCCCAAGCATAGCCATTAGTGCGAGATGAATATAGAGATGAATATCCGACGTTGTCGGATTTTTGAATAATGGCATTTCATGAACAGCGCACTGGGTGATGCTGATGAAGAAAATATTGGGGGATTTCTTCATCGCCTCTTCTCCATAAGCTTGAATTAACAGCTCAAGAGTCTCAATGGGTGATTTTTAAAGTACAACAAGAACAATGTTCGTCTGCTGTTCATGAAATGCCATTTTTGAAAAATCCGACAACGTAGGCTTGCAGGTACACGAAAAGCGCTTTCCAATGCGCACTACGGCAAGTCAGCTATGCCACCACTACCGATATGCCCTCCCAAGGAGTCGTGCCAACTACTGCATACTGCAAGACTAATTTACCTCTGACGATTGCGCTATATGTCTACAAAAATTCATTCCGGGAACTTTTTGACTGTACCTCGTATTACAGTGCAACGTCGGAACGTCGGAACATCGGTTATCCGAATGCCACATATCCGAAACGAAGGTTCCGAGAGGGGTGCTATCGTCTTCCAAAGTCGTTCAATTCTTTTGCAAGGTTAATCCCGCCGTTTTTCCAAAAATGTTCCCAAATTTGGGACCCGGCCCAATTATTTAAGATTAGCTTCGTCCCTAGTACAGGGTGTTTTTTTAACGCAACCCATTTTTAGGATTGAATAGTGCACATATAAATATGAAATGACTGTTGTTTTGTTGGTTTTTACATTTTATACAATCTATTATTTAAGTTTGACCACATTTAGTTTACACTATGTGTTAAAACAATCCGCCATTGACATTTGTACAAAGTTGTGCTCTCTCCGTCAAATTCCTGAACACGTGTTGAAAGGTACGTCTTCAAATTTCTTGCACTAAATTGGTTATGTTTGTTTTGAGGTGCTGAATATCCTGTGAATTGTTTTCGTTGGCCTTACTTTTTATGTATTCTCAAATAAAATTATATAAGGGGGTCAAATCCGGGGATCTTGGGGGGAATAATCCTTCACTGATAAAGTTTTGGGTTGCGTTAAAAAAAACACCTAGTATTTTGTTGACTAATATTTATTTGCTTAAGGTAATTGTATATTCACAGTAGTATGTCATTACTTACAATAATTTTGCGTTTTGTCCTAACCCTTGTGTATTTTTGTGTTCACGTCTCATCAAGAGCAAATTTTGTAATGAACGTTGTAATCTACACCATAATTTCCCAATTAATTAATTTGCATAATCGACAATCTGCTACAGTGGTAAAGCCTCAACTGCCTGTCTCCATAGACCGATAAGCCTGCGCGCAATATATTTGCAATTTTTAGTTTGTCGTATTTATTTAAATTTTTAGTGGAACTCGGTTAATTCGAACTTATATGATTCGAATTCTCTTCTAATCTAAATATACCTTTCCGGTCTCCAACATTTTTAAGGGAAGTTGTCACTCTTCGCTGACGACACTGCAATATTTTTAAGGAAAGTTGTCACTCTCCGCTGACGACACTACAAAAATTTTTGAAGGTTCGAATTGGGATGACGTTTTTATAGATGCACACCACGATTTAGCTTTAATTAAAAAAAGGTTCGATCAAAATTTGTTGTAATGAAACGTCACAAAATCCAAATTTATGCCTACTGCCCTGAAAGATTAGTAGTGGCCAGTGGCACACCCCAGGAATCGTCCTTGGGGGGACCGCATTGGCCGGTGGCCCTCCCCCGGGAGAGTTTTGAAAATTAGATCTTAAGAGGGGGCTCCAGTCCCGCGCGACTACCTGCTTCTCCCATAAGACCAAAGTTAACTTTCAAATTCGGTACAGCCTCAACCGATCAACCAAAATCGTTAATTTTTGCTCATTTGAAAGAACAAAAAATATCTAGCGACTTCAGTGAGCAGAATAATGATATAGTTTTTTGGTCAGTATTAAAAAATATCGCAAAAAATAGATTTTCGGAATTTTTTATAAATTATTCTAATTGTAATATTAAAATTCTGCTCACTACATAATTTTTCATTCTTTCAAATAAGCTAAAAATTAACGAATTTGGTTGAGCGGTTGAGGCTGTACCAAATTTGAAAGTTAATATTGGCCTTCTGGGGGGAGCAGGTAGAAACACGATAATTTTCGTGACTGGAGCCCCCTCTTAAACCCCTGTTTTCAGGCAATCCAGAGGCATAAAAACGTACTGCGTAACTCAGAAATCTGAACTAATTAAAATCGGTCAGATTCTGGAAAATTCGTATTTCTCTGAATTAGTAAAATGCCTTTACATAACAAAAGAAGTAGGCTATTTATTTTTCAAAAAGTTACTCATCTTTTACCTGCTTCCGGTAAATAGGCCTTCAAGTAATTATTTTTACATACTCCACCGAAACATCTGTTTTCTGTGCCTTACTCTTGGCTGGAAAGTTAGGCCTACTCTTTGCGCCGATAACTGCACGGTAAATTCACTGTGCAATGCACAGTACTGACGTTTAATGCACGTTTATCGGTTAATTCAGAGGAATGTAGTTCAGACAACCGACGTCCCACTGTAATATATTCATCCCTCACTAATGGCTATGCCCGGGACTATGTCACAGGTGCTGCCCGGAAGGAGTCCGGGGTTCCGGAAATATCTGGTGATTTATCCGCCCCCCGGCGCCAGGACCCGACACCAGCGACGGGCGGCAAGGGTTGGGGGCGGGGATCCTGAATCTTCCCAGAGGATGGCAGATGCCGACAGGCCATGCTTAATGTTTCTGATTTGTTGAAACATCGGCTGAGGTTCAATTAGATCAGTGGCATGTTATATATCAAACTCGCTCTTATTCGAATGGTTAAAAGTTAGTCTCGTCGAAAATGATGCGTAACTCAGTGGCGGATCCAAGGGGGGGGCAAAGGGGGCAATTGCCCCCCCCCCCCGAGAATGTGGGAAAAAATCAGTGTAGCTTCACGAAACTTGTGGTCCGCCACAAAACGATATTTCCATCAGAGAGAGGCACATTTACTTGGATATGTTTGAAGAACTTACTTAGCTGATTTGGAGAACATAAACAAAGGGCATAACTGTCTATAACTTCAGGTGGGTAAATGATCGGCCAAAAACATATTTTGAACGCCAGCAGAGCACTCACTCACCCGCCTAATGATTTGGTCGGAACTCTAATCAAGTATAGTTTAATAAATAAATTCAATAAACAACTGTAGTTTTAAATTGAAAATTGAGCATGTTTTTTGTCTCTAGATTGTCTAAAAACACGAGTTTTCAGTTCAAATTTTCACAGATTTTCCGGGGGAGGGCCCCCACACCCCCCCTCTACTGGTGGGTATTCCATACCCCCCATACCCTCCGGAGGGTTAACCTTGTAATCCTACTTGCCCCCCGAACTCATACTCTGGATCCGCCACTGGTAACTCTTATGAATCTGTGGAATAATTATTCATTTCCCTCCGGAAAATAGAGGTTTACAATTTAAGTAAACATTAATTTGTATTAATTATATGCCAAAACAAACCTTGTTTACAATACCTGA
Source organism: Flexamia atlantica (assembly GCA_035578135.1). NCBI lineage: Eukaryota > Metazoa > Arthropoda > Insecta > Hemiptera > Cicadellidae > Flexamia > Flexamia atlantica. Next base: position 49,908,010 of record JAQJVK010000007.1, on the reverse strand, counting down.
GTTTCTGTGAGCATGAGCGTCTTGGCCAGCTGGAACCTCTTGCTGACCGACAGGTACTTGCTCTTCTCGAACTCGGCCTCCAGTTGCTTGACCTGCGCCGCCGTGAACGCCGTCCTCGCCCGCTTCTTGCGGTCTTCAAACGCAGAACCGCCCTTGTACCTCGAGTCTACGGGCAAAATACATGGGTTTATAGAAGGTATAGGAATCTTTGCAACGTATGTATAACTGGATGAATTAATGTCAGGAGGCTTTGTATGTATAACGGATTCATTTTATGAAATCTTCAATGATTCCTTTGTTGCTAGCTGTTAAAATTTTAAATGCTGTCAGTTTTTTTAGACGGATGGCGTTTGAATAGTGAAAACCCCAAAGTTTTGAATCTTAAATCTCTATTGTTCAGTTTTGTTCGATCTAGGTCTTTGCTGACGAATACAGTGGATGGTATGAAAACCAGGATTCGGGAAAAGAAATTTTCACGCCACTCTTTTACCAACCATTTTAATTGATTTTTAAGGCCCTTGCACAACAGCATTCTGTCTACTTGTTTTAATCGATGAACTGTTATAAACCTTCAAATTTAGATTCTTCGAGTTTTTTTGATTAATCCAAAATTTTATCTTTTGTTGAAGGTTGTCACATTTAACTTCATGGTTAACGTAAATAGCAAAATCGCTTTGAATAACGTCAATCCAATATTATGAACGTTGTGAACTTAATTATTTGGGAAAATCCTAGAGATTGACCGCTAAAATTTCACCAGTAATGAGTCTGCCTGATTTTTTTAATAAATCAGTTGAATTTTTTTATTCTGAGACGTATATGACTAAACAATAAACAGATTTATATTTAGCTGATTCCCATTCTTATAATACAACAAAACATCATAAACGTAACATCTTAATCTACCAAATTAAATAAGCAAACAACAAAAATAAAGGTCATTAAATAAAGGTCGAGCTATGTTTTATGTCTTAAAACGCCTACCAAACCCTACAACTTTATAATATCTTACCTTACCAACTGTATCATTACCTTAATAAAACAGAATATTTCAAACGTTTAACACGGTTTTTATTCACGAAACACAGAGGTGAGATCGTCGAAATGATCACATTATTATTCGGACCGCCCAGTCGGAACGTCGCTTTCGCCGGTACAGCAGAAATAATGTCCGGAGATTTCCGACCAAATAAAATTGAATTTCCCTTTGTGTTATGTAGTATGATATTAATAGGCTTGTTGAGTCATATGCCTTCAATCACTACTATATGCTGGGTGAGACGGACGGCTGGGCCCGTAAGGTATTATTTTTTTATGGCCGAGGGTCATACATTTTACAGAACCTCTGAGCTGGACGCACGGCCGTGGAACTCAGATTACTGTATTGTGAAGGCTTTTTTAATACAACTGTTCATAATGAAAATTGAATAAGTTACGTCAATCAAAGTAGTCTTTGATTAATAGTTATTTATGGATTAAGAGCGTAAAGTGGACCTTTCTCACTTGAGCTAAACAGTTTATGTGAGCTCTGAAAATGAAATTTCACTATTAAATGAGTCCACCTACTTTTAAGGGACCATTTTGTATGTATAATGGTTTCATTGTGAAGTCAAAAATGCCATCTAAATAAAAACTTTAGTAATTTCGTCAGAGACATTTCAAAGAAAAGTGTAATGCACAAAAATTAATTACTCATTAGAATTGTGTTAAGTCTGTCTAACAACTTATCATCTTATAGAATAACCTTAGACTACTTTAAAAAATATATAATCAATCTACTACGGCTTATTTTTACATCAGTTAGTTAAATTAAATTTAAAATAAGAATTATAGACACTAAAACACACCTTATGGAGGTTATGGAATCTTAACAAAGGTTTCGGCGTAGTTAGGGAACCCTCCCGAGTAGGGCCTACTTTCACAACGATCGTGTCATCAATTCGTAATTTTTACCATTAATTTTTCATTTTTCCATCTAACCACCGATTTCAAGAACCACCGCTCACAAACTCTCATGGATCTTTTCCTTTATACGTATACCACCATTCAAAATTTACCCTTCAAACTTGATTTTTGACCGAGCACCATAAACTAGGTCAAATAATTGCTAAAATCGTTTTAAAGTGGAAATTCCTTGTAAGAATATTTTAGCTGTGGTTCCGTTATCTTATCTACCGTTATCTCTGTCTAGACGCGATAAGCCAGCGTCTGGCCGTCTAGCGGTCCCACTTCCAGTTGGTTACGTTAGGTTAGGTTAGGTTAGGTTAGGTTAGGCTACCTATCCTCACCTATCCTAACCTAGCTTACCAAAATCAAGATTAAAAAACAAACCCGAAACAGTGGTATACGTATAACGAAAAAATCCACTCTCATTGCTCTTCGGCCTATTCCGGACCACTCGATACTCTGACACCGGATCACCTCACATACCACCGACCATTCCTTGGCAACCGAACAATGATAACTGCCTTCTTAATTAGTTGGGCGATCCCTCAAGCCGACAATTAGACACTAATTTGCGAGTCTGATAAATATATACGGGTGTGGCTGGCGGCCAGAACAAGCGCGCGTGATCTACGGCCCAGACCGCGGCGCGCCGGTCGCTGGATAGCACGCCTAATTGACGATTGAAAAGCGGCTACGCTTTTACTTTCTCCCCCCTGTACATCTGCCCTCCTTAGCCAAAATGCAGTGTCTGCATCTTACTCTTAATTGAGTAAAAGTGCTCTAAAGTTAAAACCTAGTAGTTTTCGTATATTTGTGTAAATTGTGATGATTTTTGTTCTATATTAAAATATATATTTTTTTTAATTTGTAGAGCTATTTTATTATTTGCTATAAAAAAGTCAGTTACTGCATTTTGGCTAAGGATATGGGGGTTGCATAGCTTAGCGAAGTGTAGTAACTACTGTAGAGTAAAGTAAACTGTGACCTCAGCTTAGCGGAAGTGCAGTAACTACATGTAGTTAAACATGCAGTTACATGTAGCTACATGTAGTTACTGCATTTCTGCCTAGCAAGTAAAAGATACTGCATGTAGTTACATGTAGCTACATGTAGTTAGGCCCTACTGCATTTCTGCCTAGCAAGTAAAAGATACTGCGTTTTTCCAGTATCCACAATGTAGATACTGCATTTTATTTCTAAGGAATTCCTGTTTAGAATTTTTTTACTGCGTTTGCCTAAGTCGATTGAATAGAGCTTGTCGAGACGAATCCATTGATGTATATAAATCCAAAATGTCAAAATTTGTTATGAAATTGTTTGAAAATGTTTTGTACATAACATGCTAAAATATATATTTAATCATTATGAGCTTTAAACATGAAGAAAATCAAGAAGGGGATCACATTGTTTTTCCTAAGGAGGGCAGACATAGTATGGAGAGAATATTAGTTTTGTCAAAATTTTCGAATTTGGGTTGTCAGTGGATATATTTGTTTTAGTGCCCCCTTAATCCAAAAAAGTCGTTTTTGGAGTGGTGTCTGTCCATCCGTGTGGATGTGTGTGAGTGGATGTGTGTATGTAAACAAAGCTAGAGACGACACAAGTAGTCCAATTCTCATGAAATTAGGCATGTAGGTATACAACCATGATATCCAGGTGTTTTTTCAGTTTTTTAAATACAGGGTGTTTTTTTAACGCAACCCAAATCTTTATTTTATCAGTGAAGGATTATTCTCCCCAAGATCCCCGGATTTCACCCCACTATGTAATTTTCTTTGGGGAAACATAACAAGTAAGGCATACGAAAACAATTCAAAGGATATTCAGTACCTCAAAACAAACATTACAAATTTAATGCAAGAAATTCAAAGACGTACCTGGCAACACATGTTCAGAAATTTGATGGAGAGAGCACAACTTTGTACAAATGCCAATGGCGGATTGTTTGAACATATAATCTAAACTAAATGTGATCAAACTGAAATAATAGATTATATAAAATGTAAAGATAACAAAACAATAGTCATTTCATATTTATATATGCATTATTCGATTAAGGATGAAAACCTGAAGAAATACTATTAAAATCCAAATTCTTAAAAAACGGCTCAAACGAGTTCGGAGGAAAAATGTCATAGGTTGTGGTGCTGGTAAACAAAATTACACCAGCCGCTTTGAGCTGTTATCCAAACTTAAATAAAAAACCCCAGCCGAATCAAAACTGTAAAAATTCAGGTTCAGAAGTTATAGGGATTTAAATGTTAAAAAATTCAAATTTTTCAAATGTACTTAAAATCATAATAATTAATTAAAATATACTTGCAACCATTAAATTTATAGCTTGGAAAAATAAATATTCCAGTATTTTAATTATTAGTCTACGACGACTGGTTACGGATATAATAGATAATACAGTTTGGTGGTAAACGTAGAACGTTGTCTAATTATTCTTATGGCAAATATTTAAAAACCGATATCTCGGTTAATTACAAACCGATTTTGATGAAATTTGGTATGTATTCGTGGGATAATTAATTGTTGATTTGTTTTATTACATTACATAAGTCTTGTGGTTTTAAATTACTTTAAAGGAGAAATCATGTGTCAGTTTCCTGATTCTGTTTATTTTGTATCTAGCACACACCAGTGCTTTCAGTATTTCCGAAAATACGTTTATTTCGTCTTTAAGAGCAAAAGGAGGCTCCAGTTAACAAAAATATCGCGTCTACCTGATTCAATCATTAGCCAATATTAACATTCCGTTTTCGTTCAATCTTAACAGTTCTTCTAAAACCGTCGATTAAAATAGCTAATTATAATAAGAAAGCAATTTATTCAACACGAGAGGAATTTATATATAACAATTCATAAAATGATAAAATCACAAAAATCCCTATTTGGGTGTGATTTACATCGTAAGATGTGATATGGGACAAACAATATTCAAGGGGACTCGTTAAACTCAAGGAAATGTTCAGAGCACTCCATAAGGTTAACCCATCTTAAACTCATTATGTGGCTTATGTTATTGTATATGTGGCTTCTTCAAATTTTATCAGATATCATTAGAAATAATCAAAATTTCCATAAAATACCTAATAAAAACCTTATTCCTCCACTAAGAATAGACGAACCTGCTCCTGACTGCTAAATACGCACTTGGGAGATACACGTAAATGGAGTCATTGGGAGTCACGAAAATGGGGGCTACTCGTCCAAACTCATTAGAGAAAAGAAATAGCCTGGACGTAGAACCAGACTGGAACGAATCTAGTCGGTTTTTGTTCAATTACAGCGGCAATAGCTTCTTTCAAAGCCTTTTCAATGGGTTCTTCGATTAATATTTGTTTTACTTTCTCTATTGACTATCCATAATATAATTTACTTTCTCCAGTAACTATCTACACTCCAAAGGACAAGGAGGCTTTTCCTATGGTTCCACTCTATGGTTTTCTATAGCCTATAAATATCTGAAACCATAGTCTTGACTAAATAGATCCACGATCAAAGATTCAAATTGGCCTTTAGGTTTTTCATGCAAACTAGGGGTGTGCGAATGGTGTATTTTTAGGTCGAGTTTTTAAATACGCGCTGGAATTTCGGGCTTTTTTTGTTATGAGTTCGTTTAGTAACAAAGATAATAGTTTTCTACTTCTGAATATCCGTAATGTCAAAAGTAATAATAATTCAAATACAATTCAATTTTGAAATGTTATTCAACTTAGGCCTGATTTCACCAAACATCAGGTAAGGGTCTGTTAATAAACCGTTAAACAGCTGTTAAAATTAAACTGACCGAGCCTTAACGGTGGTTTAAAGTTTGGTGAAATCAGGCCTTCGAGATGTTCTTGAGTTAGAAGCAAGTAAATTGTATCAACTAAATTAAGATAATTTTTAATTGAGATCATTTGTCTTACCTGTGTTTTCAAATAAAATTACTGAAACTCATGTGTGTGTCATGTGAATGAAAATATATTCCTCCATAAAGCCTAAATCAATGTTTTGTAAAAATATCAGCCTACCTGTTTTTCTTAGTTGGACAAAGATAATGTATAAAATAACTTCAAACTCTAAAAAGGAATAAAGTTAAGGAGTAATTAATTGATATCAACAACTTTAAAAAAACTCGTTAATAACTTAAAACAACATATTTTTTACCAGTGGCGTTAAAAGATGAGTAAAGTGGTACATATTAATATTAATAACTTAAACATTCTTTATTATCGTAAAAAAAGTATTTCTTACCAATAAAAATAGCGGTTATAGATAGGTAAAAAAACTAGTGTAAAACTGAATCACGCATAACGATTAAGAATAAACGGCAGGAGTATATACCAGCTCGAAGTAGGAACTTCGAGTCGAGTTGAGAAGAGTAAACTCGGCTCGAAAAAACTCGATACTCGAGAACTCTCACACCTCTAATTCAAACAGATAGATGGTTCGCCACTTTCCGATCAACTTTGCAGAATTTCGATGAGCGTAAATGGGTTGATCAATATACCTCTTCTAAAGGCTCCGGCCACTGTCGTTTTCTGAGTAAACCAAAGTTAAACTTTTTTAATTTAAGCAATAAAAAAAAATTTAAAAACTCAACATTCATCCCAACAACCCGATGGAATACAAGCAGATCGCTCCACTTAAACAAGCATTGGCCACGGAGTAGGTCTCTAATTACCTAGAGATCAAAGAAACTGGCGATCAGGAGTGGAGACAAAGGCGACGAGGGAGACAAATTGTGGGCATGTGAATGTCTCTCCCTCTCTCTCCTTCCCTCCCTCCCTCTCTCTCTCTCTCTCTCTCTCTCTCTCTCTCCCTCTCTCTCCCTCTCTCTCCCTCCCCCCTCTTTCGAGGCCGGGGCCAATTAAAGGGATGAGTTACGAGTCCGAAATCACCGTCTTGTCAATTATCCGTATTTAATGCGACCGCCACTGGATGGGCCGTGTCAGCCTCTGACAAACCTATTTAAACACTTCCCTTTCATTCCGCTAACCGCGCCACTAGTTTATTACCATGTTTCCTCTAGAATCCAGGTTTTATCGCCTAGTTTTCTTTTTTCTGTTTTTACGTTCGTGATTAGTTGGGTGGCGTTTTACTTTCCCGACGCTGACAGAATGAAAGTCAGCATATAAAATCTGATATCACAAAAGCGTGGTTTAGGGAAAATTTGGTTGGATTTACCTTTTTGGTTTTGCAGGTAAGCGGCAGGGTGACCAGACGTCCATTTGGGAGGACATATTTTCCTCTTCAAAGATTGTCCTCCTGTTCTCCCGGCTTTCAAAAAATGTATAAAATTACCGGCTTTCGCTAAAATCTGGCCTTTTGCAAAGATTTACTTTCGTCGTGTTCCCGCGGCCGTAATACGGTAAATTCGCGCGTTCGTTACAACTCTGTTCATCTTTGGTAAAACTACTCCTGTCGTCTACCCATAACGGTAAATCTGCAAAATCGTTTTTTACAGCCATCTACGTTTATTAGCTGATAATTTCAAGTTACTCCTACCGTTTGCAGATTATTGTGTTACATGTAATAACACATCTCACAGTGATACATAAGCGGCTGATTACAATTATTAATACTGAAATAGCATCACACTAATAGTGATGCTAATTGTTATCCCATTAAAAGAGGAAAACACATTTTTAATTTTGTCCGCCTGTGAAGTTGCAGACGCGATGATCTGTCGGGTATCAATTACTGGTCAATTTAAAGCCTAAAAAGTACATTTCTTTAACTCTTCTGCTTTATTTTCTCTAAAACAAAAACAAGCAGAGTAAATGTTTTTATGAATTCGTCATACAATAATGTATCTGTGTATTTCTAACATATGAGATAATTATTTGTACTACAATATTAATTAATTGTATACTTAGGGCCGTTAACGAAAATTATTAGCATTATATTAAACGCTGTCCTCCTCTTTTTGTAAACGTCTTCCTTCTTTAACTCAACTGTATATCCTGAAAAAGTTTCCGTCTCCGTCTGGTCACCCTGGGTGAGACTCATTAGAAGGAAGTTGAAAATTGAAAATGTTATTCTCGTTTAATATATTATGAGTTCGGTCAAATTTAGGTTATTAAAAAAAATGTTTATGTTATAATATTATATGGTTGTATTTCTTCTACTAAAATTACTGTTAATGCTATCTTCCAGGGGCTTTCGAGTGTACGGTTGTCTGCCGACCTCGGGTTTCCGAACTAAGCTGCGAGACTCTCCTTTTCATTGTTCTTAGAGAGCTAAGACCTTTATCCTTTCTTTTGGGTCTTATCTCGCCACCTTTTTTCTTTCCTGAGCTAATTTTACTCACCCTTTTCTTTTCTTCGACCCAAAATCTTTATGGGTGTCTTTCCATGCCTTCTTCTGTTAAGCCGGAACAGATATTAGCGTAGATACTTGAATTTCTCTATTGTAAAAGGATTCAAATAGGTTGAGTAATTTAGTGGTAATCGAAATTACATTCGGATTTGATCAAGTAAACTTAAATATGTCGATTAAAAAGCAGAGTGACATCAAGGAGGAGCTTTGCAAAGAAAAGAACAGGAGGTTTGTTCCACTCAATTTTGCATTGTACAGAGAACTTTTTAGCCATCACGGCTTGTACCTAAACTTGAAAGGCAAAATACTGATTTCTTTTGCATTGTTGAACCTTGAATATTTAAGTTAGATTTTAAGTTGGATCGTAAGTCGGGAATTAGTAGAAATAGCCTAAAAATTGTGCACCTGAATGTTCAGAGAGGGTTGAGCAGGAGGAATGAACTTTTACTTTCCATTATTAAGGAAGTAAAGCCACTTTTTTTAACAGTTCTGATATTTAAGGAGGAAAGAAGTTAGTGGATTGTGGATTTTTTTTGTTTTTTTTTTAAGATCACTTTCCAAATTCTGCCCAATCCAGGTACTAATGACGGCATACTACGGTATTATCTTCCCCCACCTTTTTACGGAGTAGCACAGTGGGGACATTGTTCAAATACCGAATTTCAAAGAGTATTCAGGCTGCAAAAAGGCAGTAGAAACAACAATATATTGTATGTCAAAATGTGTCTTAACGCAAGACAGAGACATACACCAATACAACACTCGAGGCAGGGAAAACTTCAGAATCCCTCAACACAAAACGGTGGCTTTTGAACGCCACAGAGAGGTGTTCATTTCATAAATAAATTGCCACCATCAGGAAAAAAATGCTCAATCCTTAAAAACAGTTTCGTCTGAAAAACATTCTTATTTCCGAAGCATTTTATAGTTCAGATGAATTTTTAAATTATCAATGGGGCAACCAAAGCTTCTAGAGAGGGGGCCTTCAACCAATTGGCGACTGAAAGGCTGAGTGAATGTTAACATGTATGTATAAAAAGTGAGCGTGAATGGAAAATTCTAGTCATATTGCTTTATGTGCAATATGATTGACTTTCGCAGTACAATTAGTTAGTTGTCTAACTGCAATTATAGTATATTTCATTTCTAGGACCTAAAATTATGATTTTCGTACGAGGTCAGGTCAAGTTTCATCGTTTTTAAAAAGTGACCGAGTAACGAAAAGCTGCTTTAGGCCCGTGTGATGAATTATATTTTTCGTTATATCGCTCAATACAACACGCTAACTACTTAAGAAAACCAAAATATTACCTTTAAAGATGTCTCCCAAAGATGCCTCCATCTTGTTCTTAATATTTAAAACAATCAGCTGATTGTTTCATCTGTGTTACGTTAGACTGACAACAATGAACAACTATCGATGTATCGAATGCATTTAATAATCGATTGGTGAAAGAGCGAGTTGCACAAACTTATCAAACCGACAACAATGCAACAATGAATTGCAATTGATGATAATAACAGATAACCAATCTCGATGCAATCGACAGCTCACTGCGGACGTTGACGTACACACGTTTGAAGTTTAAGTACATTATAAACGATCAGCTGACGTCCTCGACTACAGCTGATTGTTTCTCTCCCTAGTGAGAGAAACAGCTCATTTAGTCCCGAAACACATGTTATGAAAACTGCCGTTTTCGCAGCGGTATCACGCAAAAATATGTTATTATTATTATTATTATTATTATTATTATTATTATTATTACGGCGCTTGAGCATACGTTCCAAGTTCCCTCCTACCTCCTGCGTATGATAGAAGCGTATTTGTCAGACCGCTTTCTGTTGTACGACACGACCGAAGGTCAGCGGCGCATTCCCATCACTTCCGGGGCTGCGCAGGGGTCCATTCTCGGACCAGATCTCTGGAACGTGTCCTACGACAGCTTGCTGAGGCTAGACATGCCCGATGAGACCCGCCTCGTTGGCTATGCTGACGATGTCGCTGCCTTGATCGCTGCGAGGAACGTCGAGCAGGCAAAACTGAGGCTCAGCGTAGTGATGGCCAAGGTCAACGGGTGGATGCGAGATCACGGCTTGTCCCTGGCTATCAGTAAGACGGAGATCGTCGTCCTCACCAAAAAGAGGATTAACACCGTGTTCCCGGTGCAGATAGGTGACGTCACACTCGAGACTAAGCCTGCTGCAAAGTACCTGGGAGTCATGGTCGACAGCAGACTGTCTTTCGGCGAGCAGATCCAGCGCGCTGCCGACAAAGCCGCTAAGGGTGTCGCTGCCCTTGGTAGGCTTATGCCCAATGTCGGCGGTCCTCGTTCCTGCAAGCGCCGTCTGCTCATGACTGCCGTCCAGTCAGTCTTGCTGTACGGGGCGGAGGTATGGGCTCACGCACTCGAGAAGCGAGTCTTCCGAGACCGGCTTGCCCGAGTCCAGCGTCGAGGAGCTCTGCGGGTCGCTTCGGCCTACCGCACAGTCTCCGAGCCTGCTGTGATGGTGATCGCCGGAGTCATCCCCGTCCTCTTCCTCGCGAGGGAGAGGCAGGCGATTTACCGGAGGAGGCCTGAAGTGGGCCGGGAAACAGCTGCCAGGGAAGAGCGCGATCGCAGCTTCGACTCTTGGCAGCGCGACTGGGAAGCCGAGCCGAGGGGACGTTGGACCTTCCAGCTCATACCTTCCGTCCGACCATGGCTGGAGCGGCAGCACGGCGAGGTCGATTACTACGTGACCCAGTTTCTTTCTGGACACGGGTACTTCCGAGCCTATCTGCACCGGATGGGCAAAGTCGCCAGCCCGGACTGTCTGTATTGCCCCGGCATCCCAGATACGTCCGAGCACACCTTCTTTCAGTGCGACCGTTGGCACGTCCGCCGAGCCTCACTTTCATCTGAGATCGGCGTGACCGTCAGCCCAAACAACATCGTCGGAGCTATGCTCCAGGGAGAGGGCAACTGGAACTGTGTCCAGCACTACGTCCAGGCCATTCTTCGGGCGAAAAAGGTCGACCTCGATCGGCCTTAATCCTCAGCATTTCCCCAAGGAGGTTGCCCTAGCGGCGTAATATCAAAGGCCTAGCCCGAAGTAATGTGTGAAACAGTTCCAGGCTAGTGTCCTCGGTGCCGAGGGAGGTGGTTTAGTCGGTAGTTCACGGGACATCGAGCTCGTGGGAGTCCGACACTACTGAGGGGACAACGAGCCCCTCAGTGTGCGTAAACGCATTCCACCTCCTACAAAAAAAAAAAAAAAAAAAAAAAAAAAAAAAAAAAAAAAAAAAAAATTATTATTATTATTATTATTATTATTATTTTCCCGTGTTGGGCCGGGACAGAATGTCCAACAGTATCCCCTGCTTGTCGTAAGAGCCGACTAAAAGGGGAGGGGGGCGCACTGGTCCTTTTTCGCGTCTCCTTTTCACAATTCCATTCTCCGGTTCATTTCAATAGCCCGGTTGTTTTTTTCTAAATCATTCCGGCCTATTTTCCGGGGTGACTCTGTGTTCTTCAGCCTCCATTGCGCTGGAGGTCTAGGACGAGCAGAGGGTACAGCTTAAAAACTGGGTTCTGCACCTCCCAGGCTGCCGGATAGTACAGGGGCCCGGGTCAGCCCAGCCAGCTGACCTGGCTGCCCTATCAGCCGGCGAAAATCCCTTTGGCCGTGGCGGTGCCGGTTGGCGACCGGATAGGGCCCTGCTGCGGTCACGGGGGGGCTCTGCCGAGGCCACTGCTCGTCTGGGACCGCCGGTGTTTTGGAGGCGGTCGAACACGGATATAGTTTCTCTGGTGATGGGTCGGTCTGACTTTCTCATCGGGGTACGTTTGGGGGGTCAACGCCCAGTCTTGGGGGCCAATCCAGACAACATGGCAAGTGCAGACAAAAAAACGATTCAAAAGGTGCACGAATCAAAACGGGGTACCCTAACCCCAAAAAACACCCAGCAGGATTCTCCTCTGAGTGGGCTTGACGACGGGGTGGCAAGCCCCTTCGAAAGAAGGTCTCGACTCACGAGATCGCCACCAGTCCGGGTCGCGACACCTGCCTCATCGGTGGCAAGAACATCCGCGGCCATTGAGAGGGCACCCACTGAGGACAACGAGCCGATGAATGCCGACTCGTCTCCCTTTGACGCGGTCATCGCGCTCGCCAGGCAGCAGGAGGAGGAGCACCTTAAAAAGTGCTTCGACACCCTGGCTGTAATGAAGGCTGCGACCGCCCGGCAGAAGAACATTAGCAAGGACGTGCAGGATGGCATTGTCCAATTGGAGGCCAGTCTGCAGCACATTGTCCAGCTGAGGAGGTCGTGGCAGTCTTGTGAGACGGTGGCCGCGTCGACCCAGACGACTCCATCGCTGCGGGTCAAGGCTCAGCCGGCCGGTGGAAAGCGAGCCGCTTCTAGCCCCGCCCAACCGGAGGCAGAGAAAAAGCCGAAGGGAGACGGTCCAGCGGAGAAGTCGGACTCCGAAGCATGGACCGAGGTCGTTAAGAGGAAGGGTAAGAAGAAAGACCCTCTTCCAAATCCTAGAAGCCAGCCTGGCACCCAGGACAAGAAGAAGGCGCCGAGGAAGAAGTCCCGCAAGCAGCGGCCGGACGCTCTTCTCATCAAGCCGTCGGAGGGGAAATCCTACGCCGACGTGCTGGGCGAAATTCGCAGTAAAGCGAAGCCCGATGAGAAGGGCGCCGTCATCAAGGGCATGAGGAAGACCCGAGCCGGCGATCTTTTGGTCGAGCTCGGTGACGCCTCCAAAAGTAAAGCTGCCTTCAGCGAGGACTTGCAGACCATCTTGGGGGCGAACGCGACCGTCCGCGTTCTCGAACCCAAGTCGACGCTGGAGGTGAGGGACCTTGACGAGCTGACGACCGAGGCGGAGGTGACTGCTGCCGTCAAATCCGCCATCGGCGACAACGTCGAGGTGAAAACCTTCCTCTCAAAGGCGAACGCTCGGGGTCAGAAGGTGGCGATCCTCACGCTGGGAGCCAGGGCAGCTGCGAAGCTCCTGGAGAAGGGCCACCTGAAAGTCTGGTACGTGAGCTGTCGGGTGCGCGAGAAGCTCGTGGCCTCCAGATGTTTTAAATGTCTGGGGTTCGGTCACGTAGCTAATCGCTGCCCTGGACCCGATAGAAGCAAGCTCTGCTTCAAGTGCGGCGGCCAGGATCACAGGGCCAGCGCATGCAATGCAGCGTTGTCATGTGTCCTGTGTACAGAAGCCGGCTTGAAGGGCGACCAGGTCAAGCATTCCGCTGGGTCTGGTCGTTGCGGGCAGTACAGGCGGGCCATCCAGGAGCTTCGCCAAACACAAAAGAAATGATCAGTGTTCTGCAACTTAACATGCAGAGGAGCAGGACAGCAAACGACTTGCTGTTCCAATTCGCCACGGAGCAGGGTGCTGACCTACTGCTTCTCAGTGAGCAGTACCAGAACCGACGCTCCGCGCAGTGGTTCTCGGATCCCTCCGGCACTGCGGCGATATGGATCTTGGACCTCGGGAAGGTGCCTGTTCTCGATTCCGGATCGGGCAACGGCTTCGTTTGGGTGAGGAGCAGGGATTTCACCGTCTTCTCCTGTTACCTCACGCCTAACCAACCGATCGCAGACTACCGCCACATGGTCGATTCCATCGAGGATAAGATCATGAACACCTCTGGCGGGGTCATAGTCGGTGGCGATTTTAACGCCAAAGCCGTGGAATGGGGTTCCCCGCGGACCGACACTCGAGGTCGTTACGTCCTCGAGTCGGCTGCCAGGTCGGGCCTCTGTATCCTCAACACGGGCGGCATTTCCACCTTTCGCCGTCCGGGGTGCAGAGAGACGATCCCTGACATATCCCTTGCCTCTGAAGGGATTGTCCAGCGGATCTCCGACTGGCGTGTCTGCGAGGAGTATTCCTCTAGCGACCATCAGGGGATCCTCTTCAAGGTCCTTCCCGAGGGTGCGCGCTTGCGCGCTGAATCTGCTCCTCTGGCTCGACGCTGGAACACCAGTCGTCTGAGCAAAGACACTTTTAAAGAAGTAATCAAAGACCAGAGCATTGTGAATTTCACAGGTGCCGAAGATCTGGCAGCATCGACGATGCGTCTCATCGCGACCGCGTGTGAGCAGTCGATGCCCGGAGTTTCCCGCCGCCACAGGAAGAAGCCGGTTTACTGGTGGACGCCTGAAATCGCGGAACTCCGGAGGAGATGCCTTGGTCTCCGACGAGTTGCGCAGCGAGCCAGGAACCGCCCTGATGCAAATGCCAGATCGGCTGAGCACAGAGCGGCCCGCCGAGAGCTCCGCGGTGCCATCAACCGGAGTAAAGTCAGGTGCTGGAAACAGCTGTGTCAGGATATTGACAACGACCCCTGGGGGATGGGCTACAAACTTGAGACCCAGAAGCTAGGGGCTCGCTCACCACCTGCGGTCATGGAACCACAAGCCATGGCCGCCGTCGTCGACACACTGTTTCCCAGCCACCCAGTTCGGCCAGTCAGGGAATTCGGAGAGGTAGGCGCCTTCCCAGTCTTCCGGGAAGAGGAACTCACCGCCGCCGTCCGATCCCTACGACCCAGAAGAGCGCCCGGTCCCGATGGCATTCCGGCGGAGGTGCTCAAGCTCGCTGCGGAGGTGAATCCAAGGCTTCTGCTCGATATGTTCAACGCGTGTCTGGCGGAAGGCGTTTTCTTTTCTTCGTGGAAGGTTGCCCGCCTTGTTCTTATCCCGAAGGCGAAGAGCACACCGGGGACCCCTTCTTCTTTCCGACCCCTGTGTATGCTCGACTCGGCCGGGAAAGTGCTTGAGAAGCTCCTGCGCGTCAGGCTGACCGAGGCCATCGTCTCTGCGGGGGACTTGTCCCCGCAGCAGTACGGCTTCAGATCCGGCCGCTCTACCATCGACGCTATCCAGGAGGTAGTTGAGGCAGTGCGGAGGGCGGAGGATCACAACCATTGGTCGCGCCGCGTGGTCCTTCTCGTCACGCTCGACGTGAAGAACGCTTTTAACTCCGCCAGGTGGAGCGATATGCTGTGGGCGCTTGAGCATACGTTCCAAGTTCCCTCCTACCTCCTGCGTATGATAGAAGCGTATTTGTCAGACCGCGTTCTGTTGTACGACACGACCGAAGGTCAGCGGCGCATTCCCATCACTTCCGGGGCTGCGCAGGGGTCCATTCTCGGACCAGATCTCTGGAACGTGTCCTACGACAGCTTGCTGAGGCTAGACATGCCCGATGAGACCCGCCTCGTTGGCTATGCTGACGATGTCGCTGCCTTGATCGCTGCGAGGAACGTCGAGCAGGCAAAACTGAGGCTCAGCGTAGTGATGGCCAAGGTCAACGGGTGGATGCGAGATCACGGCTTGTCCCTGGCTATCAGTAAGACGGAGATCGTCGTCCTCACCAAAAAGAGGATTAACACCGTGTTCCCGGTGCAGATAGGTGACGTCACACTCGAGACTAAGCCTGCTGCAAAGTACCTGGGAGTCATGGTCGACAGCAGACTGTCTTTCGGCGAGCAGATCCAGCGCGCTGCCGACAAAGCCGCTAAGGGTGTCGCTGCCCTTGGTAGGCTTATGCCCAATGTCGGCGGTCCTCGTTCCTGCAAGCGCCGTCTGCTCATGACTGCCGTCCAGTCAGTCTTGCTGTACGGGGCGGAGGTATGGGCTCACGCACTCGAGAAGCGAGTCTTCCGAGACCGGCTTGCCCGAGTCCAGCGTCGAGGAGCTCTGCGGGTCGCTTCGGCCTACCGCACAGTCTCCGAGCCTGCTGTGATGGTGATCGCCGGAGTCATCCCCGTCCTCTTCCTCGCGAGGGAGAGGCAGGCGATTTACCGGAGGAGGCCTGAAGTGGGCCGGGAAACAGCTGCCAGGGAAGAGCGCGATCGCAGCTTCGACTCTTGGCAGCGCGACTGGGAAGCCGAGCCGAGGGGACGTTGGACCTTCCAGCTCATACCTTCCGTCCGACCATGGCTGGAGCGGCAGCACGGCGAGGTCGATTACTACGTGACCCAGTTTCTTTCTGGACACGGGTACTTCCGAGCCTATCTGCACCGGATGGGCAAAGTCGCCAGCCCGGACTGTCTGTATTGCCCCGGCATCCCAGATACGTCCGAGCACACCTTCTTTCAGTGCGACCGTTGGCACGTCCGCCGAGCCTCACTTTCATCTGAGATCGGCGTGATCGTCAGCCCAAACAACATCGTCGGAGCTATGCTCCAGGGAGAGGGCAACTGGAACTGTGTCCAGCACTACGTCCAGGCCATTCTTCGGGCGAAAAAGGTCGACCTCGATCGGCCTTAATCCTCAGCATTTCCCCACGGAGGTTGCCCTAGCGGCGTAATATCAAAGGCCTAGCCCGAAGTAATGTGTGAAACAGTTCCAGGCTAGTGTCCTCGGTGCCGAGGGAGGTTTAGTCGGTAGTTCACGGGACATCGAGCTCGTGGGAGTCCGACACTACTGAGGGGACAACGAGCCCCTCAGTGTGCGTAAACGCATTCCACCTCCTACCCAAAAAAAAAAAAAAAAAAAATTATTATTATTATTATTATTATTATTATTATTATTATTATTATTATTATTATTATTATTATTATTATTATTATTATTATTATTATTATTATTATTATTATTACCCCGTGTTGGGCCGGGACAGAATGTCCAACAGTATCCCCTGCTTGTCGTAAGAGCCGACTAAAAGGGGAGGGGGGCGCACTGGTCCTTTTTCGCGTCTCCTTTTCACAACTCCATTCTCCGAATCATTTCAATAGCCCGGCTGTTTTTTCTAAATCATTCCGTCCTACTTGCCGGGGTGGCTCTGTGTTCTTCAGCCTCCACTGCGCTGGAGGTCTAGGATGAGCAGAGGGTACAGCTTAAAAACTGGGTTCTGCACCTCCCAGGCTGCCGGATAGTACAGGGGCCCGGGTCAGCCCAGCCAGCTGACCTGGCTGCCCTATCAGCCGGCGAAAATCCCTTTGGCCGTGGCGGTGCCGGTTGGCGACCGGATAGGGCCCTGCTGCGGTCACGGGGGGGCTCTGCCGAGGCCACTGCTCGTCTGGGACCGCCGGTGTTTTGGAGGCGGTCGAACACGGATATAGTTGCTCTGGCGATGGGTCGGTTTTGACAATCACATTGGGGCACTGTTTTGGGGGGTCACAAACGCCCAGTCTTGGGGGCTTATCCAGACACCATGGCAAGTTCTGAAGGAAAAACGTTCCAAAAGGTGCAAGAATCACCCCGGGGTACCCTAACCCCAAAAACAAACCAGAGGGAGCAATTTCCTCGGCTACCCTCTCAAAGTGGGGACGTCGAGGTAGAAAACCCCTTTGGCCGGAAGCCTCGTGTCGCGAGGTCGCCACAAGGCCGAGCGACACCAACTGCCCCGGTGACAAGAACACCGGTACTCACCGGGCAAGCACCCAACGGCGACGCTGAGTTGATGCACACCGACCCGTCCCCCTTCCAGGCGGTGATTGCACTGGCCAGGCAGCAGGAGGAGGAGCACCTCCAAAAGTGCTTCGCCACCCTCGCTGTCATGAAGGCCGCGACTGGTAGGCAGAAGAACATCAGCAGGGATGTGCAGGAAGGCATAGTCCAATTGGAGACTAGCCTTAACCACATCCTTCAGCTGAGGAAGTCGTGGCAGTCGTGCGAGTCGGTGACCTCATCGACCCAGACGACGCCATCCTTGCGGGTCAAGGCCCAGCCTGCCGTTTCAAAGCGGGCAGCCAGCAGCCCCGCCCAGCCGGAGGTAGACAAAAAGAAGAGGAGCGACGGTTCATTGGAGGACAAGGACTCGGAGAAATGGACCGACGTGGTCAAGAGGAAGGGGAAGAAGAAGAAAGTTCCACCCCAGCAGCCTGGAAGCCAGCCCGGCCCCCAGGACAACAAGAAAACGCCAAGGAAGAGGTCACGCAAGACACGGCCAGACGCTCTTCTCATCAAGCCGTCGGAGGGGAAATCCTACGCCGACGTGCTGGGCGAGATTCGCAGCAAAGCGAAGCCCGATGAGAAGGGCGCCGTTATCAAATCTATGAGGAAGACCCGAGCCGGCGATCTTCTGGTCGAACTCGGGGACGCCTCTGAAAACAAGTCCGCCTTCAGCGAAGACCTGAAGACCATCTTGGGGGCGAACGCGACTGTCAGCGTTCTGGAGCCCAAGTCGACGCTGGAGGTGAGGGACCTCGACGAACTGACGACCGAGGCGGAGGTGACTGCAGCCGTTAAATCCGCCATCGGCAACGTCGAGGTGAAGACTTTCGTCTCGAAGGCGAATGCACGAGGCCAGAAGGTGGCGATCCTGACGCTGGGATCCAGAGCAGCTGCGAAGCTCCTGGAGAAGGGCCACCTGAAGATCTGGTACGTGAGCTGTCGGGTACGCGAGAAGCTCGTGGCCTCCAGATGTTTTAAATGTTTGGGGTTCGGTCACGTCGCTAATCGTTGCCCCGGACCCGATAGAAGCAAGCTCTGCTTCAAGTGCGGCGGCCAGGACCACAAGGCCAGCGCGTGCAATGCAGCGCTGTCCTGTGTCCTGTGTACAGAAGCCGGCTTGAAGGGCGACCAGGTCAAGCATTCCGCTGGGTCAGGTCGCTGCGGGCAGTACCGACGGGCCATCCAGGAGCTTCGCCAAACACAAAAGAAATGATCACTGTTCTGCAACTTAATATGCAGAGGAGCAGGACAGCAAACGACTTGCTGTTCCAATTCGCCACGGAGCGGGGTGCTGACCTACTGCTTCTCAGTGAGCAGTATCAGAACCGACGCTCCGCGCAGTGGTTCTCGGATCCCTCCGGCACTGCGGCGATTTGGATCTTGGACCTCGGGAAGGTGCCTGTTCTCGATTCCGGATCGGGCAACGGCTTCGTTTGGGTGAGGAGCAGGGGTTTCACTGTCTTCTCCTGTTACCTCACGCCTAACCAACCAATCGCAGACTACCGCCACATGGTCGATTCCATCGAGGATGAGATCATGAACACCTCTGGCGGGGTCATAGTCGGTGGCGATTTTAACGCCAAAGCCGTGGAATGGGGTTCCCCGCGGACCGACACTCGAGGTCGTTACATCCTCGAGTCGGCTGCCAGGTCGGGCCTCTGTATCCTCAACACGGGCGGCATTTCCACCTTTCGCCGTCCGGGGTGCAGAGAGACGATCCCTGACATATCCCTTGCCTCTGAAGGGATTGTCCAGCGGATCTCCGACTGGCGTGTCTGCGAGGAGTATTCCTCTAGCGACCACCAGGGGATCCTCTTCAAGGTCCTTCCCGAGGGTGCGCGCTTGCGCGCTGAACCTGCTCCTCTGGCTCGACGCTGGAACACCAGTCGTCTGAGCAAAGACACTTTTAAAGAAGTAATTAAAGACCAGAGCATTGTGAATTTCACAGGTGCCGAAGATCTGGCAGCATCGACGATGCGTCTCATCGCGACCGCGTGTGAGCAGTCGATGCCCGGAGTTTCCCGCCGCCACAGGAAGAAGCCGGTTTACTGGTGGACGCCTGAAATCGCGGAACTCCGGAGGAGATGCCTTGGTCTCCGACGAGCTGCGCAGCGAGCCAGGAACCGCCCTGATGCAAATGCCAGATCGGCTGAGCACAGAGCGGCCCGCCGAGAGCTCCGCGGTGCCATCAACCGGAGTAAAGTCAGGTGCTGGAAGCAGCTGTGTCAGGATATTGACAACGACCCCTGGGGGATGGGCTACAAACTTGTAACCCAGAAGCTAGGGGCTCGCTCACCACCTGCGGTCATGGAACCACAAGCCATGGCCGCCGTCGTCGATACACTGTTTCCCAGCCACCCAGTTCGGCCAGTCAGGGAATTCGGAGAGGTAGGCGCCTTCCCAGTTTTCCGGGAAGAGGAACTCACCGCCGCCGTCCGATCCCTACGACCCAGAAGGGCGCCCGGTCCCGATGGCATTCCGGCGGAGGTGCTCAAGCTCGCTGCGGAGGTGAATCCAAGGCTTCTGCTCGATATGTTCAACGCGTGTCTGGCGGAAGGCGTTTTCTTTTCGTCGTGGAAGGTTGCCCGCCTTGTTCTTATCCCGAAGGCGAAGAGCACACCGGGGACCCCTTCTTCTTTCCGACCCCTGTGTATGCTCGACACGGCCGGGAAAGTGCTTGAGAAGCTCCTGCGCGTCAGGCTGACCGAGGCCATCGTCTCTGCGGGGGACTTGTCCCCGCAGCAGTACGGCTTCAGATCCGGTCGCTCTACCATCGACGCTATTCAGGAGGTAGTTGAGGCAGTGCGGAGGGCGGAGGACCACAACCACTGGTCGCGCCGCGTGGTCCTTCTCGTCACGCTCGACGTGAAGAACGCTTTTAACTCCGCCAGGTGGGGCGATATGCTGTGGGCGCTTGAGCATACGTTCCAAGTTCCCTCCTACCTCCTGCGTATGATAGAAGCGTATTTGTCAGACCGCGTTCTGTTGTACGACACGACCGAAGGTCAGCGGCGCATTCCCATCACTTCCGGGGCTGCGCAGGGGTCCATTCTCGGACCAGATCTCTGGAACGTGTCCTACGACAGCTTGCTGAGGCTAGACATGCCCGATGAGACCCGCCTCGTTGGCTATGCTGACGACGTCGCTGCCTTGATCGCTGCGAGGAGCGTCGAGCAGGCAAAACTGAGGCTCAGCGTAGTAATGGCCAAGGTCAACGGGTGGATGCGAGATCACGGCTTGTCCCTGGCTATTAGTAAGACGGAGATCGTCGTCCTCACCAAAAAGAGGATAAATACCGTGTTCCCGGTGCAGATAGGTGACGTCACACTCGAGACTAAGCCTGCTGCAAAGTACCTGGGAGTCATGGTCGACAGCAGACTGTCTTTCGGCGAGCAGATCCAGCGCGCCGCCGACAAAGCCGCTAAGGGTGTCGCTGCCCTTGGTAGGCTTATGCCCAATGTCGGCGGTCCTCGTTCCTGCAAGCGCCGTCTGCTCATGACTGCCGTCCAGTCAGTCTTGCTGTACGGGGCGGAGGCATGGGCTCACGCACTCGAGAAGCGAGTCTTCCGAGACCGGCTTGCCCGAGTCCAGCGTCGAGGAGCTCTGCGGGTCGCTTCGGCCTACCGCACAGTCTCCGAGCCTGCTGTGATGGTGATCGCCGGAGTCATCCCCGTCCTCTTCCTCGCGAGGGAGAGGCAGGCGATTTACCGGAGGAGGCCTGAAGTGGGCCGGGAAACAGCTGCCAGGGAAGAGCGCGATCGCAGCTTCGACTCCTGGCAGCGCGACTGGGAAGCCGAGCCGAGGGGACGTTGGACCTTCCAGCTCATACCATCCGTCCGACCATGGGTGGAGCGGCAGCACGGCGAGGTCGATTACTACGTGACCCAGTTTCTTTCTGGACACGGGTACTTCCGAGCCTATCTGCACCGGATGGGCAAAGTCGCCAGCCCGGACTGTCTGTATTGCCCCGGCATCCCAGACACGTCCGAGCACACCTTTTTTCAGTGCGACCGTTGGCACGTCCGCCGAGCCTCGCTTTCATCTGAGATCGGCGTGGTCGTCAGCCCAAACAACATCGTCGGAGCTATGCTCCAGGGAGAGGGCAACTGGAACTGTGTCCAGCACTACGTCCAGGCCATTCTTCGGGCGAAAAAGGTCGACCTCGATCGGCCTTAATCCTCAGCATTTCCCCACGGAGGTTGCCCTAGCGGCGTAATATCAAAGGCCTAGCCCGAAGTAATGTGTGAAACAGTTCCAGGCTAGTGTCCTCGGTGCCAAGGGAGGTGGTTTAGTCGGTAGTTCACGGGACATCGAGCTCGTGGGAGTCCGACACTACTGAGGGGACAACGAGCCTCTCAGTGTGCGTAAACGCATTCCACCTCCTACCCAAAAAAAAAAAAAAAAAAATTATTATTATTATTATTATTTTATTACCACAGTGGGTGTGGCAGTCCTGCGGCGGAGGCCGGTGGGTGCCCGGGAGGTCGGCGACGTCACTGGTGGTCGTGGACACTTCGTCTTCCGCCTCCTGGTCGTCCTGGATGTCTGCCACATCGTGGGCCTCGCCCCCCGGCTTACCTGCAACCGATCGGTACCGGTTGACAAACAGACAATGCAGTTCGTTATCCACCACGACTCTAGAAAAGAACACGATATAGGTCATAGAAAGAAAAAAGAAAACTAGATAGACCGAAAGCTAGGAGGTCAACAATTACGACATAAGATGCACATGCAAAAGCTGTGTCATTTTGAAGGGGCATCCTGGGGGGTTTCAAGAATGGGTTTGTGAGCTCTCAATCCGGGGTATTTCTCCAAGGTGAACAAACTTGAATGTGACTTTTTTGTATTCTCCATAAGAATAACATGGGAAAGAAGTATGTAAGTTTGTTGCAACAGCTACAAGCTACAGCTACAGTTACACTCAATTGATGTACAACTTGAGTGGTTCTAAGTCAATATCCAACAGACCTCGACTAGAAGAAGCCATGAGGCAAGTTTTATCATTATACGTTTAAAAATAAGGATGATATAGAATTTTATTTCCTCCCCATAAGAATAACATGGTAAAAATATATGTAGTTTGCTGCCACGTAAATGGAAAAAAGGGGGATTCAGGCTATTATACAATAGACCTCAACTAAATGAAACCACATATCAAGTTTCAATTACGATATGTTGAGAAATAAGCGAGTTATACAATTTTATTTATTTCCCATAAGGTTAACATGGGACATACCTTGAGTTGATTACCCTCAGTATCTCGGTACAAAGACATCAATGGACAAAGAGCAATGATTAAACATATCAAATGGTTTGTTTTTTAAGCTGAACTCAATGGTGTAAACTAAAATTTGATTATCTTAATTTTTCTACATTAAAATTGCAAAAAGCCCATTTTTTGGGAGTATTTTCAAGTTTGTCCACCTTGGAGAAGGCCCCCAGATTGAGTGGGCTGAAACCCTCCAGGATGCCTACTCAAAATGGCATAGTTTTTACATGTGCACCTTTTTTTGACCTCCCAGCTCTCGGACTATAGAGGAAAATTTCTGGTTAGATGGAGTTTCTACTCCATCTAGGTAGATGGTTAGGATTAGGATATAACTGCAACATTTAGAAACTATTGCTAGCGCGAGGCGCATCGGTACTGATGAACAACCAGAAAATGAAGTTTGTTATTGACAATGATTATATAACATTGAAAATAAGAAACAGAAAGAATATTTGGGAAGAAGAAAGGAGAGATAAAGAAAATCTCTGCTTCGTTCGAGTAGAACAGGTTAGGTTAGATCAAGGTAGAACTTCAAAATCTAGAAATTAAAACCAGATCAGGCTATTTGGTTCTGATCAGCGACCTCATTGAACAATTAGACGGAGAACAAATAGACAGAGCAAGCCTATCTTACTAGCATTACAGTAAATGAAGCACAGTTTATTGTCTAGGTATAGAATCATAAGACTGTGTTAAGAACCGCATAATCTGTTGGTGCTCTCGTTTTAAATAACTCTTAATTTATACCATTTAGTATTGAGGCAAAAGGTTGAAATTTTGTGTGTGAGGAGTTCTTTAATTTTGAACGTTAATAGTGTAAATTATATTTCAAATATAATTTTTTTTATTTTAGAAAATTAGTAAGTCGAAAGATTTATTCGACTTTAAATTTGATATGAAAAAAATGGTTGGCTGCTACTTTTTTATTTTTTGGTCAGGTAAAATAAAAAATGGTGGAAACTGTTGCTAAGGAGTTAAATTTGTATAATCATATTTTTTGTAAAAAATAGCTGCCATAGTTTAGTTGATAGTTTTTGTGAGAGAGTTCATCCGTGCGGCGCCTGTATAAAAACCAAGTCAATCCTAGACTGCTGTTTTCAAAAATACAGTCGACTACAAAAGTACAAAGGTAGTATCAAATTAAAGGTCTGAACTCTATTTATATTTTGTAATATATTAATTCTGAGATTCAGACCTTTAATTTGATTCCATATTTTTTATTCTTTTCGTAGTTTGTTTTTCCATACATAGGGACCTGCCGAGAGCAAACTCATGGCTTCACGTCGCGCCTCGTGTGCTCCGTCTATTTGTCATTTTTTTACACAAAGTTTTTGTGATCTTTTCAAAATGAATTTGGTAATTAACTTTTCTGTAAAACAGTACTCTTACAAATAATGTACTCGTATTTTTAGGATTAGTTATAACAAAATTGCAATTTGTATGTGTAAAATAAATATTTTCAGAAATCCGTAGTGTTTAAAACCTAGTTTCACTACGAACAAATGTGTAGAGTAAAATAATAGTCCAGTCGTCCAAGACTATAATTCGCAAGAAAATGGAGATTGGACGATTTTTTAAATTTGTTGTTGGGGTAAAATAGAGCAGTTTGGTTCCAAGTTTGCAGCCTCGAAAGCCTCAGGGAAATTTGGTAAAGCTGAAAAAACCCACGATTTTTCAGGATTTTTCAGAGGTTTTTTTTACAAACCATGAAAACCATGGTTTGTAAAAATACCCCCGTTGCAGCAGACCTGCATACTCAGCGAATTTCAAATGCAAAACAACGTATTTCAAGCAAACATAGCAAGATTTGACATGTTTTGTTAAGCTCCATAAGAATAACATGGGAAATGAGTATGCAGGTTTGCTGCTACAGGTATATTAAAACTGGATGGTATGTTGAGAAATAAGCGAGATATAGAATTTTACTTATTTCCCATAAGGTTAACATTGGGACAACGTACTGTGTTTACCACTTTCAATATCTCGGTAACCAATGGGCATAGAGCAGTGATTCAAAATACTAAATTATTTGTTTTTTTGAGCTGAATTCAATGGTGCGCACAAAAATTTGATAAATTTTATTTTTCTATGTAAAAAACTCAAAAAACCCATTTTTGGGGGGGTTTATCCTTTTACCCCCCCTTCCGGTGGTCCAATCGGGCTGGTTCACGAACTCGTCCAATTGATTACCACTTTACATGTCCGTACCAAATTTCATAAAGATCGGACCATTTTTGCGGCCGCTATCGTGCTAACAGACACATAGATATATATATATATATATATATATATATATATATATATATATATATATATATATATATATATATATATATATATATATATATATATATAAATTCGAACGAATAGTGTTTTTTGCTTCTGGGGGCCCCAAAACGAAAAGTTATAGTGGTCCCGAGCTTAGGTCTTACCATGAGACCTACGGTAATAGCTTCTTCCCTATAGGGGAAATTCGCTAAAAGGTCTCTTGCATCCTACAGATAACACTGGAATTGCAACTTTAAATAAGACCAAATCTCGAACAATTTGAGTGCTTTAGCGCCTCTGTATCTTGTCATGGATTTTGAGAAGTTTTGAATTTAGGGGCCGTCCATAAAATACGTCATCTGAAAAAAGGGGGGGGTCCAGAATGGAAATGACGTTAGGATGATGTGCACTGGGGGGGGCGGGGGGAAGTAAACGCTGGTATGACGTCATTTAAAGTTATTATAAAGCTGATTTAGATGGGAAATTTTAAAACATTCTATGTAAATTCATTAAATTAGAGTTACACAGCTTAGAAAAAATCATTAGAAACTATGCACTCGATTTTTGCAATATCCGTTAAAATGGTCAATTAGCTTCAGTTTGAAACAAAGCTAAAGTAAATGTAGATTTAATGATCAATATTCTTAGATTTGCAGGCAGCGTCAGCGTCCATCACTACAGTAAATATATGTAGTACTACAAAGTTCAAAAAGCTCTGGTTTGAATCGTTGATTAACATCAAATTAGCCCAAAATGGTTTAAAACCTAATTTGATGGTTTTAACAATTCAGTATAAGAAACTTTTAATAGGGTTATCCCAATAACTGGCATTATTTTAGGAGCTTGTATCCTATGACAGTATTTTTCCATTGTGTGGTGGGGGGGGGGGTTGGCAGGTTATGACGTTAAGATAATCGTATGGAGGGGGGGTCTAAAAATTGCCAAAAAGCGATGACGTAATTTATGGATGGCCCTTTAGACAAATTTGTCTAAAAGAATCGATAAAATTCATCAACTTCTGAGTTTAAAAAAATTACTTCATTGTGTTTTCAAAATCTCTATTGAATTTTTTTCTAGACTTGTTCCTTGCGTCAAGAGAAATATATTTAATGACATAATTTGGGGTCTCCGGTGCCAAATTCTCCGTCAGTCTGATGTAAAACTGTGCATTTTAATTTTTTTTAAATAGTTTTGGTTCAAATCAAGAAATTTTACTTTTGACATGATCATGTTTCGTTCATGAGCGTTAATTATTCAGTTTTTACTTTTTATGTATTCGAAACAATTGTGCCAAACCTCATCACTCTACTTTAAGCCATTTCAAAATGGCGGTCAATTAACATTTTATATTTGAAAAATCATATAAATCTAGTTACGTAATTAAAAATGTTCGGGGAATGTTTATAGTTAGTAAATGTTTCTATCTACAATATAAGTAAACAGCTTAAAGACGAATTAAATGACAGATTCATCAATGGAATCAGACAATAAATAGCTGAGAATAAGTTTGTATAGCTTTTCAGCAGGGTTTTCCTTGTACAGCAATCAATACAAAACCTAAAACTTGGCAAAACATTCTTTATAGCAATAACTATAGATTCTTAGTGCTTGGATTTTTCTTGTATACCAATCATCACAAACCATAAACGTGGCAAAACATTCTTTTTTCCGACACCACATTGGTTTTTTTTTTTTTTTTTTTTGGTCAGAAGCGCAAGTGTCCAGAGCCTGGAGACCGAAACAACAAAATTGAACGCAATGTTCAGTATTTCGATGAGGATAATCTTATGATGAACTCATCGAAGACTGGTTACATGTGTTTTCAAACACATCAAAGGCAAAATTCAACATCGAAAAAAAAATTCTATCGGTTAGTGTGAATGAAATTGAACTTGAAATTAAAAGCGAGGCTAGTTTTCAGGGGTGAGATGGACGGTAGTTTGTCGTGGGACCTTCAAATGCAGCACTTGGGGGCCAACCTCGCCAAGGGTCTCTTTGTCATTCGAAGGATTTGCCATCTGCAAAACAATCGCTTATCAGAACTGGTCTATTATGGGATTTTTGAACAAATTATCAGTATTCCATCGTGCTTTCGGGATTTAGTTAGGGGCATTTGGAAAAGGTTTTCCTTTGGCAAAAAACCCCTTCCGTGCAATGTGCAACCTCAAATTTAGGGAAAGTTGCAGAAATGCCTTCATTCAGTTGGAAGTCCTAACGGTCCCAAGTCTTTACATATTTGAGACAATCGTGTATGTAAAGAAATAAAAAATCAAGCCCCCAGAATTCAATCACAGTCACACTCGATATAAAGACACTTATGCAGACAGCATATGCGCACCAAATTTGAACATAAACCTGTGTATGCAGGTTTAAAAATGTTCGAAAACAGGATTTTCGAAAAGAAAATAGATGTTTCTGTGTAGTATGATGTAAAGGATTTTAAAATAGTTTCTTCCAAGAGGCTAAAATAAGAGTTCGTTGTAAAATTCAATATGTCGGCCACTATTCAGTTTTCAAAGGGTATGAAGGCTTCTTTGACCATAAAACTTGAAAAAAATTCTTACTAGGCTCTGTATATATACCAAGAAAGGGGTTAAAAGATCCTCTTTAATCGGCTAAAATAGGTTAGATTGTAGCCTAAATTCAAAATGACAGTCATTTCAGTCCTCAAAGCTGAGTGTAAAAGGCCTTAGAATATTTTAAGGGATAGAAAAGGCATGAGATCCAATATACCAAAAAAAGTACACATTTATTACGGCAACCCATATATTTTTCAACTACTACTTAGGGTACTTGCGTTTTACTGACCGGCCAAAGTACCGTAATGTATTATCACTGTTGTAAAATGGGCTGTCCGTCTAATAAATATTTGAATAATTACTCTAACTATGATCTTTATAAACCCTGCATGGAAAATCCATTTCGATTATAATTTTCTACTAGAAACGAGTTAAAAAAATGAAAAATGATAAGAGGGTTTGTGTATGTAATGGGAATTTGAGTTCCAAAAAAATAAACTCCTTCTATAATAAATTTTCGCCACTGTCAACTCAATGAGTGATTCGATCTTCAATCATAACAATAAACTTTTTAGGGAAATAGGTTTTTGGCCAATAAATTCACTGTCTACTTTTTCTTACAGGTTCCGGCCTATTTTAAAAAGCTTGCTGAATTAAGAGTGATACTATGTCTAAATTCCACCATTAGTGTCCTTTTTGTTTATATCCCGGGTTATATCTCATTCTAGCATAGCAAGTTAGCAGTGGCGTAACAGAGGGGCCCTAGGGCCCGCAGGGCCCGCGATGCGGGGGGGGCCTGGAGCAGGGGGCCCGGGAGCAGGGGGGCCCGCGAACGGGAACCGGTAAGCGGGAAACTGCGAACTAGAGGGGCCGCTATTCGAGTGGGGGACGAAAACTTTGTGGTCATTCATATTGAATTTTATTAATCATTCAATAATTGTTTTTTATTAATAACTTTAATAATTATAATATGTTGTTATTGTTCATTTCTACTAATAAGAAATTTAAAAAAGATTTTAATTTTACTAAATATAGGTTACTATACCTTATCTCTCCGTCAGCAGTTCAATTTTCTTGTCAAATTATGTTGACATGTTTCGGTTTTCAAAGAACCATTCTCAAAACACAGTAGCAGATAACATTCTGGTAATTGTCACATCAGTTAAATTGCACAAAACACATACACGTACACACTTAGACATTTAAAATTTATCTAAAAAAACGAATTGATAGGATTTTTTTAGATAAATTTTAAATGTCTAAGTGTGTACGTGTATGTGTTTTGTGCAATTTAACTGATGTGACAATTACCAGAATGTTATCTGCTACTGTGTTTTGAGAATGGTTCTTTGAAAACCGAAACATGTCAACATAATTTGACAAGAAAATTGAACTGCTGACGGAGAGATAAGGTATAGTAACCTATATTTAGTCATATTCGCAGTTCAGGGGCTACAAAATGAATTTTAATAATTTAATTTTACCTTCACCAAAATTTTTATTTTTATGCTCTTTTTTGCCCTTTGTGATATGTCACAAAGAGTATGTTGCCTTTTGAAATTTTTAATTCAGGGGTTGGGGTGAGAAGGGGGCTTTTGAAGGGATGAAATGTTAAGTGTTTGTATGAAATACTTGGTATTTTTAACATTTTTGCCCTCGTTAGTTTGTAATAAGTGCGAGGAAAGGTGTAAGTAAATCTACGACTGACACCGAATAATCATGATTCTTACTTCAGTATGTTTCCAGTCAAAGGAATTTTGATCAATGCTACAATGTAGCATTAGAATGTAATTTTGTTTTTAGCGTTTAAAATGAATTTAAAAAAATATTAGACTGTAATTGTTACTTAATATTTTATTGTTACATCGTTTTAGTCGCTGGTGTATATTCAGTACTTGTACAAAACAAAAAACAAATAACAAATACTACAATACAACTATGCAATTACAATTATGTTTTCCCTGTATTTAGACCTGTGTTTATATTAAAATATTGTTTTTCCTAGTTAACCAACCTTGTCAGCCTTTGTTAGACTATGTTGAGAGAAGGAAGTCTGAAAACTGGCATTGTCTATGAGGCTTATAATATTGTGATCCTTAATATGAGACCCATACATTTTATGCATCTATTAATAATTCATCAAGTTTAACTTATTTTGTTGTTCTGTAGCAGTACTATATGCGATTGCGTTAAAATATTCACGGGCCCAAAAAAGGAAGTCATGATCTTACGGTAGTTGATATATTAACTGTACTAAACTGACTAAAAATTTAAAAGATAAATAGTCTACATTTTCCATTATTGCTTACTATTACATATTCCATGCGTATAAGCAGGTTTGCAACCATTCCTAACTGTTCTTGTCGAGTCATATCCATTTTAAAGATGTTATGTTCGCTTAAGATCCTGGAAATTAAGAGTTACTGGCCTGAATAACTTTTCCTACAGTGCTCCCCTCATAAAAGCATCACAAAGTACTGATTTCCTTGGAGATTATGGAAAGCATATTCACACAAATTCTGATTTATGGAACAACCGGTTTGAACTTTATAAGCAGCTGTTTGGATGGGTATTACTGGAACATTTTATATGAAACTGCACTGCACATATTGATAGATGACGATTCTGAAATAGTAGATTACGTTACTATACCACTAGACCGGTAAGTACTGCTTTAGCGGACGAGCATGATAGTTCCCGTGCGAGCCAGAGGCGAGTGCAGGATTTTCATGCGAGTTCGGTAAAACCTACCGGGCGTATGACGTACGATACTTTATATCATACTACTCAGAAAAAACATATTTTTTATCAAAAAGTATTCCTTGCATAAACTATTACGTTTCTCAATTCTTCAAACCTAGCCTATAGTAAACAAACAAACATTTGCTATTGCTACTAGTGCTGCCACTACACTCCTCTGAATGAACCAATGAAAAATACATTAAACGTCAGTTTGCTGCAACCAGCTGATTGTTTTGATTGATCACTTCCGGTAATTCTCGATTATTCAGACCTAGCCTATGGAAAACAAACAATTTGCTACAACTAGTGTTGCAACTACATTCCTCTTAATTAACCGATAAAAATGCATTAAACGTCAGTTTGCTGCAACCAGCTGATTGTTTTGATTGTTTACTTCCGGTATTTCCATTTCCTAGTGCACGGTAAATCTACTGTGCACTGCACAGTAAATTTACCGTGCAGTTATCGGGAAAGAGTAAGTTTCCAGCCAAGAGAAAGGCACAGAAAACTAAAACGTTTCTCTGTAATATGATGTAAACGAGTTTTACTTAGCTGTGACTTACCGGCCGCGGAGGCGTCGTCCTTGCAGGGCCAGAAGGGCGGGGGCCCCGGGGGCGCTGGGCCCTCTGGGGGCTTCAGCAGCGTCTCTATGGAAAACGCCGAGGATTTGGGGCGAAGCCCTGCCATCTCCACGGCTGTTACATCCCTTCCATCCTGCGACGTCCCGAACCTCCGACACTTCTTGGAGAACAACCCTGACTGCAAGTCTTTCTTTCGATCGCGTGCTGAGTAAACTCGATAAGATCTGTTCGACCTCGATGATGATCCTTAAAGTTCTATCGGTTAAATAAAACGAAATTATGGAGTGTTGAGTTTAATATGGTTTCAACACTATAAAAAAGTTTTATTTGATATTTTGTTTTTAAACTTACTCTGAAGGTTTCAACTGATTTTAGCTGTTTTGGTAGATATAGGTAAACTGTATAAATCTTCTTGCGCGAATTAAATGAGTAATGAAATGTACTATGATGACCTTTCTTTCAATGAAGACGGTTCCAAGTTTTAATTAATCACTGGAAAATTCGATATGAACAGTTGCAAAATCATATAATACTTGGTAAAAATTATAAAAATTGTAAAATAATAATAACACCAGGTAGCATGTCAGGCCCCGACTACTTTCTGAACACTACCATGCGTGCAATCTGTAGATGGTAAGTTATAATTACCATCTACCATAAAAACATTATCTTTACCAGTCGAATTTCACCTGTCATTCCATAGCTATTATTTCACTGTTCTAATTCTCTTTCTCACAGACAAGCGAAGTAATGTACGACAATGTATTAATTTTAAATACTTAAATTAAATTAGCTCTAAAATTGTAATTTTAGAGCGAATTTAAACAAATACTTGCATGTATTCCTCATGGTATTAAAATTTTAAATATCGTTTCGAACAAATTGAACCGCCAAGTTAAAACCATGTTTTAATAGACCACCCCAACGATTATTCCATCAGTAAAAACAACGGGCCGGCAGTAAAAGCAAACAACTACGGTTTACGCTATCGCGTAAGTCCACTTACACTTTACACAACACATTCAAGGGTGGCGAAAAGTTGACTGGATCTCGGGCCGGGGGCGGGGCGTCCGGAGGCCCCAAATAACCACCAATCCCTGTCGAAGGCGGCCCCGCGGCCCCGCGGCCCCGCTACCGACTAACATGTGTTTTCGGGTAATTTATTGTGAGTTGTTTTTACAACCCGCTGTCAGTGCCAATTATGAGCCATTTAAGTGTAATATATCAAAGGTCCACCTCTGTTACACAGGCGGCGCGGCGGCGCGGCGCGGCGCTCCACGGAAATGGGGCGCCTAATCCACGGCGCGGACGGGACGCGTCGCTGGGACCCCGCTTCGTGTCTGTCGCGCCTCTACGGTGTCATCAGAATCAGAATCAGATAATTTGATTCCGTAAAGACATATTACATGCCTTAGAGCAGTGTTTCTCAACCGGTGGTACGCGTACCACTGGTGGTACGCGAAGGCATTTTAGGCGATACGCAAGAGATTGAAGAAGTAGTCCTAGGTTTACGAACGAACGTTGTCCCGTCAAACAGTAAAGTCACACTTAATGCCTTAACTTTATTAACTTTTTCAGTATCTGTTTTGGTTATAACGTTCCAATTGCGTACCATATTTTAGGAACTATTATTACTCTTTTATTTTAAGAGTAATTCTTTTTAAAAACGTTTTGACATTAAAAAATCATATTTTAAGAAATACTACCAGTTTTACAGTGATAATTCGGTGGTATTACTACAGTTTTTAGTTGTACGATTTACTAACCAAACGTATTTTCTATTTTGAACACACATTCTAATTATGTCGATCTGCTGTTTTGTAATAGGCTTAAATATAAGATCGTTGGTGAAAATACACTATACTTTGAATGTCTTTGTTTAAATTGTTTATCTATGCTAGTTTTTCAAAGTAAAATGTGAGAAATATTTAAAGTTTCAAATAACAGACAGAGATTATTTCCCTCGTATAACTTAACATAATTTTACATTACAAAATTCATATTTCGCCAAATTGACTACAAAATTATTGAGCAGAGCTGGGAGGAGCATATAATTTGTCAAAATGTCCTTGTAATAAAAATACGATCTAAAAATGTACATTGGAAGGTAAAATAAAATAAATTTAAGTGTCAAAAACAAAACCACCAAAGTGTAACTATGAGCAATTTTGGAGGGGATCCCTCAGTGGTGGGGGGAGGGGGGTCCTTCCGATGGTACGCCAAAATATTGAAAATGTGGTAGGTGGTACACGAGCACCAAAAGGTTGGGAAACACTGCCTTAGAGGCTATACTTCCGCAGAAGGGTTACACCTAACCTCATCGTAGACAGAGAACACAGACTGATGAGATCATACTAAGTGGTTGGTAGTTCAGTTTTAATTTAGTTAGATTTAGATTAGCTATTTCTAATTTTAATAAGGCCTAATTAGAAGTTATATTCATACAAGAACAATTCAAATTTAACTAGACCTATCTTACTTTAGAAACGTTCTATAGTTTAGTATCAGTGTATTTTCACTAATGAAGTTTCTATTTATTAGGATGATATTGGTGATAGGCATTTTTTCTACCCTTTGAATTACCATTTAAGTTAGTAAATAGAATTTTCAAAAACATCTTCTTAGTTTTATGGTCCATAAAACTACAAAAAGCGTCAATTCCATAATTCTGTGTCAATTCAATATGTTGCTATGTTGTAAGAGCAACATATTAAACTGTGAAAAGTAAAACACTAAGTAAAACACTAACAGTAAACAGCGTAACACTTCTGAGGAAGTTGCACCGGATTAGAAAATTCAAAGATTGTACATTCATTAACATTTAGGGCCGCTTTCTCCAAACTTGGTTAACATTAAGTTTTTGGTTTAACCTTGGGCTTACCCAGGGCTAACCCGAGGTTAAACCTCTTTTTTAAGTTAACCAAGTTTGGAGAAAGCGGCCCTTAGTCATATAGGTTAAATGACAAGAAAAATTTCAACAAGAAAAATTCAAGATGGCTGGCGAAGAACTGAAAAGATAAACGTAGATAAATAAACAAATAAATAAATTGGTTATTAGATAAATATATAAATAGATAACAAAAAACATTAACTATGCAAGACACTTAAAATACTATTTCGTTTGTTTGTAAAAGTAGAAATTCATTACCATTATAAAAGGGGTTTCAAAAACCAATTCTGAATCCTAATTTTAAAAAGTCTTGAAAGGCAACTGCAGGCCACTATTAGGGAGCTTGTTTAGACGTTTTGGTCCCATAATAATATGACTAGATTTGGTTTTTTGCAGTCTAACAAAAGGTACATTAAACTAGTTTTTCCTCCTTGTATTGAAATTATGTACGTAACACCTTAGGTTATGGTTACATCGTCGAAAATAAAGAGATAGCAATTCAATAGTGTTTGATTATAGATTAATAGACAATCATCTATGTCTAAAAATAGTGTCTATAGTGTCGTCGTCGAAAATGAAGAGAGAACAATTCGGTTACATCGTCGAAAATAAAGAGATAACAATTCAATAGTGTTTGATTATAAATTAATAGACAATCATCTATGTCTAAAAATAGTGTCTATAGTGTCGTCGTCGAAAATGAAGAGAGAACAATTCTGTAGTGTTTGATTACAAATTAATAGACAATCATCTATGTCTAAAAATAAACAGTGAACTAACCTCCAAAAGAGAAGCGGGCGGCTGGCCGACATCATAGGGAAGACATTAACAGAATAAATAAATAAAATGTATTTCCACAAATAAAAATAAATAAATAACAAAAGACAAACTTGGAAATTTACTGACCACAATAGCAAGTTGCGTGGCAGGTTGAATCAACTATTAGCAACTACCGAGTGAAGGTGCGGTATCATAGCACCGAATCTCATAGCACCGAAAGTGTATTTTGCGTCATAGCTCCGAAAGTACAAATGTTGCATAGCGCCGAATGGAAAATATAAAACTGCTTCATAGCACCGAAATGTACGATTGTGTTATAGCTCCGAAAGTTTTACAATTTGTTGCATAGTGCCGAAAATTACAAGACCGAAATCGAAAACTGTGGTATAGCTCCGAATCACCAAACTGTTGCATAGCACCGAAATGGCAAACTGTTGCATTTGACCGAATGGGGAGGATGTACGCGCGGCGGAACAGCGCAGCGAGGAGCGAGAACCCCATGTGCCCGTTCTTGGCCGGGCATTTTCGTGCCGATGTGAGCATCACTGTTTCCATGCAGTGGCAGTGTGTCCGCCCGCGGGGAGGACAATAAAAACCACGGCCAGGCGACTTCTCGTATTTAATTCTTAACTGAACTGCTGTTGCCTATATTTGTATAACTTTATAATCTACCTTGAAATGTCGACCTGCCTAGGTAGATATTTTAAACCTAGTAAGAATAAGTGTAGCGGCAGTAAAATCCTTTTTGCTGAAAATCACCTGAATATCATCTGAAGTTTTAGTACATCTTTTACAATGTAAGTTACGTAACTTACTCATCCTGTAACAACCCAAATAATTAAATGGTTGTCGAAGTGTTTATTTTACTTGACAAAGTTAAATTGAATCTTTTACAACGTTTGCACTTTGAGTTCATTCGTGTCTTATTTTGAAATTTCACAAAAGAAATCCATTAACTTAGGTGAGGAATGAATAAACTAGATTAATGTCCATCATACTGCACCTTTAACTGTTACCACCAGACGAGTGAAAAAGGTTCTTTTTGGTTGTTTTAATTAATCTCCGACGTTATGAATCGCGTCGAATTACTTCAAAGAGCAAATATACGTGTTTTATAAGAGCAAATACACAATATGACAAATATACAAAATAGCGTAACTAAATAAAAGATATACTGTACGATGTTACCGGTTTAACCCGGGGTGTAAGCAAATATTTTAAAATTTGGATTTTAATTAACGTTTTATTAGCAAGTCCCTACATAGAGTAATAATGAACTTCGTAAAGAGTTGGCACTTCCATGTTAACTCAGTGGTAAGAGAACAGCAGCGCTGTCTGATAAAAGTGCTACGAACTAAAAAGATCGATGCGATATATAGATCGTCGTCGATGCGATATATCGATCGTCGTTGATGCGATATATCGATCGTCGTCGTCTGCTTTGTTTATATTTTCGTTTTCTTGTTTTGTTTGCTAGACTTTCAATTTTAATGACATTACCGATTTGTTTAGATTAAATTGATTAAGTACATTTGCCACTAGTGCAAGTTGTTTCGCGAAATACTGTACTGAGTAATTCATATTGTGCTTAAAGCGATTGATAGAAAATAAATACGTAGATGTTTACATAAAAGGAGTTAATAAAAATTAATTTAGTTAATTTTTATTAAGTGCTTTTATGTAATCATCTACGTATTTATTTTCTATCAATAGCTTTAAGCAAAGTATGAATCACGCAGTACAGTATTTCGCGAAACAACTTACACTAGTGGCAAACGTACTTTAGGTATTTTCCCACACTCTAATTAATTCCAACTCTTTTTGGTTGAGTACACGTCGTGACAGAAAATCAGGGGAAACGGATTAGGAAGTTAGCAGATCGTTATCGTGGTTTTGATTGGCTGATTCAGTGAAGAAGAAGAAACCATGTTTTTACAACGACATCTAGCTAAAGTGCTTCGAACTAACCCGCTCCAATAAGCTTACCACTTGGCTCCATTTAAGTGTCAGACCGGTGGTCCCTACGGTCTCACGCCCATGACAAAACTTCATATGACCCCATGTGTGATTCCAGTATTGGTTTGACAGCTGTTTTGTTACTGTATTGAATTTTGAATATTTTTTACATCTGGGGCCCATTTTACGAAATGCTAAGTTACATATTCACACGTGAGTTTGTATAAATTCTGTATGAACTTGTGACTTTATTTTTCACAAGTGTTTTCTTTTTTCACCGATACATCCTCCATGCCCCGTGGTTTGTCAGTAACGAAGTACTACATAGAGACACTCGGACCCCTACTGTGAAAAAAGAAATCCAAAGGTTTAGCGCAAAGTTATTTGACAAAATTAGAAAACCATCCGAACCATCTTGCACTAAATTTATTGGACAATAACTGTGTTAGTGACTGTGTTTATAGATTGAAAAGGTGCCATGTTTTGGACTTGAGTCATCGTTTTTAGTTTTACATAGACTTCTCACTTTGTTGTAAAAAATGCAAGGTTTGTTTGTTGGCTTTATCGCAGGATGAAGACTGACTACTGATTGTAAAAATGTAGATTTGCTTATTGTTCTATTTGTAATTGAACAGATTGTAAATTAAATAAAGTGTTACAAAAAAAATTCACCGATTTACCATTGAATTAATACATATTTACTCACCCAAAAACATAAACATATGAGAAATACAGTACAGCTGTGATTTATCATATGAAATAGTAAGTTTTAAAATGAATGATTTCTTAATTATTCTTTTATATCATTGACTTAAGATACATAAACTTGATAGACTTGCCTTTGCCATTTAGAATGTTGTGTTGCTAGGATTAAAAGAGGAAAGTACATTGAAAGTATATCATATTAAGGACTTCATAAACAATCATTACATTATCGATTGAGGATCATTTTGCTCTCCTTCAACCTTAAAAAAATCCGGTTTTAACCGCTTTTACTAGCAAGCATCCGAGCTTTACCATGTTCCTCACAACGTGTACCAGCTTTTTCTTTAAAGTTAAGCTATAAAGTGTGTATTAAACTACATTAAAAACAGTATGAGATCATCGTCAATGCCGTTGCGACTGCTGATGTATTATCAACTTTTGATGGATAGTAATAAAAATGATTCATAGCCCTAAAATGACAAATGACAACCGGCCTCAGTATCGATTGTGGTCAGAATTCGAACCTGTGACCCTGAGGTTGTGATGTGAGCAATTTATCCACTTGGCTATCCAGTTAATGTCTTATACATTAGCAAACTCCTGCAGGTCTAGGCGACTGTGAATTTTTGGGACGATATTGAAGCACCTGGCCTCAATGAGAGGGATGAGCAGAACGAGTCATGCTCAGTGACGGATCTAGGGGGGGGGGCAGCGGGGGCACGTGCCCCGGGCGCCGGCCAGTAGGGGGCGCCAGCGGCACCCCACCTGGCTGGCTCCAGTTAGGTAAAAATTGAAAAAATTAATTTAAAGAGATATTTTTCGTTTCGCGGCTGGCAAATCTCTCAGTAGCATATCACTGCCGGAAAAACTCTGTCGCATCGCGGCCGTCAAACCTGTCTCTGTTTTCGTGACCGTCACATTTATCGTCGTTTGAAGGCAAGAAAACCGCTCGCTTGTTTCGCTCATTTAGTGGTCGGAAAATCGCCTGCTTGTTTTACGGCCGGCAGATCTCTTGATCGCATAATGGACGACAAGTCTCTCGCTCTTATCGCGGCCGTCACATCTATTGGCCGTATCTTGAACAGATAATCAGTAGTTGGTGGCAGGCACCTTCCTTTGTTGTTTCACTGCCGACAAGTATTTCGCTATTTTCGAGGTCGTCATATTTATTGACCACATTGCGGCCGAAAAATCTGTCGTTTAGACCACGGCTGGCAAATATGTGTAGCATTGCAACTACTGCTTGCCCTTTGTCACGGCCGGTTTCACCTTCCGCGGTCGCATCGGTGCTGTCAAATCGCGTTTGTATACACCACGGCCGGCAAATCTCTCGGTCGTATTTCGGCCGTAAAAAATCGCTATTTTTCTTTGACCAGCAAATCTCTTGGTCTCATTGCGGCTGTTAATTATGTTGGGACATATCGCGACCGAAAATCTCTCGGTCGCATTGCGGCCGTAAAATAATATTGTATTTGACTTTACATAGATTGGGCTCAAGTATTCGTTTTAGAAGGCAATATGGCCGATTTCGCTGTTCGGGGATTGATTTGAAATACAGTATTTGGGAAAGGTCAGAAAAGAAGCCGGAAGTTTCATATGTGAAATATGGTAGACACATTGCTTTGGTTTTACAGCGGCTGGCAAATTTCTCGGTC
This sequence comes from Flexamia atlantica, assembly GCA_035578135.1. NCBI lineage: Eukaryota > Metazoa > Arthropoda > Insecta > Hemiptera > Cicadellidae > Flexamia > Flexamia atlantica. Next base: position 49,868,977 of record JAQJVK010000007.1, on the reverse strand, counting down.
ATATTATGGCAATAACAGATCTTAGTTTGGCTGTATCGTAGCCTATGAACATCGGTTATAAAAAATCATAAGAACCATTAGATAAAATCATATTATGATGTACGAAATAATTGCTCTTCCAAAACATTAAAGACTAAAAATATAATATATTTCTTGTGTTTGGTGATGGGGGGGGGGCGCCAAACTCCGATTTTGCCCTGGGCGACAGAAAGTGTAGATACGTCACTGGTCATGCTGACCGCACCATGAACACCCTCGCACTCGCTTGGTCCAGGAGACGCTGTCTTCCGAGAGTGTACTTGCACCATTATGGTGCGCTCAGCATGTCTCATTTGTCATCCCTCTCATCTAGCCACATTTTTCAAAAACTTTGCCGAGACGTCTCGGTGAAGCGCCTCGGCGGTACTATACTGCCGATCGCGTAGCATAGTTCTAATAAAGGAGTTAGCTAATTGCAACTGTAAAAGACAATTAATATGGCAAAGCACAATTAGGATTAATTTGTTGATACAATCCATAATCCTGGCAGAAAAGAATGGCAAAAACCTATTTTGACGAAAAATAAGATTACTAATTAATAACAGCGTTAAATACAATGACCGTAGTGGAAAACTTTTTTGTAAAATGACATTTCAACGCCTTATTATTGCTATAAATGAGAAACCGTGAATTATAAATGGGTCAAATGAAAAAAATCAAAGTTACCTGTTCCTTTGGTTAGGTGATAAAGTTAGCTATTTCAACTAGTGTAGGTGAATAGGTGAAATGTAACTGGCTACAACAAGACTTGTTTACCCTTAAATTTCTGTCCACGAAGCACATGTTAATGTTTGTCAACAAACAGACCATTCATTCAACAGACAAATTAAAATTTCTATCTGGTATAATTAATCAAATATACTTTGATATAGCAAAATAGTTCTATCTTGGTTCCAGTGTCAAAAAAATTTGGATTTAATAATTTTAGTATCTCTAACCTCAAATCCTGATACTTGTGACTATAAAAGTAACAACTGTAACTATTTTTCACAAGTCAAGTGTCCAAACGTATAAACTGACTTGAATATGTAACTTGTTCTTTTGTAAAATAGGCCCTTTTCTTTAGTGGCAGGTTTGTTTAATATCTCAACTTTTTTAATGTAAATAGTATCTGTTCAGTCTTACTTTCATTCAAGGTCAGGCAGTTGGAAATAAACCAGGATTTTGCATGCTGAATATTGATTTCGGACTCTAGGAAAATATACACCATTTCAAATAAGAGAGGTGTCATATGCATAGAGAACTGTCTTGCAGGGTAGATTTTGAGGCAAGTCATTAATCATGATAATAAACAAAGTTGGCCCTAAAATAGAGCCCTGTGGAACTCCTCTTTCAACAATCCTTACGTTAGATTCCTGGTTTTTTACCATTACAATTTGTCTCCTATCCATTAAGTAAAATTTCAAAAGCATGAGTTCTTTGTTCTTTATACCATAAGCATTCATTTTCCCACAAAGAATCGTATGATCAATCGAATCGAAAGCTTTACTCAGATCAAGCAAGTTCAAACATAAGACAGAATTTTTTTCAAATGCTTCAAATATTTTTTCTGTTACATTTGTGACAGCATCAATCGTTGATGATTGACGAACGAAACCAAATTGTGCTGATGATTACTTGTAAAAAATACTATAGCTGATTTTTAAAACACATTCAACAATTAATATTTGCAAATATTGGTACTAAGGCAATTGGTCTGAAGTTGGAATGGTCATTAACATCATTCTTTTTATGTCCAGGAACAACTCTAGTAATTTTAAGGCGTTCAAGAAAGACTCCCTGCATGAGAATCATATTAACCAGATCTGTTAGTGGGTGGAGCATATTGGGTTTTATTTTCTTTACCAAATTATAAGAAAGTCCATAGTAATCCTTACTGTCACTTGGTTTTAATTTTTTAACAACTGATTCTACATCCTTGGTACATAACATACGTCTGGACTTACAACCTAGAATACGAAAACAGTTTGGCTGTCTCAAGGTGGAACAGTTGTTGAGACAAGATCTAAGGGGTTAGCTATATTACATAATTTACCATCACTGTTACTGATACTAGATACTGATTTAAAATAATCATTGAAATCATCTGCACTTAAAGATGTTTCAGTTTTAAGTTTACTAGAGCCGCACTCTCCTTTAATAACCTTCCAAGCTTCCTTGCATTTGATCTGGGCCTTATTAATTTGAAACTCATGATATTCAATTTTAGCCTTTTTAATAAGAACTTTATATTGTACACAAATATTTATGCTGTACACAAAGTCCAATTTACTTTGGCTAAATCACTTCCAAATTTATTGACATTGGCATTGGCATTGCTCATATTTCTATACATAATACTGCATGACTCTGGTCCTGTATCAGCTGCCATGGGAGTTCCTATGTCAACCCATTAGTAGTTCCACAGTTATGCAAAATATTGTTAAAGACACATACAAGACAGACGGATAACCGAGCATTTTAGGACCCATGTTTATAGGAACTTTTTTCTTAGTTTAGATGTAAGTAACCATATCCCGAAGTCCTGAAGTTTTTTATCGATACCCTGTATATACGAGTGTAACGGATAGTTATAAAAAAAACGTTGTATATACATATATATATATACATATATATATATATATATGTGTGTATATATATACACACACATATATATATATATATATATATATATGTATATATATATATGTTGTAACTACGTGACGAAAACTTAATAATTTTCCAAACTCAAAACTTAATAAATCATAGACTCGATAGTTCGCCTCATGAAACTATAACTTGTCCGTCTGTCCGTCTTCCCTCTCGTCCAGAGGTCTCCTTCTCCCACTCCTCTTCTCTCTTCCTCCCGCCGAGCAGATAATTGCCTCCTCATTGGCTGTCATCCCCGATAGGGAGTGTCTTAAAGGTTGTTGATACAGTTCTTAGAAGAACTCCCTACCGGGCACATCTTGCTCGCGTCAGCTGGGAAAGGACGAATGAAAGACGATCGGTCAGACGGACAGACGGACAAGTTATAGTTTCATGAGGCGAACTATCGAGTCTATGATTTATTAAGTTTTGAGTTTGGAAAATTATTAAGTTTTCGTCACGTAGTTACAATGTATATATATATAACGGATAATTAATTATAAAAAAGTTATAATTAAAAACTATTTAACTTTTCATGTGCATCACAAATTAAAAATATACACTTTTATTAATTACTCTTTTAATTACTAACTAGTTAAGCCGTTCCTCGAAATCGAGCAAAGCAACCAAATTTCTTTCTCCTGAAGGTTATCCATATCTTGCACGGAAAATGGTTGCAACGTCTGTGGTAATTGCATTTTTTTTGTGTTTCGTCCAAATTTTTGTCTGCAAAGATATTTATACAGACATCATTCTCACATGACTGATGGCATATGTATGCCATTGTTCTAAATTTCTAAACGAACGGACTTCAACATTTACGTAATTTAAATAAAGTCCAGTTTCCAGCATTAAATGTATTTCATAGTTTTTGTTTCATACCTCCATCCGTCTAAGATTGATTGAAGTTTTTGCGTCAAACTGTACATTTATGCATACTTTGGAATGCTGTCTTCCGGTAATAAGTTAACTGTTCTATGATAAAAATGTTTATCTATATGAAAATTATATAGACCACCCAACAGACTCATCGAGGTGAGACTCTGAGCTCACCATAACAAATGCAGAATTTAATTATTTGAAATTTCCCAAGTAGTTTTGAGATGTTTTGTTTGTCTGTCTATCGAGTGAAAGCGTGCTTTTAAATAAGAGTCACGTGTTATTTTGCAAAATTACCTTCCATTTGTGACGGCTCAATTTATATGAAGTGTTTTTGTTTCCATTTGCGTCAGTCTTAAAATTTTTTGCTTCGCAAGAAACACCTTTTTTCCCCAAGGGCCCGAAAGTAAAGGGCTCAACCTCTTATATGAGGCAATGTTCATATCAATACGATTCTGTTCGCGCACCGTTTTAATGGCGTTTCGTTGATACTCATGAGTTCTTCGTAAATGCCTTCTTCGGATTCGTGGCATTATTGTTGTCACAAATAAGTTAGGAAAAATCTTCAACATTACATGTAAAAAAAGTGATTTATGTAAAGTTATGGATAATAGTATATTTCATTACAAGGACCTAAAGTGACCCTTTTCGTACAAGGTCAAGTTTTACCTTGTAAAACTTGAGTAACGAAAAGCAGCTTTAGGTCCATGTGATGAACTATATTTTTCGTTATATTGCTCAATACAATACGTAGACTACTTAAGAAAACCAAAATTTTACAGCTTGTTTACCTTTAAAGATGCCTTCAAAAGATGCCACCGTCTTGTTCTTGTTATTTGAAGCAATCAGCTGATTGTCTGCTTCATTTGTGTTAGGGTAGACTGACAACAATGAACAACTATCGACGTATCGAACGCATGTAATAAACGATTGGCGAAATGAGCGAGTTTCACAAATTGATTAAACTGACAACAATGAATGTTTCGATAATAACGATGAATGTTTCGATTATTTGTAATCGAATGAATATTGTTCGATTATTACCACGTACTCGGCACTTTTTGACTTTTATAGTCCTAGGACTATAAAGAGTCAGCTGGTATCGAGCTTTTAATTCCTAGGAATATAAAGAGTGTATTTAGGTCCGGAAAACCTGCATTAAAAATATGTTTTTGAAGCAGTATAACGAAAATTATGTTTATGGGGCATCATTACTACAATCACAGAACATCACTAAATGCAAAAATAACTGGTAAAATATTGTTTAATGTTTACATCATTCATGGTCAGCACTTCACAGTTGAACAAAATTAAAATAGTTTTATGAAAAAATTACATTTTCATTTTTAGATAATTACTCACGAACACTTCACATTAACATTCACCATCACCTCCAAGTAAATTGTTTATTCAATCGAGTTTCTCTAGGTGTCTTTGTCATATTTAAACTACATTAGTTAAAATAATTATTCTTGGGATGATAATAAAATAAATAAACCAAGACAAATATTTATTTGAAATTGACAGTAAATCAATATATATATAAAAGAAGAGTTGTGTGTTGGTATATTTAGTGCTACAGCCAAAACTACACGTCGTAGACCTATGATCTTGGTATCAAATTAAAGCTTGGAATCTCATGATCTGCACTATGGTGGTTGGGTTTCGATATATCTTATTGGGTGTAGGCACAGGATCGTCCGAAAGGGACCTATGTCAAGGATTTTGTGAGTACTTGAGGTTTTATTTGTTTATATCAAAACACATGATTTAATTTGAAAAGGTAACCGTGGTTAAAGTGGTTGCCAACAGAATGCAGCACCTACAATTGTTTTTTGTACAACAGGTGAATACAGTCTTATTTAGAAAGTGTGTTTTATTTACGTTTTCAATTATTTAGTAAATTTTTACTGTTAGGTTATGTTTTTAAAAAACATGAAGTGCACTAAACTGTGAGTTACATCTTTTTTGTTTTTAAATTCAAAGATAGTAGTTAATAAGACGAAAAAATGTCAAAACGTAGGAGAAAATGTTTGAAATTCCGTATCTTATCACGTAAATGAACGATTGCAAGAAAAAATGAAACAACGAAAAGAAAGAAACAAATCTAAGGGTATCACGGGAAAATTCACAGCGACATCAAGAAACACTGTCGTAGCAGATTTGGAACAGAAAGGGAGACAGACGCACCAGGTGATGAAAGAAATAATCAGAACAGAGATATAATGGAGAACCTTCGAAAAAGGGATTAAACAGAAGAAGCTGAATTAAATTAAACGGTTTAAAAGCTTTTTACAAAAGGACAAGGAACTATGATTTTGGCTGTAAAGTACACATTATTCCAATAAAATGTAGATTGTATTGAACACCCGAATGTAGAATTTGCAAGATGGACAAAATGTTTAGTTATTGCATAGCACAAAGATTAATTCAAAAAGAAAACTCATATTATGTGCTGTTTGAAAGGGAAAATAAGGCTGCTACCACCAAATATGCCACCCACGGCTTTATCAAATATAATATGTATGGAGAAACATCATAATATATTGAATTTTAGATTACATTAGACTTTATAATTCTTGCTTCCAAATTACATCTTTTGGGCTACTATGGCTACTATTTAGGCCTTCATAAGATTTTTCAACCCAGCGAAGCGGGTTAACAACGGCTAGTTTGTTCATAAAACACACATGATTTTAAGCAGGTTGTTTTAAATAGGTACCGGTATTGTAGAATTAATATGTTTTCAAAAACCTACACTTTGTTTCGTAGGTTTTACATAATTATAATAAAACTTTCTGTATTTCAGTATCTGCAATTAATTACATCCCGCCTTCATCTTGAGCAAAACTGAAATGGTTTTCTAAAATCTGCTCATAAATAAATGTTTAAAGTTTGCTTCAAGATATATATATATATATATATATATATATATATATATATATATATACATTGGTTTCAATTCCATTCAAAACACCTGGCTTTGCTGAATATCTTTGTTTATTCCACTCAGCTGGTTTGTTTCAAATTTATATTCCCATGTTAAATCTTATGGACAAATATGAAACTTTAAGGGCGTCTAGGGCTGTTCCCTTTAGTCTAACGTTCATAAATTTTATTTCCTGCAAAACTTCACGCCAAGCTCTTTCAAACGACACGTAAATTATTGAAATCGGCCCAGTAATTTCGGAGGGCCGAAATTACTGGGAAATTACATTTAAATTGCATTTAAAATGTAATCTTACATTTGAAATGCATTGGGATTGAAAAACGTCTGCTTTGTTTACATTAAACATGTGGTGCTAATGCTTGATTCAGAGCCATATGGTAGATGTTGACATGCGGGATTTTTTTCAAAATGCAGCTAACTATGCACGTTCAATGTACTAAATCAAAAAAATATTTTAAATTTAAGATTTTTTGATTTCATAATAACTAAGCGCTTGAGTTTTTCCATAATTTAAAATTACAAAAAGTTAAGTACGTTTGTTTAGTTTATGTTATAACGATGCAGATTTAATACCAAATGATCTATATATATATATTTAAATATATATATATATATATATATATATATATATATACATATATATTATTACGTAGGGAAATTTTTGCGCCAAAATTGTGGGCGTTTGGAAGGTCGCAGGATGATGGGAGGGGGCTGAAATTGAAGGTCTCCATCCCAGGGACTCGGGGAAAATACTAAAATTAACTTACTTAATTTAAACTTACTATAAAATGAGAAATAACGTAAAGTAGCTGTCATTTAAAAACCATTGGGATGTAAAAAGGTCTGCTTTGTTTACTTAAAACCAAATGCTAGATATAATCAAAATTTTTTTGATCCAAAAGCCTATTTTCTGCGAAGTTATTTTGTACTATAGTAAAGAAGGATTATGCTCAGGGGCTATTAGCCCCTTCAAGCCTCTAGTTTATGCTAACTAGGTAATTTCTAAACATATTGAATAATTTCAGCACTTATCACTATAAGTCTACATTTTTTCTTAAAATATGTTGTTTAGGGAGTTATCAACAGTTACCAACGGTGAGGAAAGAAATCCAAAGATTTAGCGCAAAGTAGCTGCTTAACAAAATTAGAAAACCATCCGAACCATCTTGCACTAAATTTATTGGACAGTAGTGTTTATAGATTAAAAAGGAGTCATGTTTTGACTTGAGCCATCGTTTTTAGTTTTACATGGACTTCCCTCTTTGTTTTTGTCGTGAGGGAAGTCACGGGCAATTGCTAGTGTCAAATAAAAATAAATACCTATTAAATTCAAAAAATAAAGTGTATCAAATCATAAAAATCTGTAGCAGACGAAATCATCAATAAAGGTCTGCTTGGAACATTGAAAAGGTACCGTGACACCGGTTGCCGATCTAAAACCCCAATTTTACTGTACTAACACGCTAGTTTCAATCCATCTAAAACTTTCTCATAAGTACAAACATTACAGAACATAAGTTTCAGTCATAACAGCACTCTAGTTTTTGCATGAGAAGCGGCCTAATGTGTGGTGCAGAGCGCCATCATATAACAGACAGGCGGACAAAAATTTATATAAGGCTTCATTCGGATTCTGTGACCTTCAAACACACAAATCATGAATATTTTCAATATTCTAAGCAATATACAGACAAAACTCTAATTTCATTTATATAGAAAATATAGGCCTATAACACCTTCTGAATAGAAAATACGCCATAAGAAATTATTTATAGTTTTACAAAACATATTTTGGTGTCGATTTTGCCAAACGTATTTGTAAAGAAATTAACTTTGTACGTCTACAAAAATTATATTTCCAACAAAAACAAAGTTTATAATTATATTTCTAGTTGAAAAACTATGGCCTCCGACGGAGACTTGAACTTGAGAGGTACTTCTCCGACATACACGCCTTGGACCGTTCAGCCTTCTCCTCAAGATAGTTTTACACAAGGCCGAACACATAACGACATAACGGATGAATGAAGGGTGTTCCCGAACTTGGCTGCTATTGTGGAAAGTAATAGGCGTGAAGGGTTTATGACACTGTGACATGTTTATAACAAGCCAGTGTCCTACAACTATGGGCGCCAGGGGCAGACGTTCAACCCTTGGGAATTTTGTTTCATTCCGTGGGGTATTATTTCCCGTTAAATGGAAACACTGCAACGGTGCGCTGGGCGGCTGTTCCACAGCACGCATATCCTCCCCATTCGGTCAAATAAGATTCTGTGCTATAACACAAATGGACACTTCGGTGTTATAACACAGATCGTCATTTCTTTCCTATACAACATATTTATAATTATTGTTATTTGCTCTATAGCACAGAATCTCATTTTACCGAATGTCCAAGTTGTTGCATAGCGCCGAAAGAAATGGCATTCTGTGTTATAGCACCGAATCTATTCGGCGCTATGCTACGTTTGTACTTTCGGAGCTATAACACAGAATCCGCTTTCGGCGCTATGAGATTCGGCGCTATGAGACCACACGCGAGTGAATAGGGTAGGCATGTACACCACGTCCCAAAAAACTTTTATTGGACTTTATATATTTTAGAGAGAAATGTTCTTAAATGTAAGACTTAACATTAATAAGCAGTACTATATCCATAGCACGCCGAAAACGTGCTGTTTGACGTGTAAGCTATAGATTTTATATGAAACTGTAATATTTTATTGCATGTACATGTATAAAATTTGTTTTAAACGTCCTCTGAAGGTTTTAACTGATTTTAGGGGCCATACAAATATTACGCACTTAAGGGGGGGAGGGGTATGGCGTAGCGTTATGCTGCGTTATATGGAGAAGGGGGGGGGGGTTTGGCTCAACGTTACGTAGTCTTAAATTTTGTCCCTCTTTAAAAGTACAAAAATTATCAAATTGATATATAAATCAAAGTTACAGTTAGCAATATCAAAAGATACGTTTGTCATACTATTTTTAATAGCAGTAAAACTAAAAAGTATGATCTATAATTAAGTATTTCTTTAATAATTTATAAGCATTTTTCTTTTACCGAATTTGTTAATTTGTTACCTTAATCATGTTTTAGTTGATATGATGTTTGGTTTTTTAATATTAACAACACATTTTTTATCTTCGACAACTGTTAATGTACCATAACGTTGTTTTGAATTTGTATAAGTTATAAATTAAATCAGTTACATTTTAACTAAGATTTTTGTTGTTGTTTATATTATTAGTAACAATCTTGTTTGTTTGTTTGTACCAATTTTTTTATTATAAAAAATGTTAATAAACAAAAGTCATTACAAGTTTATTTATTTAAATCCATATTCCACTAGTAAAATTATGCTTAAGCTTTATTCATTCCTACTACGATCGAGTTACGTAACGCATGGGGGTGAGGGGGGATTTGCTTAAGCGTTACGGTTAGTTACATGGGGGATGGGGGGTTTGAAATGACGAAAAAATGCGTTACGTAATATGTGTATGGCCCCTTATTTGTTACAGTTAAGAGAGGTAAACCGTATAGGCCCTAAGTCTTTTTGAGCATATTCAAAGAAAATGAAATTATTTGTTATGATTACCTTTCAATGAAGACAGTTCTAAGTTTTAATCATCCCTGACTCAAACTATATGAAGAGTTGGACTTTTTTTATATTGCTTTGTCCTATGGGAGACTTTATCGAGGAGGAGTCCTCATTCATTTTCTGAGTTTCTGAGGTCCTTTTCGCATTATTCGGTTTTTGCCGAAGGGGGTAATAACCATCTGGCACAAATTTAGGCCTAGTATGCCTTCGATTCATATTTTTCGGTAAAAATCGGAATACCGGATCCATAGTTTCCTAATGTAATTCATACAGTTTACAGCCTTGGGGCTATTTACTGTCGAAAAAGAAGACGACCAAATCTTGCGCGGTGTGAGTTAACTGCTAACATTACAGTATAGTCCGGGAGCTGGGAGGTCAAAAATTACGTCATAAGGTGCACATGTAAAAGCTGTGCCATTTTGAAGGGGCATCCTGGGGGGTTTCAAAAATGGGTTTGTGAGACCTCAATCTGGGGGCTCTCTCCAAGGTGGACAAACTTGAATGTGACTTTTTTGTATTCTCCATAAGAATAACATGGGGATGAAGTTTTCAGGTTTGTTGCAACAGGTATGTAAAAATTGGGTGGTTTTAAGTCAATGTCCAATAAACCTGGACTAGAAGAAGCCTTATGCCAAGTTTTATCAATATATGTTAAAAAATAAGGATGATATAGACTTTTATTTTCTCCCCATAAGAATAACATGGGAAAAATGTGTGCAAGTTTACTGCCATGGAAATGCAAAAATGGGGGATTTCAGACTAATATACAATAGTTCTTAACTAAATGAAGCCATATATCACGTTTCATTAAGATATGTTGAGACATAAGCGAGTTATAAGATTTTATTTATTTCCCATGAGGTTAACATAGAACGACGTTTTGAGTTCATCACCCTCAGTATCTCGGTAACCAATGAACATAGAGCAATGATTCAACATACCAAATTGTTTGTTTTTTTAAGCTGAATTCAATGGTGTGAACTAAAATTTGATCATACAAATTGTTCTACATAAAAATTGCAAAAAACCCATTTTTATGGATTATTTTCAAGTTTGTCCACCTTGGAGAAAGCCCCCAGATTGAGGGCTCAAAACCCGATTTTCGACACCCCCCAGGATGCCCCTCCAAAACGGGATAGCTTTTACATGTGCACCTTATGACGTAATTTTTGACCTCCCAGCTCCCGGTATAGTATGTTAATTTAAGATTAAAAGAATATGTGGAATTATTTTCCATTTTTAATATTTTTCGAATGTCCAACTCTCTTAATCGACTAATTTTTTTAAGCTCGAGGATTCAATTCAGTGCATCTAGGATTATATTCATTCGTGGATAATATCCTGAAATGGCTTTTGTATTTTATAAGCGATGGCATATGTAAGAACAACTCACCAGCGCATATATTCCAATTCGATTTCCAACCTCTTAAATTTAATATTTCTGTACTAATGTAAATTTAAAATCTTGGATAATGTTTATATGAGGAATGAAATCGCCTTCAGATATGCACCATCTTGTCGAATTAAACGAGCCCTTCAAAACGAATAGTCATTCGATGGGGGTTTAATATTTTAATATATGGTAACCATCGTACCAAAATGTTGATTTTGTGGGTTAGGGTGATAATACTATAATTTACCATAAGTAGGAACGCTTTATGACAATTTCCGTAAAGTGTAGATTTAAACTGCATGGTACTGACCTGTCGTCAAGTGTAGATGCCATGTGCATGGTACTTTCCAATACAAACCCTATGTATGGCAATTTTGAATTTTGGACAGGGGCAGATATGACATGCACAGCAAAAAGTTATGGGTTATGCGTAAAACAGGTAATACAAATGTAAGACGATTGTAATCAACGATAATGTTAGTTTAACTTACACATCAAAATTATTTCGTAAACTGTTCCATATGTACCCTACAAATAACTTATACCCTCAATTTTGAAATCCTTGTAGTTAAACATTGTTCTCTTTTTAGTAGGAACTTATAAATCACAAGAATGAACTGGTTAAATTTTACAAATGAAATCTCGTAATATATAAAGTGGTCCTAAGGTTCTTCTGTTTTATTTGAAAAACTAGCTGTTGTTAACCCGCTTCGCTGGGTTGAAAAATATTATGAAGGCCCAAAAGATGTAATTTGGAAGCAAGAATTATAATGTCTAATGTAATCTAAAATTCAATATATTATGATGTTTCTCCATAAATATTATATTTGATAAAGGTAGGGGTGGCATATTTGGTGGTAGCAGTCTATTTTCCCTTTCAAACAGCACATAATATGCGTTTTCTTTTTGAATTAATCTTTGTGCTATGCAACAACTACAAATTTTGTCCATCTTGCAAATTACTACAGTCGGGTGTTCCATACAATCTACATTTTATTGGAATAATGTGTACTTTACGGCCGAAATCATAGATCCTTGTCCTTTTGTAAACAGCTTTTAAACTGTTTAATTTAATTCAGCTTCTTCTGTTTAATCCCTTTTTCGAAGGTTCTCCGTTATATCTCTGTTCTGATTATTTCTTTCATCACCTTGTGCGTCTGTCTCCCTTTCCGTTCTAAATCTGCTACGACAGTGTTTCTTGATGTCACTGTGAATTTTCCCGTGATACCCTTTAGATGTGTTTCTTTCTCTTCGTTGTTTAATTTTTTCTTGCAATCGTTCATCTACGTGATAAGATACGGAATAGCAAACATTTTCTCCTACGTTTTGATATTTTTTTGTCTTATTTACTACTACCTTTGAAATAAAAAACAAAAAATATGTAACTCTACATTTTAGTGCACTTCATGTTTTTTAATAACATAACCTAACAGTAAAAATTTACTGTTAGGTTATGTTAACAATTAATTGTAGGTGCTGCATTCTGTTGGCAACCACTTTAACCACACTTACCTTTTCAAATTAAACCATGGGTTTTGATATAAACAAATAAAACCTCAAGTACTCACAAAATCCTTGACATAGGTCCCTTTCGGACGATCCTGTGCCTACACCCAATAAGATATCGAAACCCAACCACCATAGTGCACATCATGAGATTCCAAGCTTTAATTTGATACCAAGATCATGGGTCTACGACGTGTAGTTTTGGCTGGAGCACTAAATATACCAACACAAAACTCTTATTTTATATATATATATATATATATATATATATATATATATATATATATGTATATTGATTAAACAATAATGGGAAACAAGATAATTTAAATAGATTGGTAAATTAAGGAGAAATTGTGGGGGTTGCGAGGTACCTGCCAACCTCGCGGCGGAATATCAGTTAGGGGATTAGTGAACTTTTTTCGTCAGTTTGGTACGCGGCGGAATATCCGCACGCACCAGTTCAAAGCAGCTTCCAGTAAAGGTGCGGACGACATTGGAGATCAAAAGGTCCGAGATTCTTGGGTTTATTGCACTTCTAACTGTTGGCAGTAGCCTACTGGCATTGTAAATCTTCGACGTTGTTACAAAATAGACTGGGCAGAACAAAGTTACCTGCTGCTGCTGCATTCCTGGCACCACTGTGCTACAATGTGCTTCTTCAATCTATTCGTCCGACATAAAATTGAAAATTTACTCTAGGAATCGTATAACGATCGGTTTTTAACGGCAGATAATTCCGGTATTGTAAAAGAGATTTTGCACGGATTAATACACGTTATTAGGGAATTTCTCCCAGGGAATAAGCTGTTACAGTTGGTTTCATGGTAAGATCTAAGCCCGAAACTACAATAACTTTTTGTTTTGAGGTCCCCACAGATGCCAAAAACACCATTCGTTCGTTCATATATTGATGAATAACAACATTGATGAATAAATGATATTTGGCACAGACATATAACGTAATAATTATTCGGACGAGTTCCAAAACCAGCCTGATTGGACCATCGGATTGGAGGGCTAATGGGGATAAACCCCTCCAAAAATAAGGTTTTGGAATTTTTTACATAGAAAGATAAAATATAAGGATTTCTGGTTTAGAATATTGAATTCTGCTTGAAAAACAAACATTTTGGTTTGTCGATTTATTGCTCTATGTCCATTGGTTGCCGATATATGACTAGTGGTAAACACAGTACGTCACCCAATGTTAACCTTATGGGAAATAAATAATATTCTATATCTCGCTTATTTCTCAGCATATTTGAATGAAACTTGGTATACGTGGTAAACTTGGTATTAGAAATCAAGTTCATCTAGTTGATATCTAGTGGATTATTGCAAAAACATCGCAATTCCACATTTTCATGGCAGCAAAACTGCATACTCGTTTTACATATTATCCTTAAGGAGAAAATATTTGTATGCTCATTTTACGATTTAAGAAGATTTTACTTGATTTGAGGCTCCGTCTAATGATTTATTTAAGCATTTGAAATTTGCTGAGTATGCAGGTCTGCTGCAACGGGGGTGTTTTTCAATCATACAATAACTAATTTGATAAATAAATTCTGATATCAATTTAATATTGTCTTATTAGTTAGTTGAGTTTAGTAAATAGCATTTTAGGTGTTTTTCATTCCGGTTATTTTAGTGAAATAACTTATAAGAGCAGGGTGTTTTTTAACGCAACCCATTTTTAAGATTGAATAATGGACATATAAATATAAAATGAGCATTGTTTTGTTGATCTTTACATTTTATAAAACCTTTTGTTTAAGTTTGATCACATTTAGTTTACATTATGTGTTCAGACAATCCGCCATTGGCATTTGTATAAAGTTGTGCTCTCTCCATCAAATTCCCGAACACGTGTTGCAAGGTACCTCTTAGAATGTCAGACATTAAATTTGTTATGTTTGTTTTTAAGTGCTGAATATCGTGTGAATTGTTTTCGATGGCCTTACTTTTTATGTAAGGCCAAAGAAAATAATACAGTGGGGTCAAATCTGGGGATCCTAGGGGAAAATAACCATTCACTGAAAAAATAAAGTTTTGGGCTGCGTTAAAAAAAAACACCCTGTATATACTCAATGCACACAGATGGCAACCGGTTTGAAAATAACCTTGTGTTTACTATATCGTAGCTAACTTCTTGATTAGCATTGTACGAGTTGTTGCATTCACTGGATGTAAATAAAAAACGTATTACAACACTTAAAATATATTGTAGAGGTGTCTTTTCAATAAATAATTTGCTTACCTTCAGTTGTTTGTATATCTACGAATGTCTCTCATTTTTCTTGAAAAACAAGCATTTTTTCAATTTTCGCAATAGTAACTACTACAGTCTCCGACGTTCCACTTCCTTAACTATTCCACAACACAACACCACATTTTTTGAGAAGCAGTCATTTTTCAGCATAATTAAACTTTTCAATTCCCTCCCCCTTTCATTAAAATCTGAATTAAATGAAATCAGGTTCAGAAGGAGGTTGCGACATTTGTTAGTGACTAAGGAGTACTACAGTGTTCAGGATTATTTGAATGATGAAAATAAAGAATTATTTTAGAAAACATAAGAATCAAATGTATAAAAGTGCACTGTATTTTTAGTTTATTTTATGTAAATATGTTTGACGATTGTCCATGCTTTGTACAAGTTTACGACAATAAACACTCTTGATTCTTGATTCCTGATTCTTGATTCTTGATTCTTTACACTAATACTGTGTTTAAATACAAGACGGTTAATTATACACAAACAGTGGGAAATGGCGATCGATTTCGATTGGTCACACCAATCATCGAAATCGATTGCTATTTCCCACCATTTGTTTATATTTACCGTCTCATATGTAAATACAGTATACAAGACAGTGTGTTTCGAAACAATATGTATGCAAAATCTATATAAATATAACCGGTGACTGTAAACCAATTCAATAGTAATGTTTCATTGACATTTATATTATTGTTCAATCAAATTGTTGATTCTGAATATTTATATATTCACGTCCACGTTGATAAATATATCAAAATTATGTTCTGAAAATGTGTTTATATGTACAAATGACACACATTAAGCTGAAGCTAGCACACAAATCGGAGCCTACTAACTAAAGAAGGCTGTGAAGCTATCTGAGTAAACAATGGGTATGTACAGGTTGAAAGCAAAGAGACCACAATCAAAACATTAGGTATATTACTAATATACTTGTGTCTGTGAATATTTATTTTTAAGTTGTAACTAATGATTAATAATATAGAGGATTCCTACAAAATTGGATACGTAAATTAAGATTTTAATTTGAGTTAGGGGCCGTCCAATAATTAATTACGTCATCGCTTTTGGCCATTTTTGGACCCCCCCTAAGATCATCCTACCGTCATAATCCGACAGACCCCCCTTACATTGGAAAATGACGTCACAGAGTACCCAATGAAGTAAAGTAATGCCGGTTTTTGGGAAAATCCTATTAAAGGTTGTTAAAGGTGATCTTCTATTATAGGTTGTTAAAACATCATATCAGTTTTATGAACCCCATTATTTTTGCGCTACCTAATTAGTTATTAACGACTCAAACCAGAAATTTTCAACTGAGAACAAATTCTCAAGATAAACTTTCAATTTTTTCGAACTTTGTAGTTCCACACTTACAGTAGTAATGCTATGGATGCTGATGCTGTCTCCAGATCTCAAAACAACGATCATTAAAATCTGCACCTCTTGTAGATTTGTTTTGACCCGATGCTAAAATGACCATTTTACATATTGATAAAAAAACCATATCCAATATCTGGAGATATTGGATGTTGTAAAAATATAGTACATAGTTTGTAATGAATTTGTTCTAATTCGATTACAACTTTAATGGAATGAATTTGCATAACTTTTTTTTAAATTTCATTATTTAAATTAGTTATAAAACATAATTTGAAAAATTACGTCATCCCAGTCTTCCTTCCATCCTACCGTCATTTTCAATCTGGACCCCTTCTCCCTATTTTTAGATGACGTACTTTATGGACGGCCCCTAACACAGATTCCCAGAATCTTTATAATTAGGTGTATATGTAAGGATTGCATGTAATTTGAAAAATATATAAAGGCGCTTGGTCTAATCTACAGCTTGTTTGATATGTAAGTACACAATTAAAATTGTAAACTGCTGTTTAAGTTGTCTATGTATTAAGCCGTAAACAGTGTTAAAATAAGACAAAATTCATGGGATTTTCAATGGTATAAGGGAATATATCTTAGATTGTTGTGCACTTGAGGTTTTGAGATAAATTTAATTGGGTGTTGAAATTCAAATAAAATTTGGCAAAGATGGTTCACAAATAATTCCAATTATCACAGTCGTTCAATGGCAGGTTTTGCAGTCAAATCGTTGTTTAATTCGGGCGTTCAAAAGGGAAATTCTAATATCTGAATGGCACGTCGAGTAATCCACGATTCCGTGAAAGTTAATAAGGATATTTTGTGCCGTTGCTAAATTCATCGTTCAATCTCGTAATGTTTACTTCAGGGACAAAAGAACATGATTGTCAGAATATTTGTATGCCAATGACCGGAATGTTTTTCGTGTAGGTTCTGAGATAGGAGGGAGTGAATGACACAGTTCACAACCATTTATATCTTAATACAGTAACTGAAAAAGCCAACATAAAACTTGCATTTGAATGCGGGTTTAGCCTTATTCCAATACAAAAGGAACCAACGTAATTTTAGGTAAAAATTAAGGTTTTTAATAACTGTCTCAAAATTAATCGACTTTTTTAAAAAAAAACCATTAAATTTTTGTTCTTTTCTGCCTACCTACTTTCAGTTAGTCCAACTGCTCAGCGAGCTATTTCGAATCAAAATTGTGTAGGCCTACATACATATCAAACACCCTGTATCTCCTAGCTAGTCCCAGACAATGACGCTCGCCTTTTATATTACATAAAGACACATGCGCCCCGGGGGCGAGGCCTCGTTGCGTCACAGGCCCGTCCAAGGCGAGCGGCTCGGCAGCTACCGCCGCTACTTCCGGAGGTTCGGGGAAAGAAAGTGATCCTGTCGAGATGAAAATTACGCAACCGACCGGCGGCGCTTTCACTCCCCGACTTTCCTGTGATGTAACTGCTCCATTGGCACTACTTCCGACCGGCGCGGCGGCGCGGCGCGGCGCGGCGGCTGCGCGGGGGCTGCCCCTGCGCCGTGGCGCGTCATTGTCTAGCCTGCGCGCTCGCGCGCCCAACTGCGCACACATATAGGGCGTCCGGATATCATGGTGAAATATATGTAGAATATATATGGTGTGGTTGTATATGATTGAAGAGGTGAAAATAAGTAACAAATTTACATGAACATAGGTCCTAAAGTGCTTCGTTTTCCGGTTGTGTTTTTTACATATTTAATTGTACGTACACTCCCGACTATCCGAGCCTCGGTTAACCGAGACTCCGGATTATCCGAGGTCGTTTTAAGCTAAAGAATATATCATTTTTACGTTCGGTCGAAACATAATAATACCGTAACGTAATTGTTATTGGTTTTTAGTAAAGTAAATATAAATTAACTATCTGTAATTTGTTAGTTTATTCGTTTATACAAGTTTATAACTTTAATAAACATTCGAAGTAGGGCCTATTATTGTATGATACGAATACTACCAATAACCTAAATTTGTGTTTTGAATGAAAAACATTAGTGGAGGATCTGACCGAGTCGTCTTCTGCTGGATGCAAGGCGGGTGTTTACTATCGTCGAACAATGGTGAATTTGACTTGCCCAAATGATTTGCCGGATGAGGCCTTATGAGGACGACAAGAAGCGAGTACATCGTACCAGTTCAATCACCACATTCGTATTAGCCTAGTTTCACCCTCCGATACTGAGCTTTCCATTGTGAACTCCCACCATAAACAAACGTGCGTACGAATACAGACGTTAATGTGACGAATGATGATTCCTTGATGAAGTTTATTTTGTTACTCATTGATTAAATATTAATATTATATTCAAATAATTTTTTGACTAGAAATCTGTGGTACCGGCCTAGATACTCTAAAACAAGTATTTTGCCAGCAATAAACTTCCTATTGTTGTCTTGTAACTCTCAAATCTCAAAATATAAGCATCCTCCGTATTATCCAAGATTCTCGGTATCTGAGGCAGCCTCGGTCCCGACAACCTCGGATAATCGGGAGTGTACTTATCTCAAGAACCTTTTAACGTATAAACTTTAAACTTGGTACATGGATGACTACTTTTAAGTATACTGTTTAAAATAACTGTCACATTTTTAACTTGTACCATCTTAAAGTGGCGACTGTTTTTTGTTTTCAAAACTAAATATTTTAAAAGCTGTAAATTTTATAAATATTATACACGTCACAAAGTAAAATTATTAATCAAATCAGTGAATTAGTGCTGTTTTATCAATTGTTGGTGTGTTTGTTGTTATATGTTGATCTTTTTTGCACTTTTGATTCTTTGTTAATTTTCATAGATTTATTATGTTATTTATTTATTTATTTATTTATTTATTGTTAACTTGTTACTTTTTTTGTTATATGCTCGTAGTCTAATTTATCTTACAACCTGCAATTTTTTGTTTACAGTCCTCTTCTATATGTTCAGCCACATGATACTCTTGTATATTACCAGTTGAATAATTTGTTTTGTCTCGCACGTGCGTGTGCACATGAGACATGTATTTCTTGTTTTGTATTTTTTATGAATAAAAGGTTTAGAATTGAATTGAACAAAGAAGTTGAGAAATTAAATCCAATTAATGTTAATATTAAGATTATGATGATCAGACCACTAATAACGGAAAAATTGTAAATTGTTTTTATAAAAACATGGTTTTCAGTTCGTACTGTCAGAAATTTGCATGTTTTTATTGGATGAATTTACGATTTCTCGGTTATTAGTTGTCCGATCATCGTATATTAATACCAACGTCAATTAAATTAAATTTAGCAACTTTTTCTTCTCTTATACAATCTTCTAAAATTTAAGGTTTTATGATAATTAGCTTTGAAAACAAAAAATAGTCGTCATTTTGAAACAATACAAGTTAGAAATTTGACACTTCTTTTAAAAATATTTCTTAGTACAGTGGAACCTGGATAATTCGAACCTCAAGGGACCAGCTAAAAACTTCGAATTATCCATAATTTCGAATTAAAGAAGTTCTAAGGAATGAGGCCAATACATTAAAACTTCACATTGTGAATTTAACCTCTTTATCAAATTGACAAACTAAAAGAATAAATTCATCAACAAACGCTAGTTGTAAGGGTTCAAAAACAGTAATCATGAAACAGAAATAACTACCCTAAAGTATAAACTACGTACGACGCGACGTACGATAATACAAAGAAACATTTCTGCTAGAAAAAATACCGTCCGTTCTGCTACTTCTGAATTTGACACAGGCTACCAACTTAACTTCGTGTAACATTGACAATTGCACGCTCATTGACTTTACGCTAAAGTGAGTGTTGTTTTATAGGTCCGAGATTTTGTCGACATGGTCATTACACCTATTTAATTTTACGTAAAAACTTTTAAACAGTTAAAAACAAGATACTGCACAAATAAAAAAACACTTTGTTTGAAGGACGACCGAAAACAATGGAACGCTGCACTGGAATTCGGAAGTTAGTTTGCTGGTGGGGGGAGGGAAGGGGGCCGCAGTGTTGTGTCGACATAGAAAACCGCGCATTAGGTCTAGCGCATGGCTTGTCTGCCGAGAGCCGTTCTACCTTAGACTACTAGGTTCTACACAGAATCAAGCGCGAAAAGACTAGTGGTGCTGCCACGACGAGCGCAACCCTTTTCCGAACCCAGTCAGCATTCTGTACTGTTTTAGTTTACATTATTGGTGTTGAGTTACAAGCGATGTTGGGGCAGGGTGGGAAGCCTGGGAGGTGGAAGGGATGAGTCATTTGACCATAACCTGACATGCCACAGGTCTGGCGTTAATTTTTTATTGAACGTCGTAGTAAAACGTGTTTTCCAATGAATTTGTAACTATTTCCAGTCATGGAATAAAATTGATGTACCTTAATTTGGCACTTAAAAAATTCGAATTATCCAAAATAAAATTCGTATTATCCACGATTTTTTAGCATTGTTTAGATACAAAATGCCAGGGACCAAGAAAAATATTCGAATTAAAGAAGATTTCGAACTATACAAGTTCAAATTATCCAGGTTCCACTGTAGTAGTCATACATGTACCAATTTTTAAGTTTATACGTTGAGAGGTTCATGAGATACAATTAAATGTGCAAACACAAACGGAAACGGAAAACGAAGCACTTTAGGACCTTTGCTTACATAAACGTTCTTTCTTATTTTCACTAAAATATTTTCTTAAATCATATACTAAAATATTTAACCATAATTTACGGACACCCTGTACACAAAGAATTGTATGTTTCACTGTTGGGTGTATTTTTTACTTTTTGTGCTTTTGTAACCAGTGGTAGGTTTACTTGTGGTGTACAAATTGATCGGAAACTGTCCAAACCTCGCTCTTGTCTCTATATTCTGTATGATGTAAATTTTATCGGAATATCAAAGATAGTGTGATATAAAAAGTTTTGAAACCATAATTGTCTAAGGAGATACATTGGAACTTTGTAAGTTGCAAAAGGTAAAACAGACCGTTCGTTATTTATTTTACATCTTACTTCACAGAAACATATGTTTTCTGTATCTTACCCTTGGCTGAAAAGATACTCTTTGCCGATAACTGCACGGTAAATTTACCGTGCAGTTTACAGTAAATTTACCTCGGAAACGGAAATAAAGGAAGTAAAACAATCAAAACAATCAGCTGATTGTAGCAAACGTTTAATGCATGTTAATTAGTTACTTCAGAGGAATGTAGTGGCAGCACTGGAATGTAGTGGGAGGTCTTCATGCTGTAAAGAGTTTCGTCAAGACGGTTCGTCTTCCAGACTGGCAGTACTTGGGAGTTTGCACGGTAAAACGTCTGGTCGTTCTAGATAGCCTAATATATACTAATAGATTGGTAACAGGGCTCAGAAAATTTGATCACATTTCGAACGCTCGAAAGAATCTGGTTTATTACCCATGGCTGACGTTTGCACCCTCCGCACGGCTATGGTTAATCACAGAATATTGAATACCAACAAGCCGCCATATTTATGAGAGAAGCTGAAGTCTCGGGCTGAGGTGCGATCCCGTCAAGGCAGGATGCTGAGCTGGAGTTGCCTCGAGTTCGGAGGGAACTGGAACGTAAAAGATTTTTCGTTATACCGCTGCGAAAACGGCTACGTACTGCGGGTCTAAAGAAGCTATATTTCGCCCTGGGGAGAGAAACAATCAGCTGATGTCGAGGACGTCAGGAGTTCGATTATAATGCACTAAAACTGCAAACGTGTGTACGTCAGCGTCAGCGTCGATGGTGAGCTATCGATTGCACCGAGAGTAGTTATCGGTTATGATTATCAATTGCAATTCGTTGTTGCATTGTTGTCGGTTTAATAAATTTGTGAAACTCGCTCATTTTACCAATCGATTATTACTTTCGTTTAATACATCGATAGTTGTTCATTGTTGTCAGTCTAACCTAACACAAATGAAACAGACAATCAGCTAATTGCTTCAAATAGCAAGAACAAGATGGAAGCATCTATGGGAGCTATCTTTAAAGGTAAAAGCTGTAACATTTTGGTTTTCTCAAATAGTTTGCGTGTTGTATTGTGCGATAAAACGAAAAATATAGTTCATCACACGGGCCTAAAGCTGCTTTTCGTTAATCGGTCATTTTTCGACCTCGGCTTATAGCCTCGGTCGTGAAACTTGACCTTGTACGGAAAGCGTCACTTTTGGCCCTAGTAATGAAATATACTACAGTTATTTTGCGTCTTTGCTCTATAGCTCTTTGTTATCACCGGCATGGATGATGTAAGTAGTGAAAAAGCTGTCGAACGAAAGCTGTATGATTTATTGTACACTGACAAATAATCTTCATTTTCTGTATTAGTAAATTTTATTATTTTTAATGCAATGTAATGTTATGTATTGTGACTTGAGTTGTTCTGTAAACCAAACCAAACGGTTTACAAAACCGGTTGAGTTGTTTTCTATTGTATGTTGAGAACCGCTCGAATAATAAAAGACGATTTTATTTATTTATTTATATACTTACAAATACAATGATAGCTCCTCTTTACTGTATCCGTTGACCGCCTCTCTACTAATGTAAGCCAGTAAGGATGGTAGTTTTAAAAGTATCTCATACCCCTCCCTGTCCCTTTATTGTTATCCCGTTCTCTTGATCGTCTGCCTTTATCGACCTCCTCTCCGATGTTGGTTTTGGACGGCTCCCTCATGTATATCAGAAATCAAAACGCTTTTACATCATACTACACAGAAACATCTGTTTTCTGTGCCTTACTCTTGGCTGGAAAGTAACTCTTTGCTGATAACTGAACCTTAAATTTACCGTGCAGTGTATAGGAAATTTACCGTACAGTAGGAAACGGAAATAACGGAAGTAAAACAATCAAAACAATCACCTGATTGTAGCAAACCTACGTTTAATGTATGTTGATTGGTTACTTCAGAGGAATGTAGTCAGGGCCGGATTTCCCAATAGGCCCAGTAGGCCCGGGCCTAGGGGCGCAAGCAGAATGGGAGCGCACTTTCAAGCAAAATTTTGGAAAAAATAGAAATGCTACTTTTTTACTTATATCCAGGCCTGGCGCAAAGCCCATGCGTTTAAAGTGGCTGACATACGTTTTGGCGGGGTTTACCGGTGGCCAGTGTCCTTTTAAAATTGTTAAACTCGCAAAATTTTTATTCTGGGGGTGTTTGCCAACATCCGTTGAGGATCTCCAAATTCCTCAAAATTGCAAAATGTGTGTTTTGGTGGCTTTTACAGACACTCGTGGAACGTATTCAAAATTTTCAAAGTGTTTGGTGGCTAATTGCCGGCGTCCGGCAATTACAAAAATCAAAATTAAAAAAAAGCTCTAAAATTGATAAGGATTTCATGGTTTTATGTGCGTAAGTTGGCAAACAAAATGGCACAGCCCGCATGTGTGTAAAAATGCAAGTTCAGAAGTTATAGGGATTAAGTGTTTAAAAATTCCAATTTTTTAAATTTACATAAGATTATAATAGTTAGATAAAATATACATGCAATCGTATAAGCAAGACACAGTTCACCAAGTATTTGAATTAAGACTCTTACTCATTCTGTTTAGTGTTTTGAACAACTCCCAAGACTAAGTTTAAAATCCATTGAGTAATTTTTTCTTCTTCTTGGTAATGCTATTAGAGTTCATAAAGCGTGTTTGGTGGTTCATTTTGTGGATTATAAAACACTCTTAAAAAACAGAGTCAGTTTTCATTAGGTATTATATCCTACGTAAACTGTGATCAATATTTTGAGTCAAAAGACATTTAACTGAGCTCCACAAGCGTACAGTCATAAAATAAAATAGTTCAAATATCACCATGATACTGAATCCATTAAATGCACCGAGAATCCCAAAACTGTAAGCCATGAAATCTGCCAAATCATTGATGGCTACTCGAATCATCGGATAGAAATTCCCCCTCATGTAAGAAACAATTACAACACCTAGTCTGTGGGTTTCTTTTGTTTCCACTTCTTTTGTTTCCACTTCATAAGACAAAGAAACACAATCGGGTAAACAGCCACATTTACCATAATCACAACTGGCCGTGCAATCAAAATCAGAAATGCAGATCTGAACTGAAATGTTCGGCCTCGGCAAAAAGTGAGGTACACAATTGCAATTTTTCAACGAGCAATTGACCAAACATTCATTTTGACAACTTTTTTCAGTATAATACATGTATAGCATCAACTCCCTTTCATGAGAATAGAAACAACCCCTTTGAATCGGACTGTATTTCATTAGATCTTTCTCTGTGGTCACTAGTTTGGGGATAACTGTCATGTAGTAATATTTGTTGGCCTTCACAAGGTGGTATGCATAATCGGATTCAAAGAGGGGGATTTCTGCAGGATTATGTAATATGACAGCGCCTACTATATCGGAAGAGAAAATGTTACAAACATTTAGGTACATTTTATTTTCCCGCTCTGAAAGTTGAAATTCAAAATCATCACCACCAAAGTATACCGGAAAAGAACTGCTGCTTCCATTGAAATAAATCATGTTCTCCAAAGTGAAGTTGCCTCCAATGTAGCTCTTGTCGAATGATTTAGGCTGTATCGGTATCGACACAACTGTGTTTTCTTTGTAGATGTCTTCATGTCGCAAACCATTAACAGTGGTGCAAAATCCATTCTCACCGTACGTAACATATTGTTGAAATCCATTTCGATCGCATCTTGCTATAAACTCTTCCACTTCATTTCTTTTTAGCTTAATAGAAAAATCACAAGCTGGGAAAACCTTTTTGGCATGTTTTGCAAAAAGTTGGCCACCCATTTTATTAGAAATGTTTCTCGAATAAATTTTGTCCGGGTGCTCCAGAACATTCTCCAGATTATTTGCACAAATTATGGAAGCTATTTCAATGTCTTCTATTTCTTCTCGGTCACATTCACTGTTGAAGAAACAAGGACTGTCTCCCTCCGCAGTCGTGTTGCACACAAAACATTTCTGGAGATCTTTCAAATAATCATAATCCTTATTGATCGAGTTAGGAACACACACTGTGACTGCCGGGAATGGTATTTCTTGTAAAAAAGTGAGGTTGTTGGACAATGTTCTGATGACTGGAGATGTCTGTCAGTTATCATACTCATCCTTGATGCAGTTGTAACTGACAAGAAGAGCTACCATGTGGATAAAAAACCACAGGTAAGAATGGATACTATGTTGGAATCGTTGCCCGATAAATCTCCAACCAGGCATACTCAAAGAACCTGTCATCTCTTGAAAGTATGATAGTGAAAATCGTTCAAGGGGAGAAACAATTGAGTCTTCAATGCGGGATACTCTAGCTGATAGTCTTTCTAAGGCCTTTCTAAGGTGGACCTGTTGCAGCTTTGTATCATGATCGTCCATGCTTGGCTCCCTTTTAAACATTATGTTCTTGAATCTCTTCAACGCGGGATACTTTAGCTGATAATCTTTCTAAGGCCTCTTGGACCTCTTGCAGCTTTGCATCATGATCCTCCATGCTTGGCCCCCTTTTAAACTTATTATGTTTTTGAATCTCTTCAAACATCATTTATTAGAAACAATCATCTGATTTTAATATGTACACTGATATATTGAAGAAAAACTATTATCAACACTGCAAAAAACTTTATAACTGCACTATAAACCATATACAAAAACTCTCAATAATCATGCATAACTCTACATTGTATGAGAATTTGTAAGTGTTGAACCGAGCAGGTCTACTCCACTTCATTTAGGCACAATGACAAATTTTTAACAAGATATTTAACTAATTGATACAACACCACACCCCGCGAGATGAGTGAGTGTGGCACGAATTTCTGGTAATTAACAACATTTCAACATGAAACCCTGTAAATTTTGTATTGACTTAAACAACTGATAATCATTTTGGTATCTTGCCCCTGGACTGGTGTGACTTAAAAAATTTGTTTTATTTTATGTGGCCCGTCTCCACTCCAATGTTTGTCGATAAATCACGACCTGGTTTCGGCACTAAGTTGTGTCATGTTCACGTGAAGTCAGCGTCGAGTCAAGCTTGAAGAGGACACAACATGCAGTCGCAATGATGTTGTCGAAAGTTTAAAAACACATACGAAAACTCACACATATTACACATAACTACACAGATATACAGGTATTACCGTCCGTTTTACCTGTATATCTGTGTAGTTATGTGTAAAATGTGTGAGTTTTCGTATGTGTTTTTAAACTTTCGACAACGTCATTGACGTGTCCTCCTTTTTGACTGCATGTTGTGTCCTCTTCAAGCTTGACTCGACGCTGACTTCACGTGAACATGGCACAACTTAGTGCCGAAACCAGGTCGTGATTTATCAACAAACATTGAACTGGAGACGGACCAGGTAAAAATAAAACCACTTTATTAAACAACTGACTCAATTGACTTAGACTAATACCTTCATTCAATATTTTACTTAGGTGGTGGTTTTGAAATGGTTTCATATTCAATTCACTTTACTTAAAATATTAATACATTACATTAAAACTCACACAACCCATTTGAACCACTTTTTTGACTAATTTGTCATGACAAAATATTATAGTACTGCATTCAGGAAGTTTTTCATTGCTGTAAATGCCTGTTAATTCTCTTTATGATGATGTAAATCTTTCTCTCAACCACGGTGGACCCTCTGTTAGAAAATACCCACACACCTTCCAATTCTATTCAAATTTTTATTTTTTAATTTAAAGAGGTTAGTATTCTCTTTTTACTCTGAATTTGAACCCCACATGGGCACATGGGGAACCCCCCTAAACCCCACATGGGCTTCAAGCCTGGGCATGGACGTTGATCAACGAGAACAAGGAGTGAGTTGGAAGAGAACAAGCGTGAACAATACTGATCAAAGTAAGGCACGGGACAGTCAGGGCCGGATTTCCCAATAGGCCCAGTAGGCCCGGGCTTAGAGGCGCAAGCAGAATGGCGCAGCACTTTCAAGCAAAATTTTGAAAAATAAATGCTGCTTTTATACTTATATCCAGGCCTGGCGCAAAGCCCATGCGTTTGAAGTGGTTGACGTACGTTTTGGCGGTGTTTACCGATGCCCAGGGGCCTTTTAAAATTGTTCAACTTGCAAAATTTTTGTTCTGGCAGTGTTTGCCAGCATCCGTTGAGTGTCTCCAAATTAATTCCTCAAAATTGCAAAATTTGTGTTTGGCGGCTTTTACAGACACTCGTGGAACGTATTCAAATTTTTCAAAGTGCAAAAAGTGTTTGGTGGCTAATTGCCGGCATCAGAGTCGCCTTTTATAATTTTAAAAAATAATTTGTGTAGTTTTATTTCCTGATAAAAAACATAAAACATAATTCATTAGAAAGGAATTATAGACAACCACCCTGAAAACCTAAAGGCGAAAAAAATATTGGGCCTAGGGGCGCCCAAATCTCAAATCCGGCCCTGAATGTAGTGGCAGCACTGGATGCAGTAGCAAATGTTTGTTTAGTACACGTTAGCTTTGAAGAATTGAGAAACGTAATAGTTTATGCAAGGAATACGTTATGATTGAAAAATATGTTTTTTTTCTGAGTAATATAATGTAAAGTATCGTACGTCACACGCCCGGTATAAGTTTTACCGCGTTTTCAAATCCTAATAAATAATAATGAACATGGTTTTGAATATACTTTTCATTGTACAATCTTAGTTTTCAAATATTGACCATAATGTAAACAGTAGTGAGAATTAAATTAACACATTTGATTTTTATAATACAGACCAATAGATATAACAGATTCTTCGGAACTGAGGAAGTATTCGAGGACTACATCGGTTTGGTGGCATAACCTTTCTTGATGTATGTCGTGGACGTGGTGGTCGAGTGACAACAGATGAATTCATGTTAGGGTGATGAGTAGTGGTCGAAGGACGAAAATTTGTTATATCAGGATTCTCTAGGGTTTCCTTGAATGTAACCTTTTTAGTTGTATAATTTACTGAATTAGTTTTTTGTGAGTCTTCATGGGGTCTTTTGATTATGGTGTTAGTTTCAGAAACTTCAGTTCGTTTCAGTTGGTTGATGTGTTCCTTTAAGACATATCCAGAGTCGAGTTGAACGCTGTAATGGAGTGCTCCAAGCCTAGTTATCAGCCTAGTTATCAGTGCGCATGAAAATCCCGCACTCACCATCTGGCTCGCGCGGGAACTGTCATGCTTGTCCGGTAAAATAGGACTTACCGGTCTAGTAACGTCATATACTTTTACCATCCTCTACAGTATTTACTGTAGAGCCTATCAGAAGAATCATTGTGCTGGTAAGTCTGTTTATCCAGAACAGTCGGCTTCCTAATCTCCTTTTCCTCATTATCTGTCTGGGTACTTTGACTCCCGGCTGAATACCCAGCCAGGCACGAGCCCTGGAAGAAGCGCCTCCATCCACCTGGATGACCCATCGTTCTACCTACCTTGTCAGTGGCTCATCAGTGCAATAGAGGAGATTAGAGAGGCCCTTACCTGACAAACTCCCGAGCTCTGCCGGACCACAGGGCGAAACATTCTTGGTGAACCTCAGCGGAGGATTTACGGTCGGCGCGGCTCTAGGCCTAGATCTGTATGCGGCCCCCCTGAGGCCCCTACAAGCTCGCGAAAAATGGTGACTTTTTTTAGTCGCTATGTTTTCAAGAGCCCTATCGGCCCCTCTAATCCACTCTCGGTGGCTTATTCTCGGCCGTGCGCGGCCCTAGGCCCGGACCTAGTGGACCTAGTGGTAGATCAGCTACTGGTGAACCTTTCTCCATTGACCATATTCAGGTACAGGTCTTGACTGGACATGGGGTGTTCGCCCAGTACTTGAACAAGTGCAATAGAAGAGACGCCCAGATTTGCGAGGACTGTGGAGAATCGGATCACCCGCTTCACGCACTCATGGGATGTCCGGCGCATGCAGACCGAGACCAACTAGATGACCAGCTTCTTCGCCTAGGTGTCGAAAGGCCATGAACTTCGGAGCAGCTCTGCGGCAATCTGATGCTTTTCACAGCATCATGAAGACCTGGAAAGAAATCTATGGGAGAAGAGCTATCTAAGAAGCAGGACACCTGGCATGATAAAACTTAAAGATCACGACATCTACCCGTAAAGACGTAAACTGTCTTGACGGACTGAAAAACACAGTGGACCTGTCGTCCGTGGGTCCCCCGGCAGGACACAAAAGTCGCTGAATATAGATACCAACGGCGTAGTTCAGGTGAAAAAATAAGAAGAATGAAAAAGCAGGAGGTCAGAGGGGAGAGCGAAGGAAGATACAGAGTTGGCTTAGAAAGTATGGAAATATTAAAAGAAAGCCCCCGATGAGAGGAGAGGAGAAGAAAAGAAAAGAGAAAGACTGGACTGAAAGGAAACCGAGGTATAACTAAAAAGTTGGGTTATAAACTCGGGAGAGGTGAAGAAGCAATGAAAAAAATGAACCTTTCTGGGCGAGAGGATAATAAGAATCTCCACAACACGAACTGTACTTGTCCATGACCTAGGAGTTGTCTCGCTCGAGGGTAAGTCACCTCCTACCCAGTCCTGAGGATGTGATTTTCTCTTCATCCAGTGATAAGACTGATTGACCTTGTCATACCTTACACATCTCGGCAAATCTTGTTCTTCCGTAAACCGAAAAATTCCAATAGGGGCGTTTCCAGCCGGCAAGTCTGGGACTTAAGCTCCACAATATATTTACTGTCAAAGAGTGCCAATACCTATTTAGAGTAAGGACTCGGGCCGATTCCCAGAGAGGAAGTGATCCACATGCTCCTCCCGAATCTCTTATACTCTTGTTCTTATTTTGTCGACCTCCTCTCCTCACTCTCGACTCTGGGGTCACCAATCCCAAGGTCACCAGTGGGCCCCGTTACGTCACTGCAGCCACCGTAACCAAAACGCCACACTTTCTTCAATCACTCTCACTTTCTTCCTCCGGAGTCCCTCAGTCAGTGCAGCTGTTTCGTTCGCAACAGTCGAGTGTCCGTGCCCAACCTTTGGATTCCATATTTTTTTGGTAAGAGCTTAGAATTTTTATTTTTATTTTATTTAGAATTATATTTTAATTTATTAAATTGTAGTTAATATTTTTGTAACTATAAGTAAAATATGTCAGTATATTATTATTCATAACTCGCCTTATCTTTTTCTTGTAGTTTTGTTAATTTGCTAAAAAAACATCACAGTTTGTACGGTTTATTTTTTTACTCGGTTCGTTAGGCCTATATCATACAAATTATATCCATAAAATAAAATACTGAGCATAAATTAACTAACAATATATTTTTTTATAAGTAACAGTCCATTAATCGCACACTAAGAAAAACATTGATGGAGGAGGTCCGTTGTTCGATAAGCCTGTTTGTAAAAACTAACCTAATAATACAATCTACTTAGGGTATAAATGCGATTAATGAGAATTGATTAACATATTCAAAATAATGTATATAAATCGAAGCAATCAAATTTCAGAGAAAAATCTATTTGATTCGAGTTAAAAAAGGGCATTTCTCATAAAAAGTTATTGGATTTTTTTAGCGTTATGTTGAAATAACAACACCGATTATTTATAAAACTTTTATCAGATGTTTTAAAAATACTGACACACGCGGGATTCAGGAAACAAATGGGATTTTATTTTTTGGCAGTGACTAGGCATGGATTAGAAGACCGAGGCCATGCATGAGTTACTACCAAAATTACATAATTTTAATAACTTAATAAGTAACAGGACGCTTATTCATTAAGATTCTAAGGGAATCAAGGTCCTTTATTTAGGGGATCGAGTTTTCACACTTGATCATGGGGATATTCACTTTCTTTACAACTTGTTCATGGGGATATTTTGAAGTAAATTATGACCTTTACGAAATGTTAAATGGGAATAAAAACTAATATCGTCTTTATTTGAATCGTTTGACAGCTGAACGTTGTTTTACACAACTCTTCAGTAAAATATGTAAAAAATACAGAGAAAATAAACATGTGCTCGTATATGTTTAAGTTTTTCAAATTTAATTAAAACTATGATTTTGTTTTTACACTTACAACACATTTAATGCTTTCTCTTTTACTGAACTGACATCGGCTTTCCGATCAAGTAAGCAAATCCTTTATTGCCTTCTCTTCTCAATACGCTTTGTATTTAGAATTCAGAAATAAATAATTCTCTCATTTCATAAAAAATACGAGTAAACCGGTTACTAGAAGCGGATTGGACTGGATATAAGCGATAAATAATTTGTAATATTTCCTAGATATTACAGTTTTATATCCGGTAATATTTCCAAATCACCAACAACACCGCTGTTTTACCGCTGTAACTTTTGTCTACAAAATAAATAAATAAAAATCTATTAGGTATCACAATTTTTGACTGGCACGTCGTACTTTTTTGCCTTAATACCGGGCAGTAATAAGGCATTTTGATTGAAAAGAAACATTGTCGACGTTAATGGCATTTTGAATTTTGTAAAATAAATTATGATAATTTGCGTTAACATAATTTTAAAGTAACTTAAAAATTTAAAACTGGTAACTAATTTCTGATTTTCATTTTATTGCCAAGTTACATATTGTATACTTAATTACAAGCATTCGGATACTCGTAACAGCCGATATTTTTCAACTACATTAAACTAGTGTCAACTTAGTTTACATTAATGAAGTTGTACAATCCATATTTCTTAAAATCACACACACACTTGGAGAGACCCTTTTTTAGACGGACCGAAAATATTCCAATCTCAAACGATGCAACCCGCAGAGCACCACCGTGAAGATAGCATGGGCTGCTGGCTATAGCGCCTTCAAATCTCAGTCCCACAAACGTGAGCTCACTATATGTGGTCTGATTTCCAATAAATTTGGCATATTATAGTATAATTTTTGGAATATTAGTAATAAAAACGACGTTTTTCCATTTATTCAGTTTTTGATTTTTATGCGTATGTACCCCATAAAAAACTACAAAAATCAATATTTACCAAAAATGGCTCCGACGATTTTTATGAAACTGTCGTTGTTTTTAAGGCTTAATACAACAAACAAAATGACAACACCTACATGTCTGTAAAAATTAAAGAGCAGAAGTTATATTTATTTCAATGTTTAAAAAGTACAAATTTACTTAAAATTATAATAAGTAATCATAATATACTTGGAACCAAAAAAATAAATAACCCAGCAATTTGAATTATTAGTCTACGTCAACTGTTTACGGAGATAACTGATATTTCCTTTTGGCGGTAAATGCAGTACGTTGTTATTCAGTATATTTGTTGGTAAAACAGCAATGTGTTATTCTTATGGCAAATATTTAAAAACCGATATCTCCGTTTAAATTAATCAATTTTGATAAATTTTGATATGTATTTGTGTATATAATTGAAAATTTGTTTTATTTCATTGTAGGGTTTCTTCCTTTAAATGGCTCTAAGAGAGAGTATGTGTTTCACCGTTTGTTACAACGGATTGCTTACGTTTATTATTTATGATAATACACCTTCCATTACTACATTTAAGCGAATTTCCTCTATAATGAAGAAGCTATTACCGTAGATCTCACGTGAAGACTTAAGCTCAAGACCGTGATAACTTAGCTTTGGGGTGTGAATTGGCTGAATTTGGCTGAGTTGAACTCAATGGTGGCATTCAAAAAAATAGGATTATTTTGATTTTTCTATGTAAATAAGAACTCAAAAAAATATTTTTTGGGGGTTTATCCCTCTTTAATCCCCCTTTCGATGGTCCTATCGGGCTGGTTTACGAACTCGTCCGCGTGATAACCACTTGGTTAGGTCTCCAAGCGAGATTTACGGTAATATATTATATACTTATTTTTATACATATTCCTTATAAGTGAAATTCGCGAAAACAAGACAAAACTATGTGTCATAACATAATTTGAATAAAATCAAATTAAGGGTATCTTAATTAAAATATGAAATACTCTAATAGTAGTTTATGCAACGATTGTATTATGAATGACTTTAAGCCACGAGTGAGATGTAACTATTTCACGAGTGACTTAAAGCCATAATACAATCGTTGCATTAACTACTTTATCTATACGACCAAAAATGTACAGCAACATTTTCCCCAAAGTTAAATAAAACTCATGACTTTAACTAATGATGGAATAGGTCAACTCAAATTTGAGGTTAGGCAGATAAGCAGACTTAACCACGAATCGTTGGGGAACAATCAGCTGATGGGATAAGTCAACTCAAACATGAATCGTAATGCAACAATCAGCTGATGTGCGAATTGCGTAATTGTCATTATGGCACTACTATCGTTAAATGCCGCGCTCCCATTGGTCTAGAACCTGTATCATAAAGTGAAACCTGTAGCATAAAGTTAACTTTATAACTTTATGCAACGGGTTTGTATTTAGTTTAATAATGGACCGACCCCATTATGACATTAGTTGTAACATCGTTATTTGCGATTATTGCAATGGTCGTAGATATTTTGATCACCAAATAAATATTTTTTCCTGTGCTACAGCGTCGAGCGCCGCGCTGTGCCAGGGGTAGGCAATACAGAGGCATGTGTGTTGTGCGGGTATAGTCTACATTAGCTCCTTACTACTTTGGATAAGAAGCGATTGACTTGAGTGACTGAGACTTTCTAAGCCTTGTTATATTTCAGGCCAAGATATAAATAATAATTTTTTGATTGTGATAAAAAAATTATTAGTTTATTATGCCATCTAAATTGAAGGGAAAAACCTGAATCCCAGATTATGATGTTGATGTTGAGATGAAGAGGGAGATTGTAAAATTCCACTTTCAAATAGTGTTTTCCATGAATTTCTTTAGCAATCACTAAAAAAACTTGTATAAAGTGTAGGAAATATAAATCTATATTTGTAGATATCGTGCAGATTTTTCTGCAGTACGACTCTAAGTTTTAATTAATAATTTTTAGAATAAACAATTCACAGTCTCTTTAGTTTTTATGTCAACAATCACTGTGAAAATAATAAGAGTTTAAATCTTAGAACTATAATCTTCATAAAATATTCATCTGAAACCTTTTTCACTACTACTAGATTGAACTAGATTTCCCAAAAAGCTAAAAACCTGCAAGTAAATACTTATTTTTTTCATAAATTGCTCATTTTGAAAATTGGCCTATTATGAGAATTGTAAAAAACTCATTTTTTAGCCTAATATATTAACACAAATATGAGTCTCATATAAAATTGCTGACAACTTGTTTTATTTGCGTATCATCACATTTGTTCAAACTTTGTCAGAATACCAAATTTGCAATAAATAGAGATTTCTAAAATCTTAAAATAGTTTAAAATTATAAAATAAAATAACCTTTAAAATTTTGCTTTTACATTTACTTTGTCGTTTACTCCCCCACCTCTTTTAAACTTTTATCAAGCCCACAGCCGTTTCTGTCGAGAAACGAGATATTACAACAATGTTTGAAAATTGTTAAGTGATCGATTTATGATTTTACTTGATTTAAGGATCTGTCTAAATGATTTATCTAAGCATTTTAAATTCGCTAAGTATGCAGGTCTGGAAGGGGAGTATTTTCCTTCCCGAGTTCAAAAATTTCAAGTATGAAAAGATGTTATACTACACTTGTAAACATATAATATTATTTTAGAATATTATAGCAAATTTTGTTATATATGACTTTTGTATTTTCTGTTTAAAAATTATTAATTTTTTTTGTCATCACCATATCTAGATAAAACCTCAGCGTTCGCCACTGTTGTGTTTTTTTTTTCAATAATTGTTGAGTAAATTGTTGACCCGAACCATTTATGTAGCGCAATTAATAACTCGGGAAGTTACAAAAATTGTATCCTTCACATACTTTGTTTGCATTGATTATGTAAGTCAAAAACACTTATTTTCTTAATAATGTTACACAGCATTTACACTTTCCTAAGTGCCAATTTTAAGGCATTTTCTATTGTACCTCATTTAAAACTGCTTACCATATGTATTTCAAAATTGGTATATCAAACAGGTCTCTTAAAGTCGACAAGTACCATATTTTCTATTATTCACTGGTATAACTTGTTTTAAATGCTTGATCTTTATACAGATGGTTTTAAAATTTAATATCAACCTGTTTAGTTAACACACACAATAAAAAATCATTTGAGCCAAGATAAATTAAAAACTAACATTTTTTTGGAGTTGGTTAAAAACCAAAGTAATCAGCATATAGGCCTCTACTGACGTGACCCCTGACGGAATAGTTAGTCCCTAACTGCAGCCTTAGCCTACATACTATATCGTGTGGTTTCACTATGGTTAGGATAAAAATCAAATAAAAATTACTTTATCCAGTGAAAAATAGGTTTACATAAACATTTACAGGGAGTTGATTTACATACAGGAATGTTCCTGACAGGGCCGTCCCTAGGTTTGGCAGCATGCGGGGCAAACGTGGTCGCCCCCCCCCCCCCCCCCACAGTATTAGTCGCATATGTCAGCTTTTTGCGCTGCCACCAATACTTACACAGCATACTTTAAGTATAATTACATATATTAAAAGGTAATTCCAGGATTATACAAAATTAAGAACATAAAACAATTCTGAACGTATTTCAAAAGAAAAAAAATGAAATTAATTTCAAATAGGTAATCTGGAGGTATATATTATTATATTAGTCTACACAGGGTGTACAAAAATTAATGTTACCCAACAGACGTTGAGGGGCTGTTACTTATGTAAAAACAAAGAAAAAGTTCCTGTGAAAGGATAATACCTAACATTATGATGGAATTTTTTGCGATTTTGCCGTTGCATTACTAACTAACTGTCATTGCAACCATAGTCACTAGCACTACAACAGTAACAAATGACTACAACACCCACTAACGCCGAATCCCGATATTTAAGTCTGACAAGTTTGACAGCGACAGACAATTTTATCAAGTGCAACTTGCCTGGTACCAACTCTACACTATTATTATTTCATACGTCATACTTCATACTATATTATATTTACATTAATGATACCTATTGTAGTGTTACAAATAATTGTTAGCTACAGCCTCGTTTTTCAGATTTGTATTCCTATTAAGTAACCTTCACAATTCATGCAAACCTACCTAAAAAAAAAACCTACCTACCTATCTAAAACAAATTTGCCACGGCACGGCGCTTCCTCAGCCACAGCGCCCGGGGCAGCTTGCCATGGTTTCCCCCCCCCTTTGGACGGCCCTGGTTCCTGACAGGGAATGCCTGTGTGTGAGGAACGAGCTCAAAATTAGCTAGGCCAAATAAAAAAGACCTACAAAATAATATTATTCTTTCAGCGTACGTCCTTGGTTGGTGTGTCGTAGGGTTTTTGTCTTGGGAGGGGTCATTGACAGATGAACGATTGGGTGAATGAGTGTAGTTCTCATTTAAATTCTTGTTCTCCTTTATGTAAATAAATTATTTTAAGTTTGTTTGTATTTAGTGTAGTTACATTGTAGCATATCTCAAACTACGTATTACAGGTTA
This sequence comes from Flexamia atlantica, assembly GCA_035578135.1. NCBI lineage: Eukaryota > Metazoa > Arthropoda > Insecta > Hemiptera > Cicadellidae > Flexamia > Flexamia atlantica. The sequence continues at coordinate 49,831,831 of JAQJVK010000007.1, read as the reverse complement.
ACTGTAAGAAAGGGTCATGTCGTGGCCCTAACTGCCTGATTAAATAAAGAATTTTTCATTTCGTTTCATTTCAAAATAATAAAAAATACAGTAACAACATGTTTCTTAATTTGAAATATTACCTGAATGATTGATTGTGGAAGAACAAAAAAAGACTTTCACAAATGATTTATTAGCTTCATATGTCCAAGGAACGTGGCAGAAACAGAGAAATTTATAACACTCCCTTACCTTTGAATGACTTTTTATTACTATCTCTTTAGACAATAGTATGCTAAAAAGATTTATATGAATTTTCAAATATTTTGTCCTCCGTTCTCATATAAACTTTGTTCTTAAAGTAATTGCCATCAGCAGGAGTAGATTAAGTGATTTAAAAAACATTACTGGCCAGGTTAAGTAAACAGGACACTTTATATGGATTTTTCATTATTTTTTTGATGAATGCTAACAACTTTTACAAAAACTGTAAAAATAAAAAACAAAACAGCAACACTTAAAATAAATGTTTTACATTTTTGTGTCAAAGAAGTAACTGAAGAATTATTATTTTTTCCAATTTGTGCTCAGAACACTACCAAATTTTTTTTTATTTGTATGTGAATGTGAATATAGATATGTTATGTTAAATATAAATGTGTTAGGTAAAATGTTTTTATGTTTTTTTTTAGTTATTAAAGCTTAAAATTTAAACTGACTGAATTGTCTATCCACAGAGAAGAATCTAACAGAGGTCGCTTTTAAATGGGTCTTCTGTTGCGCCCAAGTGTTTGCAAGTTACAGTTAAATCCAGCTACGGTTAAGTTACTAGTTACAAGTTACCAAAGCCGTAGCCAGGAAATTTTTTCGGAGGGGGTTTTGGCAGGGCCGGCGGGTGAATTTCCGGCTCGACAAAACCGGCCTTTTTTTTTACTCACATGTTCCTGCGCCTTGATCGTCATTTTGGACCCTTTTATCTGTTTCCGGGCCCCTACGCATTTGCCCGCGGGGATTTTGGGGGGGGGGGGGGTTTAGACTATTTCGGGGGGGGGGGGGTTTCACCCCCATTTACTACGTATTCGATGTTATTTCTACTATTTCGAGGGGGGTTCTGACCCCCTAACCCCCCCATTGGCTACGGCCTTGCTAGTTACATCCATTTACTAGCTAAAGTTAAGTTAAATTAGGAGAGGGTAGCGACGGTGCTGCTCTCTCGCGGCATTAATGGTGAACTTTTTTTTTATAAGTCCTCGACACCAGCGCTTGACACCACCTGAGTGCAACATTAGAAGATACCTCTGTTTGATTCCCCTCTGTGGTCTAGCTTAGTGCGGTTGAGACAAACTAATAGTCAATGTTCTAAAATATTCTTTAACACTTTGAACCCTGGGCGCTAAAATCTCATTTTACGTGCGTTACTGGCCAATTTTGGGGTTCAAATTAAAATTCGTAGCTTAATACATATATTTGTTACCCATATAAATTATATATCAAAATAAAGAGAAAAATATAACCTTTCAAATAATATAAATTTTATTACAGTTACAATAAACAACAATTTTAGGATTCCACGTAAAACGGACATAAAAAAATGAAGAAAACAAAATTGCGACGGTAGTCACGTACATCACTCATATCAAATATATCTCTCATATTTTACATTAAACATGACAAAAACATTACGTAATAAAGTAACAACAAATCTTAGGCCCAAACACTTGTAAATATAAGTAAAATTACACTTTATTGGACGCCGACACAAACGTAAACAAAGTCAGCCATTACTGCAGACAACAAAGCGTCGTCAGCCGGTGACGCAAAGGATCAGCTGCAGACATTCGGATTTATTTTTCTGCTGCTAAATAGATGGCTTTTTTGAGACCTTTGGATACTATAATCAATGCCAGATGATCAAGGAAGAGTTCCCTAGCAACGATTAGCGAAAATACGTCGAATATACGTTGCTATGGAATTTAATTTCGCGGCCCGACCTATACTCGGGCTTCGTACACGGCGACATACGCCATGCCCCGAGCTATACTCGGGCTTAGGGTTCAAAGTGTTAAAATGCTCTTATTTTGTATAATTCAATATCAGATGTACTACCAGAACTGGTGTAAACCGCATTTGTACGTTTTTACAGTAAGCTCACATCCCCCTCCCCTTACATTGGTCCTTTTTTACATCTGAGCTGGACACATGGTGCAAAAGCAATAATTACAGCAAATGCCCAAAAAGCGTTGGGCACTTCATAAAGTGACCAATTTTATTGGTCGTATAGGGTAATTTTTAATTAATCCGTTCAATTTTACTATGTACCCAGGTAAGCAATTACGGCAAGAAGCTGTGACATATAGACAAATGAATAGTTCCTGTTTAAATTAGAATTATTGGATTTGATTTTGGACAAGTTTGTCATCACCACTGTAACATAATGTTCTGTATATCCGTCATAACAACAAACAATTTCAAATTATTATTACATTTAATGTTTCTTTACCAAATAGAAATACAGGACATCATAAAACAAGGTAATGTGGGCAGGAAGGCCAAAAGTAAGGAATGCAATCCCGGCCGATACTTTCAATCCTGGGAATACGGGATTGAGAACGTTGATCCCAGGATCCCGGGACCAATCCTGGGATTGAACCTACATAGTATTTACTGAAATTAAAAAAAATTAAGATTTTGCATATATGCATGGTATTGGAATTATAGGGCAATACATGAATCAGTTTTACTTTTATTTTAAAGTTGTAAACGTTCAAATTTTCAAAGTAACAAAAATTACAAAGTATAAGAAATTAAAATATTGTCGACTTCGTCATGGAACACTGAATAATAAAGATGTTGGGTCAAAACGGAACTCATTATCAGATATATAACAATAAAATATGCAAAATAATTATAGAAATATTGATTCAAACATAAGTTAAAGAAAGTCGTACCCTTGGCCAAATAATATTAGAACTAAAAGTAAAACTTTGCTAGGAAATATGAAAAGTAAAATAAAACAAATGAAACTACAATAAAAATTATTTGAATTATTATAAGAGCATCGCAATGAAAGTTAATGACAATTTCAATATATGCTGAATCGGAAACAAATTAAAATATTTTTGTACAACTTTTCAAAGCTTGAAAACACCAACTCAAAACCTTCACTCACATAGATTATGTAAAGTCTGCAATAACTCATAGAACCATTGTTTACTTGATTGTAAACATCATCTGACAAGGTTCTGTAGTTAAAACTGACCTGTAGTTAGTTGGGAACCTACTCAACATCGATTTTACACATAAATTTGATAATCCCAAAAATCACGAGCTTGAGCCTGAGAATCCCGGGATTGAATATGCTCTAAAATTATGTGGGATCCTGGGATGCGGGATCCCGGGATTGAATTCCGTAGCCGAAACATTCATGATGAGGAAGGCAGGCATACCTTCGCTCGCATCGACCAACTGTTAAGAACTGCTAGCTCTCTTTTATTCAGAGAATCACGTTTTGTATATTCTTATTTAGATAAATTAATTGTTACGGCATATAAATTAGTAACTTTAAAGGACTTTAATATAATATTTATATTTACAACATTTTTGTTTGTTTTCAGACATTATGGATTTGGCGAGAAAGCAGAATTCATGAGTGGAATCAGCATAGCTGCTGGATTTTCGGCAAATTTAAATCACATTTATAAGTATAATATTTATTATGGGTTAAATTGTAGATATAAGTACGAAATATGATTGAGTTTTGTTAGAAATTGATCGTATTTTAGTTTTGTCAAAATGCTACTGGGCTTATCATAAATTAAAATTAATGGGTATTCTTGGATTTCAGTTTGTTTAAAAAACTCACTTTTTATGGTTTTATGAGGTAGTGTGTGTTAGTGCTATTTTTAAATGAATTTTTATTGAAAGTCACAATGTAGAGAAGAATCACCAATCCCTATTTTGCCACTTTAACAAAAAAGTGTTTAATTAATTTAACGTATTCATCACATTCACCTAATTCAACCTATTTAACACTTATGTTTCAAACACAACTCTTCAATCTCATTCATCCATTCTCCTTATTCATTTAATTCATCTCATCTCATCCATTTATTCCCTTATACTCATTTGTTTTATTCTTTTAACCAATTTAATTCATGTGATTAATCTTGTGCATCTTTATCACCACATCCAACTCATCCATCTTACTCATTTTATCCATCTCATCCGTCTTACTCATTTCATCCATCTCACCCATCTTACTCATTTCATCCATCTCATCTATCTTGCTCATTTCATCCATCATACTCATTTTATCCATCTCATGCGTCTTACTCATTTCATCCATCTCACCCATCTTACTCATTTCATCCATCTCACCCATCTTACTCATTCCATCCATCTCATCTATCTTGCTCATTTCATCCATCTTACTCATTTTATCCATCTCATGCGTCTTACTCATTTCATCCATCTCATCCATCTTACTCATTCCATCCATCTCATCCATCTGACTCATTTCATCCATCTCATCCGTCTTACTAATTTCATCCATCTCATCGATCTTACTCATTTCATCCATCTCATCCATCTTACTCATTTCATCCATCTCATCTATCTTACTCATTTCATCCATCTCATCTATCTTACTCATTTCATTCATCTCATCCATCTTACTCATTTCATCCATCTCATCCACTTCAACCACTTCACTGAATCACTTTTATTTCATCATCCATTTCTAGATCAGAGATAATAACAATTCACTTAAGTCCTATTCGGTTTAGGAACTGCTATTCTTTAGTCAATATTATTCTGGTTGGATTATTTAGTTTAGTTCCCTTTTACTTAAACATAGATTAAGTATTATACCTTTTTAATTTTTTTTCCTTCCTAGAATGCTACAATAGATATGTGTTTCAAGATTGAATCTGCTATTGTGTTTATAACATTTCATAGGTTACTTTGTGAGGAGCGATAAAAAAAATATGTTCAATGTTCATAGTGTTTATATTTATACTTATTTTTACCCTCTGATATGGAAAATAAAGAATATAGAACTTCTTGAACATTACAAATGCAACTAATTTTCTAAATCAACAAAGTCCAGACTAAATTATTTTCCTCATGTCTTAATATTTGTACAATTTCCAATTAATTTAATCAAGTCCTGTGTGAAACTAGCTAAATCAAAAAATTATAATTACTTCACAACCAACTGAAATTACGAATGGAATAGTTAACTAACATAACATTCATCACTCTTCACTTATAAGCACATATCAGATTTCAGCATGATCAAAGAGAGGCCAGGAATATGAATGACCGCAACAACAACTTTGCGGCCAACTTTGCTGCCAGCGCCAGCCCCATCCAGGACTTTTACCAGGATGGCTGCGTCCTCATAACCGGGGGTACGGGCTTTGTGGGGAAAGCCCTTATTGAAAAGCTTCTTCGCTCGTGCCCGGAAATTTCCACCATATTCGTCCTCATACGCCCAAAAAGAGGCCTGGATCCAGATACTCGATTCAGAGAACTACTCAAAAACACGGTAAGTTATATGTAGTTTTAATATTAACTCTTTCATTTAATATTTGCCATAAATACGTATATACATACATGCAAACTTACATATACTCTTCTCCATGAATAGAGCACTGGAGGCATCAAGATATGGCTTCTGACCATTTGTTGGATGGGGGGTTTGAATCAGTTAGCAATTCGCAGATAAAGCTTACCTAGTTTACCCAGGGTACAAATAAATGAAGAGCTGAGCGGAGCAAAGCATAGAGAAATAAATACATCTTATCTTATGGGACACAACACACAGTTAGCCGAAGAGGAGCGACTCCGAGTGTTTATGATGTGGATCATACTTAAACAAACTTTAATTTGATTAACACATTGACCCATATTGTATGAAAGATTTACTTTTGACTTCATGTTGGATGTCTCAAAAAACAAATTCCTAAAAAGTATAAAAGTTATAGGTTTGAGGATAATATTGATAATTTACCATTAATCCACTTTCACATTGACCCTTTTCGCTACAAAATGTTTAAGACAGGAAATGCTTACTGTGTGCGAAGCTGATGCTCCAAGACTCTTCTCTTTGCAATATGCCACACTCTGTGTGTTTTTACCTTTAGGTGAAGGTAGTAGAAGAATTTAGTTAAAATCTGCTCTTGTGAGATTCCTGGTATCAGCATGGTTTTGGGCCAGTGCATTCTGAGGAGTTAGTCGCTACTGATGCTGATACTGAATATGCCGGGAAAAAATTGCACTGCGACCAGAAAGATCTATTGTACCCCCCGCTTCTAGCTCCTTTAAAGCATCTCATCGAGCTTAATCTCCTTGATAAGAGAATAAGCTGATTGGTTTCTAGATGGGTCAAATCCCAACGTCAATCTGAACTTTCCAAAACACTTGGCTCTTTGTCGTCCAACTGCATCGCATTCTCCCAGTAGATGTGTCGGGGTTTCCTCTTTATCCTGGCAAAATCTGCAGTCACTTTCCCCAATTATTCTCATTTTCCTAAGATGTCTCTTAAGCCTTCAATGACCATTGAGGAATCCTGTCAGTATCCCCAAGTCCTTCTTGGTGAGTCTAATCATAGCCTCTGATCTCCTATGATTGAAGTTGTCAAGTGGTTCCTTGGCTTGCCTACGCCAGGAAGAGTTTCCCACATTCGTGTTCTTTTAATCTCTTCCTCCTTTAAAGGAGGAAGGAAGGAGTTAGTCGCTAAGGGGGAATGTATTTGTTGTCCTGATGATACACTTGTCCACTTGGAGAGGGGAGGATAAAGGACTCTTCAGGCTGGTTATCAGTGATTGTTGGTCCTTGTAATAAATCAAAAGGAGGGAAATAATGTACTCCTTCATCTGTCTTGTACTGAATCAATTTCAATCTGTAGTGGTCAACCATATATTCTTTATTGCCCAAAAACACAAAGAAAATGCATTGGTAAGCTCCCAAATTTTCTTACATGATTAAAAACCAAAACTAAACAAAACAGTCACATGCTGACACATCAGGTCCTCGATAAACCTGTTCATATTTTTAGTGGCAGGCGGAAGGAAAATAAATAATGTTTCCTCCATCTACCAACCTAGAGTCTTTGGTGTCTTGACTGTGATGACTCACATAGAAGGTGCAAATACTCATTTTTTCCCATACAAGATTGACAATAGGGGTTAGTACTCAAAAACACTAACATTAAATCATAGGGGGAATTATTCAACGTGATCTTTCTGGCTGTACCTGACAAGCATGGGCGGAGTTAAAGGGGGCTTGGGGGGGGGCAATAATTTATTTTATTAACACAGATTAACCATTTACTTTAAAGAAAAAAGTAGCCTAATCTAATTTGTTGACACTGTTTGAAAAAATTATGCACTGTAAATTATTAGTTTCTTGTGTTACATATATTTAATGATGACAATAATGCCAACCATGTTACCTTCAATTTCAACATTAACACCCTTTTGCGAACACTGGTTTCCTCATCGGGCCAGGAATCTTTGCAGTTGAGCCCCCCCCCCCCCCCCCCCCCCCCACCGTTCAAATAACCTCTAACTCCACCCATGCCAACATTTCAGATTTACTTTGTTTGAAATCTTATTAGTCAACTATAAACCTACCACAGTGTCTACAACAAAGCCCCAATTATGAATTGTCAACTTTCTTACAGGTGTTCGATCGAATCAAAAATGAAAACCGTGGTTTGCTGAAGAAGATTGTCCCGATATCTGGGGACTTAACGGAGACGGACTTCGGGCTCTCAGAATGTGATCGAATCAGACTGCTTGCCGAGGTCTCTGTCTTGTACTGAATCCATTTTCCATTAATTCACCTCCACTATTTTTTCCATCTTTTATTTAAGTACCTCAAAAATTTTGAATTTTCTACAAAACATTTAAATTTATTAAATCAAGTTTTTGCTTACTTAGAACATTTATTTTTGTCTTCCCTTTATCTCTTGGATTTCTAAAAAAATCTTAGCTTATAATGCCTACTGATATTTGGACCGCACAGCTGGTGAGTGGCTAGTCCTCCACAAGTAACAAGCAATCTGTGCCATTTTTTATTTATTTTTTAACTAACCTGACCTATCTTAATAACCATGGGTTTTTTATGTTTGTCCATGATTGTGAAATGCTTATATTCTATTTTTTCATTTAAGCTTCCTTTTCTTAAGACCTATATTAAAATATAAAAAAATAAATTAATGATACCTACTGTAAGTTTGAAGATTGAAGGTAGTAAATTGATAATTAACGGTACTTAACCCCCCCTTTTTTAAAAATACCCTTGAGAGAGAGAGAAAGAAAGAGAGATTGGTATGGGAAGAGAGGTGGTGAATTGATGGAAATGGTCCTCAAGAACTGATCCCTAAAAGAACTACTAAAAAGTGCTTATGTTTGATCCACTGACTCAAGTTGTTTAGTATCGTGACTAAGAAAATTTTTGCATTGTTCATTGTGTAATAGTTATCTGAAAAGTTATAATGCAAGACATTTTACATAATTAATTAGACTAACATAACAATTTTAACTGGCCTAACATAATAAGTACATTTACAAGAAAGAAATGCTTAATGCAGAATAATATAGCATTAAGTAAGTTAAATGTCAAATAATATCAAAATATTACATTCAATTGTTTTTCAAAACTGTCACATAACTGTCAGATATAACAAAAATGAAGACATAAGTAGATGCTTTTACCAATGACACTGAATAAAAAAACTCTATGTTCACAAAAGTTAAACGAGATAATATTTTTGGCATTCAAAAACTTTACAAAAGTAAAATGTTGGGTGTTTATACAAGAACTAGAAACTCAAAAAAGTTTAGTTAACAGTTATCAAATTTTTGATGTTTGAGGGAAACATCAAATTTGACATTTGGAAACACTGAATAAATTTCAAACAATGTCAAAACCTTGACAGTAAACATTTTATGAAATAATCATGTGTTAACACTTCTAAACATACCTTACCAGTTGTAAAAGATAATATACAATTTAATACTACTTTTCAGTTTTCTAATTACTGTTGTTGCAATATCCCAAGCAGCAAAACAATATTTTAAAAATATTAAAACAGCATTTCTTAATATTGCGGACAATATTGCTTAGAAATAACTGAGAAAATATAATTCAGAAATATTTTTGTGTTGTTGAGCTTGCGTCATTGTCAAAAGTTATTAAAGTAACAACATTTTGGTGCACCATTGAACATTTTTGTTGAAATATATCAACAACATTGTAAAATATTCATTAAATATTGTTTGAATATATTTTAGAAAACATTATTCAAATATGTTTAAAATATTTTATTATTTATTTTAAATTATGAAATTTTTAAAATTAAAATTTAAATTAGAGCAGGTAACTTAGCATGTATAGTGTCATCCCAGACATAAAAATATAATTCGCTCTTGATAGGATTTGTACCTAGGGCCTCATGTTTCGAAAGTAGAACCTATAGCCATTCGACCAGAGCAGCTTGTAGCTTTTGCATAGCGAAATGTCTGTTAACATAGCGCTCTGGTAGAGATTATGGGAACCAAGAACATATTTTCATAAATATTGTAACAATATTGCCCCAAAACTGGCTTGAGAATATTAGAAAAAAATTTTTTTTTAATATTGTAACATCCTTTTTGAAGAAATATTAACCAATATTGTAACAATATTATTTTTCTTCTTAGGGTATATTGAAGAAGGGTTTGAATTATAATAATGCAGCTAAACATTTTTTCAATTATTTTAAAATATTTTATTTTTTCATAGTTTTAGCAATATTTTTAATGATGAAAAAAGATTGTAAATTTATTGAACAATTTTTCTAAAATTATTACCATCAAAACATTACCTACACATGTTTAAACAATTGTCTCTTTCATTATTTAAAAAAAAAACCATTGTTGACATACTCTTATAACATTTTAAAAATATTACATCGATACAACCCAAAAATATTTGTTGGTCAATATCTGACAAATATTTTGAAAATATTTTTGCGCTGCTAGGGGCAGACTGACCATGTCATATATTTCCCATCCTTGCGAACCCCCTCTTTCCATAAGCTAGCGATCATTCACAATGTTGCTCTCGACATGTATGATGCAGGTGACCGTGGTGTTCCACTCCGCAGCCACTGTGCGTTTCAACGAGGCGCTCAAGGAAGCCGTCAGCCTCAACACCCGAGCCACCCAGAGGGTCATCGAGTTCTGCGCAAACATCCACAACCTCAAGGTAAAATAAGAGTGAGAGAAGGGAAGGGTGTGACTGTATAAATAAGCTGTTCAGTGGTCCTGCAACATTTTTAATGTTTTTTTATCCTCTCCTCCCGAAAATGAATCGGCCTGTTACCAAGCTGAATTTTAGACCGGAAGTATGGTATCTAAGATGGCGCCAAAACTCTGTTTTCCTACGTCTCCCTTGTTCATTGGCTTAAAACAACGGTCAAAACGTCTTTTAGATGCCAAACACATCGCAACTCTCCAAATTTATTTTTGTTATAAGTGTCAAGCTTTATAATCCAATATGGCATCCAAGATGGCTACCAAAAATTAAATTTAGGGACTGTGTCTGATCAAATTTTTAGCTGGAGGAAAATAATGGACTCTTTTAAGCTACAACTATAACACCACAGAAAAAAGTTAAATTACCGATAAATTAATTCAATTATACAAAATTCTAAGGGAGAGTCTTGGTTCCCCCACTCACCAGGGGGTTTCCCTTGAAATAAACTGATAATTTTAAATTTCATGAGTGGTTTTAGCATTTTATTGAGAGATGATATTTTTGGAATACTTAAAATGATTTTTAATACCTTTGATCTACTGACCGTGGAATAAAATTTAAAGTTAATTGCAATTAAATACAAACAAATTCAGTTTGAAAATGTTTATCATATTTTTTGCACATAGAATAAGCATGCAAGATTTCATAACAGGACCGATTTATTTCTCTTTTTAAACCTAATTGTACCTACTTTTTGGTAGCTACCTTGGGTGGAATATTGGATTACAAAGCTTGAAACTTATAACAAAAATAAATTTTGAGCTTTGCAATGTGTTTGACATCTGAAAGACGTTTTGATCATTGTTTTAAACCGATGAACAAGGGAGATGTAGGAAAACAGAGTTTTGGCCGCCATCTTAGATACCATACTTCTGGTCTAAAATTCAGCTTGGTAACAGGCAGATTCATTTTTGGGAGGGGGGGGGGTCAAAAGTGCTAATCATTGTTTTCCCTCTTGATACATGATTTACTTCTTGCATTGTATTAGAGATGGATTTTTAAAATGGGCCTACACTATTCATGAAACACTGGTGGTTGTATTAAAGAGAAAATGTCACATTTTTCCATATTTAGCAAAATACAGATGTTACTAACCAAACCTTTCCTTGGCCAAATTATCAATCAGGCTTATTGATATTAAACAAGCATATACTGGCCGACTAAAGATTAAAAATATTTTTACTGAAAAACTATCATAAACTTTTATATTAAACTATTTTAAAAATTATTTTTGAAATATTCAGTTATAGAACCAGTTAGAATCAATAGTTCAAACAATTAAAAAGGTATATGAAAATAATATTTTATTATTAGTTTGTTAATTGCTATTTGCTATATTATTTTTTATTAGTTTATTTGAACTATTGGTTCTGACTAAGATCATAATTAACTGACAAAAAACTCAAATATCAAAGTTACAAAAAAATTTCAAACTTTTGTAATTTTTCCAAAATTGCATTTCAAACAAATTTCAAAAATTATCATTCAAAATTGAATTAAAATTTTATTGATCATTGGGTTTTTAATAACTAACAAGATTACTTTAAGGCATGGGCGGATTTCTGGGGGTGCTAGGGGGTGCCTGGCACCCCCTAATATTCTGTGGATTTGTTGGCCGTGACGAGGAAAAATGTTTTAACATAACTTTGATTGAGGTATTTGCTTAAATTACAAATGGTTGTTGTTAAATAAAATAGGAAACTACTTGGAATAGGCCTTTAAATGGACCAATTAAATAGGAGTTTGATGTTTGAATTTGAGCATATAATACTTTAAACGATAGGTGAGCTGGCACCCCCAAACAATATGACATAAATCCACCCATGCTTTAAAGTTGCAACTGAGATACAGGGTGTCTATAAAAGAACTCCGGGGTTTTGAGGCGAAATATTTTAATGGAGTAAAAAACTTATATAATTATTTAATACATGACTGAAAAGTTTGCATTTAATAAAGTTCTATTTGAGCTCCGTTGAGAGGCACGGTACACGTTGTAACGGTACTCCACCTCTTCCCGTATCCTAGCCAGTATGTCTGGGGGACGGTTGTCACACAATTGGTTATTCGTTGCCTTAGGTGGTTAATATAACAAATTTTCAAAAGTTTCTTTGCACCGTAACAACAGATTTAGTTTTTATTAGCCAAATAACGCATTGAGCCTTTTGTTGCGGCATCGCCTTTGCGGCAATACAGATAGTACTAACAGCCGCGTTACGTTGTTTCAAGGTCAACGCTCCACAGTGCTGCCACCTCTTGACGAAAACACTCCCAATTTTTACGAGTAAAACTTGATGAGCTACTCATTTCAAAGAAATTAACTACATTTTGCTATCTTCTACAGTTATTATGATATGAATTTTTAAAATCTTGGAGTTCTTTTATAGACACCCTGTATAGGAGTTTGATGTTTGAATTTGAGCATACAATACTTCAAACGATAGGTGAGCTGGCACCCCCGAACAATATGACATAAATCCGCCCATGCTTTAAAGTTGCAACTGAGATAGTCAAATGTTCTCAAGGCGCTGGTCCACATATCGACCGCGTACTCTAACGCCGACAAGAGGATCGTCGAGGAGGTGGTGTACAAGCCGCCGGCCAGTCCCCAGGGCGTGATGGACTTCTGTCAGACCTTCGACGACCGAACACTCGAGCACCTGTCCGAGAGTCTCATCCAGACGGGCAACCACCCCAACACCTACACCCTGACCAAAGCCATGGCCGAGTGGCTCGTCCACGAGCAGGCCAACTCCTACCCGACCGCCATCGTCCGCCCTTCCATAGGTAAGACAAATAAGACTTATTAACACGTTGAGCCCGACGTGTGCCACTGGTGGTACACGACTGAATTTTTGAACTTTAGGACATTGCAATTTTCGGTAAACTGACCAAAAAGACAAAAATAACATAAGTCGTACTTTTGACTAAATCTTAAAAATATCTGTTGATTTTACCTTGTACATAAAATAGCTAATTTGAGTAAAATTAATAAATTTTAATAATGCACCACTGGTGGTGCATGTCGTCCGGTGGGCACACTGAAATCACCACAGGCCAACGTGCGCCACCAGTGGCACACGCATGATTCGCCGATGGCACGGCAGGTGGCGAAGTGGCGAAAGATACACTGTTAGATATTGTAACTTCTGTACGAGTAAAGCACTTCCTGGATCTTCTTAAGCCCCTTCCGCCATTTTTAGTGTTTTTACGCCACCTTGAACTTTTCAACATTTATTTCTTTTTTTCAAAAAGTTTACACGTGTACTACCAGTGGCCATGGTGTGTGTCTACATAACCCCACATTATGAACACACTAATAATATAGCCCAGCAAAGCTTTGAAAGTGCTGTGAAAAATGTTTAGAGAAACACGGACCGGAAATGGTTTTTTTCAAGATGGTGGTAAATTGCCCAAGAGGGATTTTTTAGGAATTTTAGTATGAAGATCCCAGCTTTTTGTGCGACCTTTCCACCAATTTTAAGCCTGCTAAATTAAAATTCCAGCATCCGTTACTATTTTCCTGCACCATTTTGGATGGCGGTCCTTTCTCGGGTGCCTTGGGAGGTCATCAGATTAGAAGGTTAATTGTCTCTGGAGGATATGTTGGGAACACCTCTCTCCCCCTTCATGGGTGAGGCTGATTGACCATGTCATACCTTTTCAATCCCTGTAAATCTCTTCCTTCCATTAGCTGCAAAATCCCAAAGGGAGTCTCTACTAAAAATCCTAAAATCATCATTAAAGGTAATTTTAAGTATATGACCATGTATTATACTTCAGATGGACCTAAAACTACTATTCCCAATGTCATTTATAAAAAAAAATTTATGGGGCCTAAAATTTGATTTTACCGATTTTTTCAAGGGGTTTTTTATTAAATCGTTAATCCAAGAAAAGTATTTGACCCACACAATGTTCAAAGGTATAATTTTGTCCAGCATTAAATTTAGTTAAAAATCACGTATTTTTAGTTATGTAAGCCAAAAATTGCTATTTTTAATATTCCTTCAAACTTTGTACTTTTTTCATTTTTTTTATAAAATTTAAGATTTTTAAATTTTTTATCCACTGATCAAAACTTATTCAAAATACGTAATTATTTAGATAATTTATCTTAAATAACCCAAAAAAAATTTGAAGACTGTAGCTTCAGTAGTTTTTTTGGAATATCAAAAGTTATATGCTAGATACAGTCAAAATGCTACTTTCGGTAATCGCGAGTTTTCTAAAGAAGTGTTTATTTCATGGAAATATGCCAAAATAAAGCAAAAAATTATATTTATTGATACATTTACAATTTACATAATTGTTACATATTAAACATGACACAGAAACAATATAAGAGTGTCAAAATAATAATTTGACATTTTTTGACGGTGCGGTGAATACAAAAACTGTGAATTTTATTTTTCTGCATGGCAACGTATAATAGGAATTTTATGCCATAATAAAGTTAATAAAAGCTATGAAATGTGTTTTTTCATATTCAGGAATAAACAAGTAAAAATTAGTTGTAAAAGATTTTTTTTATTTTCAAGATTTTGGCCATTTTTAGTAGAGACTCCCCTTAATGGAGTTCAAAAATTTTGTTGAATCCTTTCAGTTGGCAATGTGACTAACTCCATAAAGTGTATTTTTTTATATCGGGCCATTGGACTTTGTATAAATATTGATTTGGTGCTAAAAAGTTGCTCTTTAATGTAATAAAACTAACAATATTAATCTACATGCTCTAAAACAATAATTGAGTTTTTTATGATTTTATAACTTAACCTCTTCATATTGAACATTTTCATTTTATGGAGTTAATCGGTTTGGCTTCTGAACGCCTCAACTGCCAGGATCTGGCGGTCTAGAGGGCAAACCATCCGGGGTGGGACTCTCCACTGCAACATGGAGGGCTTTTGGGTGGCAGTCCTTTTTTGGGTGCCTTTGGAGGTCATCAGGTTAATCGTCTCTGGAGAAGCCTGGAGGATATATCGGGAACACCTCTCTCCCCCTTCAGGGATGAGGCTGACTGACCGTGTCATACCTTTTCAATCCTGTAACCCCCAGTGGGATCCTATCTGGCATTTGCTAGTTTAGGTACCAATACTGGGTACAGTAACGGAAGTTGTTATGATTGGAGACAGTGTTAATTGTAGCTGTCTTTCAGTGAACAACTTCAGTTCCCCACCAGGAGAGGCTAGGCTTGACAGCAGGGTGGGTGGGAGTGTATTGGCGACCAAGATGAGGGCCACCTAATCCCTTGAGGCCCTGTTCCAGCATCCATTGCATAGAAGTATACCTTTGCCCACCCAGTTTAAGGTTGGCCGAGCCTATTCCCTCTACCTATTCCTTTTTCCTTTTGCTTCCCTTTTATTAATCTTCTAAAGGCTTTGAGCCTAAGGGATAATCCAAGGGAAGATTCCTTTCCTTTGCGGTAGCCGTACAAATTGACAAAAAATGGCTGAAGTACCCGGACAGGATTTTCCTGAGGGATAGGGAAACCCAGACTACCAAATCCCCCTACAAAAAAATCCCTGCAAATCTCCCATTAGCTGCACAAAATCCCAAAGGGACTCATGCCTGGACCGGCAGGCAATTCAGGGGCTTTCGATCCTTCACGATGTAACGTACAATTGTCCGACACAGTGACGGCAGCATGGAAGGAGCCGGTGCCGGGCTGGGTGGACAACATCAGCGGCATCACCGGCATCATGATGGAGATCGGCCGCGGCACCATCCGCAGCATCATTTGTGATGACCAGCTCACTGTCGACATCGTGCCTGTCGACATTGTCGTCAACACTCTCATCGCAGCCGCCTGGCACGTCCATACCTACAGGTCAGTTGAAGGGGTCCCCCATAAAACTTTCTAAGCGATAAAATTTCAAAATCGGGGATATTCAGTGAAAAAGGTTCTCCAGGACACGAGCTACACCATTGTATATTTTGTTTTTAACATATTTGAGTTGGCAGCCCTTATTTTGTCTGTCAAAGTAGGGCGTGCATTGCGCAAGGCGTGCATTGCGGGACTGCACGGACTTTTTGGGGAAAGATCTATTTCTTACGGTCTATTCGCCGAAAGATAGACTCCCGCCGATCATTGCGTTGTTGCCGAGCGACCAAAATCGCGTAAGTAAAAATAAAACATGTGAAGTAAATATTGGAAAGTGGGAGGATAAAACCAGGAAGGAATATAGAAAAGCTGGATCACCCTATGTTTCAAAAACTAAGAATCCAAGGCCTTGAAAATTGCCCCCAAAAGAAGTGGGTAGAATAACATCTTAAGCACCACATTCGGATAACTTTTAGCAAAATGACATATCATGTTATGTACAACATTAGGTTTTTGAACTTTTGTATCAATAAAATGTTTTTATATTCACTTTTATTTTTGTTTATGTTGGTGTTCCTATATTCCCTGATGTTTTCTTCCAAAGCAGAAGAGCAGTCTGTCAGAAAACATTTCAAACGCCAGTCATCTAGAACGTTTTAACCCCAAAAAAAACACATAAAATGTTTTAAAATGCTTAACTTTAAGTAAAAACTTAATATAAGGCTAC
Source organism: Flexamia atlantica (assembly GCA_035578135.1). NCBI lineage: Eukaryota > Metazoa > Arthropoda > Insecta > Hemiptera > Cicadellidae > Flexamia > Flexamia atlantica. The sequence goes on along the minus strand of JAQJVK010000007.1, from coordinate 49,814,996 downwards.
ATTATGATGAACTAAATAATGTATTTAAAAATTATACATGTATTTAAAACTCCGCATGCCCCCTCTGCTGTTTTACCAGTGAAGCGCCCGCTCAAAAGTTAATAAGTGCCTCCACTTTTAGGGTGGTTACACTTTTTCAAAAAATTTAAAATAGTTTAGGGTAGTTGAGTTTTGGGTTAATTTTAGGGAAAAATCAAAATACAGAAAAATAGTATTTTTATATTGAAAAAAATCTGTTTTTTTAGTAATTTTTGGTGTACAACTGTGAGGCAGCAATAATCCATTGTGTTAGGTATTATATTTGCTTTAATACAGGAAAGGTTTCATTTTTAAACTTAAAAGCACTTTTTAAACTTTTACTTGAGGTATGTCTAAATGGTCTCAGTGCTGGATTTACGGCGGCACAGTCCTAATCCCAGATCATCTTGAAAGATATGCTTGTTACAAGATTGCTGTTTACTAATATAATGATAATAATACTTACAGCCATTGTCTATCTAATAATTCAACAATGTGACTTATTTAGCCAATTATGGCATCATCAGATTATCACACGTTGCACACAAACTATTTTATCATTACTCAAAAATCACCTTGCAGTCATAAAATACATAAAACTGTACACAAGCTAGTAAATATGAACAATGCTAGACCTGTCTGTTTTGTTTTAAGTGTAAATTTACTTCTTCAATGAGATTTTTATTTATCTTATGACTGGCAAGATGATTTAATTGTAATGATGAACTAGTGTCAGTGCAACGTGTAATTGTCTTATTAAGCCATAATTGGAAAAACGTGTCACATTGTTGAAATATTAGATTGCTAAAGGCTGTTATAGTAATAATAATTATTATTATATTATGTCTATTGTCTAAAGCGGTAACCTTTAAAAAAAAATTTAACAATTAATCAAACATTTCAATTGAAGATAAAGTTTTGCCCGCATTGGGTTGTTTTCGGAAGCAACTACGCTAGTGTGTGCTACTCCACTATTGACTCCCTTGAAGGGTATTCATCTGATGTATCATTCTGTTTGCAGAAGTGACTCCGCTAGAGTGTACAACTGCACTACCGGCTCTCTGAACGGCATCCACTGGCATGAACTCGGAAGACTGACAAAGAAACATGCTCTCAACGTGCCGACAAAGTATATACAATGGTACCCGGGCTTCTCGTTTCGCACCAACCGCATGATGCATTGGATCATTCATATCTTATTTCACTTCATGCCTGCTTTCTTCATTGACTCCATTCTACGTTTACAAGGATCAAAGCCAATGTGAGTTAAATTTTTAATATTGGGAGGAATATTTATTTATAGAAAAATGCAAGTAAATACTCCTTAAATCACTAAACAATCTTGAATTTATATTAAGTCTTTAATTTTTACCACGGGCCTGACAACTTGTTAACAAATAGTCTTGGAGATATTTTTTAACCTTACAGAAATGTACTAAGGGAAATTATTCTTGTCACTTCCCTAAATATGAGGCGTCAGTTGGAAGTTGTGACTTTGAAATCATTAAAAATGTTTGAGTTTCTTAGCAACATCCAGACTTAAACCGCCTCGGTAGACTGTGGCCAAAAGCAAAACATTTTAAATTCAGTTGAATAATTTTTAATAGTTTAGAACACTCATCATATTTTAAATCACAGATAAATTATTTAGATTTTCCTCAACCAAATTTTAAGTCTGTCTTAAGCTGTCATGTAGTAAATTCTTTTCATCAAGTCACTTTTTAAATGTAATACGGGCAAAATGGTTTTAATTTGCAATATTTTGTGTCTTGTTTCGTTACATAAAAAGACCATTACAAGTAGTTTCATCAGCCAAGTCTGACTTATTAATTACATATTGAGATTGATTTAATTTGTTTCATTTTTTAGATACAAAATAACATCTCCAGTTGATTTCTGTTAAAATCTACATAAACCCCTAATTACTGAACACATTTTTTATTTATTTCAGCATGATGAGGATATGTGACAAGTTCAAGAGGACTGCCAAAGTGGGAGAGTTCTTCGCTCTGCATGAATGGGACTTCAAATGTGATAACCAGAAATCACTAACTCTCGATATGACTTTTAAAGACCAGATGGTATTTCAGTCTGATGTCAGTGAACTCAAGTGGGATGAATACATAAATTATTATATGGTTGGAATCCGGAAATACGTCTTAAAAGACTCCCTTGATTCACTGCCTGCAGCTAAACAGAAATTACAAAGGTATCATATCGTTTGTGGCTTAAAAAATTTTTGGAAATCACGGTAAAACTATTATTTTTCTTGTAATAAAATATTCTGGATTTTAAGAAATTTCAATTATGCAATATAAAAAGTAGTACTAAAGGAATAACACCAAAATACCAAATCACACCTTGAACCAAATGATCGAAGACAAAATGCTTATAATAAGACTTTTAACTTCTCATACTGTTAATTTCTGGATGGCTGTAACGTTCAAGAGCTCATTCCATCATTAAAAATTACAGTATGATTAGTTTAAATCTTATTATTAGCGTTTTATGTTCACTTGTTTGGTATCAAGTGTTATTTGATGCTTGGATGAAACTTGAATCTTAGCTATCTTTAGTGCATGATTTAAATTTAGGCCTACCTGCTAAGTTATTTTTAAAATACATGTTATGCGATATCCTTGGATAAGCATTTACAAATTTAATAACCACAAACAAGAGTATTTTTTCTTTCACCAAAGAAAATTATTTTTTTACACGTTTGTGGACCAGCAAATTTTTACAAAATTAAATATTTATTCTGAACACAAGTCATGGTTCAGACGTTGGCCCTGGAGTGCCAGGAAGGTACACATTTGTGATGCAGAAAGTGAAAGAGACCTCACGTCGGAATTTTCCATTTTTGAGTTATTAACATCCTGAAATTCAGCATTAAAATTGTGAAAAATTTGACATATAATTTATAGAGCTATGAATTTTTATCTTTGAGATATGGGATTTTGAATTTCAACTCATCAAAACAGGTATTTTAGGAAATTAAGGTCCATAACTTCAAACGTTCACAGAATATTTATAATTACTATTTAAGAAATTTAAGAATCAGTATCAAAATAAAGCTGAAAACTAGTTCTTTAAATCTAAACTGAAAAATCTAAACTATAAAGACAAAACTTACTTACTAAACAATCCTCTTCCCATCTTCCTGATCTACGAATACAAATCTTACGAAACAGTGTCAGTCCTCTTCCCTTCTTCCTGATCTCTGAAGACAAAACTTACAAAACAAGTCAGTCCTCTTCCCTTCTTCCTAATCTATGAAGACAAAACTTACAAAACAGTGTCAGTCCTCAGTCCTCTTTCCTTCTTCTTGATTAAGATCATAAGGCGCCGCGCCGGGGTGGGCATGAGCCCCCAACATAAAATAGTTTATTTTTGTGGCCGCCAACCAAAACAAAAATCCAAATAAAAATTATTTTCTACTATTTTCTACATATTATTACTCAACTCACAAGTCATTTAAACCAATTGTTTTTAACTAAGTTGTATACTTCTACCATATTAATTGTAAACATTCACTTTATTTTTATATTTAATCATTATTAGATTTGAGATAAATCATTTGTCTAAACAAAGTGGTTGGACAAAGTGTTATACATTCGAGGGTGCACCGTCATTTTATTCTTTGACTGGGCAAAGGTTGGTCACCCAGTGTGATGTGTACCTGTCATTCCGTCATCCACTCCCCTAGCACGACACACCTGTTTTTGTCTAGCCAGCTTCTGCAGTGAGCTCACGAGTGAGGGACTGAGATTTGAAGGCGCCAGGCAACAGCCAATGATATCGTTGCGTGAGTGCGGGTTGCATAGTTTTGGTCTCACAAACGTGAGCTCCCTAAAGTATAGTACAACTACAAGTATGATTCACCAGAGGGAGGGAAATTGCACTTAATTATCTTTTACCAGCAACGGGTATGTTCCCTCACGTAAACAAACAAAAATTCACGAGCTTAGTTCTCAAGATCCCGCCAAGTATATCATTAAAAGGAGCATTAAGATTTTTTTTCCGACGTTGTTTCCTATATTATTGGATGAATCATTTAGTTTGTTGTTTTTATCTTGTTCCAATAGTTTTCTGATCATCCGCTAGATAGTTTATTGAGTTTAACCTGCAAGCTGCAGTCAAGAATGCCACGAGAATGACATTTATGGCGAAGAAACAGCCAGGAAAGTAGGGGAGTTGTAAATAACACAGTTGTTTTTTGACCACCTATTCTTTTAACAAATAAAACTGCAATGGTTTTGAGGTAAACATAACAAGATTTTCTTCAACAGACCTTGAACATCGCAAATAAACTAAGCTTTTTAATGCTATATATTTCGTAGGTTTAAAGTCTTAAAACCCCACTTGTACGCATGAAAAACCAAAAATTTTCCCGGACCCCCGCTAGTACGGTGGGGGGGGGGGGGGTATGGAATACCCCCATACTAGCGGGGGGTCCGGGAAAATTTTTGGTTTTTCGTACTTAAAAGTGGGGTTTTAAGGCTTTTTAACATGTGAAATATACAGCATTAAAAAGCTTAGTTTATTTGCAATTTTCAAGGCTGTTCAAGAACATCTTGTTATGTTTACCTCAAACCATACCCCCAGAAGGTTGTGCTCACCCGAATCTTTGGTTCACGCGTCACCTGTGATTATTTAAATCTCATAAATAACCAGCTTTAAAAACTAAGCTGTGATAAAGACATCTTTCAAATTACTGTGATAACAGAATAATGAATAACAGTTTAAAATAGTAATATTTTTTACCTTTCAGATTTTATTATCTTCACCGATGCAGTCAGATCGCTGCGGTCTTCATGGTTCTCAAGCTCGTCGGCCTGCATGAATTCGCTTTCAACTAGGTTCTCACAAAAATTATTTTGTAAATAATTATCAGTACAGTGTATTGTTATATTATGTAGGTTAATTCTGTTAATAAAAATTATGTAATATCATTGCATGTTTGTGTTATTGAATCCTCTCTCTCTTTCACTTAAAGAGATTCTCAAGTATGTGTGCTATTGGCTACTTTCACCATTGACAAATAAAAAGTCGAAACAAAAAGTTGGCTATATAATCTGTGAGCAAATGTGTGAAATACATATTTATGGACGTTTTGTTTTGGCGGGAAAGGGAGTGTCACATTTTTGTCTTTCCCGCCACTTAGACTGACCACTTTGGTTGGAGTCTAAAACACCTGCCCCTTTAGCCAGTCATAATGCTTACAAGGTCCGAGACAGTCGAGTTCCTAGTAAAACAGTAAACTGGTCGGTACTTCGCCCAGGTGATTCATTTATCATATTATCGTTAAAAGTACAGCCCATTTTTCATTTAACATTACATACCCATTACATTACGCACATTCATGTGTTCATTTATAATGATTCTGAATAGTTTAATAAATTTTCATTTTTTCAGTAACTTGTTTTTTTCACTTACACAGACTACTACAGTTATAGTTTTGAATGTGCTTCATATAGAACATGTGCGACATCATGGATATAGTATATCTGGTATTAGTAGAAAAAAATACTGAAAAAACACAGAACAATGGATTGAAGAAGAAAACGATACAAAAACTGATAAAAAATTGTTAAGAGGTGATTGTCAAAGGATTTGGGAATGACTATCAACTCAATGAGATAACAATCAGGAGCAGTAGTCATTCATTGAGGCAAAAGTCATAAATATAAAATGTATTGCACACATTGCCTCAGGGACAGGGTTTGACAACTTTTTATCGATGGAAATCAAATATTTCTTTCAACGACATGTCTACATCAAAAGAATCTTAAGTGTCTGGATTATTTATGAAATGCAATCATGAGTTTTATTGTTTTCTTTTGCCATAGCAAACATTTTCATGAGTTGATATACAAAAAGTTTTTCGAGGATAAAAAAAACACAAATTAAAAAACAATTCGTAAAATTTTATTCTGAAAATAAAGCCTACTTAAATATTAATTAATCAAATGAAGGGATTTTACAATTAAAAATGAAGTTAATATTGAATGGAATTGTAGGAATACTTGAGGAAAATGTTCTGCCTCAGTTATTATAACAAATTCACATATTAAGAGCACAACACTTGTTAGAGAAGAAAAGCCACAATTAATAATCAAAGTTCAATTAAGTAAATACATCAACAATGTTATGTGAATTGAAATAAAGGTTTGGATTGGCTGTTATATACAAAGTCATTCATTTAATTTACATAGTTTTCACATTGAAATTTGACCTAATTAATAAATACTAGATATGATTGAATACACTACACCTTATTGTACAATATATACAGAGTCACAACTTCCCTTTTACTCATATCGCTTAAAGTAATGGATAACAAAAAACAGAAATCAATGGTTATAAAACCCTTTTTATTCGTACAAAGTTAACTGGCTAGTCTCATGCAAACATTTTTTATATATAATTTCTTAAAAATCTAATTTATTTAAGATCTTAAAAGATAATGTAATACAAGAAAAAAGCAATCAAAGACAGAAATCAAGGTGTAACTTTAAATCAAATACAGTTGCACCAAACCATCCTAAATTAAAACAACACAAAGAACCATCGCAGAAACAATTAACACATTATAAAGCCTGGTCAATGGAAGGTATGTAGGTCTCCAGTTCATTTTTTTGCAAACGGTATAGAAATAACAAAAACAAATGTTTCAAAACCTTTATCACCAATAAGTCGAAATAGAGGAAAACTCTGAACACTACTATCCATTCCCTTCCCAACTTTATCAATAAAACCGAACTTTAAAACTAAACCAAATACTTTCGAGTCCTCGTAAAAATGGATGTCTTTGCCAACATTGTAGCTTCAGAACTAAAAATTCGTGGGAGAAGTCTGCGGGCGATGTCTTCTCAAACGACTCTTCGGACTTCAAAAAATCTTTTCAAGTAATAAACCTGCCCCATAGTCATCGTGAAGAGAACTACGGCCTCGAAGAACGACCACAGCACGACTCGGGAGTTGGTGCTCTCGTTGATGCTGCGATGTATCCTGTCGCGCACACTCATGTACTCCTGCTCATGCTTCACTCCCGTAAGAGACGTCGTCAGCTCCTTGATCATCTCTTCCATCTTGGTATGGTCTGAAAGAAAAGGATTATGTTACTTTTATATCACGTGGTTTTCTTGTAAGGGTTGTTTAACTGTTGTTTTATCTTTGAAAAGTTCTCTCTACTATCTTACTAACTATCAGAGCAGTCTTTTTTGGATTGGAAAACAAAAGTAAGGGAGAATAAATTGTAAAAAATTAACTCGGTTTTTGTAATAATTGAAAAAATAAATCCGTTTGATTTAAAAAAGTGTGTTTTTTTATGAAAGATAAGAACATAAACATAAAATAAATATTTACTTCCAAGATTTTGTTCTTAAGTCTATTGCAATGGATTTCACTCAACAGAACTAATCTTGCAGATGGTCGAGAATCATTGATTACGAGACAGTCTTGAACAGTTGTCTTTGTAAGTGTTTAGTGAATATTTTGTGCAAAAAAGTAGGAATGGGCAAGAGGTAGTTTTTAGAATTGGGTATTGAGCTAGATCGAGTTTCAAGACAGGTAGTAATTGTTTGTGAAAATTAAAAATGAAATAATAAAGTATTAAATACATTTAAATCGATAAAACACACAAGATCTCTTGAAAAAAACAAATCACTTAATTTTACGCATTGTTCAATGTTTTTACACTACACTAATTATTTTTTTCCATTTTTTCCCGAGAGCTGTATTGCAAGACTCAACTACTAACAGCGTAACTGTCGGGACATCTGAAAATAATTTTAACGTGACTCAGAACATGTCATGACGTAACCACGTCATCTTCAGCTGGATGATTGAAGATCGTTGTCGGCTGGATGGCTTCTTCAATGAATCAAATAATCAAGGACACATAACATTAGCGACAAGCACATAAAACATTGAAACAAAAACTATCACAAGCCTGCTTAAAATTTCTATGAACATCGTTGCCTTATTCATCCGGTGCCAGCGTGCTGTTATCAGTAGAGCCGGGAGCAACTAGTCTTGGTTTATTTAGGCGATAAGTATATTGATTGCTGAGGAATACTAAAGATTCCAACCATTAACCTGAGGCCATTAAGGGATTGATGCTTTTACTAAATGAGATTTCCAAACAACACTATTTTGCTTTTAATGAAACATTTTATAGTCAAACAGATGGCCTAGCTATGGGGTCGCCCCTTTCTGGATTCTTATCGGATAGTTATCTAAATCATATCAAGAACAAATAGGCTACATCATGACAGACCAAAATAGATAAGGAGATAAAATTATTTTTCAAACGAAGGTGTACTGATGACACGATTATAATCTACAGATAAAATTATTTTTTTTACTGAAGGTATGCCGATGACACAATTATAATCTAACACAAGACAGTTGAATCTGCCGCATTTGAATAAACTAACCACAATATTAAAATTTACTCTTGAAATTGAAGAAATCAACAGACTGAATTTCCTTGATTGAACTTCAGATACAGATAAAATTATTTTTTTACTGAAGGTATGCCGACGACACAATTATAATCTAACACAAGACAGTTGAATCTGCCGCATTTGAATAAACTAACCACAATATTAAAATTTACTCTTGAAATTGAAGAAATCAACAGACTGAATTTCCTTGATTGAACTTCAGAGAAATGTGAAAAAAATACAGTTTGCTATATATCGGAAACCCACAACCACCAAGTCAAACAATCCATGCCAGCTCCTACCACCCCATTCTCAAAAGATGGGTGTGTACAATTCCATCGCTCAAAGGCTATTGAACGTTCCTTTAATTGTGATCAATATAATAAGACAGGTTAACATTATAAAATACATTGCCACTGCTAACAGTTATCATCGTAGCAATACAGTGCACAAGCTCATTTCTGAGCATAAAAACAAACCAATAAAATCGTCTTTCCAGATGATTTACCAACCAGCACTAACAGTACACAAGTAAAATACGCTACTGTTGAATACAGCCATCATTTACAACATGTATTAAATAATGAATAAGGAATAATAATATAAAGGAACAAAATATAAAGCTGGCCTTCAGAACTTCCAAACGTGTTAAAAATACCAGATGCGGTTTCAATACCAGATTTAAAATGCACCTGTTCATAATCATAGGTTGGAAAAACAATAATCAACGTTTGGCCAAAATTTGTTGGACAACAATCACTCAATCGAAAGCATAAATGACAGCTTAGAAGTATTACACTGAAGCAGGAAAGGGGAAAAGATGGATACACTAGAGAAATTTGAAATCTACAAACATTTCAAAACCATCTATCATAGTGAAAAAATAATCAACAAATTAAAGATCAGTTGCCATACAATTTTCAATACACTTGACGCTTACAATAAATCAAGACCGTTGCTCCCACCCCAACTGATAACGGCATACCGCAACTGGATGAATAAGGCAATGATTCTCCAGTCCGTCCACTACTGCCGGCGCAATGTATTCGTAGCAATTTAAAGCAGGCCTGTGATTTTCGTGTATGTCGCTAATGTTATGTGTACTTGTTTATTGGGGTAATTTACTCACTGACGACGCCATCCTGCTGACAACAATCTTCACATCGTTCAACCAGCTGAAGATGACGTGGTTACGTCAAAACATGTTCTGAATCACGTTTAAATTATTTTGAGCTGTCTCAACGGTTACACAGTAAGTAGTTTAGTATTGCAATATTTTACACTAATTATTATAAAAAAAGTATTTTTTTTGTTTGTAATAGATTTTGTTAAAAAATTTATACCCAATTATGTAATTTTTTTAAGACTTCTATTGTCTTAAGAATACTGTATTTAAATTATTAATTATTAGCATTAACAATACTTTTTTTATTTCCTCTTGGTCAAATTATAAGAAAAATGTTTTCATATCACATTAATAATAATAAGTTAAGGAATGAGATTTTTTTATAAACTTAGAGATCACAAAGTAAAGTTGAGTATAATAAAAATTGTAGTAAAATTAAAACAATACAAGATTCAATTATTATTATTATTATTTTAATAATGAATGATAATTTTATTTTTCTCCCAAACATAATTTTTATGAAAACCTTGGCCAATAAATTGTGGGAGAATTAATAATTATGAAAAAGATCGGTGATATAGCTATGCCCAGTTGTTTACTTCTAAACCCCACCCCGTCGCCTGACCATTGGCCTACTGTTTGTTGTCATCCGATTGGGTCCGAGCACCGAGTAAGCTGTGATCAGATAAGTGAGACAATAAATCAAGACTGTTGCTCCCACCCCTTTTCATGGTCCTTCTCTTTGCCAGTGAACGGAGTCACTGACAAGGAGAAGGAATAACCTGAAATTCTGGAAAGGAATACAGTGAAATAATCAATTCATGGTCGTTAGGTATGCTAACTTAAGAAACTCTTAAATTGATATAAAACAATGTTTTACAGTTGAATGTAAGGTTGCTTTTAACTGTATTAACGGCTACAAAATTCTATCACGTGAATTGATGTTTGATCACCACTCAATTCGAAATTCGAGTATTTAGTGAAACTTCAAGTCGATAGATCAAAATAAAAGCGTCTTGATTTTATTGTAATTAATTTATATTGTAAAATTTGCTATATCTAGCTATAAGTTAGATGTTGAAGTTAACATCACTGATTCATTTTAGTTTTATTCCACTGTTCGCTTGAAAATTCATTCACCATTTGGTAGAATAAAGATTTGAATTCCATATAGTACATCTTAACTGGCATAGAGGCAAATTAATTTAAAATAACATCTTGTGGTGAGGGAACTGCTAAAATAACAAAATAACATCTTATTTTGTCAACTTGTGGCCGGTTCAAGATACACTAAACAAACAGTGGGATGAAGGGATGATTGTACAAAAGCTCAAACAGCCAAGGTCATATCTAGTCGAAATCAAAGACAAGGGGATAAAAAGAAGAAATGAAAATTGTATAAAGAGGAGAGAAAGTGTAAGATAAGAAGCTCAAGAGGGAGATGTTTAATATAGCACATGTTTTAGAATCATGTGATATAAATTATTATTATTATTGTTGTTGTTTACATATAGTAGTCCATTTTCAGTGTTTTAGAAAACATATAATTTGATCACTATGAATGACCCTATTGTTTTAGAGTGATCTCTAGTATATTTAGAACATCTACACAAAATATATTTATTTATAACATAGCTTAGGAGCTAATGAAATTGTTCCGACTTTAATAATGAACCTGAATGTAACATTCTTTTTTTTGAATTGAAAATAATAAATAAACAAGCCAATGAGTAATCCTAGCAAGAACTCAACTTAACCCTATAACCTAGCAGGCTTCGGGTGCACAAAAACTGAGATTATCGTTCATATTTTTATTGTTTTATTTGCGTCAGATTCATGCTCGAACATGGTCTCATGAACCCACCGAGTTTATTTTCCAATCTTGAGTTTATCTGTTATTGAACTCGACAACCAAAAGTTTTGAGCTCAAGTATATCCCTGACATAACTGAGTGGATTTTATCCATCTAATCCTGGGCTCGGGTACCTTCACATCCCAGGACGCTAGACCTAGCCTGGAACTGTTGTGCACATTACTTCAGGCTAGGACTGGTGGGTCACGGCACTATCACATAGCCAAAAAGCCATTGGTGATCGGTGGGATTTGAACCTGGGCCCCGGAGACCGGAATCCCGGAACCACTACACCAGGCCGCTTCCCATAGCTGCGGTTATTACTGGAATTTAGATTCGAGCTTATGATTAACTCACGCTTGTGAAAAATAGGCATAAACTTTAACCATCATAATCAATATTTTCATGGAGGGATTCCAAAGCATCTTTGCCAAAATCCATCCTACTACAAAAATGGAAGAACTAAAATCTTAAAAACGTAGTAAATAATAAAAGAAATCGCGTGGGCTATAGAGAACGGATAGGTTATGAACAACTGATGTTTTACCTGCTGTTTCATCTCCTTCTTTGGTGTCCTGCTTCGGTGCATCTCCTACTTCCATGTCGAACATGACGACTTTGGGAGTCATGGTAGACATCTGGTTGCTGAAGCAGTAAGTGTATTTACCAGGCAGGTGGGCTGCAAACGTATACTTTCCACTCGTTTCCCTTTCACCTTGATATATCACTTTACCGTCTGGCCCGACTATCCTCACGTCAATGTCCAAAAAGCCTCCTTCAGATATTTCAAATGTCAAGCCTAAAAATATTCAAATTAATTAGTTAGTTTTAAAAATTATTAAACATCGGTTTTAAATATTGGCTTAAATAGCTTTATTTATTTATTTATTGACGGAAAATCCATTTTTAACAAAGTCAATACATTTGTTATAACATTCCAAAAATAATTCTAATAATAAATATATTAGCCTAACTAATATCAAGATGTGTGATATAAAAAAAAGAAAAAAGTAGCGAGCACAAACTGAAACAAATGCAGCAGAAATGACAACACAATATCACAATACCATGCCTAAAACATATTAAATGACTAAGTTTGAGTAGAAATAAATAGAAATACATAACATGCAGACTACAATTCCACCTTTATAGTTTGCTTAACAAACCTATCCCTTGCTTAAGGACACTTTCAAGCTGCTTTTAAACAAAGTATAGTGTATCCCAAGCTTAAAGGCGGATACGACTGAAGCCAAGAACTACAGACCAATATCATCAATTCCGACCTCCTCTCCAATGTGATTGAAAAACTAGTTTTGTAGACAGGGGCGTATTTACCTAAGGGCGCATGGGGCGAGCGCCTGGGGCCTTGGGCGTTAAAGGGCCTCTAGGAGTGAAAATATCACAAACAAAGAAGGGCGTCGGGTGAACGGCCGTAATCAAGGGTTTTAAGACATTCCAGGCGATAATTTGATTTTCAAATGTTATAGATGACTTAAAAAGGTCACCACTTTTGCCCTGACGGGCGTAAATCCGGTCCTGTTAAAGAGGCTTATAGACCACTATAAATGTCAAAATCTCTTAACAGAGAACCAACATGGCTTCATCAAAGGAAGGCCCACAACATCTGCCATTGTCAAACTTGCGGGATTTATCATTAATAACCTGGAAGAAAGAAATTCTGTGACTGGTATTATGCTGGACTTCAGCAAAGCTTTAGATTGTTTGGAACATCATCTGATTCTCCACAAACTCGATCAACTTGAGGTGACAAGCCAAGGCATGGTTCAAGAGCTACTTTGAGGGAAGAAAACATGTTGTTGAAATTAAGCATTACACAACAAAAATATAGCCTATCAAGAAATAAGACCGAACCCTCTCGCCCTTCATTAGGGATTTACCTCAGGGCTCAGTTCTTGGACTTGTCCTCTTTATTCTCCTGACAAAATGATACCTAGGCCTATAAAACAATATCTAGGAATGCACTGAACCCCCTGATGTACGCTGATGACACAACACTATTAGTGTCTAAGTCATCATCAGAAAATGTGGCCATTAACTCTTACATTGCATTAAATAAGGCATATAAATACTGAAAAAACCAAACAATTAACTAATTATTTATTTAAATCCCAACGGCATAGCCAATATTTAACAAACAATAATAGTAATATACTATAATAACATGTACATGTATAACAAAAACTTATGTCGCAAGATAGCGAGTAGCAATTTTAACTCACGATGAAACTTATTTTAGATAAATGACCAGCAAATAGTTAAATACAATAGCAAAAATAATACTGACGAGACAAGCAAACAATTGGAAAGTGAAAAAATCCAATAAAATTATTTGGAAAAACAATACATCGATAATGCGATGTTAAAAAAAAGAAAAGGCCGTTCAATCGAACTAACTAGATCAGTAAATAAATAACGATTTGTAATTAGCATGGCAGATTGTGAATAAAAACAATAACAATAGTAAGTGAGTCGGTGGCGCAGTTGGTAGCGCACTCGGCCCCGGTTCTGTGGCGGCAGCGTCGCAGGATCGAGTCCTGATGACGCCGCATACTTTTAGCAGTACTGTTCATCCTTGTACTGTACCGGTTCACTCCTTGGGTTTGCTTGTTAACTCCCACGCATAGGCCTGAGGCCTATGTGGGGGGGCAAATGCAAGGTAAAAAGAGGCCGCCACCCTCTTTAAAAAAAATATAAATAAATAAATAAATAAAGCTATAACAAAGTTAACTTGTTAAAGACATGCATAACAATATAGTAGATATGAAAACAGTGAGATCTTGGTGAAATATCACAGCTGACTGAGCTGAGAAAAAGGCTTAAACACTAACACTTCCAGATTTTGTTGGCCCTATAAAGGCGCCACCAATAAGAGAAAAAAAATCAATGATTTCGTGTGGTCTGGTAGAGAATACCACGACGCTGAATTCGGGACCGCCTCTGCAGAGTCAACTTAAGAGTTCCCTGTGGAACATGTTCCAAAGCTCTTTTTGCCCCACCATCAGTCTCCACCTCTTACGCAGCAAACAGCCCATTGGTGAGTGTTCCACAGGGAACTCTTAAGTCGACTCTGCAGAGGAGGTCCGGACAATCAAGTTGGCCGTTTAGCAGTTTGAACAAGAACACTAGATCTTGTGTTTGACGTCTTGATTCTAGGGTAGGCAAATTTAGGAGAGTGAGGATCTCCTCTACCGGAACATCCATGTACCTGTAACCGAGAAGTACACCGGCCAATCTGGCAAAACGCCTTTGAATCCTCTCAATATCCTCTTTCAGGTAATTTTGGTGTGGAGACCAGACGATAGGGAGAAGACAAGATGAAGTCCCAGAGCTGCCAGATATGTCAATGTAAAGTCAGGCCAAATTTTTAGGAATGACTATTGATAACATTATCCTGGAACAGCAACATTGACATTCTCCCCAAACAGCCTCACTCATGCCTGTGTATGTTTTAAAAAGAATGGAGAATATCAGTGACTTTGTTACAACTAAAATTGCTTACCAAACCACTCTGGGGGGCCTACAGAAGTCTGACCTGACCCAATCTTAAGAAACACAACCATTCTTAAATCTAATTCCTACAAAATTAATGATAATATAGGGTACTTTTAAAATAAAACAACCAAACAAAAAAGGAATTTTTTAAATTTATTCATGAGTAATATCTTATTTTTTATTTATTTCTATTATTGAATGTTTGATCAAAAACTTTGATTAGGCCTATTGTTGAGCTCTCAATAAGCCTATTTCTGTTCATTTGAGTAGGCCTATTCACAAGACAAATTTTGGACAAATTTCTTTGGCTTTTCCAACTGTATAATTGTTAATATTCATCAAATCTTGAAAATTCATTCATATTTTTGTGCAGTGCACTTCGCTCTCCGAGCGGGTTACTTGGGTAAGTTTACCCAGGACATGATGCGTTTTGGAAGAATTAAATTTTTCCCATTTTTCTGGTGTTTTCCACCCTTTGAAATGGAAAATGACTATCATTTCCGGAATCTGTGCTTCATTTAAAAAAATGTCATTTTTGAATAGAGGGCTACTGTCAAGTGAACAATTACCAGAACTGCCTCTTAAGTTAAGAAACATGGTCAAAGAATATTTCCATGTCTTGGGACACGTTGAAAGGAGGGAACTCGAATAACTTATTATCTGGACACTTAAAAATCGTACATATTGGTCGATTCCTAATGAAATTAACTATGCATATGGTTGAAGCATAACCTCATTCAGACTGGACTTAACATAGAAGTTAATATTCTTTAATTTTATCAAACCTACGATAAACTATATTAATGAATAAAAGTCGTTTTGATTAATACATACCCATCTTAGTCCCAATTTCAACTTTATCAAAGAAACATTCTTCGGCATGAGCATCGACAGTAATGAAATAGGCCTCAGAGTTAGCAGAGAAATAAATAAATAATAATAATACTGATGAGACTAAAACGTGAAACATTTCCATCCTCAACTTTAACTATCGATAATTAGAGCTATGATTTCTGGTTTATGCGGAAAAATCTGTCAAATAAATAACTTAAGAGTGTATTAAGTAGTTAACACGAAAGTCAAACAACATGGATACTAAAAACAGACGAAACGATGAGACCGAAAGACAGAAACATCAAAATATGATGTGGAATCGTGGCCGTGGCTCATTGTTGCCAACATCAACTTGCCCTCTTAGCTCAACGTCAAGCAAATGTTATTATAGTGTTTCTTTTGATAGTTCAATATTGTTTATGGAAGGTGTGAATGAATTTAAGCTATTTTTACACTATAATGTATCAGTGGTATCACTTTTAATGGCTTGTAAATTTTACTGTGTTAGGTGTAAACCTCAAAATTACGTACCAATTTTTGTGGAGCGGTACAGTGACGCCAATATTTTTGTTTTTGCATTAAGCTAAGTTTACACTGGCATGTAACAGTGTCGTCACTAATTTAAATTGTTGCTATACCGATACAGGTTTACCGAAGACCTTTGAGTTAACACTTCAAGTCTTACAACACTTAATTTATCATTGGAGGGATGCAGTCTTGAGTGACGACACTAATATCAAACAACTCAACATTTTGACCGTTCCGTGTCTTTTTATTTTTGAATGCTTAATGTATGTAAAGAAAGAAAACAAACTTCCGGAAGAAAAATCTCATTGTTACAACACCAGATTTAAATTAAATTTTTCAGAATTTCACAAACTTTCAATTTTTGAAAGAAAACCGGAATACATTTGCAAGAAGCTCTATCAAGCTCTGCCACGTGATCTGAAAAACATTCATAAAACTTCGCTCTTTAAAAGTAAAGTTAAAAAATTCCTTATTCAGAATAGTTTTTATGACATAGACAGCTTCCTGGAGTATGGTAAAGAAATACCCTTTGGATGTTAATTTCAAGTCGTCCCCTCCCACACCCAAACTTACCTAGGCCTAAGTTGTCCTGACCACGTTAGGCAACTACAAATGACAAGTCCCACGCCGCTCAACGGTCTACGGAACGCCGAGGGATGTATATGTATATTTGTTTTTACAAATATTAGTGTCGCCACTCAAGATAGCACCCAATCAGTGTAATCAATGAAGTGTTTACGTGTTTACGAGCTCCAAGTAAATAAGTGTTTACCCTTGAAGTGTTGACACAACTGGGGTGTTGGTAAACCTGTTTTGGCATAGCAACAATGTAATTAGTGTGCTCAAGTGACGACACTGTTGCATGCTAGTGTAAACTAGGCTTTTATGATTGGCGTTAATAATGACGCACCATCTACAGTGATACGCCACTTCAGGAAGGTACAATGGCGAGTTTAAAACCTCAGGGCAAGTTCCAAACCAACATTTCATATCCTGTGAAGTCTACTATATATTAATAATGCAAAATAAATCAAACATTAACGTTATGAAGAAGCCGATATATTTTCATAAGCAACATTTTTGCGCAGTATTTGTGGGCGTTTGGAATATCGTAGGATGATTGGAGAGGCCTCAAATTGAAAGTCTTCATGCCAGAGACTCGAGAAAAATACTGAAATTGCTTGAACTTTGCCTGAGAATGATAAATAATGATATCCGCTCTATATTCCAATGGGGTTTGCGGGGATGTACAATGTTTTACGGGAGATATTTTCTTATATAAAAATGTCATCAAAATACTTATTATTTAAAGAAATCAAAATAGATTTAACGGCCGATTTATATTCGGGAAAAATATGCGTCCCAAGAGTATTTTTAGAATACCGGGACATTTAAGCGAATACTGGTGACAGTCCCGAAAAATCGGGACTTTAAGTATAAACCACGTATAACACGCCAAACTTCAGAAGGCGTCTGTTGTGTCTGGGTACATCAGTGAATAAAATAGTTTTAGGAAATTTCCATGACATATAATGTCCTAACAAAACTTTAACTGCATTTTATCATCCTTTTATTTAACTTGGACTGTGACATGAAAAGCCCTTATACATATGTAATTTCATGAGCACTGATTCAATTAAAAATAATACAATTAAACTGCTAGTTTACACAAATCCTCTCTCGCTGTTAAATGTCGTTTGTTTTTTCATATAGTACAAAAAAGTACTTTAATATCATCTTGCCTCTCTCTATAGATTGCACCTTGGTACACAGACATGGTTGATTAGACGAGCGTCTGGCCACAGGACGGGTCCCAGTACGAATTGAACGAATATAGTCCTTAAAGTCACTGGCATAAACGGAGCGAATTTCTTGAAGTTATGACGTCACCAGGTTTGACGTCTTGTTTAGAATCAATTATTGTAAAAAATTAGACCGATTAGACCTCTCGTAAATCACAGAAGTGCACCTAGCTACACGATGGCAAAATACATATCGACTTACTTAACTAATAAGCTGAATCTACCATTTAATTATAACACGAAGAACAGTATTGAATTAGCTAGTTGTTTAAAAGATTATAAAATAACTGATAAGACATACATGGCATCGTTTGATATAAGTAATTTATATACGAATGTACCGATTAATGAGACTGTAAATATTGTTTACAACAACTTAAAAGCATCTATAAATGAAAATGAAGCCAAACAAGCAGCAGAAGTATTGAATACAGTTCTACAGCAAAATTACTTCCAGTTCAACAATAAAATATACCGACAAAACGACGGTTTGGCAATGGGATCTCCGCTATCATCTATACTGAGTGAAGTTTTTCTACAGAAAATTGAAGAGAACACAATTCCAATTTTACAAGAGAAATATGACGTCAGATTGTGGCGACGTTACGTAGATGATTGCTTATGCATTATCGAAAGTAATGAACCCGAAAAATGCTTAGATGACATATTAAAATTCCTAAATGAAACCCACAGAAATTTAAAATTTACAATAGAAAAAGAAACAAACGGCCAACTAAATTTCTTAGACATTTCCCTCATAAAAGTAAAACCTAACTTTAAATTTAAAGTTTTCAGGAAACCAACAACAACTGATGTGTTAATAAGTAACGACTCAAACCATCCACGACAGCACAAATTAGCAGCATTTCGTAGCATGATACATAGAGCCAAACAACTCCCGTTAGATAAAGAAGCATATATTGAAAAGATAAACACCATTTTGTCACTAGCTCAGAAAAATGGGTTTAAAAAGTCAGATATATACGAAATCATTAAAAGAAACAAACACGAAAAAGAGAAAGAAAAAAGCACAAACAATAAAATAGTATGCTTCACCTTCACAGGACCAGAAATATACCGACTCGCCAAAATATTTAAAAAACAAAACATTAATGTAGCTTTCAGAACAGACAACAATCTCAAAAAGAAATTACACATAGAAATCGAGGATGAAGATAAATATTCAAAATCAGGCGCATATAAATTAAAATGTCTTAGTTGTGACAAAATTTACATCGGCCAAACAGGTAGAAATTTTAGGAAAAGATATAAAGAACATTTATATTCGCTAAAACAAAAAGAACCACAATCACACTACGCCATCCATATAATGCAAGAAAACCATGAATATGGGAAAATAGAAGACAGTTTGGAAGTAATCGATGTTTTAAATAAGGGATTAAAATTAGACATGTTAGAAAATTTATACATTTACAAAGAAAAAATAAAAGGACATATCATGAACCAGCAGACAGAAGTATCTGGCTCCGAATTTTTGAAACTATTTAATAATTACTTAAAAGAATAGAAAGGATTCACACAGGTTATTTACAAACGCCGAAATAACTAGAAAATTCCTGACCGCGTAAACAATAGAATGTTGACCCACCCTCGCCTCGACGTCCGGCCCCCGTACAAGAACCAACTAGAATTCCTGGAATCCCCACTGACCGCTACACTCAGAAAAATCCAGAAATCTGCCCTCTCCATATATAAAGAAATAGATTCGACGCACTCATTAGTAGCTGAAGATGGCAAGTAGCCGAAACCTAGGTCCAACATTACAACGGACAGTGCGTATGACGGACTGCGTTAGTTATAAGGAGTGTAAAGCAAACGCACGGAAACCACCTCAACCGACTTTAGTTTGTTCCAACACCCGTCAAGTGTATCGTCAGCCGATAACATCAAGACTAGCCGGTTCAACTTCTCCGAGCTCCCCACCAGGACGGATGACACCACGACATCGGACTCAAGCAGAGACCACCGTAACTACAGATCATACAACGGAACGCCACACTTCAAGGTCATCGCAGATTGAACCGCTGATTTCAAAGGATTTTACAGCCAACAGCCACCAGGTAAAACTAATAAGAAGATTTTTTAACATAAAAAGAAAACTCCAACTAACGAAATGTAACATTTGGTTCAACAAACAATGCAAAAGATACAACGTAATTCCAAAATACGCAAAAATTAAAATTAGGAACAAAAGTTTTTCCGCTCAAAAAACTAGAATTGATGCTGAAAAAGCTTGGATTAACAATGAAATAAAATATTTATACAAAAAGAAAGAATTAGTTAATCAAGAACTGTTTAAACTACATTTACAACTTGCCAATACATTACATCCATGTATGTTTCAATGCATAACAGCAGAACACGACACCAAAATTAAAGAAACTATTGAATCAAAATACAAAACTTTAAATAAAAAACTAGAAAATCTATTAAATAATAGACCAAATTCTAACAGAGAAGGATACAACAATGACAATAGCTTCTTTCCCAGAGTAATTAACTTATCAAAAACTGAATTCAATCAAAATGAACTCGATATTTTAAACAAAGGGCTCAAATATAATTTTCCTACTTCATATAACAGTAAATTAGCAGAAAACATGATCATCGAAACTCAATTGGCTATACAGAACGTATCAGAAGAACAAAGAGACAATATTAAAAATGAAGCTGCTCACTGCTTGAATAAAATTTTGAAGAATAAACAACAGCAAAAATGTTCAGAAGAGTTCAAATCAGTTAGAAAATTAAAAAACAAAATTTCTAGAAATCAACTTGTAACAACAAAAGCAGACAAAAGCAACACAATCGTAATAATGGACAAAGATAATTACATCGAAAAAACATTAGAATTCATAAATAACAACAACTGTGTTGAACTCAAACGAGATCCCACTCCCGAATACCAGGACCAAATCAAGAAAATGAAGAAATATGCGACACTAATTTTCAAAGATCAAAAATACCCGATACTAAACATGAACCCAAAAGCACCCAAATTAAGAGCTCTTCCCAAAATACACAAACAAAATATTCCGATTAGACCTCTCGTAAATCACAGAAGTGCACCTAGCTACACGATGGCAAAATACATATCGACTTACTTAACTAATAAGCTGAATCTACCATTTAATTATAACACGAAGAACAGTATTGAATTAGCTAGTTGTTTAAAAGATTATAAAATAACTGATAAGACATACATGACATCGTTTGATATAAGTAATTTATATACGAATGTACCGATTAATGAGACTGTAAATATTGTTTACAACAACTTAAAAGCATCTATAAATGAAAATGAAGCCAAACAAGCAGCAGAAGTATTGAATACAGTTCTACAGCAAAATTACTTCCAGTTCAACAATAAAATATACCGACAAAACGACGGTTTGGCAATGGGATCTCCGCTATCATCTATACTGAGTGAAGTTTTTCTACAGAAAATTGAAGAGAACACAATTCCAATTTTACAAGAGAAATATGACGTCAGATTGTGGCGACGTTACGTAGATGATTGCTTATGCATTATCGAAAGTAATGAGCCCGAAAAATGCTTAGATGACATATTAAAATTCCTAAATGAAACCCACAGAAATTTAAAATTTACAATAGAAAAAGAAACAAACGGCCAACTAAATTTCTTAGACATTTCCCTCATAAAAGTAAAACCTAACTTTAAATTTAAAGTTTTCAGGAAACCAACAACAACTGATGTGTTAATAAGTAACGACTCAAACCATCCACGACAGCACAAATTAGCAGCATTTCGTAGCATGATACATAGAGCCAAACAACTCCCGTTAGATAAAGAAGCATATATTGAAGAGATAAACACCATTTTGTCACTAGCTCAGAAAAATGGGTTTAAAAAGTCAGATATATACGAAATCATTAAAAGAAACAAACACGAAAAAGAGAAAGAAAAAAGCACAAACAATAAAATAGTATGCTTCACCTTCACAGGACCAGAAATATACCGACTCGCCAAAATATTTAAAAAACAAAACATTAATGTAGCTTTCAGAACAGACAACAATCTCAAAAAGAAATTACACATAGAAATCGAGGATGAAGATAAATATTCAAAATCAGGCGCATATAAATTAAAATGTCTTAGTTGTGACAAAATTTACATCGGCCAAACAGGTAGAAATTTTAGGAAAAGATATAAAGAACATTTATATTCGCTAAAACAAAAAGAACCACAATCACACTACGCCATCCATATAATGCAAGAAAACCATGAATATGGGAAAATAGAAGACAGTTTGGAAGTAATCGATGTTTTAAATAAGGGATTAAAATTAGACATGTTAGAAAATTTATACATTTACAAAGAAAAAATAAAAAGACATATCATGAACCAGCAGACAGAAGTATCTGGCTCCGAATTTTTGAAACTATTTAATAATTACTTAAAAGAATAGAAAGGATTCACACAGGTTATTTACAAACGCCGAAATAACTAGAAAATTCCTGACCGCGTAAACAATAGAATGTTGACCCACCCTCGCCTCGACGTCCGGCCCCCGTACAAGAACCAACTAGAATTCCTGGAATCCCCACTGACCGCTACACTCAGAAAAATCCAGAAATCTGCCCTCTCCATATATAAAGAAATAGATTCGACGCACTCATTAGTAGCTGAAGATGGCAAGTAGCCGAAACCTAGGTCCAACATTACAACGGACAGTGCGTATGACGGACTGCGTTAGTTATAAGGAGTGTAAAGCAAACGCACAGAAACCACCTCAACCGACTTTAGTATTGTAAAAAATTTCAAATTCCAAGTATTGGAGCCGACTACTGATTGATGGCAAGCTCTGGTCATTTTGCAAACGTTGCGGTAAGTTTTTTTATTTTATGAAATAATGCCTTGGCTTTAGTTTTTAGCTACCACTTAAAAATTGAATTAGTCTCAAACCATTAAAGGATGTGTTTAAGGGTGTTTCTTCTTTCGTATTAACCCTCTCTGTTTGAGCAGTAAACCAGTGTCACAGGTTTTGAAGTACTATGCCTACTTAAACACATAATGTCTATGTCTAATTTTCACAATGTTCATTTTTGAAAAGGAAAGAAAAAACTAGTCAATTATGATGGACATATTGTTTCCTCAATATTGGTAGGATCTAAGTAATGTAATGGGAGTGTAGCTCATTTTTAGGTACTCTGCATAAGTCTATTCATAAATAGTATATGGTATGAGAAAACCTAAAATTGTAACTCACTAGACTATCAACTGATAACTTATTGGCCAAATAGTTTGCGCATAAGTTGGCATTGGCTGGGCCTATACACAGGTTTTCATCGTCAGTGGTGTTGGTCGAAGTAAGTTTTACCTGTGATTCCAATTGTGTTGCTTAATTTGGAATTTGATTCAGATAAATTAGAGGCATTTGGACGTTTTCCCTACAATGTGTTTGTGATTTTGGCTATCTTGCATGAAGAGAGTGTGTCTCAACCATTTCAATCAACAAATTTATTTCTCGGTTCATACACCACTTTGGGGAATGTCTATTACTATCCATTCGTTGTATCAGTTACCTGTAATTACACGATTTTACCATCAATATATCAATTTATAGCCTAGTCAGATACTTGGGTAATATATTTGCCTTTGGTGCTGACCAAGCTTATCTATTCAGTACAAAAATGTTACCTTGGCCAAAAATTTATGATTTCATGGTTACTATATATGCTCAGTAATATTATGGTGTGACCGTTTGTTTAATTGTAGATCTGTTAGTTCAATTGTAGATCTTTTATTAGCATAACCTAAGTTAGGGCTTAGGCCTAGTTAATATTTTTACTGGTTGCACAAATAATCACTTGATTTAAAACGGAATGCCACAATATCATTAATCTGCCTGATACCTGTTAATTATATGTTAATGTACGGCCTAATAGCCTAGTAATTATTTTTAATAATTAAATTACATTATCAGTTAATTTAGAACACGGTAGGTAACTAGAAGACTGCACTCTGTAAATGCCTTCCGCATCGGGCCAATAACGGTACAAATGATTCAGTAACCAATCAAAACTGAAATATTCACTTGTGTTACTTCACTAGAGGTGCTATATTTCAGCTTTTTGATTGACTGGATTAAATTAATTGATATCTCAACTGTGTACGATGATTGTCAAATTAAAAGTCCCCCCTCTCCTGACAAGTCCATGTAGGCTCATTTCCGTAAATTTTTAATTTTTTTATGAAGCTTAAATTAATTTTAAACATTTTTCAATATCATTTAGTGTTTTCTTTTTTATATTTTAATATTTCAGTTACCATTTCTTTTTACACTTCATTTATTTTAACAAGATGTTTATAAGTTACACTGTCAATTAATTTGTTTATTATTATTTTGTGGAAATAAACTGATTTTCACTTTTGACTTTTAGACTTTTGATAGTGTGGCCTAAACCTCCACTCCTGGTCCAAATCTGAGCCAAGTCTCGTTGCCGACCGACATGCATTTCATTCTTACAGTGTTTCGAAATGGCAGTGTCCTTTGAAAATTCCGCTTTATTGATTTATCCTAATAATGTTGCTTCTTTTAGTTCCTTACCATTTGCAATCAATTTCCCATCTAGAAATCCCTTAACGTTGAAAAAATGTAATCTCTAAGACCAGGCATGGGTTATACAGGTTTATCCGAAAATGTCTCACTTTAGGTGGCAAAGTTCTGTGAAGTTGCTGATGCAGAGTGGGGCGGGTATTTGTAGGCAAGAAAGAAGCAATATTGTTAGGTTAAAGAAATTTAGCGTGATTTTAAAAACACACTGCCATTTTGAAACGCTGTAAGAATAAAATTTGTGGTCGGTCGGCAACGAGACTTAGCTCAGATTTGGACCAGGAGTGGAGATTAGGCCACACTATCAGTCATGTAGATGAGACCACTGGGCTTGATGTAGAGACAAAACGTCATTTTCTTTCTGGATGGCACTCGTAATTTTCACAAACCAACTTCAAAATTGCAAGACCTAAGTTTACAGCATAAAGGTGTTTTTGTTACAGAAAACGTGATGAAAGCAACAAAGAAAAATGAACTAACTACCCTATTGAACGGGAAGTGGACACACCGTGTATATCAAATCACTATACATTATTCACCGTACATTGTAACCACAGCCAATGCAAATTAGCTGAATAAAAATCTCATTTACTTGTCTATCCATCTGTCTTTTTATTCACAATCCACTACTGATATTGTCATCTGTTATTATTTTAAAGTTTGGTAAAAAAGTGTAGTTTTAAATTTTAATCCAACCTCAGCTCTGCCCCAATGGCCTTCAAAGTTATTTGAACAAGTGCATTCGGTTAATGAACAACTGGATGCAGGGTTTACCTGGACATTCGGATATCCCTGCGTGATCCTTTCCTGGTCCCAAGGATATAGAGGGATATCCCGGGGATAATACCAATATCCCTGTGGATTGTTCCTAGGGATGTTTTTGTGCTGTGTGGGTAATTAATGTGGTGGACTTTTTTAAAAGTGTTCTATTTGATTCTGCCAATTTAATTTGAAATATATAAAAACCAAGGAATTATAACGACTTTTCAATGTAATTTGTAAGGCCAATTAAAATGTTTTGAGTTTTACCTTGGTTACATTTAAACTTATTGGTTGAAAACAAGACTGATGCTGAGGTTATGGATTTTCTTGTGACAAGAGCTCAATGTTTAAATATCTATGGAAGCTGAAAATAGAGTGGTATCATCTGCATAAATTACCTAATCAACACCAACATTTATTGGCAAATCATTAAGAGATATAAGGAAAAAGAATGGTACTGTACCAGGACCGAGCCGTGCGGAACTCCTGCAACTACCTCCCTCTACTTAGATTTTCTCCCTCCACCAGAAACAAATTGCAAAGCCTTCTAAGCTTACTACAAAAATAAGATTTTATCTAATGCTTATTTAACTCTAAATCTTATAGAACTCAAACAGTACTAAGGAAATTTAGAAAAGCCTGTTGCATCTAATAGATGTTGATTGATTGATTGGAGTGAGGGGAATAGGCTCAAAAGGTCTCGTCATGTCAACCGAAGCTTATTGTGCCCCTCCTAATGATTGATGCACTGCCAAATCCAACTACATTTAACGAATAAGTTAGACCTGTTGGTTTTTGTGGCTAAAATCAATGAATTTAGTCAATAAGACTGGGTAAAAAAAGTCAAAAGGCCAGTCATTAATTTAAGGTAGGCCCTAGGCCTAAATTAAATGGGCTGCTTGAACACTTCTGTGGACCCCTATGATGGATCAAGAATTTAATAACGATTGGTTAACACTTTAGGGCACATAGGCATCTAGGGAGAGTTGACGTAGGTAAACTTATTGTCGACTGTACAATGTTTTCCGAACATGACAATGTAAAAAATGAACTCTGAGAAGATAAATCATTAGAATTTAGCAAGTTGTATTCTAAGTTATAATGACACAAACCCAGTAAACCAAATTCTTGCAAATAGGCGATTGGCTATTTAGTAAGAATGAGGTAATGAGAATGTATTTTCCTATGAGAGGATGAGAACGTTGATTTTCCTTTAAGCTTACTTACTTCTTACTTCTTCTGTGCCGTCCGTGGACTCTCAGGTCGCTGAACAGGTCAAGAGGGTTCCACCAAGGTGGTCACCATAATTTATTTTCACCAATTTGCAAAGTGCAAACATTGGTAATAACTGGCCTAACTTAACTTAACCTTCGAAAAATTCATTCAGATCATAAAATCAGCCCTGCACCAGTAAAAGCTTAAGTTCATGTTTGAATTTACTTATTTTGTTTATTTCTTTGATTTTTTGAGGGAGTCTTTGGAACATTTTTAAACCTCCATACACGGGTTTATGTTCAAATTTGGTGAGCCTGTGCTGTTCTGCATATGTGCCTTTATTTCGAGTGTTGTGATTGTGGTTGATTTCTGGGGGTTCGATGTTCTGTTTCTTTACATACATGATTGACTCATCCTTCACTCATATTCAGGGTAACGTCCTCAATGAGGTACCTGTCTTATTAAAGTGATAAAGTGATAAAGTGACTCATATTATGTAAAGACTGGGAACCGTAAGGACTTGTAACTGAATGAAGGCGTCTCTGCAGCTTTCCCTGAATTTGAGGTTGAAAATTTATCAAATTGCTTTTTTTGCAAAGTAATAACAAAGCTTACAAAGTAATAACATTTAAATTAAATAACAACTCAAAAAGGCTGCAGTTTCACAAATTAATTTATTTTTAATATGGAGTAGGCCTACCTTTCTACATTCAAACAAAAATACTCTGGATTATAATAAATCGTATTTTTGAATCACTGTCTAAGCTATATGCTGTTTATTAAGGAGACAATTAAAAATAAATTACAATAAAGAAGGTAAAGGAAGATAAGACACAAATAACCTCCTTGTTTGTTGTCAGATAACTGTTTATAGGTTAGGTTATTACGAATTATGACGTCATGATTTGAAAAACTGTTCTATTTATGCTTGCGAGTATTGGATCGGATTAATTCAATACGACCTCGTCCATGACGTCATGCCATTTGGCTCCGCTGCTCTGTTTATGCCAGTGACATTCGTAGTGGGACCCGTCCTGTGGCCAGACGCTCGTGGTTGACTAGTTCATTTCGATGCTTTTAGACATTTCGTCTGTTTTGAGACTGAGTTATTAGTAGTTGTAGTTGCAGTATTATTATCGATTTTTATTGTGAGACAAAATTTTCTTATCGAGGTACTATGTTTATTACTGCAAGTAAAATAAATAATTGATTATTTTATGTGTGAAACTTATGCTGTGTATTAGCGTCTGGAAACTAATGTATACATGAAATTTAATTTGTAAAAACAATAAGTTAGCTGTTGCAAATAGTTAATATTCTTATTGGTGAGGATCTAACTCTGCACCTATTAATTCAAATTTTGGTTTGAAAGCCTATAAAACAATTCCTTGTTGATAATATGTAAGCATATGAACTGAAGTTATATTCCTAATCTCTTCTCAGTAAGCTAGTTGTTGTGTACAGGTCAGTATATTGACTTGTTTATTTGATTAGCTTACCTAAGGCTACAACTTTTAGGCTACTTTAGCTTATATGAAAGTTAATAGGATACAGTTGTATATTGCGTTTAATTTTCAAGTAGTTATTACTTTTGAACGAATTCTGTTATCCAAAACTGCTTTGCTAGGCCTAGGCCTAGCCTTTGAAGTTAACTGTCCATAGAGGCTGTTCAGTACCTTGGGCCTGTGGGCCTTTAACCTTTTCTATTAATTGATAACGCCTGGTTTACATGATGCCCTGTATTGTAGGCCTAGGTGACAGTTGATAGTAGCTAACCCTGTTTTTATTTTTTTAACAGACTTATGAATTGTCTCCGCTTGATTCCTCAATGCTGTTGATATCTAAAACGCAAAAATTCAAAGCAGTCGTTTAGTATAGTATATCCGTAAAAATAAAGGCCTGGGTTACACACTTACACTTCCTTTTCACCGCCACTGTTCTTAAGACTGGGGGATTGTCAGGAGAATAATACAGGAGTCTACGCTCCAGGTTTACATAGTAGCCAGTTTACAATTTGCTGGTGGTCTATTCGCGACCTCCAGCTAGCACTCTACTGTTACTTGTCATAAGTCCTTAATTTTAGGCTTACCAGACGTCAGAGATTTCCCCGGGCAGTCCGGGTTTCAGGCTTGCGTCCGGGGAAATTGTCCGGGGCTGAATTTTATCTGGGGTTTTAATCAGCCCCCATGAGAGAGGAAAACGCCCAAAACAAATGAATTGGTAATTAGTTTTGAGCATTTTTAAGAAAGTTTATATTAAAACAAAGAAATTTGAAACGTAACAAAGGGATGTTTGATGGTTTCATTAGGTATCACATTGGAAGGGTCTCAGGTGGCGATGGGGTAATTCGTTGCGCGACAACTGCTCAACTGCATCTTGTGCTTGGTCACAAGGCCAACATCATTTTTTTTGCCAATGAGTATTTCATAAACGATAATGTCGTGCAAAAACAGCAGCAAAGTAGCCCATCTGCCGAGACCCTTAGAATTACACCAGACCAAACTTTACCACACCATTTCATTACCCTAGTCCTCTTCTTCTCCCCCCCTCTCTTTTGGTGTTCGGGATTGGCTCTGAAAATTTATGGTAAGCCTACTCAATGTGCATATTAAGTTTGTAGTAAGTTAGCCTATACACATTTAAATGTTACCTACAAATATCATGTAATTACAGGAAAAAAAATATATATATATAAGTATACATATCGGAATTTCTCGGTTTTGAGTTTTTAACATCCTGAAATTTAGCATTAAATTGCGAACAATTTGACATTTAATTTATAGTGCTTTGGTTTTTTGTCCGTGTTATTGGCATTTGAATTTTAACTAACTGAAACGGGTGTTGTAGGAAATCAAGGCTCAAAACTTCAAATGTCATAGAACATGTATTATTAATATTTAAGAAATGGATTAGGTATCAAAATAAAGCTGAAAACTAGATCTTAAAATCTAATTAAAAACAGACATGATACACTTAAGATTTTCATTGTTTTAAAAAAATTAGAAAGTTACAAGTTGGATAAAGGTCCTGAAGTCAGAAGGCAGAACACCAAGGAAATAATGAGAAATAGGCTACACTGTGAAACTGATATTTGGACTTAGACGATATTCTTCCACAACAAACAACTTGAAGGCTTAGAAAGTTCACTCATCCGCCGTTAGATGTCAGGAGAGACTAGTTTTGTGATGCCCCTGATGACTCTCAGTTCAGGCCTTCACAGTTGGGAAATGGGACTTGGAAGTCACCAGCCATGTTATTTCCCATTTAAGCGACTTTAGGTCCTTTTTGTATGCATGACATCGGCTGCTAAATCAATTATTTTTCTGCTTGTGGAAAAAAATATTATTTTGAAAAAATTATTTTAGTATCTGGTATTGTGTGTCATACAGAGAATCACCCTAAAATGAAGGTACTGTCAGAATAATGTATTCTTAAAATTTAAGGGTTTTTTTAAGGCTGTTATTCTTACGAATTTCCTTTTAATAAAAAAAATCGTTACTTGGTTTTTCTTGCTAAATGATCCCCCCAGTATGATTGAATATCGAATGTGGCTGTCGCAAAGACTAAAGGCCTATGAACTTTTGAGATTCTGAAAATTAGGAAATGTTCATCTGTATTAAATATACAAATTGAATTTATTAACTGTACTTAAAATAGTCCCTATTTCTTCCTGAGAGTCTTAGCTTATTTACTGTGTCATTATTTTAATTTTATGGCACTCAAGGAAAAATGTCCCTCTTAAATCCTTGAAACCACAATAATACGTGAACATTTTTCTGTAATTCCCGTCCTCTATTTGTTGCCTGAAATCGTGAATTTTCAGTGCAACAGGGGTCAGGACAAATCTTATGCTTTTTTTCAAGGAAAGGTAGGAGATTTGAACATACCGTGGTGAGGTTTGTGCAGCCTGTTTGTCTGCAGGTTTTCACTGTATTCCAGGTAGCCTCCTAGTAATAAAATCTGTTTTTTTAAAAACTTCTTAAAATTTGATAAGAGAAGTTTACTGGCTTGATTTGTTAGATATAGGCCTAATAAATTTTCTTCAAAGAAATTAATGTTTTGGAAAATCTGTGCAAGTTCATTGTAAACAATTTAAATTAAATGGTATGAAAATGGAACCCCAACATTGCCTAACTCTGCCAGCAGGACCTATTTAAGAAGGCAAAGTTAGGACTTGCAAGTCCTCTCTACCACTTACCCTCTAAATTATTTAGCTTACTGTAAAAATTGTTATGGTAACTTACTTACCTTATAAATCATACAAAACTAAGTGCCCAAATAAGCTAATAAGAATATTCATCTTTACGTCAGCAAATAAATACTAATGACACCATGATTACAATACCAAATGTAGCCTCGTACAAATTAAATATTAATTTGAATTTATTCAATTAGGATCTGATCAAATATATAATTTAGTTAATTGTTAACCTTAAATAGTAAGATGAATCCTCAAATTAAAATTAATGGTCTTTGTCGTAAGAAGGTCTAACGTGAAGGAAGTGTATAGGCCTAGTAACGATTTTGCAAAGCTAGATTATAGAGAAAATAACTAATCAATGTAAGTTTAGGGATTTTTCTTTCATAGCATTTTTGTCACTAAGGGTACGTTCATACTGGAGCCGGGATGCAAGCACACTTGCCTCATCGCTCACTAGACAGTCAAACCAGCCAATCACAAGGGTTTTACAAGGAATACAAGCAGTGAGCGAGGGTCAAAGCAAGGGAGCAGTACTGGATGGTTACAGTACACCTCGGATTATCCGGACCCCACATTATCCGGATCCCGGATTATCCGGACCGGTCTATCCAAGAAATTAAAAAATTTAAATCATGACTTTAGTGAGTTTATGACTGAAATGTGCCTTCTAAACGTAAAATGCAAATGTAATATATTACTGTACGCATTTAGAATCAATTGAAGGAGTCGCATTGGTCGCATTGCTTAAACATTACAACATTTTTGTGAACGTACTTTTCTGGTTTGCTACTTGGGGCGCTAGCAGTAATCAACAAAGGCGTAGACTACAGCAATTTTGCAAATTAGTTTATTGCTGTTACTTGACGTGTTTATAGTTGTGAACTCTTTGTATGAACTGATATTGAGTTTCTAAATTTGAAAGTCTACCATGTTGTACAGTCTTGATATGCCGTTTGCAGCATCAATTTAACAGGGGCTAAGGTACGTGATTGCTATTTAGGCGATATTGTTATGACCTTGGATTATCCGGATTTTTTGCTATCCGGATCGGTGTTCCGCCACATTAATCTGGATAATCTGAGGTGTACTGTATTTTTAAACCAAGCATATTGTTGTAAAATCAGATGAAATTTGAGATACGAAGGAAAGTATGCATAGAGGAAAAAATATTGAGAACTAACTGTTGTCATATAAAAGTAATTTATTTCAGTAATTAACTCCATCTTTTATTATATATTTTAACTTGATGAAAGAATAAATAAATAAAAGGAATAAATTTTAAAAGAGGCCATTGTATAAAATCAAATCTCTAACAACACTTATAAATGGATAAGAAAATGAAAAGTTCTATACATTGAAATAATGTAATATTAGTGAGTCGGTGGCGAAGTTGGTAGCGCACTCGGCCTCGGAACTGTGGCCTCAAAGCGTCTCGGGCTTGTCGCATACTTTTAGCAGTGCTATTCACCTTTGTACTGTACCGGCTCACTCCTTGCCTTTGCTTGATAATGTCCACACACAGATCAATAGTCTATGTGGGTGGGGCAAAGGTAAGGTGAAAAAGAGGCTGCCACCCTTTTTAAAAAAAAAGAAAGAAAAAATAAAAAAAATAATCAGGAAAAGAAAGCTAGATTGCAAAATCTTTTTTGGCCAATATTGATCCC
Organism: Flexamia atlantica; assembly: GCA_035578135.1. Lineage (NCBI taxonomy): Eukaryota > Metazoa > Arthropoda > Insecta > Hemiptera > Cicadellidae > Flexamia > Flexamia atlantica. The sequence goes on along the minus strand of JAQJVK010000007.1, from coordinate 49,782,432 downwards.
TCTGTTGTCAGTTTATGTAAAAATAATTAAAGCCTTTCCTCAAAAATGTGACATAGTGTAATATGTATGACCCCAAAAAAACATCTCATAGGGAGAGACAAAAATGATACTGAACGCATTGTACATTTCTAGATTTATAAGACTACCTATCGTCAATTGTTCTAATGTAACAAAATATCGTTTTAGTAACTAAAGAATATCTCTTGAGGTTAGAGGACGCTTTTTCTCCCTTTTCAGACCTTGAATGATACATCCAATTTTTTTTTTCTAAAACAAGATTAAATATAAAATGTAGACCACCTTCATGTGAATGTTAACACTGCACACATTTATGTTGGGGACTAAATTGAGAGTAAATTGAGTATATTGATTACATTCCCATTGCAGGAGACAATAAATAAGTTATAGACAGGGGCGTATTTACCTAAGGGCCCATGGGGTGAGCTTCCGGTTGTAAAAGGGAGCCTCAGGACGAAAACAGTGAATGGGAAAGTAAATATGCGGCCGGGTGGGAAAGGAGCCCCGTAGGTCTGGAATAAGGGATTTGGAATGGATTTGCTAATAAAAAGGTCACCACAGGGGCCTCATTTTGTCCCCCAGGGCCCTAAATACGGTCTTGGTTATAGAGTTACTAAACTTGTATTTTAGTTCATGCTCTGTTCTTACTTGTGTTACAACACTGAGCAAGGGTTTAAAACCGTTGTATTTTTCATTTTCATTAAAAAAAAAATCAAATTATCTTTGAGGTTTGCATGGGGAGTCCCTTTTAGTCATGTTCTCAATCTAATAGCTAGGCAAAATGAGCGGTGTTTTTATGTCAGCCCCGATTATTGGGGTAGATGTAGTTTGTGAATGAATTTATCATACCATTGCCTATAGCCTAAAGGCCTTACGCTTTGGCTTATATGAGTGTCAATATTTCATAATAGGCTTTAGTCAAATGAAAATTTTCGGTACTTTGGTACTATACGGAGGCCACCCTCATACAGCGTGCTGCGGCGGTTATGTTATGTTAGGTTATCATAAATATTAGTAGGAGTTTCCTCATTTCGTTACGAATCGAACTATACCAAATGAGTCATACTTTCGCCCGCCAAAACCCGTTGACAGGTCAAGGTGATGCGCGCGCTCCGGTCAACGACCAGACCTAGGCCTATTTGCAGGGGATTTGGCGGGCGAAAGTATGACTCATCTGGTATAGTTTGATTCGTAACATAACGAGGAAAGTCCTACTAACATATTTATTATAACCTAACCTAACATAACCGCCGCAGCGTGCTGTATAAGGGTGGCGATCGGGTGTGGACGAGAGCAGCGGTTGACGACGTGAACACTCAATCCTCGCTGACATCGCTGCCTTCTGGGAGGCAGAACACAAATACCGTTCGTCACAATTCAGTCAAATTTGGACAGTAAGTCGATTAAGGTACGTTCTTCCCAATGATGTAGTTATGTTTGGTGCCCAGCAAAACAATCTCTCTAAAAACAGTGGCCTCCGTATAATACCAAAGTACCAAATTTTCTTTTTTATAGAACAGTCAGATAAAACAAAGTGTCTCACCATGGGGTGTAAAAGGATACATTTATTCTTTAGTAGAAATGTAATTTGAAAACCATTTACAATAGCATATTTTCTTAAAAAATAAAACTTGTTTAGACATAAATTTATGAATTTTGATTAACCGGTTTAATCCTTAAGAATTCCCACAACAAAATAACAATCGTCACCAGAATCTTCAGTAAGCAAAAAACAGGATAATTTTTGAAATTTCTTCACAGTATGTAAAATTCACCAATCTGCTTCCATTCAAGGACACAATACACGACTTGGTTCATTCATCCACCACTTTTATTCGTTCACTCGGCGATCTCAGTGTATTTCTTGGTTAAGTAGCAAATGTTTCATCCCAATCCTTCACAGAAAAAGTAATTTAGCTTCTTTATTATAATTTGTATCTATCATTTCCAAAAGAAGTACTTTCGATATTAGGCAATTACTATTCACAACCAAAATAAATTTTGTAAACATTCGGATTTACTATGGCATTTTTTTATTTTAATTTAATTTTTATTCATAAAAACACCCTCAACTGCCTGTCACCATGGGCCAATAAGCCTGTATGGCGATCTAAAGACAATGAGGTACCATAGTGGCAATAGTCACATAGGCCAGCCAGAGGTGACCGCTCATTTTGGATCAGAAGTCGCCCGCTGCTGGGATCGAACCAGCTACGTTTGAAACTCAAGGCAAGCGCTTTACCTCTGAGCTACCGCCTCGGTTCAGGGGGTAGCTCAGAGGTAATAATCTTTTCCTTTATTGAGTCAAACATCAGCTGATGTATAATGAAAATGAGTGAATTAGCTGCTCTGTTCTTGTATACTCGCTCTGAGCCAGAGTCATATCCTGGGTTGAAGCTTCCATCCCGACCACTCGCAGAACATACCCCAGAACTCCCCAGAACCCCTGCAGTCCTGGCTCCGGTATGAACGTACCCTAATACACCTAGATTGTGTGGAGGATAGGTAGATGTAGGGTGTGCATGAATTGTGTTAATTAAAGGGTGGCGGCCTCTTTTTTCACCTTATTTTTGCCCTGCCGACAGAGACTATTCATCTGTGCATGGACATTGAACAGTTGATTCATATGAAGAATAATTATTTATGCACTAGGCAAGAATATAATTAATTATTTATACTAGCTGACAGTGTCCCGCTTCACTGGGAAAAAGTAAGCAAATAAAAAGTAAATAAAAACAATTGAAACAAGCTGTTCAGCCCTTTGCTTTAAACTTGTGCCCTTAAGAAAATATATTTAAAACATTCCTGAGATTTTCTCATTGAGTCCTTTTACTTTAAGTATGGGGTTGATGGGTGTCAGACTTACGTTTTTCTCAAAAGTTACGGGTAGTTTGTGCTTTATATATGTAGCTAAAAAAATGTGTCTTTATTCTAGCCAAACATTTAATTTAGTGAAATCGATTAGGTTGATTAGGATGCTTTACACACAATTTACATGCAACAGTTTTCCTATAAGTGCAGTTTTACTGATATCTAGCCCAGTTGTTTCCAAGTCCTCATTGTTCATTTCTATTTTGCTGAATGTGCCATTTTTGAGGGTATAAACAGTTCAAGCTCTGTTCTCTGTTTCATCAGAACAGAGGTGTAAAGTAATCAGCTGGAGTGTGAAAAGTAAGTAATAAGCTGGAGAGTAATAAAGTACTTTATCGCCGCTCCTCAGTAAACAGCTGTTTTATGGATAGTTTTTTATGCATAAACTGGCACTCTACATACAGTTTTAAGAAAAAATAATTTTGTTTGTACTAAACTGATTTTGTAAGCTTAAAGCATATAACTTTTTTCTGCACTATAAAAGATCCTTTCCGTGTTAAAAATTATTCCGTAGCTAAGTAATCCAAGCTTGTCAATTTACAATTGAACCTGTTATGTATAACCTATTTGGTTTTTAATGCCAAATTTGTTTCCCTTGTACCTACTAGAATTTTGAAGAATAATGTATTCTTATTTTTTCAGATAAACACATTTTTTCTGCAATCAGTCAGTATAACAGGCTGATTGCCATTTCAAACAACTGGTGATCTTAAACAGTTAGGAAAAATGGAGTCATCAATGATCCATCCCTCAATATTATCAGCCAAATTACAGTTAGAAAAAGATGAGAACGAAGGTAGACGAAGATTACTCATCGTAACAAAATAATACAATGACTCAAGACATTTTTAATAAAAGAACTCATAGCGATGCGAAGTATTTTTAATTGTATAGAAGCAATCAAAGAGACAAAATGACAACTTGCCATTTAGAGAGAAAAAGGTTTTACTGTCGTGAGTGGGCGTTTGTAAAGCTCTCTCACTGTTTGGACCAGCGAGGCAGTTGTAAAACAACGGGAGCCGTGATTGTCGGCGGCCCCGGCTCCGGCAAGACCGCTCTGTGCTGTGAAATGGTCTGGCCGGGGAGTGGGCAGAGCGCTAGGCCTCAAAGATGCCTCAACAAAAGACTCTTAGCTTATCATTTCTGCCAGGCACATGACGTAAAAACCTTATCAGTTACCGATTTTATTATTAGTATTGCAGAACAGCTGTCACAAAAGCTCGCACCGATATCTGAAGAATTTAGTGAAAGATTAAAGTCTGATTCGGAAGTAGTTAGTTCGCTGCAACATGACAATATAATTAAGAGTCCGGATGACAGTTTTCGGAAAGGTATTATAGTTCCTCTCGCTGAGATCAAGCCTCCGCCTTCTCAGTGTTATTTTCTGCTCGTGGATTCAGTGGATGAATCCCATATTTCTGGGATGAAGTTTGAAAAGAAAAACAATAGTGGTCCCAGTCGAACGATCGGTGAACTCCTCGCCAACAACCACCATTTGTTTCCTCCATGGTTGCTGTTGGTGTTGACTGCACGAAGACAAAGCAAAACCATCGCTAAAACCTTTTCTGGATTCCGAAAAATCAGCTTGGATGACCTTAGGAAATCTCAGGTAAATTTATTATACTATGAATACTGTGGTTATGGGTAAAGCACAGGTGGGACATGAAGTATTGTTTATAAACTCGTGGTCTATGTTCGAAGTCCCCTTCACAAAAGTGATTATTTGGGAGTAAAATGTTATAAAGTTTGATCCTAAGAAAATTATAGTTTAAATTTTTCGGTCTTAAATTCTGCAGATAAATTGAAAATATTATGGGTAGTATTATATGTATCCGGCAAGTTGAAAAGGAAGGGCCTCAATAAAATAGTCTTGTAGGCTACATCTAAAACAGTGGCCCTCAATTGGTGGACCGCCACCTGATGTCTTTGAGACTATGAAACACAGAACATTACAAAACAAAATTAGACAATTTTATCGCATGCTGAAATGTCCCCATAAGTGTGACCAATAGCAAGTAAAATTGCTATTTAATTTATGCATATTTAATTTATGTCTCATAATTAATTATCAAAATTAATTTTGAAGCCAGTGAAATCCTGGTGTTCGTCAAATGTTAAAATAGTACAAACATTTACACACATATAATTAAGAGGTAACTAATAAGATGGTAAACACATTAATAAAATGTTTTTTAATGTTTTCATGGTTTCTATGTGTATATTTAGGACCGCAAAACATGTAATGGAAACTGCTGTTTCCGCAGCGGTATATTAAAATTTTTTAACCTATAGTGGGGAAACATTTTATATATTGCGGGAATAAAGTACATTGTCTCCCTCATGCAGTTCGGGCGCGGACATTTCTACTGATGGGATGATTCTTTGCCTTTTTTTCATTGCTCTGAAATTTGTTATAGAAATTTGCATCGTTTAAATTAGTATAACTTTATATCTACATACATTGCCAAGCCAATTAATCGTTGACCAAGACAAAATTTTTAGCGGCTCGTGCCTAAGCACAGTATTTCACTCCTATGGAGGCACTAAATTCTAATGTTAGTTTTTTTGCTACTTGTACCACTTACTTTGTATATATCTTATTAGTTACAGGGTCATGTCTGTGTGTTAATGTTTTTCATGGAATAAATTAATTTGATTTTATTTCTTATTCATTTTGGAATGCCCCTGAACTGATTTCAAGTTGCTGCCCAACTGAACTTGTGCCCAAGGGCACAAAGTTCAAGTCGTTTCCTTTGTCGGCAACCCCAGTGTACCTGCGCCGGCAGCCGCAATATCTGTATCAAGTAGGCCTACAAATTAAAAATTCAAGGGACATTGCTACCGTTTCGATTAACGATTTGTGTATTTTTAATCTTCGTGTTTAATATGTGTCATAGTTTTTTATCTACGGACTTTTGACTTCGCCTAACCAATGGTATATTTTTATATGTTAAACTGATGTACTGACTAACACTACTTGAAAATCGCACAATAGCGCTGAAACCTGGTTGTGGGAAAGATCACAACCAAGCAGAACATAAGATGGTAAATTAAAACCATTATGATTTTATTTGGCGACGGCAGGTGGTGCGGGACGTGCAACAGTACATCCTGTCGCGGCTGGAGTGGGAGGAGTCGCTGAGGCAGCACATGTGCCGAGGTACCGCAGAGACGCTGAATCAGCTGCACATTAAGAGCAACGGCTGCTTCCTGTACCTGGAGCGGGTGCTGGACGGCGTGGCTGAGGGCTGCATCGTCCTGCGCGAGGTCCGAGACATCCCAGGCACCCTCAACGGCCTCTACCTCTGGCTCTGTCAGCGGCTACTGAGCAACAAACACTTCTCCAAGGTACGACGCCATTATTCAAAAAGGGTGATAAAAGTGAAATATCAAATTACTGGCCCATTGCACTGCTTCCAATCATATCAAAAATATTTGAGAAAGCCATGTTCAATCGTTTGTATAACTTCCTAGAAAATAACCATATTTTTGATGACTGCCAACATGGATTTCGCAGAGGCAGATCAGTGCTGACAGCTGCTACAGAATTCATAGAATCAGTTATAGATTGTTTAGATGCCAAACAAAAGGGCCTTGGTTTATTCATGGACCTCAAAAGCTTTTGATTCTATAAATCACAACCTGCTCCTACTGGCTTTGTAAGCAGGTTCTAAATCCAACCCCCAGTAGAATCCTATCTGGCTTTTGCTTGTTTAGGTACCAGTACTGGGTACAGTAAGAGAAGTTGTCACGATTGGAGGCAGTGTTGTAGCTGTCTTTCAGTAAACAATTTCCGTTTCCCATCAGGGGAGGCTGGGCTTGACAGCAGGGTGAGCAGGGGTGTACAGTACACTCTGGATTATCTGAAGTTGTCGGGACCAAAGCTGCCTTGGATACCAAGAATCTCAGATAATACAGAGGCTGCTTGTATTTTGAGGTTTGAGAGTTACAAGACCACAATGGGAAGTTTATTGCTGGTAAAATACTTGTTTTAGAGTATCGAGGCTGGTAAAACAGAATTTATAGTCAAAAAATTATTTGAATACAATAGCAATGTTTAAAAACAACAATGAATAACAAAATAAACTTTGTCAAGGAAAATCGTCAATTTGTCATATTAACGTTAGTTTTCGTACGCACGTTTGTTAATGGTGAGAGTTCACTACTGGAAAGCTCAGTATTGGAAAGTGATTCTAGGCAAATATGAATGTGGTGATTGAACTGGTACGATGTACTCGTTACTTGTCATTCTCATAAGGCCTAATGCGGCAAATAGTTTGCCCAATATTTGGGCAATCAAACTCAAGTTGAGACGATTGTTACAGGTCCGTCCACTGTTGAACATCGTGTTGGCGTCGGAGAGACCCCTCAGTGAGGAGCAGGTGTGTCGCTGTCTGTTAGTATCGCAACCCACGCTGAGCAGTGACGAGTTGCGCCGTCGCTGCCAGGTACGTAACTCGCTGACATTACTGAGCCAATCTCAAGTTCAGGGCTTAACCCTTTGATTTACCAATTTGTTTAGTTTTTCAAGTTTTAAATCAAATCAAATCAAATCAAATATTCTTTATTCCTGGACACATTTGTACAAAATTTATACAAATAGTGTATTGGATGCGTCAAGATAAACTAGCCTATAGTTCCTGTATTACAATTAGGCTAAGTTGAAATTATTTAAACATATTCAAGATTTAATATTATTCTAAAACAATTCAAAAGTTGATACCAAAAATTCATCTATTTCATAAAAACATTTTTCAAGTAAAAATTTTTTAATTACAAGTTTAAAATCATTTGATGGTAGCTCTCGAACTTTCATTGGTAACTTATTATATAGCTTATTTGCAGTATATTTAAAACTAGCTTGAGTGGTAGCATATTGACAGAATTCAGTCTTTAATTGATTCCTATTTCTAGTGGCATAGTCATGCACATCCTTATTGCATAAGAAAATTCTTTATTCATGATTTGCCTCCTGGATTGATTATCATAAAAAGGTTAGTCACCTAGTTATTTTAAGTAAAAAATTCTTTAATTTGAGAATGTTTATTTTGTCTGTATCTGGTCTAATATTGTGTTTATGTCCTTTTTGATTGTCCATATGTATTGACAATATGTTGAATTAATAATTAATTAGAATTAAAAAACGTAACCTCCTCCTCTATACAAGGGTAATAAGAAGCGAAACAGGTGTCCACTGCAATCCCTATTAAATGTACAAATGCCGTCAGCTTCCACCCAAGCCAGTCATTGATTATTTTAGGTGGGCCCTCCCACCAATTTCACCACACATTTGCAAGCCTAATAGGGATTGCGCATGGTCGGGAATCGAACCCATGCACCTCTGAACGACTTCAACACTATACTCGCCAGTATAGCGCGTTAGCCAACTCAGCCATAATGCCACCGTAAGCCAGGAGAAACTTAAGTAGGATATTGAATATTTCTACATTGAATTGATGACAGTTCACAAGGTATGTAACCTTATTTTCAGTTGATAAAATCAATACAGGTGGCCAAATACCATGAATAAAATAAAGTTTCAGGTACTTTGGTATTATACGGAGGCCACTATTTTTAGAGCGGGTTTTTTAACCAGACACCAAAAAGAACTACATAATTGGAGAGAACATACTTTAATTGACTAACTGACCAAATTTGACATAATTATGATGAGCGGTGTTTGTGTTATGCCTCCCAGAAGACAGCGATGTTGGCAAGGATTAGTGTCACCGCCGCTAGCGGCTACACCCGATCGCCACCCTTATACAGCGCGCTGCGGCGGTTTATGTTAGGTTAGGTTATCATAAATATGTTAGTAGGACTTTTCTCATTTCGTTAGTAATCAAACGATACTGGATGAGTCATACTTTTGTCCGCCAAATCCTGGAGGCAAGTGATGTACACACTCCGGTCAACAACCCGACATAGGCCTACTTGGAGGGGAATTGGTGGGCGAAGGTATGACTCATCTGGAATCGTTTGATTCGTAACGAATTGAGGAAAGTTCTACTAACGTATTTATGATAACCTAACCTAACATAACCGCCGCAGCGCGCTGTAAGAGGGTGGCCTCCGTATAATGCCAAAGCACCAAGTTTCACAACGTTTTGGGATCTGGAATCTGATCCCGTCTTCAGGTGAAAAAGAAACTAGAACATAAGAATACAAGAACACAATATAACACAAAAACACAAGTAGTGTTATATTGTGTTCTTGTTTTATTTTCAGCATATTGGTTTTGTGACTGCTTTTATAGTTCTTTTTTTAACTAATATTTTTGCCCAGATTACCCTGGCTGTGAGTTACTAATCTTGTTATGTTCTACATTCTTTTCCACCTGAAGAGGGGATCAGATTCCAGATCCCGAAACGTCGTGAAACTTGTTATTTACCAACTAGTTGTCGTTGTTGTTAACTTGTTTAGTGATGGCAAATGTTTGCGAAAATCAAAATCAAATTATAACGATCTTATAATCTTGCAAGAGAAATATGTTTTGCAAAAGCGTTCTCAAAACATCCAGGAGGATATTTCAAAGCGAATTTCAGGAATATTTCATTTTTTGTATCGCTCGGTAAAACTAACCTGCAATAGAAGAAGAAGAAGAAAAATTGCTTTATCGACATATTTATTTGTTTATTTATTTATTTTTCATTCAATGCTACAAAACAGCTTAAGCCAATTACATTGCAGCATTAAGATAAATGTTCATATGAATAGCCGAACACTTCACAAATTTCTTCTTCAGTCCACATGATGCACAACTAAAAGTTATAATAAATAACAATAATAATAACAACAAAGATATATTAAAAATTTTACTGAGACATGCAGGGAATAAACTTTTTTTATATTTATAAACATAAATTTAAAAAAAATTAATGATTTGAGTGGTCAATATACTATTGCAAGTTGTATAGTTCCTTTAATGTTTGTGATCTAAAAGATTGTAAACTTAAATTAAAGATGTCGGCAGTGTGTGAATTATATAAACGACACATGACATTAACTGGTGAATAGTAACCCACATTTGTTCTAGAAAAGCTAGGTGCAAAGAGAAACGTGCTGCGCATATTGTAAGTACAAAGACAGAAATAAAAACGCAGTGTAAAACAACGGTCATATGACCGTCTGTTTAGGTTGTCAATACACTTATAATATTGGAAAATGAAAAAGTAAAGAAAATACAAAAAGTAAAGAAAATAAAAGTAAAGTAAAGAAAAGTAAAGTAAAGAGTAAAAAAAAGTAAAAAGTAAAGAAAATACAAAACACACAAATGCATAGAATCATTTATTTCCGATGCACCACATTACTTTTACGTTCCTATAATTTATAAGCATTGAATTAAAAATTGAATTAATTTGTTAGCACCCACCTATACCCCCACTCTGTCTTTAAATATGGCCCTAACCCCCACCAATCCCTCCTACTCAGAAAATTTAAAAACTCTTAATATTCTAAAACTGTTTTCCCTTAGTAATCTTTCCTTATGTTCTTTGAGATAGGACACCTCGCTACAAAATGATAAACAGTCTCGTCCTCAGCCAAATCACATAGAGAACACGAAAAGTTTTTATCCTTGAGCCATTGCCTAAAGTTTAAATTGACAACTCGCCCCTAAATCTAACTATCCAGCTTATAAAACTAATTTTCATAGAATCATTTAAAAAACCCCTATTTCCTAAATCAAAGTCGAGCTGTAAATTTTGTTTGTGGAGATAGGATGTACGAGCTTTGCCAACGCATTCTGCATACCAATCCATCCGTACTAACCTGCAATATTGCAGTAGTGTTTGACCAGCTCTGTCGGGTGTAGGTGCTGCGGCGGGTGCTGTGCCTGGCGCGGGATGAGACCCTGCGACCGTTCCACCACTCCTTCGCCGAGTGGCTGTGCGACGTCAAGCACTGCACCCAGCGGTTCCTCTGCTCCCCCGCCAGTGGCCACGCCATGCTGGCCATGCAGCTCACTCTCAGGTGAGGACCTCCAGTCCCAACACACCACAACACTACATTGAGCCGTTCAGAAGCTAAACCAACTAACTCCATAAAATGTATTTTTTTCAGTATAAAAAGTTAAAGTTATAAGCTCGTAGGAAATTCAGTTATTGTTTTATAAAATGTAGATAAATATTGTTAGTTTTGTTACATTGCAGGGCCACTTTTTTATCACCATAGAAATATTTATAAAAAGTCCAACGACTCAAAAAAAGAAAAAAATACACTTTTTATGGAGTTAGTCACATTGCCAACTGAAAGGGATTAAGAAAGTACTCAGAGCCAATTGTGAAAAAGTTCTTTTATTATAAGCAAATAGGCATACAACTCGTTGAAATACAACAAAGGCCTATCAAAAACTTGTTACAAACTAATGGGCTAGTATTATAATATTCATTAAAATTCCAATGGCTCTCTATATTAAAAAATACACTTTGTATGGAGTTAGTCACAATGATAACTGAAACGAGCCAAGAAAATATTGGGGGAATGAGCATACAGGTTTTTCTCACGCAGGAGCATGAAAATTTAGTGTTTTCGTATCAATACCTTATACAGGGTGATTGAAAAGTCTGGGTACGGCTTAATATTTTGAAAAATAATAAACGTAGACCTACAAAACTTGGAATCAAGTTATAAGGCATATAAATCTATCTTAACACATATCCAGTGATCCGCTACCTCCTCAGGGAAAATCCACCGCCTCCGCCCGCCCGCCCGCCAGGAGTCAGGAGAAAATCTTCAATGTAAGCATAGGTTGATATGCACATCAAATTAAAGGTCTATTTTTGTAGAATACAACGCCAACGCCGCAAACCGCACTCAAAAAGGTTGACCCAGTACAAAATGGCAGCTGTTCAAAGATTCAAATAAATACCAATTTCTTTGAATACAAACAATTTTTATTATTTTAATTTTTATCATTTTTTATATCATTTTAAAGAGCTTTTTAAGCAAAGAAGAATGCCGCAAACCGCATTCAAAAAGGACCATCCGTTAAAAAATTATGGTTGTTTAAAGATTTAATAAAAATTGTGTTTTTATTAAATCTTTAAACAATCCATTTTGTACTGGGTCAACCTTTTTGAGTGCGGTTTGCGGCGTTGTATTCTACAAAAATAGACCTTTAATTTGATGTGCATATCAACCTATGCTTACATTTAAGATTTTCTCCTGACTCCTGGCGGGCCGTCCCCCTGAGGAGGTAGCGGATTACTGGATATGTGTTAAGATAGATTTATATGCCTTATAACTTGATTCCAAGTTTTGTAGGTCTACGTTTATTATTTTTCAAAATATTAAGCCGTACCCAGACTTCTCAATCACCCTGTATAACTCAACTAGAAGAAGCCATATACCGACTTTTACCAAGATAAGTCATGATGTAATAAGGATATAGAATTTATTCTTGGTGTTAATCAAACTGGCCACTGAAACATCTGGGGAAACGTTCAGTTTCCAAAGTAGTTAGTGCATTCTAGTAGCAAACCATTGAACCAAGGAGTTAGTCATCTTGTACACTGAAAGATATTGAAATTGCAACCTGACCATGTGGTTACCTCAATTTCGAAAAAAATGGAGTTAGTCATTTTGACTTCTGAACGCCTCTCCTACCGTTCCACCACTCCTTCGCCGAGTGGCTGTGCGACGTCAAGCATTGCACACAGAGGTTCCTCTGCTCCCCCGCCAGTGGCCACGCCATGCTGGCCATGCAGCTCACTCTCAGGTGTGGACCTCCATCAAGAAAAACCAGTCCCTAAACATATTACAGACCACAACACTAAATTTGAAGAGTGCTTCACTATAAAAATAGTTAAAGCCCTCGCTCAAAGTTGCAACCCCTCACAACTCAGACAATGGGAGTTAGCTCACCAGTGGATTACTAAATCTAGAGAGCCATCTAACTTAAGATAACGAACCCATCCACACAACCCCACCCTTTCCTGCCAGAGAACTAAAGATAAACTAACTGTATGTAGTGAACATATTAGTATGAATATATAAGTATGAACAGTTTTAGTGTTATGACAGTTTTAGTTGGCAAACCTGCTGCAGTTTGAATCACAAACAGTTTCCCCTCACTTCTCAACTGATGGAGAAAGGGGCATGTTGTTCCGAAAATTTTCAGGTTCGATGAGTCTTTCTTTGTGTATATTTGTGCTGTTGAAGTCTCCACATCATCTAGATGGGTAAGTTCTGTGGCAAATTATTACTCTTCTTTTCGCGTTGCGGTAGATGAAAATCGTCTTCGGGTCGCGGTAGACAAAAATCATAGTCGCATCGCGGTATCCGAAAATCGTTGTCTTGTCGTCCAAAATTTCTGTACTCCAAAATTTTGGGGGGGATATATCCCCTTTTCCTCCCCTTGGGTTCGCCCCTGCCGTGATGTGATGGTTCGGTTCTTTTACAGAGGGCCCAGCCTGACGGCGGAGGAGGTGGAGAGTCTGGCGCTACACCTGAGCTGCCTGCCGCCCCACGCCACGCTCTCTCCGCTGCTGCCCGTGTGGCTGCTGGACTGCGGCGTGCGGTTGGACCGGATGAATGTTCGGTGCTCCGACCCCCGCGCGGCCAAACTCATTGATGAGGCTAACTTTTGCTCTCACACACCCCAGGTGGGTTAGTTATGGTGTTTTGTAATTTGTATTTGTAAAATTTTGTGGAAGCCTTTCTTTGTCGGTAAGCTTGTATTTGTCTGTTTCGTTTTAAAATGCTGCTGCATGCGAACCGAATGAAGTCCAGTAAAGACCCTGAAACACAGCGTAATGTGGACGAGAAGGGTACTGAGTTTGTGAAGTGGCGAGTTTTAAGAATAAATGGTTAAAACAAGTAAATGGTTAGAATTATAAAATTTTGAGCATTTGGTGCAGTCCAACCCAAACGCCTGATTACGACTGAGTCATAATCAGGTGAATCGTAATCAGGCGTTCGGCTCGCTTGCAGGTATCCACTTCTCAAGGACTCCCTTAGAAAACGGGAAACTTTTTTTTATAGTTTCCCAAAACGTCGGGTGTACTTTTTGGCGTTTTATGTTTCGGAAAGTGTGTTTGTGTTATGTTTAGTGTTTTTTTAAAGTGTTTTGACAAGAGGATTTTTTTTTAAATCAGCGCTAAACGGACGGACGGACTTCTTGCCATAAACCTGGAGGTGGGTGGAAGCCCAATAGTTAGTAAACATAACAAAAAACCCACAATAAAACATGTCAATTAAAGAAAGAGACTGTGTGAAAATTCTAATTAACTCGCGCAGGAGAGCGAGGGAAGCTGCTCATCGCCCCAGGCGGAGCCGGTGTGCCGGAGCCCGGCGGAGAGAGACCTGCACTCGCTGGCGGCCGACAACAACCACCAGCTGCTGGAGACGCTGCTGGGCGAGGCGGGCGACGCGGAGGCACGGGCCGACCTCGAGCGCACCGACAAACACGAGCAAACGCCCCTCAACCTGGCCGCAAGGCTGGGCCACCACCAGGTCGTCAAGGTAAGCCAAGCCAGTTGAATCAAAGGAATATGTTGGGGTTCGTGCGCCGAAGACATGATGTAGTTGAGACGTGGTCCATGCAGTGTCACAGGAGCGCTTTTGGCTTCTCGCCATTATCAACTGTTACTAGTCTCGGATCCCACATCTCGCATGTATAAAGGTTTTGGCCAGGTACTAGAATGTTCGGGTTGATTCAGGAGAGCCGGGCATTCTTGGAATTCCTGAGTGGTGGAATTTGGGGTGGGTCACTCGCCTATTATTTACTAGTAAAACTAACTTACTAAAATGCTACAAATAGTCCTTTGTTGTAATTAAATGGCCAAGCTTTTTGAAACTTTAACATTTCTAACTTATCTTGAAATTTAGGTTAAGGTTACTGCTCTGACTTATTTTTATTCAGGGTGTATCCTAAATACACCGAAAAACTTTGGGATATTGTTCCTGAGGTCAAAACAAATAAAAAATGTCCTGTAAGTATATATCCTATCTCGCTCCGTTTTTCGTCTGTCGGTCTGAACTTGTTTTTTACATGATCAATCATAACTTGTTAACTACTAGAGGTACCAACTTCAATCTTGGTACACATATGCTGGCTAATAGGACCTATCTTTGTGCTGAGTATCAAGTTTCTACTTTGTACCATTTCAAAATGGCGGCCATTTTAATTTTTCAAAGCTTAATAAACCAGAAACTATAAACTTTTGTAAAAAATAATAAGACAAAAAAGGTGCGAAATTTAATTTCCTTTAAGAAAATGTACAATTTTAATAGGGTCATAACACTAATAACGGAGAAAATTCACTTTTTATAAAGTTACAACTTGCTAAATTATTAAATTTACCCAAATTTACGGTTAAAACTTCAGAAAAATTTATTTTTATCCGTTATTTGTGTTATAACCCTATTAAAATTGTACATTTCCTGAAAGGAAATTAAATTTTGCACCTTTTTTGCCTCTTGTTATTTTTTATGCAATTTTATAGTTCCTGAGTTATTAAGCTTTGAAAAATTAAAAAGGCCGCCATTTTGAAATGGTAAAACGTAGAAACTTGATACTCAACAAAAAGATAGGTCCTATTAGCCAACATATGTGCACCAAGTTTGAAGTTGGTACCTCTAGTGGTTAAAAAGTTATGATTGATCATGTAAAAAACACGTTCAGACCGACAGACGGAAAACGCAGCGAGATACGATATATACTTATAGGACATTTTTTATTTGTTTTGACCTTAGGAACAATATCCCAAAGTTTTTCGGTGTATTTTGGATACACCATGTATTATTAATTTATGTGAATCAAGTTCTTGGTTTTCAGGAATAATTGCATGAATACAAATTTAAGGTTTTCTTCAAATATGGAGTAATTAGTGAATCAAGTTTTATGTTCAATTCTTTTGTCTAATCACTTAAGCCTAGTCACTAATCATTTAATTAGTTGATTTTTGATTAGGAAAAACTAAGGGATACAGAGGCCTAAAAGTGAACAAATTTAGGCTACAGAGAAAAAGGAATTTTTAAGTAGCCTAATCCTGAAATTGCTGTAGGCCTCAAAAGCTTACTCAATTAAACATTACCTATGCGAAGGGGAATCAATAAATTACTAAATTCTTAAAAATTAATTAGTTGTTCATTTGCATTTAATATAATTGACACAACAATCAACAACACAAGCCTGTCAAGGCAAACCTAATGCATATTGTAGCTCCTTCTTCAATATTGTTGCACAAAAACAATAACCTTAGGCTTTTGAGAAAAAGCTGCTAACTACACCGTAAATATTTGAATCTGTTATTATTTTATCCTAATCTCTTGTTATCCGATCCGTAACCGATCCGAACATAAGCTCTCTGATTCGATCCAAAAATTTGCTTAGCCGCACACCGCTACTTTCTATCTACTAGGGGTGTGCGAGTACTCGATTATCAAGCTTTTTTCGAGCCGAGTTTACACTACTCGACTCGACTCGAAGTTTTGAAAAATACTCGGAAGTTCGAGTAGAGTAGTTTCTCCCGCCGTTTTCCCGGAATTGGTTCGCGCGATCTCATTTTACGGTCGTTTTTCACACAGTTGACACCACTCATGACCAGCCACCATAAAACTTTTGTTATTTTTCTTGAATTAAAGTGGTTTTTGAGCTACTAATATCAAAGTGGTTTTTGAGCTACTAATATCAATAAATTTTGTCTTGTCTTTTTCCTTTCTATAATTCGATATATTTTCTTACTTATGCTCAATGAAACTGGTTTAACTTTAATTTTTAAACCTATAACAATATGTTACAAAAACCCCCTTTTTAAGCAACAAGCGCAGATGTAGCTTGGCTTTTACCTCCTAAGGCTGAAAGTTTAAAAAAATATTGAGTAATGATATAAAGTTATGTTAAAGATGGCCTGAATTCTCGTTTATTTTCATTTGAAAACAGGTTTGCTGTTAATGCTTAGGAAAACAACCCAGTTTAGTGAATAAAAAATATTGCATTCTATGTGATCAATAATAAGCATGATAACTATTAACTTATACTATTCAAAATACTTGGCTCGAAAAAAACTCGAAACTCGCAGGTATTTTTTAAAACTCAACTCGACTCGACTCGACTTCAAAAATCAATACTCGCACACCCCTACTATGTACTATATAAAAAGTGAGCTTCAATCAATACAAGCTTTATTTAACTACTATTTTGTTTTCCATAATAGTCCATAGTCCATAATCATGGAAACAAAAACTCTGGCGGTAAACAACCTCTTCATTGCCTCGTGGTAATCAAATCTCGTCTTCATTCTGCATCGAACATCTTCGTTCTCGCCTTCATTCCACGGCTGACATCGAACATCTTCGTTCTCAGCCAACAAATATCATTGTCTTTCCACAACCACCAAAAATTTTTGTTCGGTAGCTGATTATCGTTGTACTGCAGCTGACTAACACCGTCTCTGTTTTGTGGCTGTCAAATAAGTTTCTCTTTCTATGGCCAACAATTTTCGTACTGCGACCATCAAGGATCAAAATAATCCTTGTTCTTGACATTGTTCGGCTGCCAACAAATCTTGACATATTTTGGCGGCTGACGAATCATTGTCATCGCGTCATGTCGATCTTGCGGTTTCAATATCTGATTGCCTAAACTCGTTTATCAAACCTTAAGAGTCCTCCCTACCCATGGCAGTTTACTTTTTTCTGCGACACTTTACCCATGGCAGTTTTCTTTTTTCTGCGACACTTGCGGCCACTTTTGGAACTTCGGCTCCATAAGAGCCCATGCTAAATCAGTGCACATTTTGCGATGTAAGGTTTTGCGCGGACCCATTTAGCGCCCATATTTTTCAACATATCCATACTATGCAATATTATTTAAATAAATTATACTCTAAACTACTAGAATTGCTTTTTTATTTTTTTGAAAAAGGTCATGAAACACAATATTATTAAATTTAATTGGCTACTCATCATTAAAATTAAACATTCATATTTTATTTAATTATTATTTATATTTAATTAATTTATATTTAATTAATATAAAAACACGTTATATTAATGTCCAAAGTTGACTATTTTAAATTGACCACAGAAAAAAAAGATTTAAGTTATCAAAATTCCAAAAAGCAATTCTAGTAGTTTGGACATTTCCCGTTACAACTATATTGAATTTAAAATTTTCCCCTACCTCATGGGGTGTCTAGTATATGGGTCCGCGTGAGAGCTATTTTTTTAACGTTTTTGGCTGGGTAGGGAGGACTCTTAACACGAAAACTTTTCCTAAGATTTGGGAGGTTGGAGGTTAGAGTTTGGGTGTGTGACAGGTGCTGGTGGACGCAGGGGCGGACGTGGACCATCCGGACACCGACGGCTGGACTCCTCTCCGAGCCGCCGCGTGGGGCGGCCACACCCAGGTAATCCACCAGTGTTCCAGTATATCTCATTTTATGTCTTATCTTAGCCATCGATCTTTTATCGATATTCAGTCAATTGAAGGGGGTCCCCCGTAAAACGTTCTAAGCAACAAAATTTTGAAATTAGAAATATTCAGTGAAAAAGGTTCTCCAGAGCATGAGTTACACCGTGGTATATTTTGTTTTTAAGATATTTGAGTTGGCAGCCCTGATTTCGTCTGTCAAAGTTGGTGTGCTTCGAGGGACTGCGCAGACTTTTTGGGGAATAACGTTCTATTCGCCAAAAGATGGACTGCCCGCTGGTCGTTGCGTTGTCGCCTAGCGAGCAAAATCATGTAAAAAAAATAAAAAACGTGAAGTAAATATTGGCATGTGGAAGGATAAGACCAGGAAGTAATATAGAAAAGCTGGATTACCCTTTATTCCAAAAACTAAGAATCCAAGGCCTGGAAAATTGCCCCCATAAGAAGTGAGTAAAATAATGTTTTAAGCACCACATTTGGATAGCTTTAAACAAAATGACATGTAACGTATGTAGTAGTTTTTTTGTACTTTTTTATCAAGAGAATTGTTTTATATTCAGTTTTATTTTCGTTTATGTTGTTATTCCTACACTCCCTGATGTTTTCTTCCAAAGCAGAAGAGCACTCCATCAGAGTACGTTTCAAACGCCAGTCATTTAGAACGTTACGACCCTCAAAAAAACACTTAAAATGTTTTAAAATGCTTAATGTCTAGGAAAAATTTAATATAAGGCTACATTACTATGTTATGAATAGGGTATTAAAAAATTATGCATGATTATAAGATCCAATCTTGAAAACGCCGTAAATTTTAGAATCCAACTTTCACGCTTGATTACTCAAAACTAGGTTTTTGTCGCTTAGAACGTTTTACGGTTTTCTGCAACTTCTGCAGAAAGGTTACACCATTTGCTAATATAGAATATTTATTTTATTTTTTTAATATTATAATACTTTGCTCTTACAACCTCAGACCAAAAAAGTGCTTGAATTATGAGTCTGAATTATTATAATGTAGTGTCATGATGTAGTGATCATCCACCGGTGCCACATCTTGTGTGTACGGTAGTTTACTTGGCCAAATCTTGTTTTTTAATTGTGTAAATGTCGTTTGTTCGTGCGTATTTCGTGTTTTGTGTGAAAAGTTTTACCACTTGACCAACCCATCCACTGATGAGATGCATTTTTAACAATAACATTTTTCACCTGAAGATGTGCTCTTAGAAGCATGAAACAGCTGTAGTGTTAAATACTGCAGCAGATCAGTTGACGCAACAGGTAATTGGATATAAATAAAAGACGTCTTACAACACTTAAAATATATTTATACTTATTCTGTATTCATATACAAGACGGTAAATATACATAAAAAATGGAAAATGGCGATCGATTTCGGTTGGTCACACGAACCATCATCAGGCCCTTTGAGAGACTGGCAGGATCAAGATGGCGGCCCTCTATATTTTGGTCGCCGGAAGTTGTACCAAAAACAGATTCCTGTGAATTCCGCTTGAGTCGAAGTTTACTTGCTTGTTCATTAATTTGTCTCTTTCCTTACATTTTTCTTTTTAAAGAAAAAAAATTTTTCCTTTTGTTTTGTAAGGAAAGGGACAAATTAATGAAAAAAATAAACTTCGACTCAAGTGGATCTTACAGAAACCTGTAACAGGTAGTTTTCTGTAGTTTTCAGTACAACTTCCGGTAACCAGTAGGATATAAGGAGGGCCGCCATCTTGATCCTGCCAGTCTCTAATTGGGTGATGATGGTTGGTGTGACCAACCAAAATTGATCGCCATTTTTCATCTTTTATGTATATTTACCGTCTTGTATATGAGTACAGTGTAAGTGTAAATATATTTTAAGTGTTGTAAGACGTCTTTTATTTATATCCAGTACATAAAACAACATGTATCAACAACATGTATATAGAATATTTATTTTATATACAATATATATTTTTTTTCTTTCTAATCAAGAAGTTATTAACAGGTAATTTAAACCTTTTCATTATTGCAGTATTTTTATCCAGAGACTAACATCGTGTCATTGCATTTATCATTGCCAGGTGGTGGAAATGTTGCTGGAGGCCGGAGCTAATGTAGACTACTGCGACGCAGATCAGAGAACCGCCCTGAGAGCCGCCGCGTGGGGCGGCCATGACGAAATCGTCACTCTCCTACTCAAAGCTGGAGCTGATGTGAGTTTTGAAAAATTTATTTATTTGCAAGTAAATGGTATCAGCAAACTGACACTTACTTTCTCCCTTAAAGCAATAAAATAAAACAAATTTACAAACATCCCACAAATACATACCAAATTAAAATCAAAGTCGGTTAGCAATTAATGGAGATATCGGTTTTTTATATTTGCTATAAGAATAACATTAGACAACATACTGCGTTTACCGCCAAACTTCGGGTCTGCGGGTTCCCGAATTTTATGGGTTGGGTCGGGTCAGGAGCTGGTCTGAGACTTCGGATCGGGGCAAACAATATTTCGGGCCAAGATCGGGTCGGGCCGCGCCTGATAAGTTACTCCCGCCGTTAACCCGGCAATCGAATCTACATGCGATTTACGTGTGCGATCAAATTTTACAGCCAATCGTGAGTTACGCTAAGCTACATCTGCCGTTTATCCGCAATCAACAGATTCTTTATCGCGGCCGCTCGCTAGTTTGACAAATAAGCAGCATTGTCTGTTCAATTGTGGTTGGCAAATATGCGCGACTTTTTTATGGCCGATCACTAGTTTCAAAAAGTTGCATTTAGTTTATTTACGATCGGTAAATACACGCAATCGTTTTTCACAGCCGACCGCGACTTTTGCAAGGCTACATTTGCCAATTATGGGCGATCAGCATATACGCGCGATCATATTTCGCGGCAGATCGCAAGTTTTCAAAAGCTACATCTGCCGTTTATCCGCGACCGACAGATATGTGCTATTGTTTTTCGCCGTCGTCCACGAATTCTTCATAACAATAACCTCAACAATATTTCATTAACTCATAGAAGAATGGATTTCGACAGTTATCTAGAAGTGCCATCTCTCAGTATTTGGAAATTGAAAACTTACACCTATTATTTAGCTCTGCACTTTACAAATTCAAATTTGTATTCATATTTTATATTGCTTATTGGCGCTATGGTCGTTGTGATAAAGTGTGGCATTGTAATTTAAATAATCATTGTTTTGGATGAATTTGTCCACTATTAGTTTTTTATATTAATTTCTTGCAGTAGGTTAGTAGGTTAAAATTGAATTATAACTTACTATTTTAACTTACTAAAAATGATTAGGCCTCGGTAGATAATTATAATGTTCGTCAATTAAATTTTTATTTAATTTCTTGATTTAGCTATGGTTGTAGTTAATTCATGCAAAAGTAATTATTTAAATATTTTTGGCTTGGCCTGACCTGATCCGAACTTAAAAAGTCTGGCCCGCAGACCCCTGGTATTTAATGATTTTAGCTGCTACTAGCTGTATTAAAATAGCATATTTTATTCTGTTTTCTTTAACAATATACTTTTACAAATTTTTCCAAAACCATCAAAACTTATGTTAATCTTAACTGCAATCAATAATGACAATTTTGCCAATATTGCTCACCAAAGGGGAAACTTTACCACACACACAAAGAAATGTTTTCTAAAAAAAATATTGTACAAAGGACACGTGAAAACTTAATAATTGTTCGCAAAAGGTTATAATACATAGTTCACTAAGGGGATACCCTTATTTAAATATCAAATTATACTAATCCATCGCAAAAAAAGTAGTAACAAAATTTATCATGTTATAGGAAAATTAATAAAATAAGTATACTGGAAGGAAAGAAATAACTCAGAATTTCTCGATAGGAACTTCAGGAAAGAGTTTTAACAATAACTTTTCCTGCTTAAAAATATGGTTCTTAAAAAGAAATTTTTCTTAATTTCTCATGTAATCAAAAACCGAATGATTCGAAAATCAATTAAAGAGAACCAACTAAATAATAGAGAATTAAAATCATGAAATTAATAAATATATTTCACGAAGGAGAAAATAACAAAACATCAACAAAATCACTTTCATTAATAGATAACCACTTTATTAAATAAAGTGGGTTTTCCAGTCTTGTTAACTTATCACATACGGTTATTATGTAAATACGTTAGCCTCTAGTATTGTAATAAATAACAACTTGGTAAAATGACACTTTTTTTGGTTGACAACCATGTTTTTGACTGAACGAAATGTCCATGCAGAGTTTCAAGATTCTAGTTTGCTTACTTCGGGTGATCCGTAAAACGTGAGTAGCCTAAGTGGTACCTAAAAAATATATGGTGGATAGCCATAGTAGGCTTGTACAGTTTATTATTTTAGCAGATGAAATCCCTTTCTTTATTGTTTCTTGAAAATGTTTGATACTTTCATCCATATTTTTTAACCTTAGCTCATAAAACTGAAAAGACTGCCATTTTGAATTTTATAATTTACCTTATTTAAACCTTGTGAGAGGTAATATTTTTAAATCCTTCCTCAGTAGGCAGCTATGGCTATAAAACATATTTGTGCCAAGTTTCATGGCTTAAAGACCTATACTTTTTTACAAAATAATCTTTGTAAACAAAAAGTAGCGCCGCCATTTTTAATTTTATAATAAACACTACTTTAGCCTTTCGAGAGAACATATCTTAAAATCCTTTCTTAGTACGCATCTAGAGCCTTTAGAGAATATTTGTGCCAAGTTTCATGGCCCAGACTTTTATAGTTTTTGAGAAACCGTGAAACCGTGATCAGTCAGTCAACTGTTTTGGCTTTCATTTATATAGATTTCATGGCCCACATCCTTAGAGTTTGTGAGAAACCGTGATCAGTCGGATCAGTCAACAGTTTTTGGCTTTTATATATATAGATAAAATAAACGGTATCAGGAAACTGACACAAACTTCCTCCCTACAGCCAGTTAAAACTAAGAATCCTATAATTAAATAAATAAAAAAATACAAATTTACAATTAAATACAAATAAGTTTATTAGAATCAATGTCGGTTTATAAATAAGGGAGATGTCGGTATTAAAAAATCTCCCTCAAGGATAACATGGACAACGTTTACCACAGTTCTGTTTTAGCTATGTATTTTGTCCACGTTATCCTGGCTGTGTGTAACTAATCGTGTTCTAGGTTTTTTCCCATAAAGACGGGATCAGATTCTAGATCCTAAAACGTCGTGACATTTTTTTTTACTAATCAGTGATGGCAAATGTCCGCAAAAATCAATATCAAAATATACAAAATATAAAATCAACATCACCAACAATGAATTTCAAACAAAGAGTTTACCACCATACGTAAATATCAATTTCTCCGAAACCACTTAAGGAAGACTAATAATTCAAGCATATTACTCAAACCAAATTTAATGGTTGCAAGTAAATTTTTTTGGGGTTAAAGCTTTTGAGAAATGTGAAAAAATTAATTTTTAACACTAAAATCTCCCATAACTTCTGAACCTGTATTTTTACAGACATGTGGGTGGTGTCATTTTGTTTGGCATCTTAAGTACAACTGTGAAATTTTTATGAATTTCACAATTGTTAAAGCTGTTTGTGAGAAGTTAGCATTTTTTTCCTTATGGGCTAAATATCCTTAAAAATCAGTAATATAAAAAAACTGGAGATATTGCAGCTTTATACCTACATGCCAAATTTCATGAAAATCAGACCACTGGTATTGTCTCTAGCTTTGTTTATATATATTGACACATCCATCCACACACATACACACACACTTACACACAGACAGAGATACGCCACTCAGAAAACAATTTTTTTTGTGATTCAGGGAACACTAAAACAAATACTGCCACTAACAACTCAAATTCTGCAATTTAGATGAAAACAATTATTTCCCCATATTATACTTTGTATAGGTGGGAGAAAAAGGTTTCAGTTTATATTTGGCAGCTTTTAAAAAATATTTGCACTCGCAGATAAAATTTATTTTTACTGCACTTATTGAAACTGTTATTAATTGTTATTACAACCTTCTTATGGTTTATTAAAATAATTTGTATTAAAATGCTCTTATGGTTTGTTAAAATTATTTTATTATTTTGTCATCTATTATTTTTATTATTTTATTAATTTGTTTTACTTTACATCATCCAGGCAAGTTTTACCCATTTCTGGTTTGGTTTGACAAAATTAGTAAATATATTTATATTTATTATTTTAAATCATTTTTTAATAAATATTTGTAATGTTATACACTTTTTATTGTTCATCCAGCAACGGCAGTGATTAAATCACAAGTGAATGCTTACAGAAGTACATTGAGTCAGGAGGAAAGAAAATGCAAGTTTTAGAAAGCCAGACTCTATTCAGGAACGGAATGTGGGAAAAGATAAGGGTGACTGGAGTACATAGTTCAGAATTCCAGACAAAGACTATTCACTTCATTCCTGTTTTCACAATCCCAACCACAATCTAAGTTAGTACAGGAATGTAGTTTGTTCTCATAAATGGGTTTGCTTTGCAGTCAGAGAATAGTAATTATTGAGTTTGTCTGATACCAGTGAGCTGACTCAATTCAAAAGAAAACTATGTTAAGAGTTATCTAAAGTTTTGAAGCGGCCTGTTGTCAGGGTACTATGGCAGTGCTCCAATATCAAGATTATTTTCTGTAGTGTTGGTGAAATTCTGACTAAAAATTAACAATAATTGTCATCGACAAAATGGAAAAGACAAGTAATTATAAAAAAAGGTTCAAGTCAGTTGTAGTTGCACTGCAAAAAAGTGTGGAGTGTCCAGTGTGTTTAGAAACAGTGCAACACCCTTTCAAAGCCTGTGTACGAGGGCACTGTGTTTGCTTAGGCTGCATGAAAACAATTGAAAAATGTCTGATTTGTCAAGAACCATTTACCTTGGAAAATCTGGTTTGCCTCACGAGTGTGCTGGAGGCTTTGCCCCGTCTGTGCTGTTACTCCGACGCAGGTTGTGAGGATGTTGTGGAGGCAGGTAATGATCATGAAATGTTTTGTGGCTACAGGTCGATTGTTTGTCAGCATCCAGCATGTTCTGATAAGATGCCATTAGTTGAATACCTCGACCATAGAAAAATTCACGAGTCAACATGGCTTTTAGCTAAAAGAGAAACATCAGTAGCATATAATATGATCCCTGTTGACAAGGAAAGATCTGCTTATTTGCCAGTTGATCTATTCAACAACTTGTTTTGGATTTACATGGTAAATGATGTAAAAAATAAAAACTTTAAGATTATCTTCCAAGCTACTCCTATTGGGAAACTAGAACATGATTACTACGTTCGTATAACATTTGAAAAAGAAGAGTTTGTTTACACTTTCACTTTGAAAGCTCAGGTGCTCAGTTCTTGTGAAACCAAGTTTGAAGGGAAAGAGGACGAGCAACTTGAAGAGTACTGCATGAGGGTTCCTCAAAAGGAATTACACAACTTCATTGATAAAGAGGGTATCATTCGTTTTAGATTGAAATTCTTTGAAAAATAAACCCAAATATTTAGTTATAATCAGTTTGAATCCAACTGAACATTCTGCAATAGATAGTCTTAAATTTTTCTTCTTGGTTGCTGTCCAGCTGTAGTGGCCAACATGAAATCTAACTAGCTCTCAGGCTGGTTGCATCATAAATGTAGTGTTTTCTGGTGGTATACAAATTGGTAAATGTTATACTTTAAAAATATGTGAAGTATGATAATCTAGTTGAAGATCTCGAAAAAGGCTTCTTAAAAAATGAAGTTAGAAATGATTATATCGGATGAAAGCAATTTGTTGCTGATGATGTGTTTGTGTCAGGAGAGGGGCACATGTGCTGATATGTCAAATATAACCCAGTCTAAAAACAAGATGTTTAGACCCATTAACCTTGAATTATAATGGGTTTGTGACTACATTGTAATAATAGTTATTCTTTTGTTTTTATAACACATGTGGTTGGGTTAAATATTAAATGTAATGTGTGTATTTTGCTAAATAAAGGTCTACTGTGTTCCAATTCTTCTGATTTCGCTGCCACATACCCTTAAATGGCATGTGCTATCATTTTTGTGTTAATCAATAAATCAGTTCTTCTATTTTATAAACTTAAAACTTCTTTTGTGCCATATGACCCAAAAATTCAACCCACCCGTATTTTATTCGAGCACATTTATAAATGTACCAAAATTTTAATTTTTACTTGAATTATTAAGGCCGATTATTAATCAACACTGTAACACGTTAGCTGCCATGGCTATTTTTGGTATGTTTGGTGCTACTGCCAAACACATACCTACTGACTTACTTATTCAGTTATATAATGTTTTTTATGTTTATTTAGGTTAGTTATGATATTATCTGTCGAAATAAACACGAAAAAATTGTGGAAAATGTGTCACTCAAATTGGGTTGACAGGAATCTTTCAAGCAAAAGAAAGTAGCTTCTAGTAAAAAAGCCAAAACAAAATTAGGTAGTTATAAACAGTTTTTTTTATTTATAGGTAAAATTGATAGCTTCGAGGGGTATTTAGAGGTTCTATCTTATATCTAGCGTTTGTAAATTCAATGCGCTAAACAAAATAATTTGCCTCGTCACTGAAAAAAGTAGACATGGCGTTCGGTGAACACTCATCATATAGTCGACACACAACGCACAATGCCCGACGCATCAAACCTATTTCACCGTCTTAAGGGGATCCGCCACCAATACGAGAGATTTTTTGATTTTTTTGGATAAATAAAAGTTTGACTACCAAAACTGGTTCAAATTAACCTAAAAAGAATAAATATATATATAACAACTCCATTTTTTCTTTTGATTACGTTTTATTTAATTTTTTTTTAGTTTTTTTACGTTTTTTTTATTTTAAAAACTTTTGAATAACTTTTTTATTTTTGGATGAATTTTAATAATCTTTTTTTTAATTTGTATATTGTAATCATAGGAATATTCCCCGGTATTTTAACTAGTGTAACACAAATAGGAAATTATTTATACACGTTTACGTAAAAAACAATATTTTTCATTTTATTATTTTCAAATAAACATTTTTTTACCTATGAAAAAATTACTGTACAAAGCTCTCTATACCAACAAATCATCTATACAGTATGAAGATACACTGGTAAAAATTTCAGTCAATTGTCTCTTGTAGTAAAAAAGTTATTCAACAATTTGTGCTAAAAAACAGGGGAAAACACAATTTTCGGGAATCGGCTTACAAAGTTGAGCTGACACAGATGCACTAAGTAAACTTACCTACCTTCGAAATACCAATTTTCGAATAATAATTTTTTAAATATGAAAAACTGCTCAAATTCGCCCAAAATTTTGTATACAAGTTCAGAAATACATGTTCTATCCAAAAAAAATAAAAACCAAAATTTGACAAAAAAATAAATAAATACCGAATTATCGGTGGCGGATCCCCTTAATGTGGAAGATGAATTTTGCGTTGTACCTAAGTTAATCTAGTAATGCGATTTTCATATTCGATTGTTGAATCTCAAAAACAATTCTTGTTTTAGGCGGTTTCGAGATTTGAGATTCAGGTTTTACCCATCTCTCTTCACAAACAATTTGAGAGTTAATGAGGCCTACATATGCCCTCATAATATAATAAAGTTGATAAATGATACAAAAATCATAACTGCTTACCCCCTCCTGCCATCACAACCACTATTATCGCCCATTTTCAAAGTAATTCTCATTAAGGCCATTTTCCACTACATACTGCTCCGGCACAGCTAATTTTAGCACTACACCACTGCACATTTAGCCCACAAAAAATTTAACTATAGACAATTGAGAGGCAGCAAAATGGAAAGTAACAAAAATAATTTAGCCAATGTGGCAAACGCCAGAAAATTCTAATAAAATCTAATAAGTATAAATTTTTTAATTTTTGCTGTTGTTAATATTCATTGATAAATTTGTATTAAATATTTTTACACATAGGGCCTCTCTATGAATAACCAATCAGCTTTCACTTTGATTTTTCACCTTGTAGAGGTCAAATAAATTAGAAAATTTAAAAAGCTCACTGTAACACTGTAAATCAAATCCACTAGATATTTTTCAAACATTTCAGTTCCACTTTGTCATCATTGTACAGCCCAAACCATGGGCTGCCTATTTTTAATGTAACCTCAAAACTTGTTTCCTTGCAGTCAAACTGGTTCAAACTGTCAGCAGTTAAAAAACCGCTCTATTTTAAATTATTTAAAATGAGACTCTGCTTGTTCTAAAACATATGCAATTGACCACAAGGTCTGTATGCGCTGATGATACTGCTGATGAAATAGGTGCTAAACAGGAATGTTTTTTTCAGAACATCAAATTGCTCTAGAAACTATTTTGTTTACATATTTTGCTTGAGGAAAAATATTTTTGCATTTTTGAGGATCAGATTGCTCTAGAAAAAATTAGTGGTCTGCAGGTCCCCGAATTTTTCGGGTCGGGTTGAGTCAAGAGCTTGTCCGAAACATCGGATCGGGGCAAACAATATTTCGGGCAAGATCGGGTCGGGCCGCGCTGTTTACTCCCGCCGTTTACCCAGTGATCAAATTTTGCAGCCGATCGCGAGTTACGCTAAGCTACATCTGCCGTTTATCCGCAACCGACAGATTCTTTATGCAGCCGCTCGCTAGTTTCACAAATGAGCAGCATTATCAGTTTATTTGTGGTCGGCAAATATGCACGACTGTTTTTTACGGCCAATCGCTAGTTTCGCAAAGTTGCATTTTGTTTATTTACGATCGGCAAATACACGTGATCGTATTTCGCGGCAGATCGTGAGTTTTGAAAAGCTACATCTGCCATTTACCCGCGACCGATAGATATCATCACAATTTTCGGCTCTATAGTTACCTCACCTGCTGTATATATTTTGATTAGGATTTTTGCGGACATTTGCCATCACTGATTAGTAAAAAACAAAAACATTTGTCATCACTGATTTGTTTTTTACTAATCAGTGATGGCAAATGTCCAAAAAAATCCTAATAAAAATATAAAATCACCATCACCAACAATGAATTTCAAACAAAGGACCTGCTGTATATTCAACAGGCTAGATTAAAACTGACCAGATTAAAACCATCGATATAAAACTACTGGATCACGCGCTGCGCGCCAGAGCCCGTGCTGCCAGCCAGAGGTTGCGTCTCTGAATTTGAAGGCGCCAGTGAGGATGAGGCATTGTCCACCCGTAACTCTTAACGTTTACGCTATGTTTTATTGTGGTATAAAACTTCAGAAATTAATTTTCTTATGCATATTGTGACACATTTATATTAAAATAAGAAATGTCTACATTGTTTTGAGTATGTTTTAGGGAAATAAATAAATTTAATTGGTAAATAATTATTGTTTTTACATAAATATCAACAAATATAAAACTTTTGTATTTTAACAGTATTAGGTTGGGGTAAAATAAAGTTACAGTATGTTACTGGCAAATGGCTTTATTACTTTCATGACAAAAACCAAACACCTAGGTCTACATATTACTGAATAAAATCAACTTTTTCAATTTTTGCCTTATTCCAATGTTATTTCGTTTAAGAGAATCGGCAGTTTTTCTTTTTGCCAAGTGGTGTGATATGATTTTAAAAAAGAACTTACATACTAACTTTGTCAGCAGTAACGAGTGGTTACCTTGCAGCTCGTCATTACTGGAATGGTATTTAAAAACTGTTTCAATTGTCACCAATTGGAAATCTAAAATCAAAATTTAAAACCAAGCAGTGGAACTATTGCGAACTACAAGCCCCGTCAAGTTATGTTTAAATGACAATTAAAATTAATTAATACAGGCTTAAACAAGAACAATAACATTTCTGCAGTATTTTAGAAGGAAATATCTATTTTCTTATTATTGTCTTGATAATAGGGGCCTATGTTTCATTTCTAGTTCCAAAAGTGGTGTCCCCGGAGTACGCTAAAGTTTCTTGTGTAAGACAGAGCTGAGTATGGGAATACAGTAGAGTCCCACAAACCCGGACTAATGTGGACCGAACGGTGTCCGGGTTTGTGAAATTTCCGAGTAGGCTAATCGGGAAATGAGTAAAAATAAGAAAAAATAAGAATAGTTTCTGTTATTTCTATAAGAAATCATTTATTTATTTCATAGTAAAAATACAAAAACTACATTATCAGTTACAAAAAAACTTACAAGAAAACCCAAAACTGTTTTATATGTGTCACACCATGCTCTGGCCTTGAATCTCAATGCACTTTATTGCTCTGGCAGGCTTTCCGAGTTATCCAGAATTCCGGGTTATCGAATTCCGGGTTTGCGGGACTCTACTGTAATTTCAGCAAGTGCCGGAAATGGATTTTCATAAAAGTTATGGACAAAACTATTACTCAATATGCCACGCAGTAACATACAAGAGGAAAAAGAACCAAAAGACGAGAACTGTTAAATTTCTCAGATAACATACAGGGTAGTCCAATAAAATGTACTCTCTGTTTTGTAGTCTATATTTTTAAACTCTAAATTAGAATCGCAAACTACAATTATAGAACGATTATTATTAGTTAATATTAGCCTAATATAAATGTGATCAAAAAGACAATGTCGCCAAACAAACATAATAGGCTACTCCATAATAATTAGCCATGAGATTAGTAAGGAAAATATCTATTTATAATCATTAAAACATTTATTGAAGGTTTATTAGTAGGGCCTCTGCAAATGGAGCAAATAGAAAATAAAGAGAGAGCAAATAAAAATAAATTTAGACCAAGGTATCGTTTTTTAATTCGTTATGGGATTCGCCAGCTGATCGTTTATCCTTCAAATATTTTTTTCCTTTAAATCAAATCTTAGGACACGATCATTTTCTTTACAATCAGCAGTTACTGGAATAAGCCACTTTCTATAAAGAGTGATAAAAATAACTTACTTGTGAAAAGAAATGTCGCTCCTTTTCTTCCATGTCGATGAACAATTGTACGCAGCACAACTACGAACCATTAATAACTAACAATATTAGCTAACAAAAACAAAAACATTATAAAAACCAGACAGATCCGTCGTCAAGTAAATGTGCCGGAAGACTGACGACACTACAAAATCCCACGTACAGTAGCGGGTTGATTGCTAGGCGAAGCAACGATGGGGTTGCGCCCACGCGGTATCCTCACTTACGCCTGCAAAGACCGTAGACGCAACCCGCATTGCCTGGCTGCATGTGCACGCTACCAGACACATTGGCTCTACGGGCACCGCGCGATCCAGTAGTTTTATATCGATGATTAAAACCCCTATGTGAAAAGGAAATCTTAAAACAAATTTATTTTTCCTATATTCACTCAATCATATTTTTCGGGATTTCTCTTTATGGTGTAACTAGTAACTACAAATTTAAATTCTATTCTGAAAATGCAAAAGAAAGCAATTACAAATATTTGTAACTTAAATTCAGAAACTTCAGTAAAATTAAATTTTTAATCTGAGAATTTAATGACAGTTTATGGATTCTATGTCTTTAAAACAAATTTATTGGTAAAGGACAGGTTTCATGACCTGGAAAAAGTGGGAAATAATCGTAAATATTTCACCAGGAATCGGGAAAACCTTGCAACTAGCCCTCACACTTTGCAAATTTTTGAACCTAAGTATATCGGTTCAAAGTTTTTAACAGTTTCTCGACAACAATTAAATCAGAAGTTTCAAAAAATGTATTTAAATCAGAACTTTAAAAAATTCCTATCAACAAAGCTTTATACTCTTTTGAATAACTATTGTTATCATTTTACATATTTTTTAATTTTTTTTGTTATCTTACTTTATAGATTTACCTTGTATTCATAAACATTTTGACCATACATTTGAAATGTACAATTTTTGTTCTTTTTTTCTTTGCTCCATATTAAGAAAAATTAAAAGTCAAATACATTTCAAATCAGGCCTTTTGCTGTTTTTTCCTCTCAAATGTTTTGTTAATTAATTTGTGAAGCTATTTGTGTTTTAGCGAATTTCCCCTATAGGGAAGAAGCTATTACCGTAGGTCTCATGGTAAGACCTAAGCCCAAGACCATGATAACTGTTCGTTTTGGGGCCCCCAGAAGCAAAAAACGCAATTCGTTCAAATTTCTAGATATATATATATCTATATATGTATATGTGTCTGTAAGCACGATAGCGCTCGCAAAAATGGTTCGATCGAAATGAAACTTGGCACAGGGGTGTAAAGTAGTAATTATTCGGATGAGTTCGAAAACCAGCCCGTTCGGACCGCTGGAAGGGGGGGTAAAGGGGGGTAAACCCCTCCAAAAATGGGTTTTTTGGGTTTTGCACATAGAAAAATAAATATTATCAAATTTTGGTTAGCACCATTGAATTCAGCTTGAAAAAACAAACAATTTAGTAATTTGAATCATTGCTCTATGTCCATTAGTTACAGAGATATTGTAAGTGGTAAACACAGTACGTTGTCCCCAATGTTAACCATATGGGAAATAAGTAAAATTCTATATCTCGCTTATTTCTCAACATATCTTAATAAAAATTGGTTTTTGGCTTCATCTAGATGAGATTTAATGTATTTTAGTCTAAAATCCTTGAAATTTCCATTTTTGTGGCAGCAAACCTGCATACTCATTCCCCATGTTATCCTTATGGGCAATTAAAAAAAACATACCTTCATTATTTCTAATCATATCTTGATAAAACTTGGTATATGGCTTCTTCTTGATAAGATCTACTAAATATTTAAATTAAACCACCTAGTTTGAACATGCCTGTAGCAGCAAGCCTGCATACTCATTCCCCATGTTATTCTTATGGAGCTTACAAAAACATATCAAATCTTGCTATGTCGGATTGAAATATGTTGTGTTTTATTTGAAATTCGCTGAGTATGCAGGTCTGCTGCAACGGGAGTTTTTATTTATTTTGGTAATCAAGAATGAATTTTAAATTCTTATGCATATGATAATATCTTTTGTAATTATCAGTAATACTATGAAGTAATGGCACTATTCACTGTAATTATGTGCATGACATTCAAAGATTCAAAGATTTATTGCCTTTAAATACGAGTACAATTGGCATTGTCAAAAGTTGGAACACAGTTCCAAGATAAAAGCTCACTAAACATTTTCTTAGTTGACAAATGTATCTTAATCTAAACTAACCTAACGTTACAACTTTAAAGTGGCCAAACCGCCATTGATAGGTTGATGGAAACATTGAAAGAAGAGGATAAATAACTGATGGATGATGGTTTGTGGTGCTGGTGGTTTATGGTGCTGTTGCATCCACTCAGTCAACACCTTCCCGCCTCTGCCTCCAATTAGACGTTCGAAGAGGATTTAGGAAAAAACTAGTGCCAGTGCAGGTGGGGGGTCCGTGTGAATGTGAATGTCAGTAAAGTTGGGGATGTGAAAGTGAGCAGCAGCAGTGCACAAGATTTTTTAGTTTAAGGCAAAGTAATGAATGTAATTCTTTTAAGTCTGGTGCCAGAGGCAGATATGATATTAATTTGGGCAAATCCAAACAAAACACAACAGAGAGTAAAAATCTTATGTTCTTTCACCAAAATATTGAACATATAAGCTCAAAAATTGATATGTTGGAGATCACTCTAATTGAAATAAAACCTGATTTTGTAATTATAATCGAGCATGACATGAAAGGGGATGCAATTGGAAGACTGAATATAAGTAATTACAAAATTGATAGTCACTACTCTAGAAAATTGTCTAATAACGGAGGTGTAATGATTTTAAGTAAATCAGAAATGAAAGTTAAAAAGTTTTCACTTTCAAAATATTTTAGTGAGCAAATTTTAGAGGGTAAACAAATAGAGTTTTGTGTCACTACTACAATATTCATAATTTAAAATTTATTTTACTTGCAATATATAGATCACCATCCTCAAGCACCAAAGAATTTTTAGATAGGCTCTCACTACTTTTAAATTATCTGTCATCAAAATGTGAATCTATTATAGTTGCAGGCGATATAAATATTAATGTTTTGCTGGATAACAAAGAACATGCTCTGCTCAAAAATTAATGAAAATTCAAAACATGAGTTACATGGTTACATTTCCTAAAAGAGTTACAGAAAAAAGTGAAACTGCCATAGATCATTTCCTTATTAAAAACTGTTTGAAAGATAATACTACTGTACATGGACAAAAAAGTTGACACCTTGTATTCATAAACATTTTTACCATACATTTGAAATGTACAATTTTTGTTCTTTTTTTCTTTGCTCCAAATGAATAAAAATTAAAAGTCAAATACATTTTTAAATCAGGCCTTTTACTGTTTTTTCCTCTCAAATGTTTTGTTAATTAATGTTTTTGTGCAAATATATACATTGCTTTCCGATCATGATGGTCAAATTTTGGAAATAAAAAGTAAACGTTTAGGAAATAAAAATCACCCGGGCTTTACCTGTGAAAGGAGAAGTTTTTCGGATGAAAATATCAAATTATTCAGATAGCTAGTCAAGGAAGAAACCTGGTTTGATGTATTTTTGGCTCCAACAGAAAAAAAGTACGAACTATTTTTAGAACTTTTTAAATACTATTTTGAGGAAGCTTTTCCTAAGAGACCAATAAAAATAAAAAAAGACAAAAGTAATTGGATCACTAAAGAGTTAAAGGATGAAAAACGAGAAATCATCAGTTTTAGGAAGAGAGTTAGAGGATAAAAAAATAAACAGTTATCTGGGGTGCTAAAGAATAAGGTGTACAAGTATAAAAACAGTGGAAGATTGGAAAATCTACCAACATTCAAAAAACTGTTTGGGAAATAATAAACACAGAAGTAGGCAATAAAAATCAAAACAAATATGAAAATAATTTCTCATTAAATATTGGAGGCCAAAAATATACTATCCCAATTGGTGTATATAACAAATTTAATTAGTACTTTGTTAATGTAGTCCACCAAGTTAGTGAAAATACTGATAAGTTGAATGTTGAAAATATTTTTATAACATGAGGTACTGAGTTGTTAATAAATCCATGTTGTAGACTTAAGCACACTAAAGAAGTAGAAGCGGTTATCAGTTCTTTCACAAATAACTTTTCGAGTGGGTATGATGAGATTCCAATCACAATCATAAAAGCAGCTAAATCAGAACTTATTTGGGAGGAGAAGATAGGAGGTACAGCTAACTCCCCTTGCAAACAAGCTGCAGAGACACACATAGATATTACACATTATATTAGTGATATTTCGGCTGTGAAGCCTTTGTCAAACAAAAGAGAACACAAAGGCTTCACAGCCGAAATATCACTAATATAATGTGTAATATCTATGTGTGTCTCTGCAGCTTATTTGCAAGGTGAGTTAGCTCTACTTCCTATCTTCTCCCAAATAATATCCAAGCCTTGTGCTTCACTCCTTAAATTCATAAATCAGAACTTAGTGAAATATTGGCTCATCTGATTAATTCTTCTTTTGTCTCTGGAATTTTTCCACAACAATTAAAAATTTCAAAAATTTTACCTATTCATAAAAAATTGTAAAGAAAATCCTTTAAATTTCCGCCCGATAGCTTTCCTTCCAGTATCCTAAAAAATATATGAAAAAATTGTGTATAATCAGCTTCTGGCTTATTTGGAAACATCTAATCTAATAGACAGTGTTCAGCATGGCTTTCGCTCTAAAAGATTTGTAGTAACTGCTGCGGTTAGCTTTATCAAGTCAGTAATGGAATCAGTAGATAAAGGGGAGGTATGTGTAGGGATTTTTATGGATCTGTCTAAGGCGTTTGACACTGTGAATCATTTAACACTATTAAATAAATTGAAAGCTCTTGGTATAGACAAAATATCATTTAAATGGTTTGTATCATTCTTGTCAGATAGACTGCAGTATGTTGAACTAACCCATTCCGAAAAAAATAAAGTTAAGTGCAAAGTCAGATTTAAAATCAATCAAATTTGGTGTACCTCAAGGTTCAGTATTAGGTCCCCTCCTCTTTACTTGCTACCTAACAAATATCGCTAAATGTTTTTCCAAATTACCTGATAAGAATTTAGATTTGTACGCAGATGATCTTAAAGTGTCGGCCCAAACAGTTGAAGAAGTTGAAATTTTATCATTCATGGAACTAGCAAATATATTTGAATTTTCCAGTAATCATAATTTTTAAACACATCAA
The DNA here is from genome assembly GCA_035578135.1 of Flexamia atlantica. NCBI lineage: Eukaryota > Metazoa > Arthropoda > Insecta > Hemiptera > Cicadellidae > Flexamia > Flexamia atlantica. The sequence goes on along the minus strand of JAQJVK010000007.1, from coordinate 49,746,024 downwards.
AAACAAATTTTGTCTCATTTAAAACAGCTCAGTACAGAAAAGAAAATGAACCAACAATTATCATTGATCCCACACTAATAAACTTGGAACATTCTGTTAACTTCCTGGTATTGCAAATCGATGAAAATTTAAATTGGAATAATCATATTCAAAAGGTACTTTCTAAAATAAATTCAGGAATTTATGCTTTATATAACATGTCAGTTTTATGCAGTGATGTAGATACATTAAAAACTATTTATCATGCCCATATTCATTTCCACATTTCATTTGGCCTAGCTTTGTATGGTGCAGCAAAAAAGAAAACTTAGATGAAATTTTAAAGAAACAGAAAAAAGCCATAAGAATAATTTTGAAACTAACACCCAATCACTCCGCAAAAGAATATTTCAAAAGTTTAAAAATATTAAGTGTTTGTGGACAGTATATATATGATACTGTTTTAATAGCAAATAGTAATTTTTTAAGTAGAGGACATTCCTGCTCACATTCTTATATCACAAGGAACAAAAATACCATCATACCCACTCACAGGCTAGCCTCTTTTGAAAAGAACCCCACATATATGGAACAACATTTTTAAACCAAATGCCCATTTTTCTAAAACAAGAAAAAAAAATCAATAAATTAAAAAAAACTGCTTAAAGAATATTTGGTATCCAGAGCTTTGTACTCATATGAGGAATTATGAGATAGTAATTAGTGTATGTTTAGGTTATATTTTTATACAGTAGAACCTCGCTAATCCGTCACCTACGGGACCGGGGGCATGGTCGGAACAGCAAAAAGGTCGGATTATTGGATGAACTCATTTTATTGACATGAAAACGTACAAAAACTGTATTTCGATCAGAAAAAATTGCATTAAGAGTGTTTAACAAGCTACTGTAGTATAAAATACCCCCGTTGCAGCAGACCTGCATTCTCAGCGAATTTCAAATGCAAAACAACATATTTCAATCCAACATAGCGAGATTTGACATGTTTGGGTAAGCTCCATAAGAATAACATGGGGAATGAGTATGCAGGTTTGGTGCTACGGGTATATTAAAACTGGGAGGTTTTAATTCAATATTCAATAGATCTGAACTAGAAGAAGCTATTTACCAAGTTTTATCAAGATATGTTGAGAAATAACCAAGATGAAGAATTTTACTTATTTCCCATAAGGTTAACATTAGGACAGCGTACTGTGATTACCACTTTCAATATCTCAGTAGCCAATGGACATAGAGCAATGATTCAAAATACTAAATTGTTTGTTTTTTTGAGCTGAATTCAATGGTGCCAACGAAATTTTATTTTCCGATGTAAAAAACTCAAAAAACCCATTTTTGGGGGGGTTTATACCCCTTTACCCCCCCTTCCGGTGGTCCGATCGGGCTGGTTTTCGAACTCATCCGAGGGATTACCACTTTACATGTCTGTACCAAATTTCATTAAGATCGGACCATATTTACGGCCGCTATCGTGCTCACAGACACATGTATATATATATATATACATAACCCCACAAACAAAACAAAAAAAAAACAAAAAAAAAATAAAAAAAGTTTTTCGGTATATATATATCTATATATATATATATCTATATATATATATATCTATATAGATATATATAGATATATATATATATATAAAAATTCGAACGAATGGTGTTTTCTGCTTCTGTTGGCCCCAAAACGAAAAGTTATCATGGTCTCGGGCTTAGGTCTTACCATGAGACCTACAGTAATAGCTTCTTCCCTATAGGGGAAATTTGCTAAAACGACATTAGGACCAAAAAAAAACTAACCACACCAAATGTTATTGCTCTACTGAACGATATACACGCACTCCCAATGAGTAATACGCCATCGACAGGAGCCAACCTGAACGGATTAATGCACCGGAAATGTAAAAAAAACATCAATTTCCAATTGTGTGGTCGGACTAACCGATGAGAAAACCCCGCTGAGGGCGAACTAGCGGAGGCCTATTTCCCCGGCGGCATGGTCTGATTATCTGAGGAGTCGGACTATCGGAGGTTGGACTAGCGAGGTTCTACTGTATTTAGTTATTTATGTGTAAGCAATGCCTTTTTGACACTATTTTCATGTATCGTGTATACATAAAACAAATAAAGATATTTTGATTTGATTTGATTTGATTAGTAATGGAGTTAAGGTCAGCCTTGTAAAAATCGTTATGGTAGAATGGGTTCAGTAAAAGCCAGGTTCGGATGATGTTAGTAAACACTGGGAGGCGCAAATTTCTGATCTGGAGTGGCAGCTGGTTAAATAAATGAATACCTGAAACAGGAAAACTTCGTAATGATTTTTTAAGTCTTACTCCAGGTATAAAAAGATTATGAGTAGCCCTAGTGTAGTGATCATGAACCTGGTCTACAACTGCAAATTGGCCATTTCTCTCTTTAATGATCACAAGACTCTCCAATATATACAAATGGAATAAAGGAGTTTTGAATTGAATTGTATGATAACAGGTGAACAAGACAGACTGCGAAGGTCGGACGGCGCTGATAGCCGCGGCGTACATGGGGCACTCGGACATCGTGGAGACGCTGCTGGAGTACAACGCAGACATCAACCACGAGGACAACGACGGCCGCACGGCCCTCAGCGTGGCGGCCTTGTGCGTGCCCATCAGCGAAGGCTATACCAAGGTCAGTCTTCAACGGTATACACCAATAGGGTGTCTACTGATACTGGAAATCCTGGAAATACTGGAATTATACTGGAATTTTATTTTAATACTGGAATTATACTGAAATTTAAAATTGTACTGGAATTTTGTTGAAATACAAGTGATGAAATCCGTTGAAAATAGTTTTTTCAGATATAAGAAGCTCAATAACACTTTTTTGCAATGTGTGTTTGCAACCCTAAAATAAACCACTTGCAATTCAGTTTGATTACTAAACATCCTTAATCAGATTTACAATTTTATTTGTTGTAATTTGTTTGAACATTCATATATTCACATTTTTATATTATTTTTTATAAAACAAATGATGTGATTTAAAAGTGAAAGACTGTGTTGAAAGACTCTCATAGTAAAGTCTCCTAAATTTAGTCTCCTATAAGTACTTTATTTTAGTTATAAATTATGTATTTTCTGTAAACTCTACTTTTAGTAATATGTAAGTCAGAAGAAGAAATGTAAAGCTGAGTGTGTTCAAAAATTATCAGTTTTTTATTTCATTGTCTTTATTAATTTTATTGCAAACTGTTACTTTTAATTACTGCTTGTAATTTTGTATTAGTTAATTGGATAAAAAAGAGGGAGGAACGTAGACCTATTAGGGGAGTTGGGATGCTCTCATAAAAATAAAACAAATATGTTTGTTCTTTTACGAGTTTTTGTTATATTATTTATCTTATTTGTCAATACTGTAAATCACTTATTTAATTTTGACAATTAACATTATTCAGATCAATGAAAAATGTTTTAATGGAGCTCCTTAGTTAGATAAATAGTTAGTGAGTGAAACTGGAATTTTGATAAAACTTTTACTTGAAATACTGGAAATATACTGGGATTTTAAAATCAGATGTCAGTAGACACCCTGACCAAACACATCTGACAGCTGCTTCCATCAATTGTTTACCTTTTGTAAAAAGTTTTGAGGTTATAAGTCACCCAGACTCTGATCATATGCTGATTGCAGTCACTATAAATGTGCCGGTTTCCACGGTTTTGGTTATCGATTGGGAAAATAATGTTTTACCTTTGCCACCGAAGCTTAAGTGTACGCAAAGTGACAGTTTGAACTAAAAACAGAAAATCACCGAGGATATTAACTCGGCTTCTCTTTCAAATGCTGATCAATGTTTACTGAAGGCTATTTTTGGAATTTTTTAAAATATTAACATCTTTGGTGACATGAAATGTTGTTTCCAGGTTGTGAACATCTTGTTGGAGCGAGGAGCAGATGTAGATCACGAGGACAAAGAAGGCATGACCCCACTGTTGGTTGCAGCATTTGAGGGCCATAGGTATGTTTCTTCTTTTTTTAGTAAATAATTTATTAATCCTATTTTGAAATAACCACCAATATTCAGAATATATATTTTTGAGCTTCCTTCTCATGTTCTGCTCAAAAATCTACTGTGACTTCCCTGTTTTGGAATTTATTTTCAAAAGTAAAAAAACCCTTATTTTCTTTCTAGTACATTCATAATTTTGTATTGTATTGTAAGATTAGGAAATATGGGAGGCTGTGTATGTTATTTTTAAATATTGTACAGGCCATTGGATAAATGAGATCTCCAGGGGAGAATGATCTACCCTTTAGGAAAAGGTTTATAACTATAAATCTTTCCAACTCGGGAAAGAGGCTACTGGACTAGCTTGAAGAATATACCAATCCCTCTTCCACAACTTTGGGGTTAGACTGGGTGACCAGATATGCTCCCAAGAGACAAAGAGGAACTGAAGTGCATAAATAATGATCAAATTGGATAGACAATTTTAAATTGGTTTTAAAACTTAAAACTTTGGTGGTGGATGTCTTTAACTCTATAGATCCACATTAAACTCTTCCAAAATATACAGTGGGGTCTTGATTAGATTGTGTTGGATTTTAACTTTTGAAATTGGGTCCTTCCAAATTATTTCTCACCTCGAAGGGTAACTGGTTAAACCACTTCAGGCCCATGATAAACCTAATACCTGAAAGTAGGGTACGGTAGTTGATAGTTGTTTGGGAAACGATGATATCAAGTAATCAAAATGCAAATGACTGCTTTGAAATTTTCTTCTCCTATTGGTTTTGAGTGTGATAAGCTGTTTCCAGCTGAAACAGCTGGTGTTCAAAATAAAGTTAAGAATAAGTTATACAAAATGCATGTCATAAATCCTGGTATACAACAAATTTAAATCGACTAAAGAATTTTTGTTGATTTTCTCAATGACGACGTTAAATGTGCTAGGTCACCTATTGAACAAAATAGGCTTTATAATGACAACCTTGAAGTTAGTGAAATGTATAAAACCAAAGTAACTAAAGCAAAAAAAACATTCAGTTTCAAGGTAATTAAGGAATCCTCCAACTCATGTAGGGCAGGCAGCTTGGGATTTGATCAGAGCCTGTGGACATAGAACCTGTGGAGTTTTTGATACACTGACAACTCTACCACTCCTGATACATATCTTTTGCTCCTGATAAACCGCTGATGCTCCTGATACATCACTGTTGCTTCTGATACATCTTTGTCAATCCTGACACAGTGGCATTTCTGTTGCTCATGATGCACTGAAATTTCTGTCACTCCTAATTCACTGACATTTCTGACACTTCTGAAACAATTGCCATTTCTGTTACTTCTGTTACATCGGTACTTTTGCCGCTTTTGATACATTCTAACACATGTAGGACAGTCAGCTTGGGATTTGATCAGGGCCTGTGGACTAGAACCTGTGGTATTTTTGATACACTGACATCTCTGCCACTCCTGATACATATATGTTGCTTCTGATTAACCGCTAATGCTCCTGATACATCACTATCACCTCTGATACATTTCTGTCAATCCTGATACACTGACATTCCTGCCGCTCCTGGTGTATTTGACATTTCTGTCACTCCTTGTACATTGAAACTTCTGAAACTCCTGATACTCTGATATTTCCATCGCTCCTGTTACACTGACATATCTGTTGCTCCTGTTACAGCGACATCTGTGAGCTGCTGCTGGAGGCGGAGGCGGACGTGGACCACTGCGACGCCGCGGGCCGGTCGCCGCTGTGGGTGGCCGCCTCCATGGGCCACACGGACGTCGTCAGTCTGCTCCTGTTCTGGGGCTGCACCGTGGACACGATAGACATCGAGGGCCGGACGGTGCTCAGTGTCGCCAGCGCCCAGGGCAACACCAGTGTGGTCAACCAACTGTTGCACAGAGGCAAGTGAAACCCCAGACCTGCAGGGTGTCTAACCTGAGTGTCTCAAACGGATTACAGAAAAACTAGTATTCCTACTAAGATGAAACAAAATTATTCCATTTTTGAATTGATAGCCTCTGGATACCCCATAAATACTAATATTTGTGTAAATAGCTGCTTCACTGGTATCCAATAATTAGTTGACAAACAACTAGTTTTGACTTTTAATAAGTCATCTTCAAGCTCCTAAAAGGATGTTTTCATATCATCTTCGGTTGAAGAGTTGTCATCAATTTAAATAAAACGCCACGACGGACACTATGAACACAAAAAAACGGACATAACACAACACAAAAACGAGTACCAGTACATTAAAAAGAAACTAATTTAGGAGGCGATGCAAATCCGGTGATGGTTCAATCTAGACGTGAACCAGTCTAGACCAAGTTCAGTCTAAATCAGTCTAGACTGAACCATCGCCGGGTTTGCGTCGCCTCCTAAATTAGCTTGTGTTTAATCTACCGGTACTCGTTTTTGTGTTGTGTTATGTCAGTATTTTGTGTTCATCATGTCCGTCATGGTGTTTTATTTAAATTGACAACTCTTCAACCGAAGATGATATGAAGACATCCTTTAGGAGCTTGAAGATGACTTATTCAAAGTCAAAACTAGTTGCTCGTCAACTAACTATTGGATGCCAGTGAAGCAGGTATTTACACCGTTATTAGAAATTATTCCTTCTAACTGACACCAAGGAACATCTTAAAATTATGTCTAACACATTTGCTACCACAATTATATGAAATTTTCATTCACATAGACCAGCGACACATATATGTGGCAAATCGTTTGAAAGGGTAGACCACCGACGCATGTTTGCATCAGCTGGTCACATTGAAATAGACTGTCAGCGCATATTTGCATCAGTGTTCCATCGTTATTGAACAGCTAATTTCTTATCAACGGTCTGTTTTAAAGCCCTGATCTTTTCATATCGGGCCAGAGGGATATCTCCCGCAAATGTGCGTTGCTTGGTCAGTTGGTATGACGATTGGTTATGTCAAACAACAGTTGGCAAATTGTTGTTGACATGGTCTTTTCCACGGCATCACTGAACAGCTGTAAATGTGCCAACCTTTGCAGTTTTTAATGGATTTTGTTTGTTTATCATCTATAACATTAACCATGAAACGTAATAGGCTTAGTAGGCTTACAAATCATCAAATTTTCAATGACACGAATGTGCATTGCTTGGACTATTGAAACCAAAATTCTATCTTTTTTACTGGTCATTAAATAGACTGACTGACAAATATTAAGAAAATTATTTTTTGAAGGAATCCCTCAAGGGGTTGGTATTTTGATAGGAATTATATAGGAAAACAACTGGCTTACCTGAAAATGAGTAGGCCTGTAGTCACAAACAATTATAACACACAAGAAAAATGTCCTATATTTCGGTTCATTGTTTTGAACCTTTTTCAAGGATTGAAAGAGTAGAAAGAAAGGATCTTTCCTTTCTTCCTTTCTTTCTACTCTTTCAATCCTTGAAAAAGGTTCAAAACAATGAACCGAAATATGGGACATTTTTCTTGTGTGTTATAATTGTTTGTGACTACAGGCCTACTCATTTTCAGGTAAGCCAGTTGTTTTCCTATATAATTCCTATCAAAATATTAAGAAAAGTTATTCTTAATAAGTTTATTTGTTATAAATATATATTTTATCGAAGCTTGTTATAACTTATGTGATCAGCTGATCTCTCAATTAGCTTTTAAGCTGGAGAGATAAGTATTTTTAACTGTTGTGTTATCGAATATTGTATTTAAATGAAATAAATAAATGAAATTATTATTACTGCTGGGTGTTGCAGGGCTGGACGAGCAGCACCGGGACAACAGCGGGTGGACGCCGCTGCACTACGCGTGCCTGGAGGGTCACTCGGAGGTGGTGGCGGCGCTGATCGAGGGCGGCGCACAGGTGGACCAGACGGACAACGACTCGCGCGCGCCGCTGCTGCTCGCCGCGCAGGAGGGCCACGCGCAGCTGGTGCTGGAGTTGTTGCAGACCTACGGCGCGAAGGTGGATCAGCGGGCGCTGGATGGGACCACCGCTCTCAGGTACAACCATCTGTAGTGTATTGGGCCAATGTTACAATTGAAGGGGTCCCCCATAAAACGTTAAAACCTAGTTTCAAGTGTTGAAAGTTGAATTCTAAAATTGATGGTTTTTTTAGGATAGAACTTAGGTTTTACGAGTTTTTTTTAGGGGGCGTAACATTCTAAATGACTGGCTCTTGAAACGGCCTCTGACGGACTGCTCTTCATCAGGGAGTGTAGGAATACCAACAGAAACAAAAATAAAACTGAATAGAAAACGATTTCATATATGTAAAAGTACAAAAACACAATGTTCTAACTAAAACGTGATAAGTCATTTTGCTAAAAGTTATCCACATGTGGTGCTTAAAACATTATTCTACCCACTTCTTTGGGGGCAATTTCTAGGCCTTGGCTTCTTAGTTTTTCAAATATAGGGTAATCCAACTTTTCTATATCCATTCCTGGTCTTATCCTTCCACTTTCCAATATTTACTTCACATCTTTAATTTTTTACGCAATTTTGGTCCTTGGGTGACAGCGCAACATGGGTGGGGATTCCATCTTTTTGCGAAGAGAATGTTATTCCCCAGAAAGTCCGTGCAGTCCTGCGAAGCACCCAAACTTTGACAGACAAAATCAGGGCTACCAACTCAAATATCTTCAAAACAATATATACCACAGTGTAGCTCATGTCATAGAGAACCTTTTTCACTGAATATCACTGATTTTGAAATTTTGTCACTTAGAACGTTTTATGGGGGGACCCCTTCAATTGTCTACAATATGGTTCAGTTTCTAACTTGATTCCACCGAACGTAATTATGAGGATCTTACCCATGAATTATATTTGCCCCCAAAGAGCCATTTTTTACGATAACTGATTTGTTAAGAAATAGTAACACTAGCAGGAAATGAAATACTTGACCCCCTAATTTATTCAAACTAGACTGTTCACATTTTGCCATCACAAAGATCTGGCTCCGACAGGCACAGTTCTGAATAATGATCTAAAGGAATAATAGTAATTAACTAATTTGGAATTTAGAAGGTTCGATTTGGGCTTACTTTAACAATCAATTAATTTACATACCAGCTCCAACTCCCCGCTCTCACCCCATGACCAAGCTGAAGAAAGCTACACCTTCATAGTGGTGGAATGATGTTGACAAGACAACAGTCAGCAGGCAAGAGAGCGATTCCTTACCTCAGTTGGTTGGTGTCCCCTCTGCACTTTGAACTTTAACCTTACGAACATGTAGACTTGGCAGGACTGAGGTCTAGTTTCAAATAAGCAGGAATGATGGCTATATCTTTGAGGTCACACATCGTTGAGAGAACGAATGAAGTTCGTTAGTTTTATAGTCCAGGCCACGAAAAGGTATAGAGGGAATTTTTTGGAACTCAATTTTGACTTGCAGCTTTGTTTGGAGTAGTCAGGAGGTGAATAGTCCCGTCCATAGCCCTTGAGCAGGGGAGGGAGGGGGTCTGAAGGAACCGTTTTTTGTTTTTTCCTAAATATCTTGAAAACGATCAACTTTAGTATTCACTTTTATGTTGGAAAATTAAAGAAAATTAAATCTCCTGTAAGAAAAGTATATAATATGTCTATTTTGGCCCAACCATTTACAAGGTAAGCACTAATTTTATTAATATTCAAATAAATATCTAGGGGTGTGCGATGCAGCAAATTTTTTTCGATTCGATGCGTCGATGCAATTCATAAAATTTCGATTCGGATTGATGCAATTTGATTCGATGCAGTGCGGGTTATTTGCTGTTAAAGAGTTATTAACACAGCTTGCAGACTGTATTATTATAAACTAAGTTATTATAGACAGCTTGCATTGTTGTAATGGGTCAATAACCTTAAAGAGGATTAAAGTAGAAAAATTCCACACCAAGTTTGAATGATTCTGAACCAAGGCATTTTTATTAGGCCTAGGTACTGACCATTCATTATAAATAGGAATTTGCAAGTATAAATAAATAAATAATTATATCTTAATTCCTATACATCCTTTCACAATCTCAAGAAAGAGTTATTATTACTAGGCCTAAAGTTTTTCTCAAAAAGGACCATTCATTATAAATAGGAATTTGGAATTATAAATAAATAAATAATTATATCTTAATTCCTATACATCCTTTCACAATCTCAAGAAAGATTTATTATTACTAGGCCTAAAGTTTTTCTTAAAAAAAACACAAGCAATCCAAGTAAAAATGAATCAGTTCAAAGTTTGTTAAATCATCTAATAGGGGTGGGCGATTACTCGACAGTCGAGTAATTACTCGAGTAGTTGCTACTACTCGAGGTCAAATCGAGTAGTTCCAACTACTCGACTAAAACGAGTCGAGTAGTTAGTTACTCCCGCCGTTTACGCGGCGGCTGAATTTACGTGCGATTTACGTTTGAGCGATCAAATTTTACAGAGGATCGCGAGCTACGCAAAGCTACATCTGCTGTTTATCCGCAATCGGCAAATTGTTTATCGCAGCTCCTCGCTAGTTTCACAATAAAGCAGCATTTTCTGTTCATTTGTGGCCGGCAAATACACGCAACTGACTTTTACGGCCGATCGCTAGTTTCGCAAAGTTGCATTTAGTTTATTTACGATCGGTAAATACACGCGATCGTTTTTCGCGGCTGACCGCGACTTTTCAAGGCTACATTTGCCGATTTTCGGCGATCGGCAAATACGCGCGCTCGTATTTCTCAGCCGACCGCGACTTTAGCAACGCTACATTTGCTGATTTTCGGCGATCGGCAAATACGCGCAATCGTATTTCGCGGCAGATCGCGAGTTTTGAAAAGCAACATCCGCGTTTAGCCGCGACCGATACAAATGCGCTATCGATTTTCGCAGCCGTCCACGAGTTTTTCATAACAGTAACCTCAAAAATATTTCATTAATTCATAGAAGAATGGATTTTTACAGTTATTTAGAAATACCAGATTCTGAGAGATGTCTCTGAATTCAGAAATTGAAAACTTACAGCAGCTATATTTAGCTCTGACCTACTTCAAATTTTTAATTATATTTTATCTTTGAAATGATACTCAGCCTTCATTTCTGTCTCATTTGATTTGTAAAAATGAGAAGAAAATTGTGGACTTAATTGGTAAAGTGGACTTCATAAAACAATTAGTTAAGGTTTTATAATTTTTGTATTGGGGGGGTATCGTTTTATCTGGTCGCAGCTGTGTCACTCATGCTCAAGTGATTGGATGTCAAAAACAGTAGTTCAGCAGTCAGGCAAGGGGGCGGGGTTGGGTTTAGAGAAGTAAACAAATAACTGGGCACAGCTCTCCTCCCTGATGTTTTTAGTTCTTTCTTCCACAATTTCTCTGCTAAGGTTTTAATTAGGGCCAACAATTATTTTTAGGTAAAATATAAAACTTTTTTTGATTGTTTAAATAGTAGGCTATTAATTAAATCCTATTACTGCTTAAATTTTACAACTATGCATATTCTACGTAAATTTATTTTGTGATCTTGTTACATTAACTGATTTGTTATTTTGAGTGATTTTTTAGCATAGTCAACCCCCCTTATTCATTTAAAAGTAGGGTTTATGCAATGTAGGGGTATTACAATATCAGAGTTTTATTTTTCCAAGAAATGTACAAATAAAAACATAAGCTTAAATAAAGTAGACCAATTTTATAAGTAAAATTGATGAAAGATTTTAGTTGAAAAAATTAAAATTTCTTTACTTTTCACAAACAACTACTCGACTCGACTCGATACTCGAGTTTTTGGCTTAATACTCGACTCGACTTCAAAATCCACTGCTCGCCCACCCCTATCATCTAATAATTATAACAATTAGCCTAAGTAACTCTTCTACGATACAATTAAAGTATCCCTACCGGTGTGTGTTGGTATCGTCATTTGTATCTGTTTCAACAATGCTTTGGCTACTTGAGCCCGGATCGTCTACGATCTCTTCGTCGCAGTCTTCAAATATCTTTATTTAATTGTCATTCAATTACTCCAAAACAAAACATTCAATTGCATTCCCGCGACAGTCAAAAGAAACAAACACTAATTACTGCGCAGTGCTGAGCATTACGACGACGGCAGACAGCTCAACAGCTGAGCTGGTCACAAAACAGTGATACCACTTGTAGACCGTGTTTACCCGCAAAAATACCCGTCTCTGCTGGAATAAACTATTGAAAGTATTAACAAGTTCCCCAAACGGGCTTGGATATACCCGAGAGTCGGGTAATTTCTCTAACAGCAGTATTTTGTTTTGTTCCATTGCTCGGTCAGCCTGTATCACCATCACGATCGCGGTTACACTGCAGCTGCCGCTGACTGTCGTAGTGCTTGTTTTATTCTCGTCATTGAAATTATTCGTGTATGTAATTATACAGCCATACATTAAAAAGTTGTTTGCAATCATTTAAAACTCATTATAAAATAGAGAAACAATCTATTGGAATAATTTTCAAACTTGGCGAAAAAATAGCAATGCACTACTTTGTCACGCAGCCTTTATTATGCATTCTTTGTTGTTAAGCGTCTAGAGTCTGAAAGTATTACTACGCACTGTATTACTACGCACTAAGCTTTTAATAACTTCATTACGATTCAATAAACTGCTTTGAACATTAATATAAAGCATATATTTCGTTTAAACGTTTATTTAATTACTTTCAACATACATTTTAGACTAATGGCGTCTAGTGAATCGAAGAATACAGATGCATCGAGGCCAAATCGATGCATCGGCATTTCGATGCATGCCGAATCGAATCGTAATTTCGATGCATTTTCGATGCATCGCACACCCCCTATAAATATCCCTTCCATAAGAAATATTTGTAAATTTGTGGGTAACTTAAATGCCCTATGTGGCAATGCTTTTTCAACTAAAGGAAAATTATGGTACTTCCTTCAAGAGTAGTTTGGTTAAACCGATGTTTAGTCAAAAGGTGTCCAGATAAGAGGGAGCCTACGGTAATTTGTTTTTTATTTACAGGTTGGCAGCCCTCCAAGGCCACCAGGAGGTGGTGCGGATTCTGCTGGAGCACGGGGCGGATGTGAACGCCCAGGACGCCGACTGCCGGACCACCCTGTATATCCTGGCGCTGGAGAACAGGGTCGCCATGGCCAAGTTCCTGATAGACCCCGGGGGAGCCGATGTCGAGGCCAGGGACTCGGAGGTGAGAAGGGCCCATCGTATTAGTGATTAACACCTTCACCAAGTTAGAATTATACCCCGACCTTTATTCCAGTGCGTCATGAGTAACGGGTTCTTCTTGCCTGGTGCGTAACGAGTAACCAGTCACTCGTTGCTAAGTCAACATTTCCCACGGAATAAAAATATAGGCTGGGTAGAGCACTCTAGTTGTCATCACAGAAACTAATCATCACAGAAACTAAGACGACCTTGTTTATCATTCTGCAGTTCAGAATTCGTTTCTGACGTTATTCCAGGAAGAAAACATGAAAAAACCAATAACCATATTTGTTTGTACAGACTTTAAAAATTTTCAAATTTGATAGTAAATGATACAGGAAATGCTAATAACATTTTTATATGACAAAAGTATAAATAAAATGTGTTTATTTTGTTTTATAAAATAACATCATCAAAATACTAAATTTAATGTTTCAAAAATAACCACATTGTAGCATGTGTAACTGGTTACTTGTGTAGAGTTAACAATAAAGTTGTATATTCTGAAAAAATACGAATTTGGGGATATGACATTTATAGCGATTTGCATTACAAATAACCAAGATACGCTTAACACACCCAGGGAACGATCGTCGATTTCAGCCGCTGCTCTCTAGGCAATGGCCGACATGAGTAACCTGTTTGTCATGACGCAGTAAAGGTGTTAAGGGTGGGCGTGCAGTGATCTTTTGACTCAAGTCGAGTATTAGAGTACATAGCAGATACTCGGAAAATCGACTACTCACAATTCCTGATCGTGTTACATCATACTGAATCATTCTGGAACACCTATTAAACATCGTAACATCTTAAAATTCATCCGGTTGAATTTTCGATGAATTTTTGTTCAATAATCTTAGCCTCTGTCAAGTATCAGCTCTGTTCTTTAAATTTGTTTCGCCCCTGTTCTTTTTTTGTATTAGCTTCAATCATTTTAGCCTCTTAGCCTCTATTAAATGAATTTTTGTTGTTATGTTGCAATTTATTCATTGTGTGAAATAAAGCGAATAATACTTGTTCAGGATTGCACAAAGTCAAAAATTTATTATATTCAAAGAGAATAGATTACTTGTCAGATCCTGTTGTAGTTTTGGAATACTAGGTTTGACAGCTAGCTTACGATTGAAAGACTTTAACCATAAAAAACTGAAAAGAGACAATTATTACGATATTTAGGGACTTCTTCGGGTGAACAGAAAGTCTGGCACATGAATAGCATTATAATTGTTGTCTCTTTTTTCTCATTATGTCCATCTTTTTATTTCAGAAATTAAAATCCTGGCTAAGAGCCTTTCCTTTAAAAACTAACCCTGAACAGTTGGGTCACTTTTTACCATTATTTATTTTTACACGATAAAATTACAAATGAGCAATAAGCTCTAAGAATGATAAAATGTAAGTAATGTTTCCACGGAAAGAATTCAGGGTCTATTTTCTATTACAGGGGAGAACAGCTCTGCACGTGAGCGCCTGGCAGGGTCACCGGGAGATGGTGTCACTGCTGCTGTCTCACGGCCACGCGGACGTCAATGCCACCGACAACGAGCGCCGGACAGCGCTACACAGCGCCGCCTGGCAGGGCCACTACCACATAGTGCAGATCCTTCTGGAGCACAACGCCGAGCCAGACCACACGTGCAACCAGGGCGCCACTCCCCTCGGTGAGTCTACTGAGCCATGATATTGACTTTTCTCGGTGAATCGATTGAACATTTACAGGGTGTCTTACAGTTGGGAGTTCGGGAAAATGTCAGGGATTTTGTAAGGTCGGGAATAGTCGGGAAAAAGTAATGAACTTCAACTCCTGGTCGGGAAATTCAAATTTGGCTTTAAAACAAAACGAAATAGCCGTTTTCTTCGTTATTGTCATCGTCTCGGCCGGCAAATCTCTCAAACGAATTGCGGTAGACAAATTTTTAGCTATATCACGACCAGAAAATCTGTCGTTTGTACCGCTGCTGCAAGTTTCTTGGTCCTAATACAGCTGTAAAATCGCTCGCTCTTTACGCTGCCAACAAGTCTCGCTCTTTACGCAGCCGACAAGTCTCGCTCTTTACGCAGCCGACAAGTCTTTCGCTCTTTACATGGCCAACAAGTCTCTCGCTCTTTACACGGCCGACACATCTCTCGTTAGTATTGCTGCCTTAAAATTGTGTGCTCTTTTCGTGGCTTTCACATCTATTGGCCACATGAAGGCCAGAAAATCAATAACCCGGCCGGCAAATCCCTCGGTCGTTTCGGGGTCAGCAAACCTCTCGGTCACATTCGGGCTGTCAAATATCTCGCTCTCTTCGCGACTGTCAAATCTGTCACTTTTTTCGTGGCCATCATATCTTTCACTTTTATTGTGGCCAGCAAATCTCTTCGTCGCATCGTGGCTGATGAGTTCCTTACTCATTTCACGGCCATTAGACCTCGGGTGATTTTACAGCCGGAAAATCGCTCAGTCGTATTAGGAATGAAACATTTTTCGGTTGATTTGCGGCAGACGAGTTCCTTGCTGTTTTAGCAGCCGTCATATATCTCAGTCGTATTGCGACAAGAAAATCGCTGAATTTTTTCGTGGCCATAGATATTGTAATTTATAACATGGCTGGCAAATCTTTTGGTCTTTTTGCGGCCGGAAATATTTCTCTTGTTTTTCGGTTGTTGGGTGGTCAATTGTTCGGTTGTCGTATTGTGTCGCTTACTCGTTTCATAGCCGTAACTTGATTTGGTCATATTGTGGCCGGCAAATATCTCAGTCGCATTGTGGCTGTCAAATCTCGGTCGTTTATACCACGGCCGGAGAATCTCTTGGTCACAACGCGGCCGGAAAATCGCTTGTTCTTTCCGCAGCCGGAAATCTCGGTCGCATTACGGCTGGCAAATCTTTTGGACTTATCGCGGTCATCTTCCTCATCTTTTGGCGATCTTTTGCTTGCATTGCAGTCATAAAAACATATCAATTTACAAATATTGTGCACAAGTATTCATTATAGGAGGCAATGGTCATGTTACCTATGATCGGGAATTTTTTTTAATTGTTGGGATAAGTTAGGAATTTCATATATGAAATTTGGTAGACACCCTGCTTTATATTCCTAATAGAACTACAGGTGCTGCGAAATAGGGGTTCAAGCCAAGCTTGTAAGTCGGGTTTCAGGCTTGCATGCGGCCAGACGAATAATAATGCCCACAGGTAGGCACCAGTGTGTCAAAGGATCCTGTATTTAATTACTTAATTATTTCTGAAGTGCATACCTTTAACTATTAATAGAAAAATTGTTATTCCAGTTATTTCCAGCAGCAACAGTCCAGTGGATATCAACTAATCAAACCATATACCAAGTTTTATTCAGACATGTTGAGAAATAATTGAGATATAGAGTTTTAATGAGACTTTTATTAATTTCTCATAAGGTTAACATTAGGACAACGCACTGTGTTTACCACGAGCAATATCTTGGTAACCATTGGGCATAAATCAATAATTCACCATACTAAATTATTTGGAACAATAATTCCAAAAATGTTTCCCCATGTAATAAATTCCAAAACCCCATTTTTGGAGGGTTTTCTCCCCCCTTACCCCCTTCCAATGGTCTGATCGGGCTGTTTTTCAAACTCATCTGAGTAATTACTACTTAACACATCTTTGCCAAATTTCATTTAGATCGGACCATTTTACAAGAGTTAACCTCACGAGTTAGCTCATGGTAGTATTCTGTACGCGCTCTACCAGGCACGAGATATCTCGTGCATCACCCTTGCTTCGTTGACCACTACGCCTGAGTTTATTCGGATTTGACTTTCTCAGCTGATTTATGTTGGTACAACTGTTCTGCTAGGTTTTTTCCTGCTACGACTGTACAGCTGACCCTGACGAGTTGCAGACCATTTGGTGCTGCACTCTAGTGGATTTTTCTGGAACTACGCCCATGCCACAAGTTATGCAGTATCGCGTTATTAGCGTTGAGACGAAAACCCTGGGATGTGGTGTTGATCGTGTAATTAAACTACGCATTGCTGATCACGTGAAAAACCACAGGGGGCAAATTACTCCGCATTTAAGGGGTTAAATTCTGGGTCACCCAAAACTAGCTGCAGATAGGCCATAAGAACGGGAGGTCTATTAATTATTTATAGTCAAAGGTAGGAGGTATGACGAGTGATGTGTGTGTTGCAGGGATCGCGGCGCAGGAGGGCCACGAGGAGTGTGTGCGGCTGCTGCTGGCGGTGGGGGCCGACCCCAACCACTCGGACCACTGCGGCCGCAACGCTCTCAAGGTGGCGGCCAAGAGCGGACACCAGGGCGTCGTCCGGCTGCTGGAGCAGGCACAAGCCAACGGTAAGTACCTCCAAATCAGGCCTTTTTTCATTTCCTTATCATGCATTCCTTTCAAATAAAAAATTATTTATTCCATCCAAAATTACAGCATAAATTGAAAAGCAATACAATGAATGGGATTATTTCCCCGAAAAGACTATAAATCCGTTATCGGGGAAAGAGTCCATATCAGCAGTCTTTGTTAAGATGTTGCTATCCAAAGTTCACCACTGTCACAAAAAAAGTACGTCAAAATATCTTGAAACTAACCTTTCCTGCAAAATTGCAAATTTCCTATGAGCAATTAACATCAAACTAAGCAAACATTAGATTATCACAACTAACAAGTCATTTCAAAAAAATTTGAAAAACCTGGCCTATAGAGCATGTAAATGATGTACGAATAATTGAGGGTAAAAATAGTGATTCTGATGGTGAAAAAATAACTATAGAATTTGACTGGAAACCTTCAACAGTGCAAAATATCTGTAAGTTTTAGTACGTCTGTCAAGTTTAAGCTGAATGTATCAGTGCCTCCGCAGATGCCCGCCCGATGCGTGTCTGCCACTCGCCTATCCTTCGCTTATACACGGCAACACTGCTCTCCTGAGCAGCAATTACATGTGGTTGAATATTATGATGGACTATATGGGCCAAATAAAAAGAATTGTTGTTTATGGAGCGAAAAACTGATTTAGGGATCTGGTTTTCAAAGTTTAACAGGTTCCTTGTAGGATAGTTATGAGGTAATTAAGAAAAAATTTACTGTAAATATTTCCAACATTTAATCCTAGAAGAGAGGTGTCTTTCTTACACTGGCTCTAGGCACAGTTCTAGGCTAGAGGACTAAATATCCGGTCAACGGATATCCGGCTCAAGTAGTGAATGTTTAGTTTTAGCGGTGATTCGCAGAGAGACAAGTATGAACTTGTCTCTTTGACCATGGGAAAGTAGGTGACTTGCATTTTTCATTCACAGTCGGTCAGTACCATCGAATGGTCTGTCAGTGAGTTCAAATTCAGGTTTGTACCACAGTTCTACTTAATATTAATACAACTATTTGAATAAAGGTTTTTTATTTCATTTGTATAATTAAGTATCTGGTAACTTCCGGGGTAGTAACAAGTATCCGGCTGGGTACCAGATATTAAAAGAAAGGCCGGATGCTAGATAGTTACTGAATATCTGTTACAAGTCTATCGAGTACCCATCTTTTGCTTACCTCAGTAGCTATTTCCCTCCATATTTTTCTTTTGTTTTCTTAAATCTCCCTTACTCTACTATCTCCTTAACTTCCCTTCTTTTTCCCTTCTTCCTCATCCTTCCATCTTCCTCTTCTTAACCTAAGCCATTTCTTTTCCATTTCCCTCTTTCCCTGGGGGACCCACAGCCACAGCTGCAAAGTTCACTGGGAGCTTGTAAGTTTGTCTAGTCTTGTCTAGGTCTTTTCCGGTCGTGTAGTTGTAAGTCTCGGTCAGGTTGCTGTCAGGTCATGTCGGGACGCTGGTCGTCTCCTCTACCTCCCTCGCCTCAGGAAGAGCTCCTTCCATGTCGCCATCAGTCTGCCCCTTAACCGCCGCGCACGAGTTAAAAACTCATGGTAGTATTCTGTACACGCTACCTCCACGCACGAGATATCTTGTGCGTCACCCTTGCTTCATTAACCCCCTGTCTAAAAGACCGGGTTAGTAGTCTTTTTTGGTATAAATCCTATTTTTTGGGTGTCGGCGGGGCTGTCACTATACCTCACGTACGTTTTTCCAGGAACATCATAACTCACTTCCCGTCATTCTCTAACCCTTACAGTCAGTTCAAAGAACATTTCTTTAGAGGTCTAGTGTTTTCGACTTAGAGTCACGTAAGGCTTCATGTTACATTTAAATATTTTGTATACACATATTTCTTATATAAAATATTAAAATCTCTAATGTTTAATACTTGTGTGGAGTTCTTGTCAATATAAAGACATCGTTGTACAATATATGGGCGCTTTTAACGCAATAACAATAATTTTTGTTGTACCAATTCAAAATATATTTTTTTATGTTATACAAATATTTTGTATGCACATATCCCGTTTAAAGTAGTCACGAAACTAATGTAAAAGGCTTTAGTGGAGTTTTTGAACAAATAAACACATAATTTTTCAATCTACTAACTTTTATAAAAAAACCTGGTATAAATACTGTGAGTCATCGTGTTTACAAATCAAAGTCAGTTCTGCCTCGTTAACCGCCACGCCCGAGTTTACTCGGGGGGTACAGTTGACCCTGACGAGTGGCAGACCGTTTGGTGCTGCACTCTAGTGGATTTTCTGGAACTACATCCACACCACAAGTTCTGCAGTATCGCGCTTGTCGCATTGAGACGAAAACCCCGCGATTTGGCGTTGATCGTGTAATTAAACTGCGTGCTACTGATCTCGCGGGGGGCAAATTACTCCGCGCTTAAGGGGCTAGAGCAGGCTTCTGAATGCCGGAGTGAAGTTACAAAGGACCATGGCTGGTTGAGTCCAAGTCGTTGAAGGTCATCCTAAAGCTGGACTCTCAAATCCGCATGTTTGTCGCATTCCACGAGGCCATGTAGAGCTTCATCCCTCTTCACATTCTGGGGTGTCTCTTTCCCGGTGTTTGTGGAAGTAAACTCCAACGCCCCAAGACCTGTCATTACCTGCAGTTGGACATGATCCAATCCTTGCAGTGGATGAGCAACCCTCGTTCTTCCAGGTCAGGCAAGATGTCAAACGTGAGCCATCCAAATCAGGCCTATTATAAGTCCATGAATCATTAGATTAATTTACTAATCTACCTATAGATAAATTTAGTATTGCACCTCGACGAAGTTGGTTATTTACTATACTAGCCTAATTCAACCCATTGGCCAACCAGTGATTTGCCACCTGACATGCCCCTCACATTCCTGAGAAAAATGCTAAAAATGTAGACGTTGGATGAATGTGTTACCATAGGAAAAATGTTTGGTCTATTTACTTATTTTTTTCTCTATTTTTTAAAGTTATCTACAAAAAAAATACTTAAAGTGGAATATATATTAAGTAAGTATAAAAATGTGGTAATTTTATAATTTGATATTATATATTTGAATTTTTTTGAAGCAGCTAATGTAAGAGATATTTGAAAAAATTTGAAGCCTAAAACTAACATACTTCAGAGAAATAATTAGTTCTGTACGTAGGAAAATGTATTATGACGATATGACCTACAGTATTATGACCTTCAGTGTGTTCATTTTTTGTGAATATAAACTATTAGGAGTTTTGATGAGCTGAAGATTTTTTTAATTAACCTTAAAAGAGACTTGAATTTACTTGTAAACAGTTGAAAACTTCTTCCTCTTAAAATGTCATTGGTTCCCAAAAATACCACATCGGGATCATTTCTTGAATAGTTGAGGGTTGCTGCCTTTAATATCCCCATTATATCCCCTGTAGTGCTTCTGGATATTGCCAAAGCTCATTTTACATAAATGCCATAATTTATTATAGACCTATGTTGCAAGTAATTTTGGTATCCAACAAACTGTAAATCACCTACTATATAAAAAAATGTATTTTTACAGTTAGGTTGAAAGAAGAGATAGCAGTTACAATTATTTAAGTTTGGAGTTAGGAAATTGTAGAGTGAGAAGGTTTTTTTGCCAACTCAGGAGCGAACGTACAGTAGTAGAATTCTATTTCAAGGAAAGAGAGAGAGAAAAACGTCTGGGTTTTGTTATCGTCAGACGACCTTGAATACTTCCTATCTCTGTGTTGCAAACAAAAACTAACTCTCTACTCGAGGATATGGGAACAATATACCTATGACTTCAAACTGATAAAACTCAATTTTGTTTTGATTTGGGAGTTGTAATTTATTGTTTATGAAAAATGTCATACAGTGTCAAAAAAATGTTCTTAACTACTGGTGAACTAAATTAACTGTAACATCAGTATAAAGTAAAACGTTTTAGGATACATTTTATATTTTTTATAACGCTTTATCATGCAGTTGCACACATTAAAGAATTGTCTATCGCACAGGAAGGTTATACTGGTAAATAAGCTATGCGATATGAATTTGTGCAAAGAGCTTCTTTCATTAAATAATCATTACATGTATCACAAGACAAATTATTTAATAAAATATTCTAATAATATGATGCGTGCAACATGATATTTCTTACTCAGTCATTTACATGAATATTTGTTTACATTTTTTATGTATCCTAAAACACACACCCATAGTAAGTTCTAAATAAATACAATTTCAGTTATTGAAAAATGATAATCATTCAGACTAATATTATTGCTAATAATGAATAAAATTTCTAAAGACCTGTTTGAATATTTAACATTAAAAAAACTTAATACTTTTAATTATTAACATTAATGTTCAATTTAAAGTCCCTTTGCAACATAACTAGATAATTTTTAATTAATATCATTGTCACTAAATCGAAAAATGGAAAAGAGAAGAATTAATTTACTGTTAAGACTCAACGTCCCACGGACTGTCTTGTCTCTCATGCTAGCATACGCACTGGAATTGACAAGCCGTCCTGCCGACCTTTTTTTCATGACGGCGTAATTGTTCAAACACAGAACCAAACAAAAAGAATTTAATTTAATTAAAAATCGGAATGACTCTCTTGTTTTAAGGGGATATTATTTCCCCTGGAGAGCCATTTTTGACTTATTTAATTAATACAGCAGACACAAGTGCAAGATCTGATCCCCTGACTTACTAAAATTAGACTGACAATTTTAACGAACCAAAAGGGTCAGGCTGTAATGTACTTACCCCATGGTTTTAATGTATTTAAATATTTTAAAAATATAAACGGCAATTTAGTATTTAGAGGGTTACTGGGGCCTAATTTGAAAACCAGTTAATCCTGTAAGTGCCCATCGGTCATTTTTTGGCCGATGTGGTCCATTTTGTTGTGCCATCGGTCACAAAATGACCGATCTAGTTTTCAGTTTTCCTTCAATCCATTTGGAGCGGAATGAGTTTGACATTTTACTGCCGTAAACAGCAGATTCTGAGCTTTCTTCCAATGTCTATTTCTAGATGTTTTGCTCTTTGCCTGTTTCTTTAAAAAATATGCAAACTGCTACTTATTTATCAGCTCTTTTGCCTCACGTATTTAGCCTTATTTAACCAAATATATCGTGTTATAGGTTATGTTTGATAGAAAGTTTTACTAAAATGCTTTTAATATTGCTAATTAATATATTTGAATGCAGAAATAAGTTCAAATAAAAGTGATATGTGGAAGTTTGTGCCTGATGGATTTTGCATGTGTTTTAATGGGAGATTGGGGGTTAGGCCTGGCAACTATGGTGATGTACTTTCATTCTATGATTCTTAAATATATTATTTTCAATATTTAGAGTATGAAATGCATATATTCTTGTTCCTTATTATATTTTACACAAAATGGCTATTCCAGAAATCTTGCAAAATTACAGTTAGCACTATATTATCTTACTTATTTACTCCCATGGCCATCGATACCCTAGTAGGGTTTTGGCCTCGCCAACAATTGCTCGCCACCTCTCCCGGTCATATGCCTCATCTACTTCTGCTCCCATTCTTGTGATATCCGACTCTATGCAGTTCCACCATCTTCTCTTTGGCCTTCCAGGGGGTCTTCTTCCTTCTGGCTGTCCTTCTCCTATTTCCTTCAGTAGCGATCCTCTATCCCTCCTTATGACATGTCCTGCCCACCTTAACCGTCTAGCTCTAGCATGTGCGATAATGTCATAATCTGTGTATAAATTCCGTATTTCCTCATTGTGCCTAATTCTCCACTCTCCATTTTCATTCATAGGTCCAAAAATTTTTCTCAATATTTTATTTTAAAAAACAATGAGTTTTTTTTGTTCTTTGTAATTCAATATCCATGTTTCTGCTCCATACAGCAATACTGGTCGGATAATTGTATGGTAGATTTTAATTTTTGTTTGACGTGATAAAATTCTTGAGGTTAAGATTTTTTTGCATGTATACATACTTTTATTAGCCTGATTTATTCTGTTGTTTATTTCTGATTCTTCACTGTTTCTGCTTGATATTAAAATTCCTAGGTATCAAAAATGATCAACTTTTTCGAAACTGTGTCCTTCAATATTTATTTCGTTTGTTTGGTTAAATTCTTGCTTTGAAAAATGCATGTACTTATTTTTTTCATCATTAATTTTTTAATCCCATTTTACTAGTTTCTTGAATAAATAGTTTTGTTAAAACCTTTAGTTCATCTTTCTTCTCACATGAAATTGCTACATCGTCTGCAAAGGCAAGAATATTCAAATTAGTTCCTATCTTTAATCCTATATTTGCATGTCTTACTGTTTGAAGTGCATCTTCTATGGCAATATTAAATAAAATTGGAGATAATCCAAGCCTTACTCCGGTTTTTACTTCAAAAGATTCTGATATATTTCCATCAATTTTGACTTTACATCTTGATCCTTGGATCGTCATTTTAATAAGATTAATTAACTTTCTTGGTATTCCAAATTTTTTAATTTTATCCCAGATTCTTTCTCTATCTAGACTATCGTATGCCTTGGAGAAGTCAATGAAGATTCCATGGAATTCCTTGTTCCTTGTTATATTCCCAGCACTATATTATAGAGGTTAAAAATTTCTTAGTTTCCTAATTGTTTACAATGGCTATGTTTTCAATAGAAATTATTATTTTACACATGTATGTGTAAGTAGGATTTTATAATTATCTTATAGATGATTTTATTCCGAAAAATTATATATAACATAATACAATTGTATAAAGGTGGAATTTTTATAAATTTTTAAAACTATGCTCACAAATTTTCTTAAAATGGCGCGGCATTTGAAGAAATATCGTTGGCACTTCCAGGGTTAATTAGTGTACATATCAGCTCATCTGCTCTCCCCCCGACCAAGGCGCGAGCAATTTTTTTTGTTTAAAAAGAGGGCCATGGCTTCACTTGACCATGGTGTTGCAACACAGCAGAATTAGCTTATTGTGCACCCTCCCCCTTTCAGTCTTCCCAGGCCTTCACTCTCCATCAAATCCCAAGGGCCTTAAGGAACCTTGAGATCTTGACGAAGGTACCTGTTTTCACAGCGCCTCCTCCTTATGATAAAATTGCTTAGAGCCGTGGCCGGGAGTTGAACCCAGGGGGTGAACGCGGGCAATTACTCGTCTATGGAGAAGGCTGTTCTGATGTTTACCAGGTGTGGAGAGAGCATCATCTCTTAGCTCGCTTGCACCCCCTCCTCTGCTCGAACTTTGCCCTCTCGAACCTTGTGGAGTTGGGTTGTGGCCGGTTATTGCAGATAGGCTATTATTGAATGTTTGGTGGACATCACACTGGTTCTGTTTGAGGCAACAATAAATCTTGAGGTGTTATTCGTTCGTTTATGCCACTTGTCAATCTAGATCGAATACCAATTAATTTATCTATGTGACGTCTCCACAAAATTCCTCCCTCTACTTTAACCAATAACGAAACTGGACGTAAAACTTTCATTACAACTCCCTCAATCCATTTATTCTTACCTATTCCCTGGTAAGAACTTTTGCTCTCCAACAATTAATTGTCTCATCTTACTACCTTGACAGCTACAGGCTTGTTTCTCTTGATTTCTGCCTACAGTTTGAGACAATGAAGGTCTAATTAGCTCTAGTTTGGGCCTTAAATTTCTGTTAAGTTTAACAGGTGTCTCTGTGGTAGTTAAATGTACCGTACAGAATTTTCATACGCTAACAGAAACCTATTCAAAGCTAAATGTACAATTTTTCTTATTTATGAGAGCACATCGTATCTGCTTTTTAACAGTGTTTACTGAGTTCATAGCTTGCCCATTACTAGCAGGGGAAAGGGTGGTGTGAGAGTATGACTTGAACAATCTAGTTATCTGCCAAAAGGTAATGACAGAAGGGAGGTAGGGAAAGGTCTAATACCTTTCAATTTTAAAAACTGATTAAACTCGTTTGTGGTGAATGGTGGTCCGTTGTCTGACACAATTTGCTCAGGGAGCCCAAAGATTGTATGACAGTCACTTTGAAGCCAGACTAGCATGTCGTTTGTGAGGAGTAGGAATAGTAGTGGCCCAAGCACAGAGCCTTGTGGCACACCTTTCATTACAAATTCAGCTGGAACTTGAACGGATTCTCAAATGCACGGATACTTCCCGGGTCTAAATACTTATTGTGAATATTTGAATTAGCAAACGAAAGAGAGTTTATAGGTTGGATAAAAACCTATCATATCCTGACTCGGTGTCACTGTGTGTGTTGTGTTGCAGCCGGTCTGGGTCTAGGCGCTGTAGCCCCGCCCCTGATCTGTCCCAGTGCCCCACCCTCATGTTCGCCAGAGTCCACCACCAAGCGACGGTCCATCGTCAGTAGCGACAGCAGCAACCTCACCAACAGCACCAAAAGCTCCCTCAAGGACCAGTCTCAGGTACCATGCTTAGGCAGATGTCAGATTATGAGTTATGGAAACAGCAGCATTAGGCATGTGTGAATAAGTGACGTTCAAACTTGACAATAAGCAAACATCCTAAGCTTTTTTTAATAGTCTTGGTTTAAAAGTATTTTCTTAAGCTTTAGTATTCAAGATGAGCCAATTTTACTATCCAGACCAATTTCAAAGGATGACTACTTTTAAAGTCCTAAAATTTGAATTAGAAACCCCTTATTCAAAATATGAAAAGAATCTCATTAGGTTATTCTATATTTCGTTAAAATTTTATAAAATATCGAAACAAGCATCGGAAACAAAAAAAGTACATGGTTGAAAAACCGTTTTGATAATAAAAATGCCTGGACACAATTGGTCTATAACCCAGAGATCAAAATTGCACAAAAAAAAATTAAATTTTAGCAACCATTTGTAAATTTTGTCCTTACCATTACTGTGAATCGTAATGTACTGTGCTTCAACCACGTCTGTTTGTGTGGACAGTCTTTCACCCATCAGCTGGAGAGGTGTTCCCGCAAGTCCCGGATCCTGAGCCCACTGCAGTCACAACCCCCCAGTCCGATCTACGCATCACCCCCGGCCAGCCCCCCAAACCCTTGTCGTAAGTTTTAAATATTTATATCACGCTCTTTGTTATAACAACTTGCACTTTGTTATACAGTAGGACTTCGCTAATCCGACTTCGGATGGTCTGACTCCTCGATAGGTCCGACCGTACCGTCGGTTCAGTAGGCTTTCGCTAGTCCGACTGGCGGGGTTTCCTCCTCGCTTAGTCCGACCAAGTTACCAGAAATTTTTCTCTGTTTACATTTCGTAGGAATCACTCCGTTCTGGTTGGCTCCTGTTGATGACGTACAATACAATTGTCATTGCGTATTTCAGTCAGTAGAGCGTTGACCCTTGGTGCGGTACAAAGTACGAGTTCGCATTAAATTATCGTTACAGTGATTTATTAATTCATTTTTTTGAAAAGTTTGTTACAGTGCACACGTGATTGTAGGACGAACTTAAATCATGTCTGCTATACAACGGAAGCATGTTACCCTATCTTTAGCCGAGAAACTAAATGTGCTCGATAGGTTTATTAGGGTGAATCTGTTCAAAAAATGTCTAGTGAATTAGGGATGGGACTTACAACCATTAAGGACTGGTGGAAAAATAGAAAGCAGCTTGAAAGTCACACAATGATAGTAAATTATGAAAAGGGTTAAAAGCTTGAAAAACTTTTAAAAAACCAAATTGTGAAATTTTACTTTGTGGTATGGTTTGAGCAAGAGAGGAGAAAGGGAACTCCTGTTTGAAATACAGTTTTGCTATGTTTTTATGTCAATAAACGTGTTCCTCTGATAATCTGACCTTTTTGTTGTCCTGACCATGCCCCCCATCCCGTAGGTGATGAATTAGCGAGGTTCTACTGTGATAACTTTAGACTATTTAATGTTTTGATGCTGATAACGAGAGGTGCACTGCTTGTACATCAGAAAACACTAAATACGTTTGTTGTTTACAGACGACCACTTCTCCAGGGACACGCACATGAGGATAATACTCGGGAGCTGCAGAGCTTCGCCTACAAGGCCTGTGTAAGTAACTATTCTTGTTCAGCGTCGCAACATGTAATGCTACAAATTAAATACAGGGTGTCTATGAAAGAACTCCGGTGTTTTGAGGCAAAATATTTTAATGAAGTAAAAAACTTACATACATTTTTAATACATGATTGGAAAGGTTGCATTTTCAAGTTTTTTTTAGCAATTTAATTAAGTTCAATTTGAGCTCTGTTAGTGGCACGGTACACGTCGTAACGTTATTCCACCTCTTCCCATGCCCTAGCCACCATGTCTGGGGGGATGGTTGCTACACAATTGATTATTCGTATTGAGATGGTTATAATCATGAATTTTTTAATGTTTCCTCGTACCGTAACTGCAGATTTAGTTTCTATTAGCCAAATAACGCATTCAGCCTTTTGTTGCGGCGTCGCCATATCGCGGCAATCAAGAAAGCTCTGACTGCCGCGTTACGTTGTTTCAAGGTTAATGCTCCACAGCGCTGCCCCCTCTTGATGAAATCATTCCCAATTGGTATGAGAAAAACTTGATGAGCTACTCGTTTCAGAGAATTTAACTACATATTTCTATCTTTTATAGTTATTAAGATATGAATTTTTCAAACCCCGAAGTTCTTTTATAGACACCCTGTAATTTTATAATAATCTATGTGAAGATTTCCACTGAGATGGACATCAGTTGAATCATCCATGGTGTTTCTTAGGCAGGAAGTTTAGCGTAGTTTAGTTTATTCTCCTACGTTGGCTGAGGTGATACTCTGAAATCCAAGTCTGCTGTAGTACAGTGACAGCTGGAATCTGCCGTCTGTCTCTGCCTGATGAGACGAAACAACGTCAAAACAGCTATCTACTTGTCAGCACATCTGTGCCTGTTACTCCAAACCTTAAGGAAGGTGCAGCAGATGTTCATGTCGCTGGCCCGGCAATGTCGGAATTTCCACAAAAAAATTCCACTACTATTTAGTACCTATTTAGTACTATTTAGTACCATCATTACAAAAATTAGTACCTCTTGCGAAATCGCAGTTTTTATGTCTTTTATAGCTCCGGGCCAGCGACATGCCAGCCCGGCGACATCGGAAATTTATGAAAAGACATATACCACTATTTAGTACCTATTTAGTACTATTTAGTACCAACAATAAAAAAATGTGTACCTCCAAGAATACCTTCCAAACGCATACTTATGTATAGACGTCATTGACCTCTCAGCCCGGCGATAACGCGAAATACCTACAAAACCCATATCATTCTACTGCAAATAATTAGTACTATTTAGTACCTGGTGCTATAAACGTATTAATAACGTTTTTGGACTTTTTTTTAAACAAATAAGAATAGAATATATCTTTTTTATACCGGGCCAGAGACATGCCAGCCCGGCAACATTCGAAAATCAATATAAGACCTATACCACCATTTAGTACCTATTTGGTACTATTTAGTACCACTCATAAAAAAATTAGTACTTCAAATGTTTACTGGTAATAGCTAATGAAATATAAGGATTAACCGCAAAATAATGCCGGGCCATAGACATGCTAGCCCGGCAACATTCGAAAATTAATATAATACATATACCACAATTTAGTACCTATTTGGTACTATTTAGTACCACTCATCAAACAATTAGTACCTCAAAGATTTACTGGTAATAAATTATGAAATGTAAAGAATAACCGCAAAATAATTCCGGGCCACAGATATGCTAGCCCGGCAACATTCGAAATTTACAATAAAACCTATACCACCATTTAGTACCTATTTGGTATTATTTAGTACCACTCATGAAAAAATTATTACCTCATAGGTTTTTGGAGAATAGCTTATGAAATGCAAAGAATATAACCGCCAAATAATGCCGGCCACAGACATGCTAGTTCGGCAACATTCGAAAATTAATATAAGACCTACACCACCATTTTGTACATATTTGGTACTATTTAATACCACTCATAAAAAATTAGTACTTAAAAGCTTTACTGGTAATAGCTTATGAAATGTAATGAATAACCGCCAAATAGTGCCGGGCCAGAGACATCCAGCTCTACAACATTCGAAAATTAATATTAGACTAATCCACTTTTAGCGAATTTCCCCTATAGGGAAGAAGCTATTACCGTAGGTCTCATGGTAAGAACTAAGCCCGAGACCATGATAACTTTTCGTTTTAGGGCCACCAGAAGCAAAAAACACCATTCGTTCGAATTTTTATCCACCTTTCTATCTATCTATCTATCTATCTATCTATATATATATATGTGTCTGTCAGCACGATAGCGGCCGTAAATATGGTCCGATCTTGATGAAATTTGGAACAGACATTAGTACTAGTGGTAATCGAATGGCCGAGTTCGTGAACCAGCCCGATCGGACCACCGGAAGGGGGGGTAAAGGGGAATAAACACCTCCAAAAATGGGTTTTTTTTGAGTTTTTTAAATATAAAAATAAAATTGATCAATCTTTGATGAGATCTAATGTATTTTAGTCTAAAATCCCCGAAATTTCAATTTTTGTGGCAGCAAACCTGCATAATGATTCCCCATGTTATCCTTATGGAAAACAAAAAAAATCTATATCTTACTTATTTTTTAACATTTCTTGACAACACTTGGTATATGGCTTCTTCTAGTTAACATCTACTAAATAATGAATTAAAACCTGCCAGTTTTAACATACCTGTTGCAGCAAACCTGCATACTCATTCCCCACGTTATTCTTATGGAGATTACAAAACATGTAAAATCTCGCTAAGTTGGATTGAAATACCGTTTGTTGTGTTGCATCTGAAATTCGCTGAGTATGCAGGTCTGCTGCAACGGGGGTATTATTTACCACTATTTCATACTAATTAATACCTCACATCAAAAATTAGTAACTCAAGGATTTACGGACAACAGGTCATAAAATGTTAAGAAAAATCGCCAAACAAATATAATCTAAGACACATCAAGTTTATATGAAGGTATGTCTTAAATTGCTAATTCACCAAAGTAACCAACATTTTGTATTTTTTACAGAATACTTTTTATGTAGGGTGGGTGCACCAGTGAATGACCGGTTAAGGACGATGTCCCACGTTAAATTGAATCACTCCCTTATTCCATAGTCACAGTTATACTTTTTACTGTAGAAATTTTATTTATTCTTTAAGGATCAAGCAATATTAGTTAAATACGTTACTTAATGAGAATACTGATAGTAATATCGATTAAAAGGCAACGATGGCAATGCTCCAATAAATGACCGGGACTGCACCAGTGAATGACCGATCTTGCACCAGTGAATGACCGGTCTCTTTAGGTTGAATAACTGTCAAAATATCGAAAAATCAGCTGACAACAATGAATAAGAATAATTCAGCTGAGAACATAGATCATAGCTAGTAAATGACCGATCTTGTTCCAGTGAATGACCTCGAAGTTTTCCCCCGGTCATTCACTGGTTTTTGCCCTAGTTACGTTCCAATTTATGACTGTCCTCAGTAATAATTAATTATAACACGTAGAGCAATAAAATTGATTGTAAATTGCAGGATATTATATTAAATATTATTTAATTGCAACACATTTTTGTAATCATCATCAAATACAGAATGAATGTAAATCCAGGTAAGCCTTACAGGGATAGTCACTATAGGAGGAAAGATCAAAATCGAGGATAGTGGTACACTCAATTTTAAAAATGTTTAAAAAGTATTTTCGATTCCAAAGATTTCATCCAATGAAAGATAATTACTGAATAATTATACAAGGCTGGTTTTGCGCTTATTTTTAATTGGCTAGCCTAAAGAATATGCTTGATAAAGGGTTTTTAAAGCAAAACGGTCATTCACTGGGGGGTGGTCATTCACTGGTGCACCCACCCTAAGAAAGTTTTTAACCGATTTTTTTGAAACTTGGCATGTACCTATGACTAGTTAAGGTAAATTCATGAAAAAATTATCAAAATGGTTAAATGATAAATTTTAGAATGGCGGCCGTTTAAAATATTTAAATTTAAATACCGGAACAATTGTAAGTTTTACAACTAATTACAAAGATTAACAACCTTTAGTGAAATTCCAATACTCCAATTTCCAATACTCTGATACCAAAGCAATTTGATAAAAAAAATAACAGTTTTACGGTAAAATTTACCTATTAGGCCAGTCATTCTACGAAACTTAACATGGGGAACCTCAAAAAACTGCAAGAAAACATTTTATGATGGAATTCTATTTAAAAAAATATGAATTTTAACATATCCAAAGTTTACCAAAATCGGACTATGGGAACCTCACTAAAATCACGTTTCAAAGTGGCGGGTTTTCCCACCATACAAAAACTTATGAAAAAAGACATTCAACTGCATTTTGAATCAATGTTTTTCAAGATATTGACTTTTGACCGCCGCCAATCATCGTTGGTTCAAAATTTTGACTGAATTTACATATTCGGCCGCCATCTTGGATCCGCATTATTGGATATAACCATTTTTTTCAAATGTAAAGATGGTGTTGTGACACATCATTATGGACTATATTTTTACCCTGAACACAGTGCTGAAATCCGTTTTTGAAAATATGAATTCGTTGAAAAGATATGCTCAAATAAAAAATCATCCCTATACATTTCTTATGGATGTTTAATTTTTTTAAGATTTTTTAAGAATTATCTCTTATATCTCCGGTTCTTATTAAGGTATGTAGTTCGTTTTGGTCTTAAAATACTCAGTCATTTAACGGCCTTTATATGAGCTATTGATCGTTAAAATCGGACGACAGCTGGACGAGCTATAAGGCTAAAATCGACAAGAAAATCCATTTTTTAGAAATTTGTTTTTATCAAATATTATATAAAAGAATATAACTAATCCTATTTTTGTCAGATTTCAATTATCAATATGTCAAATGAAAGCTAGTAGATCAGCGCATGTTTCAAAACCAATCCAACTTGCAGGCCATGTTTGGGACTTGAGATACAAATCTTGAAATAATTATGAAATTTTGAAAAAATTGATTTTTATGTTGGTTTGAGGTCCATACATCACCTCAGACTCAACCCATTTAAATGATTAAGAGCTTAAATGAAAGCCAATAACGTACTGAGTCAATTAAAACTTAAAACTGTTTTGAATCTCTGTTAGTTTTCTATGTATGAGTCATTAATTATATACAATTTACGAAATTGAACAGATTTTATGGTAAATGAACGTTTATAACTCAGATGAAGTAATTCCGATTTTAATAAGCCATAGCTCATATGAAAGCCCAGAATCATCTGAGTAATTTGAGGGGAGAACGAGCTTCTTAATCCATCTAGGACCTGCGCTATGAATCTTTGACAAAAAAGAAATTTCTAAAAAATGGATTTTCGTGTAGATTTTAGCCTTATAGCTCGTCCAGCAGTCGTCCGATTTTAACGATCAATAGCTCATATAAAAGCCGTTAAATGACTGAGTATTTTAAGACCATAACGAACTACATACCTTAATAAGAACCGGAGATATAAGAGATAATTCTTAAAAATCTTAAAAAAATTAAACGTCCATAAGAAACGTATAGGGATAGCTTTTTATTTGAGGATATCTTTACAACGAATTCATATTTTCAAAAACGGATTTCAGCACTGTGTTCAGGGTAAAAATATAGTCCATAATGATGTATCACAACACCATCTTTACATTTGAAAAAAATAGTTATATCCAATAATGCGGATCCAAGATGGCGGCCGAATATGTAAATTCGGTCAAAATTTTGAACCAGCGATGATTGGCGGCGGTCCAAAGTCAATATCTTGAAAAACATTGATTCAAAATGCAGTTGAATGTCTTTTTTCATAAGTTTTTGTATGGTGGGAAAACCCGCCATTTTGAAACGTGATTTTAGTGAGGTTCCCATAGTCCGATTTTGGTAAAATTTGGATATGTTAAAATTCATATTTTTTAAGTAGAATTCCATCATAAAATGTTTTCTTGCAGTTTTTTAGGTTCCCCATGTTAAGTTTCGTAGAATGACTGGCCTAATAGGTAAATTTCACCGTAAAACTGTTATTTTTTTATCAAATTGCTTTGGTATCAGAGTATTGGAAATTGGAGTATTGGAATTTCACTAAAGGTTGTTAATCTTTGTAATTAGTTGTAAAACTTACAATTGTTCCGGTATTTAAATTTAAATATTTTAAACGGCCGCCAATCTAAAATTTATCATTTGACCATTTTGATAATTTTTTCATGAATTTACCTTAACCAGTCATAGGTACATACCAAGTTTCAAAAAGATCGGTTAAAAACTTTCTTACATAAAAAATATTCTGTAAAAAATACAAAATGTTGGTTACTTTGGTGAATTAGCAATTTAAGACATACCTTCATATAAACTTGATGTGTCTTAGATTATATTTGTTTGGCGATTTTTCTTAACATTTTATGACCTGTTGTCCGTAAATCCTTGAGTTACTAACTTTTAATGTGAGGTATTAATTAGTATGAAATAGTGGTAAATAATACCCCCGTTGCAGCAGACCTGCATACTCAGCGAATTTCAGATGCAACACAACAAACGGTATTTCAATCCAACTTAGCGAGATTTTACATGTTTTGTAATCTCCATAAGAATAACGTGGGGAATGAGTATGCAGGTTTGCTGCAACAGGTATGTTAAAACTGGCAGGTTTTAATTAATTATTTAGTAGATGTTAACTAGAAGAAGCCATATAGCAAGTTTTGTCAAGAAATGTTAAAAAATAAGTAAGATATAGAATTTTTTTGTTTCCCATAAGGATAACATGGGGAATGATTATGCAGGTTTGCTGCCACAAAAATTGAAATTTCGGGGATTTTAGACTAAAATACATTAGATCTCATCTAGATGAAGCCAAAAACCAAGTTTTATCCAGATATGTTGAAAAATAAGCGAGATATAGAATTTTACTTATTCCCCATAATGTTAACATTGGAACAACGTACTGTGTTTACCACTTTCAATATCTCGGTAACCAATGGACATAGAGCAATGATTCAAAACACTAAATTGTTTGTTTTTTTGAGCTGAATTCAATGGTACCAACAAAGATTGATAAATTTTATTTTTATATTTAAAAAACTCAAAAAACCCATTTTTTGGGGTGTTTATCCCCCTTTACCCCCCCTTCCGGTGGTCCGATCGGGCTGGTTCACGAACTCGTCCATTTGATTACCACTAGTACTAATGTCTGTTCCAAATTTCATTAAGATCGGACCATATTTACGGCCGCTACCGTGCTGACAGACACATATATATATAGATAGATAGATAGATAGATCGGTGGATAAAAATTCGAACGAATGGTGTTTTTTGCTTCTGGTGGCCCTAAAACGAAAAGTTATCATGGTCTCGGGCTTAGGTCTTACCATGAGACCTACGGTAATAGCTTCTTCACTATAGGGGAAATTCGCTAAAAGTGGATTAGTCTAATATTAATTTTCGAATGTTGTAGAGCTGGATGTATCTGGCCCGGCACTATTTGGCGGTTATTCATTACATTTCATAAGCTATTACCAGTAAAGCTTTTAAGTACTAATTTTTTATGAGTGGTATTAAATAGTACCAAATATGTACAAAATGGTGGTGTAGGTCTTATATTAATTTTCGAGTGTTGCCGAACTAGCATGTCTGTGGCCGGCATTATTTGGCGGTTATATTCTTTTCATTTCATAAGCTATTCTCCGAAAACCTATGAGGTACTAATTTTTTCATGAGTGGTACTAAATAGTACCAAATAGGTACTAAATGGTGGTATAGGTTTTATCGTAAATTTCGAATGTTGCCGGGCTAGCATATCTGTGGCCCGGAATTATTTTGCGGTTATTCTTTACATTTCATAATTTATTACCAGTAAATCTTTGAGGTACTAATTTTTTGATGAGTGGGACTAAATAGTACCAAATAGGTACTAAATGGTGGTATAGTTATTATATTAATTTTCGAATAATGCCGGGCTAGCATGTCTGTGGCCCGGCATTATTTGAAGGTTATTCTTTACATTTTATAAATTATTACCAGTAAATCTTTGAGGTACTAATTGTTTGATGAGTGGTACTAAATAGTACCAAATAGGTACTAAATGGTGGTATATGTATTATATTAATTTTTGAATGTTGCCGGGCTAGCATGTCTGTAGCCCGGAATTATTTTGCGGTTATTCTTTACATTTCATAATTTATTACCAGTAAATGTTTGAGGTACTAATTTTTTGATGAGTGGTACTAAATAGTACCAAATAGGTACTAAATGGTGGTATAGTTATTATATTAATTTTCGAATAATGCCGGGCTAGCATGTCTGTGGCCCGGCATTATTTGAAGGTTAATCCTTTAATTTCATAAGCTATTACCAGTAAACATTTGAAGTACTAATTTTTTATGAGTGGTACTAAATAGTACCAAATAGGTACTAAATGGTGGTATAGGTCTTATATTGATTTTCGAATGTTGCCGGGCTGGCATGTCTCTGGCCCGGCATAAAAAAGATATATTCTATTCTTATTTGTTTAAAAAAAGTCCAAAAACGTTATTATTACGTTTTTAGCACCAGGTACTAAATAGTACTAATTATTTGCAGTAGAATGATATGGGTTTTGTAGGTATTTCGCGTTATCGCCGGGCTGAGAGGTCAATGACCTCTATACATAAGTATGCGTTTGGAAGGTATTCTTTGAGGTACAAATTTTTTTATTGTTGGTACTAAATAGTACTAAATAGGTACTAAATAGTGGTATATGTCTTTTCATAAATTTCCGATGTCGCCGGGCTGGCATGTCGCTGGCTCGGAGCTATAAAAGACATAAAAACTGCGATTTCGCAAGAGGTACTAATTTTTGTAATGATGGTACTAAATAGTACTAAATAGGTACTAAATAGTAGTGGAATTTTTTTGTGGAAATTCCGACATTGCCGGGCCAGCGACATGAACATGTGCAGCAGCATAGTAGCAAGGTGGTGCCTCCACCACCTTACCAGAGCCTATGGTGCAGTTAGTAGTGGAGTTTTCATGTTTTGTTAACACAGGCCACCAGTACCTAGTCTTTCATAGGACTGAAACTGTGCATGGATACGAAGGAGACATCGTCAGTGCACGTTACTTGGTTCGCGACAAGAAGATAGCTGTTTCGATGTTGTTTCATCTCATCAGGTACATTCAGTCAGCAGATTCCAGCTGTCACTGTACTACAACGTACTCAGATGTCAGAGTACCCTCTCAGCCAGGGTAGGAGAATAAAGTCAACTACGAATTGTGAAGAGTTTGTAATTTTTGAACTTTGCTGAGGCAATGATACACAAAGTTATGTAATTTTTGTTGGCTCATCACTTGATGAATACAGTAGAACTTCGGTTAAACAATACTCAATAATAGGACAATCCGTAATACATCTACTTTAAAAATCTCCGTGAAATTGCCATAACACTTAATGGTTATGTGATGTGTGTGGAAACTCGGCCTGTTCCCAACAGTAACAGAAGTAATCACAACCGACCACAATTTGGGAGCGTAGCTTTACTCTCTCTAGACTTACTGACTCTTTAGGGTTGGCCTCCTCAGTAAAGACTTAACACACTGAACTCAGACAACTGTCTTTTTTATTCAATTCTCTCTTATCTTCCCAGACTTATCTAACTATCCTACAACTTTGGTAATGGGGTAACCAGCACAAGTAATCACAAGTCTAAATCAGAGTTTTGGCTTATACAGTATGCATTAGAGTTACAATTTACCGTGATTTAGAGAAGGTCGGTTAAATCGGAAACCCAATTTTCCTGACCGGTCTCAGTCCCGAGATGTCTAGATAAGAAGGAGTTTACTGTAGTCGTTTGTTGATGTAAACAATGACACCAGTTCATTTTAGTCGAAGGTTCATTTTAGTTGCATTGCGTCTCTGGAAGCAATCAAACCCCTCCAAACTGGATCCTGCCGCTTCCTCACCCAGCCAACATAATATTATTGTTGTTAATATTATTAATTTTCATTATTATTGTTAATATTATTGTTTCTGTTCATATTATCAAAGTTAGCTGTCTTTTAAATATACTGAAGAATATGCATCACTGTTGGACAATTTTGCAAAGACCAGCAGTAGTGAATATATAAAATATTATTTTGGAAGTATTTTTATAAATGTCATCGTTAGTATCTTCGTCTTTGGGACTTGTTAACCATTAAGCCTATATGAAAACTTCATGATTAATCCTACAAGAACTTGTTACTTTACTGTTTTCAAAGTGTAACAAAGAATTTTCCTTCAAATGTCCTACTACTCACCTTTTAGCAAAATTCCTTGGGAATAATCTGTTATACACTTATCATCGGGCATGACAAACAATCGGATTCAAAATGCGCTTTTCGTTATTGATTTTTAAAAAATTCTGGTTTGTAGGCCTATTAAATCTTATATGTGATAATATAATTATAATTTTTGAAATACAGTATGTAACAAATACCTTGATGTAACAAATCTGACAGGACTAAATAAAAAAAATTTTTAAACTAACATCCAACATCAAGGGTTGTATGTGCTAGGCAGATTTTAAGAGATATTTTAAAATGTGAAATCAAGAGATTTGTTATATTAGGTTTGTTTACTATTATTCAATTTTTTTGGAAGCTATGGGCTATGGGGATATAATGCCCCCCTGAAATCATAAAGGGAGGTCGTTACAAAATCGGGACATAAATACAGATGCAAGTATAGGTTTAGCATGTAGTTTATTACTAGGACCTAGTTTATTAATAGGTTTAGCATCACTAGGCCTAACCCAATAGTAAATAAAAAACTATTAAAGAATTTAACCTAATTTTATTTTGTTTTTACATCAATTCAGAATAGTAATTGGCAGGTCCCAAAATTTTTGGTAAGATCAAAATTCCGATTTTAGAAATGCCGTAATTTTTTTATATGAGAAATTATGGAACGATCGTATTTTACCGATTTCTTACAAAAAGCAAGAGTAAATTTGCAAAACTTGCCAACGGCTGTGAGACCGATCGCACGGATTTACCAAAACAGGGTTCCTCGATATGTAAATTCAATAGGTAAATCCGTGCAATTGTTCGAGGGTATATGGCAAACAAATGTTTTGAGAAACTTGCGGTCAGCACTGAAACGATCGAGTAAATGACGAGAGTGTAATAGCTTAAGCTTTGCTTGTGCCTACTAGCTTTCAGAGGCGCAAAGAAACTCCGTTTTAGGAATTACTGAAATAAGCAGTTACAGACATTTACCTGTAGTGGGTTAACTATGAGATCAACTTTTAATAAGATAAATATCCCATTTATTTTGCTGAGTAATGCGGTTTTTTTCACTGAAATTCCCAGGGCTAGCCTCAAATTGTTTGGATTTGCAGAGTTACACTATGTCTCGTTGCCTAAAAATGCGAACTGACGTTTGTAATTTTCGAAATATTTTTGGAGAGCACTCGGACCCCCCATCATGCATAACTTTTATTTGCACCTCAATTATTTGTGGATTATAATTTGTTTGTAAATATTTATTTAAAAATCCTGGCTCCACATCCTCTCATTTATTTTAGAACGACCTCAGCTCTCCTTTATGGCAAACCATAAACAAGAGAATACAAAGGGCAGGGGGTCTTTGGGGGCACCATTTTTAAATATTTCTAGGGGCGCCACATACCCAAGGTACACCACTGAATAAAACACCAAACTTCATCACTGAAATAAACATGTTTATTTCTAAAACAACATAAAAACACATTTATATTAATAAACTTAAACATCACCCGGATAAAACAACTGCCAAGCCTCAAGAATTGCATATGGCTCACGGGATTACACTTGGCAGCAGCTCCCATGGAAACTCCTTAAAGCTCCATGCAATCATGGTTCCTCCCCCACCGCTGGCCACAAATGGACTCGCCCTACGCCTGTATAGCCGTGGAGCTGCTGGCGATTATGCTCCGGGTTCAGTCTGACCCCATTGGCACTAGCGATTGTGTCGAGAGCGGCACACCCTCTTGGCTGTTGCTTATTACTGTAATTTTTAATTGTTTTGGAAAAACAATAACTTCGATAACTTCACTATGACATTTTGCGTTTACATTGAAGTATTGTAGTAAATCACATTTTTTATTTTTTTTTATAGAGGGTATAAACGAACCGCCACTGGTTGTAATGTTTATGTTCTCTAGTATGTATTGAATTGTGTGATATCAATTTGAATTTGATTTGAGGAGAATGTTTCACACGTCAAGATAGTTTAAATATTTTGTAGATCGATTAATTTATTCAAACTGAGAAATTTTTGTTGTTTATTACCCTCTTATTACGGAACATCCCCTTTAGAGAACAAGCTTCATTACCTCCTAAGTATTTCTTTCATACAAATTAAATATTTCTCATAACATTTTTTTCCTCAAAATATTGCCTTCAAAACAGTAAACAGTTCCGCTTGTATTACTAAGATAAATTTCACCTTTCATGAAAAATCATATGGTTTTTCAGGGCCGCAAGCAAGCCTAAACGCAACGGCATAGTAACCAATCCTGCATTACGGATTGTGCCTGCTATCAAGAACGGCCTAGAACTAGCTGCCGGCCGCAAGATAAATAACGCAACCACCACTAATAGCTTTCAGTGGCGCAAAGAAACTCCGTTATAGGAAACGTAAGTTTTATGTTTTTGCAAAACTGTATCTGTAGGTATTGAACTTGTTAGTTTACTTCTCACCGTAATTTCCAAACACGTTGTATAATCAGTAATAAATATACTTTTGTAATCATGAGTGAGGCAATTTTATACATTACCGTACATGGTTGTTCATAAATCAGTCCAGTTCATCTCACACTCAGAGACATACAGCTTCCACTGCTACCAAAGAAGCTTGTGGAACAGATAAAAACATCTCATAGCCTCTTCTCTACATAGCTAACCCTCACTAAAAAAGCATATTATTTTTAATTAGGGAATCCAATCCCGGACTTTATTTTCAATCCCAGGATTTCGGGATTGAAAAACTTTAATCCCGGGATCCCGGGACTGATCCCGAGATTGACTCAACATAGTATTTGCCGATACAAAAATAAATATTTAGTATTGATTCGCATGTACACATGGTATCGTAATATATTGCGATATAGAAAGCAGTTTTCCGTTTAGTTTTGACTTGTTAACGTGATTTTATATATAAAAACTTAGAGCGTAAAAAAATTGACGACATAGTCAGCCTTATCATGAAACACTGAATACAGTATTAGACATCAGAGTGAAAACGGAACACGTTATCAGGATGGTCCAGTATAACCTTGAACAAACCATAAAATATTTATTCTGAGATAATTTAAAGAAAGTCTTATACAAAACATGAATATAGTTACTTGACCAATATCAGGACTTGGAAAGATGTTCTTAGAAAAATTAGAAGTACTATAAAAATGATTATTAGAGCATTGTAATGAAACTTAATTGCAATTGCATTACATTGTATCAGAAAAAAGTTAAAATCTCTATGTATTTTTTCAGAGGCTTGAAAATATTAACTGGAAACTACTTTTATACATACTATAAGGTGACCAATAACTCATCAAACCATGAGTTTTTGATCAAAAACAACATGTAACTGGTTTTTCTTAGTTATAACATTGATTTAACTGATAAGATCCTAGAAAATATCGATTTTACTCGTAATTTTGTAATCCCGAAAATCCCGGGATTGAGCCGAAAAATCCCGGGATTTAGCCAAAAATCCCGGGATTGAATAAGCCATAAAACCACGCGGGATCCCGGGATTGGATTCCCTATTTTTAATTGACCTCTGGTTTCGGGGATGTAATAATCTGTCTTACATAGCCAGAGAGATGGTTTTATTGCCTTGCAGACTTCTGAGCTCCCAGAACGAGTTCTCTCATTGTATATTCGAGGGTTGTCCAGAAAGTAAAGAACGTTTTGTTACTAAATCTAGCTATTTTGCCCCAACACTATGACTGAGTGTGCGGTCAAAGGGTCCACTCCTGGACTCAATTTGAGCCAAGTTTCGTTCCCGACTGATCACACGTTTAATTTTTACAGCTTTTCAAAATGAATGAACGAATGAATGATTTGATTTGTTTATTCCAATAAATTGTACAGCTTATTACATTGAGAACTGAAATGAAATAAAACTAGAATACTTTATAAATAAAAATAAAAATAAATTATAGAATTACATAAATAAATGCTGTTTAAAGAAAAAAGGAATTGGTCTAAGGAATCAGCAGACATAGGCTAAAGCCTGTGCGTCTGCTGTGTTGAATTTACAAAAATAATATGACCTGTTAATTTGGAAAATAAAATAATATCGGTGTCTACTCAAAATCCTGTTGAATGCGAGTGAGGTGATTTCAATAGTGTTTTGCGGCCTGAAACGTTTATTCAGTGTGGAATTTTTTCCTTGAGGAGAAAAAAGTGATCTAAGTCCATTGCAAGGCCCTACGATTACTTCACGTGCCATACAAAACATGCGAGATGGATAAGTCCAATCGCAGGCTAGGGTGTCGCTGATCCATGCCGGCGCGGCACCCGCCCAACACGGCAGCAGTTACTTCACAGAACTTTGCTTCCTCAAGTGAGACATTTTCTGACAATCACTGTATAATCCTTACCTGGCCTTATGTGGATAAATTTTTCTCAAGGTTAAAGGAATTTTTAGGCTGGAATGTGTGAAAGTGGTAAGGAACTGAAAGAAGCAACATTATGAGGTCAAATACATTTGGGGGGATATTCAAAGGACGCTGCCAATTTGAAACGCTGTGAGAATGAAATGCGTGGTCGGTCGGCAACAAGACTAGGCTCAAATTGGGACCAGGAGTGGAGGTTTAGGCCACTATATCAGTCATGGAGATAGGACCAATTGGTTGGATGTAGGGACAAAACATTCTTTACTCTCTGGACGACCCTTGTATACCCACCTATATGGTGGAGGTACACCCCCACCGAATCAGGTCGAAACCAAGTGAAGTTGAAAGTATATACCTGGTGCACTCAGCAACATTGATCAGAGGATTGCTCGATTATGTAGGTTGAGAACCGCTGAGCAGAAGCATTAGGGAATATCAATAGTGTTCCACAACAGTAAAATTTTGAAGCCATTTTCCCAGTTTTATGTTCCTTTCTCATTCACCAGGATGGCAATAAGCGCCTCATTTTTTGTCTTGTCTGTTTTGTGTACAGTGTGCAAGTTTTCAGCAAAGTTTACGTCTAAAGCCTATGCCCTTGTTCCAGGGAGGAGTCTAGACATTCAGGTACTCCTGCCATCTGGGAGCGGAGAGCATAAATATACCATTTACATGTAAATTTATATATAGAGAATCAAACTTAAGTTATATTCGAATAGTCCATTTATTTTTGTCAAAAAACTATATGAAATCATTGTATCGATAGAGATTTTGTAATAATTTGTATATTTTTATTATTTTTGTATGTGTGAATACCATTTATTACTATTTAGGGATATAATCCTTGTATACATATTTTTTACTGTAGTCATCTTTAAGTGTGTTTGTATGTTTTGATCGATGAATGTTCATCAGTCGTTTATTTCAGTAATAATTCTCTTTTGTAAGTGTCATAATATTTATGTGAGATTATATTTAGGATTGCATAAAAAAAGCGTAGGAAAGGCAGGATAATATTGACACCAATAAATAGACTATTCACCAATTACACTTTACCGTAGTTGAGCGAATATGTGTCATCCAAATATATTTATTTGAGATTAACTGTCTTGATCATTTTTAATCCGTTTGTGATAATATTTCAAGAATAATATACTTGCGACTGGCCATCACTGCTGTTTGGTGATACTTAACCCTTTGAGATCGCTAGGCCAGCAGGAGTGGCCACAACGCAGTCAGCCAGAATTATTTCCTTATGACTTGGTTCTGACAGTTGGACGGCCAGCTGTACTGGCCAAGCCCCACTCCGCGTCACCTCGGCATTCATCATGGCGGCTCACTCTTGGCAGCTCAGAATTGTTTTTATTAAAAACCTGCAACTTTAGCGTAGGGGATTTTTCGATACAATGTTTCCTGATCATTACAACCTGCTGATCATTAAATAACTCCTCACTAGGTTGCTGCACTTTTTACAGGCATAATGCAAAATTCAGAAAAAAAAACAGGTAAAAACATTTGCCAGTCCTGCTGGACGTACATTTGTTGGGTTTCCTGTGGCCGCCAGTGCGTTTGTTGGCCATCCGATCGTATGAGACAACTGCTGTGAAAAAATCCTACTTCCACCTGCTAATGGAGGCGGCCATTAGTGCTGGCCATGCGATCACTGAGGAATAGCGGCAAATATTCAATCCGATGGCAAAGGGTTTTTGTTGCATGTGGAAATGAACAAATCACTG
Source organism: Flexamia atlantica (assembly GCA_035578135.1). Taxonomy (NCBI): domain Eukaryota; kingdom Metazoa; phylum Arthropoda; class Insecta; order Hemiptera; family Cicadellidae; genus Flexamia; species Flexamia atlantica. Next base: position 49,702,132 of record JAQJVK010000007.1, on the reverse strand, counting down.
AAATTAGAACTTAAAATTTTGTAATTTACAATCATCACATGTCTCATTTTGTCCGTCATTCATGTGCTAGAAAGGTAATCAACAACATACCTTGCTACTAGTCTGATCATCGCAATCTTAATATCAGCGTTAGTTGGATTGAATTTTGCAGCTTTTTCTCATAATAGATCACTATGGATTAAACAAAGAAACAAATGCTTCTTTGTTATGCTCTGTTGTGCATAGCAACAACATATATCCTTTTGATTGGATTAGGGATGGACAGCATGGGATTTTCAGTTCGGGACGGGGTGGGATTTTTTTCTTCCCTCTTTGATTTGGGACGGGACGGGACAGGATTTTTGTCTTTCCCGAAGCTTTGGGAAATGCTTGCTCACAAATTAATTTATTACGATAATAGCATTAGGTTAAAATAATGTCAAATGTAACTCTTTGTAATAAGTATCAACTGACCGAATTTCAAGAAATAAATTTAAGTAAAAAATAGGAACTAACAATGAACAAAACAGCAAACATGAAAAAATACACATTGAATGAATGAATGAATTGTTTTTATTTCCTTGAATATACAGAAGACATAGAGAATATATACAGTATTATATTGGAAATATTTCCCACAAAGGTAAACCTGTGCGTGGGAAATGAGTTCATTATCAGTTGAGTCTTCCACAAGCACTTCATCACTTTCATAAAAGAACTAAAACTATGTAAATAAAAAAAAAAAATAATTGACTTAAAAAAATAGATTAATTAAACTAAAAATATCAAGATGCATGCAAGCATAAAGCATTCACGCCAAAAGCCAAAGAAAAAAAAAACACCTGCAAAAATATGTAGGATGATGAGTCAACAGAGACCTGGACCAACTCTCTCTCTCACACACACACACACACACACACACACACACACACACACACACACACACACACACACACACACACACACACACACACACACACACACACACACACACACACGCACGCACGCACGCACGCACGCACGCCCACACACGCACATACAAATCACAGACGCGCGCTCGCTCACAAAAAACCCTTATCTCTATCCAAGGAAACTATGCGTAAATTGATATGAGGAAACTATTTATTTGTTCACGGCCGACTCTAACAATCCACTTATTTACCAGACGCTTATATTTAAGATAACTGCACGGCTCAGGATATTTTAATTCATCAGGAAGTTTAGAAAAAATAATGCTAGCAATATAATGAGAAGAGGTTTTATTAATAGTTTTCATGACTTTCGGGAACTGAATTCCTGTATTTATAACTGATCTAGTCGGATAATTATGGGCGGGACGGTCGAAAATAGATAATTTATTCTTAAAAATGTAAACTATTAGCGACCTTACATAAAGCTGTGAAATATTCAAAACTTTAAATTCATCAAAAAGAAGATTCGTTGGATAGCGAAGAGGTTTGCGTAGAGCAACTTTTAATATAGTTTTTTGCATTATTTCTATAGGTGCAAGAATGCTTTTATAACCTCCGCCCCAAGCCAAATTCCCATATTGCAAAATAGACTGAATATACGCGTAATAAATATTTTTTAAGAGTTTCAATGGTAGAACTTTCCTCAGATTTGCAAAAATGAAAACGAATTTCCGCAATTTAACCCTAATTTGATTGACATGACTAGTCCACTTAAATCTATGGTCAAAAACCACACCAAGATATTTATACTCATTCACACACTCAATCATTTCACAACTACTACATTCACTCTCGGCGCCACAACTGTGTAACTTAAGTACAAGATCTGAGGGATCAAAGTCAGCTCTAAGTGAAATTGGCATGTATTTTGTTTTAGAAAGATTGACAGTTAGTTTATTCTGATCAAACCATCGCTTGACGGTGAGGAGGCCGTGCTCAGCATTGCTAAACGCGTCCCTCCAGCTGTCTCCCTCGAATAACAAAGCGGTGTCATCAGCATAAAGAAATAACTGACCGTTACCTATATCAACTCTACCAAGATTGTTAATGTAAATTAAGAACAACAAAGGTCCCAAGGTCGAGCCTTGAATAACCCCATAATCTATCTTTTTTGGAGAACTGTTTTTACCAAGAACTGAGACAATCTGATACCGATCGCGAAAATAATTTTTAAACCAGTCCAAAGTCGAGTTACTTAAGCCAATACATTCTAATTTATGAATAAGAAGTTCCCGGTCGATTGTGTCAAAAGCTTTTGCTAAATCTATAAAAACTAAAATGGGCTTCTTATTTCTCCCTAGAATTTCGTGAACGCTCTTGGTAAGTAAAAATAAATCGTCATTTAAATTTTTATCACTACGAAATCCAAATTGTTTATCAGTAAGAATGTTGTTGTTCATTAAATATTTTTCCAGCTGACACCTAACACATTTTTCAATCAGTTTAGCAAGTACACTAGCTAAAGTAATAGGTCTGAAATTACTAAAAATGTTTTTCTGACCCCCTTTGAAAATTGGAATGACCTTCCCCGTTTTAAAAACATTTGGAAATATGCCTTGGGAAAAACTGCTATTAATAATGTGCAAAAGAGGGATTTTTAGTTCGAACAAATTATTTTTTACAATATTTGCGGGTATATCATCCACGCCGGGAGCAGAACCACCTTTAAGGTCCTTAACTACCCTATATAGCTCATTTTCAGAAACCGGAGACAGCTTGAAAGTGGAGCGCGCACAAAAATCCAAATCATCAATTATTTTTTCCGCCACAGGGGGGACGGCACGGGCTAGGTTGGCTCCAACGCTAACATAATAATCATTTAAGGCATCAGCAACACTTTCTATATCTTGCTCTGATGAACTATCGCCACGTAAAAAATGCTCTAATGGAAAGGAATCCTTCTTTTTATCTATACCCATTATCTCAGCTATATTTTTCCAAAGTTGCCGATTGTTATCTTTAGCATCAACAATTTTTTTCTGGTAATAATTTAATTTTGCTCTTTTTATTGTAACGTTTAAAACATTCCTATAATTAATAAAATAAAGTCTAAGTGCCGGATTGAAAGGTTGTTTTTTCAGCTGTTTACTAATTTTGTCCCTGTTGCGAATTGATTTGACGAGCCCAGAGGTAATCCAGGGCTTTAATTTAGTATTTTTTGAAGAAGGCGATATAAATTTAGTTGCTCTACTAATTACATCCTGAAGTTGCCGCACAAACATGTCGCAGGCAACATTGACGTCCTCGGCCGCCAATACCGAAGACCAATCATGCCCCGACAACAGTCTTTTTGCAACCTCTAAGTCGACAAATGAAATACACTCTTTACCCTTAGTTTGGCCTTTTTTTGTTTTACAGAAGTCAGACACAACTAAGGTTATGAAATGATCGGTAATTGATGTTTTAATTACGGCCGATTTTATTTTCGAAACATCTTTTTCATTTGTAAAAATATGATCAATATTACTTTTAGTGTTAGCCGTAATTCTGGTTGGGAAATCAATACATGAAGTAAAACCTGCGCCATAAAGAATATCTAAATATCGCTGAGAGAGAGGAACTATATTTTCAGGTAAAATACAACAATTAAAATCGCCAACCAGCCAGCACCGCCCGCCCCTAGGCCAGTCATCAAGATAAGCCTCCAAATCATTAACAAATGGTTCAAGGTCAGACGACGGGCTACGGTATACAGCAAGCAGAGACAGCCCCTCCCCGCCAAGCGATAAATCTAATTTAATAGTTGTGGCGCCGCTCAAACATACTTCTTCATGACACACGGCAAACTTCTTACTAACATACACTATCACACCATCATTCTGATTTTTACTCTTCTTGCTAACAATGACATCATATCCATCCACACACTCAGGCACACAACTCGCATCCATCCAGGTCTCTGTTAACACAATTACATCAAATTTCATATCAAAGCTATTTAAAACAACCAGTAACTCGTCGAAGTTTTTCTTGTAACTCCTAATATTTAGATTTAAAATGGAAAAGGTGCTAGATGTTTCATTAATACTAACAAAACCTCTGAAATCGGCAAAATCTTCATACACGCATGCATTTACATCTCGACACTTAACTATATCTTCAAGTTCTTCTAACATTAGGATAGTAAAATGTGAAAAAAGAAAATTATATAGCTCACTTGATTAACGTAAACTCGGCCTGCAAAACCCTATCGTAACAGAGAAATTAAGATGCACAACCGTATTATCTAGCAGAAATTCACTATTCATTGATGTCAAAAATTAATTTAAAAAATGTAAGATTTCTTGTGAATAATAAATAAACTGAATAAATAAATAAATAATGCATGCGATGCCTTTTTATTTAATTAGGCATTGCATAATTAAATAAAAACTATTCACTGAATTAAAATGTTATCAATACTAACTCATATAAAATGGCAAATAAAGTTATTGTTTATTCTTACTGTTGTTGTTCAGTCTTTTGTTACAGTATATTTATTGTTTTAACAATATACTGGCGTGCATAATCAGCAAACATGTTATCATATTTTTGTAAGTAAGACTTCTAACCTACCTTGGCTTACCAAATATGAGTTAAAATTTAGAAAATTAAACCAAGATAGCTATAAATATGTGGCTGCCACATTGGCTAAAGTGAATTGGTTAATTGGCTTTTGACAACAGATACGTTTGCACATTATATATCCGGCTATGGCTGCTATGCTACTTGGCTCGTCTGCTGATTTTGCAGAAGTAGACGGTTCTTGTAGCTAGTGAAAAAAAGTGTTTGATTCAAATCTTGGATTTAATGTGTTGAAAGATGTTTTTATATGGAATTGTGGGGATATAAAATAGACACAGTCACAACTAAGTTAAATGGACTGAAGTGATTTAATCATATTTCATGTATTTTTACCATTTTGTCTCCTTTGCATCAGAAACAACAAGGCCATCCAGAAAGTTAAGAACATTTTGTCGCTACGACTATCTTTGCTGCCCCACCTCCGGCAGTGAGTGCGAGGCTGAAAGTTCCACTCCTGGACTAGATATGAACTGATCGATTACATATTTCATTCTTATGGCATTTCAAATTCGAAGCGTCCCTTTTAAGTCCTGCCAAAAGGGAATGAACTGATAAAAATAAATAAATAATGAAGGAAACTTTATTCACCAAAATATATATACAAAACGCTCACATAAGTTTGCATTGTACATTAAATTATACATAAATAAGCTTAAACTAACATAAAAAAAAACAGGAAATTAATGGTGAATAAATTAGTGATCCCCTAGGCTAAGCCCATTTGGGGTCACCCTCAGAATAGTATACAAAAGGAAAAAAAGGAAAAACTGGACTATCAATAAATTATGAATAGTTTAACAACACCATCTTATAAACCAAGAAAAATAAAGAAGCTTGCTCATAACTGCAGTCATTGGTGGATAACTAAGAAAATCGTGCTCATTTTATAAACATTGCATAAAAAACCATTTACATAATTAATTTTAATGACAAAGACTATCAAATTAAATAAAAACTTGTACTTTATTTTGAACTAAACAAAAATAAACTATAGAATTGTTTCAAAGAAATCGCTCAACATTTTCTTCTTGTATCAATCAAACCTTGATATTTTTTAAAGTGATAGATTTATTTAGATAATTTGAAATCTTTTGAAAAGCAAGGTTGTAAAGACAAGGTCCATTGTAAGCAAAAGATTGTTTGTTGAGAGTCATGTGTGGTCTTGGAAGTGGGATAGAAAAGGCATTTCAAAAACAATAAGGTTTATCAAGAAATAGATTACAGCCTGTGCTTCTTAAAAAAATATCTTAAGAACTTAGAAAATGTATAAATTTCATAGTGGAAGTATTTTTAGCTGAACAAACAATGGTCTTGAATGCTGAAATCTGGATTTTTTCATTATATATGATAATTATGCCTATCATTTGAAAACACTATCCTGCCTGAACCTTTCCTTCCTTCAATTTGAAGAAAGAAGGATTCATTTGGGGCCAGACCCCAAATACAGGCTATACAGGATTTGTCGGAAAATGTCCCCCTTTAAACTGAAGTTCTATGAAATTGCTGATGTTGCATGGTGTTAGCTTATTTAAAGATAGAAAAGAAATTCTCTTGTTCAGTATAATAAATGACAATAGTTCACATAATACATACAAATAAAACAAGATTCAATGTACAATTGACCAAAGGAAAAGTCCTGAGCAAAGAGAAATATTCAAATTCAAATAAATTATTCCATAACATAAATTAAACAAGTCACGAGGTACAGTCAAAAAGTTCCCGGAATGAATTTTTGTAGACATTTAGCGCGATCGCAAGCAGGAAATTCGTCTTTCATTAGTTGGTACGACTCCAACTACTGGATAGTTGTTGATTTTTTAAAAACGGCATTTCATGAACAGCGCGCGGACATAAAGTTCTGCGAAATCATGCCCTGAGACTCTGAGTTATTGATTCAAGGTTAACGAGAAGAGGCAATGAAGAAAAGTCAAATATATGAGTGGAACAAACTACTGCAAGAAAAATTTCCCACTGGCGATCACGCTAAATGTCTACAAAAATTCATTCCGGGAACTTTTTGACTGTACCTCTGTCCTCGTCGTGCTGTATGATTGAGCAAAAAAATGGGTTGTCCTCACATTGACTGCACGTCTGTGAGCGAGGACGAGTCTGTTCAGTTCATCTTGCATATTCATATAATTTCACTTGTCATAATATGACACTTATGGTAGCTAACACTACTAATCTAAAATAAAACACTATTTACAGGATGTGGATTAAACTAAACCCTCATTGCTTACAGATTTGACTATAAATCATTAATAGATCTCCCATCTTATGGCCCAGCTGTATCTAATTTTGGGTGACCCAGAATTTAAATTTGACATAGTTTGATTAATTTCTAACAGAGGGTGCTTCTGTCAATCCCTCATTTTAGTGATTTACTTTACAATATTGTATTCTACATTATCAAATCTATAATTAATACACTATTGTTTATTTTCTGTGTTATTAATTGATATACCTCCTGATACCTAAATTAGTAGATTACATCAGTACACTATGTTAATGATTCACTAAAACTAAAAGCTCTTTTAATGCTGGGTCTCCCAAAACCCGGTTCATGATAATGCAATGGAAGGTCGACTTCAGATTCAATGTCAATGCTTACAGTAAGAGGCATTGTTGGTGGTACAAAATGTTTGCATTAGTAGGAAAATTAATTGATTAGAAGAATAAAAATTAACTAGCATATACTGAATGTATCAGTGCCACACAACCACCAGCACCATTTTATCCCCATATATATTTATACATATGGGGATAAAACCAGGGGTCGATGATCGAGATGACAGTAGTTATCAGATATTCTAATACAAGAACAGAAAATTTAATTTGGAAGACTTCAGGTGAACTGAGATGTATTTAGGCAAGAGAAACTAAACTTGGAAAAAATCTGGTGAGTAAAATACCCTCTGATGTTTGCCCTAGCTATACAGAATACAGAATATAGGAAACTTTATTCATAAACATCAAGTTTAAATACTACAATAAAAAAAGCTCTCACAGATGTTCAGGGTTAACACTAGGTATAGTCAATGTTTACATCAATCAAAGACTCAACATTGAAATAATGAATAAATGAATTTATTTCCAATCAATATAAACATTACAAAAAAAAATGCATTTTTTGGAAATTTACTGGCCACTTTTTCAAGTAGTGTGGCCAGTTACTGGAAATATAACAAATAAATAATATATAAGAGTCTAGCATCAAAAAACATTCACTTTAAGCCACCATTTGGGTATTTGCTAAAACAATTTACTAAATTATTAATTAATATATAAAAATGAAAGAAGAGTAATATAACAATACACAATAAAATTAATACTTTACAAATAAATAAATATACACAACAATAAATATATGTAAATAATAAATAATATACGAAAATAAATAATATTACACCATTGTCCAACTCATTACAGGAGTAGGACAAACCTTACACTCCTGTTGCACAGCAGGCTTGGACAAGACTAAACTTGTTCCTACAGCAGGAAAACTTAGCAAGTAAATTAATTAAGTAAATTCACCAATTGCCTAAGTTAGTTGGTTGGAATTTAGAAAATGCTATAAACTGAAATATAAATATGTTGGCCCCAATGTAATTTAACTAATTCATCTCAGTTACAGTCAAACGTGTTCGAGGTAGGACTCGACAAGCCTATCTTGAGACTATTTCAACGCTGAGTTGGAAATATTACTGATACAGTTATTAGTAATCACAGATCAGTAATACCTGACTCAATGACAAATACCTTAAAAGCACTAAAAAATCTAGATCTAAATAATATATGATTAATTATCGATGAAGAATTATCTTGAACCCAACAAATATTAACAAGTTGTTCAAACCCAAGTATAGATGAGACAGATAATAATCTGTCTCATTATTATTACAGTAGAACCCCTCATATCCGGCCACCTCGGGACCGAACCTTGGCCGGATAAACCAACCTACTGTAATTACAGCCATTTGCACCAAATTAATCTTACATAACTGATAAATAAAGTCTTAAGTAGTGTAAAATACTCGTTTTTAGGGTTATTAAAAACACACACTTTGTAAAACCAATAAAAAATTATTTACTGTAAAACAAAATTAAATTACAGAATGATAGGTCACAAAAATATTCACTGAAGTATAGTACTGTAGGCTTCATTATAATTGTTTTACATTATGAATAAAGAAAACTCATATTGATGTTAAATAAAGATGAGTGTAAAAAAAAATCTTACTAGCCTATAAGTCGGTCTTAAAGATTATTAGGCCTTAAAAAGTCAATAATTTTCAGCTTACAGTTTACTATTTCAACTAAGTTATTTTCATAAAAATACAATGTAAACAGGTGTACCATGAGAGCATTCAAATTGCGACGAATTATCGCACGTGTCTACGCGTACGTAAGCCGTGGGAAATATATTTTGGTATTTACTTCCAGGAAGCGGCCGGATAAACCGAGGACCGATAAATCCGAGGCCGGATATGAGGGGTTCTACTGTATCTAGCTTTACATTGTATTCATATCTCCTAAACAAATAATACTAATACTACTACTCTTAATTACTGATATTGTTTGTTCTTAATCATAGAAATGCCAACGATTGAATGCCAAAACAAAAAATTGATATCTGCTAAACTACATGTTGAGACCATCCACGCCCTTAATGGAATATTCACATAAACTTGCAAACATAGATTGATGCACTTAAATAAGAGCACCACTGTCCAACTCCTAAAAAAAGTCCTCTAAAGTTGAACTTCCATTGAATTTTCCTCTGACAGAGACCCAGTTGTTGACGAGGGATTGGTCAGTGTCACTCTCCACGTTTACCCTAAGTCATTATTTTAACCCCTAAATCCCATTCAGAAATGAAGGGGTCCCCCGTAAAATGTTCTAAGCGACAAAAAACCTAGTTTCAAGTAATCAAGTGTTGAAAGTTGAATTCTAAAATTTATGTTTTTTCAAGGTTAGAACTTAAAATCATGTTTTTTAATACCCTAATAACATCATAATTTTTTATAACATCATAATATAGCCTTATACTAAATTTGTACTCGCAATTAAACATTTTACATATTTTTACGTGATTTTTTGGGGTTATAACTTTCTAAATGACTGGCGTTTGAAACGTTCTCTGGCGGACTGCTCTTCTGCTTTGAAAGAAAACATCAGGGAGTGTAGTAATACCAACATAAACGAAAATAAAACCAAATATAAAACAATTTTATTGATCTAAAAGTACAAAAACGTAATGTTGTTACATAACGTGATACGTCATTTCGCAAAAAAGTTATCCAAATGTGGTGCTTAAAACGTCATTCTACTACTTCTTTTGGGGGCAAATTTCCAGGCTTCTTGGTTTTTGAAATGTAGGGTAATCCAACTTTTCTATATTCCTTTCTGGAAACACCCTTCCACTTTCTAATATTTTCTTCACGTGATTTATTTCTATTCACATGATTTTGGTCACTGGGCGACAACGCGACGCCCGGCGGGGAGTCCATCTTTCAGCGAATAGAACGTTACTCCCCAAAAAGTCTGTGCAGTCCCGCGAAGCACGCCAACTTTGACAGACGAAATCAGGGCTGCCAACTCAAATTTCTTCAAAACAAAATATACCACGGTGTAGTTTGTGTCCTAGAGAACCTTTTTCACAAAATATCTCCAATTTTGAAATTTTGTCGCTTAGAACGTTTTATGGGGGACCCCTTCAACTTTATCAGGATACTTAGGAGAACTACATAGAAGAAAAACTAAAGAATTTCTACATGGACTGCTTGCTGCCTTTGCTTGTTGACCATAGGCAGACCCGGTCGATGCTCATCAGCAATCCTCTTTACATAATTGCGGATATGCAATCATGACTTTGGGGATGGGGGGGTTTGATGGTGGTGGGTTTGTCTATCTAAGCATTCTTTAAATGTTGAGCAATGTTACTTTTAAACAAATACTTTTTCCTCACCACCTGGCTGCACCAACTTTCTCTCCCTTTAATCAACTAACCCCCCCCCCCCCATGACCAACCCCCCCACCATCAACCCCCCTGCGAACGCTATCAAAATACCTTGTGCTGAGAATTTGTCTATGGTCAGTTCAGCTTGTCAGGCTCTTCACGATCCATCTCGGGTTTATGCACCCGGATAGTCTTCTTCTCTTGTGCCAGATGGTCGACGGGGATGACTCCCGCAATGACCAGCACCGCTGCCTGTGAGACCGTGCGGTACGAGGACGCAACCCTGAGTAGATCACTGCCAGCTGAAGGCCGTGTTCGCGCATCCAGCCTTCCACCAGGTATATGACCTGATTCAGCCTCATTTGGGCCAACTCTGCGTCACGTTCAGTGATGACAGCCGCCACGATGTCGGCGTATCCCTCATGGAACGTTCCTTACGGCATCTCTCTGTGGAGCAAACTGTCTTATGAGACATTCCAGAGATTCAGTCCCAGCATTGATCCTGGGCTATCCCAGAGGTAACAGTTTTAGGTTTGGTCACGAAACCCAGGTCCATCTCGTACATCAGCCGCCAGTCCCGTAGGTAGTCTCTCACCATGGCGAGGAGGTACCCAGGTAACCTGAATGTTCTTTCCAGTGCAACCAGAATGTCGCACCACCGTGCCGAGTTTAAGGGGTTTACATATCAAGCGTGACCAGGAGCATGATCGGACAAGCCGCGTGGCACGCCTGATCTGGTCACTGAATGCACTACCTCCGAGATGGCGCTGACTGTCGATTGGCCCTCTCTGGACCCGTGATGTCCACCTCGGGTCGAGGGATCCCCTGCCACTTGCACAGCCTCTTTGATTCTCATTGTCAACAGCTCCACAATCAGCAACATGCCATATGCGAAGCAGAAGCTAAATGAACAAAAGTGTAAGCGAACCTATTTTTAATTTTTGTGGTTTAAAATACCGAAATGGGCTGAAGTGTCTATGGCCCAAATGTTATGATTTATATATTTTATGTGATATAGGTTTGTAGTGAGCATATGACCCAATTTTATAAATGTCCAGTAATACTTAGTTTTTGGGTTCATTTTGTATATTGTCCTTTTTAATTTAAAATAATGAAGTGGGGTTACTGGTGCTAGTAGTGCAATTGAACCTAGTTCTAAATTAAATATATTTATGGGCCATAGAGACGATCAGTAATGAAAGCGAGCTGTTCCCTTTTTCAATAGCCTTTTTAGAGAAACTGAACTTAATGCCAAGGTACATAAGTTGAAAATATTATTTTAAGTTAAATGTAATATACATTTCCATTAACATACAAAATGAGTACAATGATAGGTACTATGTTTATTTAAATAATGGGATTCCGTTGGATCCCCTCACAATATGATTCAGCCAGTTAATGCATACAGATATAATTTTGAATATAATGGAAACTCATTATTATTCTAATACTGTACAATTGCCCGACACGTGGCAGGTTATCACAAACGTTTTTTAAGTTATTATTGTTGTTATTGATCCTAAGAACCTTTAGGATAAGTAACATAAAACTTATATGAAAACTTATAATTGGTAATTCTTCATTATACTCGCTGTAATGTGACCTTTCACGGAATCAAGAAATATAAAAGTAGGCTTACCATACGTCAGGAATTTCCCCGGACAGTCCGGGTTTTAGGCTTGCGTCCAGGGAAACGTCCGGGGTTGAATTTTGTCCGGGGATTTAGTCACCCTATGTGAAAAAGAGAGGAAAACGCCCGAAATAAATTAATTGGTAATTAGTTTTGAGCAGTTTTGAAGAAAGTTTATTCAAAACAAAAGAAATTTTAATCGAAACAAAGGGATATTTTATGGTTTCACCAAGTGTCACACTAAAAGGGTCTCGGGCCGGCGACATTACGCGACAACTGCTTGGTCACAAGGTCTATATCATTGTTTTTAGCCAATCAGTATTCAAGAAACGATAATGCCACGCAAAAACGGCAGCAAAGTACCCCGTCTGTTGAGGCCCTTAGAATTGCACCGGACCAAACTTTACCACACCATTTCATTTCCTTGTCCGGAGGGGTTCTCCCCCTCCCTTTCTTTTGGTGTCCGGTGTTGGCTCTGAAAATTTATTGTAAGCCTAATTAAGAGCAAATTTGATACCTATTACTATTATTAAATAATTGGTCGGTTTCTCCCTCAAAGTATTTAAATTCGTATTGGAGGAAAACTTTATATGAATCACTCCAATTCTATCAAAATATAACCCTATTAATTTTGTTCACTCATTTACCATTAACCACTCATTGTCATAAAGTAGAATCAATCGGTTGCTGTCGAGGAAAGTACACCTTGGACTATCTGGACTGATAAGACGGATTATTGATCTGGATAGCAAAAATCCTAATGATCTAAAATCACCATAGTACTTGTGGGTTATAAATTACCTGCTTCAAGTAATCCAGAAATGTTGCTGTGACAACTACTTTCGGTCTTGGTAAATCATTAGAGGGAGGGCCACTGTACACCCCCCCTTACCCCCAATTTTCGAGTTATATTTATATTTTTATAAATATTGATATGTATTTTATTTAAAAATTGTGATTTTTTTTATTATTTATTAAAAATTCTTTAAAATATTGGTGTGTTTCTCGATGCAAAATTATGTACTTTAGGTTTTTGTTTTTTGCCAATTAAAATTACAGCATAGCCCAGAAAAACAAAAATATCATTATAATAATACAGTAAAACCTCACAAACTCGACTATTTGTGGACCCAGAGGTTGTCGAGTTTGGGGGTCGAGTTATCCAGAACATTGGAATTTCAATGGGCTTTAATATATGAACACAAAACAAATTAGCTTTACATATAAATTTGTCACTTACATAAGTATTTTTACATAATGAGTGAATAATCTTTGAAGAATGTCAAATACTCAACAATCAAAACTGAATGTTCTGATAAAAATGCTTAATTGAAGATTCTCTGTCAGCTGTTCAAGTGTCGAGTTATACAGACTGTCGAGTTATCGAGAGTCGAGTTAGTGAGGTTTTACTGTACTTGAAAAAATTAACGTGGGATCATTTTTGGAAAAAATTTACTTCACCGCAGTTTTTACATGCATTTTTTAGATATTGTCTCAGAACCAACGCCTATCATTGTTGGGTGATTATTTCTTAATTTTGACAGGATAACAATTTTCGGCCGCCGTCGTGGATCTGCCATATGGGATATCAACTTTATTTTTTTTATGTTCAGATGGTGTTGTGACACATCATTATAAACTAGATTTTTATTCTGATTACAGCAGTGCTGAGATCCGTTTTCTAAAGTATGCATTCAATAAAAAGATATGCTCAAATAAATTTTCATCCCTATATATTTCTCGTGGATGTTTCATGTTTTAATTTTTTTTATTACTTTTCTTCTACCTCTCATTACAGTATAATTAAATCACATGTTCATTTTTCCAACTATTTATCAACGATATTTTTTGTTTTTCCAGGTTATACTAGAGGACCCACGCTGCTCCGCAGCAGTAAATGTTGGCACTAAGACACAAAATCAACTCAAATCAAATAATTCTTCATTTACAAAATTAATGTTACATGCAATGGATCTTTACAACTTCAATGTGACTTGCCCGACACTTGTCTAAGTTGAAAAAGAGGTGCCTGTAGCTGGGCCCGGTTATGTTGGAATTTCAGAAAACCAATTAAACCACGATTTATTACCAAGTTGGTAATAATTTGTTCCACAAAGGAAAACGTAGGACTTTCATGAGATATTCTGTACTTAAGTTTTCGGGATAGCGACATGTCAGCCCGGCACATATGACTTTACAAACTAACTATATACCATGCTAAAATACCCTCGTTGCAGACCTGCATACTCAGTGAATTTCATATGCAAAAGAACATAGTTCAAGCCAACACAGCGAGATTTGACGTGTTTTTGTAAGCTCCATAAGATTAACATGGGAAATGAGTATACATCAGGTTTGCTGCCATGAAAATGGAAATATCGGGGATTTTAGACTATTATACATTAAATCTCATCTAGATGAAGACATAAACCAATTTTTATCAAGAAGAATATGTTGAGAAATAAGCAAGATACCTATAGAATTTTTCTTATTACCCATAAGGTTGACATTGGGACAATGTATATACTGTCAATATCTCGGTAACCAATGGACATAGACCATTGATTCAAAATCCTAAATTGTTCTTTTTTTTACCTGAATTCAATGGTGCCAACACGAATTGGATGCATTTTTTTCTATGTAAAAAATTCAAAAACCCACTTTGGGGGGGGGGTTATCCCCCTTTACCCCCCTTCCGGTGGTCCGATCGGGCTGGTTCACGAATTAGTCCAATTGATTACCACTTTACACGTCTGTACCAAATTTAATTAAGATCAGACCATAAACGGACTCAGAAAAAGAAAACCTAATTTATATATATAAAAGATTTGTTTTGTTCGGAATTCAGCAGAGTGCTCCAGGTACGTCCGATCATAATAATCAATAGCTCAAATGAAAGCTGGTATTTCACTGAAGGTTCTTAGCATATAGAAGGTTCTGAAACATATAGAACTGCTTAATTAGAACTGGGGAAATATATCTTCAATTGAATTCATAATTCGGGAAATAATCAAATTTATGTTTTTTGGTCGAGTAATACAGTATATTAATGAATGCCGATCCTTGATGGCAAATCTTTGCTTGCATACCTTTAATTTAAGACCTTATTTATGAAAATCGGTCGAGTAGAAGAGCCAAACGGACTCAGAAAAGAAAAACAAAATTTTTGTTTGTGTTGTTCGGAATTCAGCAGCGTGTTTCAGGTACGTCCGATCTAAATAATCAATAGCTAAAACGAAAGGTGGTATTTCGCTGAAGGTTCTTAGACCAAAACATACAGATTTACGTAATTGGAACTGGGGAAATATAACTTAAATTGAATTCAAAATCCCGGTAATAATAAAATTAATGTTTTTTGGTCGAGTAATACAGTAGATAAACGAATGTCAATGCCTGATGGCAAATCTGTGCGTGCATACCTTTAATTTAAGACCTAAATTATGAAGATCGGTCGAGTAGAAGAGCCAAACGAACTTGGAAAAGGAAAACCATATTTAACTCCCATAAGAAATGTACAGGGAGGAAGTTGCTTTTGTGCATAACTCGAGTAATACGGCAGATAAATGAATGCGGATGCTTGATGGCAAATCTGCGCGTGCATACCTTTAATTTAAGACCTCAATTATGAAAATCGGTTGAGTAGAAGAGCCGGACGGACTCGGAAAAGAATAACCAAATTTTTTTAATATATAGATTGTAATTTTTAGGTGGCAAACAAGCAAAATGTTGAAGTACATGCCCATACCATTAAAAAGTAAAGAGTCGAAAATTCCTCCTTGGGGGGAGGGTTCCATATGGTTGGCCCATAGTCTAATGATCAGGGCCATACAAGGAGTCTTCATAGGGTAAAGGCGGGTGTTATTGGCACTCACTAGTTATTGGCACCCCATTTTTATTTATTTTTTATAGTAAAATTAAAGGCATAAAAAATTCTAAAGGCAGTGGTTCATGTTCCTTAATAGATGGCCTTGCAAAAACACGTACTCAATTGTTTAAAAATTCTCTGGTAGTCAGATGGTGACAGATTTTAAAAAACACTGCAAAAATACTCCAAAACGGACTGTGATCCTTAGTAAAATGTCAACTAGATAACTTTTTATTTTGATCTCTACTTATGTATATTTTTTAAATTCATGCAATCATAGGCTATGTCGTGGTTTGTAAGGGTTCATTCTATACACAGCCTCACTTTTTTTACTCCTAACCTTAAATTCTCGTATTTAAGGGGGGTGCCAATGTCTGGTTCCTTTTCATATACAAATCCAGTTATTGGCACCTTACTGGCAGTGCCAATAACTGGAATTATTGGCATCCCAAAGGTACCAATAACTTGAGCTATTGGCATGCCAATACTCAATTTTTTTTTAAGTGATCATTGGTAGTGCCAATTATAGGTGTTATTGGCATGCTGATCTACTACATTTACATCAAATACTATTGCATTACACAAAATCAAGTCTTAATAAGGTGAGCGAAGCCGAGAGTACCGTTATATGCCAATTAAAGGTAAAAAAAGTCCTCGGTAAAGAATACAAAGAAAACACCAAATGTGGTGTCATAAAAAAAATGGTGAGACAAGTATGAAGAAAAAGAGGAGCAAAGAAGCTAAAAGAAAAAAAGAGGAGAGAAAACTGAAAAGAGAAGGAAAAAAGGAAAAAGAAGCATCAAAAAAGGAAAAAGAATGCTAAAAAGAAAAGAGAAGAAAAATCAAGAAGAATCAAAACAGCAAAAAGGTTCAGAATAGTTCTAAGATAAACTTTGAGAAGAAACAGTTTTTAAGTGAGCAAAATCCAGGGATTACTGTCATACCAAAACTAAGTCACCCAAAAATCAATTATCGGAAAATACAATAATGATTCAAGTGGACTTTGCTACAAAGTTGCTGGAAACTTCAAATGCCAAGAATTTGAATAAACCAAAATCGACTGTGATTTGTGTGATAAAACTTTTCACAAGAAGTGTTTGGATGACATCAATTTTGATGAATCAACTGCAATCTAAGTTTGCAAACAGTGTGTTGATTTTAAAAATTACATTGTTAAAACTTAGATTATTCTAAGTTTTAACAATGTAATTTTTTTTTGTAAAGCATTTTTAAAGCTTTAGGCAGTTAAAGCTTTAAAAATGGACGAACAAGGTAATACAGACTAATTAATAAGCTATTAAGCATACTCTACATTTAATTTTACCAGATTTTACAATTTATATTATTTTACATTTATATATCACAGCTACAGGATAGGTATATAATTTAGTACAACATTTTTTATTGTAACTAGTCTATTCACCCCAACAATAACGTTGCATATTTCTTATTAATTTACATTTAAAATTTTATAAATTGATTACACACCAAACAGTACCTATCAAAAACAAATACTATTACTCCTACCCGTCATAGCACATTTCATAATGGCTTACAAAATAATTATCAAAACGGTGCAAATAACTGGTATCTGACCATGCCAATAACTGTAGTTTTTCATGTTTTTTATTTTAAATCATTTTAATTAATAAATATGAACAACTGTGTTATTTCTAACACATGTAACCTTTAACACATCTATTCCTCCTTGCAAAAAACATTTTTGTTGGTAAAAACAATAAATGTAAGTCGTACACAGTGTATTTAAAAGATTCAGAACGCTTAAAGTGCCAATAACTGGTGATTTACCCAATCATATGCCCAAGTTTGTTAAATATAATCCCAAAACCTGAGTGCCTCAAAAGTAAGTTCTGCCGAATTTGGGTTGTATCATAGGATTTTATTTTTTCGAACACTTGTCAACCATAATTCATCCTGAATTACAAGTGGAGGTCTGGTTCATCAATGGGTAAATGGGTTTTTAACAAGGAAAAACCCCTATCACGGATCCTTCTTGAAGTCTTTTCAAATATATAGTAACCGAATTCAATTCAGAATCAAGTTTAGTTATGGTTGCTGAGTATTTTTTTATGGTAAAAAAATTACAATACAGGGCATCTCCAATTTGACAGGACTTCATATTGAGGCGCTCACGTTTTGAGGTTGTATTAAACAAAAATTCGGCAATACCATTAAACCATTAAGAAGAATGAATGGACTAAAAAAAAAGGAAAAATCACACGGTAAAACCAGCTTAGAATCATACCCAGCTATTTTCTGTGTCCCTCAGTAACCAATATGAAATCCAGGGCCGCCATGGGGGGGGGGGCAACGGGGACAGTCTGCCCCAGGCCCCCGGATCCCAGTGGGAATTATACATGTTTGTATAAATACCGGAATACTGATGCAGCTTTCACTCAGTGGATTATTTGGAGAAATTCTTTTTGTGAGTTTTGTTTTGACTGGCATTTCCTGACTTGGTCCTTACCACTACAAGCTCAGTGTTCCCCGCACGTTCCCGACTGACCGTGTCGCGTTGTGTTGGGAGCGTGTGTCGTCTGATTGTAGCTATTACTACAAATAATGATACTGCTTACTGCTTCTAGTGGATGATATGGTTTTTGCAAGATTAAAGAATTGGGTTTGATATAAAAAAAAATAGTGAAAAGTGAATCAAGACTTT
This sequence comes from Flexamia atlantica, assembly GCA_035578135.1. Classification (NCBI taxonomy): domain Eukaryota; kingdom Metazoa; phylum Arthropoda; class Insecta; order Hemiptera; family Cicadellidae; genus Flexamia; species Flexamia atlantica. Next base: position 49,683,481 of record JAQJVK010000007.1, on the reverse strand, counting down.
TCTATCAGGACTGCATAAGCTTTGTCAAAATCTAATCCAAACGTATCTAGACCAGGCTGATGAGTTAAGCCATGGTTTAAAAATGTACAAAAATAAACGGTATCAGGAAACTGACACATACTTTCTCCCTTCAAGTCATTTAAAACCAGAAAACATATTTAATGAAATAAAACAAATTAACAATTAATTATCACACAAATATATACCAAATGTTATCAAAATCGGTCAGTAAATAACGGAGATATCGGTTTTTAAATATTTGCCATAAGAATAACATTGGACAACGTACTGCGTTTACCGCCGAACTAAAATATCAATTATCTCCGAAACCAGTTGACGTAAACTAATGATTCAAAATACTAGATTATTTAGTTTTTCAAGTCAAATTTAATGGTTGCAAGTATATTTTCTTTAGAGGTCACAGATTTTGTGAAATTAGAAAAATATTAATTTTTTAACACTTAAACCCCCATAACTTCTGAACCTGAATTTTTACAGACATGCGGGTGGTGTCATTTTGTTTGTCATCTTAAGCACCAAAAACCGTGAAATTTTTATCAAAATCGTTAGAGCCGTTTTTGAGAAATTTTGGATTTTTGACATTTTTTATGGGTTTTTATGGGGTAAATACCCTTAAAAATCAAAAATTCAAAAAAATGAAAAATACGCCTGGAGGTACCATGGCTTTATACCTACATGCCAAATTTCATTAAAATCGGTCCACTGGTGTCGTCTCTAGCTTTGTTTACATCCACACACACACACACATCCACACACACAGACAGACAGACACCACGCCAAAAACCACTTTTTTGGATTCAGGGAGCACTAAAACGAATATATCCACTAACAACTCAAATTCGAAAATTTTGACGAAAACAATACTTTTTCCATATACATTGTATAGGGGGGAGAAAGTAAAAACAGTAAATGTTGGTTGATAAAACTAGGTGGAAGTGTTAACTCAGCTTTAAAAATCCAATCATATATTTGATAAAAGACTTCAACCTGGTTTCCCCAAATTTTATTTTCTTAAAACTCGTGATAGTTTTGCCAGTGTCCATTGCCTCTGGGGAACATGCCTTCAGTCAGATGGCCTTGATTACAAATAAGCTACGTTCCGCAATGGGAAAAAATCATTTAAATCACTTAATAATATTAATATTGAGTATTGAACATGACTATGTTAAATCAGTCAACTTTCATAACGTAATCAATGATTTTGCAATGTCTAAGGCAAGAAAGTGAATTATTTAGAAGTGTAGACCATAACTTTCTTTATAATACTATAAAGTTAGGAAAGGCTGTATTTTACATGTTCTTTTCCTGGAATTTTATGATTACACGGTAATTAGAGATTAATTTTATAAAATTATTCTCAAATTAAAAGCAAAATTTAATGAATATCATAGTATATTATGATGTTATGTTAAAGTCGATGTAAAATAAATCTTTCATACACAAATATTATTCTGGTTAGGGCCTAATACTAACTTCTATATAGATTAGGCTTTACGATTTAACAAAAAAATTGAGTAAATGAGCTTTTACAATGAGTATACAATAGTTATTTTAAAAATTATTCTCAGAGCACAGCAAAAAATAAATGTTTCATTGATAGAAATATTCGCATTTGCAAAATGTGATTGGTATTTGACATGACAGCAAGTACTTTTGCCCCAGGCCCCCAATCTCATGGCGGCCCTGATGAAATCTTATCTCATCTAAACTGCAAAAACTATGAAGAAAAATGTTCAGAAAAAGATAACCCTCGAGGGGACGCTAAGCGGAGGAATCCTCCGGGTACATTTTTGTTGTAGTGGGAAATATTTATCTTGGGGTTGGCAGCACTGTCCTTTTGTGTAGCTGTCACCCCTCCCTCCTAAAGCATTTGACCGCCCTGCCCTCCAATTTTACCGACTCAGGTTAGTTTGGTGAGCGATGTCCTGAGTTTCCGGAGGATTCCTCCGTGAGCGTTTTCGATCAATACCTTGAGGAATCCTCCGTGAGCGTTACAATGTGTTTTATAATAATAGTTACATTGTTATACTAACTTTGCAATTTTCACTCCTTTTTTGCAGAGATATAGTGTGAAAACTATTTTTTCTCATATTCTATTTTTATTTCAAACAATTACGTATTTAGAATACATTTTGTGCATTATTTAAAACCCGGATGAAACCTCCTTGAGCGAGATACAACGTTTATAATTTTAAGCGACCTCTGGAGGGTTAATCACCCCCAACATAACAACCTTCCTAATGAACAAAAAAAATGAAAAATTAAAAAAATGAAAAAATGATGAAAAAAATCAATAAAAAAATGCTATGAAAAATTAATTATGTGGCACAAAGGAAAATGAACCATGCTCCACAGATAAACATGAACGTATCACTGTTCTCCGACAGCCAGGAAAGAGGAGTTGCAAATAAAATAAAGGAAGTTAGTATAGGGAGTATTAAAATTATTGGTACAATGATTCCTAATGCACGTCTCACTCAAGTGATTAACACAGCATTACCTAGAAAAAGTTCTGATGATACCTTAATACTATTATTAGGTGGTACAGATGATTTAATTAATGACGATTTAACAACTACAGTACATACAAAGATCAAAAAAATAAACTAATTGACCTGAGTGTGTTTAATTAAAAGACAGTTCTAATAACTACTGTGCCTCAAAGATTCGACTTAAGAGGATCAAGCTCATGATGATGAACAACTATATAAGCTGATGATAACTTTTGAACAACTATATAAGGGAATTGGTAACCCGTATAAAGTCTGTACATTTAGTTAATTTAGATGGCTTGCAGAGAGTACCACTTCACCAAGCAAGCCTTCATTTTATTAATACTACTATTGTTTCATAACAATCACAATAATATTAAATAAACCAATTAAAATAGTTATAAGCATTATTTTTATTTTGTAACAATAATAATATTTGTTATTACAGTAACATATTCAATGTCTATAACATTAAATATTTGAATCACAGCTATGGATATATTCCACAAAGGCCACCACCTTGCATTAGCTAAAAATGGTATTACATGAGATAGACAATAGACAATCTTTATTGGTTCGTTAGACATTAACAATGTAATTGGACAGGTCAAGTTAGAAATAAATTGTACATATCGATACATTAAAATTATCAAGATGCAATATGTGATGTTTTACATAAAAAGGCCATTCAAGGGAACTGATAGTCCATATATTCAGCCACATTATAGAAGGCTTGGTTCTTTATCCACTCATTAATTGTCCTTTTAAAACTATTTACAGGCATATTTCTTAAAGCTAAAGGGAGTTTGTTATATAATTTCAATTGCTGGTATACATGACTTTTTAATGTTTTGGCTAACCTAACATGGGGTGTTACAAGGTTGTATCTAAATCTAGTTAAATGGTCATGGCCTACACTTTGACAAGTAAAAGATTCTTTGTTGTACATGAATTAAATTGCTAAAAATATGCAATGAAGGAACAGTAATGATGTTTAACTTTTGAAAACTAGTTTTACATGACTTTCAACTGGTTAGATCATCCATGACTCTAATAGCCTTTTTCTGCCAAATAAAAACCTCGGAGATACCCCGGATGGTACTTTGGAGATATAGTACCTTTAGAGTTGTCCCACAGGTGAATTCCATAACTAATTAATGAATGAAAAAGACCATAATAAACCATTGTCAGTTGTCTAGGTTAACTAAAGGCTTCAATTTTCTAAGTAGAAAAACAATACGGGCAAGTTTCTTACATAAGTTATTAATATGAGGTTCCCAGCTTAAATGACTATCCAAGGTAAATCCCAGTAGTTTTACCTCAGTAATTCCATTAAAGTCAGTCGGTATTTCTTTAAGGGAGAAGTTAATCAATTCAGATTGTTTTCATTTATGGTTAAGTTATTCAGATCAAACCACCTTTTAGCATAGTTTAAGGCTTCTGACATTATGCTTTGGACATTTTCAAAATCAGGATCGGAGCATAACAGAGTTGTATCGTCAGTGCATAGAATAGATAAACAAGGAACATTACAATACATATCGTTTACAATAGATACCTCTCGCATTAGGTTTAAATCACATTAAGAAAATAAACTAGGCCTAGAATAAGACAAAGATATACATAAGATACAAAACACCCAGTAATAGTCAGAATCACATATTAGTTACTTTGGAAATCATTACTTTAACGTACCTAATATGAAAAACCTAGTACTTATATAATAGGCCGACCGTAGACAGAAGGCTGGCAGCCACCCAGGCCCGAGCTCCTAGCCTGTGATGTTCAAAATCACATCACAAAATAGGGTCTCAGGGAGTGGGAGGGCCGCCACCGACGCAGCTGTCAGAAGCAGGCTTCTTTTGCTTCTGAGCTTCAGGATATGTCTTGAAGAAGATGAGAAGCGTAACTGCAGAACTGGAACTTCTGGTATATGTCTTGAGGATGAGAAGTGTCACTGCAGAACTAGAAGCTTTCAGGTAGTTAGTCCGTTAATCCGTTGGGGGCGTCTCTGCGGAGGTGAGTGATGTTCCGAGCGCGAGGGACGGAGATCAAGATCCCAGGCAAAAAAACTTGCTAAGCGCGGATGTGACAGGAGGGGGAGGGGGAACCTAGGTTCCAAAACTAACAAATCCAAAATAATTCATCTTAATGTTAGGGGGTTATTTAGTAAGATTGAGATGCTTGAAATTTTTCTTGATGAAGAAACACCTGATATTGTTATTCTCAGTGAACATGGGCTGGACCCTGACAAAATAAGTAGCATAAATTTACATGGGTACTATTTACTTCATAGTTATTGTAGACAGGGAAACAGAATGGGAGGGGTTGCCATTTTTGCCAACAATAATTCCAATATAAGAGACATCAAAATAATTAACGATTGTGAAAGCATTGGACAAGACTTTGGGTTTGAATTTGCCCTAACTAAAGTAAACTTAAATGGGGTGGCCTGTTAAGTTGCAGGGCTTTATAGGACACCTGATGACAGTAAATTGAATGAATTTTTTGAGAGGTTGAATTTGCTGTTGGACTTTGCTTGTAAATCTAGTGATAAAATCTTGATTGCTGGAGACTATAACATTGACAATCTTAAACAAGATTATAGGTGTAAAAAATTCAGAAACATAGTAAAAAGCTATGGCCTGGATCTAGTTTTAAACATACCAACTAGAGTTACCGAGACATCATTCTCACGCATTGACAATTTTATAACTAATATCAACTATTCAAAAGCCTCTGTTATATCCCCACTTATCTCAGATCATGATGCCATTGCTATTTGTGTCCCATCTTTAAACAACAACAAAACAAAGTCCATTTGGTCCTGGGATAGGGAAATCAAAGATAATAATCTTTTTGAACTGAAACAAAGGCTTAAATCTGAACAATGGGAAAATGTATACAATTCACCCGATGTCAATTCTATGTACAAAAACTTTTTAGAAACCTTTCTTTTTTATTTTAATGTAGCTTGTCCGATAAAAAGAAAAAAAGTAACACTCTGCTTGCAACAAAAATGGGTCACCTTTGAGGTATCTGCTTTAAAATCTGAAATGTTTGATCTTTACAGAAAATTTAAGAATTCAAGATTGCCTGTAGATAAGATAACATACACAAACTGTAGATTAAATTATATTAATGCCATCAAAGTAGCGAAAGCTCAGTGGATTGAAAATAACTTGTCTAATGCTAGTAATAAAACAAAACAAACTTGGAAAATAATAGATAGGTTCAGACAGACTGGTCCCACCATTGTAAAAAACTTGGTTTTAGAAGTAGAGGGTGAAATAGTCAAAGATCCCAAGGTAACTTCTGAATGTATTAATAAGTTTTTTGTTAACATTGCTGATAGCTTAAAAATAGATAACCATGTAACAACAACAAACACCCCTCTGCACCCGGTAAATCACTGCTCTTTTTTTAACTTCAAAAAAATCAGCGAAACCGATCTTTCCAAATTTATTTCCAAGTTTGCACCCAAGACTTCCACAGGATTTGACGACATAAGCATGAAAACAATCAAAATCTGTCAGCTTGAAATCATCAAGCCACTCACCCACATTATTAATGCCTCACTAACTAGTGGGGTATTTCCACAACAATGCAAAATAGCTAAAGTCAAACCTCTTTTCAAAAAAGGGGATGAGTTGGACATGGGAAACTATCGTCCAATCTCACTCCTTCCTTCCATTTCTAAACTCTTCGAGCGAGTGGTGAGTGAGCAGCTGACTCACTACTTAGAAGCGAATGAACTCATATGCAAAAAACAATATGGGTTCAGGAAAAACAAATCAACCAAATTGGCACTCATTGATTTTGTAAATCAGTGCATCGATGCAATGGAAGCCGGAGAATCTGTTATTAGCTGCTTTGCAGATTTATCCAAGGCATTCGATTGTGTCGATCACCAAATTTTGCTCAGTAAGCTGAGGGCGCTCGGGGTGGGAGGATGTGTCCATCATTGGCTGCATTCCTTCCTCACCGAGCGCTACCAGTTCACTGAGCTAAAACACCAATCAAATTTCAAAATTCAAAAATTCCAATCAAGCAAACAATTAGTAAAAAACGGAGTTCCTCAGGGATCGATTCTTGGCCCGATACTGTTCCTGACATATATTAATGATATGAAAGGGATGGTGTCGGACGAGAGTCTATTTATTTTTGCAGATGATACCACTCTTTTCACCAAAAACAATAATGTCCAAAACCTGGAAATTGACACCTTTTCAAAAATCAACGCTCTTGCTCAATATTTCTCCAGCAACGCACTAAATTTAAACACCGAAAAGACGGGGTATCTCTGCATAAGTACATGTCAACTGAGGAGGTCCAAAGCAATTGATGATTTGAATGTCTTTATTGGGGAGGACATGCTGGATCCTTCCAACTCTTCTGATTTCCTAGGAGTGAGGTTGGACGATGGGTTGTCATGGGCCGACCAAACAGAAAAAATAGAAAAAAAGCTTGCTTCAGGGCTGTTTGTGTTGAGAAGAGTTAGTAAATTTTGCAATTTGAATGTTTCTAAAATAGTTTACTTTAGTCTACTAGAATCTCATATTATGTACTCCATCGCCTTATGGGGGGGCTATAAAACTCATTTAGGGAAAATTTTTAACTGGCAAAAAAAGGCCATTAGAATCATCTTTGGGCTTGCTCCTCGTGAGCATTGCGAAAATTATTTCATAAGCCTAGGTATTTTGACTGTGCCATCTTTATATTTTTATGAACTTGTAATGTATATTAGGAATCAAAAACTAATGAACTTATGTGAAAGAAATCACACTTACAACACTTGGTTCAAATCTAAATTTTACACCTTTCATAGATTGTCAGTTTTTGAAAAAAAAACCTCTTTATGCTGGCTTGAAATTTTATCATTTGCTGCCTGACTTTATTTCTACCATAGTTGATGACAAAAAATTTAAAATCACACTTAAAAATTATCTGATTCTGCATTGTTTTTATTCTGTGGAAGGTATAATAGAACACTTCAGGCAATGTAACCCCCTGTGTAGGTCTTTGACCCCTCCCCTCCTAACCAACCATACCTTATAGTGGCTGAATCAATGACAGCACTTTGACCTATCCAACGCTCATCGAGCCAACGGATGGAAACTACAAGTAACAAGTAAGTAACAAGTAAGTCTTGAAGAAGATGAGAAGTGTCACTGCAGAACTAGAGGTTTTCTGGTATATGTCTTGAAGAAGATGAGAAGCGTCACTGCAGAACTAGAGGCTTTCAGGTAGTCTTGAAGAGGATGAGAAGAATCATCATCATCATCATCAGCATCAGACTTGGAATTCCAGAGGTAGGTATTGAAAAGTTTGAAGGCCTTCAGCAGAAAGCTTTCTGGTAGCTGGGTCTTTAAAAGTTGACAGCCACTGGGGATTTAGAGTTTTCATGTCCCTAGTGTCCTGTCATCCACCTGAAACATATAAAACTTGGAATAACTGTAAAGAATTACTAGTTGCTGTCAGAGGCATCGGTCTGGGAGTGGTGGGGGGAGCCTCCCCCCCTAGAACTTGTAAATCAAAAAGTTGGGAATCTTCAGTCTGGTAGTTGGAAAATTTTAACTGAAATTGAACGTAAATTGCAAGAACTTGTTCAGTTTCAACTGAAATTTTCTATAAAGAATAATATATGAATATTTTGCAGTAATTTTACAACCAAACTGGAATTACTACAACTCAAATCCTTTTTCAAAAATAATCACATTTCTCTACTCTTAGCTCTTTAATTCTCAACTATCTTTTTGGTTAATCAGCCCACTATAAAACTGGTCAAAGTAAAAATACGTTTAGCGTTTAATAACATTAAAATATTGTAATATTGTAAACATTATAATATTGTATACAGTATTGTAATTCAATTTTCTGGTTATTAAGTGTGAAGATCACACTGACGCATGGCTCATGACGCATTCTGCATCCAGAGATACGAAAGGAATCACTTTAGGGGAAGGAAGGGTCACTTTCTGCAATTTCCTGGCAAAGCACCTCGAGACCATTTTACAGAATTCAAAATAATGGAGAGAAGAAACCAGATTTGATATCAGGATTTTTTTCTGAACAATATGGCGTTTTTATTTTTTTTCTATCACCCCTAGGAACAGAGATCCGGTAAAGCACCATACGGCCAGTCTGAAAACCAGGTGCTGCAAAAGCACCTTCTGCTAGACAGAGAGAGAGGAGAGATAATGTGTATGGTGATAGGTCCATTGGTCCATTACTTGTCATTAGTTATTGATGATAGTTGATGAGTTAATTATTTTTAATAGTCGCAGAAAAAGATTTTGACAATATATAGTAGAAATTGCTGTAGATTCCCGCTCATTCGGGATCACATGGTCACTGAAAGTCTGCCCGCGGAAGAGTTTCTCACGCCGGTAAATCAAAAGTAAACATATTGAGCGGAAAAAGGTTGATTGAAACTAGAATACTTCTTTACAAGCTGAGAAATAATTACATTGGTAACGATTGATTTATTCTTATTTGATTGGTTTATACTTATGGGTTTTGAGTTAAGTACTCAAAACTCGTAAAATAAACTTTTAACTTTACCAACTAAACCAAAAATTACACCATACAACCTCATAGCATATAAACACCCATATTAAACGAAAATTAATTGTTAGTTAAATCAATATGGTGTAATGCAATATTAAATGTCAACGCGCGCGGGGCCGCGCTCGCGATAACGACGGGGTGCGGCGCAACATTCAGGGCGAAAAATAGACCCTGACACACTATCACACACCATACAAGACGCCGTACTAGACTTTACTTTCATCTTTCGCCAAAAAACCGCCTCCAGAGCGCTCACGACGATGTGTGGTGTGATGTCTTGTGTGATGCGCGGTCCCCTGACACAATATCTTACTTATTCCCTTCGACCTCCTCCCTGTGCGGTGTGATGTCTTGTGTGATGCACGGACCCCTGTCACACTATCCGACTTGCTCTCTTCGACCTCCTCCCTGCGCGATGTGATGTCTTGTGTGATGAAATGCGTGATAGTGTGTCACCGTCTTTACCATAACCTAAACCTGTTGGTACAGGGCCGCAGACAGCATTGTTGTCGAGGTGTTACTGTACTTTGTCTGCCTTGTGCTTCTGCACCGCTGAACAAGTTTAATATGATTTTTTTACACTAACTGATAAAGTCAGTATTTGTTAACCCTTAATGAATGCCTACAAGTTTGTGTTGTCAAGTGAAATAATTCCAAGCATATGAAAAATAAAACGGGTTAACCTATTAATAGTAAAGTTAATCAAAATAAAATCAAAATTTCTTCATTGACAAAACATTTTCGGGGGGGAGGGGGGAGGGTGGGGTCGGTGGAGGGGGGAGGGGGGGTTCGTCCATCTGTACTTAAAATTTATCAAGTGGCAATCAATCAATACAAAAATATAAATAAATAAAAAAAGGCGGGAGTAAACTTAGCAAAACCGGACTCATTATCACACACTGGTTTAAACCTTTGTGATAATTAATTTCAAATAATTTTAAACAGCCTCCTTGTACTAATGTAATAATTTATGAGAAATAAAGATGTTTTGATTTGATTCGATTGACATTAAGATTTGTAATAGCGTCAGGATACATTAATGTTCTTGAGGGTCTTCTGTCCATTTCAGAAACTCATCCAGGGAGAAGAAAGGGTTTCTTGCCAACCAGTTTGTGAGGGCGGTCTTCAGTTTTGTTCCTGTTTGGCTTCTGACATCCTCTGGAAGTACATTGCAGAACTTCCAACAATACGTTGGCAATAAATTAATAACGTCATTAATATTAGTCACATATATATCGAATTTCAATGTAGAATTTTTAAGAAACCAAAGATTCTCTATACAGGAAACTTTTTCCCTGATGCCTAAAAACAAAGATATTCTAATTGAAACACAGGGAATATAATTTTTAATTCACAACTCATGTTTTCATGCATAAAACTCGCAACGTCAATTATGCGGACGTTGAGTATAATTCCAAAAATGATTTGAAACTTGTGGTAAACACGCAATTGACTGATCATCAGAATAAAGAACACCACAAATTTGTGACGCTGTTTTTATTTTTCTACAACATTATGAAATTGGATTTTTTTCACTGCCGAGCAGTCTTTCCGCCGATTGCCTTCTTTCGATAATCAATGTATACAGCAAAATACAGTTGTTTGTATTTCATTATTTGGCTGATTACATTCTTCTAAAATGAAAAAAATTGAAACTGGTTTGTCACGGGGCATAGCCAGAGGGGATGTTAAGAGTCCTCCCTACCCAAGGCAGTTTTAGTTTTTCTACGCACTAGCGGCGACTTTTGGAACTTCAACTTGATAAGAGCCCACACTAAATCAGTGCAAATTTTGCGATGTAAGGTTTCACACGGCCCCATTTAGCGCCCATATTTTTCAACATATCCATACTATGCGATAATATTTAAATAAATAATACTCTAAACTACTGGAATCGCTTTTTTATTTTTTGAAAAATGTCATAAAACACGTTATATTAATGTCCAAAGTTGACTATTTTAAATTGATTATAGAAAAAACTATTTGAGTTATCGAAATTCCAAATAGCAATTTTAGTAGTTTGGGCATTTCCCGTTAAAACTGAATTGAATTTAAAATTTTCCCTACCCCATGGGGCGTCTATATGGGTCCGCATCACAGCTGTATTTGAACATTTTGGCTGGGTAGGGAGGACGGATTATGGGCCTGTTTTGGCCGGTTTCGATAAATTTTTGTTGAAATTTCAGGCCTGTTGGTGCAGACATTTTTGTTTTAAACCAGAACAGTTGCACAGAGACCACTTCAATTATTACAAATTATATCAGAACTTAATAACTTTAATTAGCCACTTTAATAACTCAATAAGCTCAAAGCTAAATTCAACTTTAATAACATAATTCATACAGACTTTTGAATAGCAACATATACAATAACAATAATCGCCCTCATTTCAGAGGAAATCCCTAATTAGTCTTGACTTTGAAATCCTTACCATTAAGAAAGGATCGGGTGAGTTGCTATGTAGAGATCAGCGTTTTGGACTCCGGTTTAGAAGTTCTCCGGGTTCGATTCCTGATGTACCCACAAATATTCCAAGGGTTTGGACTGCTTTCCATTAAAAGTGTTTAATATATTTTTTTAATTGTGTTGAGTGTTGGTAAAAAAAGAAGCTTTATTTTTATTGTTTTATTGTAGCACTTCCTGCCACTGGCAAAGAGCTTCCATCAGCTAGGAGGACCAAGGGCCTTAAATAAAGTCACACATGAAACATTAGTTGAAGACAGTTAAAATAGAGAGCTGTAAAAGCAGTCAAAAACACAAATGCTCAAAACAAAACATGAACAAGAATATAATATAAAAGGGGTAGCGGATTTGTAGCCCCCGGATTTGTACCCCACTGTATATAAAATTAAAGAGCAGAAAAAATTCTAAAAAATATTAACATTTGCTTCCACGACTCTAAGAAAAGTAAAAGAGTAATCACACCTAAAGTTAAGCCGATGATTTTTAAGTGATTGTTAATTAGGTAAATTTGATTAAGTAACTTCAGAGGCTGATTACTCCTACATTTATCGTATAATCGTAATTAAAATGGTAAGATTTTGAAGGAGTTTTTCTCCTCTTTAATTCGATGTATAACGTTTTGATTTTGATCGAAAATAATAGTCGGAATGCATTCCTGCACACAAAGGTGTTTCCTAATTTTCACGGGTTGCAATATCGCGCGCAATATCATGTCGTTATTTTTCAACGTACGACAATAAGCCAGGTATCAAAATTAAAATAGATTAATTCCTCACAATATGCAATTTTAATTCTTCCGATATCATAAAAAATAAAAGAGTAATTGGCGTCCGAGTTTAAATAGTGAGTTTTAGCTAGTTGATATTTCGAGTTAAAATAACTCGGAATGTAAAAAAAACTTGTACTCATAATGGAAAGTGTACTTCACCTAGTAATGAATTTATTTTTCTTCTTCATGCACTAAAATTATTTTCTCTAAACGGAAATATATTGCTGTGATTTGCACCCGCCAGGGTTCAACTGTTAGCATTGTTGGAAGAAATCCCTCAGTGGTGGGTGGGATGAGGGGGGGGGGGGGTACGCCAAAATATTGAAAATGTGGTAGGTGGTAAGCGAGCACCAAAAGGTTGGGAAACACTGGTATATGACACCAACAAAGTCTGTTCCTGCCTTGATTTACAATTTATAAAATAAAAACCCATTTTTGCTTTGGCCCCTTTAAATTTCACAATTAAATTTGAGTTTAAACCATTTATTTTTATGCATTTTAAGAAAATGTTTTGGAATTGCTACCACATTTTTAACACCCATAATAATGTAAAATACAAATTACAGTATTTATATAAGGCACAATAGCAATTTTAGTGCCGACAAAAAAGTTATAAAAGAACAAAACAAAAAAAACACCAATAATAGCAAACCTGCAAACTCAGTCCATTAATTGCTTGATTATAGTTACCACACCAACTAAAGCCTGAGGGATGCATCAAATTGAACTCCCAGGTCATGTTTATATAGTTTAGTATTTGACAGATCTCAACATTTACTTTATTCCAGACAACTGACCATCTGATCAATTATATATTTTTTCTCTTTTTCGATAGACAAAATATTTTGTACCTATGCAAGTGGAAGAAGACTTATTGATTTAAAAGAAGTGAGGAACCAATGAATTCACTGTTTTGATTTTGATTTTTGTGGATATTTGCCTTTCCTGATCGGTAAAAACAAGTTTCGCAACGTTGCGGAATCTGAAATCTGTTCCCATTTTCAGAACCTGTATGGTGGAAAAGAACCTAAAACATAAGATTATTAACTCACAGCTAGGAGGACCAAGGGCCTTAAATAAAGTCACACATGAAACGTTAGTTGAAGACAGCTAAAACAGAGAGCTGTAAAAGCAGTCTAAAACACAAATGCTCAAAACAAAATATGAACAAGAATACAATATAAAAGGGGTAGCGGATTTGTAGCCCCTGGATTTGTACCCCACAGAAAAAACGTTAAGTCATTTTGACATCACAGGAGGCGGGGCCTAAACCCGCTTTCGAAACAGCCCGCGACTGGAAATGTACCCCCAATACATTATAAAATCACCAACGCGTAATTGATTTGAAATTGAATTATTTTCCTTAAGTCTGACCCCGGAATTGTACCCCCCGATTTATTTATTTAATCAATTGGACGAGTTCGTAAACCAGCAAGATCAGACCACCGGAAGAGGGGTAATGGGGGATAAACCCCCCCAAAAATGGATTTTTTTGTTTTTACATAGAAAAATCCAATTTTCGTTAGCACCATTGAATTCAGCTCAAAAAAATAAACAATTTAGTTTTTTGAATCACTGCTCTTATGTCCTTTGGTTACCAAGATATTGAAGGTGGTTTACAAAGTACATTGTCCCATTGTTAACCTTATGGGAAATAAGTAAAATTCTATACCTCGCTTATTTCTCAACATATCTTAATAAAACTTTGTGGCTTCATCTAGATGAGATCAAATGTGTTTTAGTCTAAAATCCCCGATTTTTCCATTTTTATGTCAGCAAATCTGCATACTAATTCCCCATGTTATCCTTATGGGAAATAAAAAAATCTATATCTTCATAATTTCTCATCATACCTTAATACTTGGTAAATGGTAAATGGTTTCTTCTAGTTCAGATCAGATCTACTAAATACTGAATTAGAACCGCCCAGTTTCCCCAGGGGCTGATGGGGGCAGGGGCTGGGGTGTTGGTGTGGGGGTTAATACCTGTTGCAGTAAACCTGCTTACTCATTCCCAATGTTATTCTCATCAAGCTTCCAAAAACTAGTCATATCTCGCTATGTTGGATGGAAATATGTTCTTTTGCATTTGAAATTCGCTGAGTATGCAGGTCTGCTACAACGGGGGTATTTTATGTTTACTAAACAAGTGCTAGTTAATTTCATCTGAATAGATTCATAGAATCTATAGTCTATACTGGTGATTCCTTTATATAAACAAAAGCAAAAGTAATGGACCATGAAAACCTAAGTGATAAAAAGCCACGAGTACTAGAAGAGGAAAGTGAACATCTGAAAAATAATAAGGTCCTTCGCTTTAGTTGTCACTCATTTAGATGAAATCACAGCTTAGGAAGTGAGCGTATGTTCTCAAACCTTATTCTTGAGAATCCCTACTTAAGACTCAAACAGACGGCCGTAAATACCTAATCTTGAACAACATAAAAAGAACAAAAGACCTAGATTTATTTCTAGATTTATTTTTGTCTCATTTTGAGTTCAAAATGAGACAAATGGTATTTTTTCCATGCTGGAAAGGAGGTTAAAATAGGTCTTACCCACATATGAAATGCGGGCCCTCTTCGCCGCTCGCTCCGGTGAGCAAAGCGACGAGCAGGGGTCTCCAGCATCTTTGTGACATCGACAGTACTACTATAGTCTACGACAAGCTATCGCCGGACCACTGTGGGGGGGTGGGGGGGTCTGTTAAGCCGTCTATTGCCCACCCCCAGCGGCTCGACCCTCGTTAGTGCCGCTCGGCCGCACTCAGTGGGGAACCCAATACCATGAATCAATTTTTTAAATGAATACAAATAATTGAAAATAATAGTTTTATTGAGATTCACCTTAGAAATTCAATGAATTTGATGTAACATTTGACGTGAATCGGCCAATTTTTACCGATTATTTAACTACCAATGTACTTTACGTAAATATTGGATTATGATTATTTTTTCGTCTATCACTAGTAATAATTAACATATACATTATTTCAAAATATTTATTCCTATGGAATTTATTCAAATAATTATTAAAGGTATTTCACCTTATTAATGACAGATTTACGAGTAGGCAGAAACGTAATAAAAAACATGTCAAAGGAAACGTTTACATGGTCTCGGGCTTAAGTCTCTCAGGACTTACGGAAATAACAATCAGGTAAATTAGTTAGCAATCTAATCCAAGTTTACCAAGTTTTATCAAGATATGTTGAGAAATAAGCAAGATATAGAATTTTACCTTTTTCCCATAAGGTTAACACTGGGACAATATACTGTGTTTAACACTTTCAATATCTCGGTAACCAATGAACATAGAGCTATGATTCAAAATACTAAATTGTTTGTTTTTTCAAGCTAAATTCAATGGTGAAATCCAAAATTGGATCACTTTAATTTTTCCATGTGAAAAACGCTATAAACCCATTTTTGGGGAGTTTATCCCCCTTAACCCCCCTTCTGGTGAGCTGATCAGGCTGGTTTACGAACTCGTCCAATTGATTAGGCCTACCACTTTACAAGCCTGTACCAAATTTCATAAAGATCGGACCATTTTTACGGTCGCTATCGTGCTAACAGACACATAGATATATATATATATATATACATATATATACATATATATCTAAAAATTCAACCGAATGGTGTTTTTTGCTTCTGGGAGCCCAAAAAAAAAAGTTATCATGGTCTCAGGCTTAGGTCTTACCATGAGACCTACGGTAATAGCTTCTTCCCTATAGGGGAAATACGCTAAAACTGGACAAACCATGGTTTAATAATTTCCTATTATCTACCACTTATATGATGATAATTATTACTAATGAAAACTAATAAATAATCATGATCCAATATTTACATAAAGTACATTGGTAGGCCTAATTAAATAATCGGTAAAAATTGGCCGATTTACGTCAAATTTTACATCAAATTTATTGAAATTTCAAGGTTAATCTCAATAAAACAATTATTTTCAATTATTTTTATTCATTCAAAAAATTGATTCATGGTATTGGGTTCCCCACTGAGTGCGGCCGAGCGGCACTAACGAGGGTCGAGCTGCCGGGGGTGGACAATAGACGGCTTAACAGACCCACCCCCCCACAGTGATCCGGCGATAGCTTGTCTTAATGTCGAGGCCCCGCCTTGAGGCGGCTAGGGGAGGCATACGGAGGCGCCTGTAAGTCTCCCCAGGCATACCTGCCGAAACCCCCTCACTTGCTACCACCACATCCATTGCGATCGACCCGAACATCTGCTCATCGCGACATCGCAATGTGTGGCCTCTGTCCCTCTCAGGATTCCTCAGCTGCTGTCCTTTTCGGGATTCCTCAGTTGATGATCGACATTTTGCTGTCCTCGATTTGGGGTCACTCCAGACATCCGTCCCTCCTCTTCTGGAACAGTGCGGACAGAACAAAGACAGCCACAGCTTTCCAACTTTCGCCGCCCTGCTGCATCTTCCCCTCGGTGTCGTCCGGGGTCAGATGTACCCCGGATTACTTAATTTAAAATTAATTTAATCAAAAAAAAATCATGTAATGTAGAAGCAAATCATGTCACAGTTTGCAAACAAAGATTTTTGGGTATTTAGACCCCCTGAATACGAATCTGCCTGTTGCCAAGCCGAATTTTGGACCGGAAGTGTGGTATCCAAGATGGCAGTCAAAACCCTGTTTTCCTATATCTCCCTATGGGACTTATTTAGGACTTGAGATATAAGTCTTTTTGTAAAAATAATGTTTAAAAAAATGAAATTTACGTTTAATGGAGATTGATTTATAACACATCTCTGTCTCGGCGGATTTAGGCATTCAGTGTTTTTAAGTTGAAGCCATTAAATCACTGAATTTTTTTAAGACAACAAGGAACTTAATAGAAACCACCATATCTACTTTATTGTACAGGGTGTTTTTTTTTGTTTTTAAACGCAACCCATTTTTAAAATTGAATAATGCACATATAAATATGAAATGATTATTGTTTTATGGATCTTTACATTTTATACAACCTATTATTTAAGTTTGATCACATTTAGTTTACATTATGTGCTCAAGCAAATCTGCCACAGGAATTTGTATGAAGTTATGCTCTCTCCATCAAATTCCCAAATACGTGTTGCTAGGTACCTCTTTGAATTTCTTGCATTAAATTTGTTACGTTTGTTTTGAGGTGCTAAATATCGCGTGAATTGTTTTCGTAGGCCTTACTTTTTATGTATCCCCAAAGGAAATAACATAGTGGGGTCAAATCCAGGGATCTTGGGGGGAAATAATCCTTCACTGATAAAATAAAGTTTTGGGTTGCGTTAAAAAAAAAAAAAAAAACACCCTGTACTTGTACATTGTACTTTTTATGAACTGTACTTGTTTATGTGGACAGTTAATGTGCTTTTCCTCTTGTAAGGGGTAAAAGCGAAAGGTCTAAGCCTGACAATAAATGGTATAATAATGTGTTGCGCTAACTTAAAAACCTATGTGATAAGTTGTATAGCTTAAGTGCAATTTTAGTAGTCAAGTACTGAGAGATAGATATCTAATTTTGAAAAAGAGTGTAAGCAGTAAAAATGCAAAAAAGTTTAGGACCATGATCGTTTGGTTGAGCGATCAAGAAAATATTGAATATTACTAATAGTCTTGTGAACAATGGTTGCAAAGAATCTGTGACGCGTGATGCAATAACTCTAGATACCGTGGGTTTTAATGATGTTTTTGTAGCTCATGTTGCTGATGCCAGTAAGAATATTCCTGTTAGTATTAATTGAGATTAGTTTTTAAAGTAATTTTTTTTAAGAGGGTGGCGGCTTCTTCTTCACCTAGCCTTTGCCCCGCCCACATAGACTGTCCATCTGTGCGTGGACGTTATCAAGCAAAGGCAAGGAGTGAGCCGGTACAGTACAAGGATGAACAGTACTGCTAAAAGTTTGCGACAAACTCGAGTCTCGAACCTGCGACACTTCGTGGCTACAGTTCCGAGGACGAGTGCGCAACCAACTGCGCCACGCAATCACAAACTCACTTTTTAATTTATTATTAAAGTCAATATTAAAATACCCCTGATACAGCTGACCTGCATACTCAAGGAATTCCAAATGTTTAAAATCATATTTAAAACATTAAAACGATATTTCAACATTAAAACAAAATTTATTTGTTTTTAAAGTAATTTAATATTAAGATTAATTTTTTATTATTCGTCTTTTATTCGTGAAGTGTTAACTTGAATAAACGTTTTAGTCAATGGCTGTGTTTTTCCAAATAAGCTTAAAACTATTAAAGTAGTTCCTGTATTCAAAAAAAGTAATAGAAATATTGAAAACAACTATCGATCTATAGTAAGTTATCTATGAGGCTTTTGACCCGTCACTGCTTCATGAAAAAATATCAGGGGATTTTGAGAAACTGATTACATTCACAGAAACATTAAGGCTTTAGGCCTGGCAGAAATACCTGTAATGCTGTAATGAAACTTGTTAAAAATGTTGTTGATGATCTTGAAGATGGTAACTTGGTTAGTTTGAGGTCTTTTGTGAAACATAGCATATTGAGTATAAAACTTTCTCATTGTGGTTTTGAGTCAAGCTCATTTCTTATTTATCTGACAGAACACAACATGTATTTCAAAGTGGAACCTTTTCTAATGGTAGACTGGCCGAGTATGGCGTGCCACAGGGCTCAATTCTTGGGCCGATACTGTTTAACATAACATAATGATTTGCCTATAAAGGTTGAAAGAGGTGGAATTAAAGGTTTTCTGTTTGCTGATGACTTGGGCCTGAATTCTCTTTATGTATTGAATGTCCATACATAAAACAACTAACTTACTTAGTTGGGTTCTTATGTGCATGGTAAAATCGAAGAATTTCATATCAATGCAGACTATCATTCTTATAACACCAGAAATAAAAATAGCTTAAGAATAAAACAATATCATTACAGTAGTTCTAAAAAAAAACTTGTATCATGCTTCAATCAAACTTTATAATGCAGCTCCTTCAGTTTTAAAATTAATCTCAAAATAGTTTTAAAAGTAAACTTAAAAATGTATTAATTAATAAATTATTGATTTTTTTATAAAATTGAAATTTTTTTTAGTATTAACTGGAAGGCTTCTGTACTGTGACTGGCAGTCAGTGATACAGTGTTTCATTATGTTATCTTATGCTTTATTTTTTTGCAGCTCCATCGTGTATTGTGTTGGGTCATGTATGATGTATGTATACTGACGGACAATTGACCATATTTTTGTTAAATGTTTATGACAATAAACGATTTATGATTTGTCAATACCACTAAGGTTACACACGTTTTACGCACCGCCCAAAGTACTCAAACTAGAATCTTGCAACACTGCATGGACACTTTATTGAGATTAAAAATGTATCCAATAAAAACGGTGTTTTATACATGGAGAACCAGACTTTGAAAAGTCAGAATTATTCAATGAAAAGGAAACATTGCATACTGAAGTATAAGGGATGGACAAATGACGTCTTACTTTTCCAGTCCTCTGAACTGAACCTCCTTGTGATCACTGTTAGTCATTTTATACTTTTTGCAGTACAGATACATCACTATTTAATTGATATTGTAAATTACAATTTTATCTTAATGATTCGTATATTTGGGAATACTGTCTTGGAATATAAAGAAAAAAACCAAGAGGCAAAAACTCTTTTTGATATTTTACAATTTGAACAATGAAGACTAGGAAAAATAAAAATGAAATAAATAAAAAGCAGATGATGATCAAATAGATTGATGAAATTGAAGGAAAATATTTAAGAAAAGAAATAAGGGAGGCGTGTTGGACAAGCACCTAACAGACGGGGTTTTCAAAATTAAAAAAAAAATAGGTGGGTTTTTGTGGTTCAAGGGGGTTTGTTTCAAAAACTTTGGTATTTCTACCATGCATGTTCGCCTCTAGCAGCTACAAGATTGCTATCAATTGATAGTTAAATTTTAAAAATGTGTTATCCTTTCAGCAGGAGAGGCTGTGCAGGTATCTGCTAGTAGAATATAAATATAAATAAACTAATAATAAGAAATTTTAACCACAGTAATTGTTTATGCCAATTTCTTTAAATAATTGTAAAAAATCCGTCGATGACAAAAACAAAGCTCTTGACACGAGTCATGTACATTGTGCCAATTCCCTTAAAAACTGTTAAAAAAATATAAATTTGGAGCTCAGCGGGGTATTACATTTTTATTTTATTTTAATCAGTGTAAACAACGATGTATTCAAGGGGTGTCCGCTGGGTCCGAACGCCCCCCTCTTCCAATTAAATACATGGTGTTTTTTTTTTAAATGCAACCCACAACTTTATTTTATCAGCAAAGGATTATTCCCTCCCAAAACCCCCAGATTTGACCCCAATATATAATTTTATTTGGGGATTCATAAATAGTAAGGCCGACGAAAACAATTCACAGAATATTCAGCATCTCAAAAAAACTAACAAATTTAATGTAAGAAATTCAAAGACGTACCTTGCAACACGTGTTCGGGAATTTGATAGAGAGAGCACACCTTTGTACACAAATGCCAATAGTCAATAGTCAATAGTCAATCATCTTTATTCATGGTCATGTACATTGGTGGTACAGTGAATAGTGTCAAGACAAAACAAGTTAACAAAAATAAAGTAAACAAAATAATAAATAAACTTACAGAATACAAATATTTTTGTACATAGAGTTATCTTTGGGAGGTGGAAAACTCTTCTAATGAATATAGAGCTAAATTTATGATGTACTCCTTAAGTATTGTCTTAAGTTTTGTTCAATTATTTTCTTGTTTAATACTTTCAGGTACATGCTTTAAAAAAACATTACCTGCATATGGCGGCTTTTTCTCATAAAATTTTAATCTGTGAGGCTGGACTATCTCATTCCTTCTCAAATTATAAGAGTGAGATAATGGTATTGATTTGGTGTCTAATGTCAGTTTCTTGGCAATTAGAATTGTTTCAAATATATATTGACCATAAACCATGAAAATTTTCAAATTTTTAAAATGTTCTTTGGCTAAATCATTATGTTTGAGTTTAAGCATGATTCTAATAGCCTTTTTTTGTTGCTTCAAAATGCTATCCATATTTGATTTTTTTGTACATCCATGTAATGCTATACCGAATAAAAGATGAGAGTGCACGTGGGCAAAGTATATACTTTTTAATGTTTTCAGATTACAATAAAAAGACATTTTTGATAATGCATAGATTCCGGAATTAATTTTGATTAAAATTTTCTGTACATGGTCATCCCAATTTAAATTCTCATCTACTGTTAAACATAAAAAATTAATTTGATTCTCCTTTTCAATGTTATTTGAGTTGTAAGTTATTGTTGGTTCCGCTTTGAAATTTTATTTTGTGCGGTTTTAAAATTCATATATTTGGTTTTTTGGGCATAAGTTGTGATTGTAAAAATAGTTTCCAATATTCTCCAATTCCACGAATGATAAAATTTCAGTTTCTTCTGGAGATTTGGATGGTATGATTAAGTTAGAATCATAAGCATATAGACATAATTTTGTATTTTGCCTGTAGAATAAAGTATCTTCCATGCCCCTAAGATAACACAAAAAAAGCAAAGGCCCTAAAATTGAACCTTGGGGCACCCCAAATTTGATTAGTTGATAAAAGTTGAAGATGATTTGATGATTCTATTATGATTCGTCACATGGGTAATTTCTACAGATTGATATATATTTGTCAAATAAGAAGAGAACCAATTAAGAGACCTTTTCGATATTCCAATGCAATTAAGTTTTTCTAACATTTTACAGTGTTTAACACTATCGAACTCTTTAGAAAGGTCCATAAATACAATGGCGGATTGTTTGAAAACATAATATAAACTAAATGTGATCCGACTTAAAAAAATAGGTTGTGTAAAATGTAAAGATTAACAAAACAATACTCATTTCATATTTATATGTGCATTATTCAACCTTAAAAATGGGTTGTGTTTTAAAAAAAGACCCTGAATTAAAAAAAAAATGAAATTTAGCCAGTTACAAATTATATAGACAGTTTATTCTTGTCAGTGTGCAATTATATGTAACCTCATAAAGCAAACGTTTTAAGAATAAAGTTGGGTCAACAGATGATGTGGCGATGTTGGCAAAAGGGACTGCTCCCCCTTAGCATTTAGAAACAGCGGCATACGGACTGCTCCCCCTTAGCAGGCAGAAACAGCATCATACAATGCTTCCCCTTAGCAGGCAGAATCAGCGGCATACTGACTGCTCCCCCTTGCCGTGTTGGAATGCTTGTCAATATTTCTAGACGAGACTGTACTTTTTTAAAGCACTTACCTTGCCTAATTAGCAAGTGAGGTCTGCCGAATGAATTTAATGTATGTTCAAATAATACGAGATTCACACCTAACCTAGTCAAATCGTGTAATATACTGTATGTAGCTAATGTATTTATAATGAATAAATATTTAAAATCTTGATTCAATCATAAAAAAGTTGTCACAAATTAATCAAAGAAATATTCAATACTGTTCTTATTATGAAACTACGGAAACATATTGTCACAGTACATTAATAACTTTAGTTTTCTTTGATGTTGAAAGTTTTGGATTCAGTGCGAACGATCATACAGTTATGTCTGAAACATTTGTAATTCTGTTATAATACTTTTGTAGATTAAGGTGATATTAGAAAAAAAATACTAGTTTTCAAATAGTAAACATTTTGTTGTCTTAATCCTGATGTAGGTTCGGCTCTCAGAGTTTCCCTACGGGGGAACCTCGCCAAAAATATAGTTATCCAGATTCCAGATTCGCTTTACTAACAATGATTTTAAATCATTAGAGACGTTTCAAAAATATCAATAAATAAAGACATATACTTTATATTTCTATTCTTTGTTGTTTGTTGTTCTCGGGCAAGAGGGAGCAGTACTCGCCCGGCAAAGGCGTCGTCTTACCGCAACGGAAGCTGATGTCTATGCAGTTCTATTCCAAAGCCAATTATTACAAACTTATTTACGATTAGAACTACCTTTTTATATTTTTTCAACCTGCATCGTTTATCTTATAACCTATAACAATAATTTATCCATGCATGGGAAAAAGTACACAATTTTAACATGCTCCAATAACTTATGGAGCAGAAAAGCACCAGTTCTTATTGAGCTAGAGAAGTAGAAAAACGAAAACTGCTGTATGATGGGCCTCTTAGAATGTAGAATAAAACATAACAATATAATACAATACAGGGTGCCCAGAAATTATGGTAAAATATGTTAGTATATGATAGTAGAATTAAAAAAAAAGAAAAAATGCTTGTGTAAACATGGGTTCTAAAGTGCCTCGTTTTCCGTCTGTGTGTCTGTTTGTGGTTTTTACAGATTTCATTATATCTCACGAACCTCTTAACGTATAAACTTCAAACTTGGTACATTAATGGCCACTACTAAGAACTATTTTCTCAAGAAGTATCAAATTTTGACTTTGTACCATTTCAAAATGACGACTGTTTTTTGTTTTCAAAGCTTAATATGTCTAAAACCACAAAATTTTAGAAACATTATTCAAGAGACAAAAAGGTTTCAAAATTTAATCCAATTAACACTGATATTAAGATTGTAATGATCGAACAACTAATAATGGATAAATAGTAAATTTTTCGAATAAAAACATGCAAATATCAGACAGTACATACTAAAGAACCGTGTTTTATTCAGAAAAGTTAAAATTTCTCCGTTATTAGTAGTCTGATCATCTTATTAATCTAACTTTATGAATATCTTTAAAAAATATTCCTTCCATATGAAATACATGAAAATTTGTGTATAAAATAAATATCTATAGGGCAACGCTTTTTCACCTAAAGGAAATTAAACAACATTCATGAAATCTTGACAAAATTTCCAATAATTTGACACTTCAATCATAAATATTGGTCCAAAGTAAAGGCCTTGGTGAGCTGTAGAGAAGTAATTTAGTTCTATAAAAAAAAGTGTATAATAAACTAAGCAATTCTATCAATGGGTATAGCAGTAAGATATTCATGAACAAATTTTCTTCTTGGCTAGTTAAAAATCCTTTTTATTCGTTGAACGAGTTTCTGGAACATTGTGATATAGTACTTTAAATTAACCTGAGTTGTTGTCTCTCTGTCATCATTTTATCAATTTTATTTTTTAACTGTTAAATTTTATTAATTGTTTTTTATTGAATTTTATTTTTGTTATGTATTTAATCCTTGTTATTTATTTGTTGCCTCTGTTAGACTCTGTTACCTGGTCTATTTTGTTCTGCCGACCAGCCTAATCTCACCAGAGGAAGAAGATACATTCTGTTGGACTACTTTCTGTTGTACTTTTATTGGACAAATTATGAACTATTATAAATAAGTTAAGACATGGCTGATGCCTTCATTTGTGACTTTGTCGCTGCATGTAGTTGCCTCATGACAAATAAAGATGATTTGATTTGATTTGTAATAACCAAATATTTGTAATAATTTCTTGAGAAATGACCTTTTTTAGACCCAAAATTCAAAGGTAAAACTTTATTTTATTAGTGAATGATTAGTACCCCTAAGATCCTCAGATTTGGCCACATTATATTATTTTCTTTGGGGATACATAACAAATAAGGCCTACAAAAAAATTCACAGGATATTCAGCACCTCAAGACAAAACCTAACAAATTCAATACAAGAAATTCAAAGAGGTACTATGCAAAACGTGTCCTGGAATTTGATGGAGAGAACACAACTTTTTAGGAATGTCAGTAGTGGATTATTTGAACGCATAATGTCAGCTAAATGCGATCAGACTTAAATAATAGGTTGTATAAAATGCAATGATAACCAAAACAATACCCATGTCATCTTTAATATGTGCATTATTCAATCTTAAAAATACTCTGTATAATAGAGTTGTCAACAATCTTACTATTAAAACAACTAGGCCTAAGCGACTTAGTCTCTGTTTTACTTTAATAACTGTTCCGATATAATCCTGATTTTTTTTTGGAAGCAAATAATAGGCAAATAATAACTTTGTAACTAATTTCATCCAAATTGTAAAGTAAGATTAATTTTGTGTACTGATCATGAGCCGGTTGTTAATTCAATGATTCACTTTTCAGTTTTTTAATAAACAATAGTAGGTGTAATGAATAATCATTGTTATAAAAAAATATAATAGTCGATTTTTATATTCGTATGTAGGCCCTAAGCATGAGAGCGACCCATAAAAATTGTCCGATCAAAATAAAATTTAGTAACTTACAGGCTTGTAAAATGTTTAGTTTAAACTAAAAAGTCAAATAACCAATTTATTTATTATTTAAGCATTAAAATGCTAGATTTTTTAAGGTAAATTGATAGATAATGAAATAAATTAGGTTTATGTCAGATTTATGTAAATTAAAAATATAAGTTACGCAACCGAGAATTGTACCTGAGTCTTCCACGTCCTCAAGCACCCGCCTAAACCCGCTCGACTTGTGGTTGAGGCGTCTGACCTATGGCTTCAAACTGACTTGAACGCCTTTTCTTATGAACTAGTTGCGAGGCTTTTGTGAGGCAGAGTTTCCTGTAATCCATATTCAACGGTTGCAGTTAGTTGAACAATAATTGCAAAGAGGCTATTATTGTAGTAATATTATTTCCAAAAGGAATGGCAACTATTAATTTTAGTTTTAACGAAATGTAGCCTAAGTCTGATGGCTTCCTGTTGAGCCATCGTTGGTAAAACCGCCATAACAACAATAATAAGATCTAAAAATCTTTATTTTTGATCATTAATCAGATTGTTAATCAATGTTATAGTCAGCAATACCCATCAGTTTGTATAAATAATGACGAAAGGATGATTTGCCAAAAATATCTTTGTTGGCCCAACGACAATTTCCCTGCCATCCCGACAATGTTGGGCCAGCGATTTGCGCTACTGGTTTAGGAGTAGATTCACCTAAAACCTGCTTTAATAATAATAATAATTTGCTATTATTATTTATTATTACAATGTTAAAATTTGAAATATAATATTATGTATCACTTTATTTACATCGCTATTGCCAGTGTTGGACTTCAACATCGATGGTGTTGGATGGCGATGGGACAATCGTCCATATTAAAAAAAACAATCGAGAGCTGATTGGTTGTTTTCTTGATTAATCGGCTGTATCAGTCAAATTAAAAGCTTAGATGAGATCGGTCGGTTTTTGCCTTTTAATTTAATTTAATGTTATACAGCCAAGTAATGGTCTTCTTCGGCTTCAAATGAAGTGTTTCCAAAAATTAGTGATCGCACATGAAAACATGTGCGCTGTTGAGACTAAGTACAATATTAAAAAGTCAATTCGCCCTTTGTTGACGGTAGGAGAAAAAATTAAATTTGCTACTGTGTCTCTAGGTCAAGTATCGAAGGATTTTTTCAAAGGCATGAACATTACTGAGGTCATAGACAATACCCTTGATGATTTGGTGAGCGATGAAGAAAATGTTTGTACGTATCCTCAAGACCCTCAAGCAGTGTTGAATTGCCCTATTCATGCTGAAACAGATGATATAGGGCCGTCTACAAACTGCCTGAGGGTGGAACTTAACAGAATTGTAGATATAATAGAGAGTATTCTAACCAAGATTCAGTGAATGTTAACTTCTTAAAAAAGGTAACAAATCAAACAAGAACATAGAGACACCAGCGCAGGTTTGGAGTTTTTAAGAGAAAAAATTATGGTAAGGAAAACAAAAAAATCTGAGTTCAACCAACATCTATTTCTAGAAGAAAAGCTCGAGGTATCTCAAAAGGGAGTGGACGAATTCAATCTGGGAGGCCAACGACAAACGAAGAAGAAACTAGGGCTATTGGTAGCAGAAAAGAAACGAAGAGGAAAAAACAACATGATCTGGCTCAAAGTATACATATGATCACGCCAAATGAAGTTAGCTTCATTAACTTGGACACTCAATGAAAGCATTTTACCTTTAAAATCAATGTTGGTAACCTTTGCTTTGTTTACTTTTCTAAGCATAGCTTAAAAATATGTTTAAAGCTAGAGAAATGTTATTATACTGAACAGTATGTTATGTACGATAGCTTAAAAGACAATGTTATTGTTTAGTTGTTTCTATTTCTTGACATGTTATAAATTCATTTTAAATAAACTAAGGTATCCTATTTCAAAATCTATTTCATTTCATCACCAAGTTGTCCTACTATGTACAGTAGACGCCCTCTAGTTCGGCTTCGGTTGGATCGGCCGCCGGATGGTCCGGCCGGTCCTAGGATGGAGACTCATCCGTCATACGCTGCACCGCGGTAGGGAATGACATTCGACAGGATTTATCCTGAATGTTTAGTTTCCGGCCGTAGAAGTAAACTATTTATGTCAATTTAGTTTACGGGCAAGCTTGTAATAATTAATTGATGGACACACTTAACCTCAACTAACAAACGATGTTGTTATCATTTCAATATAAGGACTGTACAGTAAGATTTGATCCGGGATTTCGTTTGCATAACAAAAGAAAATAACAGGTTTCTTTTAATTAGTAGTCTATAGGTTATGATTCAAGTTATACTTGTAAATTAATTAGATCAAATACATTTCTAATGTGTTTTTACAGTACATAATGAATTTTTCTGCTCACTTCATATCCTCAGCAGTGTTTCCACTGAGTAAAATATAAAATCCCTGCATGAGTGCCCAAAAATTTCCTTGTTATCCCTCAACATAGCGCGCCCGAAAAATCCCTTTTTATCCCCGAGTTATAAACTCTTATCCCTCAGTAACGAATCCATACATTTTTGTCATTTTGTATTTATTGTGTTGTAATAGTGTGTACTCATTCGTAGCTGAAATTTTGACTTTAGTGTGAATAAAACAAGCTGATTGCAACATATAAAAAGGAAAGCGAGTGCTAAGTTGTTTTGTTCTTGAAAATAGGGACGATAAGATTAAAAATTTAAATTCAAACATAAGTGATCCAAGAGTTACCACAGGTATGGCCAGGAACACTGCAAAACTCGAAAGTAGTGTGATGACATTTTTGTGTAAAATTACTTAAACAATTTGAGAACACCATTATGAAACATTGCAAATAAATAACGTATGGTGGCGGGGCTAGGAATAAATCATGTTCCGTCTATTCAGTTATTTTATTTTATTTATTTCCTTAATTATCCCTAGAAATCCCTCAATCCCGTTCTTATCCCTCAAGAGCCTGATTTATTCCTAAAAAGGGATAAAATCCCTTAAAGTGAAACACTGATTCCTCAGTACGTTATCGGTAAAAACATACCTATCTACGATAGACGCAATACGACAGTTCAACATAAGAGACGTCAAAATATTTTCTTTGGTAATTAAGCACTGTAAATATGTATAAATAACGTGTTTGGTTGATTTTTAAGCACAAGTAATGAATTTAATAGGGTTATTTTACATTTTGTTAGTACATCCGGATAGTCCGACCATTTTGTAGTCCGGTCGGTGGTCCAGTCCCGAGGTGGCCGAATTAGAGGGCGTCTACTGTATAGGTACTTTTTGGGCCTAAGTTTTTAATTCAGATTGAAATTGATTTTTAGGTACTTTCTCATAAATTTACAGTCCAGTCGACTGAACTATATTGGTTTTAATTTAGTGGTATATTGGCTTTCTAGAATTTAATTCATTTTTATAATTTTCAATTAATTAGGCCTACTATCAACTAAAAAGGACCGCTTATAAGACACTAAGTACCTACAGTTAAAACAACCGTGAATATTTCTAAAAACTAAGGATAAGCAATTTATCACTGTGAACTGTGCACTCTACAATTTAATTAGTCAATTGAAGGGGCAGAAGGTATTGTAGGGGCCTATGTAATTTATTTGAGGAGTTAAAGTTATTTTTTATTTGCGGCACTGTAAACGTTTTTCTTCCCTTCAAAGTACTGTATTTAATTGAATATATATGTTTATTGATAAAAATAGATCATTTACTGTATAAAACAAATTTTGTTTGCGGCCATCAGCCTAGTGGCGCATCGGCACAATTGAACACGACTGTAGCCAGAGTGGCGCTCTAGGCTAGGACTACTGTAGTCCTGGCTCTAGGCTATGTGGGTGTGAAGGGAAGGGAGGGGGGAGAGTGATTGCTGCCGCTGTCGTGGGACAAGAAGGGGAACAGTGCATAGGGAAAAGGGGGAATGGTGGCAGGGAAATAAGAGGGGGGACCCCAGACAGGGAAGAAGGCGGGCACCCTTCTGGGGGGGGCTGGGGGGTATTCCATACCCCCCAGGCTGGAGGGGGGTCCGGGGGCCCACCCCCGGGAAAATTTGCAAAATGTGAAACCCAAAATCGTGTTTTAAGGCTATCTGAACACCTAGAAGTGCCTAAAAGCAAATAGTCTAGAAATGACAGATCACAAAGCCCGGGCTTAGGGCCTTGCGCCGACAGGGGCCGCAATGGTTGGAAATAAGGTATTTTAAGTGAATATATGAGGCCATAATTAGGCTGCAAAACTTTGAGGTATAAAAAGGCCTACCTTTTGACGAGGCCGTTGGGGTCCTCAAGGGGGCCGCAGAGTAATCTGGGCTTAGGGCCGTGATTACGGCACTGGTGTCTGGTGCTGCGGCCTCTCTTTCACAGTAACTGTTATCGAACAATACATTGGATGGGTCATCGGCCACGTAGTTACAAAAGGGCCGGCCTCAGCTCAGCAAGAGACTGATTTTTATTTTGGTTTTTAGGCCCCCTATTTTTAATCTACCTGCCCTATTCTGACCTAAAGAGGCCGGCCCTTCTGGCATTTGCCCGAATGCCCAAATGGCCAGTCCGCCCCTGCTCTGCCCTCGTGGACGAGGCGGCTACGCAGCCCTGCAGCTCAGCGAGGGGAAATAAGAGGCTATAGGTTAATTATATATAGCCTAGGCCCTTATTGGTAATTTATACGTTCTATATTGTTCATAGTTGGTGTGTCAATATCTAAGGCTATCGAAATTTCTGTAATGTTTAATTTCAAAAGGTCAGTAAAAAGCATTCAAACAACGGTGAGTTGACAACTATTGTAGTGAGCTTACGGGTGTGGATGCAACCCGCAGGGCACCCCGTAACGATAGCATGGGCTGCTCGCTAGCGCCTTCAAATCTCAGTCCCACACTCGTGAACCCACTGCAGCGCGATAACAGCGGTATGTTGTTAGGTACAACTTTATTACTTATTTATCACTTACATGAGGGTACTTCACTTTGAAAATATGTAATACCTAGCTACCGAAAATATTGGCCATACACATTACTCTTTTGTGCGATGAAATATTTGTTTATGCCTACGATAAATTAATTATAGCTATAAAGTTTACGTGTGTAACCTCCTCTAACAAATATTAAACTATTTAGAAGAATATAAAACATACCGAAAGAATGATGACAACCTGTGACAGCGGCAGGTATGACGTGCCAACCAATTTTCACCAACTTCAGAGAGCCACTGTCTGACTGACCATCAGCCATCAGTTGAGCACGTGTATTTAAGGAAACAGGGTTGCCAATTTTTCAGACAAAATAGCCCTGGCGTTCCTTTTACCAAATAAATTTCCCTATTTATTTGTTGTTTGACATCAACAGTTTGCCAGAAAAATGATAAGTAAAAACAAGGGACAAAAGTAAACTACTTATGATATTGTTAAAAAGGAATGACATCTCTGACCAAATGAAATATAATATTTTAGGCTATAAAAAATATACAAACAAAACTATGCAAGAGACATGACAAATGGCCTTCGTATTTCAACGATTAATGTAAAACTATTAAGGACAACGGAAGTGACCACAAATTTATTAATCTGAACACCCTGCTTAAATCAAAATAAATTTATTCGTAATTGATTTTTTTGGCAGGTACATGAAATAATCTACTAGGGATCACTCTGTCAATAAGAAGTTCCAACATAATTCTTAACTTCTTAGTTAAATCTCCTTAGTCGTGTCCTTATCGATATCTAGTAGTATTTTGCTTACATCACTAAAAACTCGTTTAATGTCAGAAATGTTAGAATAGTGCTCGAGAGCGACCGTATTACTCGAGCAAACTGCCTTAGTAGTCCCAGATATTAACAGACATACCTCGGACAGCACAGCGTGAAAAATTTATTCTTGGCTATTAAAAGGCTATTCATCGGTTCATTCTTGGCTATTCGTCGGTTTTTAGGCAAGGAAACAATGTGAACAATTAATAGGTGATCAGTGCTAAACAATTAAAATGTTATTACAAAGGCTACAATTTCAATTACGTCTATAAATACCGATGTAGCGATTTATTCATGTTAACTTTAGCGGTAAACATTAAAAAGACGATTTAAAAAATTATCTGGTTAACCAGTAATTAAGTAACTGAGCTTTAAAAGGTAAGTAACGAAAATTATTTAGAGTTAAATATTCATTTCAACT
The DNA here is from genome assembly GCA_035578135.1 of Flexamia atlantica. Taxonomy (NCBI): domain Eukaryota; kingdom Metazoa; phylum Arthropoda; class Insecta; order Hemiptera; family Cicadellidae; genus Flexamia; species Flexamia atlantica. The sequence goes on along the minus strand of JAQJVK010000007.1, from coordinate 49,651,761 downwards.
GACAAACACGCTGTTAAAATATCAACGGCATATTGAAAAATATATAATTCTGAAACTCAGGAAATACGTTTTAATTAATCTGTGCTCACTCTATTGAAATTAAAGTGTAATTTTCAATGAAATCAGCGGTTATTATGATAATATACGTTTAAACTTCACATTTTTGTGCGAAACTGCAAGACACACTTATAAGGCGCCGTTTTTAGAATGTTCCGCTTTCCAAATTAAAAAAATCATATCTCGCAAAATTTATTCAAATAAGCTTCATTTGATGATTTATTTCAGGACAGTCGTATGATCCACTCCAGAGATATCGGGTTCCAAACTCAGCGCCAACATTTTCCCAGACTCAGTGACTAGCGCCGAGCGCGAGCGGCTGAATCCGTAGGGGGATTGTTGCAGCTACGGGGCGTCGACGCTCGGGGCACAACAAACCCCAACTGGACTCAGCCACCGGCTGAGTCCGTAGGGGGATTGTAAATATGGACGTTCCGATATTTGTGATACTAGTAGGTATCGATACATTTCTTTCGATATCCACGGTATCGGTATCGCATCGAATCATCCGACATTATCGTGGTATCGAAAGAAAGTTTAGGGTATCGGATCAAAAGTATAGAATTGTATATAAATTATTAAACGCGTCAAGGGAGGAAAAATTAGTGAGTCGGTGGCGCAGTTGGTAGCGCACTCGGCCCCGGTTCTGTGGCGGCAGCGTCGCAGGATCGAGTCCCGATGATGTCGATGTCGCATACTTTTAGCAGTACTGTTCATCCTTGTATGTACTGTACCGGCTCACTCCTTGGGTTTGCTTGATAACTCCCACGCACAGGCCTGAGGCCTATGTGGGGGGGCAAATGCAAGGTAAAAGAGGCCGCCACCCTCTTTAAAAAAAAAAAAAAAAAATTTATATGATTATCCGGCCCAACATTTAGAAATTTAAGTAATCTTCCACGTCGTCGTGTTTTTCGTTCCTATAATTTATTGTTTATTTGGGGCCTATATTATATTATTATTTATACTTTATTACTATTATGTTTTAATGTAAAATTATACTGTTTTATAATTTATTTGTATATAATTTTTGTTACCCTGTCTATTTCTTTATAAACTAATAGGCAATAGAAATTTTTTTTAAATCCAGAAAAAGTTATAAGATCGTGATTGAACATGTCATGCACATAGGAAAAATTTTTATTAAGATTGTTACATAAAATAAATGAGCAAATTAAAGTTTAAAAGTACGATTTTTCTAATAACATGTAATAATTAAAATGTTAAGTGCATCAGTTATTTAAATATCATTAATTTATTTTATCATTCCGTATTAATAATTAAAACTACTTTTAATAATGAATTATTTGATTTTTTTGTTTTTTATGGTATCTTATGATTCGATACCGATACTAATACTCTCGGAATCGATACTTAGATCCGATAATATCGGGGTATCGATACTTTTCTTTCGATACTGATTCGATACCAAATATCGGATCGAAGTCGGTATCGGAACGTCCCTAATTGTAAATAGGCGACCGGCGCCGGCGTGTTGGGAGGTTCAGGCCTGGACTGGCGACTGCCCGGTGGCCAGAGGGAGGGGTGAGGTCTGCCCAGGCATCAGGTGATCTCGGCAGCCAATAGGAATTATTATAATCGTATTATACACATGACGTCACATCGTATGCTGTGTGGCGTGATACAGGGTGTTTTTTTTAAACTCAACCCAAAACTTTATTTTATCAGTGAAGGATCATTTCCCCCCCAAGATTCCCGGATTTGACCCCACTATATTATTTTCTTTGGGAATGCATCAAAATAAGGTCTACGAAAACAATTCACAGGATATTCAGCACCTCAAAACAAACATAAGAAATTTAATGCGAAAAATTCAAAGAGGCACCTTGCAGCAGGAGTAGTCTACCCGAGAGGATAGCAGGGGTTTTTCCCATGACGTCATCAGCTGCGCCGACGGTCATGGGACCGTGACGTCATCAGTCCCGTGATCTGCATCTGTCACGTGATCAGTCAATCGAAAGATGACGTCATTTTTTTAATTTCTAACCTCAATTACAGTACCTCGGATTATCCGGACCCCACATTATCCGGACCCCACATTATCCGGACCCCACATTATCCGGACCCCACATTATCCGGACCCACATTATCCGGACCCCACCAAAGATGGCGGCGCCCACGGGGTTGGCGCGCTTTTTTCCCGCGCAGCCGCCATTGTTGGCGCGCGCGCGCTTTGTTTGGCGCGCTTTTTTTGGGTGTTTTTTTTGTGGAGAGTGACGTACGAGGAGGAGGGGTGTGGTAATGCGAAGAGGGTGACAGTGTTGGACGGCCCTCGAAGGCGCCCCCCGCCCCCGCCCCCGTCCCCCGTGGACGTATTTCCGCCGATGGGATGGTGTAGTTCGATCGTTCGCTACTAGGTGGTGAAAAATTTCACACTGCCGTGGCCGGGTTTCGAACCCGGGTCTCTGAGTTGGTGTGCTTCCGCGCTAACCACTAGGCCAAGACGCTGTTGTTCTGTCTTAGTGATTTTGTGGTATATGAGAGGGTGAACCGAATTTAACTCGCGTTTCCCGCCGATGCGGCGGTGTAGTTCGTTCGTTCGCTACTAGGTGGTGTTTGCACTGCATTGCCGACCTGTTCCTTGCCCTGCGGCGTGGCCGAAATTCCTAACCTCACTTTTTCCCGCCGGTGGTGGCGGCCGTGGCCCGCCAAAACGTGACACCGGGTTGACGTCACAAGGGTCTGCCCCCGTCCCTCGCTTCCGTCCCCTGTATCAGTGTTGGCAACTGTAGACAGTGAAAACATTCATATTTATATAAATAACACAATATGTTGTGTTATATTATTCCCCTATAGCGTTATAATACTATATAAAGTGCAGTTAATCACATAGAGTATTAAAAGACATATATATACTATATGATATGCCGGGTATGTTACATTAGTCCTTTGTAATGTTATAATATTATATGAAATTTTAGTTAAAATTAAATAACTCGGGAATGGGCGAATTAATGTAGCTAAAATTTGGTATTTGGGTACTTCTTAGCCTCCTCTACCTTTTTTCAAGAACTTATACCCCCCTCTTACCCCACCCACCCCCTTTTTTTCTTCTTTTTCTTTTAAAATATGGCTAAAAATATATAAAATCGTCGATATCTCGAAAACGGTTGGTCCTAGAGCAATTTTGGGCCCTAAAATCGCCCCTCCGGACATCCGACCTCATGGGGAATATGACCTTACCAAAAAAACTTAACATTTGTAACGTGTTTTGCATCCACCAAAAATGTAGGGGTAAATACCATGTAAAAATTTAAAGTTTAATAACTCAAAAACTGCTTGTCCGAATGCAATAAAATTTGGTACTTAGGTACTTCTTAACCTCTTCTACCTTTTCCATAAACTTATACCCCCCTCTTACTCCACCCGCCCCCTCTTTTTGTTCTTCTCCTTCTCAAATATGGCTAAAAATATATAAAATCGTCGATATCTCGAAAACAGTTGGTCCTAGAGCAATTTTGGGCTTGAAAATCGACCCTCCGGGCATCCGACTTTATGGGGAATATGACCATTCCAAAAAAACTTAACATTTGTAATGTGGTTTGCACCGACCAAAAATGAAGGGGCAATTATCATGTAAAAATTTAAAATTTAATAACTCAAGAACTACTTGACCGAATTTAATAAAACTTGGTATGTGGATACTTGTTAACTTCTGCTACAATTTGAAACATACTTATACCTTGTATTGTGGGTGAGTATCTAGATAATTGAAGGGGCTACATTTAAAAATTTAATGTCTTAAGAACTAGGTGATGGATATTGATGTAACTTGGTGTATAGGTACATGTCAACTTATGCTAAGGCTTAAACTGGGTGTTGCAGATTGCATCACAGAAATTGAAGGGGCAAAAAATAAAACATTATATCTCAGAAATTAATTATTGGATTTTATTTAAAACTTGTATATGGGTATATTTGAGTCTCTACTACCTTAGTCTGTACTTTTTTTATCATATATTGAGGTATTAAGTCATTAATTTAAATATTAATGGGAAAATTAACATTTATTGTCCATAAAGGAAATGGATATTTAATAATTAATTTTGCTCTTGTAGCTTTTAAATAATTGTCCTTTTGATTTGTGTAGTCAGTTTACTAGCATTGACTTGTGTAGTTAGTAGTATTGAAGTCACATGATCTATCTTGACTTGTGTAGTTATTCATGTACCAAGGGCCATTACTCATGCATCATGGGCTCTCACTATTAAAAGTGAAAAATTCCAGGCCCATCTTAAAAAGTATAGAATAATAGTTTATAATTATGATAAAAAAGGACGGGATGTTTACTTCTCTGGTGGTAATGAGGATGCTAAATTCAAAATTAATCTGATGTTTCATGATGGGCATTATAATGTACTAACTAACTTAACTGATGCGTTTGTCTGCCATTATTTTTGTGAAGCCTGTCATATTCCCTATAATAACAAAGGTGACCATCGATGTTCTAATCGGAGTCTTTCGTGTCATTCTATTTCTTCACCCTATAAAATTGAAAATGGAGGCATAACCTGCCGCTTTTGTAAGCGCTTTTTTCAAAAATGAACGGTGTTTTATAGCTCACCAGGGTCAGATTTGTAAGACTATACAGCTTTGTCATAGTTGTAAAAAATTAGTTTTCCCAACCAAATGTAAGACAGCCCATGTATGTGGAGAGGTTTACTGCCAGTCATGTGAGGATTTTAAGGATCCAAAACATCAATGTTACATTCAAGTTGATCGGAGATGTCCAAAAGACCGTGATTTTTTGTTTATTTTCTTTGATTTGGAGACTCGTCAGGATGAATTTCTTCCCTGTGACCCTGAAATGAAAGTTCAAAAGGTCAATTTATGTGTTTCTCAGCAGTATTGTTTCAAATGTATCAATGGTGGGGAGTGTGAAACTTGTTCAGAGAGGCAAAGAGTATTTGAGAAGGATCCAGTAAAACAGTTCATGGAGTATGTAATGGAAGTGAGAAAACAATTTAAAAACCTATGCATAATTGCCCATAATGGCCAGGGTTTTGATTTTCAGTTTGTATTGGAGTATATCATGGAAGAGACTAAATTCATACCAAACATCACTCCCCGGGGAACAAAGTTAATACTGATTGAAGTTGCCAATGTACGGTTTATAGATTCACTTAGCTATTTCCCCATGACCCTCTCTGCACTCCCCAAAGCTTTTGATCTGCCTCCCGAAAGAAAGAAGGGCTATTTCCCTCATTTGTTTAACACTCTGGTCAATCAAAATTATGTAGGTCTAATCCCAGAAAAAAAGTATTACTGTCCAGAGTCAATGTTTGAAGAGACCCACTTAGCTTTTGAGAAATGGTATGCTGATCAAGTTGCTAAGGACTACCGTTTTGATTTTAGAAAGGAGTTGTTAGAGTACTGTATATCAGATGTAGAGATTTTGGCACAAGCTTGTATTAAATTCAGAGCTTTACTTCTTGAAAAATGTAATGTAGATTCATTTCTAGAATCAATTACCATAGCAAGTGCCTGTAACTTGGCTTTTCGCCGTAATTTCCTAAAACCTAATACTATTGGCTTGATCCCTAAAAAAGGTTACCGTTGTTCTGATACTCGGTCAGTGGCTGCCATACAGTGGCTAAGCTGGGAAGAAGAAAAGCGTGGAGTAAGAATCGAATATGCTGGGCGAGGAAAAGGAGTTAGGATTTCTGGCTCAAAAGTCGATGGATTTGACGGAGAGTGAATCTATGAGTTCCACGGGTGCTCCTGGCATGGATGCCCCAAATTTTTCCCTTACAATAGAGAGATTTCACTGTAGGAGGATCCCTCTGATCCACTACATTTGAGGTATGAAAGGACTTTGAAAAAATGGAAAAACTAGGCAATGTAATACAAATGTGGGAGTGTGAATTTAATCAGTTGAAGAAAGATTAGAAATTAAATCACTTGATTCAGCTTTCAATTTTGAACACTTTGCCCTTAAATGCTAGAGATGCTTTCTTTGGGGGTAGGACAGGGAATGCAAAAACCTACTACAAATGTGAAGAGGGAGAGACAATCCAGTATGTAGACGTGAGTTCCTTGTATCCATTTGTTAATAAATATTGTAAGTATCCCATTGGCCATCCCACAATTTACATAGGGCATAATGAATGCCAAGAAAGAGGTTTGAAGGTTGACGGGCTGCTTGAATATAAGATACTCCCCCTTCTGATCTCTACCATCCTGTTCTTTCAACGCGCCTTCATGATAAGTTAATGTTTGTTCTATGTCGTACTTGTGGTGAAATGTTACACAAAGGTGAATGTTTTCATGAAAGAGAGGAGAGAGCATTAGTAGGAACTTGGACCATGTATGAAATCAGAAAGGCAGTAGAGAAAGGGTACGTTACTTTAGAAATGTATGGGCTATGGGAGTATGAGATGACTACATATGAGGAAGGCGGACTTTTTACTGATTTTATTAACAAGTTTCTAAAATTAAAGCAAGAAGCATCAGGCTACCCTTCTTGGTGCCATACAGAAAAGGACAAGGACCTGTATATTTCAAAGTTTTTAGAACATGAAGGTATTCAATTACAAAAAGATAAAATTGCTAAAAATAGGGGACTAAGGTCAGTACCTAAACTTATGCTTAACAGTTTTTGGGGAAAATTTGGCCAGCGTGAAAATATGACAAGAACTTCGCTTGTTAGGAACTCTAAGGATTTTTTGCGTTAATAACTCAGCCTGGAAGTATTGTAAAATGTGCTGAGATAATAAATGAAGAAGTACTATTAGTCAATTGGCAAAATGTAGATGAGGCTAGTGAGTCACTTAAAACTGTGAATGTTGTGATTGCTCCTTATACTACAGCACATGCTAGATTAACTTTGTATGAACATTTAAAAGCCTTAGGTGACCAACTATGACACTGATAGTTGTATCTATTACTTCCGGGAAGACTTGTACAGAGTACCAACAGGAGATTACCTTGGGGAGATGACAGATGAGTTGACAGGCTATGGCCCAGGCTCTTATATTGTGGAATTTGTCTCTGGCGGACCAAAGACCTATGCATACCTTGTCTTTTACTTGAACAAAAAGATCTTGTAGCGATTGCCCGACATGCCTCGATAGTTACAGCATGTGTCCAAAGAGCGTTGGGCACCTACCCAGTAACCTTCCTTACATCCCCAGTGATGGGTGTGTACGAAGCTGAGTCTTGAAAGCTTCTTCTGTGGACAGACACCCACATTTTTGCAGGGCTAACCCCTGGTAAGTCCATATGGGGATGGCAGGTTGGCTTAGCTGCCTTAGAAAATGATTTCCTGTGTCTGCCACAGACAAGGACTAAAGGTCCGGTGTGAATGTGAATCAAGGGTTTAGTAAATTGAGGCGCTCAGGTTTGAGGAGAACTTGAGCTACTTCTTTGAAATGCCCGGTATGAATGTGGAACAAGGGCTTAGTAGACTGTGGCGTCTAGAACTTAGAAAATTCTAGGCTACACCTTCGAACGGACCAGAGTGCATGAGAAATAAAAACAAATAATCCAAAAAAGAGTGAGATTAGGCCTACTGGGGAAACTCACTATAATAAAAAAACGCGCCATGCTTATTTAATGATACCTACCGTGGTGTGAAAATTGAGCACTCTAAATCAATAATTTTAAACTTATAGAAATCTCCAACCCATCAATAAATGTGCATTTACTACAGCTGAAATAAAGTTGATCCTCAGTCAAAATATACTTATCATATGATTTTTGTGCAGAGAGAGTAACGTAACAGTAAACCTAATTGATTTATTCAGTTGCTTGGTCTCTATATTAATATTCGATAGTAAAAATTGTCCATGTTCAAGGTCAAATATATGAGGCAACGGAACGGAAGAAGGGAGCACCGACACGGCGCTCCCTTCATTATCGTATTTTTACAGTGTTAGTTAGTGAATACGGCTTGCATGAGACTATCTTCTTACGAAGTTTTACTTTTGAATGGTATATGTTAGGTGTGCACAAGAATTTCTTTAAAGTAAGTGGATGTTAAGCTAAAACATTTACTAAAGTCAAGTTGATTTATTCAGTTGGTTAGTCTCTGTATTATTATTTAATGGTAAAAGTAGTCCGTAGTTAAAGCCAAAGGAATAAGGCGATAGACCGGAAGTAGATAGCACCGAATCGGTGCTCTCTTTGAATATCTAATCTTATACAGTACTTGCTAAAAAATCTGGCTCATATGAGTCAATCTACTTATGACGTTTTACCTGTAAGTAGTATAGTATACAAGAATTTCTCACCATCGGACGAGTTCGGGTTCTGGCTCGAGTTGAGAAAAGAGTCGGCTCGAGTCGGTAACCATCGGACGAGTTCGCGTTCTGACTCGAGTTGAGAAAAGAGTCGGTCTGAGTCAGCAATCCCCAGACGAGTTCGTTTCCGACTCGATTTGAACCAATAGAGTTGCAGTTTTCCGAGTTGGTGACTCGTTAGGATCCGAGTTTGGTAATCTTTGTACGAGTTCGTGTCTAACTCGAGTTATGTCATGGCGGCCAACCGGTAGTCATTGTGTTTCGTACGGACAGGAAGAAGAGAGCACCGATTCGGTGCTCCCTTTGAACATCGTATATTTTACAGTGTTGGACTCAAATGTACCCATATACCAATTATAAATAAAATCCAATAGTCAGGTTAAGTTAGGATAAAATAGGCCAGGTTAAGTTAGGTTAAAATAGGTCAGGATGAGTTAGGTTAAAAGAGGTCAGGTTGAGTTAGGTTAAAAATAGGACAGGTTAAGTTAGGTTTGACGGCGGCGGTCGGTCAAACCGAGACTTGGCATCGAAGCAGCTAATGAAATATTAATTAATATTTCATAAGCAGCTAATGAAATATTAATTAGTTTGACCGACCGCCGCCGTCAAACCTAACTTAACCTGTCCTATTTTTAACCTAACTCAACCTGACCTCTTTTAACCTAACTCATCCTGACCTATTTTAACCTAACTTAACCTGGCCTATTTTATCCTAACTTAACCTGACTATTGGATTTTATTTATAATTGGTATATGGGTACATTTGAGTCCAACACTGTAAAATATACGATGTTCAAAGGGAGCACCGAATCGGTGCTCTCTTCTTCCTGTCCGTACGAAACACAATGACTACCGGTTGGCCGCCATGACATAACTCGAGTTAGACACGAACTCGTACAAAGATTACCAAACTCGGATCCTAACGAGTCACCAACTCGGAAAACTGCAACTCTATTGGTTCAAATCGAGTCGGAAACGAACTCGTCTGGGGATTGCTGACTCAGACCGACTCTTTTCTCAACTCGAGTCAGAACGCGAACTCGTCCGATGGTTACCGACTCGAGCCGACTCTTTTCTCAACTCGAGCCAGAACCCGAACTCGTCCGATGGTGAGAAATTCTTGTATACTATACTACTTACAGGTAAAACGTCATAAGTAGATTGACTCATATGAGCCAGATTTTTTAGCAAGTACTGTATAAGATTAGATATTCAAAGAGAGCACCGATTCGGTGCTATCTACTTCCGGTCTATCGCCTTATTCCTTTGGCTTTAACTACGGACTACTTTTACCATTAAATAATAATACAGAGACTAACCAACTGAATAAATCAACTTGACTTTAGTAAATGTTTTAGCTTAACATCCACTTACTTTAAAGAAATTCTTGTGCACACCTAACATATACCATTCAAAAGTAAAACTTCGTAAGAAGATAGTCTCATGCAAGCCGTATTCACTAACTAACACTGTAAAAATACGATAATCGAAGGGAGCGCCGTGTCGGTGCTCCCTTCTTCCGTTCCGTTGCCTCATATATTTGACCTTGAACATGGACAATTTTTACTATCGAATATTAATATAGAGACCAAGCAACTGAATAAATCAATTAGGTTTACTGTTACGTTACTCTCTCTGCACAAAAATCATATGATAAGTATATTTTGACTGAGGATCAACTTTATTTCAGCTGTAGTAAATGCACATTTATTGATGGGTTGGAGATTTCTATAAGTTTAAAATTATTGATTTAGAGTGCTCAATTTTCACACCACGGTAGGTATCATTAAATAAGCATGGCGCGTTTTTTTATTATAGTGAGTTTCCCCAGTAGGCCTAATCTCACTCTTTTTTGGATTATTTGTTTTTATTTCTCATGCACTCTGGTCCGTTCGAAGGTGTAGCCTAGAATTTTCTAAGTTCTAGACGCCACAGTCTACTAAGCCCTTGTTCCACATTCATACCGGGCATTTCAAAGAAGTAGCTCAAGTTCTCCTCAAACCTGAGCGCCTCAATTTACTAAACCCTTGATTCACATTCACACCGGACCTTTAGTCCTTGTCTGTGGCAGACACAGGAAATCATTTTCTAAGGCAGCTAAGCCAACCTGCCATCCCCATATGGACTTACCAGGGGTTAGCCCTGCAAAAATGTGAGTGTCTGTCCACAGAAGAAGCTTTCAAGACTCAGCTTCGTACACACCCATCACTGGGGATGTAAGGAAGGTTACTGGGTAGGTGCCCAACGCTCTTTGGACACATGCTGTAACTATCGAGGCATGTCGGGCAATCGCTACAAGATCTTTTTGTTCAAGTAAAAGACAAGGTATGCATAGGTCTTTGGTCCGCCAGAGACAAATTCCACAATATAAGAGCCTGGGCCATAGCCTGTCAACTCATCTGTCATCTCCCCAAGGTAATCTCCTGTTGGTACTCTGTACAAGTCTTCCCGGAAGTAATAGATACAACTATCAGTGTCATAGTTGGTCACCTAAGGCTTTTAAATGTTCATACAAAGTTAATCTAGCATGTGCTGTAGTATAAGGAGCAATCACAACATTCACAGTTTTAAGTGACTCACTAGCCTCATCTACATTTTGCCAATTGACTAATAGTACTTCTTCATTTATTATCTCAGCACATTTTACAATACTTCCAGGCTGAGTTATTAACGCAAAAAATCCTTAGAGTTCCTAACAAGCGAAGTTCTTGTCATATTTTCACGCTGGCCAAATTTTCCCCAAAAACTGTTAAGCATAAGTTTAGGTACTGACCTTAGTCCCCTATTTTTAGTAATTTTATCTTTTTGTAATTGAATACCTTCATGTTCTAAAAACTTTGAAATATACAGGTCCTTGTCCTTTTCTGTATGGCACCAAGAAGGGTAGCCTGATGCTTCTTGCTTTAATTTTAGAAACTTGTTAATAAAATCAGTAAAAAGTCCGCCTTCCTCATATGTAGTCATCTCATACTCCCATAGCCCATACATTTCTAAAGTAACGTACCCTTTCTCTACTGCCTTTCTGATTTCATACATGGTCCAAGTTCCTACTAATGCTCTCTCCTCTCTTTCATGAAAACATTCACCTTTGTGTAACATTTCACCACAAGTACGACATAGAACAAACATTAACTTATCATGAAGGCGCGTTGAAAGAACAGGATGGTAGAGATCAGAAGGGGGAGTATCTTATATTCAAGCAGCCCGTCAACCTTCAAACCTCTTTCTTGGCATTCATTATGCCCTATGTAAATTGTGGGATGGCCAATGGGATACTTACAATATTTATTAACAAATGGATACAAGGAACTCACGTCTACATACTGGATTGTCTCTCCCTCTTCACATTTGTAGTAGGTTTTTGCATTCCCTGTCCTACCCCCAAAGAAAGCATCTCTAGCATTTAAGGGCAAAGTGTTCAAAATTGAAAGCTGAATCAAGTGATTTAATTTCTAATCTTTCTTCAACTGATTAAATTCACACTCCCACATTTGTATTACATTGCCTAGTTTTTCCATTTTTTCAAAGTCCTTTCATACCTCAAATGTAGTGGATCAGAGGGATCCTCCTACAGTGAAATCTCTCTATTGTAAGGGAAAAATTTGGGGCATCCATGCCAGGAGCACCCGTGGAACTCATAGATTCACTCTCCGTCAAATCCATCGACTTTTGAGCCAGAAATCCTAACTCCTTTTCCTCGCCCAGCATATTCGATTCTTACTCCACGCTTTTCTTCTTCCCAGCTTAGCCACTGTATGGCAGCCACTGACCGAGTATCAGAACAACGGTAACCTTTTTTAGGGATCAAGCCAATAGTATTAGGTTTTAGGAAATTACGGCGAAAAGCCAAGTTACAGGCACTTGCTATGGTAATTGATTCTAGAAATGAATCTACATTACATTTTTCAAGAAGTAAAGCTCTGAATTTAATACAAGCTTGTGCCAAAATCTCTACATCTGATATACAGTACTCTAACAACTCCTTTCTAAAATCAAAACGGTAGTCCTTAGCAACTTGATCAGCATACCATTTCTCAAAAGCTAAGTGGGTCTCTTCAAACATTGACTCTGGACAGTAATACTTTTTTTCTGGGATTAGACCTACATAATTTTGATTGACCAGAGTGTTAAACAAATGAGGGAAATAGCCCTTCTTTCTTTCGGGAGGCAGATCAAAAGCTTTGGGGAGTGCAGAGAGGGTCATGGGGAAATAGCTAAGTGAATCTATAAACCGTACATTGGCAACTTCAATCAGTATTAACTTTGTTCCCCGGGGAGTGATGTTTGGTATGAATTTAGTCTCTTCCATGATATACTCCAATACAAACTGAAAATCAAAACCCTGGCCATTATGGGCAATTATGCATAGGTTTTAAAATTGTTTTCTCACTTCCATTACATACTCCATGAACTGTTTTACTGGATCCTTCTCAAATACTCTTTGCCTCTCTGAACAAGTTTCACACTCCCCACCATTGATACATTTGAAACAATACTGCTGAGAAACACATAAATTGACCTTTTGAACTTTCATTTCAGGGTCACAGGGAAGAAATTCATCCTGACGAGTCTCCAAATCAAAGAAAATAAACAAAAAATCACGGTCTTTTGGACATCTCCGATCAACTTGAATGTAACATTGATGTTTTGGATCCTTAAAATCCTCACATGACTGGCAGTAAACCTCTCCACATACATGGGCTGTCTTACATTTGGTTGGGAAAACTAATTTTTTACAACTATGACAAAGCTGTATAGTCTTACAAATCTGACCCTGGTGAGCTATAAAACACCGTTCATTTTTGAAAAAAGCGCTTACAAAAGCGGCAGGTTATGCCTCCATTTTCAATTTTATAGGGTGAAGAAATAGAATGACACGAAAGACTCCGATTAGAACATCGATGGTCACCTTTGTTATTATAGGGAATATGACAGGCTTCACAAAAATAATGGCAGACAAACGCAGCAGTTAAGTTAGTTAGTACATTATAATGCCCATCATGAAACATCAGATTAATTTTGAATTTAGCATCCTCATTACCACCAGAGAAGTAAACATCCCGTCCTTTTTTATCGTAATTATAAACTATTATTCTATACTTTTTAAGATGGGCCTGGAATTTTTCACTTTTAATAGTGAGAGCCCATGATGCATGAGTAATGGCCCTTGGTACATGAATAACTACACAAGTCAAGATAGATCATGTGACTTCAATACTACTAACTACACAAGTCAATGCTAGTAAACTGACTACACAAATCAAAAGGACAATTATTTAAAAGCTACAAGAGCAAAATTAATTATTAAATATCCATTTCCTTTATGGACAATAAATGTTAATTTTCCCATTAATATTTAAATTAATGACTTAATACCTCAATATATGATAAAAAAAGTACAGACTAAGGTAGTAGAGACTCAAATATACCCATATACAAGTTTTAAATAAAATCCAATAATTAATTTCTGAGATATAATGTTTTATTTTTTGCCCCTTCAATTTCTGTGATGCAATCTGCAACACCCAGTTTAAGCCTTAGCATAAGTTGACATGTACCTATACACCAAGTTACATCAATATCCATCACCTAGTTCTTAAGACATTAAATTTTTAAATGTAGCCCCTTCAATTATCTAGATACTCACCCACAATACAAGGTATAAGTATGTTTCAAATTGTAGCAGAAGTTAACAAGTATCCACATACCAAGTTTTATTAAATTCGGTCAAGTAGTTCTTGAGTTATTAAATTTTAAATTTTTACATGATAATTGCCCCTTCATTTTTGGTCGATGCAAACCACATTACAAATGTTAAGTTTTTTTGGAATGGTCATATTCCCCATAAAGTCGGATGCCCGGAGGGTCGATTTTCAAGCCCAAAATTGCTCTAGGACCAACTGTTTTCGAGATATCGACGATTTTATATATTTTTAGCCATATTTGAGAAGGAGAAGAACAAAAAGAGGGGGCGGGTGGAGTAAGAGGGGGGTATAAGTTTATGGAAAAGGTAGAAGAGGTTAAGAAGTACCTAAGTACCAAATTTTATTGCATTCGGACAAGCAGTTTTTGAGTTATTAAACTTTAAATTTTTACATGGTATTTACCCCTACATTTTTGGTGGATGCAAAACACGTTACAAATGTTAAGTTTTTTTGGTAAGGTCATATTCCCCATGAGGTCGGATGTCCGGAGGGGCGATTTTAGGGCCCAAAATTGCTCTAGGACCAACCGTTTTCGAGATATCGACGATTTTATATATTTTTAGCCATATTTTAAAAGAAAAAGAAGAAAAAAAGGGGGTGGGTGGGGTAAGAGGGGGGTATAAGTTCTTGAAAAAAGGTAGAGGAGGCTAAGAAGTACCCAAATACCAAATTTTAGCTACATTAATTCGCCCATTCCCGAGTTATTTAATTTTAACTAAAATTTCATATAATATTATAACATTACAAAGGACTAATGTAACATACCCGGCATATCATATAGTATATATATGTCTTTTAATACTCTATGTGATTAACTGCACTTTATATAGTATTATAACGCTATAGGGGAATAATATAACACAACATATTGTGTTATTTATATAAATATGAATGTTTTCACTGTCTACAGTTGCCAACACTGATACAGGGGACGGAAGCGAGGGACGGGGGCAGACCCTTGTGACGTCAACCCGGTGTCACGTTTTGGCGGGCCACGGCCGCCACCACCGGCGGGAAAAAGTGAGGTTAGGAATTTCGGCCACGCCGCAGGGCAAGGAACAGGTCGGCAATGCAGTGCAAACACCACCTAGTAGCGAACGAACGAACTACACCGCCGCATCGGCGGGAAACGCGAGTTAAATTCGGTTCACCCTCTCATATACCACAAAATCACTAAGACAGAACAACAGCGTCTTGGCCTAGTGGTTAGCGCGGAAGCACACCAACTCAGAGACCCGGGTTCGAAACCCGGCCACGGCAGTGTGAAATTTTTCACCACCTAGTAGCGAACGATCGAACTACACCATCCCATCGGCGGAAATACGTCCACGGGGGACGGGGGCGGGGGCGGGGGGCGCCTTCGAGGGCCGTCCAACACTGTCACCCTCTTCGCATTACCACACCCCTCCTCCTCGTACGTCACTCTCCACAAAAAAAACACCCAAAAAAAGCGCGCCAAACAAAGCGCGCGCGCGCCAACAATGGCGGCTGCGCGGGAAAAAAGCGCGCCAACCCCGTGGGCGCCGCCATCTTTGGTGGGGTCCGGATAATGTGGGTCCGGATAATGTGGGGTCCGGATAATGTGGGGTCCGGATAATGTGGGGTCCGGATAATGTGGGGTCCGGATAATCCGAGGTACTGTAATTGAGGTTAGAAATTAAAAAAATGACGTCATCTTTCGATTGACTGATCACGTGACAGATGCAGATCACGGGACTGATGACGTCACGGTCCCATGACCGTCGGCGCAGCTGATGACGTCATGGGAAAAACCCCTGCTATCCTCTCGGGTAGACTACTAGCAGGTGTTCGGGAATTTGATGGAGAGAACACAACTTTGTACATATGCCAATGGCGGATTGTTTGAACACATAATGTAAACTAAAGTGATCAAACTTAAATAACAGGTTGTATAAAATGTAAAGATTAGCAAAACAATACTTATTTCATATTTATATATGCATTATTCAATCTTAAAGATGGGTTGCGTTTAAAAATACCCCTACAATACTCAGATAATACAGTATATGGAGATTTTACAATTTGGTACAATACAGTCTTATTTTATAAGTCATAATTGAATTAACAAATTATAATTATTTAAATAAGTAATTAAATACATCACAGATATAATTTATTATGTCTGTACGTGCGTTTCCCAAACATTTTAAGGCAAAGCGCAAAATATCAGTATATTAATTATAGCTATAATTTACACTAGTAATTTTTAATAGATTATTTTAAGCCTACAGGTTTACAAATGCGTAAATCAATGTTGCGCACAAAGAATTGCGACTAAAATATTACGTTATTCGGCGTAATATTTTAGGCGCAATTCCTTGTGTGCACCAATGGTTCACGCATTTTTAAGCCCTTAATATAATTCCTTAATTAATACCAGTCTCAACAACAGCGTAGTAAAAAGATAGTTGGCGCTTTATTTTAGAATGCTTGAGGAACGCTCTAATAAACATAATAAAACAGATTAACTAAATCATTACTTTAAATGAAACAATAAGACCATTATTTAACTTAAGCCATTGACTTTATGCCTTTATTTTTTCTTTATAATCAATGCTTTAGCTTTTAGCTTATTATTATAGTCTAATGCTCGTATTGATCTACGTTATAGAATCACATTCATAATCGACAATACAGTAAGATCGATCATAGATTCAAATCATCTGTTAATTGATGAGATAATTCGTGTTTGAACCAAGGGGGGTTCGATACTTTACTGGAGGTAACGCGCAAAATTATTTCTGCGACCCTTTGATTTTGTTAGGTAAGCAATATGAGGGATAGTAATTTCGTATTTTGTACTACTAAACCAAAATCGAACGACTCAGTAATAGGAGTAACCATACCAGCAGCCCCCCTAGCTATGCCTGGCTGGGGGGGGCTAGCTGGGAGCTAGCATGGTAGTTTCCATTTGAATGATTGAAAATAGAAATATATTTTCAAAGACTGAAATATATTAAATTGGTTTAATCGTGTTCTGTTGGTTAAAATAGAAAAAATACGAAAACAATAATTGTTTTATAATATGTGACATATTTCTAATAACTGAGTCGAATCTTTAGTCGTTCTTATAAGATTCGATTCATTCAAAATTACCGTTCAGAGAACGGTAATTCATAACTAATTTACTACATTACTCCCCTTGAAATAGCCTAACTGGCAAAATTTAAGAGCTGATTTTTCACCAACAAATACATTGTAGCGGTACCTCCAGTAATAGATTCTAACCTCCTTGGTTTGAGTCATTTAAAGCGTCGAAGTATTTAAAAAAATCGCGGGCATTAAGTAAGCTATCCGATAATGAAGTTATAGTTTTCCGGTTAGTAAGGTTTTTTATAGGTAACGACAACATAGTAGCCAATATGTCAAACCTTCACTTTTTTACAATGAGATAAGCAGTCTATATAATATTTAAAAGGTTGTTGATCGTATTGATCAACATCACCTAAATACCTTAACTGTCACCCTTTTCAGTTTCCGCTCAAAGCCAATGCTTCTGATCAGCTGTAAGCGCCTGGATTTGTTGAGCTGCAGCAAAGTATTTGCTTGTGTGCTTGAAAAATTGAAGGCACTTGATATTTGAGTTTTTGGTTCTAATATTATTCTTATGTATTTACTTCGTCCTCCCCAGGAGACAAAGTGATCACTTTTTCTCCCACTAGGAAACAATAGTTATTTTTGTGTTCAGTGAGTAAAGTACAACACTGTCTCACGAGTGAAAATGTCGGCGCCCTAGCTTGCGAGGGCGACAATTTTCACAAGGTTGTATTGTAAGTAATAATTGTAGACAAATTAAATTAGTCTACTCACTAGGAAACTATTTTTTGTTCTACAGAAATGAGCTCTCGAGTATGGGACTGAAACGATGCAACCCGCAGAGCACCCCCGCAACGATAGCATGGGCTTCTGGCTAGCGTCTTCAAATCGCAGTTCCACTCGTGAGCTCACTACTGTAAATACCATCACCGAATATACAGAACTTGTAACAGAGTTCCATATTGCATAAACGCTACGACATACAGTGATTATTTTTTTGGTTTGGATACATACAGTCAGGATACAGTCGAAACAGTCATATTCAGAAATATGGACAAGGATTCCAGCACGGGCGGATACGGACTGCTCCTCCTTGGGCGCTTGCAACAGGAACATACGGATTGCTCCCCCTTGCCGCTATGGAATAATACTTGACGTGACTGTACCATTATTAGAACAAACCATTGTCTTGGCGATTTTGAGTTATGGGTTGCTCTATCGCAAGAAACAACAAAGATCAACAAACAACAAAAAGAATTTAAATGTAAAGTATATATCTTTATTTATTTATAATTTCGGAAACGCATCTAATGATTTTTAAAACATTGTTAGAAAATCTAATCTGGATAACTATATTTTATGTGAAGTTCTGCCATAGGGAAAAAACCTGAGGCCTAACTTACCCTAGTTCAGTACAGCCGATGAAAACTCTTAAGCCGAAGGAGGAACCTGGTTATTTTCCTCTGGTATGCAAAGTACCCTAGCGCTCCACCCCCATTCGCTAAAATTTGAATTCAGTCTGTTGACAACTTTGGTAGTGAGAACATGGATACCTAACTGGTCAAATTGTGGTCAAATTGTGGAACGGGGTGGTAGTGCACTTGTGATGCCTTGTTTTAAATTTATAAAGAATAAAGTGAGAAAGTACGGGAGAATGAAGTGGGTTCGTGAAAGACAGCAGAGATAAGGTTGCATGGCATCATGTTTTGCTCAAGATGAGTTATTTTGATTTGTATGATAGCCTACATGAAAATTATATTTCCCATATCAGGTTTTGTTAAATTTTGAAACAAATCGTGAATTTTGTGGGTAAAAATACGTTTCTGCAAAAAATCTGCATACCGGAAAGTACATAACAAGCTATTAATTAACAGAAATATTAACATGATTACTGATATGAGTACAGTCTCGTCTATAAATATTGCCAAACACTCCAACACGGCAAGAGGGAGCAATCCGTATGCCGATGTTTCTACCTGCTATGGGGGAGCAGTCTGTATTCAGCCTCCAGCACGGCCAGGGGAGCAATCCGCGAATGCCAGCTAAAACTACAAACGACCAAAACCACAACTGAATGCGGTCATAACGACAAATATCCTGGGTCTGCTACCTGGGGAGGGTCAGTAGCTAATCCAAACAAAAATGTGGCGGCTAAGACCACAACGATTCCGTCTACCGATAGAAGTACACATTTTGATGACTTTAGCGATTCTTAAAGTAGCGCAGTTCTAGCTTATATAGGTAGATTGTCTTGAAGTTTCACGTTAACTGAAGCGTAAAAAATCTTATTGTTATCGCATATAGAGATATCATCACACTACACTTTTATCACACTAAGGTTTTACTATCACTTTGCTAATCCAAAGCACACACCAAGAAAAAAACTGTTGGTCTGTGGTCCAAAGCCTGGATAAAGGGTGATGGAAATCAATTTTTGTTTCGCTTCAGTTAATGTGGAACTCCAAGACAAGCTTTCGCTTCAGTTAATGTGGAATTCTAGTTTATGGTATACTTTACCGCGAGAGAATTATTGGACCCTACCTTAATTTAAGAGATTTCCTTTACTTAGGTCTACAGAGAGACATCCCAGCTCGATGTAACTGCACTACTTTAAGAATCGCTAAAGTCATCCAAATTTGTACTTCTATCGGTTGACGGAATCGTTGTGGTTTTAGCCGCCATATTTTTGTTTGGATTACCTACTGACCCTCCCCAGGTCCAGACCCAGGATAGTTGTCGTTATGACCGCATTCTTTAGAGTGTTGGTTTTGGACGGTTGTCGTTTTAGCCGGACACCGCAATCCGCAGGTCCCTGGCGTAACCCGCCAAGGGGGAGCAGAGGGAGCAGTCCGTATCCGCCCTCCCACAGCCATCAACCGATGTGCAGGTTATCGTGGAAGCGCTGATGTCGTTGTAAACGAGCTAATTACTACCTACATCAGTGATTCAGTATCTGTTCTTCGAGCAACTGGTGTTTATTAATCAGTTACGCAGTTCAGTAAAGTTGTAGTTTGCAGGCTTGACATTGCTTACTTCATTGTGAGTTTCTGGCCGACTCAGTACCTGCTTGACAAAGCGCAGTCTCAATCCAGGCGCGTCGTTCTGGGAGGGGTAAGGAAGGAGCCTCCCCCCCTACAATTTGAAAATAAAAAATTTGGGAACTTTCCGCCTGCTGGTTGGAAAAATGTAACTGAAATTGAACGTAAATTAAAAATGTAACTGAAATTGAACGTAAATTGCAAGAACTTGACCAGTTTAAACTGAAACTTGCAGTTTAATTTTGCAGTAATTTTGCAACCAAACCGAAATTACTGTACTCAAATCCTGCTTCAAAAATAAACAAAACTCTACTCTTAGCTCTTGAATTCCCGACCATCCTTTTGGTAAATCAACCCAATGTCAAATTGGTCAAAGTCAATATATAATTAAAGTGTTAAGTAACATTAAAGTACTATATACTATTCAAGTTATGGTTATGAAGATCACAGAGAAGAATCAAACAGAGGTATCTTCTAATGTTGCGATCTTTGGGTGTCGAGCGCTGGCCTGCGGGTGTCGAGGACTTATTTCACCATTAACGCCGCAAGAGAGCAGCACCGCCGCTTCTAATTAATTTAACTTAACTGTAACTAGTAACTTAACTGTAACTAGTACTTTGGCGTAAAGGAAGACCAATTTAAAAGCGACCTCTGTTTGATTTTTCTCTGTGTTCAGATTCAGTTATTAAGTATGAAGTTCACACAGTCACATGGCTCATGACACTTTCTGTATCCTGTGATACCAAAGGAATCGCTTTGAGTGAAGGAGGGTCACTTTCAGCAATTTAAGCATATCGAATTTCCAAATTCCTAAGGTCTTTAAGAGCGTGTGATAAATAATATTTTTTTGTTTGATTTGCGTGTTTAAACTGAATTATTTCAGTTGGGAAATTCATATTCAAGAGTTGGGAAGTTTGAGGTCGACAGTTTGGAAATTCAGGTACTCCCCCCCTAAAATCTTAAGGAGCGACGCAACTGTCGTATTCAAGCATTTGTTTGGTGCTGACGATTTACTAGAAATATCCAGCTTCTTAAACGTTTTTTTCAAGATTCGTTTCAATTTTTTTGTGAATCGGATGTAAGAAATCCATTTTTTTGCTATTATTTATGCTAATATTTATATCTTTATGAAAAATATTTATATTTTTCAGTTTATTTGAAAGCCACATTAGATTTTCTATCATTTTGTGGGGAGCATCAAGCCAGAAGAACTTAGACAAGATTTTTAAAATTCAGAAAAAAGCTATCAGATGCATTACTTAATAACCAGCCGTCCAGGACACCTTGTGCTCCACTTTTCAAAAGACATAAAATTTTAACAGTTCCATCTTTATATATCCTGGAGTCCGTACTTTATGTTAAAAGTTAAAATATTTCTCACCAACCTAACCATAATTATAATACCAAACATAGAATCAAGTTTGCAACTTCTCACAGACTGGCTCTTTCCGAAACAAAACCAAATTACATGGGACTTAAATTCTTTGACAATTTGCCTGAATCCATCAAGAGCATAACAAGTTTTAACAAATTCAAGAATAGCCTAACTGCTTATCTAATAGATCGATGTTACTACAAACTGCCTACAAATGGATGAATTGTTCTCAAACCACCAATGAAGGGGAACGAGGAATGACACGCCACATGCTTCGCAGAGAAGTCAACGTGGTTCAAAGGATAAGTAAGTATCTACCACTATAGACTCCTTACAATAACAAACGAGCTTAAGTCCTAAAAAAATACAACTCATTTACCAGCCAACCGATTGTACATTTTTTTGTAAGTTGAATACAACAGAAAAGAATAATAAAACCGCCTGCTTTTTCAGACTATTAAGGATTTTATAGCATATAAAATAGTCAAATACAAAACATGGTTCCACGTTTAACGTTTCATATATATGTGTTGAGAAATAAAAACATGGAATCCTTAATTGTCTGTTCTCAAAGAGTTTAAATTCCTATCAAATATACATTTAACAATAAGAGCTTATTGATTTTATTTTTTGCTTGATGATTGTACAATGGATATTTTAATTCTAGACCGAACCGGTACATAAAAGTTATAGGCCGATTCGAATAACTAGGCCCAGACTAATGTTAATTTAACAAATAACTAGTCAAATAACTAGGTAAGACTAATGTTAATTTTAGCTTCAGGCTTAAGGACGGCGTGGGCCTTGTTATTTGATTCGAACTATACAAAGTTGAGTTTCACTCGAGCGATTGTTGATTGGTTGGTGCTGTCGTTTTTCCAGTTCTGTCCAGCTTCTTTCCTGATGCTCCCTTCGAGGCTTTGGTTCCCTCGATTCTGGAGAAAATGTAAGGGCCGTCCATGAATTACGTCATCGCTTTTTGGCCATTTTGGGACCCCCCCGAATAATCATCCTACCATCATAATCCACCCAACCCCCCATTGTTGAAAAAAGACGTCATAGGGTACAAACTAAAATAATGACAGTCTTTGGGAAATCCCTATTATAGGTTTCTTTTATTGGGTTGTTAAAACTATAAAATTAAGTTTTTAACACATTTTGGACTAATTTTATGCTAACAAACGCTTCAAACCAGGACTTTTTGAACTTAGTACAGGGCATTTTTTTAACGCAACCCAAAACTTTATTTTATCAGTGAAGGATTATTCCCCCCAAGATCCCCAGATTTAACCCCACTATGTAATTTTCTTTGGGGATACAAAAAATAAGGCCTACGAAAATAATTCAAAGGATATTCAGCACCTCAAAACAAAAAAAACAAATTTAATGCAAGAAATTCAAAGACGTACCTTGCAATACGTGTTCAGGAATTTGATGGAGAGAGCACAATTTTGTACAAATGCCAATGGCGGATTGTTTGTCAACTAAATGTGATCAAACTTAAATAATAGGTTGTATAAAATGTAATCATTAACAAAACAATACTTATTTAATATTTATATGTGCATGATTCAATCTCAAAAATGGGTTGCGTTAAAAAAACACCCTGCAGTACTATATTTACTGTAGTGATGGACGGTGACGCCTGCAAATCTGAAAATATTAATCACTAGAATCTGCATTTACTGTAACTTTGTTTGACCTGAACCTAAATGACCATTTTAACGGATATATTGTAAAAGTCGAGCACATAGTTCCTAAGGAGTTTTCTAAGCTGTTTGAGTTTAGGCCTAATTTCGTGAATTCACATTGTATGTTAACGATTTTCTAATCTAAATTAGATTAGTTCTAAAATAACATTTGAAAAATGACGCTATCTTAGCAAATACCCCCCCCCCCAAGCACATCATCCTACCGTCAATTCCATTCTGA
The DNA here is from genome assembly GCA_035578135.1 of Flexamia atlantica. Lineage (NCBI taxonomy): Eukaryota > Metazoa > Arthropoda > Insecta > Hemiptera > Cicadellidae > Flexamia > Flexamia atlantica. The sequence goes on along the minus strand of JAQJVK010000007.1, from coordinate 49,628,339 downwards.
ACCCCCTCCCCCTTTTTCAGATAACGTAATTTATGGACGGCCCTAAGTAGTCTTAACTAGTTTTAATAGCAGGATATGTTAAACTATGATGCTTTGTAAGATTGATTTATTTGTATAATAATACTAATTTATTTTAACCAATGATGAGTGGTTTATTTCATTTAGATTTTAAGAGCTAACGTTTTATAATTCTCATAAAAAGTTCCATAAATCAAATCAAATCAAATTCGTTTATCCCATAAAAAAGTTACACATACAGACATGACCCATTAACTTATCAGATAAATACATAATAAATGGTACAAAGTAGCAGAAAAATATTAACATTAGAATTTAGTGCCTACATAGGAGTAAAATCCTGTGCGTAGGCACGAGCCGCTAAAACTTTAATCTGGGTCAGAAATTAATTAGGCTTGGCAATATATGTAAATTAAAAAGTTATACTAATTAAAAAATGCAAATTTCTAATTTCAGAGCAATGAAAAAAAGACGAAGCGTTAATTCGATTGGGGAACCCTAAGGAGAGTGAAAAAAACCTTCAAGTATCTGTATTTTAAAGTTTTATAAAAGGAGTAATTTTATTTACATTTTTACTACCTAATTTTTATTCTGTTAACTTAAGTTTTTAACAGTATTTTTAACTATAGTTAAAGGGGGCCGTTTTACCTCTCAAAAACATATCCCCATATTAGTTAATATTGTTCAGTCTAAATTACAATCATCTAAGAATCAATTATTAGATTGCTATAATATGCTTAGCCCTATAACTTGCATTCTGGGATTTTTAAAAAGTTAAAAGAATTATATTTGAGAGCAAGAAATAAGACAGGTGACAGGGATAGTAAACTCATAAAATCGTCTGCAAAAACTCAGCTGAAATGACTAAATAAAATGTTTTTGTTGAACCGTCAAGACTTTTCGTTTTCAAGGCCCTTTACGTATATATTTGTGTTTACTTTAACATATGATCATATAGTTGATTATTTAACCAAATAAATAATATACCTAATTTCGACAGCAGCGCTCTCACTCACCCGCCTTATTTAGTGCTCCCAATTATAGATTATTAACCATAGTCTGTTGGTGACTATACTATACCACTACTTTACCTCTTCAATCTTGCTGGGATTTAGTTTCAAGAACAATCCACATAAAGTAGCACGCTCACGCTCATCAGGCTTCAGAGAGTCAGAAGATATACCCCCGTTGCAGCAGACCTGCATACTCAGCGAATTTCTGATGCATGGAATCACTTTTCAACACAACATTACAATTTTTTGTTTCCTCCATGGATAAGAATAACATGGGGAATCAGTATGCAGGTCTGCTGCAACAGGGATGAAACAATTGGCGGTTTCAAATCAATATACAGTGGACCTGAGCTGTAAGAAGCCATACACCAAGTTTTATCAAGATATCTTGAGGAACAAGCGAGATATAAATGGTTGTTATTTCCCATAAGGATAACATAGGGACAATGTACTGTGTTTACCGCATTCAATATCTCGCAAACCAATTAGTTCAGTGCAATTAGCTTTAAAAATGGGAAAACCGGGACATCCAAAAAAAAGTTTCTAACCAGTGCCAATTTGTTCAATACACCTCCCCCAATATGTAAACAAAAGTTACACTGATTTGAGCGTCGGGTTTGGGTGGGAGGGGGGTTAATAGAGGGGGAAATGTTATTTTCTTTTACTTTTTAGCAAATATCTCGAAAACGGAGCGTTTTTTCTAAAATGTTATACTTTGCAAAAATAATCTACATTAAATTCCGAACAAAATGATACCATATGTTACCTATGGACGGTTATTGAAGTAATGAGGGGTAAATGTAAATTTATTATTATTTTATAACAACCAAATGTCTCAAAAGATCCACTCCACATGCTCCATATTGACATTTTCCATTATTTTAAATAATATTTTACTTCAAGGAATCATTATAAGTCTAGTGAAGGAAGTTTTTGGTCCTTCTAAATCTTTACTCCCTCCATCCAAAAAGTGGGAGGTAAAATCTTTTGAACAGAAACCCTATCATGTTGTATATCATTTTAAAGGGCACAATGAAACGGGATGAATGGTAAAAACTAGAGTCCTCTACGTTGATATTAGGCAAAGTTACAGCAAATCAAATTTTTTAAGTTTACCAAAACTGCTGCAACTTTTCTTAGGATCAACGTAGAGACCTCTAGTTTTCACCATTCACCTCCTTTTATTGTGCCCTTTAAAATGATATACAACATGATAGGGTTTCTGTTCAAATGATTTTACCTCCCACTTTTTGGATGGAGTAAAAATTTAGAAGGACCAAAAACTTCCTTCCCTAGACTTATAATGATTCCTTGAAGTAAAATATTATTTAAAATAATGGAAAATATCAATATAGAGCATGTGGAGTGGATCTTTTGAGACATTTGGTTGTTATAAAATAATAATAAATTTACATTTACCCCTCGTTACTTCAATAACCGTCCACGTTAGATAGGTAACATATGGTATCATTTTGTTCGGAATTTAATGTAGATTATTTTTTCAAAGTATAACATTTTAGAGAAAACGCTCCGTTTTCAAGATATTTGCTAAAAAGTAAAAGAAAATAACATTTCCCCCTCTATTAACCCCCCTCCCACCCAAACCCGACGCTCAAATCAGTGTAACTTTTGTTTACATATTGGGGGAGGTATATTGAACAAATTGGCACTGGTTAGAAACATTTTTTTGGATGTCCAGGTTTAGGTCTAATTGCACCGTACTAAATGGACATAGCACGATGATTCAAATCACCAATTTTTTTTTAGCTGAATTCAATACTGCAGTTAAAAAATGATTATTTTTATTTTTTCTTAAAAAACCCTTTTTGGGGGGTTTATCCCCCTTTAACCCCCTTCCGGTGGTCCGATCTGGCTGGTTTATGAACTCGACCGAGTGATTACCACTTTACACGTCTGCACCTAATTTCATTGGGATCGGACCATAATTAAGAATATAAATTCTAACGAATGGTGTTTTTTTGCTTCTGGGGGCCCCAAAATGAAAAGTTATCATGGTCTCGGGCTAAGGTCTTACCACGAGACCTATGGTAACAGTTTCATCCCTTTAGGGAAAATTAGCTAAAAGTAATTCTCCAAATTATTATAACATGAATAGTTGTAATAATAAAAATATTAGGGACACCTTAAGGACAAAACAATATCAGCCAATGCCGATACAAGGATGGTGCCACATTCTGCCTCATACAGTAATATTATTAGTTAAACAATTTATTTTTGATGATAATATTTTGAATGTATCCAGTAACACTATAAATTTGGTTATCTAGTCAATAATTCACTACAAGGAGTTCAACATGTTTAGTGTTAATGAGTATATCTGCAATAAGTAAATAAGTAAAACATTGCAGTAAAACTGAAATGTTTTTTTCATAACTATCCTCAATTCGTGACCTCCAAACAGCTGGATATACAAAACACGCCGCCATCCCAGTTTATTGTGGATAATACTGAAGTATGCTCATCTATGGATGTATACTTTATTTACAATGATTTTGATGTACATACACTACGAGGCTTTATCTGAATAATTTTACAAATTTGATTCGCTGAGTTTGCAGGCCTGCTGAAACGGGGGTATTTCACTTTTATACGTTACATGGAATGTCGAATGTTATTAAAAACTTTAGTTATAATACTGAACTTACCCACTGTACTTATCATTGTAGTGTTGGCATTGTACTTTACAATGATATACAAAAAACCTACTTTTTCTCTGATTATTCATCCTCCAATTTAAAAGTATGTGTGCTCTTGAGCTGAAGGATGGATACAGGATTGGGTGGAAAAACAGGATAAGGCTAAAATACCCCCGTTGCAGTAGACCTGCATACTCAGCGAATTTCAAATGCATAAGCACTAAATTTCACTCCAACATAATAAACAGGTTACATTACATTTTTTGTAATCTCCATAAGATTAACGTGGGGAGTGAGTATACAGGCCTGCTGCAACAGATATGAAAAATTGGACGATCTATAGTAAGTATACTGTAGATATAAACTATAAGAAGCCATATACGATACGAAGTTTTAACAAGATACAGTATGTTAATGAATAAGGAATATATAGAACTTTTATTATTATCCATTAGGATAACGTGGGGAATGAGCATGCTGGCTTACAGCCATGGAAATGTAAACCAATTTGAACATAAATTATGTATTATCATTGTTATTCTCATTGATAAATAATTAAACATGAATTTTCAGCTCTGGTTGCGGTGTCAGGAAAAGGTGCACCTTTTTATACTGGAACACGTATGTATTTTATGACCCCAGTGTCTGACAGTAATATAGTTTTAAACTCACCAACATTAAAACCACAATTCTTAGCGTAAAAAAATCAAAAAGGCCATTTATATCAAATATTGAACATAATCATTCATACTACGTATGAATATTGCTAAAATTTTAAAACACCAAACCTACCTCCTTCACGATTCTGGAAAAGAGAACTCGGCGAAGCGATGTATTTCGGGTAGTGAAGACTGAGCTTAATGATACGGATTTTTTCAAAAATATACTAAAAAAATAAATATATTTTGTCCATTAAATTCAATCTTGTATAAACACTCACAATGCGGTTTCCCTATGGAAACCGCATTGTGAGGTAATTCAATGAAGTCGGTCAGGTATTGGAGCAATGTCGGCTACTAGTGCGTTTAGCTAAACTTTGAATTGTAACAATGGAGCAAATAGTAATGAAATTTTTATAATTTAAATATTATTAATGTAATGTAAATAATTAATGAGTAAACACATCAAATTCAACAGCAAAGCAACATGTAATAGTTTAAAATGATAAGGATTATGATTAAAAATAAGAGATATGCGCTGTAGCGCCTGCAATATTGTCGATGCAAAAACCGCAACGCTGTTGCGCCGTGACGTTTATATCTAAAAACTTTTAAAAATGTTCAAAATGATTAATTCAATAGAAAAACGAAGATTTGATCAAAACATAAGCTATTAATCGATGCCATTAGAGTTTGGTTCTCGCTGGAAAGCAGTGCAGAACTTTTCGCATATATACGATCCTGCTAGCGTCAGTTTCTTGGGAGGACCGATGCTTCTAGGCGTCAAAAGCCTTCGGGCTGTGTAAATACGTTCAGACCATATACATGGTAATAATCAGCTCACTCACCCTTTACATGAGTGGGCACCCTTACGCCTTAGAAGCAACCTTTGTTCTCCCTTTTTTTCGAAATAAAAAAAAATTATGCAGGTTTATTGTTGAAAACAACACTTTTCATTTTTTTTCTTTGTACTAACTTTGAGCGGTCAAGTGAAATAAAACGAGGTGGAAATTGTTGCCAAAAGGGGTAATTTTTAATATAATTTTGAACCAATTACTGCCGTAGTTTGGTTAACAACCGATTTTTTGTTATGGAGTTTATTCTTGCGGATCCAGGATGAAAAAGTCAATTTCAAACTGCAGTTTACGAAAATATAGTCGACTAAAACAATACAAATATGTCATCAAATTAAAAGTCTTAATCTCATAACTACAATGGTGCCAGTTATAAATGGTTTAGAGGCAGTTTCGAAGGAACGTTACAGGTGTACGTGTCAGGTGTTTTCAGGCATCATCTAACCTAGAAAGTCAGGACGTGCTCCTAGATTATTAGTTTGTACCAATTTACGATGTGTAAATTGCCTCTAAGTCACTAATGATTAATTGGCACCATAGTAATAGTTCGAGATTCAGTTCTTTAATTTGATGCCAATGTTTTTAATTTTTTAACTAATACGTTGCGTCATCTTGTTAGTTTCGGCGCAGTTTTGCCGGCACCGAATGGATTTTTGGATTTTTGTCGTGTTTATGGGGTAAACACACTTAAAAATCAAAAATTAAATACCCCCATTGTAGCAGACCTGCATACTCAGCGAATTTCAAATGCAAAACAACATATTTCAATCCAACAGCGAGATTTGACATGTTTTTGTAAGCTCCATTAGAATAACATGGGGAATGAGTATGCAGGTTTGCTGCTACGGGTATATTAAAACTGGGTGGTTTTAATTCAATATTTAGTAGATCTGACCTAGAAGAACTCATTTGCCAACTTTTACCAAGATATGTTGAGGAATAAGCAAGATATATAATTTTACTTTTTCCCCCATAAGGTTAACATTGGGACAACGTACTGTGTTTACCACTTTCAATATCAATGGACATAGAGCAGTCATTCAAAACGCTAAATTGTTTATTTTTTGAGCTGAATTCAATGGTGCTAACAAAAATTTGATAATTTTTATTTTTCTATGTAAAAAACTCAAGAAACCCCATTTTTGGGGGGTTTACCCTCCTTTACCCCCCCCCCTTCCCGTAGTCCGATCGGGCTGGTTTACGAACTCGTCCGAATAATTATTACTTACATGTCCATGCCAAATTTCATTAAGATCGGACCATTTTTACGCGAGTTATCGTGCTTAAAGACACACACACATATATATATATATATATATATATATATATATATATATATATATATATATAATATATATTTATGAGAATGAACGACTGGTGTTTTTGGCATCTGGAGACCTCTAAAAGAAAAGTTATGACGGTCTCGGGCTTAGGTCTTACCATGAGACCTACGGTAACAGCTTCTTCCCTATAGGGGAAATTCGCTAATTACATTTCCCTTAAAAATACACGTACTTGCTTAAATAAAATGGCTACATCTGCGTTAAAACTCAGGTTTTATGGACTTGGTTATCATTTTCAGAATCTAATTACATGTTCTTTAAGAATATTAAAGAAATAAGAGGATCAGACATGTTGATGAACTACTGTTTTGTGGACCCTAATTGAGTTTGTGTTTTTTAATAAAGAAAATATTTGTTTATGGTAGTTGTTCTATATTTGTCTTGGAACTTAGCAAATATCAGATATTATAAGCCTTCTTTTTAGGAATAATGATTTGAGATGGACAAATTTGTAATAAAAAAATATCTTTATGGAAGTGTCATATCAAAATGAATGGCTTTTTGTAAATGAAGCTTTCTTAAAGTAGAATCAAATTTTCCTAATCACTAAACGATTTTTACTTCCATCAACTATCATACCATTCAAATTAGGATGTAATCTATTAAATTTCTATTTGTATGAGAAATAAGTTTAAAATACATGGCAATTGAGTTGTATAGTTCGAATCAAATAACAAGGCCCACGCCGTCCTTATGGGTCCTCGGACATAAGCCCGATGCTAAAATTAACATTAGTCTTACGGACGGACTGGGCCTTGAATCGTCCTATTACCTATTGTTTTAAGAGAATTTGCCTTGAAGATTAGCCTAACTAAACTAGTATGTGATTTAAGAAGAGATTTTAAGTCGTGAATGTATTAAAAGTTTGACTAGTTTTCCTAAAATCTAAAAGGTTAATTAAAACAATACCCATTTAAATACAAGTTATAGAGCTAAGTTTCACTTTTGGCCACACTATGTGCATGCAGGCGTGTCTCTAATTTTGACCAAAAATCTGAAAAAATAAAGATTGAGCAATCACCAGAAAGAGCGGCTGAATACAATTTTTTTCTAACATCCAGTTTCCTTGTATAAAATCACCAAAAATAAAGAAAATCATAATCAACTGTTCGTTCCTCCCTTCATACCAAATATTTCACTTCCTTTTCCTAACAGAGTTAGCAACAGTTGACAATAATAAAGCAAGAAACGAAAAACCTAATTTTTTTTAAGGCACCGGTAATAAGCCTATCTCAAAAAAGTCCTAATAGCCTAATTTTAATAACAATTTTCATCTAGAAGAAGTTTTGCTTTTCACAACTATGTAGTATAGTTGCATTTCCTGACGAAACATATTTTTGAACAAAAATACAGTTTGAAAGTAAATAAAAACTTAAGGCCTTAGGGGGTGTAGAGGGTGTGTGTTGTTAAAATGTAAATAAATATCATCAACGATAATATCATAGAAAAATAAACAGGAATTCCTGTTTATTTTTCTATGATAATATGAAATATTATGCTACTGCAAATAGAGGTGAAAAAAGCAGCGGCAAGCTAATAACATCAAGTAAAAACTTCACTAAGTCCTTATAATTACTGGGCAAAGCTCGAACCTCCAAAATTGGTAATCATACTCAACCAATTCTGGAAAGGACTGGACTATCAGAAGTGGAATTGAGAGTCATTTCTTCTTTTGACAAAATAAACTCGAGAAAATAATCAACTAACAACAGTAACAATCATCAAAAATTTATTTTAAGTTATGTAAGAATTTCCATCAAAATTACACTTCCTTTTGTGAAATGCAAAGTTTAAATATCCGATTGCCAGAAGAATGTGTTGGGGGTACAGGATGTAGGAAAAAACAGCAATAAAAACAAATATCTTTATTTATCACAATAAAATCACAGTTCAGTTTTAACAACGTAAATACATCACACTTGCCCATAATATTAGGTTAGAACTTTATTTGTAATCGGTAAGTATGTATGTTGATCGTCTGGTTTGAACAACATACAAACATTTGAGATCGTTATTTTGAGACCGTTAAATCCCAAGTGGTGTGGGTCCAATTGTTAAATTTTTGGGGGTAAAATGGTTTAGCCGTGTTCAGCAAGTTGCGTTATATTTAAAGCACTAACGGTGTGAATTCTAGCTCTCTTAATTTCCGCACAGGTGCTTGCGTTAGTTTATACAGTCAGTTTTATCAATAACAGCTAATAGCAGATTGTTCAAAACTATAAGGTATAGGGAAGAAGAAGAAGAAGAAGAAGAAGAAGAAAACTTGACTTCAAACAGCTGATTATTGAAACAGGTGAATAAATTCTTAAAAATTACATCATCAGCGATATGGTTTCGTGGTCCAGTGGTCACGTCAATGAATTACTAAGCTGCAAGTTCAGGTTCAATTCTTAATGGCGACATGTATTTTTTTCATTTTTATTACATAACTTGTTTTGTTTGGATGGAAGTTATACACTTTTTAGGGTAAGTCTACCTAAGAAAATATTTTTAGTTAAGATTTTCATAACTTTTTGTTACGAAACTTCATTTTAACTTGTTTCAACAAATTAATTTCATATAGGAGTGTTAGAAGAATATTTCCTTTAAACAGCGCTCTGCGGAGTTAGGTTAGGTTAGTATAATTTGAAGTTTTCAATTAATCATGAATACATATTACTAGCTAATAATAATATTATATTTGTAACCATGTATACATTGATTTGTAAGTACGTGGATCTGTTAGGAATATGTCTAACTAACTCCAATACGTCAGTGATAATAAGTTCGTAACATGTAAACCAGGCAAAATTGTGGTTCGGATCCCACGTTAAAATGTAGGTCCCATAGTTGCTATTGGCTGGTGGGCTATTAATTAACAGTCCTATCTAAGGAACATATCGGCCTTAGTCAGTAACAAGACTACAAGATCGCGCCACAATCATCCTTCACTCATCTGTCATTCATACTTGGCTTAAAATACCTACCTGGGTAGGTCGCCATTTCAAAATAATGTATCTAATGTATCTAATGTAATGTCAAATTTTCTTCTTATTCCCTATACCTCATCATTTTGAACAATCTGCAATTAGCTGTCAGTCAATTTATCACACACCACTATGTGTGATGCAATTGGAGTTACACTACTTGTACAGGCTCTTTTCTTCGATAAACCTTCCCCTGTTTGTATCGCAGGTACTGTGAGTGGTGTATGACTCAGAGGAGGATCCAGGTTTTGGAGCAAATCCCATTCTCCAAGACAAAATTTTCCATGTTTTAAAATTGGCATATTTACAAAATTCAAAATTCTTAAAAGGCTGTATTTTTGGTGTACTGGGAATAAATTTGGCATTTGCACTGATGAGTTTTACTTGACAGGCCCTTCAACTTAAGTGGACCGAGGTTTAATTTTTTAACATGGGTCAACCTACATCCCAAAATTTGGATTTTGTAGGTTAGGGTTGTGATACCTATAAATTTTGATCGAAGGAACTAGTTTGTGCAAGGTATGGTATAAAAACTTGATCAATTTTTGTTGTTTAGAGGCAATTTTGATGGTACTGACCCGTCATATGAGAGCAAAACTATTAAGATGATTTCGAATTTTCAGACTGTGTAACATCGGTTAGGGGTATGAGATATTGACCTCCGATTTGAGGCTTTTTGTTTCCCTTCAAAAGGAACTCCACTCGATGGGGGTTTGCATTTGAAAATTTGGAGCAACTTATCCAAAATTGCATTTTGGGGCCAAGATATATGACATGCACAGCAAAAGGTAATGTTACATATAACATCACCTTTATAATGTTATATGTAACATTACCTAATGTTCCGGCCATAGCCGGTACTAAAGTTCAAATTATCTTCTACATTTTTTATTTGCTTCCAAAGTTATTGAACTGGTCCGAGACTTTTGAAACACGCTGTATAACAGAAATTTCTATGGAATGCGTAATAAACCCTTCTGATTCTTATAATTACATTTGTGTGATTTACACCACTTATGTTTAATGGTCTCATAAATGAGTTGACTGTTCCCTAAAATAAATATTTCCAACAAAGCGTACTTTTCATTTTTTAAGGCAAAGATAAGTGATGAAATGTACTTTGAAAAACAGGTACAATTCGTATAAGCCAAAAGTTCTTTTGACCTGTTCTTCTGTATTTTAACTGCTGGGATGAAAATCAATTAGTAGTTTTGGTTTCCACAAATTTAAAACCACTGATTCAGTTTCATTTATCAATTTAAATTTCACTTTCCCAGGTAAAAATACTAGAACATCTAAATTGTCGTTCTTCTTCATGTCCCAACTTAATTAACACTTAATAATAAAACATTATATTATATACTGTTATCCAGGGTACAGGCAGTAGGAAGCATAACGAACAAAAATATATGTTATTTAAATATGCTTTTGAATAATAGGCTGTAAAAGGGCCTATTCCACTTTTGAAAAATTAGCTTTACGAGGCCTGGCCTACATTGGCCTACGAGGCTTGGACATTGGACTCATTCTTGAAACATTAATTATTTAGTCCAGTCAAAACAAGGATTAACCTGGAAAAAACTCCGTTTTGAAACTTAGCACACTTATTTACATAAGGATGAAAATTCCAAAAGTTCCCGTAAATATGTGACGAGCTCTATTCGCAATTGGCGAATAGAGACAGGGCACTTCTTTTGGGTTTTCGTAAAAATCTCGAGAACCTTCGGACGGAGATAAAGGGTTTAAATGTAAAAATAAAGCTTATTAAATTTACTACAAAACTTTTTAATCCATTTTTTGTATACATTATGGTTACAGAGTTATAGGGTGCTAAAAAGGAGTATTTTAACGATTCCCCTAAAAATTATAAATTTTTTATAGTTTTTAACGTTTTAAAAATGATAAAAATGTTTTTTTACACCGCTTTCAATATATCGGTAACCCATGGACATAAAACAATGATTCAACATACTTAATTGTTTGTTTTTTAGCTGAACTTAACGGTGCCCACCATAATTAATTTTTTTATATGTTACAAACTATAAAAAAGTTTATTTTTTATTTTTAGGGAAAACCAGTAGAGTACTTCTATTTTTAGCAGACTATAACTATGTATACGTAAGGTGTACAATAAAATGTATATTACCATGTTTGTAGGGAATTTAATAAGCTTTATTTTTTACATCTAAACTTTTCACCTCCCACCGAAGCTTCTCGAGATTTTCACGAAAAACCAAAAGAAGTTCCCCGTTTCCGCCAATTGCCACAAGAGCTCGCCTTATATTTGAGGGTCTTTTGGGATTTTCATCCTTAGGTACTTTAAAATAAGTGTGCAAGGTTTTAAAATTAACGGACTTTTTCCAGGTTGGGTAATTTTTAAAACTTTTATGACTAGTCTACTTAGTAGCTTAGCTGATCAAAATAGAATGGATTTACAAAAATATAAACTATGCATTTTGTAACACATTTCAATAAATATACTAAAAATAGGCTACAGCTACAACACTTCTGGTTATAGAGAACATTCAGGAAAAAATTAGTCTTGTTTGAACACTTGCTTAAAAATTTTTGACTGGAAATTCTTTAATTGTAAGAATGCAGTTGTTCACTTTGGTATTTTAATGAGCAACCTTAATACTGTTCACTATATTAATGTGCAATTCCATAGAAGCTCCGAATAAACTAGTAACCTTTTCGGACCAAGCGCCTCTTTAATTTCTTTAGCGACAATTATTACAAATCGCTTCTTCTTTTTAAAGGAGAATCGTTTCCAGTAAACGTTATTTCCGCTGAAGATATTCACATGACCTGACATGTTACGCTGTCTTCGTTAAGTGTTTAATTTAATGATGCATCAGAATTAAGTTTTGATTCTTTAGTTGTTAGAATTAAATTTCAGTACCAATTTGAGTGGGAAATTTATTTATGGTAATTTTAATAGCTATAAAATCTTCCTTATGCTGATATTGGTTTATATACCACTCTAACAGTTTTCATTATGTATGGAATCTAAGAGTCGTGCCAATCAATTGGAGCGACTGCTCACACAGCTACTGCATTGAGAGTTTAACCCGTCTAAAGTTTATTTCTTACATGTTAAAACTTTGGTACTACAACCACCCGCACAGCTTAGACACAGGATATCTGAAACAGAAAAAACATTTCATTAGTTACTGAGAAAGAGGAACATGAAGCATGTAAAAGTATGTAAGGATCAAGAGTAAACTTTAATTATACATTTCAACCGACAAGTTTTACATTTATAATATGATTAATTGTATCACACAGCTTTTATCATCCTGTATAAACCCGCAAAATACGGAGTAAAGTAAAGCCACCGAAGTTGATTACAGTTATCTTTTCCTCAAATCCTGAGAGAGGCTGAATGAGGAGTGGATATTGTAAATGTCACAGGAGGTCGAAGCCCAAAACCACACTCGACATTCTGTCCACACCATCGACCACATCCACACGGGCTCCTCAAGCTTTTGGAATAGGTTCAGTGGTACCAGTTACTTCTACCCACGGGCTCCCCAAGCTTTTGGAATAGGTTCAGTGGTACCAGTTACTTCTACCCACGGGCTCCTCAAGCTTTTGGAATAGGTTCAGTGGTATCAGTTACTTCTACCCACGGGCTCCCCAAGCTTTTGGAATAGGTTCAGTGGTACCAGTTACTTCTACCCACGGGCTCCTCAAGCTTTTGGAATAGGTTCAGAGGTACCAGTTACTTCTACCCACGGGCTCCCCAAGCTTTTGGAATAGGTTCAGTGGTACCAGTTACTTTTACCCACGGGCTCCTCAAGCTTTTGGAATAGGTTCAGTGGTACCAGTTACTTCTACCCACGGGCTCCCCAAGCTTTTGGAATAGGTTCAGTGGTACCAGTTACTTCTACCCACGGGCTCCTCAAGCTTTTGGAATAGGTTCAGAGGTACCAGTTACTTCTACCCACGGGCTCCTCAAGCTTTTGGAATAGGTTCAGTGGTACCAGTTACTTCTACCCACGGGCTCCTCAAGCTTTTGGAATAGGTTCAGTGGTACCAGTTACTTCTACCCACGGGCTCCTCAAGCTTTTGGAATAGGTTCAGAGGTACCAGTTACTTCTACCCACGGGCTCTCCAAAGCTTTTGGAATAGGTTCAGTGGTATCAGTTACTTTTACCCACGGGCTTCTCAAGCTTTTGGAATAGGTTCAGTGGTATCAGTTACTTCTACCCACGGGCTCCCCAAAGCTTTTGGAATAGGTTCAGTGGTACCAGTTACTTCTACCCACGGGCTCTCCAAAGCTTTTGGAATAGGTTCAGTGGTACCAGTTACTTCTACCCACGGGCTCCCCAAGCTTTTGGAATAGGTTCAGTGGTACCAGTTACTTCTACCCACGGGCTCCTCAAGCTTTTGGAATAGGTTCAGAGGTACCAGTTACTTCTACCCACGGGCTCTCCAAAGCTTTTGGAATAGGTTCAGTGGTACCAGTTACTTCTACCCACGGGCTCCCCAAGCTTTTGGAATAGGTTCAGTGGTACCAGTTACTTCTACCCACGGGCTCCTCAAGCTTTTGGAATAGGTTCAGAGGTACCAGTTACTTCTACCCACGGGCTCTCCAAAGCTTTTGGAATAGGTTCAGTGGTACCAGTTACTTCTACCCACGGGCTCTCCAAAGCTTTTGGAATAGGTTCAGTGGTACCAGTTACTTCTACCCACGGGCTCCCCAAGCTTTTGGAATAGGTTCAGTGGTACCAGTTACTTCTACCCACGGGCTCCTCAAGCTTTTGGAATAGGTTCAGAGGTACCAGTTACTTCTACCCACGGGCTCTCCAAAGCTTTTGGAATAGATTCAGTGGTATCAGTTACTTTTACCCACGGGCTCATCAAGCTTTTGAAATAGGTTCAGTGGTACCAGTTACTTCTACCCACGGGCTCCCCAAGCTTTTGGAATAGGTTCAGTGGTACCAGTTACTTCTACCCACGGGCTCCTCAAGCTTTTGGAATAGGTTCAGAGGTACCAGTTACTTCTACCCACGGGCTCTCCAAAGCTTTTGGAATAGGTTCAGTGGTACCAGTTACTTCTACCCACGGGCCCCCAAGCTTTTGGAATAGGTTCCAATGGTAACAGTTACTTCTGTGATTGATTCTTTATCTTTCTTCGGAAACAGCGTTTTTTTAAATAGAATTTAGAGTTACAAAGCAATACCCCTGCAGCAAAATTCGTCGTGACCAATGAAGCTGATTGATTGGGACAGAGCTCGAAAATTGAAATAAATCAGCTGAGTGACTGCTAGCTACATTGAAATAGTTGTTCAAATATATGTTTTAAAATAATTTTCTAGTTTCTACCTTACACACCACAGATGTTGTTGTTGGAAACGGATAATTTCAATGGTTTTATACCTGTTAAGGTTTTGAGGTATAAAGGAAAAACAGAAACAGAGTTATTAGGTTTTATTGTGCGTGTTGAATAACGTGGCCCAGGTTGTCCAAAAGCCCAATGCTAAAATTAACATTAGTCTTATGGACGGAGTGGCCTTGTTATTTCAATCGACCTATACCTACATGCCTGCTCTACCATTGCAGTAAATCTACAAAATTCAATGAAATGAAAAAATATCAATTAATTAATAGCAACTAACGAAACAGGTAACTTAATTAATTAAAATAAAGAAATTTCAGAATTTGGGAGTTATTTTTAATTGTAAAAACAATTGGATTTAGCGTACCTTCTGATTTTAAGAGATAATTGTTACTAAAATAAAGTAACATAAAGTAATTCCAATGTAAATTTACAGCCGGGAGAACAAAAATCCAGGATAACAAGGACCAGTGAACCAACCAATTGCACGTTAACGGAGAGTCACAAGGTAACTGCTACGGAGAGTTACAGAGGCTATTATAGAAGTAACTGCTACCACTGAAACCTATTCCAAAAGCTAGAGGAGCCCGTGTGGACACTTGGTGGAAGCAAAACAACCACCACATGGGAGTATGTGCAAGGTCGGGATTGGGAGATTTTTTATGGAAGGGCAGGGGAGGGCTGAAAGCTGAATTTGCCGCCCCCTTGTTCCCAACATTAAAAATATATACGTAAAATGTTTTTAGTTAAGAGGCGGTGAGGTAATTTTTAAATATATATATTGAACTTTTTTTAAAGAGGGTGGCGCCTCTTTTCACCTTGCCATTGCCCCGCCCACATAGACTATTGATCTGTGCGTGGACGTTATCAAACAGAGCCAAGGAGTGAGCCGGTACAGTACAAGGGTAAACAGTACTGATAAAAGTATGCGACAAGCTCGGGTCTTGAACCTGCGACGCTTCGTGGCCACAGTTCCGAGGCCGAGTGCGCTACCGACTGCGCCATCGACTCACTAAACTTTATGTATATTTGCTATGTACAGTTCAAAAAATAGCATTGTTAATGTTTATAGGATATAGGAGATTTACAGGGTGTTCATTTACTTCACAAACTTCAGAGACTGGTAGTACTCTTGAAAATAAAATGTCGGCTAAACAAATGTCGGATATCCTTCGTTTAGCCGCTGGCCACCATTTTGTATTTTTTACAAAAAAATAAATATCTCAAAAAATGCCTTAGCCACAATATGAAACTCTGTACGTGCGTTTATAATAAAACAAAGATAGCTTTAAAAACCCCCTTCTCACCCCAACCCCTAACTTTAAATTTTCAAATGGCAACATACCCTTTGTGACATATCAAATTAAAGAGCACAAAAAAGAAAAATTTTGGTGGAAGGGTGTTTTTCGTTTAACTTCAAATTTTTATCATTCAGAAATTAACACAGACATAAATATGATGTTTGCGGGAGCATCTAATTAATGACAGGTGAATGTGTGGTGAACTCAAAATCAACCCTTATTTCACCCCCTTCCCCCAAATCCTATGTTGAAGATAGAGACTTACCCCAAGTGATATATTAAATTAAAGGGTATGAAAAAACTAGATATATTGCAAAAACTAAACTGAGATCAAATACAGAATTTTTGATATCCTTGTATTTTACAATCTGACAATCAATTTAAGTGCAAATTATTTTAAATTCATTCTTCCTGCAAACAAATTATTGCTGGCTAGACAAATCTCTTCGATACCGGACAGCTACAGAATTTTAAATAATTTTCACTTAAATTGATTGTCAGATTGTAAAATACGATGATATCAAAAATTCTGTATTGGATCTCAGTTTAGTTTTTGCAATAAATCTAGTTTTTTCATACCCTTTAATTTGATATACCGCTTGGGGTAAGTCTCTATCTTCAACAAAGGGGATGGGGGAAGGGGGTGAAATAAGGGTTGATTTTGAGTTCACCACAAATTCCCCTGTCATTAATTAGATGTTTCCCGCTAACATCATATTTATGTCTGTGTTAATTTTTAAATGAAAAAAATTTGAAGTTAAACGAAAAACACCCTTAAAAACTGAATATCTCGAGAAAGCATGAGGCAACTTTAATTTTTCTTCCTCCAAAATTTTCCTTTTTTTATCTTTAATTTGATATGTCACAAAGGGTATGTTGCCATTTGAAAATTTTAAGTTAGGGGTTGGGGTGAGAAGGGGGTAGTTGGGGGATAAAGTTTTCCTGTGAAATTGACTTCCCCCTGCGTTGGTAGACGTTTCCAGAAAACAGAATACTAAAATTTATTTTTGTTTCTGAATAAATTAAGAAGCAAGTTAAAAAAAACACCCTGTATATAAATATAACATTGCAAGGGAAAATAAATTGCACAATCGCAAGTGAAAGGGAAAATGAGTTTACCGTAAAAACCGCTTGGACAAAAAAGGCCCGGTCACACCTTGCGATAATCTACACACAACTATAAGTAGCTTTATTTGGTTGTATTCCTTTTACTGCATAAATGTTTGTACTGCATGTATTTATGGAAAAAATAAACCCTTCATCAGTCGCAATGATTTACATCCCCCCGGGCAAATGCTGAGTTTAACTCCGCGATCGGGAAAATAATTCACTCATCTTAAAGTAGGTAATTTTAAACTGCAATAAATAATTTTAATTTTATTAAGAGTTGAATTACTTTTTATAAATCCTTACTCATTCAATAAAATATTAAATTATCCTTATGTTATGTAATAGGCATAACAAATTGTGAAAATATAACAAAAATCATGTACTACTTTTGCGATGAATTTCAGCTGTTACATACATTATTAGGAATAAAAATATTAAATGTAATTTTAAAAGAATATTAAAAATTAAAAAAAAATATATATAACATGATTTGAAATTAATTTTGAAAACGGTCTTATTTAACTTAATATTGTTGTTGTGATATACAACCAATCATTTATAATACTATATTATATGGTATATTTTGATTTTAATTGTTCACATCGTAAGTTATGAAAAAAATAACTAAAAATTAAAACACAATATAGATTTATATACAGTTGTTTATAATAGTTGTTGAATAATACTTTTGTGTTATTGGGCGTACTAAGAGCTTAATATTAAAAAAACTGCGACAAGAAAGTATCATAAGGTTTTAAAGTTTATCAAACACCACATACAATATGAATCAATTAATTTTTTACAATATCGAATTGGAAAATCGATTTAGCGCAGCGTGAACGGGTACACGAGGACGGAACCTCCGCACAGATAGCCTAATACAAAATGAATACTAATATACAGCTAATACAAAATGGATATTTCTTATTACTTATAAGTAATAAAATAAAGGTTTATGGTCAGGATACTTGTTATGGCAGGTGAGGGGAAAATGTTGTGTGTATTTCGAGGGTAAAGCACATTGTCTCCCTCGTGCTTTAAAAGATATTGGCACTAAATCTGCTAATATAGTTTTAAGAGATATTTAATTAGCAGACAATCAACTGTAATGCTATGATTAAATTTGTAGTCTACAAAACATCATATTTCATTATAAACTTTATTATTCAATTGAAATTAAATAACCAACAACCCCTACATTTCAATTCCTACTCACAACCATTCATTCATTTATCATATCGAGTCTATTATTCCCATATTTTATTTTATTTACGGGCAGGCTAGTCAGAAATAAAATAAAAATCATAAATATAATCTATTACCTGATTACCATTACTCAGAAATACGGACTACAGGTACAAGTAATAACCTAGCTGGTTATTATTTCACCATTGTAACATTTTTAAAGTATGTACCTGTTGTAACTGTTAGAAATAATAAACATTTCCTTAAAAAAACTCGGCATTGGTCTCATTGCATCCAATGTGAACCACTACATCTTCGAGTTTGTTCCTCATTGTTTCTTTGAAAGTTTGACTCATTGCTGAGCTTGAATGCTTTGTCAGTATTCAGGGAGTGGTGGATTTTCTTCATAGCCTGACTAAGATATGAGTCTTCGATAAGGAAAACACTACAGCTTGAAAGAGGAAATTGGAGATATATTTAATTGGGGATTGTTAATGTTTATTTATACACCTTTGTTTATTTGCATCAATTAATTAATTAATTATCGTTATTTATTAATTATTTACTTACTACGTACATTAATCAATATGAAAGATTAATGACATTCGAATACGATATATAACAATGAGTAACAATGAATTATCTCCAACACAACAACATAACAAAGTTCTGGTATTGACAAAAAATAATAAATTACTGTTCAACAAAGGAGTTAAAGGAGTTGCATTGAAAATGCCGTTGCAAAATAATAATGTCATGAGTAATAGATAAAAATTAAAAATACAATAGAGAAATTAAGTTACATTAAATATATGAGAATCAATGAAAAATAAGAAACAAGTCATCAACAAAAATGATTAATACTAAAAAAACTGGTTGATAAAAGTAATTAATGTAGAAATAATAGACTCGATGTGATAAATAAATGAATGGTTGTGAATAAGAACTGAAATGTAGGGGTTGGTTTAATTCATTTAAATTAAATAGGAATGTTGATAATGAAATGTGATGACTTATATAGACTAGATATTTAATCACAACATTACAGTTGATTGTCTGTTAATTTATATCTCTTAATTCTGTATATTACGGGTTTCATGAGTTATCTTTTTAATGTAATTGATGATTTCGAAAATTAAAGAGATCGGTTTATTAGTGTTTTTAAATCATCTCTCAAATCAATCGAAATACTACTTCTTAACCCAACCCATTAGAAAATCTGATCAAGATCTTCGTAAGTTGGGTTTTGGAAATATTTGACAAATTATTAAAAGAGTTATTGCATTAAATTAAAGCCCTCTTGAGCGTAAACATTTTTAGTTTCAATGACTTGTTTCAGAACCCTCATCCGATCTAAGACACAGAGAGATGCATAACTCATTAATAGAACGGGTTGTTGTACTTAATGGATATAAATGAAACAAGTCTTGAAACACAAACTATATTTAAGCCTACCTTATACTTAATTTATATTCAAGACGGTAAATTTAAAATTCAAACAAGCGAAATGTTTGGCGCCATACATTAATTATAAAACTGAAAAACGTAATTATGCTAGAAATTTATTTAAAAAAGACTTTCATAAATCACTGAATTATGGGAGAAAAATTATGAACTATTGTAAATTTAGAGATTTTTACCGTGTCGATGAGTCAAAAGTTTGACAATAACTTACATGCAGTGTACATGAATAAATACATTGTTAGATTTGATAAGCCAATTTAAAATCGGTGACAATATTAGATAAGTAACAATGTATGATTTCCACCATAATTTATTGTCATGATTTAAAAATAAAACAATTTCCATGACACACACCGATTCACGACATTATCCAATTTTTACTGAAGACTTGTGGCCTATAAGGAAATCGAAGGTAACCTACACTTGTTTGATATTATGGTTACAATACAAATCACTTTGTGTATCGTGATACAAACAAAAAATGTATGGGTAAATTTAAAGATGAATTAAATGGAGATATTATGTAAGAATTTTGTGAAAAAGACAAAAATTCAAGTTTAGAAGTTTAAAAAGCAAGGGATGCAGTCAGAGCTACAGTTAAGCATTTAATAAGACACGAACGCTACTTGAATCGTCTTAAAACGGCTGAAGATCATTCTGACAATTTTACAAGGATTCAGTCAACCAACCACCATATTAATACCGTGACATCCAAGAAAAAAGCTATCTTTTAACAAAAGACAAAAGATGACAAAAGATTCATTTTAAATTATGGTGTACATACTCTTGCTTTGGGTCATTAGAAAATTGGTCAAATATAAACCTGTACTTTCCATTATTTTTCCTCCCTCCTTATTTATGAAAAAACCTGGTGGTATACATCTCTAAATTGTTAAAATGTAAAGTCATTCCACACATGATTATTGTAAATATGTTTTAAATTTAAATCGTCTTGTTTGACTACAATCCAAAAGTTTACGATATCACTTATATACTTTTGTGTGATTGACATAAATAAAAACTGTGAATGTTTCTAGGTCTACCCACTGAGTAAAACTTCTCTATTCTTTACTACTGTATTTATATCGTCGAAAACTACTGTGGTATGTGATTTTACGTCATTTGGTGTAATTTCACAGACAGAGAAAGTATGTAGTTTGACATCGTCTCCACATAAATTGAAAACTTCAATTACATTTTTTTTTTAATTTTCTTGTTCTAAAGTTAGATATTATGTATAAATTTGAGAATTTCTAACCTCCTTATCTTCCAATTAAGTTATTAATCACACAACTGTCATACCACACCCACTTGGCCCACAAATAATAAAACGTATATGACTAAGAAATAACCCTCTTGTCTTATAATGATTTTTTTACTCTGTATACCATTTAAAGTTGTTCTTTTCTTGGACGAATGACATTTTTAATATAATAAAAATGACAAAAAAGAAAGGTTCAGGTCAAGAATTGCTATTTAAACCATATAGAGGTCGTAGCCTGTTAAATACATTAATAAATAATCTTCCCTTTTCAATCCATATAACGACATATAAATATTGTCGGTTAGGTTAGGATATCTCCAAAAAAGTAGCCTCCAAAATATCTTATTGTAAAGAACGTGATATGTTTTATGCTAACCACCCTGACTCAGTGTCGCGGAGAAAGGCAGGTGAGATAATGTACAGAGGAGAATCAAACAGAGGTATCTTCAATGTTGCGCTCAGCTGGTGTCGAGCGCTGGTGTCGAGGACTTAAAAAAATAGTTCATCATTAACGCCGCGAGAGAGCAGCACTTTCGCTGCCCTCTCCTAATTTGACTTAACTGTAGCTAGTAACTGGATGTAACTAGTAACTAGTAACTAGTAACTTAACTGTGACTGGATTTAACTGCAACTTGCAAGCACTTGGGCGCAACAGAAGACCTATTTAAAAGCGACCTCTGTTAGATTCTTCTCTGTGGATAATGGTATAACAGATTTGGGCTTGTGTCAAGGCGCATGATTCGAGTCTTGGCGACAAAGTCGCTGCATATTTGGTTATTTTTTCCAAGCTAAACTCTGAAAGGGATTTAAATTTCCAAATAAAAAATATGAACGGCTATCAAATGATAGAGGCTGAAACACAGATACATCCAGGCGGAATCCAGAAATTCCGCGGCGTCTATCTAAAACAACAGTTAAAAGGACAAAAGCCAGGAGCAAAGAGTTTGGGATAATTAATTTGGGAGTGTGGGATAAAAGGTACTCATTGGACAACTTATCGTAAAAATTGTTATTTATTTCGATCCATTTGGTATACAACCTCCGAAAGTGGTAATTGAGTATTTCATTCATTCTTTAGGTTACTATACAACAAACCAAATTTAAGATATAAACACTTCCGTTTGTGGACAGTTATATTTACTATTACAACAAATTTAATAGGATATCTACCCCGACTTTTTTATACCCGGGTATTTAACTCACTAGGGAGGCGTTCGTTGAGGGGAGGGTAACGTTTCACTACACAGTGTTACATTCCTCTGGTACCTGTTACCCCGAGGCGCAGTATCGGCTAGGAGATTAGCCAACCCTTTTCTTAAATTTGGTATGAGGCTTAGTTTCGGTGTGCCAGCTTTATACTCATAAGAGATCATTACAGGCCTCGGCCCTGAACTCAAATTGTGTGACGGCTTAAACATGTTAGAAAAACCAATTTTTAAATTATCTCCGTTATATAAATTTGCATCGTCAAGTGGAAAGACTCATTTGCGATAAAAGCCCTCAGTTGCCTGTTAGATGATTACGATTAAATGACAATTTGAGTTCAAAATACAAACACATATTTTTCCTTTACCCTCTAAGCTTGAATACCTTGAAGGTTGAACTAAAATTTTAAATTTCCTTGCAATAATGCTTTTAGGAAGGGACTCCAGCTCCACGTGACTATTCGCTATGCCCATGAGACCACTGTTGACTTTCTCATCCCATACAACATTAAGAGGGGAATCCAGTAACGAAAAATTTCGCATTTCTACCTGCTCCTCCCATAAGGCCAATGTTATCTTTCAAATTCGGTGCAGCCTCAACCGCTCAACCAAAATCGTTAATTTTTAGCTCATTTGAAAGAACAAAAAATTATCTAGCGATTTCAGTGAGCAGAATTTTGATATCGTTTTTTGTTGAGTTGTAAAAATTCGCAAAAATTGAGATTTTTGGAATTTTTTATAAATTATTCTAAATTTGATATCGAGATTCTGCTCACTGAAATCGCTTGATAATTTTTTGTTCTTTCAAATGAGCTATAAATCAACGATTTTGGTTGAGCGGTTGACACTGTACCGAATTTGAAAGTTAACATTGGTCTTATGGGAGAGGCAGGTAGTCGCGCGGGACTGTAGCCCCCTCTTTACCGATCATCAAAAATCGTTGACTCATGGGCCATTCATGTATCTAGAGATTTTCAGTGAGCAGAATTTTTTATCACTTTTAGTTATTGGCAATTCCAATTTTTCATAAATGTCGTGTTATATCCTATCACACGCATTAATTTGAAAGGTTCCATCACCTAAAAAGGTGATGGTAGATTTGAAAGGTGACATCGACCATGCGGGAGAAGTAGGTAGAATCCCGAAATTTCTTGTATATAGAGCCTCCCCTTAACACTCTTCTTTTCACTATGACTCGAGAGTACCTAGGATTCTTTAAGTGAAGACAACATTATTCTTGATTCAGGACTCTTACAAGCACGTGGTCTTTAAAAAACAGAATGGAAATTCATTTTCATTACAGAACGCCAGGTTGAACTTCGATCATCGTAAGGGCTGAATACGGACTGCTCCCCCTTAGCAGGTAGAAACAGCGGCATACGGATTGTTCCCCCTTGTCCTGTTGGAATGC
This sequence comes from Flexamia atlantica, assembly GCA_035578135.1. Lineage (NCBI taxonomy): Eukaryota > Metazoa > Arthropoda > Insecta > Hemiptera > Cicadellidae > Flexamia > Flexamia atlantica. The sequence continues at coordinate 49,604,545 of JAQJVK010000007.1, read as the reverse complement.
ACGCGTCATTACATTTCTAGACGAGACTGTAACTTGCCTGGCCTGATTAGCAAGTGAGGTCTGCCGCATAAATGTTATGTATATTCACGTAAAACGAGATTCGTACCTTAACCAAATCGTGTAATACACAGTAACTGTATGCAAATAATGAGTTTTAAGAGATGTTATGTAAATTATTAACAATCTAAATTCAATCATAAAAAATTATCACTAATTAATCAAAGAAATTCAACATTGTTTCTTTAATGAAAATGCGGAAGTCATATCATCACACATTATCGCAGGCTTAACACAAAAATCAAAATTAATTACCTTGAGTAAAACATGATGCCATGTTGTCTTCGCCGTTCTTTCACAAACCCACTTCACTTTCCCGCAATGTCTTACTTTATTCTTTATAAATTTAACATTTTTGACCAAGAGGGCACTACCACCCAATTCTGTAATCATTATCTGACTTGGTAAGCTATCCCTTTTCTCAGTATCAAAGTTGCCAACAAACTTAACTCAAATTTTTGTGAATGGGGGTGGTACCCTAGGGTGGTTTGCCAGAGGACAACAGTCAGATTCCTCCGCCGGCCGGTAACCAGTTTTCATCGGCTGTGCCGAAATTGGCTAAGCCCTCAGGTTCATCGTTATGGGGGAACTTAACCAAAAAATATAGTTATCCAGTCGTTTTACTAACAAAAAAAACATTAGAGACGTTTCCGAAAATATAAATAAACAAAGATATATACTTTACACTTCTATTCTTTGTTGTTCGTTGCAATAATGCGACCCATATCGCGATAACGCCATGACAATTATTTGTTCTGTAATATTGGTACAACTACGTTTAGAAGCATTCCATAACGGATGGGGGGAGCAATACGTATGTTTCTGTCGCAAGTGCCCAAGTGGGAGCAGTCCGTATCCGCCCATCGTATAAGCAGTGCCGGATTTACTATACGGTACCACTATACGGTTTTCTATATAGTACCACTATACGGTTTTCCATTTCACATGGCGTGTAGGGGATTAGGAGACCCTTACACACACAGACACACAAACGCAGCTACCCCCCTGTCCGTCCCGCCACGCCTCGCCCGGCAGGTAGATGACTCATGCACGCCTAGGGCCTCTAGTACCGAATGGTAACTAGTTGTTGACCATTTATGATATTATAACTGGAATCTTTGTGCAATTACGAGAAAAATGATACCAAATACGTGCTATTAGGGTGATATATTAAGGCAATACGCACAAAAAGCTGGTTGGTTTGGAAAATAGTAATAATTATTATAATTTAAACTATTACTATTATTATTATTTATTATTAATACGATTTTCAACTTATAGGCCCGGGCCTAAGGCCGCGCGGTGATTAGGGCGCCGCGGACGGCCGAAAAAAGGCACAATGGATTAAAGGGGCCGATCGGGCTTGAAAACGTAGAGAGCAACTACAAAAAAACGTCACCACTTTTTGGGAAGCTGTAGGGGCCTCAAGGGGCCCCATACCGATCTAGGCCTAGGGCCGCGCCGACCGTAAATCCTGCACTGATCGTAAGACCCGAAGGACTCTTTATGAGCCATTAACGCAGACGTGCAGGGCTCCATGCGCCATTGGCTGCGCAGGCGAGCCGCGGCGGCTCATGGCGCAGCAGCGACAATGTCAGGGGAGCCTCACTCTGTATCCTTACACGACCGTGCAGTCCTCTTCCTTCATCGGTCTTCATTCTTCTCAAAGTGAGCTCGAGCTTCATTCTTCTACCTAACGAGCTGATATCTGTGTTTCGCGAAAAATTCAGTTATTCTCGAAAAAAATTGTTAGTAACTACCGGTAAGCACCAGCAGTCACCCTCGTGATCATTGAAAATGCTTGGGCGAATTAAGTGACTTGGCAAGAAACTTGCCATCTTCAGATCCTGGTGAAAAACTTGACATTTACTTCACCCTTGGCTGTGTCACGATTTTAAGTACCTACCCGCAAGAAGTTCTACCCATATATTGATATTGATTGGAGGGTATTGTTGGACACACAACAATTAAAGGAACGTTTAAACAAATGTAGGGTTTCTTGTGGCAAAACTGAAACCGAAACCAGCTGAGTGGTGCAGAGTGCGGGACTCGACACGGACACGGACACGAGGCGCAAGCACCACTCTGCCGGTTTCGGTTTAATCTTGTAAAAAGTAGGCCTGCATTGTTTAAACGTTGCGTTCAGTGTAGTGTCGCAAAGTAAATTATTTATTATGCTATAATTCGTCTCGTTTGAATTTGTAAGCAGTATAAATCCAAAACCTCAAACGAGTTCAAATAAATAAACCGGGTTTTCGATATGTACCATGTACAAGGTCCTTTCCTCCCAGTTTTCTATAATGGATAAAATGGCATTTTTTTTATCATGCGCTGATCTAAGTCTCACCTTTTCAGTTGCGTGATGCCATTTTGTGTTTGTACCTTTTTATTTGAGAGACAGGGCTAACTTATACACACTCCATCCAATTTATTCATTTTGAATCTGCTCCGAACTGGCGTGTCTAATATAAATGGTTTGAAATTCCTTTTTGTCTCCAGCTCAACGGTTGTTTTACTAAACTAAAACCGGGTTTCGGCGCTGAATTATACCTTTTTTCAATGTGAAAAGTCAATCCCTTATCAAGCTGATGAATTTGTAGTCGGTCGAGGCGACGTCGTCGCACACATCAAACACGAACAAACGAGCACATAACACATTACCTCCGAACAAATAAATAAAACACGTAAACTTTAGACGGACGAGACGCAATGTCCCTTCATATCAGACTACACAGAAACGTCTGTTTTCTGTGCCTTACTCTTGGCTGGAAAGTTACTCTTTGCCTATCACTGCACGGTAAATTTACCGTGCACTAGGAAACTGAAATAACTGATGTCAACAATCAAAAAAATCAGCTGATTGCAGTATACCGACGTTTGATGCATGTTTACTGGTTACTTCAGAGGAATGTTGTGGCAGCACTGGTGACAGTAGCAAATGTTTGTTTGTTCATTATAGGCTAGGTTGAGCAGGCTATTTACAGTGTTAAGGATTTTCATGAGCTGTAGTTAATTTCTGATGAATCTTATATTTCATGACAAGAGATTATTGTTATTTTAGTTACAAAACTGTTGACACTATTGTACAGTATACTGTGATTCAATAAAGGCTTTTTGATTTGATTTGGTTTTAAGAATTGGAAACGTAATATTTTAGGCAAGGAATACATTATGATTAAAAAATGTGTTTTTTTCTGAGTGGTATGATGCAAAGTATCGTACGTCACACGCCCCGTAAGTTTTACCGTATTCGCATGAAAAATATCAAGCTCGTATGGTAACACGGTACTTACCGAGTAAGGGACGTAATATACTATTACTTTACACGGCTATGCCGGCCTTGTATGAAGTATAACTGGATCGCTCTCAATGGGCGAAAAAACGTGCCAGCCACCCAACCCGTGGGGTGGCAGGAAGGTCTAAACTGGCCGCTCCGCGTTGAGTCTTGACATCAGTTAAGTCTCTCTGTGACACTGTGACCTTCATATTATGTCACTATAATATGTTAAAAGCTATATGCATGGAAATAATACAATCTAAAGAATGCTGCTATATAATCGTTATTGCTTGAACAAAAACAAAACAACTTTTTTCTTAAAATAAAAAGAGCTACACGTTTCGTAACGAATTTTCAATTTAGAATATCTGTCACCGGTTATTGATGTTGAAATCGGGTAAACGTTACATTTCTGGAAATACAAAGCTCTGATAAACTAATTTCGTGTGTTTGATAGTTAAAATCAAATTTAATACATTTTTTATCTTCAACTTAAAATTTTACCCGCCGTAACATCGATTATGAAGAAGTAATGCCATTTGGATAGAAAAATAATGTATAATAATAACTTCAGTCCACATTTGTATTTACCTAGCAATGTATTATTAATTCATTTCGTATTTTGTTTAAGTTATAGACGATGATCAGCAACTGGAAATAGGAACAGCAGAAACATACGAAAGTAATATTTACAACTCACTAATTCTTTCTTAATTATTTTTGAAGAATATAATTTCTCCGAATGTCATGTTTTTTATTCCTCTCCTATTTTTAACAGAAAAAACTAAATATTCAATTCAATGCGTTCGATGAAGTATTTAAAAAAGTGCATTGAGATTTAGAATGTTCATATTTAAAGACTGGCACCATTTTCAAATATAATTGTAAACATCCTACGTAAAAAGAGAGAAAAATATTTCCTTGATCAAATAAAACTTGAATTTGTAACAATTAACGAATGAAAGGGTCGATAAGGAACAGAAAGTTAATAAAAATAAATAATGAAACTGTTCCTTCAATGTAGAAAATCTGGATCGCAGTGAAAGAATTGTCGGTTCATGCGTATCAAATATGGAATTCCTTATCCACGCGCTCCATGATAATCAATTATTTAAATTAATCTCTAGCAAAAACCGTAGATCCTAGAAAATAATCGTTGAGACAAAAAACTTTTCCCCCACCTACTATTTTTAGACGCTTTCCACTCCTTTTAATGGGTGAATAAAATAATTTGTCTCTCAGCGGGAGTAAAGTGAAAAAGCCTACTTTGCCTCCTGGCGGGAGACAAGGTAAACCCATAAGAATAACATTAAAATCAACAATTCAAAAATAAGAGCGCATTCAAACTTCCACGTATACGTGCAAATATGTTGCAGCTCAACGAATGCAGGCGGTAAGAGCTGATTTTAGTGGCAGGAATAATCAAATAAGATTGACATTAATAAGAATGAGCTGTGCGAACGTCTAAGAATCAATTATGCATGTTAGAACGGTGCAACAATCAGATGATCGCTGGGGCATGAATGGTTGCAGCTTCCCGGAAGCAGGAGCTAATAGCAGATGGAAACTATTACTTACGATAAATGGATATATTTATTACTTACGAAGTTAATAAAATTAATTTCGACACACAAATAGCTTTTATAATGTTATCTATGACTTTATCGCTGACACTACCAAGAAATAAAAAACGTCCATGTTTACTACTTTTTTATCTCATATTTTAAGAGTACTGAGCAAGTTTTGTGTTCAACAAATTATTGAAATTTATGCACCGGGTTTTTAAAATCGTAATATATACCACACGAACCGTCATTTCAAGCTGTAAAATGATATATAAAATTGTGGTTGTTTACTCCGGGTGTTAATTGTTAGTGCCATATTCTCGCCATAATGTCTGTTTGAAGCGCCAGCGCCATATTCTCGACTGGCGTCAGGGTCCCGCCAGATAAGACGTTCCTGCCACCCAAGGGTGGAAATTATGGCACGGCTTTCGCCTCACTTTAGCATTTATACTGATTTTTATTATAATGACATAAAATGTCTTTACAATTGATTTTCATGTATATTACTGTTTTAATTATTCTTTGGTCTATGGTACTGAATGATCTGAAGTAGTGGTAGCAATGGCAATTAGTTTGAACTTCTAGCCGTTGATTTTTCAGTTCACTTTTTAACTGGCATCTCAGCATTGAACATACTCGTAGATGATTGTAAGTAAATTAAATTATGATTTACAAATTATTATATTTGCTTGTTTAATTAAATAATATGTAAATGCAAAATATATTGTTCTTTTTTTTGTTGTAGATTTAATGAATATGTAATAACTTATAATTTCTTTTGCTAAAGGATGTTAATAAAACTAGCCTCTGTATCGTAAATTTCATGATTACCTTTATTTCATTATTTGCTTCAAATTCAAGTTTGTCCTTAAATAGTCTTTATTAATTCTTTTTAACGCTTTTCCAGACGAGTTCAAGTGCCAGATGAGAGATCTCCAGAAATGTAGGATCTTTCTTATTTTATTATTAAAAGTCAAAGGTTCTATAAGTGTATACTGACATAGTATGCAAGGTTTTCATGTAAGTATGTTATTTTGCCTTAATAAATTTGTTTGGTAGCAACCGTATTTCATTTGAGTGCGGCCTAGCTTGTGTACCATATTTAAATTCCAAAATTAATATTTATTCTCCTGATTGGCTAATTCATAAGAGTATACAGTACCTGGTGGCCGAGCCTTGCTCGGTGTTATTTCATGTTAACGAGTTCATCCAGTTACTATAAAATATTTCAATGTCATAAAATTGATAAATATAAATCTTTTTTATTGCTCCATGGACTCTTCATCACACTTGCTGTATATTCCCTTGATGGCTGTAGATTCCAGACAGCTGATATGATTACTTTATTTGTTTAGACTTTCCTTGTTTATTTTCGTTGCCATCTCGGCAACCCATAAGGCCAATGTTAAAATTTTATAACTTTTAAATTCGATTTATTACGTTATTAGATTTTCTCTGGCCAAGTCTTCTGCATAAAAGACGTTTTCGAGTCATAAATTACTTAATTACAGACTTTGAAGGAAATCCTCGGAGCCGTTTTTGAGATAATTGTGCAAGCAAGCATACAAGCAAGAACGATAACATTACTCATATTATAAGAGTATAGGATTGTAAGACGCGATCCAGTTTATACTATCCGAGACACCGGCACGGGGACTTCGGCTTCAGCCGAAGACGACTTGGACTTCTGGCCTTGGTCTCGTCCAACGGGGGTTGTCTCAAAAAGGTAATTTGAAACCAATTATAACACTCCATCCTCCCTCTTACTACCAGTCTAAGATCATTCATTTTTATGAACTATTCTTAAAAGCAGAAAAAGCAATCGATTTTCGAATCATCAGTGGGTTATTTAAATTGTAATATCGAATATTGCCTGAAAATTCAGAACACTACATAAAATTGTACAGTTTTCAAAATGATTTTTTATATACAAAATTATGCTCATAACAATTCCTGCTTAGTTCGATGTAAATTACATAATTATTTTGGATTGTTATTCAACAGACCTATATAAGGAGATAAAAACGCGGGGATGGGGCTTATTCTTACATAGGGTTGCAAGGCTATATATACTTAAAATATTTTAATAAAATACGGCACCTTGTTATTTTCTCCCCACATGCTATGTGTGGACGCTTTACACTCCTTGTAATGGGTGATTAAAATAATAATGTTTCTCCCAGCAGGAGTAAAGTGATTACTTTGCCCCCGGCGGAAGACAAAGTAAACTCATAAGAATAACTGGTTAGAGCGCCTTCAAATTTCCACGCATACATGCAAATATGTTGCAGCTGAAGAATGCAGGCGCTAACAGCTGGTTAGTGGCAGGAATAATCAAATAAGATTAACATTAACAACAATCAGCTGTGACAATCTTAAGAATTCAAGCATGTAAGAACGTTGCAACAATCAGCTGATCGCTGGTGAATGCATGGTTGCAGCTTCCCGTATGTAGGCGCTATTAGAAAAATGGATATTTTTATTACTTACTAAGTTAATAAAATACATTTTTACTGTCAGGATATTTATTTTTGCACGTGAGGGGAAAACGTTCTGTTCATTACGAGGGTAAAGCACATTGTCTCCCTCGTGAAAATAGGCGCCCTCGCAAGCTCGGGCGCCAACAATTAATTTCACTCGTGAGACAATGTTGTACTTTACTCACTTAACACCCAAATAACTATTGAAAATATACAGGTCTGATAATCATCAAGAACTCTAGTTTTCTCTCTGATCAGAAACCTCAGCCTGTCACCTGCCAGTGTGATGCGACATTGTCACTGTGGAGTTATAAATTGTTCTCCAACTTCTAACCTATTCAACTGATTTTAAAATCCCAGTATATTTCCTGTATTTCCAGTACAGTATAACTTTTTTCAAAAGTCCAGTATCTCTCGCTTACTTATTTCCTAACTAAGGAGTACCATTAGTAAAATTGTTATTAATATGAATAACATTTATTGTTTAAATAACTGATTTACAGCACTCATAAATAAGGGACATGATATAGTAGGCTAAAAACTTGTCAAAGAATAACTTATTTGATTTTATGTGAGGGCCACCTAACTCCCGTTATGGCCCTACGTTCCTCCCACTTTATTATCCAAATAATAAATACAAAACCACAAGCACAAACTTATAGTAACAGTTTGCAGAAAAAAGTAATAATCAATAACACAATGAAATACAAAACTGATAATTCTTAAACACACTCAACTTTGCATTTCTTCTCCTGACTTACAAATCACAAGAAGGAGAGTTTACAACAAAAACATAATTTATTATTCAAATAAATTATTACATTTAGGAAACGAAAGTTCTAATTTACTATGAGTGACTTTTGACACAGTCTCTCACTTTTTTATCGTATCATTTGTTTTATGAAAATAACATAAAAATGTAAATATATGAATATTTGAAATCTTGAGAACATCTTTAATCTTACGACATATAAAATTGTAAATCTGATTGAGGATGATTAGTAACTGAACTGAATTACAAGTGGTTTAATTTAGGTTTAATGTGGTTTTAACACACATAGCTAAAAACAGAAGTCAAATTTTTTATATCTAAATGTATTGGACAAACCTATTTATTACGGATTTTATCACTTGTTTTCAACAAAATTCCAGCACCAAATTTTAAATTCCAGTATAATTCCAGTATTTCCAGTATAAAAATAAAATTTCAGTATGATTCCAGTATTCCAGAATAAAAATAAAATTACAGTATGATTCCAGTACAGTACACCTCGGATTATCCGGATTAATGTGGCGGAACACCGATCCGGATAACAAAAAATCCGGATAATCCGAGGTCATTACAATATCGCCTAAATAGAGATTGCGTACCTTAACCCCTGCTAAATCGATGCTGAAAATGGCGTATCAAGACTGTACAACATATTAATCTATCAAATTTTACGTGGGTTTAATTTTGAAATAAATTTAAGACCTAAACCTCGTTATTGATCGTACGAATATAATGTTAACTTTTACTCTACTTACGGTTTAGGTTTGGAATAAAACGCCAAATTAAATTATTAATTTATGAAGATTAAATAATCATAACTCAAAATTACTGAAACTTAGAATAATAATGACAAAACTTTAAGTAACTCAAAACTTATTACAGTAACTATTCTTAAGAAATAACGTAACACATCAAATTCCAGCAATAAACTATCTCGCAAAATTGCCGTAGTTGATTACCTTACACCTTAGTTGATTACTGACAGCACTCCAAGTAGCAATCCAGAAAACTATGTTCACGAAAATGCTGTAATGTACTGTTTAGGCAATGCGATTCATCCAATTTGTGATTCCAAATGCGTACAGTAATCTATTACGTTTGCATTTTAATTTTACAAGGCGCATTTCCCCAGTAAACTCGCTAAAATCATGTTTTACCGTGATTTTAATTTTTGAATTTCTCAGATGGACCGGTCCGGATAATCCGGGATCCGGATAATGTGGGGTCCGGATAATCCGAGGTGTACTGTATTTCCAGTATCAAAATAAAATTCCAGTACGATTTCAGTATTTCAAGTACCAGTAGACACCCTGTAACTGGAGTTTCTTCGTCTTGGATACGTTGACTCCGTAGATACGTAGATGCGTAGATGCGTAGATGCGTAGATGCGTAGACCGTAGATACGTAGACTCCGAAGGTGCGTAGATGCGTCGGCGTTGTCAGGTACCCTATGGAAAGTTAGCAGGCTGTACAGTTCTCCCAAATATGATGTAGTGCTATACTATACAACCTACTACCTCACCACGGGGCCCTACTCTCGTAGACGATCGCTGATTTCTCTCCTTCCTAACCTAACCTAACTTAGGCTAAATAAACATAGGATGGGCTACTTTTTAAGGGGGTGAGTGAGTAATTCACTATTGTTTAGGCTTAGTTTGTATTGAAGCGAATAGGAGCAGTGGTAAACCTCATACTTGGCTTATTTATGGGGTTTATTTGCTCGTATTCGCTCACGATTAATACTAGAAAGTAGGCTTTCATTTCAACAGGCATATCAACACTTTAAAGGTATATCTGACTGAACTGCGACATTTATAACAAAGCAAATCTATTTTCCTAGGTATCTCGAACATTGCAAAATATTAAAAAATAATTGGACAGGAGGCTGTCCATAAATTACGTCATCGGTTTTTGGACATTTTTGTCACCCCCCCCCCCTCTCTATCATCATCCCGTGGTCATAACCCGTCTGACCCCCCCCTCTCTCCCATTGAAAAATGACGTCATAGGGTACAAACACATGAATAATGCCAGTCTTTGGAAAAGCCCGAATATAGGATTCTTTTATTGGGTTTTTAAATCCGTCAATTTATGTTTTAAACCCATTTTGGGCTAATTTGATGTCAATCAACGCTTCAAACCAGAACTTTTTAACTTTGTAGTACAACATTTACTGTAGTGATGGTCGCTGACGCTGCCTGCAAATCTAAAAATACTGATCGTTCAAATCTGCGTTTACTGTAGCTTTGTTTTTATCTGAAGCTAAAATGACCATTTTAACGGGTATTGTAAAAACTGAGTACATTTTTCTGATGAATTTCATAAGTTGCTTAATATTAGACCTGATTTTATGTATTTACATGGAATATTTACAATTTTCCTATGTAAGTTAGTTTTAAAACAAAATTTAAAAAATAACGTAATTTCAGCGAGCGTATACCCCCCCTTCCCAGCAAATTATCCTTCGTTCATCTTCATTCTGGACCCCTCCCCTTATTTTCAGATGACGTAATTTATGGACGGCCCCCAGTTTACTCCTGACATAGATAAAAACAGGATATTTTTATCTATGCTCCTGACTACCACACACTTCCAGTTTGCCTGCATCTCCTGTGGTTGTATTGTGATTATTCACAAATTCATACTCAATATTGCGAATTGAGAATGGTAAGTTATACAAATCCACGCATGGTAAAAAATTATTGTATGTTCAAAACATTTTTGAATTACCTACATTGATCTTAAAAGGTAGAATTAGGTTAGTTGAAAAATAATTTAACATAAATGTATCTTAAAAGTAAACAAAAAAAATGCTAAGAAATCACTCACTCAATTTTTTCACCCTGAAAATGTAACCGCTTAAGAGCCCTGCGAGTGAATACCACCACACTCCTTGTGGTACGTATCCACTATACAGAGTTTTATTATGTAGCTCACCATATGTTTTATTATGTTTTCCATGTGTTCTCATGGAATACAATACGATTGAAAATACAGTTCATTATTTTAAGTGTACAGTACAAAACATTTACATTGCAGTTTGAGAAATTAATCTGGGTGAAATAAAGATGGTATACGTTAACAAAAACTTGACTCTATATGCAGTTACATTTATATCCCGAATCACCTTTTAATACAGGGTGTTTTTTTTAACGCAACCCATTTTTAAGATTGAATAATGCACATATAACTATGAAATGAGTATTGATTTATTTATCTTTACATTTTGTACAACCTATTATTTAAGTTTGATCACATTTAGTTTACATTATGTATTCAAACTATCCGCCATTGGCATTTGTACAAGTTGTGCTCTCTCCGTCAAATTCCTGAACACGTGTTGCAAAGATACGTCTTTGAATTTCTTGCATTAAATTTGTTATGTTTGTTTTGAGGTGCAAAAAAATAACCTGAAATGACCTCAAATAACCTCAAATGAGGTGAAAAAATATCCTGTGAATCTTTTTCACAGACCTTACTTTTTATGAATCCCCGAAGATAATTATATAGTGGGGTCAAATCCGGGGATCTTGGGGGGGGGGGGGGATAATCCTTCACTGATAAAATAAAGTTTTGGGCTGCGTTTCAATAAAAAAAACACCCTATACAATGTACTTCATATATGAATAGATCAAACTCTTTGTGACGGTATATTTTGATTACATCAGGCATAATTTTAAAACAAATTTGAAAACGCTGAATTTTTTTAAGAGGATAGCAAATGTAAATCTTGACTTACCCACAAGAATTATCGTAAACTATCACACTATAGGGATTTTAAATCAAAATCAAAATCTCAGTGAGGTTAAAGTGTACACGTCAAATATAAAATGTACGTTGAATACGCTATGAAGCACATGGATTTGCAATGGACACCTTTGATGTTTCGTTTTGAATTTAATGCAGAGGTGTGCGAGTATTCGAGTATCGAGTTTTTTCGAGCTGAATTTACACTACTCGACTCGACTCGAAGTCAATACTCGCCAAATACTCAAAAGTTCGAGTAGTTAGTTACTCCCGCCGTTGACCAGAAATTGCTCGATCGCATCTTATGTTCGTTTTTAAAAAGATTATTCAATATAATTACCATTGGTAAAACGCTGTTTTTTTGCTTGAAAAAAAGAGTTTTCGAGTTAGTAAGCCTAACATAAATAAATTTATTTTATTACTATATTCATTTTCTGAATTTTAGGTTATTTCTTATCTTTCTCTTTGTTGGTGATTAATTTTTATTTTTCAGCCGAGAAAAATATACATTAAAAGCCCAATTTTTTATTACAGGTTTATAAAAGGAAGTGGGTACCTAGTTTAGTAACTCAAAATCAACATTTGGGCTGATATTTCAATCATATACTTCAGCTATGCAAGTATATTAAGAAAGGCAAGAAAGGTTTCATTATTCATGTTATTTATGCTGGGGACTTTAAATAAAAAATGACACGGGTGAGTTCAAGTAAAAGTTTTCTTAGCTTAATTATACCAATACCAATACAAATTTTGAGTGTTGAGTTATCAAGCAATACAACGATAGGTTGGTTTAAAAAACAAAATCAATATTTTATAAATGTGACCTCCCAATTAATTGGCATTAATATTAACTCACATATCAGGTTAGGCACATAAAAAGTCTAAATCATGAATCGTGGAACCATCAGCTAATTTGCAAATTGCTCGATTTCTATCATGATACTTCTTTCGTAAAATGCCGATCTCTTATTCGTCTAGAACCTGTATTATAAAGTGATTCCTATATCATATAGTTTACTTAATGCAACTGGTTTGTTTTTGCTTTAATGGTACGATGATCCGTGTAATATCATTTTTAGTGGTGTAATGGCAACGATCTTTGACACTTTTTAAATTGAATTATGACTTATAATTATTACTTTTTATGTAATGGTTACGTAGGAGTATTTAATTTTTTTTACTCGACTCGTCTTCTAAAATCACTACTCGCACACCTCTAATTAAATTTTGAATTAAAATTCATTTTAATTTAGCACATAATTATCCTATTTATAACAATTTAAATAACTTATGCATAAATATATTATACAATACACACACACATATAAATATATATATATACATATATATATAATATTATGTATTACATTTGTATAATATAATCTACAAATAGCAATGCCAGCTGAGTAGACTGATACAACACAAAACTGAACCAGAAATTCGGGCGCCTTCAACTAAAAGCAGAAACACCGTCGACTGCACAGGCCAACCAATTGAGTCGATGAAATTGAAGGCGTTAACAGTGTTTTACTTGAGAATTGAGTATAACAATTAGTCAATAATGCTATTTGGCTATTGTAAGTTAGAAGAGTAAAACGAGAAAGAGTGATATAATTTTATTAGCTTAGTTAACAAATATCTTTCGCTTTAATTATTTATAAATGACTTCCAATAGTCTACAGTCTACACAATATTTAATCGACCCAAAAATTGGTTTACAATAATTTTTATTCATAGTCTGCCTGCCATTAAAATGTTGACTAGAACACACCGATGTCTACATTACACCAACGACACCAACACTAGACAACAATTTAATAGCATCAGCAGCTGATTTCACCTGATGGGGATCAGCTGCTGCTCACTGGCGGGTTTCTTGTGTACGATTTAGTAAAAGACATTAGAAAACGTTTCCTCAGGATTTTTCGCGTGTGAAGTTTGGGTTTTCCACAATTAATAATCATGAACTTTTCCCAAAGTAATTCAAGAATCGTTAACCCCAAAGTATTTGTGATGTACCTTTTACGGAAAATATATTTGCCACATATTTAATCGCTAGTTTCTTTTGTGTTAGAAATTATCTTCATTTGCATCCCCATTGTTGAATAAATGAAATTTTTTACCAATGTTAATTTTCTGGCATTGAATTTGGTTTGTTATTTTTTGTGAGTTCATCCGATTACACAATAAAAGAGTGCACTCCTAGTTTAGTACCGTAGCGGTAGCTCAGTGGTAAAAGCATGCGCCCATTAAAGCGCTGGCCATTTATAAGTATAACCAAAGAGTATAACGTTGCCGGTTCGATCCCAGCTTGGTTAATTTTTTTAGCCTATGCGACTATTGCCGTTACGGCACCTTGAAGTCTTTTCTTAGGCATCTCTAATTCTCTAACCATCCCCGACACTGGTTAAGGAGTATTAAATCACTATCAAGATCGTCCCTATACCCTAAGCCATATCAGAAAAACAAAATGGAAAGGTGATTATTTAATACGATTTCAGGAAATTTTCAAATACCAACGTAACATCAAAGAACTATACTACTGGAACGCGCGCTGCCCATAAGCCGCGTGTTGTAGATTCCGGGCGCATGCAGCAGTGTGTTTCGATTGCATCCAGGGACGCGCGGGCTGAAGAAGGGCACGAAGCTGGCGCGTCCATCGTAGATATGCTGGTTTGACTTCCCGCCTTCTCGCCTTAACTCGAAGTTTATACCACTTAGCACTGAGATAAAAGGTTGAAATTTTGCATGTGAGGAGTCCTTTAGTTTTGAAAGGTAATAGTATCAATTATATTTCAAAAATAATTTTTGTCTAATTTAAAACATGAGAAAACGACAGAAGTTTTTATTCAACTTTAAAACTTGACACGAAAAAAGTATTCGGCTGCTACTTTTTGTGTTTTTTGGTCAGGTAAAATAAAAAACGGTGGATATTGTTGCTAAAGAATTGAATTTCTTAAATAATATTTTTTGAAAAAAAATGGTAGCCGTAGTTTGGTTATTAACTTAGTTTTTGTGAAAGAATTTATCCGTGCTGCGCCAGGATAAAAACAAAGTCAAATCTAAACTGGTGTTTACAAAAACAATGTAAACTAAAAAAACACAATTATAGTATCAAATTAAAGGTATGAATCTCACAATTACAATGGTACCAAATATAAATATGTTTTAGAGACAGTTTGCACATTGTAGGAACGTTACAAGTTTATTCCGTGGTTGCAGTAACTAAGGAATGTTAGGACATGCTTCTAGGTTATCGATTGTTACGATGTGAAAACTGCCTCTAAACCACTTATGATTGGTACCATAGTAATTGTGAGATTCAGACCTTTAATTTAATGCCTTATTTGGAATTTTTTACCTTATTTGTACCCGGGCGGGCGCTAAAACGGAGCAAGAAGATGGCGCGTCCGCGAATGTAGTTCATTACTCCATACAAGTGATGATGACCTTAGATCACACACGAGGTTTACAGATTTTAAATCAAAAGGCAAAGTAATTACGGCACATTATGGTGTTTTCAAAATCGTTAATATGCAAACGACTAACGACGTTTTATCGATTTACTCAAGCTAACTGAAAAAAGGCTACCACCAACGATTTAACCTTGAGAATATGTAACAATTTCACAGGCGTTATTTTTAAAAATCACTTAAGCAATGACGAATTCCATGGAAGCCACAAATTATTGTTGATCAAATCCGTAGCTAATTTTTTTTTAAATTATATCACATCACATTGCCAAACGGGAAACTTTTGAAATCACAAACAAATCTAAGTTGAGTTTAAGGCAAAGGTTGACAGTGTTAATTTTTTTTCTAACTTGTAGATTAAGCAACTGATGCTTGTGAAATACGCTGTAAAACTTGTCTTAAAATAAAGTAAATTTTATATTTAAAAATTGTTTTATCTTACCTAATACATATTTAGACATTTTAGTCCTAATTTTCAAGAAAATATAAAATTTACCAGTAACGTCTTATAATAAGTCATAATATTCTGCATTAAAATAATCAATATGAAATATAATTGGTTAAAACAATTATCAAACGTAAGCAACACATTCATTTTGAAATATGACAATACAGTATTTCAGAGTTTACAAGGCGTTTAAAGTGCTGCAATAGGCTGCAACAGCATTATCGTAATGCCTGAGCCTTGGCGCGGCCTGTGTACCTGCCCCGCCCTGGCGCCTGCAGGCCCCCGACGCAACCGTGGATTCCGGCTCGCTCTGTAGGCCCAGCGCGCGTTCCAGTAGTATAGTTCTTTGCGTAACATTGGAAACTGTTCACCTGAATCTGCTCGACTTGTCCACACAAGGGGCCGGCGGTAATTCTTTTGACAGATTAAATGAAAGAGAAATAAAAATTATGTGCAATGTATTTTTATAAAACTAATTGTGTTTTTGATTTAATTCTTTCAAGAAACATTATAGCAATGACATTGTAAGAATAGTTTTTTCTCTAAAACTAATCTCTTAAATTGAAATATTACATCATATAAAATTACCAAACTTGATTTCCTGTCATTTAATTTTTATTTTATGAATGTACACTGAATACTTCTGACAGTGATAGTAAATGTTTATTGGCAAACAAAACGTTTCTACGAAATGTTAACCAGTGTGTAACTTTCAATTAAGTTAATACATTAAAATTTTGGCCGATATACTAAATTACAGCTTCGACATAAAGTATTTAACTAAATCAATCATTTTCCACATATCCTAAACTATGCTAAAACAAATCTTGGCATTCCAAATCAAAGCCTTAATTTTATTTTTCAAACATCATGATGCCTCCAGAATCGTTTTTGACCAGATATAACAGGTTACTCACCCAATGCCGTCAACGATTCTTTGTAATCCAAAAATGGTTACTCGAGTTTCAACCTGTTCATAGGTCATTTTCAAACCTTAATACAATATATCTTCATCAAGAAGATTGTCACAACACTAAAACAGTCCACAAACATTGACGTTACACTGAAATACATTTAAAACATTTTTAAAAACTTTTAAAATAATCACAGAGACGCAGACACGTGTTACCGGCCGGCCGTACATTACCGAACTGTCTGAACTGGTCTGGAACTACATAAAGCCTGTGTTATCAGCTGTTTTGGACTTTGCCTTCCTCTCCAGGTCCGCCACCACTATCAGTACAAATGATTTCCTTATTATTTGAAAGAGAAATAATGCTATTGAAAAGGACGTTAGAACCATAATTTAGTTTGTCATTTAATGTTTAGTCTGGACTGAATTTTTGAGCCTTATAAATTTCGAGTTCTTCAAGGGAGTTTAAATACGGTCCTTTCCTATATTAATGAGAACTTTCAAATTCTGATTAAAACCATGTACATTGTGGTTGTTTTCGATCAAGTGCTCTGCAAAGGTGGATTTTTGCCGTTTCATCTGAGGTTTAGGTATATGTTCTTTAACCCTTAAGTACTGGCGCGGTTTTTTTGTGACGCTACTACTGGCGCGGGGGTCTGCTGAACCCCATTTTAAAATGTTTGTAAAAATATTGTTAAACACATTTTTTTACAAAACCTTTGATTTCCTTATAGTTTGGAATGTTTTAAACCGTTATTTATCACTTACAAGTAGATTTACTCAAATTTAATTATATAAAAAAGAAAAAATTTTAAATTTCGAAAATTTTGGTAGAAAATGTAAGGGTTTTGTTCAATTTGCATGAAAAATTTAAAGTTCAATTAAAAATGTTTTAAACCTTATATTCTTGTAAATTGATGTTGGAAACATGGGAAAAAATTAATATTTTTAGTATATTAATAATAGATCGCTTATTTTTGGACCTAAACTTACACATCTAAAAGTTTACTAAAATATGGACATTTTTGGTGAGAAAACAAAAACAATCGCCATATATATCCTCAATTTTTTTTTAAAGTTTTTACTTTAAACAAATTTTATGAAATCTTGAAAAATACAAGGAATCCTATAAATTGTTGGTTACAAGAAACAGGTTTTGGAATCTTAAGTCCATACTACTCTGAAGCTTCTTGGAGTTCCAATACTTTTGGCAAACAGTTTTCATGTGGCTCACACACATCGGCTTTTTAATTATTCATGTTTGGAAATTACTAAGAATGAACAAAAATTAAAAATACCCCCGTTGCAGCAGACCTGCATACTCAGCGAATTTCAAATGCAAAACATCATATTTCAATCCAACATAGCGATATTTGACATGTTTTTGTAAGCTCCATAAGAATAACATGGGGAATGAGTATGCAGGTTTGCAGCTACAGGTATACTAA
The DNA here is from genome assembly GCA_035578135.1 of Flexamia atlantica. Taxonomy (NCBI): domain Eukaryota; kingdom Metazoa; phylum Arthropoda; class Insecta; order Hemiptera; family Cicadellidae; genus Flexamia; species Flexamia atlantica. The sequence continues at coordinate 49,586,365 of JAQJVK010000007.1, read as the reverse complement.
AAGTGGGTGGTATTAATTAAATATTTAGTATATCTGAACTAGGAGAAGCCATTTAGCAAGTTTTATCAAGATATGTTGAGAAATAAGCGAGGTATACAATTTTATTTATTTCCCATAAGGTTAACATTGGGACAACGTACTGTGTTTACCATTTTCAATATCTCGGTAACCAGACATAGAGCAGTGATTCAAAATACTAAATTGTTTGTTTTTTCGAGCTGAATTCAATGGTGCTAACAAAAATTGGATTATTTTTATTTTTCTATGTGAAAACCCCAAAAAGCCCATTTTTGGGGGGGTTTATCCCCCTTTACCCCCCCCTTCCAATAGTCCGATCGGGCTGGTTTTCGAACTCATCCGAATAATTACTACTTTACACGCCTGTGCCAAATTTCATTCCGATCGGACCATTTTTGCGAGCGCTATCGTGCTTACAGACACACACACATATATATATATCTATAAATTTGAACGAATGGTGTTTTTGGTATCTGGGGGCACCAAAATGAAAAGTTATGATGGTCCCGCGCTTAAGTCTTACCATGAGACCTACGGTAATAGCTTCTTCCCTATAGGGGAAATTCGCTAATAAGCTAAACTTTACTTTCTAATGATAATTAATACATGTAAAAATCACCGCCGTGCTAGAACGCAACCTCTGGCGCGGGGGTCTATGTGCACCCCAGGGCAAGTTTCACCCACAACAGAATGTGATGAACTAACAAAAACTGTGCCAACAGGTGAGGGGGATGTAACCTGAAGGTACTAGGACGCACAGCATTGCTGATAACTTATTTCAGCTTCCAGAGCAAAATTTCCAGACTTGGGGGTCTTAAAACACCCCGCGCCAGTACTTAAGGGTTAAACCGGGTTTCAAACGATCTTCCCGTTTCACCTATGTAGAATTTAGGGCAATCAGAGCACTGTAATTTATAAACCCCGGTCAGTGAGTTAATTGGGGTATTGCTGGTTTTCGGATTACAAAGAATCGTTGACGGCATTTGGCGAGTAACCTGTTGTACTTAATTTTATCACTTGCACTAATAAAAATCATCCATCTTGTAGCCATTATGTATTTTACCCCTTAAGATATAACTTTTTGTTACACAGTACCAAGGAATCCTGCTTTAGCTACAGTACCACAATCTAATTCAGTGAAAATAAAAAATCGAGGGAAGCCCAGCCTTTAAAAACAAGTGCAGCCAGTAAAAATAGAGTTCAGGAATTTTTTTTTATTTCATATTTCAATTTGCATACAGTATTTTAATAAACTACAACAGTTTTCATTTTATTTACCTGATAAAGAAGATAAAAGAAAACCTCAGAGTACAATAAGTAAACACGACATTACAAAGTCAAATTTTTGCGAACATGAAATACCAACTACAACCAAAGTAACTCTAGTAAATGATAAAAATAAATAGGCATTTGGATTATTTCACTATTTTAGGTTCTACCGATGACCAAAGCTTCTGACAACCGCAACAATATTGACGTATTATAATCTAAAAATCAGATATAATCTGTTTACAACACAGAAAAAAATACATTGGTGAAATCAACAAAAACACATTTGTTGAGCGATTTTTACCAATTTATTTGCTGATACTACAAATAGTTTTGTAAGAATTACCATAAGTATTTTGTTGGATTTACTAATACTACTTTGTTAAAAACACATTTGCTATAAATACCATCTTGTATTTATATCAAACACATTGGTAGTTTTAAGTTTTAACACTAATTTTGTTTGCTCACCAATGTTATAGTTGTTCCTACAAATTAAATTTGCTGCCCCAGCCAGTGTTTTTCAACCAAATGACATTGGTAAACCGAACAAAAACGTTTGGAGGTGGTATATCTGCAAGTGCTTTTTGCTCGGTTTACCAATGTTTCTGTTGTTCCAGCAAATGTATTTTTTTCTATGAAGGATCACAATGAGTAGTTAGCCTCAGGAGTCAAGGGAATTTAAGGCTGTAAACTGAAGACCCCTAGTTGATTTTGGACAGCAACCTAGACCCTTAGAAACCAACTTGTGACCCAAGACCACACAAGTTCGGATCTACGGGTTCAGACGGCCGTCCTCAGCCGCTGACGACGTCTCTACCTGCATTTTGTAAATACACATATCTCAAATTACAGACTGTATATAAAGTTTTTAATTTTAAATATTAACAAATGATATATTTTGTCATTGTTTATACAAAAAAAAAAATAAAAACATTATAACAGTCCACTGATAATTAAAAACATGTCTTATTTTTAACTCTTTTAATTAGCATTATAATTCCATTTTACATTTAATCTTTTTACATTTTGGTCCTTCGAGCCGGATATGACCTCCTTGCACTTGGAAACTTGGTCGAGTGACAAACTGTATCCTGGACAGCGACCACACAGTAGAAATGATTCCTACCTTTCTACTGTGTGGTCGCTGATCCTGGACAAGACAGCCATGTGTCTTATAACAGAAGACGGACTTGCGAAACGGCGTGTATCGAAATTGTGCCCGTTACCTAATCAAGACAGGGATGAATTACCTTGAAGATAACTCATATTTTGTCACTTGCATGTAGTGCTGTTATTTATTATTGTATTTGTATTATGCTACAATGTCATTGGATTAATTCTGTTTTGTGGCATTAAAATTGAAATAAAATAAAAATAAAAAATAAAAAATAAAGATAAATTTTTTTGGAAGAGCCAGAATGTGTAAAAACACATATGCCACATTAGAGACTGCTTATAAAGTTTTTAATTTTAAATATTAACATATTTATGATATATTTTATCATTGTTAATACAAAAAATAAATAAGAACATTATTACAGACCAGTGACAATTAAAAACATGTCTTATTTTTTAACTCTTTTAATTTGCATTATAATTTCATTTTACATTTAGTCATTTTACATGAATGTCAAACCTGGAAGCAACTAGGGATATGATGCAGCTTCCAGAAAGAGAGAACTTTAAGGAACGGGAAAGTCATAGTATATGGCCCATCAGCCTAAAATCTGAGGGAAGAGAAAGCGTTACTATAGCCTAGGGTGTGCGAGTACTCGAGTATTCAGTATTTTCGAACCGAGTTTACACTACTCGACTCGACTCGAAATTTTGAAAAATACTCGAAGTTTGAAGCGAGAGGTTACTCCCAACGTTTGCCTGAAAGTTACGCGCAATTGGGTTTTGTGGTAGTTTTTCACACAAATTTTTGACTAGCATCGGTAAAATATCCTTTATTTGAATTTAATTAATTTTTTTTGGTTGTTGTCGTAAATAAACTTATAACTTTCATCTAAAATACAGTAAAGCAAACTTAACAATTTACAACAATTTTTAAAAACAGCACAGGAAACAATCCATACATAAATTTAAACTTGTTAATTCTCTTTTAAGTGTTTATTACATAAATAACGGCATTGGTTGGCGCAATCACACTTACACAACTTACAATACGTCTATGTCCTGTTTACTAGAAATGTACGAGTAGTGACTTTTGAAGTTGAGACGGGTTTTAAATAATAATAATCACGAGTTTCGAGGTTTTTCGAGCCGAATATTTTGAAGATTAGAAGTCAGTAGTTATAAAACTTCAACATGATCAGTATATAAAAAATTAGTACTCGAGTACTCAATAATAATAATAATAATTTTTTTTGGGGGGGAAAGGCAGGTGGAATCCATTTACGGACGAAGTGTGGGACTCGCCGAAGCCCTACCCACTAAACCACCTCCTCGTTCCGGGCGAATCTCCCCCCGGGACTGTTTCGCACATCACTTCAAGGGGAGGTCCCTTGCTGGTCAACCGCCTGCTGTAGACCGCGGTCTGTCAGAAGAGGAAACTACTTCCCTCTTCTTCTAGCCGGCTTGGACTGACGTAACTGTTCTGCCTGTTTAGCATTTCCCAGGGCAAGTCTAAAAACGCGGCATGCCCCGGAACCAGCCATGTGGTCGCACTGGGCTTTCGGCTGCAGCTCACTGCAAAGGAAGCAGTGAACTACGTCGCCGCAGTCCTTGTGGTGATGGCCCGACTCTCCGCACTTGAAGCAAAGAGCGGACCGATCCGTCCCCGTGCATTCGTTGCGACGGTGCCCGTAGCCCAGGCACTTGAAGCACCTGACGACCACGGTTCGCAGGCGCACCGCGCAGCTCAGAAAACCCACCCGAAGGTGGCCGGTCTTCAGCACTTTGGCGGTCTCGACCTCAGACAGGTCGAGGACCGCCATCTTTAGTTGCCGCTTGTTTGCCGCCAAGGGCCTTGTCGAGTGCGTCGACAACCTCCTGTCTCTTCGTGAGGGCGTCAAGGTCCCTCACCTCGACGGACACATGAACGCTTTTCTGGGGCAATAACATTGCCCGCATTACCGACAGCAGCTCCGAGGGCTGCAGCGAACTTCTGCCTGTCTGAGCCCTTCCCCAGCCGGAGGATAACATCCCCCTTCGGAGTCGGCCTCGCGCAGACAATTTTGGCGGCGCAGGTGTCCGGGTTGAGGTCCTTTCGGATCTTCCCGAGAACACCCGCATAGGACTGGCCGCCAGCCACTCTGACGAGCACAGAAGATGGACCAGCGCTCGCCCCCGGCTTGGCTTTCGATCTCACGGCCACCGCACCCTGATCGGGTTTGGTAACCGTGATAGCCGGCAGATCCTCCGCCTCCGCCTTTCTTGGTTTCTTCTTTGCCTTCTTCTTTTTCTTCGTTGGCACAACCCTACACTCGTGCTCGTCAGAGCTCTCACTAGGGCTGTGCACCCGCGTGGCTGGAGCCGAGGCACTGGCCGCGAGGACGGCATTCTTGAGGAGCCGCCCTTGGATCCGCGACCTAGTCCTCTTTCGTGCGTCTCTCGCCACCTCAATGTCATTGACATAATGGTGGTTGGATCTCTTCCACCGATCTGCGCAGGAGCTTCAGCTTCTCAAACAATACGGATAGGGAGAGGATTCCCTCCTTCACCGTGTTGTTGACGTTTTTCTGGATCCTGCAGGCTCAAGTCATGTTGGCCAACAACGTCTCGACTTGGCCAAAGATCTCCTGTTCATCCTCGCGGGCTTTGAGGACGTTCCCACATTGCGTCTCGCAGTACTCCAGGTCTTGCGCGGTGGCGCGGATGACTAAAGTCACTGCCCATGCTGGTTGTGCTCGCCAAGCTGTTTCGGCGCGACTGTGGCACAGTCAAAAATGTCTGGTTGCCCTCCCCAGAATCCGTAGGGCAGCCCGAATGATCGGGGTGGGATTTCGGACCGGAGTCCTGACCCACCTGGGGTACGTTACCGTGGTTTTTCGCAGACATCATACTTGCTAGCCCCCTTGTAGCCGACTTTTACGGCGAGCAGGGGATACTGTTGGAACATTCTACTCCGGCCCAACACGGAAAGAGAAGAAGGCGTGAAGAGACACCCAAAGATTGGGGTCGAAGAAGGAAGAGGGCGAGCAAGATTAGCTCAGGAAAGAAGAAAGACGGCGAGCTTGGCTCTAGAAGAACTGCGAGGAGAAGAAGTCTCGCAGCTTGGCTTGAGAACCCAGGGTCGCCAGACACCCGAACACCCGAACAGCCGGAAGCCGGTCGCCCCTGGGGGGCCTGGGGGAATAATAATAATAATAATAATAATAATAATAATTATTATTATTATTATTATTATTATTATTATTATGCAATTACAGTAAAAAATATTTAGTTATTTAACTTGGAAGTGTTCCTGAGTTAAAAGTTAACCTGTTTTCAAATGAAGTGCCGATAATTTGGGCCATCTTTAATGTGGCTGCATAGCCTTACTCAATATTCGATTAAAATCTCAGACTGATGTACTTGCACTCGTATAGTCGTGACAACTTGAGTTTTAGCAATATATTTTCAGTGATAAAAATAATAAATTAGTATAATTGAGGATGAGTAAGTAAAAACCTCAAACTCTAGCAAGAAATAAAGTTATAAATTTATCGTTATTAAAAACTTTAATTCGAGTAAAATATATGTATTTAGTGGCGGTTCAAGATGGCGTTGGCTGTGTGAAAAACGGCAATAAAGTTCGATTGCGCAATCCATTTTCGAGTAAACTGTGGGAGTAGCTATACTCGAGTCGAATTTTCGAATATTTTGCAAAACTTCGAGTAAAGTTGAGTCGTGTAAACTCGACTCTCAAAAATTTCGATACACTATTTACAAAAGCCAGTTAATAACTTAAGCAATAAAAATATTTTATCTACCTACGATTACCGAACACGCACTATAGTCCAGGCAACGAAAAGGTATAGAGGGAAAACAATGGATCACAATTTTTGACATTGCAGCTTTGATTGGACTAGTAAGTAGGTGAACATGTCTAAAGTCCCTGTCCGTAGCCCTTGAGTGGGGGGGGAGGAGGGGGGTCTGTAGTTATCGTTTTTTAGGATTTTCCTAAACATCCTAAAACTATCAACTTTTAATATTCCCTAATAAATTGTAAATTTAAAGAAAATGTATTTCCTGTAAGAAAGTACATAATACGTCTATTTTGGACAAACCATTTACAAGGAAAGCACTAATTTTATTAATATTTTAACATATATCCCTTCCAGAAGAAATACATGTAAATTTCTCATGTAAATTTCTTCATGTACATGTAAGCCTGCATCCTGGTAGCTGCAACCATGCATGCACCAGTGATTAGCTGATTGTTGCAACGTTCTTATATGCTTATTCTTAAACGTTCTCACAGCTGATTGTTATTGATGTTAATCTTATTTGATTATTTCTGCCACTAAATGAATCAGCTGTTAGCGCCTGCATTGGTTGAGCTGCAACACATTTGCATGTGTGCGAGGAAATCTGAAGACGCTCTAATTTTTTAATTATTATTTCAATATTAATGGGTTTACTTTGTCTCCCGCCGGGAGGCAACGTAATCACTTTACTCCCGCTGTGAGACAAATTATTATTTTACTCACCCATTACAGGAGTAAAGAGCGTCTAAACTTAGCAAGTGGGAGGAAAATTAATTTTCTTGACGATTTTTCACTTTTGTCCTCTGAAAAAAGTGCATTTTTAGTGAATTTCAGTGTTCAAAACTTATTAGAATTGGCCCAGGTAAACGAAGCAGAAAAATCAATTAGTATGAAAGTACATTGATAATCTGAATGAAATAAAAATTTTCATCACATAAAAATGTTTGACCAAAACAGAAAGTGTTACATATACGATATTACAAGCATTCTGTAACCTAAACGATTGCCACGAAAGTTAGCTAATCAATATTGGAAACAAGCGCAACGTGAAGGTTTGACAGTTGTTTGAGGGAAAGGTAAACAAAGAACGTCGGGTGCTACCATTGGCGTCTCAGGAATTATTAAATTAGTAAAAAAAATTTGAATGGGGTAAACAAGAACCATTGCGTTTGTTATAAAGGGTGACCAACTTACTGCGCCACCATTGGTTTTTTAGTTAAAAAAACTCCCGATTCTATGGAAATAACGACATGATATGTCCATGCAGAGTTTCAAGATTCTAGTTCGATTACTTCGGATGATCCGTAAAACGTGAGTTGGTGAGTAGTCTTTATATGTGGTATCTGACAAATATAATATAACGTAATAGTTTTGTACAGTTTATTCTTTTAGTACATGGAATTTCAATTTTTTCCTCTTTAAAGTATTCTGGAGACCTTCTATTGTTATTTTGTAATCATATTTCTTAAAACTGAAAAGGCCGCCATTTTGAAGTTTTGAATTTACCTTATTTCAGCCTTTCCAGAGAAAACATTTTAAAATCCTTCATTAGTATGCATCTAGCCTATAAAAATTTTTTGAGCCAAGATTCATGGCCCAAAGCCCTACATTGTTTTAGGAAATAAGCTTTGAAAACTAAAAAAGGTTGCCATTTTGAATTTTATAATATACCCTATGTTTTCCTTTTGAAAGAATATATTTTAAAATCCGTTCTTATTACGCATCTAGAACACTGTAATGGTTAAATGTGCCAAGTTTCATGGCCCAAATCCTTATAGTTTTTGAGAAACTGTGATCAGTGAGTGAGTGAGTGAGTCTTTTATATATATAGATAAAAATGAAATGACTGAATGTAGGACGGGGAATAATGAAATAACAATTAACAGTGTCAAAAAAATCTGTGTAAAACAAATGATTTTAGTTTTTTTTCAATTTATTCAGTAGAGATAGTCCAAATGAAGCGATTCGATGGTTTGTAAAATTGCTAAAACAAAAGGTGGTGATATTTTAAAATTAGAAGTATAATGCAAGGCGAGGTTAGAAGAGAGGAATCCCAAATTTGTGTAGTCTACCTTGGTCGACAGTCAAATCTTAAGTTACATTGTATTTCAAGGTAGAAAAAATACAATAGTAAGTAATATGTGTTATTTTTTGTGATACTTATTGAAAATGCCAAAACCTATAAATATTAAAAACAAGCAGGGTATGCTTGTTAATGAGGCACTTGGTAAGGAACCGATGCTTTTACTGGCAAATGGAAACCTAAGGTCAGCACGAGAAATCAAGGGGCAAAGAGGGATGGGGAATAGAGGTGGGGGATATACCGGAATGTTAAACAATTTTCGTTACAGTTACTATTGTACATACTACTATGTGGAGGTTCAAACTATCATTTTGAGGTTGAATGCTGCCCCCAAATCCCTTATACGAATGATTGACGGGAAGGAGGGAGGGAGGGTAAAAATTTACCGGGAGTGTGACATAGATACTTTACATCATACTACTCAGAAAAAACATCGTTAATCATAACGTATCTTTTGCATAAACATCTACGTTTCGCAATTAATTCTTCAAACCTAGCCTTCAATTAACATTTGCTACTGTTGCAAACGGAAGTAGGTACTGTTATTGTTTACTTCCGTTATTTCCTTTTCCTAGTGCACGTTAAAATGACTGTGCACTTCACGGTAAATTTACCGTGCAGATATCGGCAAAGAGTAACTTTCCAGCCAGTAAGGCGCAGAAAACAGATGTTTCTGTGTAGTAAGATGTAAAAGTTTGATAATCCCGTGAGAATGAATAACAGTTGCCCATTGACAGATCCACGAGTTTGTTTTCTTCACATGGAGATGCTTTGAGAGGTCATTCACTCAGAAGTAAATCAAAGAATAAATAACTGGGTTCGTTCGACAGCGAGCGGTATAAATAAACTTAGGCAAGTGGAGAATTGTTGGCAGGGCATTGCGGGAACGGGCCCAAATAGCGAGGAGCGCATTAACCTAGGAGAAACATGCCGACAATGCGATTCAAGGGCACCCCTGTATACTCACCATTAAAGTAAAAAGGTCTGCATCAATCTGAAAGAGAAAAAATCAAATTAGTGGAAAGAATATGAATAAGTACAGAAGGTATTTGTTAACATGGTCTAATAGCTCTAATAGCCTACTTTTAACACTTTTGGCCCACCTTCATGAGAGATTATTGTAGTATTCATACTATTACTGTAGTAAATTATAAGTAGTAGTAGTAGAATCCTTGGAGAATACTGGCATTTGTATTTATAACTATTTGGCTCGTGGATCAAATTTTCTCTTACCGCCTCCCCCCCCAGTGCGTTTTGACGGATACTTTTAGACGTTTCAATCGAGCCTATTGTAAAAAGTTAGAGAGTAAAACTTTGTTTTAGTAACGCTTTTTGGGTTTCAAAGTTTAATTTTTTTCAGTTTAATTTTCTAACGTACAAAAATATTTCTTAGTGATTAAAGTAGTCTTAAACTAAAAGCAAAACTTGCTTTATTGGTGTCAAAAACTACTTATTTTAAAATCTTATCTTGACTGACACAATAAACATAATTTCAGATATCTCCTTTTTCCACAGACCAGTTTTTTGTAGCTTTTTTCAGAAAAAAATTATTTAAAAAATTTAAAAAATATTTTAAAAAATTATTAAAAAAGTTATAAAAAAATTGAAAAAATTATTACAAATATTGGTGTGTTTTCAATGTAAAATTATATAAAATGCTGTTGAAATATTTCAGCTAGACAACTGAATACCATTCAAAGCTGCTCTATTCTGGAATCGGCTCCATTGAGCGGGGGAGGCCACTCGTCACTCGGTCTAAGAATATTCACAACATGCCGAGGGAACTTTCAGCCTCTGACTCTTATCTTAGCGACAATAATCTATGGACAGCCTAAAAAGTTAAGAGTAGAGTTTCAACGGAGTCTAATGTCTAACTACTGTGAACATCAATAAAATAGAGCATATTTATGAGAAAATGGGAGAAAACTTACTCATCCATGTCGAAAAAGATTTTCAACTATTATTTCGTGATGAGGTAGGGCAAAATTCTGGGTATAAAGGGTACATTCGGTTGAGAACAGGAGTGAAACCAGTTTTCGAACCACCTCGACCATTGAACTCTGAGAAAGATAAGGTCGAAAACGAAATTGACAGACTGGAAAATGAAGGAATTATTTACAAAGTATCATTTGCGGATTGGGGAACTCCAGTAGCACCAATTATAAAAAACCGAGGTTCCGTTCTTTCAAATCAAATCAAATCAAAATCACTTTATTGTCGTATAATGTTTGACTCTAGCACAGCTAGAAATAACAGGCGACTTTGTCAACAGATTATATCTAGGCTATATCAAAATTAAATTAAACTACAGGGACAGAGTATTGCTTAAAGATAATAAAATGAAATAAAACTTGGTACAGTATTATTTATGTACATATCATGTTTAAAAACTGAATTTGTGATTTAAAATATTTATCATTTAAACTCTATTCCAAAGAATAGTATGCTTTTAGCAAAATAAATTCTTCCCATCTGCTTTTGAAGGTTGAGTCCAAAATTATTTCCTTAAGGCAATTTGGGAGCTTGTTAAAAAGCTTTCGGCCCATATACCGTGTTTTTTTCTAACAGACCTAGACGATGTCTTGGATATTGAAAACCACTTTTATGTCTTGTTTCATATTTATGAATAAATTGTTCACCAGTAAAATTATAAACATTATTTTTAACAAATAAAATACATTTTTTATGTAAAGACATGGAATTGCTAAAATATTTAAATCCTGGAATTGCTGTTTACAAGAAGTTATCTGACAGGTGGGAGTCATTATTCGTGAGTACTTTTTCTGAATTTTGAAAATTTTAAATGAATCAGAAACCGGTCCCCAGAACTCAATCCGATACTGAACAATCGATGGAAACAATCCATGATAATTTCAGACCAATCTATTAATCCATGACTGGTCAAATCGGGTAGGGAGACCAACATTATAAAAATTTTGTTTCTTAAATATTCCTTAAATTTCCTTTTAAATGAGGGTAAATTTACCATGTTTAATCATTCTTTTGGTATGTTATATCAGGGTGTCTACAACATAAATAATCGATAGCATTTCAATCTGATTTACCAATGAACATCTCTCGAGTTTTCTCGAAAACTAGCAAAGTTAACGACATTTATTACCATAAAAATCCGTATTTCACAGCGGTACATTTGTAACATCCTAAAATTCTATTATGAATATTTTTAAACACAATCTATAATCAACTGGAAATATTTGAGGACCTTCAGGTAAAAAGGAGGACCAGGAGGATTTGACAGACCGGCAGACATCAGGGGTGTGCGAGTACTCGATTATCGAGTTGTTGTCGAGCCGAGTTTACGCTACTCGACTCGACTCGAAGTTCTGAACAATACTCAAAAGGTCGAGTCGTTTACTCCCGCCGTTTACCCGGGATTGGAACGCGTGATCGCATTTTCGGCCGTTTTTTATACAGTAAACGCCAGTCTTCAACAGCCACCATAAAACTTTTTATTTTACTTGAATTGAAGTGGTTTTTGAGTTATTAATATCAATCACTTTAATTTTGTCTTTTTCTCTTTCTAATTTGAGATTTTCTTACTTATTCTCAATGAGACTGATTTTACCTTAATTTTTAAACCATAAAAATATGTTACAAAAACTCTTTTTTAAAGCAAACAAGTGCAATGTAGCTACATTGGTTTACCTCATAGGCTGAAAGTTTAATAAAATATTGAGTAATGGTATAAAAATTATATTAAAGATGGCCTGAATCATCGTTTCATTATCATTGGAAAACAGGTTTGCTTTTAACTCATGAGGAAAACTTTCCCGGTTTGACAACTAAAAAATATTACATTTGATGTGATCAATAATGAGTATGATAACAATTAACTCCTACTATTCAAAATACTCGACACGAAACTTGCGAGTATTTTTTTAAACTCGACTTCAAAAATTACTACTCGCACATCACTATAGACACCCTGAATAAAGTGGATTTTGAGTAATTATTCAATCAATTTAGTTCTGTCTAGGTATGTTTAGTTTAGTCTAGGTCTGTTTTTTAAACCAAAAGACAGACCTAGACGACACTGATGCGCGGGGGGGGGGGGCCGTTCTGTGTCGGTAATCTTCCGTCCCATGCAGGAATAAGACTACTAAATAATCAGGGGTGTCTACTAGTGATGTGCAAGTACATAGTAATTTTTGAAGTCGAGTCGAGTTAAAAAAATACTTGCAAGTTTCGTGTCGAGTATTTTGAATAGTAGGAGTTAGTGTGATAAAATATATTAACTCTGTGTCCTTTTATTCTAAATTTATTACTTGGTTTTGGATGTATATGAATTTCTCTCCAACTCATCGATTCATTTTTGGAAAGACAATATAAATGAGAGAGTAAGTACATGCAGATACAAAACACTTACATCAACACTTATATTAAATAGACAATGGAAATGTTCCCACAAAGACATAATATATTAATAAGCAAATAAATTAATATAAACATTTTATTTAGGGAAATCATAATTTTATTGCAATAATTCACATTTCAGATCTTTTATTTTCATTCAAAACACACTATCCTACCTATATAGGTTATGTTCCCACAAAAAATATAATATATAATTAAGTGGATAAATTATTGTAAACATTAAAGTTAGGGAAGTCATAATTGTATTGTAATTCACATTTCAGATTCAGATCATTCAGATATTTTATTCCATTCAAATACAAAACACTCCATCGACATTTAACATAATAGGCGATGGATATGTTCCCACAAGGACTGTCCGTCTGTCCGTGGGGCGAACCCTTACTGTCGCTGTAGCCACATGTACACCATGTGCCATATATGCCATATGCCGCAACACTATGCTGAATGGGAGACAAAAAACAAATATAAATATTACTTATTATTCTAACAGAAATAAATAAAACTAACTTGATAATAAACACAGTAAACTTGGACGGGGAAAATTCGAAGAAAAAAAATGTTTTGATAGAAAAAATAAAAAAAGAATTTCCAGCTAAATCAAGAAAAATGGTTTCATTAGTTAAAAAACTTAATGTCTTTATTAATTTATAAACTGAACAAAGTGTGAAACGTACACTTGCATGAGCAGGGTACACTTGCATGATCAATGATAATTAATATCTTAATTATTTGTTCGAAATTCATTGTTGGTAAAGGTGAGACTTTGTTTGAATGAATGAAAGTCTTTATTGAGCCAGCGTTATTCAAAGTACAATTCTTTGTTTTTCAATACAACTGTTGTTAAAAACACTAAAACTGAACTAAAAAAATTGTTGTGCAATTACTGATTTTGATTTTGCAGACATTTATTAGCTATCAGTAGAACAAGTATTACAACTAATCAGTTTTGTTTTTACTAACCAATGATAGGAAATATCCACAAAAATTAAAACCAAAACATATGTTTATTAATAAAAATAAATTTGTAAATAGTGATATGTACTTAAATAATTAAGCTAACAAAACAATTGTTCAAATAAAATCTAATTTAATTTGGCATTAGTAAGGCCAAAAGTGGCAATATAGATTTAAAAAAATCAAATTTTTAACTAAATTCAATCACAAAATCATATTTACAAATTAGAGAAGCAATGCTGCACACATACATCAAGTTTCATGTCTTCTCCAGTTCTCCTTATTCAACGTAAGCCTACAATTTATGCAACCTAGGCCTACATTGTATTCAAAATTCGCCATTTGATGCAACCTAGGCCTACATTGTATCCGATATTCGCCATTTTACACGACCTAGGCCTTACATTGTATCCAATATTTCTCCATTTTACATTACCAATGCCGACATTGTATTCAATATTCTCCATTTTACGAGACCTAGGCCTGCATTATATTCAAAATTCGCCATTTGATGCAACCTAGGCCTACATTGTATCCAATATTCGCCATTTTACACGACGTAGGCCTAAATTGTATCCAATATTCACCATTTTACACGACGTTAGCCTACAATGTATCCAATATTCACCATTTTACACTACCAATGCCTACATTTTATTCAATATTCGCCATTTTACATGACCAAGGCCAACAATGTATTCAATATTCGCCATTTGACACGACCAATGCCTACATTGTAATCTATATTCGCTATTTTACGCACCCTAGGCCTAAATTGTATTCAAAATTCACCATTTTACACGACGTAAGCCTACAATGAATACAATATTCGCCATTTTACACTACCAATGTCTACATTTGATTCAATATTCGCCACTTTACATGACCAAGGCCAACATTGTATTCAATATTCGCCATTTAATGTTACTAGGCTACATTGTATCGAATATTCGCCATTTTACACGACGTAGGCCTACACTGCATCCAATATTCGCCATTTTACACTAACTAGGCCTACACTGAATCCAATATTCGCCATTTTACACGAACTAGGTCTACACTGTATCCAATATTTGCCATTTTACACGACCTAGGCCTACATTGTATTCAATATTCGCAATTTTACGCGACCTAGGCCTACACTGTATCCAATATTCGCCATTTTACATGACCTAGGCCTACATTGTATTCAATAGTCGCTATTTTACACGCCTAGGCCTAAATTGTGTCCAATATTCGCACATTTTTATTCCGAATACGAATTTCGCAAAAAAAAATAATTTCGGGGAGCGTTGATACACTGTGTACCAACCTGTTCCCCATGAAACGTTTCAACTTGCCCGAATGACCACGGGCTGTAAAAGCTAACACAACCTATGAAATGAGTTACCTGAGTAAATGCAAACTATAAAAATTTACTCATTAAAAACTGCTAAGCACGATGAGGCCATATTTGACTGTTCCCGTCTATGACTTCCACTTATTTCCACTGAAACTTGCCATCAAAAATTTACTATCTTGTTATAAGAAATATTTTTGGCCACACAGTAACCAACGACAGCTTGGCCATAAATCTACCGTTCTTGAACCAACTATTTTTAACTATAGGCTCCAGTAATTAAAACTACCACGAACCACCGGTGGCTTGGCCGGGAGTGGGAGTGGTTGCGCATGGCTGCGCCTCTGTCCAAGAACACTTTACAGATTACCCTCTTGACCATACGTTTGTGCGCTTTGGCTTTTAAAAATTATTTTATCAACCTGCTCTCGTATCAACTGTCCCCACACTCCCCTATTCAGTTATCGGATTTAAATTCTACTTGGAAATTCAAATTGGGTCGAATCTTCCCGTTATCTGCGATTCTCTGAATGTATTACGAACCTACTTGCATCTGCACCCATAAATATTTTGATGCTCAGGGCATTGCAGGGCGATTTCTCCTGCCAAACAGGAAGACAAATCTAAATCAAATTCAATAGAAGAACGTTTATAAGAAACTCCGTGGAGCTGTAATAAATCAAATCTTGATAAGCATATTTGGAACAGGACGCCATTTTCTTGCTCACAGACCACAGTGTCGGTTCTGAAACCCATGACCTCCCTTCGGAGTGCGCGCGACTGTAAAAATTGTTCGCAATGGTGTTAAAATGGTATAAGGGGTCGTACATACATTACGTCACTGAGAGAAGAGGGGAGGGGTTAAAAGTGATAATGGCGGTAGGAGAATGTTGATGGGAAGGGTTAGCATTGACATGACGTAATTTTTAAAATGGCTTTTTTACTATTTTTCATAATACCAATCGAAAATTGTCAATTAATAAAATATGAAAAATAATTAACTGGCCGATCTTAAAAAACTATCCAAAAGACATATTTTAAATAGCTTTTGATAGTTTTATGCTGTTTACAACAAATTGATGCTCCGGGGAGAAAACAAACTGAAACTGTGTCAGGCACTTTGTCTAGGCCATTCTTCAAGCGAAAAAGGTCGACCTTGACCGGCCTTAATCAGCTTTCCCCACGATGGCTGTCCTAGGGGCGTAAGTCAAAATGCTTAGCCCAAAGTAATGTGCCAAACAGTTCCAGGTTTGCACAGTCCCTCTCGGTTTGAAGGGCTTAGTCGGTAGTCCGAGGGACATTGAAACCACGGGAGTCCCACACTACTGGGACGACAACGAGACTCTCGGTGTGCGTAAATGCATTGCACTTTCTCTCGAAAAAAAAATATTATTATCAATATTATTTGACCTTTATACCTAGGCTTACCAGACGTCAGTGATTTCCCCGGACAGTCTGGGTTTCAGGCTTGCGTCCGGAGAAATGTCTGGGTTTGAATTTTGTCCGGGGTTTTTGTCAGCCTGCGTGAAAAAGAGAGGAAAACGCCCGAAATTAATGAATTGGTCATTAGTTTTGAGCAGTTTTTAAGAAAGTTTATACGAAACAAAAGAAATTTTAAGCGAAACGAAGAATATTTTAAGGTTTCACCTGGTATCTCACTAAAAGAATTTCAGCCAGCGACGGGCTAAATCGTTGTGCGACAACTGCTCAACTGCGTCTTCTGCTTGGTCACAAGGCCATACATCATTGTTTTTAGCCAATCAGTATTCAAAAATCGATAATACCACGCAAAAACAGCAGTAAAGTAGTTCGTCTGCCGAGACCCTAGAATCAAATCATTCTAACTAAGCTATTCTACACCATTTCATTTCCCTTGTCCCCCTTTTCTCCCCCCCCCCTTTCTTTTGGTTTCCGGGTTTGGCTCTGAAAATTTATGGTAAGCCTATTTATACCTTTCTTCAAGTAACAAAAATAGTTCACAAACCTGTATCCGTCGCAGTTTTCTCAAATACTTTTGGTGGATGACCCGGATTCCGGTCTGTTTCAGACCATAATCATATCCTTTTACGGGGAAATTAAAATCCATCATTTAATTTCGTCATTTAATCCATGATTTCGTCAGGGCTTGGAGAACTGCGACGGATACAGGTTTGTGAACCATTTTTGTTGTAAACTTCAGTTCTGGAGGCTCTTTCACAATGAATTTCTTCAAGTAATCCCCAATAACAGCACAGTTGCTTGCTATCAACTGTAATATAATGAGATGACCTGGGCGGCTTCACCACAAAGTGCTGATCTAAGATAGTGCAGCCGCTGTAAATCGGTGAGAGGTTCGTTGGAATGGATAAGGGGCTTGACCGAGTCAGAGAATAGGAGTCAGTTCTCATAATTCCCGTTCAAGGATGGTAGATCAGTATATCGATGGAAGGAAGTCTGACAACAACCTGGAACGTCGTCGTTGCCGCGGGCTGATTTGAAGCTGGGGTTGATGTGCCGCGTACTGCGGTGGAGAGTTGTGTTTTATCACGAATTTCTCGGTCATGGCAACAATTTTAAAATATAGGGGTTCAAAAGCCTCTCGATCGTCATCCGATGTAGAGTCAACCAACGCTTCTATTTTACATTGGAAGTCCTCAAATTTCACCACTGAACCGCAAATGCTGTTGAATATTACTTCTTTTTATGTAGTATCGTTTGCTCCTCAGTTCCTTCGATAAATGTTTTGAATCTTCTTGGGCTTTATTTGACCCATCATTTGACCACGTATCTATGCGAGTCTGAACTTCATTGTCACTGTTAAGCATTATGAACCAATTATTAGCGATATATTAAAGAGAAACAAATTAATAAATGTTAAATAATTGGGTAGTGAGGTTGCGAAGTTTGTTTGTAAACAGAGAGAGTGAAAGTGACAATCAGCTGACTTGGGGTGTTAGGGTCAGTGGCTTTAAGAGAGGGCTGAATGAATAAATCGAGTACGAGGGAAGGGCTCCAATTTTTTGTAGCGGCTCACTCAACTGTAGGGTACAGATTGGAACTAGAAGAATCCAACTTTTATAGATTCTCCAAATCTACCTCCTTATTTTGCAGACCTAAAGTTTTCTCAGAAACTTACGGAAAGCACTTCGTGGACCACCAAATCACGATGGTATTCCAGAGGGTAGGCATCTTTTTCATTCCTCAGCTTGCTTCATACACCTCTAATTATTTCTATACAATGGATAACGATGTACCGAGCTCATTCTTGGAAGGCATCACAACACTACGTGCACGGCCCCTGGCCTTGCATGTGAGCTTAACTTATTGTGTGCCCGTTTTTCTTCCACCCTACGAATTAAACAGTGCCTTTTCCAAATGACTCCTTAGCAGTCACATTTATGGAGTCGGTTTACACATTTCTCGGAAGAGATATGTCGTTATCGGTGGAATGTTATCAAATGCCGTATCCATTTACTTCAAACCCATTGTTCTATTACAAACTTAGGTAATTGGAATCAGATACTAGGGAGTTCTGCTGAACGCAATAATAAGGTCGAACCTCTTGTTACATGCTGGAGTCATGTTTCTGTTTCTAATAATTTCTTTACCAAGATGTTTCGAAGAAAATAACATGTTGACCCAGCCCTCGATAAAACCTATTTCGAGTCCCAATACGAGTCTCGAGTCCCAATACGAGTCCAGGAGACCTCTCATTTCTATAGTTCTATTTAAATTGAGATATTTTCCAGCTTATCCATCCTTCTAATAGAATATCTTCTTTTCAGTCTGAAGTGTTTGAACTATCAAACCTGTTACAGCAGACCTGCATACTCAGCGAATTTCAAATGCAAAAGAGCATATTTCAATCCAACATAGCGAGATTTCACATTTTTTTGTAAGCTCCATAAGAATAACATGGGAAATGAGTATGCAGGTTTGCTGCAACAGGTATGTTAAAACTGGGTGGTTTTAATTTAATATTTAGTAAATCTGGACTGGAAGAAGCCATATACCAAGTTTTATTGAGATATGTTAAGAAATAAGCGGATATAGAATTTTACTTATTTCCCATTGGGACAACGTACCAACCACTTTCAATACCACGGTAACCACCACCACCCGAGATATTGAAAGTGGTAACGTATTACAACTTTCAATATCTCGGTAACCAATGGACATAGAGGAGTGATACAAAGTACGAAATTGTTTGTTTTTTTTCGAGCGGAATTCAATGGTGCTAATGAAAATTGGATTTTTTTATCTATGTAAAAAACCTTTTTTGGGGGGGGTTCATCTCCCTTACCCCCTTCCGGTGGTCCGAATGGGCTGATTTACGAACTCGTTCGAATAATTACTACTTGAATGGTGTTTTTTTGCTTCTGGGAGCCCCAAAACGAGTTATCGTGGTCTCGGGCTTAGGTGTTACCATGAGTACCACGGCCACAGCTTCTTCCCTAGGGGAAATTCGCTAAAACCAAAGAGCGCGCCGACTTAAATACGAGGCAACAGCGAGCTTAACTACCAATACCAATTCTTCTATAAAACAATCGACCTAAATTCAAGCTCGCGATAAGTTTGCCGTTGCGAGCGACGTGCGCGGTGTAGCGGCGCGTGCGCACGTCGCGCGGGGGCACGGTCGGCCATCTGCGCGCCAGACGACCTTGGGGTCCGCCGCGCGCCGTCTAGCCACGCCGCCCCCCCACACCTGCCTGCATCACGCCACACCGCCACACCGCACATCGTACATCGTACATCTCGACGCCGACGATATAATGTCTAAATACCCCCGTCGCAGCAGGCCTGCGTACTCGGCGAATTTCAAATGGAAAAAAAATTGTCATCCAACATTATGTCTAAATACCCCCCATTGCAGGAGACCTACATAACTCAGCGAATTTCAAATGCAAAAAAAATTTTCCTTTCGACATAGTTAAATATGGCATAATTTTGTAATCTCCATAAGAAAAACATGGGGAGGAGTATGCAGGCTTGCTGCAACAGTTATGTTAAAACTGGGTGGTATCCCTGCATCACGCCACAAAACCGTACATCTTGACACCGACGATATAATGTCTAAATACCCCCGTCGCAACAGGCCTACATACTCAGCGAATTAAAAAAAATTCCATTCAACATAGTTAGACAACATATTTCCAACATATCCAATGCATCACGCCACACAACGTATATCTAGACACCGACAATACAATGTCTATATACCCCCGTCGCAGCAGACCTGCGTGCTCGGCGAATTTCAAAAAAAATATTTTTCCATCTAACATAGATACGACATGTTTTAGCGAATTTCCCCTATAGATAAGAAGCTATTACCGTAGGTCTCATGGTAAGACCTAAGCTCAAGACCATAATAACTTTTCGTTTTGGGGCCCCCAGAAGCAAAAAATACAATTCGTTCAAATTTCTTGATATGCACGATAGCGGCCGCAAAAATGGTCCGATCGGAATAAAATTTGGCACAGTCGTGTAAAGAAGTAATTATTCGGACGAGTTCGAAAACCAGCTCGATCGGACAACTGGAAGGGGGGGTGAAGGGGTTAAAGGGGGATAAACCCACTCAAAATGGGCTTTTTGTGTTTTTCACATTGAAAAATAAAAATAATAAAATTTTGGTTAGCACCATTGAATTCAGCTCTGAAAAAACAATTCAGTATTTTGAATCATTGCTCTATGTCCATTGGTAACCGAAATATTGAAAGTGGCAAACACAGTACGTTGTCCCAATGTTATCCTTATGGGAAATAAGTAAAATTCTAAATCTTGCTTATTTCTCAACATATCTTAATAAAATTTGGTTTGTGAGTTCATCTTATCATCTTCATGAGATGTAGTGTATTTTAGTCTAAAATTCCAGAAATTTCCATTTTTGTGGCAGCAAACCTGCATACTCATTCCCTATGTAATCCTTATGAGAAATAAAAAGTGCTATATTATCTTCATAATTACTTAACATATCTTGATAAAACTTTGTACATGGCTTCTTCTAGTAAGATCACCAAAAAACAAAAACATGTCATATCTCGCTATGTTGCATGGACATACTTTTTGCATTTGAAATTCGCTGAGTATGCAGGTCTGCTGCAACGGGTTTTTTTGTAATCTCCTTAAGGATAACATGGGGAAGGAGTATGCAGGTTTGCTGCAACAGGTATGTTAAAACTGGGTGATTTTAATTCAATATTTATAATAGATCGTAACTGGAAGAAGCCATATACGAAGTTTCATCAAGATAAGGTGAGAAATAATGATGAAGAAATTTTTTATTCCCCATAAGGATAACATGGGGAATGAGTATGCAGGTTTGCTGCCATGGGAATGGAAATTTCTGGAATTTTAGACTAAAATGCATTAGATCTCATCTAGATGAAGCCATAAACCAAGTTTTATTAGGCCCTAAGGTATGTTGAGAAATAAGCGAGATATAGAATTATACTTATTTCCCATAAGGTTCACATTGGGACAACGTACTGTGTTTACCACTTTCAACATCTCGGTAACCAATCTACAAAGAGCAATGCAACGATTCAAAATACTAAATTGTTTGTTTTTTCGAGCTGAATTTAATGGTGCTGACAAAAATTGGATTATTTTTATTATTCTATGTGAAAACCCAAAAAAAATTTTGCGGGGTTTATCCCACTTTACCCAACCCTCCCAGTACTCCGATCGGGCTAGTTTACAAACTCGTCCAATTGATTGCCACTTTACATCAAGAATCAAATTTCATCAAGATCGGACCATATTTACGGCCGCTATCGTGCTTACAGACACATATATAGATAGATAGGTGTATATAATAATACGGTGATTTTTGCTTCTGGTGGCCCCAAAACGAAAAGTTACCAGGTGTCGGGCTTATAGGTCTTACCATGAGACCTACGGTAACGGCTTCTTCCCTCTAGGGTAAATACGCTAGTAAAATGACTCCTAACGCCTAACAGGCTAAACCGACTCTGCTGCTCGAAGGTGATGTGTACAGAGTACAGACTACGTGCGAATCGTATAGGTTATGTCGGCGCGGAGGCGCGGCGCGGCGGCGCGGCAGCGCGGACAGTTGGTTAGGGCGTACGGGACGATGACCTCGCCAACAACTAGCATCTCGACCAGACAGCATCCTCCGTCGCCCGCACGCGCACTCACCCGCCGCGATGTCGCGGCTCATGGCTCAACGGTCGGCTATCTGCTGAATTATACAACCGAATATGATCGTTTACGATTGTGGATGCGATTCCGTTTTGCCACGTGACGGAACTTTGGTCTTTGGTCTCTCGTCCCGGATAAATCAGAAATCCGGGATGTGAAGGACCAAAATTTTTTACGGGAAGCGAAGTAATAATGAGGAAAGTAAGATAACACTTTGGTGGGATTGTGGATGCGATTCCGTTTTGCCACGTAACGAAACTTTGGTCTTTGGTCCCTCGTCCCGGATTAATCAGAAATCCGGGATGTGAAGGACCAAAATTTTACAAAGGAAGTAAAGTAATGCGGAGGAATCTAAGATAACACTTTGGTTTATAGGGTGAAGTTTGGTACTCTTTGATTTTCACATAGTGTGAACAGTAAAACGTTTACTGAAAATTTTTGCACATTTAAAAAAAAGCAGTTTACGGGCAGAATTTACTTTTTTTCATCTTCGTACAAATTTCAAGACGGTATCTTTCTATCGATGGCGGGTAATCGGCGACAATATGGCCTTGATTTAATCATGTGAAACTTGCAAACCGCAGTAAACGAATTACAAAATTACTTTGAACACAAACTACAGATGGAGGGGCTCTATTGGTGGAAATGACAGCTATTCATGCAACGGATTAGATAACAGGTTGTAATACAATATGTAGGGCCCTATTGTAAAATAAAAGAAAAAGCTAATTTGATTTTTATATACATCTGTGTAAAAAAAATAAAACTACTTTTAAACATTAGATAGGAAAACACTCTTCCTTTTCTTGTTTTCCCTATCAAATGTTAGTCAGCAGTTCAAAATGTGCAGAGTGTTATTTTGTATCTTTATTTGGCTCCCTGTAATATTGTAAACTTTCATTTGCATTCAGAATGTTACAAATTAAGATATGGCAATCGTTTATCCTCATGAACCCGATGGATTAGTTTGAAACCACAGAATACTTTATGATATCACCAATAATAAAGAAATCATCGCAGTAATATCTTAATCACCCAAAAATGTCGGTGTTGGAAACTAAATCGCCTAAAGGAAAATTTAGGAGCGAAAAGTCAGATGAATTATGACGAGAAGTTAACTCGACAAGAAGAAACAATAATTTTTTTTGCTGCGGCAGTGTTCGAATAACGAACATGTAGTTATGACGAACGTTGAGCTATTTCTACGGTCAGCCTATTTAAAAACTCCCGATGGGCGATTCGCGAACGAATCGTTCGATTCGAACGACTCATCAAGTGAATCTAACGAATCATGATTTTTTTCCGCTAAAAATCGATTCGCGGCGCGAATCAAAAGATGCAATCTCGGATTCTATCTTGAAATTCGCGTAATAAAACTAGGTGCCAATGCCGGTTTGTTTGCATGCAGTTCAGTTGATAAAAGAGCTAATTTATAATAAAGGTTTTTCTCTTATTGACCTTTAAAGCTTCTGGGTTGTCATTAATGTTTTTAGAAACAGTCTAAGGCCAAGGACCATTGAAAGGGGAAAATGGCTGTGCCCTTAACAAACAACAAAGAAGAAAGTAGTCGACACCCCTCATTTTTGTAAACTATTGAATCATCTGTAGGTAATCCAGTGGTTGAGGTATTCCTTAACACACAAGCGATTCAACCAAACCAATGATTTCTTTTAATTTCTTTGTTTTAATTATACATTTTGAGTTAGGAATTAACATGCACAAAAAGTATAGAAAGTATTGAAATGGAATTCTGAGGCCAAAAAACAATTATTATTCAACATAAACCGATTAATTGTATTATTACTTTTACGTTTTACCGCATGGTATAGTAAACGAATCAAAGAATCGAATCGAATTTCGACTTTAAAATTTAGTGATTCATATGAATCGATTCACCGAGAAAACCCGAATTACCCATCACAACTCCCGAGTCCACTAAACAATTAAACATTCGTTAAACAATCAAAAACTTTAAAACAGAATCACCGTAATACAAACGGAACTTTGGTCCCTCGTCCCGGATAAATCAGACTATCCGGGATGTGAAGGACCAAAATTTTACACAGGGAGCAAAGTAATACGGAGGAAGCCAAAATAACACTTTGGTTAGTGTGAAGTTTAGTACTCTTTGATACTCGAACGGGAACTCGAGGCTCGGAGACGTAAAGCGCTTGTTGCGAGAGTCTGAGTCTGAGGGACAGACGTAAAAGAACGAGAGAAACATATTTCGCAAAAAGTGAAATTCGGGAAACGCGGGTTGGCGGCGCGGACCGGTCAGGGCGACCTAATCCCCGCCGTCTGTGCCCCTGTCTAGACGTCTTAATTGCTGCATTGTGAAAAGATTGCCCAACCTCGGCCAGCGGCATTTCAATGTGGACCGCTCGCGGCGCGGCGGCGGCAGCGACCTCGCCACCGCCTGACTGACGTCCGAGACACGCGGCGTTGATGAAGGGGTCCCCCGTAAAACGTTCTAAGCGTCAAAATTTCAAAATCGGAGATATTTAGTGAAAAAGGTTCTCTAGAACACGAGCTACACCGTGGTATATTTTGTTTTAAAGATTTTTGAGTTGGCAGCCCTGATTTCGTCTGTCAAAGTTTGCGTGCTTCGCGGGACTGCACGGACTTTTTGGGTAAAAACGTTCTATTCGCCGAAAGATGGACTATCCGCCGGTTGTTGCGTTGTCGCCCAGCGACCGAAATCGCGTAAATAAAAATAAATGACGTGAAGTAAATATTGGAAAGTGGAAGGATAAGACCAGAAATGAGTTTAGAAAAGCTTGATCACCCTTATTTAAAAAATTAAATAGCCGAGGCCTGAAAAATTGCCCCCAGTAGAAATGAGTAGAATAACGTTTTAAGCACCACATTTTGATAATTTTTAGCAAAATGACGTCTCACGTTATGTCACAAAATTACGTTTTTATACTTTTATATCAATAAAATTGATTTATTTTGAGTTATTTTATTTTCGTTTATGTTGGTATTCCTACACTCCCATGATATTTTATTCCAAAGCAGAAGAGCAGTCCGTCAGAGAATGTTTCATGCGCCGGTCGTTTAGAACGTTATAACCCCAAATAAACCTCGTAAAATGTTTTAAAATGATTAATGGCAAGTAAAAATTGAATATAAGGCTACATTATGTTGTTATTAATCGGGTATTAACAAATTATACATGATTTTAAGTTCTAGCCTTGAAAAACTGTAAATTTTAGAGTTAAACTTTCAACGCTTGATTACTCGAAACTAGGTTTTTGTCGCTTAGAACGTTTTACGGGGGACCCCTTCGTTTGAAGGGGAAGGGGTCCCCCTAAAACGTTCTAAGCGACAAAAACCTAGTTTCGAGTAATCGAGGGTTGAAAGTTAAATTCTAAAATTAGCGGTTTTTCAGATTAGAACTTATAATCATGTAAAGATTGTATACCCCTATATTTTTTAAAGTTATTTTATACCCCTTCATTAGAAGGGGTCCCCTTAAACGTTCTAACCGACAAAAACCTAGTTTCGAGTAATAAAGCGTTGAAAGTTGAATTCTAAAATTTGCTGTTTTTGAAGGTTAGAACTTTTACAGTACACTCTCGATTATCCGAGCCCCGGTTATCCGAGACTCCGGGTTATCCGAGGCAGCTCTAAGCTTAAACACACGTTTTTATTTCCTTACTCAGCGTTATAATAATGCGTAAAACAAGTGTCAAAGTTCTTTTATTTGCAACTCAAAAGTACTTTCATTGTATTTATTGGTTAATACTATATCTTAACATACTGGACATACACACTTAGGCTGCTTAAAACATTTTGAAGTGGTTTTATTACAGCCCAACCTCAAAACACACGTAAACTCCGTGTTATCCGAGGTTCGTGTTATCCGAGGTAGCCTCGGTCCCGAAGACCTCAGATAATCGGGAGTGTACTGTAATCATATATAATTTTTAATACCGTACCCTATTTATAACATCATAATGTAGCATTGTACTGTATTACATTTTTAATTGCCATTAAGCATTTTGAAACATTTTACGTGTTTTTTTTTGGGTCATAACGTTCTAAATGACTGACGTTTGAAACGTTCTCTGTCGGACTGCTCTTCTGCTTTGGAAGAAAACATCAGGAGTGTAGTAATACCAACATAAACAAAAATAAAACTGAATGCAAAACAATTTTATTTTTATAAAAGTACAAAAACGTAATGTTGTTACAAAACATGATACGTCATTTTGCTAAAAGCTATCCAAATGTGTTGCTTAAAACTTTATTCTACTCGCTTCTTTTGGGGGCAATTTTCCAGGCCTTGGCTTCTTAGTTTCATACTTTTTTAAATATAGGGTAATCCAGCTTTTTCATATTCCTTCCTGGTCTTATCATTTACAATTCATTTTACAATATTAACTTCACGTGTTTTATTTTTATTTAGGCTACGCGATTTTCGTCGACCAGCGGGGAGTCTATCATTCGGCGAATAGAACGTTATTCCCCAAAACCTCCGTACGATATTCTACAATTGTACACGACTATTTGCATATTCTTAAATTTCTTCGCATTTAATTACTAAACGTCCCCATCCAGTCTAACAGGGACTAAAGTGTTCCCAGCCAGTCAAACAGGGCCTCCCCAGCCAGTCAAACAGGGCATCAAAGTGTCCCCAGCCAGTCAAACAGGGCATCAAAGTGTCCTAGCAAGTCAAACAGGGCCTAAAAGTGTCCCCAGCCAGTCAAACAGGGCCTCAAAGTCTCCCAAGCCAGTCAAACAGGACCACAAAGTGTCCTAGCAAGTCAAACAGGGCCTAAAAGTGTCCCCAGCCAGTCAAACAGGGCCTCAAGGTCTCCCAAGCCAGTCAAACAGGACCACAAAGTGTCCTAGCAAGTCAAACAGGGCCTAAAAGTGTCCCCAGCCAGTAAAACAGGGCCTAAAAGTGTCCCCAGCCAGTCAAACAGGGCCTCAAAGTGTCCTAGCAAGTCAAACAGGGCCTAAAAGTGTCCCCAGCCAGTCAAACAGGGCCTCAAAGTCTCCCAAGCCAGTCAAACAGGGCCTCAGTGTTCCAGCCAGACAAGCAGGGCCTCAAAGGGTCCCCAGCCAGTCAAAAAGGGCCTGAAAGTGTCTCTAGCCAGTCAAACAGGGCCTCAAAGTGTCCCCAGCCAGTCAAACAGGGCCTCAAAGTCTCCCAAGCCAGTCAAACAGGACCTCAAAGTGTCCTAGCAAGTCAAACAGGGCCTAAAAGTGTCCCCAGCCAGTAAAACAGGGCCTAAAAGTGTCCCCAGACAGTCAAACAGGGCCTCAAAGTGTCCTAGCAAGTCAAACAGGGCCTAAAAGTGTCCCCAGCCAGTCAAACAGGGCCTCAGTGTTCCAGCCAGACAAGCAGGGCCTCAAAGGGTCCCCAGCTAGTCAAAAAGGGCCTGAAAGTGTCTCTAGCCAGTCAAACAGGGCCTCAAAGTGTCCCCAGCCAGTCAAACAGGCCTTTAAAGTGTCCCCAGCCAGTCAAAAAGGGCCTCAAAGTGTCCCCAGCCAGTCAAACAGGGCCTCAAAGTGTGCCCAGCCACTCAAAAAGGGCCTCACAGTGTCCCCTGCCAGACAAACAGGGCATCAAAATATTTTTACGTTGTTTCTTAGGTATGAGTTAGTGGGAAATGTTTAGATTTAGTTTCGTCCTTGTGTTACAAGGCAGTTTTTGTTACAAGGCTTTATGTCAAGCCTTTCGTCTACTATCTATTGTGGACGGCTTTGAAGATTCGCCCTGTATGTAAACCATATATTTCCTGCTAACACGATGGCGGCCGTATACATGGCCCGATGTTAATGAAATTTGGAAAAGACATGTAAAGTGGTAATCACTTGGACGAGTTCGTAACCCGATTGGACCACCGGAAGGGGAGGATAAAGGGGGATAAGGCCCAACAATTTGTTTTTGTTTTTTACATGGAAAAATATAAATGGTCATATTTTTGTTAGTATCAAGGAATTCATTTCGAAAAAAACAAGCAATTCAGTAATTTGAATGGTTGCTCTATGTCCAATGGTTACCGAGATATTGAAAGAGGTATACACAGTGCGTTGTACTAATAATAGCCTAATGGTGAATAAGTAAATTTCTATATCTCGCTTATTTCTCAACACATCTAAATAAAACTTGATTTGTGGCTTCATCTAGATGAGATCTAATGTGTAGTCTAAAATCCCCGACATTTACCTTTTTGTGGCAGCAAACCTGCTTACTCATTCCCCATGTTGAACTGCTACTATTCAATTATTATGCTACAATGTCATTGGATTAATTCTGTTTTGTGGCATTAAAATTGAAATAAAATAAAAATAAAAAATGTTATTCTATGGATTACAAAAACATGTCATATCTCGTGACGTTGGATTGAAATATGTGTAATGCATTTGAAATTCGCTGAGTATGCAGGTCTGCTGCAACGAGGGTATTTATCAAACTTGGATTTGTAAATAAAGTTCTGAAATACTTTGATATTGTTTGATTTTTTAGTCAATACAAAATAGATTGTTATTGTTCAGACAAATTGTTTTTATAACGCCCACTTAAAAGGCCGCTTTTGTGAAAAATAAGGTATATTTACGGAATTCCCTGTGTCTCGAGAACTATAAGATTTTTGTTCTGTTTAAAAATTCTTAATCATTGAAACCTTAGTTTTCATTTGATATACGACATAACATCATAAAAAAAGTATTTTATAAAAACAATTATGTTGGCAGTCTTGAAAATAAAAAATATTAAAAGGCAACATATGACAAATAGAATATAATTTTTAAGGTCCTGTAAAACCAACAACTTTTCAATTTCTACTTACCTCCTATCTTTAGCAGTTTTCTAATAATAAACAAAAAATATCCCCGTTGCAGCAGACCTGCATACTCAGCGAATTTCAAATGCGAATAATATATTTCCATCCAACATATCGAGATATGACATTTTTTTTAATTTTTTTTGTAATCAAAGAATGGTGTTTTTTGCTTCTGGGGGCCCCAAAACGAAAAGTTATCATTGTCTTGGGCAAACCCCCATGAGACCTATGGTAAGCTTCTTCCCTATAGGGGAAATTTGCTAAAACTCAATTGATTCGCATATAAAGCCATAATGTTAAATGTGCAGTTCCCAAGGCAAATTTTACTTGACGCTTTTAACGTTGACCTCTTTGTTCAGGTTTGGAATTAAACTACAACTTAGTTTTATGATCCCTTTAAACGCATTGAAATATCCAAGTTTTTTAGGGTTTGAATTGATTCCAGCTGTTGTCAAGTAAATAGACCAATATAACTTCTGAAGAACAGAAACTCCAGTTAAGTACATGGTTATGTACGAAAAACATCGGATCCTAAACTCCTTTTACACAGATCTAATAAATATAAGTATTATTAAGTCCTATAATGCAAACCACTACGAATAAAACTTATAGCTTCCGTTTAACAAGACTATTTACTACTAATGTTAGATGGTATAAAAGATACTGCCTTAGACACGATTAGAGGTAACTACATTATGTAGCCCCGAGGGCATCAACGGATGATTTCCATTAGGAATTGAATTGAGTAAACAGGTTTACAGCGACATTATGTAGCGACATTGGACTTTTTCTCCAAAATTTGATTTTGCTTTAGCCCTGACACTCTTTTTGGCGCGCGAATTGAATTGTTTGAGAATCATGCTCAAAATATGAATTATTACGGCGTTCGGTTAACCGACGGTTCGGATGATCGACGTACGGAGAATCGGCGCCCTACTAAAATCCAGGAAATTATGACCTTTGATTTAGCATAATGAGTCACCATCAAAATCCAATCTGAAGAATAAAATTTGTATGATTATTAAATGAAGTGCACCATAAGTGCGTTTGAGTAAATAAAGTTTATTATAGTCTTTATTTGATGGAATCTTTATGGTGCAGGATTTTTCATCAGTTCGGAACCGTATAACTATACCCATAATGTCGCTGTAAACCTGTTTACTCAATTCAATTCCTAATGGAAATCATCCGTTGATGCCCTCGGGGCTATATAATGTAGTTACCTCTAATCGTGTCTAAGGCAGTATCTTTTATACCATCTAACATTAGTAGTAAATAGTCTTGTTAAACGGAAGCTATAAGTTTTATTCGTAGTGGTTTGCATTAGAGGACTTAATAATACTTATATTTATTAGATCTGTGTAAAAGGAGTTTAGGATCCGATGTTTTTCGTACATAACCATGTACTTAACTGGAGTTTCTGTTCTTCAGAAGTTATATTGGTCTATTTACTTGACAACAGCTGGAATCAATTCAAACCCTAAAAAACTTGGATATTTCAATGCGTTTAAAGGGATCATAAAACTAAGTTGTAGTTTAATTCCAAACCTGAACAAAGAGGTCAACGTTAAAAGCGTCAAGTAAAATTTGCCTTGGGAACTGCACATTTAACATTATGGCTTTATATGCGAATCAATTGAGTTTTAGCAAATTTCCCCTATAGGGAAGAAGCTTACCATAGGTCTCATGGGGGTTTTCTCTAAATAAAAAGTATACAGAGTACTGTATCTAAGAGTGATTAAATTGTTCTTCAAAAATGTCTACCCATATTTTCTGATCGATTTCATAATAAAATTACGTGAATAATTTTTGTTTGATTTTTTTAGCCTTTTTTCTAGTAAGAATTAAGTTACATATTGTCTTTTCATGTTCGATTATCCGAATATTCAGTTATCTGAACACCCCTTGTCCCCAATTAGTTCAGTTAATCGGCGCTCTACTGTAATCTAAAATAGCCCTGAGCCTGGGAAACTGAGTGAAGTTTGAATAAAAAGGATTAAAATTCAAGATTTTATTGATTGCAATCGTTAAAACTTAGCGAGTGCCCGGAAAATAACTCCCTGACAACTCTAATGAGCGAGTTGTATCATGATAATAATAAACTAGGGTCTAGGCCCGAACCATGATCCAGAGAACCATCCATGGTGATGACTATGGTTTCTACCTCCTAAGGCTGAAATTTTAGTAAAATATTGAGTAATGATACAAATTTATATTACAAATGGCCTGAATTATCGTTGCATTTAATTTAGAAACAGGTTTGCTTTTAACTCATAGGAAAACTTTCCAATTTAATTACTAAAAAATATTAAATTTTATGTGATCAATAATAAGTGTGATAACTATTAACTTCTACTATTCTAAATACTCGGCTCGAAAAATCTCGAAACTCGCGAATATTCTGAAACACTCGACTCGACTCGACTTAAAAAATAACTACTCCCACACCCATAATTTTATAAAATACCGGGTGTCCGTAAAAGAACTTCCTAATAATTTTGATGACCTCTGAATTGTAATTTATAAATCATATTGACTCAAAATATATATCAAATGATAGGTAAACTCACCAAGTTTTTGTTCGAAATGACAAATATATGATGAATGTCACTTTGGGCTCATGGCAAACATAAAACAAATCAAAGTTTCCCTATGCACCAGTAGTGATTTAAAAAATCACGTTATATGAGTTTTTTTAAAATTTAAAAGTTATCTTAGCATCCTACAAATACCTCTCAGTCTATATTTAAAACCTCTTACTTTAACCAAACACTTGGTACCCTTTAATTTGGTAAAAGTCAAAATTTTGGGGTTTTCCTACTTAAGCAGTATGGCACACGAAACACAAAAAAACCAATTTGTTCGTTACAAAACTCATTTCTCAGGATCCAAAAAAGCTACAAACCTGAAAAAAACCCAAACTGTAGGTAAAATTAATTTTCTTTATTGATATAAACTGGGAGGTTTCTATAGGATGCATAATTTTCAAAATAACTGTTAGATAAAAAAACTCATTAAACGTGATTTTTAATCACTACTGATGCACAAGCAAAATTTGTTTTTTGTTTTATGTATGCCCTGAGCCTAAAGAGACATTCATCAAAAAATTTGCGACTTGTACCAAAAACTTGGTGAGTTTACCTATAATTTTAAATATAATTTGAGACAATATGATTTATAAATTACAATTTACAGGTCAATCAACATTGGGGTGTTCTTTTACGGACACCCAGGTATAAAGATCGATAAATGTACAAATTTTAATTTTTCGTCGCACCATCGGAAATGTGCCTAACAATAGCATATATAATATTTAGCGGGACAGCGAGGGCTGGGTGTATCGGTGTATGGGTGTATGGGTGTATGGGTGTATGGGTGTATGGGTGTATGGGTGTATGGGTGTATGGGTGTATGGGTGTAGTGTAGCGGCGCGGCGCGGCGCGGCGTGACGTCAACGATGAGAATGTATTAGAGCAGGCAACGGTCGATAAGATAAACCCGTCTGCGTCTAGTCGACTGCAATTATGGGTAAAAACAGCCGACCTCCCAGACTGGTTATTGCTAGAGTTGCGACAATGACTCACTCCTAGTACTATTTCCACTTCGATTCGATATGTCTATTTTTCGGACAGTTTTGAATTTTGATTGTTATGTTCACGCACCACTGTACGTTTCACATTTTGTCTGCCAGTGATCATTGAGATACTGTACGTTTCACATTAAGTTTCACGTTTCGTCTACCAGTGATCACTGAGCTACTGTACGTTTCACATTTTGCCTGTCGGCGGTTAGCAATCGTTGAGCTTCGTCCATCACCACTGTACGTTTCACATTTAGTCTGCCGGTTAGCAATCATTGAGCTCAGTTCATCAATACTCTCTTCACACACCACTGTACGTTTCACATTTAGTCTGCCAGATAGCAACCATTGAGCTCAGTTCATCAATACTCTCTTCACGCACCACTGTACGTTTCACATTTAGTCTGCCAGTTAGCAATCATTGAACTCAGTTCATCAATGCTCTCTTCACACACCACTGTACGTTTCACATTTAGTCTGCCAGTTAGCAATCATTGAACTCAGTTCATCAATGCCCTCTTCACGCACCACTGTACGTTTCACATTTTGTCCGCCAGTTAGCATTCACTAAGCTCAGTTCATCAATGCTCTCTTCACGCACCACTGTACGTTTCACATTTAGTCTGCCAGTTAGCAATCATTGAACTCAGTTCATCAATGCCCTCTTCACACACCACTGTACGTTTCACATTTAGTCTGCCAGTTAGCAATCATTGAGCTCAGTTCATCAATGCTCTCTTCACGCACCACTGTACGTTTCACATTTAGTCTGCCAGTTAGCAATCATTGAACTCAGTTCATCAATGCTCTCTTCACACACCACTGTACGTTTCACATTTAGTCTGCCAGTTAGCAATCATTGAGCTCAGTTCATCAATGCTCTCTTCACACACCACTGTACGTTTCACATTTAGTCTGCCAGTTAGCAATCATTGAACTCAGTTCATCAATGCCCTCTTCACACACCACTGTACGTTTCACATTTAGTCTGCCAGTTAGCAATCATTGAACTCAGTTCATCAATGCCCTCTTCACGCACCACTGTACGTTTCACATTTAGTCTGCCAGTTAGCAATCATTGAGCTCAGTTCATCAATGCCCTCTTCACACACCACTGTACGTTTCACATTTAGTCTGCCAGTTAGCAATCATTGAGCTCAGTTCATCAATGCCCTCTTCACACACCACTGTACGTTTCACATTTAGTCTGCCAGTTAGCAATCATTGAGCTCAGTTCATCAATGCCCTCTTCACACACCACTGTACGTTTCACATTTAGTCTGCCAGTTAGCAATCATTGAACTCAGTTCATCAATGCCCTCTTCACACACCACTGTACGTTTCACATTTAGTCTGCCAGTTAGCAATCATTGAACTCAGTTCATCAATGCCCTCTTCACGCACCACTGTACGTTTCACATTTAGTCTGCCAGTTAGCAATCATTGAACTCAGTTCATCAATGCTCTCTTCACACACCACTGTACGTTTCACATTTAGTCTGCCAGTTAGCAATCATTGAGCTCAGTTCATCAATGCTCTCTTCACACACCACTGTACGTTTCACATTTAGTCTGCCAGTTAGCAATCATTGAACTCAGTTCATCAATGCCCTCTTCACACACCACTGTAAGTTTCACATTTAGTCTGCCAGTTAGCAATCATTGAACTCAGTTCATCAATGCCCTCTCCACGCACCACTGTACGTTTCACATTTAGTCTGCCAGTTAGCAATCATTGAGCTCAGTTCATCAATGCCCTCTTCACACACCACTGTACGTTTCACATTTAGTCTGCCAGTTAGCAACCATTGAGCTCAGTTCATCAATGCTCTCTTCACGCACCACTGTACGTTTCACATTTAGTCTGCCAGTTAGCAACCATTGAGCTCAGTTCATCAATGCTCTCTTCACGCACCACTGTACGTTTCACATTTATTCTGCCAGTTAGCAATCATCAATCTTAGTTTATAACCACAGTATCTTTGACATTTTGTCTGCCGATAAGCATTCCACTGCACTTCCACTGAGTCCTTGGTATTTTTACTTTTATTGACTGCGATCAGTTAGATAGCATACTTACGATAATTATACAAAAATATTAATGTTAGCCGGATGCAAATTAGAATTCGTAACGTTCTTAAAGCGTTGCTCAAGACTGAACTGACTATCTTCAAACATGAAGCGTGCACGTTTCTGTCCTCGACTTAACCTTGGTTTATTTTCCAAAACAATCCATCTGATTTCCTTAGGAACCTAACCAACTGGCGTGTTGGTTTGATTCATACCTAATTTTATAGATTTATTATTTATACTCTTTTGAGAAGGCCTCCGAACGATTGTAATTATGGTTAATTTATTCATGTAAGAATTTTATCCTCGATGTCTAAAAATTCCTCGATGAAACGAGTGTTATCGCTCTCAGTGAAGAAATTTCAATTTTTTGTATCACAATAAAATGCCCGAGTTAGAATTAGTTTGTGTTCGAGCGTAGAAGAATTCGTCGCACGACTCGATGTCAAAGGGGGCACAGCCATTCCAAGTTCCTACGGGACAGTTAGACCATGTTCACAATTAACTGGTTTATGGACTTCAAAAAATATTTAAACGGATTTTACAGGATACAATTTACTTCTTCTTGTGTGTCGATTTGTCAATTAATATGTTTTATGTTTTGAAAACTTTGCAAACAATTTTTTTAAACATTAACAGTAGGCTAGTTTCATACTGGGCACGACAAAAATACATTCCTTCGTAGTTATGATACAATATTTTATTCTATTTGTAAAAGAGGGTGTTAAAATATACAAAGCAATGAAAGACATATTTATTAACCACTTAACGCTAAATCTTTAATGTTTATCGATGGTCATTTCAAAATTAGTCGATATTGAAGTTTTCTGGTCCCATGGGCCATGTAAAGGTTTTGTACGGGACTCGTGTGAATGGAGGTTTTAAATCAAGTAATTTTCATGTTGTAACATACGGATATTGTTATTTCATTAATACGTATTAAATAAAGAACTTATTCGTGAGCGTTTTGTGCCAAATTTTATGAGATATACTCATATTGTGTACGAAGCTTTTATTCATAAAAATAACTTGAGTTGGACCCAAAAACTAGGGACAGATCAATGGAAACTAACTAAAATGAATGTTTAAATGTCGGGTTTAAATTGGAGAGCTAAAAATCATTTACAAGTGAAATGTTAACAGTTTTCTTCTATGAATTGAGATAGGATGACTATTTTCGAGGTTTTCACTAAAATAAACAGGAAAAACTTAATTTTAATCTTCTGTTCTGAGGCTCATCTATTCTGGAATGGCTGTCTTCATAAACTACAGGGTGTTTTTTTTAAACGCAACCCACTTTTAGATTGAATAATACACATATAAATATGAAAATGAGTATTGTTTTGTTAATCTTTACATTTTATACAACCAATTATTTAAGTTTGATCACGTTTAGTTTACAATATGTGTTCAAACAATCCGCCATTGGCAGTTCTATAAAGTTGTGCTCTCTCCATCAAATTCCCGAACACGTGTTGCCAGGTACCTCTTTGAATTTCTTGCATTAAATTTATTAGCCTATGTTTGTTTTGAGGTGCCCTGTGAATTGTTTTCGTGGGCATTACCATTGACTTTATAGGCCTACCCAAAAGGAGACTGCTCATGCTTACACATTTTTAAAGCCAGAAATTTCCACGCAAAATTTATACGTATTCGTCACTAGAGATTGCGCTGTGGTTTTTTCACGTGAAATATTCACATCCCCGAAATGGGATTACCAAAAGTCTCCACCAGAATGTGCTAATTTTAGTAACATTGATTAAATTTGTTGGCTTTAAAATTTAACATTGCTTGGACTATCTATTTTTTTCTTTATAATCAATGACCTTTTTATGTATCCCCAAAGAAAATAATGTAGTGACGTCAAATTCGGGGTTCTTGGGGGGTAATACAGTAATCCTTCACTGATTAAATAAAGTTTTGGGTTGCGTTAAAAAAACACCCTGTTATCCTTTCAGCGAGCGAAGCTGCGGTTACATCTGCTAGTATTTTATAATTCTCGCTCATTTGCAGATCGATTTTAACTAATGAAGTGTCGTTAGATTTGTGAAAACATGTTCTATATTGTTTGTCTTTTGTAGCTTTTTTGAAAAATTCAGAGTTTTTTTTAGTTATTTGACTGGGGCATTTTATTGTGATAAAGCTAAAAAAAGTCTAAATCCAGCGAGACGTGACGCCCGTTTCCTGAGAGGGATGATGGTCCCGTGGGAACGGGGCGCCGCCACCCCGCACCCTCCGACCGGTTGTAGGCTATTCACCGGCCCGGACTGAACCAGGAGTTTGTTCAAATTTTAAGATTATAAGGTGAAAAATTTCAACATCCTACTGGACCGGTTGGAAACAACCTCTTTCTTTGGGGCAGTAGGCCTTAACAGAATCCCCATTCATAACGACTGACCGGTCCGCTGGACCGACGGGGTGCTGCTATACGCCCGTTGATCGATATTGCGTCGATGAGTTTCTGTTTCTGCCGCCCTACTGACTCAACCGAAAACACCTAGAGCCCCTGTGGCGCGGTACTCGTCCTGGACCAGCGACCACATAGCACAAATAGATGGAGCTTGGCTATCTTACTAGCATTACAACGAATGAAGTCTGGGCCGCCGTATTGTCTAGGTATAGAAACATAAAACGGCGCCTAAAACCGCATAATCTGACAGTGCTCATGTTTCAAATAACTCGTAGTTTGTACCATTTAGCATTGAGGCTTAAGGTTGAAATTTTGCATGTGAAGAGTCCTGTAGTTTTGAACGGTATTATTATCAATCATATTTCCAAAATAATTTTTTTTTATTTTAAGAAATGTTAAAAGCCACAAGTTGTTATTAAACTTTAAAACATGACATGAAAATAGTAGTCGGCTGCTACTTTTCTTATTTTTTGGTCAGGTAAAATAAAAAACGGTGGAAATTGTTGCTAAAGAGTTACATTTTTAATATTTTTTTTAAATTTAGCTCCCGTAGTTTGGTTGGTAACTTCATTCTTCTGAGAGAGTTTATCCGTGCGGCGCGTGCATGAAAACAAAATCAGTTCTATGCTCTTTACAAAATTATAGTTAACTACAAAAATACAAATGTAGTATCAGATTAAAGGTCTGAATCTCATAATTAATTACTGTGGCACCAATTATAAATGAAGCAGTTTACACATTATAGGAACGTTACAGGTGCATTCCGAGGTGCTGCAGCTTCTTTCAAAAAAAATGTCAGGATATAGGTTATCACCTGATTACGATGTGTAGACTGCCTGTAAACCATTTACATTTGGTGCTATAGTAATTCTGAGATTCAGACCTTTAATTTTTGTAATTTTTTACGTAGTTTGTTTTTTCCACACATAGGGACTAGAAGCAAATTTAGGCTTCAAGTCGCGGTTCGTGTGCTCCGTCTATTTGTACTATGTGGTCGCTGTCCTGGTCATTGATCTAGTTTCATCGACTCACTGATCCAGTTGCGTTTTCATTCTTCGTACGTTGTCCAATTTTTCAAACACCCCAGTTTTACTTACTGCCTATTATGGATGCCTTTACCCTCACCTTAGCTATGGTATTGCAGTTTGGGGAGCCGAGTCTTCAAAGACACAGCCTCTATTCTCTCTGAAGAAGAAAGCAATTACGTTGATTTTTAGAATTCGGAGAAATGATTCATGTAGAGGTATTTTTCCAGGAATAACCGTTCACTTTTAGTTGCTTGTACATATACGAACGTCTTTCTTCTTTCTTTAAAAACAAGCATTTCTTCCATCTTCGCAATAATAGTCGTTATGACCACAGACATTCCTTGACTTTAACCATTTCACAACACAAACCACATTTTTCGAAAAACAGACTTTTTTATTGTAGTAAAACTTTTCAATTCCTTTCAAAATTCCATCAAAGTCAAATCAAGCGTGGCCATGTTCAAAAGAAAGTTACGGCCTTTTTTAGTGTCAAAGGAATATTACAGTGTTCATGATGAGGCCTACCTTTCTGATACATAATTAGGAGAGATTTGTTTTCATGTTATTTGTAAAAATCACAAACGTACACTGTATCTTTTATTATTTCTGTACATATGTTTGTCGTTTGTCCATGCATGTACAAGTTAATGACAATAGTGTTCTTGATTCTTGACTCGATGGTTGCAAGACTTTGAGGGTCATCTTTGAGATCTCAAAACTTGAGTCATGTAGAGATATTTACAAGTCCAATAAATTGTTAACATTTCCTTCCATTTACATCCAGGAAACACTTTCTTTTCTTCAGCAGAACTTCGCTCTTCAAAGACCTTCTACCAGTCCTTCCATTTACTCGAGGAGTGCATCCTTAATATCCCCATTCATTCAACATCTTTTTAGAAAAGAATTTATTTTATTCAGCCGTTTAAATGTTTAACAGGCTCCCAGACCACCTGAAAAATTAAATATATAACATAAAATTCTGGAAAAGTTGAAAAGATTAACTGGCAAGGGATACTACAGTGTTCAAGAGTTTATGTGTGATAAGGCCCTTATTTTATAAATTTTTTAATACGTGTAAGCCCGGTTTTGTTGGTACCTTTTGACTTGGCATGTGCACGTATTTGTCAAAATGCTGAATAAAGAGAGTATTTGAGTACAATCTGTCAATCGGATTTAATCTAAATGTAAACAACGCTGGCGTCGTTTTGTAGAATCATCTACAGGGTATAGGTACTCAACAACAATAAGAGGGTGACAAAATCTCAAAGAAGAGATTACAGCAAGAAGTAAGTAGCTTTGCCTGGGAGAAGGACTGAGGATAACGTTCCGACGCTGAAGCCTAGATCTCTAAAACAAGTAGAGAATTTAATCCCGGGATCCCGCGTGAATTTAGGGTATGTTCAATCCCGGGATTCCCACGCTCAATCCCGGGATTTTCAGGATTATCAAATTTACGTGTGAAATCGATGTTAACTATATTTCCTTACGTTATAACTAAGAAAAACCAGTTGGATGTCGTTGTTGACCAAGTAGGCATGGTTTGATGAGTAATTTGCCGTCTTGCATATCTGTATAAGTGATTTACAGTTGATATTTTCAATATTTGAATTGTTGAATTGAATTGTCGATATTTACTAGCAAATATCGCTGTCAAATAGCAGTTGACAAAAATCGTCTTGGCGTCGTGGTAGACAAAAATCGTCTTCGCGTCTCGGTAAACAAAAATCGTCTTCGCGTCGCGGTAAACGAAAATCGTCTTCGTGTTACGGTAGACGAAAATCGCCTTCGCGTCGCCGTAGACAAAAATCGTAGTCGCGTCGCGGTACCCGAAAATGGTTACGTTGACGTCCAAAAATTCTCTTCTCCAAAATTTCGGGGAGGAATATATCCCCTTTATCCCCCCCTGGGTTCGCCCCTGGAAACAATAACTATTAAGCCCCCTTGCCCCCGACATCAACGAGTATTAAAGGTCCTCCCTACCCACGGCAGTTTTAGTTTTTCAGCGTCACTAGCGGCGACTTTTGGAACTTCAGCTCCAAAAGAGCCCATATGCTGAATCGGTGCACATTATGCGATTTTAGGTTTCGTGCGGACCCATTTAGCGCCGATATTTTCTTATATATCCATACTATGCGATATTACTTAAATAAATAATACTGTAAACTACTGGAATTGCTTTTTATTTTTTGGAAAAGGTCATAAAACACGTTATATTAATTAAGTAATGAAAATAGTCCAAAGTTGACTATTATAATTTGATTATAGAAAAAAATTCCAAATAGCAAATTTAGTATTTTGGACATTTCCTGTTACAACTGTATTGAATTTAAAAATTTTCCCTTACCTCATGGAGCGTCTATATGGGTCCGCGTGAGAGCTGTTTTTGAACATTTTTGGCTGGGTAGCGAGGACTTAAACCACTCGCCGTCTACTCCACACTTCCGAAGGTATAATTTTCCTGCACACCTAGGAAAGTCCTTGGATCAAAAGCTCGCGTGCAACTTGGTAAATTATAATATCAGGGTGTAAACAAATTTCTCACGATTATTTCTGTTCGCGGACACCCGCTGTAGACCGTGTGAGGGTCAGTTTTTTGCCGGGACCCCCAGTGCCCCAGACGCGGCGCAGACAGCAGGTGTGCAGCGGGCAGAACCCCGCGCCGCCGCGCCGCCTCCGCAGATTGCTGTCTGATACTCCGGGGTATGCGAGCAGACGTCGGCCTGTCTGCCGACCCCGGCCAGGTGTTCGATCCCTATGTCCTATTTTGAAAGTCACTCGACTTTGTTGAAGTGTACCTGGACGATAACATCACATCTTGTTAAGTTTAGGAAAGGGCGAACCCAGGATTTAATTTTGGGGGGGGATAAGAAGCTAAGAAGGGGGTATTTCGTACTCACAAAAACCCGTACTAATGAAACGGTAGACAAATAAGGTCGTCGCGGTAGGCGAGTATCGCGTCACAATAGACGAATATGGACGTCTCGGTAGACGAATATCGTCGTCGAGGTAGGCTTAGCGAATATAGTCGTCGTGGTAAACGAATATCGTCATGTGGTCGATGCAACGGTAGACGAGTATCGCGTCACGGTAGACGAGTATTGCGTCGCGTTAGACGAATATGGTCGTCAGGTCGTCGTGGAAGACAAATATCAATACATATCATTGTCACGTCGCAGTAGACGAAAATCGTCGCCGCGGTAGAAGGATATCGTTGTCACGATAGGTGAGTATCGTCGCCGCGGTAGATAAAAATTTTCGTCGTGGTAAACGAGTATCGCGTCGCGGTAGACGAATGTGGTCGTCGCGGTAGACGAAAGTCATTGTCGCAGTACCGTAGTCAAATATCGTTGTCAAGTCGCAGTTGACAAAAATCGTCGTCGCGTCGCGGTAGACAAAAATCGTCTTCCCGTCGCGATAAACGAAAACCGTCTTCGCGTCGCGATAAACGAAAATCGTCTTCGCGTCGCGGTAGACAAAAATCGTCGTTGCTCAGCGGTACCCGAAAATGGTTGTCTTGTTGTCCAACATTTCTGTTCTCCAAAATTTCGGGGGGGGGATATATATCCCCTTTATCCCCAGCAAATTGCTACTTTTCTGTGGTAGGCATATTGTCTTTGTTTCCTGTTTTATGATAAGGATTTGGTCCATAATTTATACCTTTTTTCTTACAAGGGATCTTCAGAGCAGAAGAGACGGAGCCGTCAAGCATTTGCTCGAGACGATTTTGGTCTTTTAAACAGGAATTAAGTTCAGCCACAATTAACTTACCCATAATAGGCAGTGAATTGGGGAGAGACTATTAACTTCTCTGACTTCAAGATCCAGGCTGCAGACCTGTTGGTATCGTATACTCGCTCATTATGATCGAGGATCTCAGTGTGATTCTTATCAATTTAGAACCACTGTACCATTTGACGACTCGCAGAGACTAGCCAAAAACTGACAGGCTCATAAAAATGTCACTGAAATCATCTCGAAAGTATTTGGCATTTGGCAATGAGTTTTTGAATCCTACAAATGGACAGAATTTTAGTTTTTTCACTCTTCTCTGCTACTGGTATTTGCTGGGTATTTTTCCCTCTGCCCTTACTGTCAGGAACATGTTTATTGATGACAAGAATATTTGCACCTATAATTGCAATGTCGCGAGAGAAATTACTCTTAAGAAGCCATTGTTATTAAATGAGTGATTCAACTAACGCCGTGGACAACAGTTCTCTAACTAGTGATGGACGACCCATTCTTTTCCTACCTTTCTCTCTCAGCAATCGATGCCAAGATAGACTCTACGTTGACTCGTGAAATACTGAAGGAATGGTACATGAAATTTTTGAAATCAAAGGCTTTACCGGTGCATACTACTAGATCTGTGTCATGTCAGTCCAATTTGAGAGATAGGATGGACAGATTATTGTCTAAATCTTCGGACTTATCCTTTCGCTTCTAGCGTTGAAGTAAAAGTCAAAATAATTCAATTAATCACAAATCCTTCGCTATCATGGATTTTTAATATACAAACCTAGAATCTA
The DNA here is from genome assembly GCA_035578135.1 of Flexamia atlantica. Lineage (NCBI taxonomy): Eukaryota > Metazoa > Arthropoda > Insecta > Hemiptera > Cicadellidae > Flexamia > Flexamia atlantica. Next base: position 49,543,834 of record JAQJVK010000007.1, on the reverse strand, counting down.
GAAACTAGATCTTTAAATACTGTTCTGAGATGTCCATTTATAAATTAAATACCCTTTTGCAAACAGATTCAGCTGGATCATTTATCGATTTGTAGGTCCTTTATCGATTTGAATCCTTTGTACGCACTATATCGTGAGTAAGCTATCACACTTATGTAATCAATCGTTCATTTTTTATCATTATTTAACGAACAAAATGACGAGGCTCGCTGCACCCATAAACTAATGTTAATTTTAGCTTATGGTTTAAGGATGGCCTTTCTCACGTCATTTGACGTGGACTATATTCTTTTCGCTTCTGCTTAGTGAGAGATAGGTATATATGGAGTCATTTTACTGTACCTGAAAAATAAGAAAGATCTTCGGTTAATTACATTTTACTAGCAGGAGGATTATGTAAAAGTTGCCATTTTCCAGGAAGCTTGATGACAGGCAAGGCACGTTAATAGGAAGAAAAAGTAATGGGAAAGGCTAGACGTTAAACCAGACCTCAGCAAAATCACAACAGCAAAATGTCGGGAACATGGTTTGATGCATCTATTTCCCTCACGTTCATCCACTGCTATGAGACTTATGGTAACTTTTACTATCCTTCATTGTTTATCTATGTAAAGATTGAAAAATACCAAAAGGAAGGCTTGCAGGTTTCCGATATCACATTTTAATATTTTTTATCGCTATTAATTGTGATATCGTAACTTAGCTTATGAAAAACGCTGTTTTTATCATTCAAATGCAAATATAAATGCTATAGATTATGCGACTAGTAGCTAAAACTGAACGTATTTTAGAGTTAACATTGAACTAAACGAAAAAAACAGGCAGAAATTTACGTGGTTGGAGCACCATATTCTAGCTGTTTGATTGATAATTAATGTGAGAATTTCGGCTCGATAAAATTCTGTAGTTCTACTAGGTGTGAGGTGGTAAGTTTACAAACAGGGGTATAACCATTGAAGGCTATTTAAATGCGAATAAGTTAAGTTCCAATTAAAGCAATTTAAAATTCTGAAAAAAACATTACAACTTAAAAATAAAACTATGGATTGGAATTTTGAAGTGTCCTATGTCAGAGTATTGGCCATCAGATTGTTAAATGAGGACGAATAAACTAAAAATAAATAATTAAAAAAACGGAAGAGAACTTTAAACAGAAAAGCAATTGAAGTCACCAAAATGTAAGTCGGAATGGACCAAAACTAATTAATTAACCATTCCAACTACTCATTGGCCTAACAATACCCCACAATCAACCTGTACTATAGGGCTTGATACAAGTCTCTCTTTTAAATGCCCTCTCTATTTGAATTAAATATGGGGGAATTAAATAAGGGAACACGTCAAAAGTATCTCCAAAACCAAACAAATGCTTGAAGGGACATAAGGCAAATAATTAAATTAAACTATAATTTGAATTCTACATGATTTGAGGTAGCCTCTATTTTCAAGGATCGTTTTTAAATATCACATTTACTTAGCGTAGCACATACCTATAGTTAATTTCATAGACGATCTTTCCGAATTCACAGACCTCTGTTCCATTAACACGCCTCCACTGAACTTAACCAATTTGAATTTTTCGCATTTACGTCATAATATCACCTGACCTTTAAAGTTTCATACCCAGCGTTCATTAAAAATAGTCTTAACTAATTTATAAGGTTGTAAAATTGTGCTAAATTATTGAAATTTTACCTGCGATGCAATGACATAAAAATACTTAGCCAAAATGCTTCTATCGACTTACCTTGTGAATGGTGTAATCCAAGTATTTTATTTTAAATGTAAAAATCACAACACTCTTTTGCACTTGACGGGAAGCACGAAACGCGGCCCCGACGGATTTTCCAACTCAGTGAGCAGCCTGTCCCCCAGACGAATGCCAGAGATAACTGATGCATTATCCGTTACAAATATAAAGCATATTTCCTATCAGTGTACGATTTATGGATACCACTCGTTGCTAGATAGCTTATCTGCGAGGCATTGTCTATTTTTTACACACACCGCTTCCCGCTGTTTTATGCCAGACAGAGAGAAGGGTAAATAAATAGAGTAATTAAGTTTATCACCGAATAATTTGAGGCTGATAATGATATTCTTTTAGGACTTCCTACAACAGATCTATTTAGAAAAAGGTAAACACTGGTACGACGAAGCGTTCGATTTTTTATCAGGTCACCACAGCAGCTCATTCTTTGTCCTCGATAAGTCTGAAGTCAAATCACTTTCACGCTAAGAGAAAATAGTCAATTTTTTTATTTATAGGTCCGTTTCAGTAATTATTAGATTTTTTAACAGTCGGTCAGTAACCTAAAAAGCAGGTCGTCACTCACGGCACAACACAAACGGGTCCGGCTCGAAGCAGAAGAGAAGAAGACATTCTAGACACCACAGCGAAGCGAATGAAAATGCGGTACAAAATCCGAACACATCACGGTCTAGACGGTGAGACGGTGAGGCATTGCAAGGCAGAGCGGGCTGCCGCCGACACGTCTACCGTCCTCTCCCGCAGCGGCCATATTGGCTGGTACTACAGACGGACAGCAGAGAGCGCTCGCATTTCGCGCGCCGCCGCCGCCGCCGTTTGCGCATGCGCCCCCGGACTGGGTCGCCCAGTCGCCCAGTCCCTACACCTTTCTTTTCTCTTCGGCCCAGTTATCCCACTATTGATTATGAAAATAAGACACCGAATTCCTGCTCGTCTTTTGAGCCAGATTTTATGATTTAGAGGACACGCGTTCTGTATTATATTTAGTAGGTTTTAGTGAATTTCCTCAACAGGGGAGAAACTATATTGTCATAGGTGGGTAAGAACCAAGACAGGGACAATCATATTTTTCGTTTTGAGGCCCTAGATGCCAAAAACAACATTAGTTTATTTGATACAGTCACCTCGCGAACTCGAAATGCCACAAGAATCCGAATTTTCTTCGAGTGACTTATAGTTTGACTGCTATCTGCTTCATCTAGTGGATTGTGACCTAATATATTTTAATTTTCCATTTCCGTGACAGCAAATCTGCCGACCCCATGTTACTACATAGACTACATAGAGATTTTTTAACATGGTTTTAAATGTCTATTAATGTTAATATAACTTGAAGGGTTTTCATCCAAACTATTTATTTAACCATTTTAAATTCGCTGAATACGCAGGTTTGCTGATTTAGGGATGTTTTTATAAAGCCATAAACATACACGTAGTAATGCATAAATAATTAGTTGCCAATATCAAATTTATATATTAAAGTAATAAAAATATACAATATTTATTAATTGCTCCTTAGTTATACAAAAAGTATAATGTATTGAATAATGTTTTATTTTATTATATTTTTATTGGACCCAGGTCATATTAAAAATAATTTAAAATATGTTGATTTTGCTGACCTGAACATATTTAAAAGATTTGGGTCAGAAAGGAATCCATATAGAAAGGAGGATCTCAACAGAACGCCTACGCGGCCACCTTTCTGGGCAGACCCACTTTTCTATTAGGGGTGTGCGAGTACTCGATCATTGAGCTTTTTTCGAGCCGAGTTTACATTACTCGATTCGACTCGAAGTTTTGAGAAATACTAATAAGTTCGAGTCGAGTAGTTATTTCCGCCGTTTACCCGGAATTGTTACACGCGGTCGCATTTTACACAGTTAACACTAGTCATGAACAGCCACCATAGAATTATGGTTATTTTACTTAAACTGAAGTGGTTTTTAGTTATTAATATATATAAATTTATTTTAGTCTTTTTACATTTCTTTGAGATATTTTCTTACTGCTCAATGAGACTGTTCAACTTTAATTTTTAAACCTATATAGAAATATGTTATAAAAACTTTTTAAAGCAAACAAGCTCAGATGTAGCTAGGTATTTACCTCCTCAGGCTGAAAGTTTGATAAAATATTGATTTATCAATGCTATAAAGTTATGTTAAAGATGACCTTATCTGTCGTTTCATTTAATTTGAAAACAGGTTTGCTTTGAACTCATAGGAACACTTCCCAGTTTAACAACAACAAAATATTACATTTTGTAAGCTCAATAGTAAGTATGATAACTATTTACTTCTACTGCTCAAAATACTCGACTCGAAAAAACTCGAAACACGCGGGTATTTTTTTAAACTCGACACGACTTCAAAAATCACTACTAGCACACCCCTCCTTTCTAAATAAATGACCGCGTTGGCGTTCTGTTGTAGTCAGAGGTAGTTTCAAGGTTTTGGAATTTTGTTGAGGGTTAAACTCTTATTATATATTCAGTGAGTGTAAAGTGAAGCCTCTCCTCTTAAAGGCATTTGTATAGAAAAGAACCAATCAGGGAAGAGGCTGTCCATAATATGTTCCCAAGGATGGTTCACAGCAAGGGCGCCCGCAGGATATTTTCCCAGGGGGGGCAAACAGTTATTTTTTCCTGGGGTTTTATTGGGGTGTGGAAAATATACCGGTATCCCTTATTGGGCCCGCAGCCCTCTTATGGAGAAACAGTAAGATAAAAGTACTTGAAAACGTATTTTTGGCTGTCTAAAAACCAGAGTTACCTTTCAAAAAGATTTCAAACATACTCATTTGTTTCTTCAATCATGATACCAATTTTTAGTTTGTGTTCAGCTGCGATTCAATTACATCCTGAATTAGTTTAGGAAATTGAATCAATAGGCAAAACCAGTGCCATTGAAAAATTTTAGCCGACCATTATGTGGCCAATAATATGGACAATCATCACTGTCACGCCTTCTAGCAAGGTATTTCCGTCGATTGACCGCTATTAGTGAATACATAAGATTGGTCTTCACACACGATTGCGAGTTCGCAATGGTACATTTTTGTCGTTTATCAGCGATCGGCAAACACCGCCGATCGCGAGTTTCGAAAAGCAACATCGGCCGTTTATCTGTAATCGGCAGATACGCGGCCGTTCGCGAATTTTGCAAAGCTAGCTTCTCCGTTTGTTCGTGATCGACAAATACGCGCGACCGTTTTCAACGGCCGATCGCGAGTTTCGTAAAGCTACATCGGCCGTTTATCCGCGATCGGAAGATACGCGCTAGCGTATTTCGTGGACGTTCGCGAATAGCGTAAAGCTATTTTTGCCGTTTATCCGCGACTGGCAAATATACGCGTGGGTTTAGCGGCCGATCACATTGTTTGCAAAGCTGCACTTGCCGTTTATTAGCGATCGGCTAATACGCACGACAGTTTTAGCGGATGATCGCGCTAACCTGAATATGCTGTTTATTTGCGATCGGCAAACGGCAAATTCGCGAGTTCGTTTTCCGCGGTCGGTAGCGAGTTTTGCGAAGCTCGCTAAAACGATCACGTCCCGAAAATTTCCCGAAGTGATTAAAAATCCCGCCTAAAAATCGGGAATTCAATTTTCCCGAAATTTTGGGACCCGACCATCCCTGATTAAAAATTACGTGGATTAACTTTGTTTGGTCAACTTGAACAAACTTAAAAGCTTCATGTATTTTTAAATACATTTTCCTTTTCTCAGGGGGGGGGGGCAACTGCCCCCCCCTGGCCCCCCCCCTGCGGGCGCCCATGGTTCACAGCCATTCCACTAAATGATTTCAATTGAAAAAATACTATATGATATGAACAATAAATAAAGCATGAAAGAATACATTAATTCGTCTAATGATTTATTTATTTACCTTTTGAAATACTTTATGTATTTTAAGTTCACTGCAAACAAACATAACCTTAATTGTCTTTGTCAATAGACATCCAGTTCTAGCCATTTTGTGGTCGCTGGTTCTAGCTCCGGATTTTACTAAAGCTCATCGGAGTTTTGCAGCAATAAAATCATGTACTCGTGTAACACAGCCTACCAACTACAGCTGATGTGGGAGGCGTGGCTTCACCTTACACTCTCGCTGAATAGGGGCCTAACGGTACGTCCTGAGTGCACGCCGGTTCCGATTCCGACTCAGATTCAGATTTTCGGCGACAGGATTAACACTTATATTTTAACGGAAGTGGCCATAGTGGCCGCCGGAAGCCGAGCTTGCGCGCAGGTGCCTGCTCACCGGAATGTATTATTCATTCCGGTTGCAGATTCCAGTTTCCGATTGCTCCAGCCGCCATTTTTAATAGCAACATTTAATTTTGAAACCTAATTCAGCAGTTTAATGGATTTACCAGCTTTAATCTGTCATTTTGTAAGAAAACCACCAATGGGATTAAATACTGATAGCATATTCAAATAGAGATATAGTATATAAATGTTGGAAAGAAATTTCGCTGGAACTCGGCGTTGAAGGTTAGTGAAACAACCTATTTGTGCAAGATCAATTCTTCTAAATTTATGTTCAATGACTGTAGGCCTAGTGTATAAGACAAAATAAGGTAGGGTTGCCATATCTCCGGATTTCCCCGGAGATTACCGGATTTTAAGAGTCAAATTTCACCACCGGGGGATTTCAACCCGAAACGTAAAATCTCCTCTTTTTGGGCTTTACTACAGAAATTCTTTAAAAATTATTAATATCAAGTTAAAATTGTATTTCTGAACAGATAAATATTGACATTCGCAGCTTTAACGCCATGTAATTTTTTTAACTCTAAGGAAGGCTTTGTTTGCATTTTATTGATGGGAAATTTCGTTTCTCGATGTGCTCCCTGTCATTAGAGCGCTTACAATAACAACAAACTACGGAGATTGGCGACAGGCGACAATTGCCGAAGTAATCCGAATGAGACCGCGAACCAGCGGACCCGGACCGAAGGAGAAGGAACAAACGGAACGGCGAACGGTGAGCGGCTGACTGATATCAGATCAGTCAGGGTAAACATAACCTCGCCCAGTAACCGGTAACCGTAACCGGTGCTTTGTATGGGACGTGAGAGTTGGGTTGATTAGTTTTTCTATTATTGTTGACCAAATTCATTTGTTACATGCTACAATTGCTTAAATGGAGGACAAAGAAAAAGTTAAACGTAAAAAATATAGCTGTACTTTCAATGAAGTACTCCAGGAAAGGTTTCCAAGTTTTAGGAAGGGAAGGAGCGACACAGAAGCTGAGTGTAAAGTTTGTCCTGCTGGAACATACATTTCAATTTCTCACAAAGGTAAGAAATTCAAGATTTCTTAATAGATCCTTGTAAATTTAATCAATTACATAAAATATCGTATTTTAGGTTAGGCCCTATGTGTTGGTTGTTTATAGTAGGCTACAATGTTTGTTTAAAAAAGGTTAGGCTGAGCTGATGTAGTTAGATACAATGTTAGATCAGATTAGGTAAAAATTTATTGTATAATATATTAGGTTGGTTAGGCCAGGTTGTGTGTTTGGTTATGTTAACTTAATATGAGCCTGGTAAGGTAATAATAGATTGAAATTGGTTAGGTATTGTTAGGTTAGGGTTTCAGAGTCACTTTTTGACCTCACCAATCTTATCCTATCCTATCTTTGAATCTACAAACCGATAATTACAATTAATACCAACCAGATAAATCTCAATGCAACCTAAATTAACCTAACCTTAAGGCAATCAAGGCATAATTTCTTGCATTTAGTAAAAAGATTCAATTTCGGATGTACCGTAGGCTACTGTAAAAGTGAATTATTACAATGTCACTAAGAAGTCTGTTTGTTTCACAGGAGCACTGGATTTGGAATATCATATTAACACCAACAAACACAAAACCAGTTTGAAATCAGTTGGATCTACACAAAATATACAGTCATTTTTCAAGCCGAAGGACACTCGACATGAAGAAAAAGTGCGTGCTGCAGAAGCTACCTTGGCGTTTCACTCCGTCAATCATCACCATTCGTACAATTCCTTAAACTGCTCCAGTAAGTTACAAAAAACATTATTCCCTGATTCTAAAATTGCAAAAGAAGTAACCTGTGCTAAAACAAAAGCTGAAGCTTTGATAAATTCTGTAATTTCTCCTCATTCAATTGATCTAACTGTAGATGTTTTAAATGGCATATCCTGTTTTGGGCTTGCCACAGATGGCAGCAATCATGGGGCAGTCAAAATATTTCCCATTTTAATTCAGTATTTTGATCCTGTCAAAGACGGTCTTACTACCAAATTAATTGAGGTCAAATCCACTCCTGACGAGACTGCACACACAATATCAGGCTACATAATTGAAACATTGAAAAAGCTCAAAATTCAAGACAAGTGTGTTGCTTTTGCTGGTGACAACACAAACACTAACTTTGGGGTATTAACAGGTGTAAAGGGACCAACGTATTTACCTTCCTGAAAAATGATCTCAACCCAAAGTTGCTAGGAGCCGGATGCCCTGCTCATGTCCTTCATAACTGTATCCAAAATGGTTTGGATAAAGGACTTTTAATTGATGTTGAGTCAATTATATTTGAAAATTTTCAATTACTTTTCAATTTTTACTGTTCGCACTGAAGAGTTGAAAAGCTTTTGTGATTTTGTGGAGGTCGAATATAGGCAATTACTCTATCATTCCAAAACCAGATGGCTGTCTCTGTTTCCTTGTGTAAACAGAGTTCTGCAAATGTATCCAGCCCTCAAGTCTTATTTCCAATCTCAAGAAACTGTACCAGTCATCATAAAAAACTTTTTTGATGACGATTTTAATGAAATAAGATTGTTTTTTGTGCAATCCTTGATGTACGTATTTCACGAAAGAACTATTTCTTTGGAAAAAGAAAAGAACAGTTTGGCTGAAACAATTGCAATTTTAGATGAAATCCTTGATATCTTAAATGACAGAAAAACTAACAGTTTTGTGCCTTTCACTGCAAAAAGTATGTTGAAAAAAAATGGAAAATGATGGTCTTGGCAGTAAATGTAGAGAGGTAGTCTCTGAATTTTCTAAGGTTTACGAGGGCTCAATTTTGTACCTAAGTAAGTGGCTTTCCCAATACCAGGAATTTAGTGTTTTTAAATGGATGAAACTGGATAGTATTCCTACTTGGGACCAGGTAGAAGAATCAATTTTGTTTGTAAATGAAAATGCACCTTTCAAAGTTAATGACAGTTTATGTCATGACCAATTTTGTAATTTTGTAAAGTTCTTGAGAAAGCATCTGGATGAAGTCAAAGCATATGAGGAAGAGGAAAAAAATAAAGATAAACCCAAAAAGGTAAGACGTACAGAAAAAAGAAGGCTAAAATTATCAAATCACATCTGGGTAAAGTACTTTAGTAGTCTACCAGATAAGTCATGCTATTCTGAACTATTGAAAATAGTTGAATACTTTTATTGTATCCCCAGCCATAATGCATCCGTAGAAAGAGTGTTTTCTCTTATGTCTGCTCAGTGGACAAAAGAAAGGAATAGACTGACAGTAGAATCGATCAAAGGCATCTTATGTGTAAAGTATAATTTTAAGTCATACACTTGCCAAGATTTCTACAAACATATTTTAGCAAATAAGGAGTTACTGAAACAGATTGGTTCCACAAAAAAATACAGTTGGTTTGACACATCGACCCCTGGCCCTAGCACTAGTTCGATCTCCATATGTGAGTGTGACTTTTCAGACAGTGATGACAGTATGTAAGTTAGGTACCTTAACACTGAGAACTTAACACTAAGACTTCTTGATGATTGTCTTTAATTTTGAAGTGAAGTCAGGTTTTGTTTTCATTAAATTAGTTGTTTTTGTTTTGTTTTAAGTAACTTTTTTTTAAACTAATAATTTTAAAATGTATTGTTATATAATAGGAAGTATAAGTACTTATTTAAAGGTTTTGTTTTTATTAAATTAGTTTTTGTTTTAAGTATTATTTTAAAATGTATTATTACTATTTAGTTTTATTGTATGTATTAAATATTATTATTATTAAAAAACTATAACTTGCATTTTACTCCTCCTTAGCTTGAAAAAAGTAAAAATCTTAGTAGCAAACTAAACAATCCTACGACAGATTTTTATGACTTAGATGCTATAAAAATAGGGTTTTGTAATGTCTATTTTCAAAAATTTTCCGGGGGAGGACCCCCGGACCCCCCGTCCTACTGGGGGGTATTCCATACCCCCCAGACCCCCCGGTTGGCGGTCGCACGCTAAAATCTCCTCTTTTTCTCATACTACCATATGGCAACCCTAAAATAAGGGTTTTCTTACAGATAAAGCAGCTTATTCAGACTAAAAAGAATAATGGTCTAATTCAAGTTACAGTAACTAAACGTCAAATTTGAAATGATAAGTTAATACATCAGTAAGCCAAAAGGGTTTGTAGAGTTAAAATATTCCTAAAGTCCATTGTTGTTTCCTTATCTGCTCGTCGCACTATCTCAATATATTTTTTGTTGATTTCCACGAACTAGAGAGTCTTGAGATAAAGTTACACAAATTAAATCCTGACTATATCAGAGTTGCGAGCATAAATTATCTTTGTTGTTAAGCTTGCTTTGCTGCCGTTTAGGCTACCATTAAAGTAATTAATTGCTTAGTGGTTTTTTACCACTCCCCGACATCTTTTCCGTAGAGGCCTCCTAAATTACCAATATGCCGTGTAAAGTAATTAATGACATTTATTAAATTAGATATTTATTACATTTGCTGTGCAATCAATGGTGAAATAATGTACACAACATTGGCAACTCCATTACCTGCTCGCCTAGTCGGCGAAGCCTTTCATGCCCCCACTACAAAAAATCTGTCTCAGATTGAACACGCGCCGGAATTCTGAATCTGAGCCGGAATCGGAACCAGCGTGCACTCAGGACGTACCGTAAAGCATAGCGGCGCGTTCCAAGGCTTAGGATTTCTGATTTGGGATTGCAGTTCAAAATACCGGGTGTCAGTAAAAAACTCCCTAATTTTTATGACCTCTAAATTGTAATTTGTACATCACATTGACTCAAATTATATATCAAATGATTGGTAAACTCACCAAGTTTTTGTAACAAGTCACAATTAATTTTTTATGAGTGTCACTTTGGGCTCATGGCAAACATCAAACAAAAAATCTAATCTTCTCCGTGCACCAGTAATGATTAAAAACCACGTAGTAATGTGTTTTTTAGATTTAACGGTTATCTTGACAACTAAACATCCTACAGAAACCTCTCAGTTTAAAACTTCTTACTTTTACGAAAAACTTGGTGATTCTCCCTATAATTTAGTAGAAGTCAAAATTTTGGGTTTTTCCAACTTAAGCAGTATGGGACACGAAACACAAAAAACCAATTTGTTAGTTTGAAAAACTCATTTCTCAGGATCCAAAAAAGCTACATACCTGCAAAAACACCCAAACTGTAGAGAAAAATTCATTTTCTTTAATGTTATAAACTGGGAGGCTTCTATAGGATGCATAGTTTTCAAGATTACTGTTAAATCGTAAAAAAACTCATTAAAACGTGATTTTTAATCACTATTGGTGCACAGGGAAAATGCGATTTTTTGTTTTATGTTTGCAATGAGCCCGAAGTGAGATTCATCAAAAATTTGTGACTTGTAAGAAAAACTTGGTGAGTTTACCTAATTTGAGTCAATATGATTTATAAATTACAATTTAGAGGTCATCAAAATTAAGGAGTTCTTTTACGCACCCGGTACCCAGTCTGGTACAGCACTATCAGTTTATTTACGTTCATAGCTTGCTAGCTGGACTCGGCACACCGTTCACCAAAGATCATCTGTTCAAATAAACGTGTCATTAGCTTTTATTTATGAAATTTATTTACATAACGTTAATATGGGAACATGGAAACCCTTTTGGACCTCTGGGGAGAATCCCAATTTAGGACGAATGGATGGATTAAAAACCTTCCCCATGAACGCTTAACATTTATGAACCAAGTTTCATGGCAAATGATACAACGGGTGTTGTGTCACCATCAGTTACAGGGGTAGTGGATGTTTAAACGAACTCCAAATACTCCCAAAATTATTTTCTTGCACTTAAATTACTTATGGCTACGTTATTTGTTGTTATACGTTAAAAGCGATAAATTTTCGTCGTGTTTTATAATGAAGTAAAGTGCCGTATTAAATGGTTGATGGGTCAATCAAGGCTCAAGGTTAGACCAAGCCCCGAGGTAAGGCCAAGGAACATATTTCTGTACCTGAGTTACCAGTTAATCTCACTGTTGCATCTGGCCAGCGGTCAATAGGACTGGAAGTAGTTAGGAATGTACACCTAGGACTTTTTATAAAGTTGGGGACTGCAGTAGCTTTGTTGGGCAAGACTTCAATATTTCTGCTGTGTTGAGACCAGTAACGGGATTGAAAAAGCGCCAAAAATAAATAGCAAAAAGGTTACATTTTATACTTGCAACGGATTTTTTTTAGTAGCGAGGTAAAAGGACAAGGAACATACTTCTGTAACAGACTGTATTTTGACCTGCACCAGAAAATCCTAGGCCTTGGCAAGCGTCCGTAAAAAATGAGGGTTCAACCCTCAACAGAATTTCAAAACCTAGAAACTACCTCTGACCGCTGGCCATGTATGACTCTCTGGCTGGTCCAATACAGAGGTCGACGGATACAGTAATTAAAAGCTGTCATTGTTCTGGTAAGCCTATTGGCTGACCGGATTGACCGGCTTCCTATTCACCTCAGTTCCTCCTTGTCTCACTTGGAACTTTGATTCCTAGCTGAGCTTGGAAATCCAGTCAGGTCTAAGTCCTGTAGGGAGTTGTGAATCGTCCTGGCTTGTCCATCGGGGAGCGAATGAGGGACCCTTATCCGACAAAACTTCTAAGCGTCTGCTAGTACGGAGGGCGAACCGACCTGGGTGAGACTCTTCACAACAAGGAGAGCTCCCAGGTGAAGGTCCTTGTCTGGAGTTGCTTGGGAGGTCTCGGGTTAGAGGGTGAGTCGCCCCGGAAGAGCCTGGAGGATGAGTTGGAAATTTATTTATCTTCCTTCAGGGGTGAGGCTGACTGACCATATCGTACCTTTCCCATCCTGACAATCCCTTCCTTCTGAAATCTGCACAATATCCCTAGGGAGACATGCCTAGCTGGCAATACTGGGGCTTTCATTCCTTCAAAGTCTAAAAGTCTAACCTCTGACCGCGACCGAACGCCAACATGACTCAGAGAGCCATAGGAATTTTGAGCCTGTCCGGAAGGACAGTCTGAACATAAAGGTGGATTCAGCTATAAATGTGGATTTTTCCAAAATGGTGGGGATGGCTAAAAAGGTAGGTGAAGACGGTCTGGTGAGGAAAAGGAACTGGATTTGATTGGTGGGAGAGAGTAAATTACTAAAAAGGTCTGTTCGAAGAATTTAATTTTATCCATTGGTTAAATTCTTTAAGGTGTTAAAAATGATTGTATATTGACCGTTTGCTATATCTAAACTGCAATGCCTACTCTTATACTTTTAGAAATTGCAAATTAATAAGATGATTTCAGATCGTCCGTCGAGGACAACGGTATGCTTGAGTTAATATTTGCCTTCACGAAATGAAAGAAGCCGGTAGATACTGAGGGAACTGAACCGGAGAATTGTCCGAGATTTACCGGGCGGGGAAGGAACCCCTAATGAGCTACCTCTTGGGTCGGAGAGATGTCCGATCTGCCCGCCATGGGGGAGGGAAAGAGAGAGAAAGTAAGAGGGTGCACAGACTTCTCTGTGGAGGGAGTAACACGATTTATTCTTCCAGGAACTGAGAATGGGCAAGAGGGCGCATACAGCGGCCTTCGAATCAACCAACATTGACTAACGTTGACCTACATTACCACATAATGATTATCGTTTCTAAAGATTGTGTTATTGAAAAAATGTGTTTAAAAGTCATCTTTTCAAATGCACAGATACAAAAATTATAAAGTGTAAAATAAGATTTTTTACTTTAAAAATATTTTGAGATTGCAAATTATAAATAAATATCATCTCAGTCTTGCCAGCAATGTCCAAGATCCTTGAAAAATTAGCAATTAGCCAAATAGTTGAGTTCGTAAATATGGAGAATATGCTTCCCAAATTGCAGTCAGGGTTCAGAAAGAACCACAGCACCTGTACTGCATTGCTAAATATGTTTGCAGACTTGTTTGGGGCGAGGGACGCTGGCAGGGTTAGCTCGGTAGTCATGCTTGATTATTCGCAGGCCTTCGACTCCATAAGCCACAGTTTGCTCCTAGCAAAACTGCATCACTTTGGGTTTCATAGTAGTGCGATTGCTTGGTTCAGATCCTACCTGGAAAAGAGACTGCAGGTGACAAAGGTGGGTACCCGTATCTCACCTCCTCTTGGTAAATCAAGGGAAGTTCCGCAGGGGAGCTGTCTGGGACCCATTCTGTTCACCCTTTACACTGCAGATCTCCCCAGATGTGTAAGTCACTGTAATGTGCACTCATATGCAGATGACTGTCAACTGCACATCTCATATGAGATCGGATCAACCAACCAAGTTTTTGAGAGTGTAAACTCGGACCTGGTGAGAGTAAGTGAGTGGTCGCGTAAGCATGGACTCAAGTTGAACGCTGATAAATGCATGATCATACATATTGCTCCGCCCAATGTTTTACAATCGATCGCAAATGTTGACGTGCACGTTAAACTTGAGGACAAGCCGTTAATGGTGAGTGATTCAGTCAAGACATTGGGCGTAGTGCTTGACAGTGGCCTCACGTTCTCAGATCACATCACCCATGTCTCCCAGGTCGCTTTGGGAAGGCTGCGAGGTCTGTACAGATATAAAGACATCCTGCCAGAGGCAGCTAAGCTGCAACTGGTACAGTCACTAGTTTTGTCGGTGCCTTACTACTGTTTTCCTGCATATGGCAACAGCATAACCGGGGAAGAAATGTCCCGGATCCAGAAGCTGCAGAACACCGCTTTGCGCTTCGTTTGCGGTGTCCGCAAGCGAGAGCGCATTACTCCCTTTCGGGAGGCAGCAGGGCTTTTGCCAATGTAAGCCATGTGCAGGATGCAGACTTGCAACCTCATCCACCGGGTCATGGTTCATCAGGAGCCTCAGTGCCTGGTGGAAAGACTTGTTGCTCGAGGGGAGGTGGCTCTGCGTAGCACCCGGCAGGACGCCTTGCTACACTTTCCAAAGGTGCGTTTGGAGGTGGGTAGGAGAGGATTCTCCTACTTTGGCCCCAAGCTGTACAATGATCTCCCCTTGAGCCTTAAAAAGCTTGGGGTCCTGGCTTTTAAGGAAAAAATTAGGGAAATTGTACATACAAACTATATAGAAAATTGTAAATATGTATTGTAAATATAGTAGTAAGCCTTTTTTCTAATTAATCTTTAAGAATTATTTTAATTTAGACCTGAGTTACTTTGTAAAACAGTCTTTGTAAACTGAAAGACGCTCGGAAATAAAAGGCATTTTTATTTATTTATTTATTTATCTAGCAGTGCCCTGATTACTAAACCCAGGAATCATGGTGTACGTTGAATATTATTTATCATTCATATTGGAGTTACCTCTATAAATAAAAAAAAATAGTACTCCGTGTGATATAAGGACCTTGATGTGATAATTACCTGTTTTTAAGAGACGGCCTAAAAACTCGGTCATGTGGGGGGAAAAGTTAAGGCCTTCAAGATGCCTGTTTGTGCATTTGTTACCAGTAACAAATTTAATTCAATATAATTTTTTTCTTAAATTACATGTTTTTTTTAACTGCAAGCTAAGAGTAATTTGGAAAAAGCCTAAACAATGTTTAGATGTCCAATAAACCGTCTTTGTTTCCTTTGTACAGACAAGGTTAAAGAGAATTTTAAAAAGGTTATTGCCCAAACCAAGGCCGCATATACCTTAATTGGTATCTTGATGTCAACCCTGAACATTTACAATTGTTACTGCTCTAATCTGGATTATTTTCCCAAAGCGGATGTAAGGGAGCTAGCCTTACAGCCATATGACATGGTTAAAAAATTAGAATTCAGATAAATATTGTGGACAGGAAGACCGCTGAACTCATCTCGCTCCCTCGTATGTTCCTGGAAGTTGAAACCCCAACATGCTGACGCAACCCTCTCTCCCCCCCTCTCTTTTCCCCATAGCCCCGGGAGTTCGGACATTTCTCCGGGCCGGCGGATTTTTCTTCATGACGCCCCTTTCCACCTAAAAACTTTGAATAAAAGTCCTACACTCAGATACTGTTGAATGAAGGTCCTACATGCCTCACTCGTAACTCATCTGACTCATACTGCTACGGCCGTAGACCCAGCGGGAACAACAACTGCATACAACAATCGTGACTTTTGGCTCGACTCGGCGAGACATAACAGATTTTTGCTGTCGGTCGTTAGTTTCAGCGGAAGATTGATCGCTCTCTGAGATAGGCAGCGACCACATAGTACAAATAGACTGAGCACAGCCATCTTACTTGCAATACAGCAAATGAAGTCTGGGCCGCCATATTGTCAAGGTATAGAAACATAAAACGACGCCTAAAACCGCGTAATCTGACAGTGCTCATGTTTCAAATAACTTGTAGTTTATAACATTTAGCATTGAGGGTTAAAGTTGAAATTTTGCATGTAAAGAGTCCTTTAGTTTTGAACAATAGTATCAATCATATTTCCAAAATAATTTTTTCTATTTAAATGATAAAAATTCACAAGTTTTTATTCAACTTTAAACCACGACATGTAAAAAGTAGTCGGCTGCTACTTTTTTTATTTACTGGTCAGGTAAAATAAAAAACGGTGGAAATTTTTGCTAAAGAATTGAATTTTTTTAATCATATTGTTTGAAGAAAATAGCTGCCGTTGTTTGGTCGATAACTTAGTTATTGTGGGAGTGTCCGTGCGGTGCTTGCCTAAAAACAAAGTCAATCTTAAACTGGTTTTTACACAAATATAGACGACTACAAAAATACAAATGTGGTATCACATTAAATGTCTGAATCTCACAATTTGTATGGTACCAATTATAAATGGTTTACAAGCAGTTTACACATCATAGGAACGTTACAGGTGCATTCCGTGGCGGCATCTTCTCTCAAAAAATGTCAGGGCAAGCTTCTAGGTTATCAGTGTTTACGATGTGTAAACTACCTGTAAACAATTTATATTTTGTACTATAGTGATTATGAGATTCAGACCTTTAATTTGATACCATATTTGTAATTTTTTACGTACTTTATTTTTTTCATGCATATAGGGACTAGAAGCAAATCTAGCCTTCAAGTCGCGGTTCGTGTGCTCCGTCTATTTGTACTATGTGGTCGCTGGATATAGGCTATATGTCTCAGCTACGTGGTGGCGAAGCAATAATTGCAAGACGGTTGCAGTATGTTATAACAATAATTTATCTTGCAGAAATTTCGGTTATCTTTAATTGCGTGTGTCTCTTTTGCTCCAGGGATATGGGTCATTTTCGAAACATCCCTCTTGCTTCTTGGGTCAGTAAGTTTTCAGAACCGCCCGAAACATCGCTTTTGCTCCAAGAGATAGAGGCCTGCGCTTCTCTCCCTCAAATTCGCTCTTTCGCTCACCTCCAAGTTAATTCTTGAATACTGCCATTTAAACGTAATATGTAACTTTGTTTTTTTTTTTGCTTGATCGAAAATACTGATTATAGAAAGAATGTTGAAATACTATAACGATACCAGTAAGCACAATAATAGCATTATTTTTTCAATATTCTATTAATAGCCTAATACACTAGGTTCTCATGTGTTTACTGTAGTCTGTGTAACTTAGTTACATTGACCGAAATATTGATTGAATTCGAGGAGGTGTTTGAGTTGAATAACGCAAACAATCGGTCGGGGTATTTTTGTGTAGGGGTTAGTGAATCATTATGGTAAGCATCGCACGTAAAATATTTTGCTTAAGTCCTGGTATGTAGTAAGCACCCGCATGATCCGAGGGGGCGAATTCGGACTGCTCCCCCTGAGGCGCTTGCGACAGGGACATACGGAATGCTCCCCCTTGCCGTTTTGGAATGCTTCTAGACGTGACTGTACCAATATTAGTACAAATATGGCGTTTTTGCGTTATGGGGGTTATCTATTGCAAAAAATAACAAAAAACAACAAACATCAAAGAATAAAAATGTAAAGTATATATCTTTCATAATTTATATTTTCGGAAACGTCTCAAACTTTCTTAGAAAAGCGAATCTGGATAACTATATTTTTGTTGAGGTCCCCCCACAGAAAAAAAACCCTGAGAGTCTACCCTACATTCAGATTAAAACAATAAAATTTTTACAATGTGAAAACTTGTTTTATTTTCCTAATATCACCTTAATCTAGTTACAATCCCAACATAAGTATTATAACTGAATTACAAATGTTTCATTTGAGAACTTTTTTATGATCGAATCTAGATTTTGAATAATCATCCAACATAAACTTAAACACATTAGCTACATACAGTGTATTACACAATTTGATTACATTAGTTACTAATCTCTTATTACGTGAATATACATTGAATTTATGCGGCAGACCTCACTTGCTAATCAGACCAGGAGAGTGCTTTGAAAAGGTACAATCTCGTCTAGAAATATTGACAAGCATTCCAACACGGCAAGGTGGAGCAATCCGTAAGCCGCTGTTTCTACCTACTAAGGGGGAGCAGTCCGTATTCAACCAACCGAGGATGGGTCCTGTGGCTAGGAATGTGGGTGGATAATTTGGAGCGACCCCCTCATATACATGGTGACAGGTATATCTAGTTTATGGTCAGTTATAGATTAAATGCTTAGTTATAGATAATATTTTCGTTCAGACAAAAAAAAACAAAGTTGCATATTACGTTTAAATGGTAGTATTCAAGACAGAACTTGGAGGAGCGAAAGAGAGAATTTGGGAAGATGAAGCGCAGGCCCCTCTTTCGTGGGGCAAAAGGATTTTTCGTGAGGTGCAAAAGGGATATAGCTCTTTAATTTTGATAATTCTTTTCAAGGCTTTTGAAACAAACAAAATTTCTTTGTTATTCCGACCCAGCGAGAATTCCTGAAAGTCTTGTGAAAATACAGAACATTTTCCCGCATCCAAACAAAAATAGTACTCGTTTCATTATCTAGAAACAAAGAAAGATTAAACAATACAAAACAAGGTTTCACCGTCTTCACACAAAACGATCGTAGGCGGTCTTCTTGGAACATGTAGGCTTTGGACACGAATTATTTATTGGATTATCTTTTACGTTGATGTCTACAGATACTAAAACTTATTTTCGTTATACTGCTTCAAAAACAGATGTTTTAATGCATGTTTTCCGGACCTAAATACGCTCTTTTTATTCCTAGGAATTAAAAGCTAATGTACTCGATACCAGCTGATCTTTTTTACTCCTAGGACTAAAAACTCTTTCATTTGAATAAATGGTATCGATTCGAACAATCGATAGTTTATAAGCAAATATTTCCGTTCGTAAATGAAGAAGGTATAAATTCTACTACTAAAATCAATGATAACAATTATTAAATTTAAATAAACAATCAATATGTAAGGTAAACAGATTTCCTAGAAAGTAAAAAATAATCTCTTCTCGGAAGGAAGATAACAGATTTGTGAAAGTCGCTCGTTTCACCAATCGATTATTACATGCGTTTGATACGTCGATAGTTGTTCATTGTTGTCAGTCTAACCTAACACAAATGAAACAATCAGCTGATTGCTTCAAATAGCAAGAACAAGATGGCGGCTATTTGGAATCTTTGGAAGGTATCTTTAAAGGTAAACAAGCTGTAACATTTTGGGTTTCTTAAGTAGTTTAGGTATTATATTGAGCAATATAACGAAAAATATAGTTCATCACACGGACCTAAAGCTGCTTTTCGTTACTCGATCATTTTTCAACCTCGGCTTACAGCCTCGGTCGTAAAACTTGACCTCTTACGAAAAGCGTCACTTTAGGTCCTAGTAATGAAATATACTATTATGAGGTTAAACGCGAGAGTCATTATTTAAACATTTTAATTTGTCACATTTATAGCTGGATGATTTCTTAAATTACTAACATGATGGAAAGTAGTTTTGATTTCTGTGCAATTCGTGCATTCCTTTGCCAACCGAGGTAATTTCTTGTAATGCAAGTTTTATTAAGAATATGAACGTGACTAAACAGCAATAAAATACTGTACTTAAGTTTGCAAACGGATACTTACATTAGAAAACGTTTTCCAATAAACAATCAAAATAACCAAGGTAAATCAGCCTTTACAATAGCAAAAGCACGATATGTTTTTAGCGAATTTCCTTAAAGGAATAAGCTATTACCGTAGGTCTCATGGTAAGACGTAAGCAAGAGACCATGATAACTTTGCGTTTTGGGGCCCCCAGAAGCAATAAACAACATTCGTTCGAATTTATATGTGGCCTTAAATATAGTCCGATCTCGAAGAAATTTGGTACAGACATGTCAAGTGGTAAGCATTCGAACGAGTTCGTAAGCCAGCCCGATCGGATCAACGGGGATGAAGGGGGATAAACACCCCAAAATGGTTTCTTTTAGTTTTTCACATAGACAAATTGAAATAATGTAATTTTTGTTAGCACCGTCATTGAATTCAGCTCGAAAAAACAATAAATTTAGTATCTTAAATCATTGTTCTATGTCCATTGGTTACCGAAATATTGAAAGAGGTAAACACAGGAAGTTGTACCAATGTTTACTTTACGGGAAATAAGTAAAATTTTATATCTAGCTTATTTTTTAATGAAACTTGGTTTGGGGCTTCTTGTAGACGATATCTAATGTATATTAGTCTAAAATCCTCGATATTTCCATTTTTGTGGCAGCAAACCCTGCATAATCATTCACATATTATCCTTATGGGAAATAAATAAAATCGATATCCTCCTTATTTCTCAACATATCTGGAAAAAACTTGGTATATGGATTCTTCTAGTTCAGATCTACTAAATATTGAATTAAAACCATCAAGTTTTAACAAACCTGTGGTCACAAATTTGCATACCCATTACCCATGTTATTCTTACTGAGCTTACAGAAACATGTCATATATCTCGCTATGATGGATTAAAATTCTTTTGCAATTGAAATTCGCTGGTATGCAGGTCTGCTGCAACGGAGGTATTTCAGATTGTGGGAGGCATATAAGAAAAAGAAGGATAGCTTTAAATGGTCATACTGGCACATTTACTTCCCGATAGACAATGTCATAGGAGAAGGAAAATATTTAAAAGCAAGTTGGCGGAAATACCTGTAGATCATCATGATGTTAAAGAGATTGGATGTTAAAAATATATTCATTGCAATCCAGCAACCAGCTGTTGAATCAGGCGCAGAAAATAGTCTTTAGGATCCGCAGAGAGAATTAAAGAGTATATAGCAAATGAGGTTCCCAAACTAGTACAGTAGACTCCCTCTAATCCGGACTCCTCGGGACCTAGGCCAGTCCGGACAACGGTTTTCCGGTTGAACCGATGTTTCCTAAAATATATAAATCCAAATATTCAAAATTAAATATTTTACACTAATTTGTCTATTTTATATTTCCCATGGGAATTGTTGACATTGTCCTAGATCACAAAAAAACTAATTAATTCTACGTAAATAGAAAAGAGCATTTAGACACGTTATTTATTACTGGTCTCAAATATTATCCCTCAAGAATCGTCGATACAATACCGTCCACCCATATACCGGTTTATACATTCTTTTGAGAGCTTTGAATTATCAAACTGTAAGAAATATACGTCGACGCGGAGAGCATAAGTTTTAGTTTGATAACAAAAAATGTTTGTGGACGACTGAAGTATTTTGAAAACAATAAATTAAAATTACAATTTTTACTGTCCAGAACTATACAAGTAAATTATAAGTTAAACAAAAAAAGAACGAGTGTCATAGACATAGTCAAAATAATAGGTGCTAAAAATCTACAGCCTACAGGATAATTTATAAGGCAGAAAATAACTACACAGCTAATTTGAAAAAAAATGTTGTATTACCAAGTGCAAAACTCATCATTTTTTAGTTGAAAAATTGAAATTGTAGTCCTAGTGAAAATGAAAAACTGAAAACTAAGGCCTATATGCAGCCTAAGAATAATAAAACAGGAAATTATTTGATGTAATTTAAACGATAAGGTACAGTATCAATAAGCCAGCCTTTCAATTTGTTTTTAAAACCACTTCCGGTGAGATATTTAATATTATGTGGCAGTAAATAAATAAATTCCTGGAAAGAACGTAAAATCGTATACCTTGCGATTCCTTAGTTGTAAAGATATTGTCTTAGGTTTATGATAGCAATATACAACTCAACTTCGAACAGATTCTAAATAAAAATGGCTGGTGAGTAAATTTTAAACTATAAACTATTTGGTAAGAGCTAAGTGAAACATGTGAAAAATCCTGGATAAACAACAAATCATTGACACACGTGTCATTCCAATGCAGCCCTTTGTAAAAGTTCACAAACATTCCATAGAATGTAGAAACAAAAATGATATAAAACTTTCCAGGAACGAGATGTGGACTTAACTATAAAGCCACAATTATTTACCAATCAAGTTCTGTTGTAATTCAGACACAAAATAAGTGGATTTCTGTATTGTTCCAAATAGGGGAATGCGAGCACTCGAGTATCGAGATTTTATCGAGCCAAGTTTACACTACTCGACTCGACTCGAAGTTTCCAAAAACACTCGAAGTTCAAGCAGAGTATCTGAAATCGGCACGCGCGATTTGGTTTTGTGGTTGTTTATAACACCCATTTTTGACTGGCATAGGTAAAAAATACTTATTTGAATTCAATTAAAAAGTTTTTTTAGGTTAATGTTGTCAATAAATATAGGCCTGTACCCCTTTATTCCTTTCTACAATTTAAAGTTATATCTTGTTCTTTCTCTTTGTCAGTATAAGAAAACATGCAAGCATGTTAGCTGATATTTTAAGCAATCATTGAGTTATAGGCTTTATGAAGGCACATATTTAACTCAGGCAACCTGAGTTTTAGTTATTTTATATGAAAACACAGGTAAGTCAAATCTATAGATCTCACTTTCAACTTTTTACCTAAAATCTCTTGAACTGTAGTTCAAGAGATTTTAAGTAAAAAGTTGTCTTAATTTAGTTGATATCGTTTGACATAGGCCTACCCGCTCTCAAATCAGGAACACCTAAGTTTAATAGAATTGCAGTTTTAAATTATATTTGAATTAATTCAAATTTTTTTCTACATTATGAGTATATTGTATTAGTAGGAAAACTACTATCTTGTTACTAAAAAACACTTGACTCGTAAAAAGCTCGAAACTCGAGCGAGTATTCCAAAACTCGACTCGACTCGACTTCATAAATCACTACTCGCATACCCCAAATTGAAAAATTTATTTTTATAGAAAAAGATTTTAATATGAACAACTTTACTTTTGGTAGTTTTTAAAATAAATTAGTTTTCTGCATGATACTTCAATTATGTTCAGTAAACTTTTTTACTGAACGCTCGGCTACCAATATTAAAACGTAAAAAAACATACCCAACTTGATTTTTACTTTATTTATTATTTGTATTTAGTATCATAAAACAAATTAGTTACTCATTCCGTCATTCCATTCACTCTGAAAGTATGTCAGGTAAAACGAACATATTCGTTTAATACTTTTTAGGGTGGAATTTGTAAAAGTTTATGGGATAAAACTTTAACCTGCATACCTAATGTAGATTTAATAAAGTATGCAGTTTGAATATTCTTTTGTTTTCATTTGTAAACTGCGTAGAAGACAAACTTCGCACGCACATTGTTACATTGTTACTGATTTTAGAGTTAGTTTTATCTGTAATAAATTTAATTATCTTTAATGGCACAGTAATTATAATTTAATTTGATACAATACGGCGCTGGGAAAAGTTGATCAGTCTTTTGTATACCTCACATATATTTGAATTTTTAGCACCAGCACTACTATCATACAACAAGCGAACTGGAACTAAAGCTAATGAAAAGCCTTAATTTTTGCCTTATTAAATTGCGAAATCTGGATTTTTAAAATGGAGAATTTATAAGAGCTACTTTCAACTACTCGTCGAATAAATGAACAATTAATCATTCTTTAAACTTATACTCCTTTATTTAATCTTTAATTTACAAATTTCACCATAACATTTTCTTTATGTTTTATAAAGGTTATTTTTACCTAAAACCAAAGAACACTGATTAACTTTAATGAGGTTATTAACTACTTAGTTAATTAAATTTTATTTTCTGAGCACTGTTGCTGGAATCTCAAATCAAGCATAAAGCTGCAAGGTCCAATTCTTCTTTTCGTAATGTTTCCTGTAAGTTTTAATTTTCATTTTAGCAATACGATAAGTAAATACCATAAAGTATGGAAATATGTTTTGTAATCACGTACGGTAAATGTATTCACATCGGGAATTATGTATCTAAATCGTTATATGTGTGATTAAAAGAGAAACTAACCCTTTCATTGATTTGGCCATAGTGCGGAAAATTTAAATATAGATAATAAGTATATATATATATTATTTGACATTGACAGTGCTATGTAATGTGTGATTGAAGACATTTTGCAATTACCTAATGATGAGTTATGCTTCGATATATGTGGGATTTATATTTACAAAAAACAGTTGACTAACCTATATTCAGTATGTAAATCTACATTTCATAGTCAGTCAACATTTTTGGAGGCAAACAACCTCAAATAATGTAGGTAACCGATTCTAATTAATTGATTAATTAATTAATTAACTAACCGGTCATAACCGGTTAGTAACTATACGATTAAGAACAAAATGCTTATCTTAAAGACAGGAATTAATTGGGGTATGCCCTAATATTTACAACCATACGAGAGTTACGAGAGAATAGCTTCTTCTGTGTAAAAGAGGAAATACTCCTTTCATCAAAGAGCGGTTTGTAAGTATCCTAATCAAACTAAAATACCTATCGAAACTGCATTTAAAAACCGTCTGATTTATAAAGAGACTGAAATAAACTATTTATATCCGAGTAAGATAAATAGCCTCTTCTTCGATGACGTCATAGTGTGGAAAACGTCATCCGGTTCCAATCAAAATATGCCGGTCAAAAACAATCAAGAACGAACTGTTTCACAAGGAGCTGACATTTACTATTTATACCAGTGTAAAAGAGGATATCGACCTTTCTTTCAAGGGTTATATCTTTTCCTCAAATCCCAATTAAAATCCCGTTCGCAACGTCATTTTAAGAACCGACTGTAGGGAAGGTACTAGGGCAAGGGGCCGAGACGCCGCCCCACCCCCTCGATCAATACCCTGGGCCGGCTCGCCGCCCGACACCGGCACCTGTAGCTATCCGCAGAACGCCGCCTGGGTCGGCTCGCCGCCCGACACCGGCACCTGTAGCTATCCGCAGGACGCCGCCTGGGCCGGCTCGCCACCCGACACCGGCGCCTGTAGCTATCCGCAGGACGCCGCCTGGGCCGGCTCGCCGCCCGACACCGGCGCCTGTAGCTATCCGCAGGACGCCGCCTGGGCCGGCTCGCCGCCCGACACCGGCGCCTGTAGCTATCCGCAGGACGCCGCCTGGGCCGGCTCGCCGCCCGACACCGGAACCTGCAGCTATCCACAGGACACCGCCTGGGCCGGCTCGCCGCCCGACACCGGCGCTTGTAGCTATCCGCAGGACGCCGCCTGGGCCGGCTCGCCGCCCGACACCGGCGCCTGTAGCTATCCGCAGGACGCCGCCTGGGCCGGCTCGCCGCCCGACACCGGCGCCTGTAGCTATCCGCAGGACGCCGCCTGGGCCGGCTCGCCGCCCGACACCGGAACCTGTAGCTATCCACAGGACACCGCCCGGGCCGGCTCGCCGCCCGACACCGGCACCTGTAGCTATCCACAGGACACTGCCTGGGCATACAGACACTGGCACCTGTAGCTATCCACAGGACACTGCCTGGGCAGACAGACACTGGAACCTGTAGCTATCCACAGGACACCGCCCGGGCCGGCTCGCCGTTCGATACAGGCACCCGTAGCTATCCACAAGCCACTGTATGGCCGACACCGGCACGTGTAGCTATCCACAGGACACCGCCCGGGCCGGCTCGCCGCCCGACACCGGCACCTGTAGCTATCCACAGGACACTGCCTGGGCATACAGACACTGGCACCTGTAGCTATCCACAGGACACTGCCTGGGCAGACAGACACTGGCACCTGTAGCTATCCACAGGACACTGCCTGGGCAGACAGACACTGGAACCTGTAGCTATCCACAGGACACCGCCCGGGCCGGCTCGCCGTTCGATACAGGCACCCGTAGCTATCCACAAGCCGCTGTATGGCCGACACCGGCACGTGTAGCTATCCACAGGCCACTGCCCGGGCCGGCTTGACGCCCGACACCGGCACCTGTAGCTATCCACAGGCCACTGCCCGGGCCGGCTTGACGCCCGACACCGGCACGTGTAGCTATCCACAGGCCACTGCCCGGGCCGGCTTGACGCCCGACACCGGCACCTGTAGCTATCCACAGGTCACTGCCCGGGCCGGCTTGACGCCCGACACCGGCACGTGTAGCTATCCACAGGCCACTGCCCGGGCCGGCTTGACGCCCGACACCGGCACCTGTAGCTATCCACAGGCCACTGCCCGGGCCGGCTTGACGCCCGACACCGGCACCTGTAGCTATCCACAGGCCACTGCCCGGGCCGGCTTGACGCCCGACACCGGCACGTGTAGCTATCCACAGGCCACTGCCCGGGCCGGCTTGACGCCCGACACCGGCACGTGTAGCTATCCACAGGCCACTGCCCGGGCCGGCTTGACGCCCGACACCGGCACGTGTAGCTATCCACAGGCCACTGCCCGGGCCGGCTTGACGCCCGACACCGGCACGTGTAGCTATCCACAGGCCACTGCCCGGGCCGGCTTGACGCCCGACACCGGCACGTGTAGCTATCCACAGGCCACTGCCCGGGCCGGCTTGACGCCCGACACCGGCACCTGTAGCTATCCACAGGCCACTGCCCGGGCCGGCTTGACGCCCGACACCGGCACGTGTAGCTATCCACAGGCCACTGCCCGGGCCGGCTTGACGCCCGACACCGGCACCTGTAGCTATCCACAGGCCACTGCCCGGGCCGGCTTGACGCCCGACACCGGCACCTGTAGCTATCCACAGGCCACTGCCCGGGCCGGCTTGACGCCCGACACCGGCACGTGTAGCTATCCACAGGACACTGCCCTCCCGCTTTTTGAAACCAATGTTACCCAATACCTATGTATACTTTTACAATGCCCAACTTCATAACTGGATTGTAAGACCACATATTAAAAAATAAATATTAAATTTTTCATAAACCACTTAAAATCAAAAAAAATTCCTCACGCCATGATTAATTAACAGAGGTATCTTTTATTAGCCTATGTCAGTAAAACGTGATAGGAGAATGGGATGGAGGGTTTTACGTATGTTCCATCAAAACTTATAGAAGATATTCAGATGCAGATGTTTGGGACTGACACTTGTCTGTAATGTAACTATATGTAACTCGTAGATGCTAGAGACAGCTCTCATGTCGAGTTGGCGTTCGGAGGATGTTTGCCACTCGGTCGGCAGGGAAAGTTTGTATTTGTGAGCTCGGGCTTTATAAAATCAAGTGGACGAAGAGTAGAAAAATTCAAGCCTACGAAACAGGGATTATTGCAGGAAGCCTGAGTGATGGCGGATTTTTTTGATAAAATTATGCTTATTGCCCATACATTTTACGGTTATATCACACGATCGATATAATTATTCAGCCGCATGTCTGACTCACTCACTGATCGAAGTTACTAAAAAGACTAAGGGATGAAATTTAGCACAAATATTCTTTAAATTACCTATTCGTACTAAGAGAGGATTTTAAAATATTCTTCCTCAAAAGGCAGTAATTAATATGGTATATTATAAAAGTCGAAATAGCGGCCATTATTCAATTTTGAAAGCTTATGAAGAATTTTTCAGCCATAAATCTGGACAGCGATAATTTTTTATGCGCTATAAATGCGTACTAAAAAGGTACTAAATTCAATATACTAAAGAAAAAATGCACAAATCTATTACTATCATTGACTATAATTTGTCCACAAAAGCCTACTACTTAGGCTACCCGCGTTTTACGAACCGCCCGAGGTTCTATTTTGTATTTCATTAATGTAAAATTGGATTGTCCGTCTAATAAATAAATAAAGAAGTACTCAAACTAGAATCTTAAAACTCTGCATGGCCATTCCATTTCGAGTGTAAGCATAGACAAGAAACGGCAATTTTAAAATTAAATAATTCAGGAGCGTTTCATGGGTTATATATACCTCAGTTCCAAAGAATACATTTCTAAAATAAATATTTACCTCTATCAAGTTAATGAGTGTTCGATCTTCAATGTGATTGGGAAACTTTTTGGGCACATTCACTGTCTTTGGTTTCTTACAGTTTAGGTATATTTTTAAAAAGAGCTTAAGTCATATGTTAAGTCGAAAATCGGCCCTTAGCGTCTTTTTTTATATCCCGGGTAAGGCCTCATTGTTGCGAGTCCTGCTGAGTTGGGGCAGGATTGAGGTAAACCCACGATACGTACAGTACACCTCGGATTATCCGGACTCCACATTATCCGGATCCCGGAATATCCGGACCGCTTCATCCGATAAATTCAAAAATTAAAATCACGGCAAAACATGATTTTAGCGAATTTACGGGGAAATGTGCCTTCTAAAAAGCAAAATGCAAACATAATATATTACTGTACGCATTTGGAATCACAATAATTGAAGGAATCACATTACCTAAACAGTAAATTACAGCATATTCGTGAACGTACAAACGTACTACTGGATTTTCTGGATTGCTATTTGGGGCGCTGTCAGTAATCCACAAGGCGTAGGCCTGCGGCAATTTTGCGAGTTAGTTTATTGCTGTCATTTGATGAGTTACGTTATTTCTGCGAATAGTTACTGTAATACGTTTTGAGTTATTCGTAACAGTTTCGTCATGATTATTTTAAGTTGGAGTCATTTTGAGTTATAATTATTTAATCTTAATAAATTAAGTAATATAATTTGGCGTTTTATTCCAAACCTAAACCGTAAGTACGGTAAAAGTTATAACATTATATTCGTACGATTAATAATGAAGTTTAAGTCTTAAATTTCTTTCAAAATTAAACCCCGGTAAAATTTGAAGATTAATATGTTGGACGCTCTTGATACGCCGTTTTCAGCATCTGTTTAGCAGGGGCTAAGGTACGCAATCTCTATTTTGGCGATATTGTAATAACCTCGGATTATCCGGATTTTTCGGTGTTCCGCCACATTAATCCGGATAATCCGAGGTGTTCTATACTTTTAAACCTTCCAAGTTCAGCCTCCTTAAGCTGTAATTATGGTTCTTTTCTATTCAATCACTACAAGAAACCCAATTATATAACTATAATAGTATATTAATTAGGACATTACTGCATTATTATGACTAAATTGCAAAATAAGAATGTGTTGGCAAATGGAAGCTAATTCATACCATGTACTAGGCCATAACCTTGAGGGGAACGTTTATAGAGGGAACGGTAAAGTTTCTCGTTTCAACCTGGGGTGGAATCACCAGCTGGCACCTTAAGGGCTTGATTGCACGTCCTTAGCAAGCAAATCAGTCCAATATTTAGTTGTTAAAATTACATATTGCATGAAATAATTTAAGTAAAAATAATAAATCCTTCCAGCGGGCGAAGCCGCGGGTATATCTACTAGGCTATATCACAGAGAAGAATCAAACAGATGTATCTTCTAATGTTGCGCTCTTTGGGTGTCGAGCGCTGGCCTGCAGGTGTCGAGGACTTAGTTCACCATTAACGCCGCGAGAGAGCAGCACCGTCGCTTCCGCCTCCTAATTTAACTTAACTGCAACTAGTAACTGGATGTAACTAGTAACTTAACTGTACCTGTAACTGGATTTAACTGTGTGACTAGTACTTAGGCGTAACGGAAGACCCATTTAAAAGCGACCGCTGTTTGATTCTTCTCTGTGGCTATATATGCTGAGTGTCCATTAAAAAAGTTCAGGATTTTGGCAGGTGATTCCTTACATCTAAACTAAGAAAAAAAAACAATTTAAAAAACATACATATATGAAAATGTAAAACCCATTTAAACATTAACTTGGAACCGAATACTGCAAAGTTTTCACGCTACGCAGAAAATAAGATGATGCGCAATATTGATTTTTGAGCCGCAGGTAATTACTTAAGAGTCAATTTATCTTTCGAATAAGTTTAATGTTCAAACAAGGTTTCTCTAGTTGATTGAGTGTTGAGCAAATAATCCCTGCCTATCTGCGCGATCCCGCTATAAAACGCTGCAGGAATCGCATAGGTTTCTGGAATGAATTCAGGGAAAAGAATAATCTCTCGATATTGCATTTCAAACACGTTTGGTCCACAAACGGTAATTAAATGTCACAACAATACGCCGCATTGCTAACATTTCGGTATTGAGCAATAGTAAGAGGCCGTTTGTGATAGCAGTCATATTACAGTTCTGAACATTGACAATACTCCTGACTCGGCGAGCGAGTGTGGAGAGATTTTTCACATGAAATTTTCATTTAAACACAATGTTGAGAATTTTTTGGACAAACTAATTAAATCATCTTTGCCATGCCACTGTTCTTTAATGTTTTTACCTACTATCCGCTTATACGGCACGCAAGCGATTGTTCATTGAAATTTTTTTTGCATCGACATTTTTACTCTGCTTGTCAGGTTTTATTAGAGAAAAGTTAATGATTATTAAAAAAAATTCTAATCAGCAATCGTTGTAAAGGAGAAAGGGCACAGCAAGGTTGATGTATACAACCACAGAGAAACGCAACATTCTTTCTCTGTGACGTACGGAGACACGAAAAGTATAGAACAATCTTAGGACCTGAGCAATCAATAGGCAGCTCGATTTTTTAACTTCGAAAAAATATATAATAATTGATTTGGTAGACTATTTACCTTCGGTATATTTACATTTGTGTCCCTGCTAATATATTTCTCTTGGGGCCCATTTCATAATGAATCACAACAAGTATAATATTAATATTAGTAGTAAAAGCCATAATATTCAATGGATACTTCTCCTAAATTTATTTGTGTGCTGAGTGAGTGAAACATAACATTGTCTAACGAGTAAAAATGTTGGCGCCCGAGTTTGCGAGGGTGACAATTTTCACGAGGGAGACAATGTGCTTTACTCTCGAAACAACTCATAAAATTTTTCCCCCACCTGCAATAATAAATACCCAATCTTTAAACATCTATTTCATTAACATAGTTGTTAACAAACAATATCCATTTCGTTTCGATATTCAACCATTCATTCACCAGCGATCAGCTGATTAGTGTAACATTCTTACACGCTTCAGTCGTACTCGTTCTTCCAGTTGATAGTTGGCAATGATATATTCTTATTTGACAATTCCAACCACTTAAACAGCTGGTAGTGCCTGCAATCTGTTGAACCTCAACATATTTGCATTACTGCGTAGAAATTTGAAGGCGCTCGACTTTTGAATTACTGATTTCAAATTTATTCATATGGGTTTACTTTTTCTCCCGTGGGAAACAAAGTAATCACTTTACTCCCGCTGGGAGACAAAATATTATTTTACTTACTCATTACAAGGAGTGAAAAGCGTCTTAACATAGTAGGTGGGAGAAAATATAATTTGTCGTGATACATTATGAAATGAGCTCCTGAAAGTATAACTTTAATTGTGAACATTTTTGAGTGTATGGCTGCGACATCCAAAACTTGACGGCGTTATTTTTCCAATGAAATCAATCAAATAATATTCGAACAAACATGGACGGTTTAACAAAAGCTATAGCAATTGCTGTAAGTAAAAAACCTTAAACCTGGTTATGTCTATGTTGCAGAATTTATGGTAGTGTTTCCCAATCAACAGTTTTAATGTCGTTTTATTTTTTTACTCAGATATCTTAGGGGACTCTCCTTCCATTCATTCCAGCGGTTCCCAAAGTACGGGTTGCGACCCACTGGTGGGTCGCGGAAGGGCTTTAGATGGGTCGCGACGAGGTTTCAACAATAATAATCATAGTCACAGACGTAAAAAGAAGAACATTGTATTTTTAGTTTTTAGAAAACTTAGAATCAAAACGGCGATCGGTACTAAAACTCCAGCTATTTGAGAACATTTTTCAGAAATATACATTTTTTTCATTAAAAGAATACTCTACCCCTTGGGTCGAACTTATGAATAAGGCTAGGCAGAGTAACGAAGTTAATATGAAGCCAATCTTTCCGCCAATCGGATCCCCTAATTTTAAAATAACCAGTCAAGCCTTGAAGTGTGATTCACATTCGATCAATGCCGTTTCTTTGAGTTTTGAAGGTCGGTTTGTCTCTAAGACTATTATTCTACACTTTTAAAGGAATTTTGAAGGGGTTTCGTTCACTTTTGACAAGGACCGGACACCTAACCTGAACTTTCGAGGGAAACTAGTCGTTTGAAAATCCTGAAGAAGCGTGACATTTTTATGTTTTAACGGCCCCGCTAAATGATGCGTAAATTGTTAATCGGACAGATTTGGGTTTTGTGTAAATTTTGTCATCTTTCTTTTGGATATTCACTGATCCCGAAACAAATGCAAAGGTTAGAGACAGTCCAGTCATCTAATAAGAAGGAATAAGAAATTAGGCATGAACCTTGAATTACGGTCCGACTCAAATGTTATGATTGATTCTATTAGTTTTATTTGATACACTGAACAAGAATATGGCGGATGCCAGAGAGGCATTCTTGTGCAAATTTGAATGTAGAAGATCAAAGTTCACAGGGCCGAATTTATTTATACTATTCTTACGAATATTTTATATTACACTGATTTGAAACCGCGGCCAATAGTTACTGGGTGGTAAATACTACATTTTCATCGGGTATTAATTTTCAGTCGCTACTAATTTTCTTGGATCCGCCATATTGGAAATAAGGTATTCTTTTAGGTATGAATGTATAGTGCTGTAACACATCAATACAGTTTGAGATTTTCACGCTAATTACAACGCCGCAATCCGTTTTTGAAAAAATATTATTTTGTAAAAAAAACTCAAATGAAGATTCTTCCCTGTACATTTCTTATGGGCGTTTCCAAATTAAACAGTTTTTTTTGTTTTGTTTTCTTATATCTCCGGTTCACAGTATGAAGTTCGTTTTGGTGTTATTCGTTGTTGTGTCTGAACCCTCCAGATCTTGAAATATATATTTTTAAGTAAATTTTAAGTTGCTCGTAGTAACTGATTTTTAGCTTCATTTTATGAAGTGCTTTTAGAACTATCTTGCGGAGAAGTTTTTAAAGTCCCTCGTATGTAAAAGGGGAAAACCATAGGCTTATGTCCTTTTGGATGCATTACGGCGCAAATCCGTTAAATATTCTTCTTAACTTTCATCAATTTCAAAACCGAACATAGAAATCATCTGCATTAGGAAAGATTGGAATTTTTCTCCTTCAGGTTTAATCTTAAGAAACACGTAAATAATAAAATCTCATTACATTATTATTTGATGTAATGAGGCTATTTAGTTTTTCGACGATCCACTTACAGGTTTTATGAAATTAAAGTTCAAACTTTTCCAATTAAAAAAAAATACATGAAAAAACTGCAATAGTTAGTTCTTTAATATATTTCAAACTCAATCCATATTAAAGTTTCACCTCATTTACTGCAGAGCACATTGTCTCGTCCAATAGGTATAGTTATTTTTTCTTGCAATACAAATACAATAGCCTTAAAACTCGACATTCGTATTTGACAATGACGTTAAAGGTTAAATCTTATACATTTATTGTTTTGCTATGGTTTATTTTTCGTTGGGTTTGATTTATTCACAAATTGATGACAATGGTGGGTCGTATATATTTCATCGGACTGTTATATAACGCACTAATTTTAACTTTTCTGAATAAAACATGGTTCTTTAGAACATACCCTCTTAAATTGCATATTTTTATTCGGAAAATTTAATTTCTCATTATTAGCTGTCCGATCATCATAATCCTGATATCAGCGTTAATTGGATTAAATTCCACATTTTTTTGTCTCTTGTGTATTTTTTCTAAAATTTGAGGTTTTTAAGATAATAAGAAGGAAAAAACTGAACAGTCTACCCCCTCCTTTTACTTTTGAAAATAAAAAAATCGCCATTTTGAAATAGTCCAAAATAAAAATTTGATACTTCTTACAAAAATAGTTCTTAATAGTGGTTATCCATGTACCAAGTTTGAAGTAAGAGCTTCGTGAGATAAGAATACATATGTAAAAATCACAAATAGACACACAGACGGAAAACGAAGCACTTTAGGACCTATATTTATATAAACTTTTTTTCTTATTTTTATCTCTATTATCATATACTAATATATATTTTACCATAATTTCCGGACACCCTATATAAGTAACTGATTAAGAGTGGTTTTAACAGGTGTGTCCAGTATCCCCACTTTCTTCTATATCGTTTTGTTATTTGTTTTCGTAGGCATTAAAATATGAATAAAACAGTTTTTTTATCTACAATGCAGTTGGATTATCATAAACTCTAAATAAGTTGCGCTCAATAAATTAGATCGTAGGTCGATTAGCTATACTTATAAGCGGGGCATAAAATAACATGTTATCAAGGCGACCGACATAAGTGTCGCCCAGTGCTGAGATTTTGTCGTTCAGTACAATGGGTAGTGTTGGCATGTTTATTTAAATGACTAATATTTTTAATGTATCGGAATTTAAAAACTACTTTAAAAATACCTCATTTAAATAAACCTTTTTTCAGCTTGCGTCAAGTAAAAATACCCCCGTTGCAGCAGACCTGCATACTCAGCGAATTTCAAATGCAAAACAACATATTTCAATCCAACATAGCGAGATTTGACATGTTTTGGTAAGCTCCATAAGAATAACATGGGGAATGAGTATGCAGGTTTGCTTTTACAGGTATATTAAAACTGGGTGGTTTTGATTTATTATTTAGTAGATTTGAACTAGAAGAAGCTATTTACCAAATTTTATCAAGATATGTTGAGAAATAACCGAGATGTAGAATTTTACTTATTTCCCATAAGGTTAACATTGGGACAACGTACTGTGTTTACCACTTTCAATATCTCGGTAACCAATGGACATAGAGCAGTGATTCAAAATACTAAATTGTTTGTTTTTTTGAGCTGAATTCAATGGTGCCCACAAAAATTCGATAAATTTTATTTTTCTATGTAAAAAACTCAAAAAACCCATTTTTGGGGGGTTTATCCCCCTTTACCCCCCCTTCCCGTGGTCCGATCGGGCTGGTTCACGAACTCGTCTGAGTGATTACCACTTTACACGTATGTACCAATTTTCATTAAGATTGGACCATTTTTACGGCCGCTATCGTGCTAACAGACAAATATATATATATATAAATTCAAAGGAATAGTGTTTTTTGCTTCTGGTGGCCCCAAAACAAAAAGTTATCATAGTCTCGGGCTTAGGTCTTACCATGAGACCTACGGTAATAGCTTCTTCCCTATAGGGAAAATTCGCTAAAAGTGGTAAGTAGTAAGTGATTAACAATGAAACTGATAACTGGATTTGAAAGAGTCAGAGAGAGGCGCTGAGTAGGTAGGTAAGTGAAAATGGTGCGTGTTTCATGTTGCTCTCATTCACTTAAAAGCCCAAATTTAAGAAAGATATGTTTAAAATAATGAGACAAAAATGTGTAGTTATACAGATAACTATAATAATGAAAGAATATGATTTATACGATACGTTATAATTTAAAAAGCGGAAATTTATATTATAGTTCCAGGTTTTACATAGAATAAATTCACACACATAACATGAACACATTCACTCATTCATGTTATGTTGTTCATATGTTTGGGTTCTGAAATTGTTTAAGGCTTATACATTCTTTGAAGTTGTGCTATGATTTCGCTCCAAGAGGTTATTAAGGCAGTCTTGGCCTCTTACAACGTTTTAGGTTACGTAGTTTGGTGTGATTATAATATGGACTATTTCCAGGCTAATATGATCGTAAAATTCATTAAAAGAAACCCATGATTTTTACTTCAATTTATGCAAACACTTACTGGAAGAGAACCCCAAAATTCCCCTTTTCTCAGGAGGTATTCATACCTCCCAGACCACCCGATGGAGGATTCGCCCTCCCCCTAAGTAAACTCGTGGGTGCACCGCTGTCGCCCAGTGGAAATTCCTTAAAATTTGCTCCCTGCTTATTTATAAGTCATGTAAAAATATTGATGTCCGTCTTGAATGTTCAAGACTATACGCCTGTCGGATCGCAGGTTCTTAACAGTCATTGTCGTTGGTTCGTAGTTCATATAGTCTATTTCACATCAATAGCTAATAATTTTTCAAAGTAAAACATTATCTCTAGTTCTTCATAACGAGCTTGCTTATAAACTACTAAACGAAATACTATTTAAAATTAAACTGTTATACTTAAATTAGAAGTATAGTTTGTATGCTTACCATACTTAAGGAAAGGACATCTTACCTGAAAACATAAAGTATCATATTAGCATAAAAAAATAATAGCCATGAAAGGATTAAACACGCCCGTTGCAGCAGACCTGTATACTCAACTAATTTCAAATGCGAAAAAAAAATATTTTTCAATCCAACAAGGCGAGATACGACATGTTTTTGCAATCCCCATAGGAATAACATAGGGAATGAGTATGCAGGTTTTCTGCAACAAGTATGTTGTTATTTACATTGAGAAAAAAATTAATAATTTATTGTCTTGAATTGTTGCTCTATGTCCATTGGTCACCGAGATATCGCTAGTGGTGAACATAGTACGTTGTCCCAGTGTTAACCTTATGGAAAATAAATAAAATTCAATATATCACTCATTTCTCTACGTATTTGAAATAATATAACAGGTATAATTTGATTTGAAATAATATAATTTGATTTGATGATTTTATCTAAGCATTTGAAATCCCCTGAGTATGCAGATCTGCTGCAACGGGGTGTTAAAGATTTTATATGTTATGTCTATAGGTATTAAGTACCAATATTAGTTCTTCTTATATGTTATAACCGTAATTTAAAGGGCTGAAAAAGAGGGTTTTCGGTAAAGCAGGCGGTCCATTTGTATGAAGGACCAAAACCTATAGGAATAGTAAGTAAGATCCTGGCTTGATTCACTATGTATTAAGAAATAAGATTGAAATATTCCTTACCACGTAATGGAAAACGTAATGTGATTAATATTTTTTACATCAAGGAATTGAATTCATGGCAAAATTGAAAATTCATAGAAATAAATTTATTGCTAGTGAGTTAACCAGCAAAGTTGTAGGCCTACTGCTTTAATAATCTGTTTGTGTAATCGACTTCCCAAGTGGGCTGCGAAAGGGTATGGCTTGCTAAAATATATTACCATTACCGTTTTGGTTTTGGTAATTATATCAAACTATTAACTATTTTACACCAAGTTTAAATAAAGAGTACGATTAAACCATGATAAATTATAATAATTAAGTTAAGCTACTTGTTAGTTGACGGCAAAGTTAGTTTTATTATTTTTCACTCAAGTAAAGTACATATTGTAGTTTAAAAAATTATGAAAGTGCCCACAAAAATCAATCGGTCGTTAGCAATTTTGCTAATTTTTATTAAAAATTTTAATGCACATAAAAACCTTATGAACATATCCATACTGGAATCACCTGTAGACAATATAAATTTGTCAACTTGACACACCGCCAATTGTCCGTATTAGTGGTCATAATTTATTTACACAGCTTTTCATTTTTGGGTCTCCTAAAAAAAGCACAATGCGTGCGGGAGCTCCAGACACTATCGAACACTCCTGTAGCTAGTGTAGCTGACAGCAATTCTGTGTGCAAACTCGCAAATACAAAATGTTCTTTTTTACCAGTTAGTTTATTGTATGAGAAGGCTAAAAACTTGGGTGGACATCTCCTACCAACCACGTTTATTCAGGCTGATTTTTTAAAATGACCGCCAATTCCCTGTCATTTACCACTTATGAAAATCATGAGCAACGGCAACGCTGTGGAAAAAATATAGCCTACCAAGAGTCGGTTAAATTTTCCACCAATTTACCAACATTGAAAGAACTGGACCGTATTTACGGCCGCTATCGTGTTAACATACATACGTAAATATACAGGGTATTTTTTTAACTCAACCCATTTTTGAGGTTGAGTAATGAATGTCAATTTAAAATGAATTTTGTTTATAATTGATATTTACATTTTATACAACCTATTGTTTAAGTTTGATCACATTTAATTTAATTTACATTATGTACCCAACAATCCGCCATTGGCATTTGTATAAGTTGAACTTTCCAAATATATAATACGAAATTGTATTGGTTACCTTTTAATAACAGTTATGCCAGTACGTAAAACCAGGGGTGCCCATCCCCCCAAGCCCCATGGTGCCCTCCCCCCCAAATTCAGAAAACACCTCCACCCCCAAACTCCCCTTCGTTATCAGCAATAAACTGAAACTGAGTATGCAGGTCTTCTGCAACGTTGTTATCTAAATCTTTAATATACAGTTTTTGCGGCTCTCATCACTAGAATGAAAATGAATATAAATCAATCTTAAATTTTAATCAATAAAACGCTAAGTAGTTCCGTATGCATAGCATTAAATATTAGTCAATACCTCAAGAAATTTCTGAACCTTAATAAGATATTTAACTGTATCTTTAACATTTAAGTTAACAGTTACAAAATCACGAAAATCAGTTCTATAACATTTTATAGATGTGTTAAAAAAGTTAATTTCTTTGTATTTTTTAACAACTATTTCTTAATTTTTTAATAAAAAAGTATTTCTGCGTCTTTATTTATTCAGTTCTGATTATTTTTATTGCTGCAATCAATGGCCGAACTATTTTGCAGCCGACCATTGCGGCCGATATTATGCGTGACTGTAGCTCTTCGCGGCGTTCGCAAAGTTATTTCCGCTATTTTTCACATACAGTGGGTCAGTTATTCGCGTGTTTACAGTATAATACTGTGAGCGATTGCACAGTTAATGATATTTCAAATAACAATACATTTGTCAGTATTATTAATAATGGTCATCCTTCTCTGAACATACTCGAATTTTCAATTACCATACTTTTTTATAGTTAAAAAAATCCCCCCCCCACACATTTTACTTGATGGGGCCCTGAGCGCCATATCCCCCCTCTTCTGGGCACCCCTGCGTAAAACACTGTTTGATTAAAATCAAACAAAATAGGAAAAACTACTATTTGACACCTAGAATATTGCTACAATAATCTTTGTCCAGTAAGATTTTACTAAACAAGTACGCACGCAACATTCTAACGTGAGGGAGAGGGTTTCAACTTCATGGGGCTTAAATTCTCACTTTAGGCCCAAAAACCCCTAATTTTGGACTTGATGCCCCAGGAGAGTCTATCTAACCCAACTAACTTGCCAATCAGGAAATAGAGAATGATATCACATCCGAATCAAAATGAAATCGAATTAATTGTGGCCCCTAGAATACACTTCCTCTAAGGCAACGCAATATGTTAAGTAAATAACTTTGTTTATACATCGATATTTTTGTGCCATATCTCTGGAAGAGGGCTTAAAATGTTTGTGTTTTTAGTTTCTTAAATATTAAATATTTAAACCAGATGTTGGGCTCATCTGATACTTTTAGGTCCAAAAACCTCAAATTTGGGGCATTTACCCCCCTCCCCCCAATGGAGTTAGGCTGCCCGATTCCCTCCCCCCCCCCCAACGGACTTACTAAATAACATCTCATTGAATTATTCATCCCAGTGTTAAACAGTGTTATTTTAGATGCCAAAAATCTGTTTTTCTGTTTGAGTAATTTTGGTGAAATCGTGCTAAGTGCATTGTAAACTGGCGTAACTGTTGTTAAACGTACACTAATAAACAGTTATTGCAATTTTTCAACATAACACATGCTTGTTTTATGGCAATTATAGCAAATTTGCTAGAATTCTGATGGAAAAATTGCAATAACTCCGTTAATTGTAGTTTGATCTTAATAATCTTTATATGGTTTTGTAGGAAATAAAATTGCACAACTTTTTTGTCTGTAGTAAGATTTTTGTAAAATTTACGGTTTTTAGGATATTAAGTCTTAAAATATAAAAGTGGCTGTCATTTTGAAATGGTACAAAGTAGAAACTTGATACTTCGCACCAAAATAGGTCCTAATAGTCAGCATATACGTACCAAGTTTGAAGTTGATATCTTTAGTAGTTCCGAAGTTATGCAAAATCATGTTAAAAACACATACAGACCGACAGACGGATAACCGAGCATTTTAGGACCCATGTTTAAAGGAACTTTTTTCTTAGTTTTGATGTAAGTAACCATATCCCAAAGTCCTGAAGGGTTTTTTATCAACACCCTGTATATAGATTTAAATACTGTAGTGATTTTGAGGCTTCAGGTTCATTAATTAAGCTTATATAAAAAGTTATTTCCTTTAATTTTATTGGTACAAAATCAAAACATCGAAGGGATATGTTGAAAACTACTTGGGCTACTTAAATAGTTTGCAAGAGGAAATTCTAACTGTACATTTAAGAACTCATTGAAGAGTGATTTTTGGTTAATTTTAAAACGTATAACATTTTATTTATTCT
Organism: Flexamia atlantica; assembly: GCA_035578135.1. Classification (NCBI taxonomy): domain Eukaryota; kingdom Metazoa; phylum Arthropoda; class Insecta; order Hemiptera; family Cicadellidae; genus Flexamia; species Flexamia atlantica. Next base: position 49,503,306 of record JAQJVK010000007.1, on the reverse strand, counting down.
ACAGGATAGATCGACTAAAAGAATTTTCTATTTTAATATCCTGGTAAATAAAATAACAAATTTGGGAAGACTTGAAACTAGAGCTGTGGCTTCAGCCATTACAGTATTGTTGCAGGCTTAGGGATCAGTCCAATTTTGCCAAAATTGGAAAGTATTTTCAAAGTAATGTCCGGGAGCAGTTCATTCAATTTCGTCAAATTTATCACAGATGTCACCGGTTTTAACATTGAGTTAATTGCTAAATTACTTTACTCACTATTAGTGTAATCACTAAAATAGATTATTCGTGATAGCTATAAATATTATTATCAATACAAAAAATAAAAACATTCTCTTTTTAATGGCTGCTGATAAGGCTCAGCAAACAAAACACACAAGCATAAAACTTAATAATGATTATAAATTGAATGACAGAGTTTTAAACTATAAACTCTTAAAAGATTTTCATTATTCAAATACAAATGTGGAATTAAACTTATCTATTCACACTTTATGCACGAATCAATTACATCTGACAATGGACTTAGCTTGGGCCGATATTACCTTCGGACAAATCGCTATGTAGTGATGTGGACAACATACATCGATCAAGAACTTATATTTTACTTATTTTAGTACAAATCTTTTACAACCAATTTTAATCTTCGTTATTTAATTTTGCGTTTAAAGCAAATAACGAACAGTTACTTCAAAAGTTACTTTAATAAACGTACTAATATGGCTATGATTTTATTTTATATTAAATTACCATGTGACCCTAATTTGTTTCGTTCTGACGTACTGATGATGAAACCCAAATAGAGTTTTGAAAAGTAAGATCTGTTGCCGAAAGTTTTCATCAAATTAATATTATATAAAATAGTTTTAGGATTGAATCCTATATATTCCTGCTTTGTGGGATGTGAAAGTAGGCAGTAATACAAAAATAAAATAAATGTTCGGTAAAAACACAATGTCAAACCAACCGCAGCTTTCTGAAGGATAGAATGTTGAGTAATTGTTTACAAAAAAGAGTATATTAATAAACTGTACACTTGCAACCCTTGCTATTCGCTAGGTAACGGGTGCTTTAGTTTGAGTTAAGGTGCTGCTATACATACACGTTACGTCACGTCACGTCCACATACGGCCAATACGGCAATATTGGAGGGGGTGCTATACATATTCGCATTCGCACGGTACGCAACGTCCTCATTCGCATCCGCATATCAGGATTCGACATCCAAAGTCGCGGAGAAAAGCTTTTGAAATAAGTACCCCTGGCTTATTAATTAAGTAAATAGATTACAGATAATTTTGATAAATATAAATTTTTACGATTACTAGATTACTTGTCTAATAAAATATGTAACGTAATTAACACCTATATATTCGCAACCCTTGTATTTTAAAGGCGATATATCTTTACTAACATTGATTAGATATTATAGGCGATAAGCATCGCGAAACAACAATTATTAATGTAATTAATATAAACATTGAACGCCAAAAAAACAACATTTCGGATAATTTTCGGGATAAAATCTGCTATTTTATAACAGCCGAATGACCGAATGGACGTTGGTTTTTCTTCTGTGCTCGCTGGTTAGAGGCTATACATATACACTTCATGTCACGTCACGTCGCGTCCCCATTCGGCCGATTCAACCGTGTATGCTACTCAGAGAATTCGATTCCAGCCGTGACGTGTATGTATAGCCGGTTCCATTTGATTACAAAGGTTCCATCCGCCTCGAAAATGGACGTGACGCGACGTGACGTGTATGTATAGCCTCACCTTAACCCTACATAGCTCCAAGAGTCAGGCGGAAGAGAGGCTCACTTCTTTACTACTAAAATAAATTCGTTTTCGGTGATGTCTCAAGAATTACGAGGAATAAAGTTTCAATTTCATACAAAAACAAATCTTGTAACAGTCACCCTGTTTGTATTTTGATTTTGACTCGGAAAATAAATGTTCAGGTAAGTTATAACATTCACAGACGCCTTTAAAATGCAGTTTTTTAAATGTGGTAATCTTCAATCGTGAGTTTTAACTCATACTTAAATTATCAATCTCAAAATCTGGATAGTTTAAAATTCTCTTCAACTTAATATCCCATCTATTCTCTTCCTTCCCAAATCTGTCCTCTTGATGGATTCCTTCCCGATTCACATAAATTGTTTGAGTGATATCTAAACACAAGTAACTACCGATTAATTATACAGGATATTTTTTTAACGCAACCCATTTTTAAGATTGAATAATGCATATATGAAGATGAAATGAGTATTGTTTTGGTTATCTTTGTATTTCGTACAACCTATTATTTAAGTTTGATCACATTTAGCTTAGACTATGTGTTCAAACAATCCGCCATTGACATTTATACAAAGTTGTGGTCTCTCCATCAAATTCCTGAACACGTTTTTGCAAAGTACCTCTTTGAATTTTTCGTATTAAACTTGTTTTGATTGTTTTGAGGTGCTGAATATCCTATGAATTGTTTTCGTAGGACTTACTTTTAATGTAAACAAATAGAAAATAATATAGTGGGGTTAAATCCGGGGATTCTGGGGGGGGGAATAATCTTTCACTGATAAAATAAAGTTTTGAGTTGCGTTTGAAAAAACAAACACCATGTATAATATACCCGGTTCAGAAGTAAACCCTCGATGACAGTACGAGAACACGACAAATAAATCAAACCTCATTGGCAGTTTCGTATTGCTCCTGCGCCACTATCAAATTCGTTCGGCGAATATTCGTGTTACAGAAACACATTTATGGAGGCTTTCCACATCATACACATGCACGGCGACGCGGTTTGATACCATAAAGTCACTGTTCGTTTGCGAGATTCACTGTTTCGGTCTGCGGGATCGTACTGTAGTGCTGGCATGCTGGCATGTCGCAAATCAGACGCAAGCGACAATTCGATACAACTGGAGATCGACGGCGCGGTTATTTAGATCCTGCTCTGTTTTTTTTTCAAACAAAAATCACGTTCTAAATATGTCAATCACCTCTTTGTGCCTGAAAATCCCGTAGTTTTACAGCCATATGAACAAAAAGGTCACAGGGAAGAAGGTACTTCGGTGAATTCAAGCCTTCTAAAGGTCGAAACGACTGATGGATAGGATTGAAAAAATAGTACTTAATTGAGTTCTTATTGAGATATGTAACTTCGGCAACATTTTGTCCCTTTTTTCATCAAACATTCGAAAATTAAAGACTAGACAAGAACGACTGCTGAAGACCCTTTAACACTTTACTAAGCTATCTTCAACGCACATGACACACATGACACACATTAAGGGTAAATTTTCAACTCCGGGGTATTCCAACAAAAAATGGGAGGTCTCGTAGTTTTATAATGGGAAAATCCCGTAGTTTTACAGCCATATGAACAAAAAAGACACGGGGAAGAAGGTACTGTACCTTCGGTAAATTTTGCCTTTTAAAGGTCTAAACGACTAATGGACAGGATTGAAAAAATAGTACTTAGCAAATTCAATTCTAAGATATGTAACTTCGCCAACATTTTGTCCCTTTTTTCATCAAACACTCGAAAATCAAAGACTCGACAAGAACGACTGCTGAAGCACCTTGAACACTTTACTAAGCTATCTTCAACGCACACAACAGCATACATCTACGGCAAAGGATCCTTATCTCTTTACCGTTCTTGGCGAGGTGGAGGTCACTCGTACACATCCTGTGTGAGGCAGACGACAGCCGACAGACGACAGACGACAGACGACAGCCGACAGACGACGACGTCGGCGGAGTTGAGTGGCAAGTGCGAGAGGTAGGGACGTTCCGATACTTTTCTTTCGATATTCACGGAATCGGTATCGCATCGAATCATTCGATATGGTGGTATCGAAAGAAAGTTTGGAGTATCGGATCAAAAGTACCGAATCGTGTATAGATTATTAAACGCGGCAGGGGAGAAAATATTTATTCGATAATCTGGCGAAAATTTTTAGAGGTTTAAGTAATATTCCACGTCGTTTTCTTTTGCCACTGTAATTTATTGTTTATTTATTACTTTATTTCTTATACTTTATTAGAATTATGTTTTATTGTAAAATGTTACTGTTTTATAATCGATTTGTATATATATTTTATTGTATATATATGTATATATATGTATATATATATATATGGATTTGTATATAATTTTTATTACCCTACTTACTTCTTCACAAACTAATAGGCAATAGACGATCTTCAATAATCCCGAAAAAGTTATAAGATCGTAATTGAACATGCACACAGGGAGGATTTTTATAAAGATTGTTAAGGTAAGTAAAATAAATGAGCAAATTCTAGTTTAAAAGGACAATTTTTCTAATATCATGTAATAATTCAAATTTTTACTGTATCAGTTATTTAAATAAACTTTAATTTTAACATTCCGTCTCAACAGTTAAAACGACATTAGGCCTAAATGTACTTATTCATTTTTCAATTTTTTCCTAGCATCTCCTGATCCGATACCGATACTTTGGATCCGATAATATCGGGGTATCGATACTCTGCTTTCGATACAGATTCGATACCGAATATCGGATCGAAGTCGGTATCGGCACGGCCAGCGAGAGGCTGGTGGCGCGAGTGGCGCGAGGCGGTGGCGCGGCCCTGGTGGCGAGTCGGGGAACCGCGCCACCCACCCCCACCCCCACCCCCCGTACTGCCGCTGCGAGGACTCCGGCAATCGATAAAAACCCCCTTATTATTGAACACTCGGGTCCCGCGCGATTTCAAAATACAGCGCTGGATATGGATATTTAAAACAGCGTGATTCGAAAGTAATGTTATCGCACTTATTAGGCTTACCTTGCAAGTAGGGAATCCAATCCCAGGATCCCGCGTGATTTTAGGGATTATTCAATCCCGGGATTTTTCAGCTCAATCCCGGGATTTTCGGGATTGTAAATTACGAGTAAAATCGAAATTTACTAGGATCTTATCAGTTAAAACTAAGAAAAACCAGTTATTTGTTGTTTTTGATCAAATAATTATGGTTTGATGAGTTATTTGTCGTCTTATAGTATTAACAAAAGTAGTTTCCAGTTAATATTTTCAAGCTTCTAAAAAATATATAGAGATTTTAACTTGTTTCAGATACAATGTAATGCAATTGCAATTAAGTTTCATTACGATGCTCTAATGATAATTTTTATCGTACTTCTCGTTTTTCTAATTACATCTTTCCAATTCTTGATATTGTTTGGTCAAGTAACTAAATTCATGTTTTGTATAATCCATCCTGATAACGTGTTCCGTTTTCACTCTGATGTCTAATACTGTATTCAGTGTTTCATTATAAGACTGACTATGTCGTCAAATTTTTACGCTCTAAGTTTTTATGTATAAAATCACGTTAACAACACAAAACTAAACGGAAAACTGTTTTCTATATCGCATTATATTACAATACCATGTATACATGCGAATCAATACTAAATATGAATTTTTGTATCGGCAAATACTATGTTTAGTCAATCCCGGGATTAAAGTCTTTTAATCCCGAAATCCCGGGATTAAAAATATCGTCCGGGATTGGATTCCCTACTTGCAAGGTAAAGTTTCGCAGACCCGAATTTCGAAGGCGGAACGCTATGTCCAATCCCTTCTAGGCTAAGCTGCTTATTAATTTTCCATTTTGTCACCTCTTGTTAGCGAATTTCCTTAAGAGGGGGCTCCAGTCACGAAAAATATCGCGTTTCTACCTGCCCCTCCCATAAGGCCAATGTTAACTTTCAAATTCGGTACAGCCTCAAACGTTCAACCAAAATCGTTAATTTTTAGCTCATTTGAAAGAAAAAAATATATCTAGCGACTTAATTGAGCAGAATTTTGATATCACATTTAGAATAATTTATAAAAAATTCCGAAATCTAATTTTTGCGATCTTTTCTACTACCAAACAAAAAACTATGATATCAAAATTCTGCTCACTGAAATCGATTGTTAATTTTTTGTCCTTTCAAATGAGCTATAAATCAACGATTTTTATTAAGCGGTTGACGCTGTAACGAATTCGGAAGTTAACATTGGTCTTATGAGAGAAGCAGGTAGTCGCGCGGGACTGGAGCCCCTCTTAAGGGAAGGGGCTATTACCGTAGGTCTCGTGGTAAGACCTAACACCGAGACTATGTTAACTTTTGATTTTGGGGCCTCCAGAGCAAAAAAAAACATATATATATATATAATTTTAATGTTCACTTCTAGGGATTCTATTGTAATTAAAGAAGGAAAGGAATTCCTCATGTACCCTTTTTGATACATTTCATTACACAACACGCAGAATGTAACCTTAAAATTAAATACATATATAAAAATAAATAAACAAAAACCATATTTTTAAAATTCAAAAGTATTAATTAAAATTAAACTGTGTGGATATGTAGAAATTTGTTATTATATATATATATACAATCCTGGAAAACCGTTTGTCAATTCTCATTATACTAAAAATGTTGATCGGTTCTACTTATTTATGTTCGTAAATATGAAATTCTTCGAATCAATTATTTTTTATCCTTTTATCATTATATTTAAAAGTTCCATATTTTCATTGATAGTTTTGTATTCATGGTCTCTTTCAAGGATAACACAAATTAAACAGACTGATTGTTGCAAGGACAAGATGAGAACCTCTTTGGGAGACATCATTAAAGGTAAACAAGTTGTAAAATTATAGTTTTCTTAATTAGTTGGCGTGTAGTATGAGCGGTATAACGAAAAACATAGTTCATCACACGGGTCCCAAGCTGCTTTTCGTTACTCGGTCGTGAAACTTGATCTCGTGCGAATAGCGTCACTTTAGGCCCTAGTAATGAAATAAAATGTCTCTTGTGAGCGGGACAAGATCAACTCAGGATTGAAAAGCTGCTAACCGATCGCTGCAAGATTGAAGTAATTTCTTGGCAAGCATGGCAGATGTTAGACTGTGAAAGCCATGCAGCATTGCCGGCGAGGCAGGTCTCGAATTTGGGTGTTGTTCATCTTACAGAAGAGGGGGTTTGCAGGGTCGGGGATAGGAAAGGAGGTTTGACGTGACGAGAAAAGGAACACAAGCATGCATAAGAAAAAGAAGACCTTGGACCATGAGACCCTGAATTGCGTAGGGAAAACATAATAAAGAGGGAGAGGGGTTACATTTAAAAAGTGGATGACCATTACGCTAGTGAAAAGAAATAAGAAGAAAGTAGTAAGAAGAAATTTGTATTACTAGGAAGCAAAGGAAGGTGGTTATGTTGAGCTACAGAGGAAAAAACATGAAGATTTGTAAAACATGAAGATATGTAAAAGCCACCCGAACGAAGAAGATTGTATACAAGAAATCTTTGACTTTTATGCCACGGTGTACGTGATTGTGGGATTTCGGTAAAGACGAAGAAAGCAGGAAAAAACCACACCAAAAACCAACCGGTTGGGTTTTTGTTGTTTTTTTTCGTGGCCTTACCCCAGAAGGAAAATACACTCCTAACCATTATTATCTTTTTCATGATGATGATCTTATTACTTTTTTCACAGAATCGAGCAGACGCAAATGCAGCTTTACGGGTCCCTCGCCCCCTCCTAGACGAACAAGCCAGGGTGATCCCCTACTCCCGGCACTCCCACAAGGACTTGGAACTGACTGGGCGTCCAAGCTCATCCGGGAACCAAAGTTCCTAGTGTGGGGGGAACCAATCTGCATTTGAAGCTGCCTCATCTGGATAGCCCATCGGACTTACCAAATGAGAGCTTCTATTTAAGATGCCAGGCCTCATAGTTAACCATGGTATTGGAGCTTCTATTTACTGCACCCACTGTCGACTTCTGTATCAGTATACAAACCAATCAGATAGCCGTTTAGGCTAGGATGGTTAAGTTTAAAAAGCACCACTACGTCTGGGCTCCTTCGAAACATTTATTCCACGGCGATGCCCTATAATGCTTTTTGATTAATTTACTCATTGTACTTTGCCACTGAACTGGTAGAACTTATAAAGTGGTTTTATGTTACCTTTCCGTCTCTAATTTGAAGTTTTTGTAGAACCCTACGGATCTTTTCCGTTATACGTATACCACCATTCCAAATTTACCCTTCAAGCTTGATTTTTGACCGAGCACCATAAACAAGGTCAAATAATTGTTATTAATCGTTTTAAAGTGGAAATTCCTTCTAAGAATATTTTTCCTGCGGTTTCGTTATCTTATCAACCGTTCTATCTGTGTAGACGTGATAAGCCAGCGTCTGGCCGTCTAGCGGCCCCACTTACAGTAGGTTAGGTTAGGTTAGTTTAGGTTAGATTACCTAACCTAACCTAGCCTAACCCAAATTACCAAAATTGAGCTTGAAAAACAAACCCGGAACAGTGGTATACGTATAACGGAAAAGATCCAAACCGACTAATCGATTTTCAACGCTGTTGCGCCATTTCAAGTAAAGGCCGTCTCAACATAAGCTGAGGCTACCTGACCGATGGGTTGACCAGGACGATGGCCGGGCCACCCGGGACAATGGGATTTACTCGCCAGGCCGGCCTAACCGTTGTCCTGGTCAACCCCTCGGTCAGGAAGCCTACCTCAACTTACAATGAGACGGCCTTTAGAATGTCGGGAGTTGAAATCCTCACATCGGTCGGGTAAACGTTGTCACACAAATAAAGTATTAGGTATACTCGCCGTCTATAGCAATCCTAAGTTCTCAAAGTTTGCGAACAATATTGTTTCGCCCTAATCTCATCGGTGCATCATCAGCGCCTAGTCCTTGAGGTTATTCTTCCATATTCATGCATGTGACATTCGTGTCAAAAAAATTAATTTTCACTTCAACACACACTAACACACACGGAGAACACATAATTACAATAAAAACATTAAAAAACCTAATACGGTAGCTTTCCTGACTTCCTATTTAGGTTAGCCTAACCTCAAAACTGTTAAACTTGAAGACAGACCGGTCAAAACTGGTTGCAAGATGTAATGTCCAAAGCATGGATTAACTATGTGTTCTCCGTGTGTGTTAATATGTGTTGAAGTAAAATTATATTTTTGGGAAATTCGTTAAAACTTAATGCAAAATATGAACATATTTTCACAATGTGCTTCAACTAATGGATTGACATTAAACGTACCAAAAAGGGAGAGTGTTAAAGAAAGCCTGATCTTTCTGGAAGCAAAATGTGATGAAATACATTACATACTGTATAGTAAAATGTAATAGACCTTGTTATAGCACATACTAACACACTGAGCCCCTCACGTACTTAATTTTGAACAAAGAAGTTATGAAATGCATGGATATTTTATTTTCTTAAAAATAAACTTGTACGGAACTAAAAAAATAAATTATCTAGTTCATCTTAAAATCCCCTTGAAAATAAAGTAACGTAAAATGCAAAACAAAAACAAAAAGTTAAAAAAACATGAGTAAGAATTAAAGTTATCTAATTGTATCTACATTTTCCCTCTTTACTTCAAAAAATTAAATCAATTATTTAATATAAATACATGATTTTATTGATACGCTTTCTCGTCTGGGATCAGTGTAGGCTCTTCATTAATTGTTCTCAATTTAAATACCATTTCTGTGCATTATATATTTTTTCGCACAGTTTATTAGTTTGACAATTGATTCTGATGAACAGGGCGACAACTAAGTCTCAGGACGACTTTGAAACGAAAATTGATATTACAATCAAATTTGGTATACCGTTACTGATAATAGTAAGCTACTTTTTTGTGCACATAAGTGATCGGATGGTATCTTTGGGGGACGGCCCGTTGGGAGTAAGAAGAAAATCTTTAACGTAAGCATTCGTTGATATGTAGCCCTCCATTATATTAAAGGTAAAGTTGAACTAAAAAAAGTGCCGGAAACCGGACCTGATAAGGCTGATCCAGTCCGAAGTAATTGCTTTTCAAAGTTTTAAAAATGTTAAATAGGTACTTTGGTATTATAAGGAGGCCAATATTTTTAGAGAGATTTTTTTAACTGGATACCAAAAATAACTACATAATTGGAAAGAATATACTTTAATTGACTTACTGTCCAAATTGGACATAATTATGATGAGCGGTCTTTGTGTTCTGCCTCCCAGTAGGCATCAGCGATGTATGTTATGTTAGGTTATCATAGATATGTTGGTAGGACTTTCCTCGTTTCGTTGTGAATCGAACGATAGTAGATGAGTCATACTTTCACCCGCCAAATACCCTTCAAGAAGGCCAAGGTCAGGTCGTTGACAGGAGCGCAAGAAAACCTGTCAACGGGATTTGGCAGGCAAAAGTATGACTCATCTGGTATCGTTCGATTCGTAACGAAACGTGGAAAGTCCTAGTAACATATTTATGATAACCTAACCTAACATAACCGCCGCAGTGCGCTGTAAAAGGGTGGCCTCCGTATAATACCAAAGTACCGTTAAACATATTGTACTTTTGAATAACAGAAAGTTGAAGGCACTACTTCCTGAACTCCTTGCAAAGCAGGTGTTCAAAATGTTTCCCGTTGGTCTCTTGGCAATATCCTAACCGGTTATAAAAGCTGCCTTCTGCATTTTGTACGTATTCTCGTGGAATACCTTGAGCTTCCTGTGCTATCCTGAATCCAAGATCATTCTGATATGTATCTATTCCACGACTCCCACGGGGATACATATAAAATTCAGTAGGCAGCTTTTACACTCGGTTAGTATATTGCCAGGAACCAATGGAGAACATTTTGAACACTTACTTCGAATGTAGTTTAGTGAGTATTGCCTTCAACCTTGCAACTTTTTGTTATTCATAAGTACAATGTATGAATGAACATTTTTAAACTTGAACAGCAACTACTTTCGACTGAATCGACCTTTTTAGGCCCGGTTCGCGGCAATCTTTTTAGTTCAACTAGACCTTTCATTTGATGTAGCTCTACATAAACATATGCTTACATTCAAGATTTTCTTTTTATTCATCACGAGCCGTTCCCCAAAGGTGCCCGATCAACAGTACACAGAAAAGAAGCTTACTATGTCCATTAACAGTATGCCAAATTTCGTTGTGATATCTCTTTTCGTTTAAATGTCATAAAGTCGTCCTGGGACTTAACAGCCACCCTGATTTGTGACAATTGATCAAGGACCAATTCGATATATTGTCGGCATATTGTAGGACACAGGCAAGGTTTAGTTGCAAGAGTAGTCAGTGGTGTCGCGCCAAGAAATTTTAGGAGAGGGAGGCCACCTGATTTCCCCAACTGTTGACCTTGAATTTCCTCACTTTTTACTCTGAATTTCCCAACTAAAATAATTCAATTTAAACACGCAAATTAATTGGTAAATTATTTTCGACTAAATGTTCCTCGTGGCTTTGCCCATATTCAAAATTTGAAAGAGCTGGTATTGCTCCTGCAGTGTCTTTTGTATCTATCAGTTGGAGTTGGGTTTATTTGTTTACACTCGTCTGGATGGATACGTTGTTGCAGCTGACTTACATATTACGACAAATAAACTTTGTTTACATAATATGGCAAACAGACTTTGTTTACATAATATGACAAACAAACTTTGTTTACATAATGTTACAAACAAACTTTGTTTACATAATATGACAAACAAACTTTGTTTACATAATATGACAGACAAACTTTGTTTACATAATATGACAAACAAACTTTGTTTACATAATATGACAAACAAACTTTGTCTACATAATATGACAAACAAACTTTGTTTACATAATGTTACAAACGAACTTTGTTTACATAATATTACAACAAACCTTGTTTACGTAATATGACAAAGAAACAAAGGACACAAACTTTCACATTTAATATTAGTAGGATCACAACCCCTTAAACACATTAGGAGTTGGAAAATTTGGTATTCCAAAATGATGCTACATTCCAAGATGCTACAAGAGTACTAGATCTCACTTGGTACTAGACGCTTAAAGTGTCATGAACCGTGCGTCTATGCGTGATCTTCATATTTTGGAATTGAAGCTTAACCAAAAATTGAATCATAGAACATAATATTACAGCACTTGATGTCACTTATTTACGCTGAAATTATATTTACTTTGACCAGTTGTACTGAAGATTGATTTACCAAAAATATGGTTGGGAATTCAAGAGCTAAAAGTAGTAAGAGTAGAGAAATTTGATTATTGTTGAAGTATTACAGTAATTTAAATTTGCTTGTGAAATTACTGAAAAATATAGAAATAAAGTTTTAGTTCAAACTGAATTTAATTGTGCGATTAACATTCAATTTCAGTTCAATTTTTTCAACTAGCCTGATGGGAATTCCCGACTTTTTGATTTTCAAATTCTAGGGGGGGAGGCCCCCTCTCACCCCTCCCAGCGCGAAGCCCCTCAGGGAAGTGCCTAGGGACGGACAATGCATAAATCCATCCCTAGTTGGATACACGACGGATATTTTTCTCATAAGAAACTGTAATATATAACAGTTGCTGTAAACACCTTATCTGACCTTGCTCAAAGGGTAATATAGTTGTCTGCGGTCATGTCAACGATTCTCATCGCATCGTATTTACGAGAAATTCATGTTCGTGGTAAGTTTTTGTAATTCATTGGATTTTGCTGATACTGTACTTGTTATCACCTGCTGTCAGCAAAAATCTAATTAATATCGTCACAACATATTTAAATTATCCAGCTAATCATTACCTATGTTACTACGTTCAGTTTCTTTATTGTATGCGATCCAGTGTTGACTTTTATGAATTTTTCCATACAGTTTATAAATTACTATTTTAAGGAAAAAAATTACTATTATATTTTACGCAGATTATAAAGTAAGCTAGTTCCTTGAATACATTTTTGATTGAGAGAAGACAATATTGTATTGAGAAACTAGACTTTTTAGTATTATGGTTTTGAACGTTTATCGTAATAGTGGTGCTAAGAGTTGAAATAATCTTCTTAGCTCGATGCTACCGCACAGATAATGAAGAAACTTTTACCATGCTGTGTATTCAATTTCCCTTTGATATTTTCAAGAATTCTTGTTCTAAATAAATAGCTAATAGGAATTGATGCTAACTATATTCTAAATTACGTTATGTATCATATTTTAAATACGCATGCAAGATTTAGGTAATTTTGTCGATCGACTGATCGGCATCTTTCACCAACCGATCAACAGCATTTATTGTGGATCGCTTTTGCCTAAAACCAAACTAGGAGTCGGAAAAAGAACCCTCTGCTCAAAGTATTTACCAGCCTGATCACCTACTAAAGAGTCAAACAATTTTCCCAATTACTGGGACAATCGAAATTGGCCTGTAGTTCTGTGGTGTGTCTCTATTACCATTTTTATAAATCGGGCACACTTTATAAATCTTTAATTGATTGGAAAAAACTCCCTCAGCAAGAAATAAGTTGATACAATACATAGGCCATCGGCTGAGCAATGGAGTAAATGATACTTTTGACCAAACTATTTGACATAAAATAACGGTAAACGCTATTGGTGAACAGGTCAACGCAACATAGACTATAGTTATGTGAGATTGGCAAAATCACTAAAATCCCATCCTGCAGTTGGTCGTAGGATATTCAATAAAATTAAACCATTGGCTGGTGCCATCACCAAACTCAAAAAAATCGGTTGCCTAGACAACTGTCAGAACCAGCTCTTAAAAAATACCTTTTACACACTGCAAGAGTTCTTTTTTGCATTAAAACCCTGTGATATTAGATTTTAAGTTATGTTTAATGGCATTTAAAGATAAACGAATGATGTTTTGTTGTTTTCATATTCATCTGTTATATTGAACCTTATATTTTCTCGTCTTGTTTTAGCCATTACACAACCAACTCCTATACAGTAATAAATGATCATGTTTAAAATCTTTTATTGTTTTGTATAAGGTCAATTTCAGTCATAAGAATGACTTGAAGCTTAATTGTATTTGACTCAGTGATTGTATTTGGTCACTTCGTAACCTGACTTGGCCTATTACGTAAAGTAAGTCAAACGACAATAAAGATATATTGTTATTCTTATTTATCTGACATTGGCAAATTTTACCTAGTATTTGATGTTGACAGAGTGACATTAGTGGTTCTGCATTTCGAAGAAAAACTTCTTGTCAATAACGGTCTTTCAAGTCAACCAATTCACAATCAAATTAGATTCATCGAACTCGTTACCAAAGTATACCCGAAATAGTATTCCTCTACATGTGACAGTGCGAAAAGTATCAAAAGGTTTGAACAACAAACCCTTAAAATATCGCTCAGGAGGTTTTTGGTTTGTTCAGTTTTTGTCTGACCAAATTTTCCGTACTTTTATCAGTTACATCGGGATTTGGACAGTTCTGCCCGGTCGAAGAAAACACCCGCACTTATAACAGAGTAACCCGGTTTGTTTACTTTTCGCAGCCCACTTTTCAAAAAAATATCAGATGTTCAGTTTTCGCCCGAGTCAGAATGTTTGCACACTTTCCACTGCGGAGGTTTTAAGTTTGTTCAGGTTTTGTCTGACCAAATTTTGCGTACTATCAGAAACATCGGGATTCGGACAGTTCTGCCCGTCGAAGAAAACACCCGCACTTATCACAGAGTAACCCGGTTTGTTTATTTTCACCAGTCCACTTTTCAAAAACGTATCATATTCCGTTCAGTTTTAGCCCGAGTCAAAATGTTTGCACACTTTTCACTGCTGATAAAAGATTCGGCCGGTATTTCGCCCGGCCCACGTTCGCTCACTCGCTCACTTTCCACTGCGTAACCTTCTGTAACGACCGGACGATGACGGCAGAGACGATCGAACAGATCGAACGGTCGGCGGCGGCGGCGGCGGCGAGGCAGGAAGAGAGGAGATTCAAATATCCAGCTGGCGAATGGCAGAGGAAAGATGTCCGACGGGGCGGAGCCCCACCGGCGGTTAGGGCCCCTCCCAGCCGTGACGTCATGGCCGTTGGCGCCAAAACCGCCGCCGCCGCCGCCGCCGGGGTCAGGTCAGGGGTAAACCCATTTTTACAATTTTAAGACTCTACTGCTCCCCTAACGTTCTCTAGCCGTGGTCGTGAGCCGTTCGATTGTATTCTATTCTAATCGTCGTCTATGGTCGTTAAATCAATCAGAAACCACCGTTGACAGTTATGTTGATATGTTTGAAATTTTACGCTATTTATCTAATTAAATTTTGGTTTGATTATGCTGTTTCTTTAAAAGAGCAGTTCTTGTAATACGTATACCTGTTATTTTTTATCTAGAGAATGGCTCCATTGATTTAAAAAAGTGTCGCATAGGTTTTATATAAAATTTCGCTTTTAAAGCATTATTGAACATGGGCGGTTTCTGGGGGTGCCAGGGGGTGCCCGGCACCCCCTGATTTTTGGTAAGGTTTTGGCAGAAAAGAAGAATCTATTTCCATTATAACTTATTCATTTTGTTCCAAGTAATTTAGATGAAATTTTATTTGGTTTGATTTATTTGGTTTTCATCCCTGTCATTTGTTCAACATTTTTGTTCAAGTTTGTACTAAAATCATAACTTGTTAAGTCCATTGTAAGTTTCTTAGTTTTTTTCTACCCAACAAATTAAGACTGCTTGTAAATTTAATAGGCTTTCAAACAATCTGCTTTGAAAGCAAAAATTACGTATTGTACATTCTCAAAATGTCATTCTAGCGATTTTCAACATCAGAAGGTCTATCTTATTCGTTTTTATTATAATATTGTAAAAGAAATAGTACTTTCCATTATTCGAATGAGTTATATAGGATAAAAAAGGTATAAAGTGGTTGCTATTGTCAAATGAAAGAAATAACTTCTTTAAATAAACTTTAAAATGGGCGATTTTTAAATAGGGGTATTAGTGAGGTCAGCTGGCACCCTCAAAGATTATGGCCTAAATCCGCCCATGTATGTTGAATTCCCTGTAGAAACGCAACATCCGAGTTTTCATTCAATTTTATAAAAAATAAATTGAAAGTTTAAAATATTTAACATAGGCCTTATGTTTGACAAGTTAATCCAGTAGCCTAGTATAACAATCATTATTTTATTTTATTATTAAAATTTAGTCACGGAATAACAACAAAAAATAAACAAATAATCTTAACAGTTGATCAAAAACGAGCAAATTTAATTGATTAAAATGGAAAAGAACCTCAAGATAGGCTAATGCCACCACGTAAAATTCAGTGTCCCAATACAATAGAGAAGGCTGTTAAGGTTTTTAAAAGTAATTAATTACTTATTAACTACTGTAGTTAAGAAGACAATGTAAGAAATTACTTCACAGCTGCATGTGAAACTATCAAACTCACTGACTGACTCATTAGGTTCAGTATAAACATTGTATTCCAATTCCCGATGAGCTGGAAACTTTAAATTTGGCATGAATATTCATGGGAATAATTCACAGGCAGAAAAAGGCTCAAAACAATAGTTTATTTTGGACCTCTAGCGCATGAACGGGGGGGTCCTAACTCTCCTAACAGAATACGGAGGGCACAATCTGTGAAGGGCTTGAAATGATTTACAAAATGTCATTTTCAAGATGCATTTTGGCGCATTTCACCTCTTTCACCTCCAAAATGGCCTATAAAGGCATAATGTTTAAAAATTTTCAACTTTCTCCGTGGTTTTTCATTTTTTGCAAATTTTTTCGGCATAGAAACTTGAATTTTAGATGAGGTTTATGAATAGCTCTGTTCACCTTTATTAGAAGTAATTTGCCATTTTCAACCTGTTCCGACTCCTAAATTTGACCTGCAAATGTAATAAATTAATCATATTTCAAAAGTTTGGAATTGTAATTTTAAAGTGAATACTTTTATGACATCTACACCCCACCATGCACCCCCCGTCCAAAAATTTACTCCGCCACCAACACCGACACCTTCTTTCCCTTTATCATTACCGCAAATACCTTGCACTGAAGTTTTGAACAGTTAACGAACTTCGTCTTGTGAAATTGTATAGTTGGCGCCAAATCCTAAGGCCCACGCCGTCCATAAGCTCAATGCTAAAATTAACATTAGTCTTACGGACGGACTGGGCCTTAAGATTTAGAACCAGTTATAATAATCTCATCCCCTCTAAAAGTAGAGGGGGTCTGGGGCAGATATATGTTAAAATTTCAAGTACTGCAGTCTTCACAATTATGCCTTATATTAAATTCATTATGTAGTCTAACTACAGTAAATATATTTTATGTACTTATACTAATCAAGTGTATGTCATATAATTTATATCGGTACATAGTATAATGATCATCAAGAAAAAATTTATGTACATTATTTTCTCTAAGACATAATTGACCCCATGCCCCTGATTATTAGACCCGACTATTTGCTTTTTGGTGCATTTTCAGCATTTGATTTGTTTGTATAGTGTCATTTTACTGATTATAAATACCCCCGTTTTTCTTATGGAGGAAATTGGTGTATGCTCATTTTAGGATTTAAGTCGATTTACTTAATTTGAGGCCCCGTCTAAATGATTGATTTAAGCATTTTAAATTCGCTGAGTATGTAGGTCTGCCAAAACGGGGATATTTAATGAATGGATAGAAACGGTACGATCCTCGTGATTTGTTCCAATAAAAACACCATCTGTACCTTAATTTAATTTACCTTTCAGTTACTTTTGAAGTTTCATATAAATTGTACACATCTGACTGAGTTTCACATACGTCATCACTTACCATTGCTTCACACGTTTGAAATCAGGATCTTCAGCCAGCGCGGCGTTTAGTTCAGGAGAATGATATCAAGATGTGAACAATTTTTGGAATTAACAATGACAAGAACCAGAAGAGAGAAATTCAATTAATTTACAACACAACTTCACCTTAAAATAAAATAAAATATATGAATAGGATGAATAGGATTAGATCGAGTAAGAATCCCAGATACACAGACTCATTTAAGTATTAATAGGGCTTTTGTATATTTTCATAACATATATAGCTATATTTTATATATGGGGGGCAAGGTCCCGAAAAAGGGGGGACCTGCAGGCCTGGTGGAGAACCGCATACGTCACCCGCCGTGGCCTGGGGAGAGAGAGAAAGTGAAAAGTAAGGATGTGCCATATATTAGATATTTAGTGATATTAATTACTTCCATATTAGTTAAAAAGAAATATTAGTTGAAAAAACCTAATATCAGTATTAGGTTTCATAATAGGTTTACAATGAACTGTTTTGAGAAGTTTGTAGGCTAAAAATTGAGCTTTAAACTGATAAAAAACTGTTAAAAATAGATTTATAACGATTGAAAAAATTTTAAAATTAAAAATAACCAAGATTTAGTAAATTTTACGAATAATGAATAATTTGTTTATTTATTGCTGTAACAGTTATTATATTACAAAAATAAATTTTATGAAAAACAAGTAGCCTACTTCTGTTTTTAAAACATTCACAATGATATTTAATAGACCAATTAATTCAAAAATAACTTACAATTATTTTTATTTTGTAATATATAATATTTGTATAATATTAAATATTCATAGTACATAATATGCAGAATGTGATATCTCCTGCCCGGCAACCGCCTAGAATTAGCTAGATAACTCTCACATTACTGTAGTTTTAATTCATATTAGGACAATTTACCTCTTTCATTTTGCTAAAGCAAGCGATGAAAGAAACAGAAAATCGAATTATAGCGGTGTAGATTTGTCTTGTGTACAATGAATAAGGCAAAGATGTACAGTATTAGTATTAGTCAGAATCACATATTAGTTACTTTTACATATCAGTTACTTTTACATATCTAATACGAAAAATCTAATACTAATATATTCGGCCAACCCTAAGAGAACATGAAACGGGTGAAACAGAATTTGTTCTCTTAGGAACTTGATGAGGGGCGAGAGGGTGCAAGCAGCGGTCTTCCTACCAACGCGAATGGCCAGGAAAATACTATCATCATACTGTTAATCTACAAAATCAGAAAAAAATATATTGTCACCCTTTTTTATATAAATGTCATTGGGGTTTATAGCACGACTTTTATTTATTTTTATTACAAACATCGATGAAACAATTTTTGACTTATTTGTTCATAGTGTGTTAGGCGAACTAGGTTATAAGGTTGATCCAATAATATACAATAGGCGAGGAGGTGGTGGTGATAATAGGTGTCAATAGGTGAGGTTAGGTCAGCGACCACGTAGTACAAATGGACGGAGCATGCAGCATGTCTGTCGTAATAGCAATACAGCAAATGAAGCAGAGGCCGCCATTTTGTTTAGGTATAGAAACATAGAACGGTGTTTATATCCGCGTAATCTTTCAGTGCTCACGTTTCAAATAGGTCGTATTTTAAACCGTTCATGATTGAGGTAAAAGGTTGAAATTTTTCATGTGAGGAGTCCTTTAGTTTATAAACACTGAGAAAAATCAGAGCTCCAGATTGCGAGTAAATGTTGATTTCGCATGATTCTTGGCGCTACAACCAGCGGCATGCGGTAAACCAATGTGGTCTGGAGTCACCCACATTACATCTCCAATTTGGCTTTGGTCCGTCCCTAGCAGTGTAATGTTAAAACAGTCCAGACTAGAATCTAGGCGTTAACAATAAACAAATGTTGCGGACACTAGCAATGCTAGTGTGATGAAATCAGTGACGTCACACTTAGCCCCAGCCCGTACTAGTGCTCGTTCAATGCCCTAGATATTTTGTATTCCTCTGCCTAAAACCAGGCGCGCATTGTGGTAGTCACATATAGAATGTCATGTGGCAAAAAACAAAATGTTTGTGAGGGACCCTAGCGTATAGACGCGACGTACTTCCAAGGCTGGGGTTTGCAGCGTACCCCAGCCAACCAGAGGGTGGGCTCTAACCGTCCCTGTGCCTGACAGGTGTCCGCGCATGCGCAATCACACTGATGACAGCGTCATACCCCTAATCTTCGACCCATGCAGTCCTGAGTGAGTTGTTGGTGTAACTGGTTGGACTGTTTATTATAGTGACTTGTTTCTTTGTTTCCTTTGTGAATAATGGGTGAAGAAACTTCACGCCTCCTGCAGGATTGGGGCCTCCACGTCTTACAACAGAATTTTACCGGTGAGTTTGAGTTTTATGGCAATAAAAGTTACCGTATTGTTTAGTCAATAATGTCATAATAAAATGTCATGAGATCACATATCCACCCATTGACTATAGGCCCTATAAATTAAGCCGATTTGAAAAATACTTCCTCAGTTAAATCGTTCAATTATATTTGCGGACTTGGTAAAATTTCAGGGTTATGGGGACATAACGATAAAGTCAAGTGTTAACGCAGTGTGTTCCAACGTACGATTATCGTACTTTTACATTTTTGTGGTTTGATCCAAATGTTGTTTGGTATGCCCACAATGTTTTAAGTTCTATTGTGAGTGTAATTTTTACTGTTATTCAGGATTATTAAATTTGTTTTGACGTTTCAACATAGCACATCAAACAAAATATGGTTTCTGCCAGCCGTAAATGTTTGTCTTGTATTCATTGACATAATTTCGAATTAATTTTATAAAGTCATTCCCAAATAACAAAGGGTAATTTTGAAATAATTTTGTAAAGTCATTTACAATGTACGAAGGACATTAATGAGAATGGTGAATTTTAAAAATAATTTGAAGATAATTTTGGATTTTAATGGTACTTTTATGCTGGCAGCACTGACGACTGACAGTGGCACTTGCCAGCGTAGAGGTGCCTAGCAGAGAAGTGGTTGAAATTATGTATTGATGTTTACTTTGTTTTCAAAAGGATTTTTAACTTTTATCCTGTCAGTACTGCTCATTTGTTAATGTGTTCGAATCTGGATCTTTACATTAAATAAACTAAACCGAGTAGGCGACTGAAATTTGAAATGATTTTCAATATTTCCTCAAATTAATTCTTTGTGTTTTTTTTAGACAACATGATTGATTTAAATACCACCACTTGTTAAGTGAAGTTAATATACGTCACTTGATAAAACCACATTATTTGAACTAAGTAACTTAATATGTCTCCACTGATAGATAAATCATAAAATAAATAGCCATTTCGGACCATCGTGTTAACTCCCACATACTTGTACCCAAGTTAAGACCTTACGGAGTTGAAAAAAACTTGTAGGCTAGGAATACCCCTAAAGCGAGAGGATTTCTTTTCATAGTCATAACTCAAGAACGGCTGGAAGGAGTTTAATATTTGACGTTTCAATTTAAATGTATTTCTACATATATTTGCCAATGTGTCTTAGAATTGTACAAAATAGGCCTATAAAATAATGTAATTTATTTGAGTACACTAATCAAGGGTTGAATTTTCGGAACCGTGGCGCTATCAGTCGACATCCAACTTGATTTTCTTTGTTTGCAATCAAAAATATAGACGGTTTTTTGAAATATATTTAAATAATTAATTATTATGATGAAAGAAATTAAAAATACTCAGCTGAAAATGTGGCCCCGTTCTTTTATGGTCCGGGGCAATCTGCCCCCATTGTCCCCCCCCCTTTGTAATGACATAACAGCATATACTGGCAAACGTAATGTCATTTAGTTAATGAGAAAAATAAATAATATTTGCAATTTTTCAGAAAATAGGCTTATAGGATTATAATAATGGGGAGATAATTCTGTCCAAAGTTTATGGTTCGAACCTTATTATTTTTTCACTTAAACTCCATTTGTAGTAAATTCTCCTTTCAAGAGTACATAGAATTTTCTATAAACAGCTAAAAAAAACTCTTTTTAAATAAACTTTGTTTGTTTCCAGTTTCTTCAAGATTTTGACCATCTCCATCCCGAAAAAGAGAAGTCTTTCAAACAATATCTTTTTTTTATTTGCTATAGCAATGAATACAGAAATTCTGTATTCATTGGCTATAGTCAGGAATAAAATCCTGACTATAGCAAATACCAAGGAACAACAAACTAGTGATAAGGACAGGAAACAGGCAATAAAACATCTTAAAACCATTGCATCAGGTAATATTATAACATCGACTTAATATAAAGTTATTATTAATGACAATTTCGACTAAAAATTTAAAATTATAAATTTGGGATTAGCTAAATCTTAAAACATTGGGAGGGCGTTTACTCTGGGTTTTCAACGTGTATTTTTTTTTACAAGCAAAAAGACACTACGTTTTTCAAAGAAATTGAATAATCATTAATCAAACGGCATTTAATGTATTTGTTTTGAAAAATTTAAAATTGTAGATGTCACACATTTAATTTGTTGTTACTTTTTTATCAAAATTGCCTTTATTACATATATTATTATTTAATAAATGCAACATTTCCCCATGTAATATACCGGGTGTCCTATAATATTCCCCCCAACTTTTTCCTATATTTTTCAAATATCAATCCCACACAACCCCCAAACATTGTTGAGTGGTTAATACTTCATTCTGATTAGGTTCCCAATTTTTGGCCGCCATCTTGGATCCGCCATATTGGATCAAAAATATTTTTTTTCAATTATAAAAGTGGTGTTGTGACCCATTATTTCAAGCTAGATTTTTCACTGATTACAATTCCGCAATTCGTTTTTTAATATCTCAATTGGTTCTCATGATATGAATACTTTAAATTTATTTATTTTCAACCAATTTAAACATTAAAAATTAAAAATTGATCAAATAGGCCATAACCACAAAATAATGCTAGATAGTGACGAATAACCACCAACAGTCATTGTTGAATTATTTCCACTTAACTTTCTCCAATGTAAATGTTTTGGCCTCCATCTTGGATCCTCCATTTTGAAATGAGGTAAGTTATTTCAAATATGAATATGGTGTTGTGATCCATCAGTTCAATCTAGATTTTTTTTCAATGCCGCAATCCGTTTTTAATTATCATGTTTAGTTTTCAAGATATTAATAAATTTCTAATAAACATTTAAAAAAATATGAATTTCTCAAAAACTAAAAATTAGCATATTTTATCAATTTGTAATGCTTAAATTGGTTGAAAATAAATAAATTTTTAGTATTTATAAAATTTAAAGTAATCATATCTTAAGAACCAATCGAGATATTAAAAAACGGATTGCGGCATTGTAGCATTGTAATTAGTGAAAAAATCTAGCGTAAAATGATGGGTCACAACTCCACTTTTACATTTGAAAAATATATTTTGGATCCAATATGGCGGATCCAAGATGGCGGCCGAAATTGGGTACATACTCAAAATGAAGTATTAACTACCCAACAATGTTTGGGGGTGGTGAGGGATTGATATTTGAAAAATATAGGAAAAAGATGGGGGGGTTATTATGGGACACCCCGGTATGATTTTTAATGGAATTTTTCAGATTTATAAATACAACTGTAAAGAAAAAACAGTAAGCCCTATAGTTAAAAATATAATAATTGATGACATATTTTCGGTGGGCTATTAACAATTTTTACGATATTTGAAAATTATAATGCAGGGGTGCTTTGCCATCTTCAATAACCTCCCTCAGACCTCTGACAGGGCACCCAAGCAGTCTTACAAAACTATTATGGTGCATTAAAAAAACATGTTGCTATTATGTTGGTATATAAAGATTATTACAGGTATGTCTGCCATTTTTTCAGAGGATAGTTCTCCTCAATCAAGTGTGGCCATCCTGCTTCTACTTAACTATCTTCTGTACACGAGGAAAATTAGCAAGATACATGGAAAAGGACTGAACAAGCCTTCGAAACAGGAAATTCATTTCTTTCAAGTGAAACAGACATTTTGGCTGCGGTGCAGGAGATAAAACGGAAAAATATGTACGGTATGGTCCCACACTTCAGCTTTTTATAATTATGGTAGGGAGTTGTGAAGATATGAAACAGAGCACAGTAGTGATTAGTTGTGACTTTTCGATTATTTAGGACTTTTAAGCAGCAGTTATAAAATTGTCAGTACTATAATAGTCGGCCTACTGTGGCCAGAACAGTTAAGGGTTTTTCTCAAGCTTAATTTTAATGGATGTAGTGTCTAAAACTGTTACCTAATCTAATATTCTTGCATTGTATTTTTTCTTAATTATTTTAATGCTGATAATATTGCAAGTAAGGCCTACTGTAACAGCTTTTGTTAAAGCATAATACTTTTATTTTAATGATGACAGTAGCTATAATTGCCTGTAATACTGTAGTTAATATTTTTGTATAGTATTTTTTAAGAGAGGGTTCCAGTCACGAAAAACTTCACATTCGTAACTGCTCCTCCCAAATTTTCAAATCCAATACAGCCTCAACCGCTCAACCAAAATTTTTGAGATTTATAGCTAGCTCATTTAAACGATAGTATATTAATATTTAAAGGATAGTATATTTTTTAATATCTGGATAATTTAAACAAAATTATCCAGATATTCCAGTGATATCCTTCCCTTGATATTACAACCAATACAATTTATAAAAATACAACTAATCATTATTTTTATATTTTATATTTCAACCTAAAGCGATATAAAAAATCTGATAACTGGAATCGATAAATAGTTTTTCTCTTTAAATGAGCTATAAATCAAGACTTTGGTTGAGCAGTTGAGGCTGTGTACCAAATTTTAAAGTTAAAATTAGTCTTGAGGGAGGAGCAGGTAGTTGTGTAGGATTGGAACCCCCTCTTGAAACCAACATGTTTGCAGCAGTTATATAATTTTTTGTCAGTAATAGTTATGGTTAAGTGAATATTATTATTACAGCCATCATTATTATTATTTCAATGTTCTTGATTTGTACTTGTTTTAATTACAATTAATCAATTTGTTACAATTGGAGTCTCAAATATTTTATTTAGCCTATACATTCAAATTAACCGTTTATAGAAAATTTATTTATATTAAATGAAATTCAGTGTCAAAATTACAAAAGTTTTAATAATGTTTTCATTACTTAAATAAGTCTTTGATTGCAGTTTTATCTTGGCATATACTATACTATTTATTAAATACTAGCTTTAACAATGAAGCATCTGGTACCCTTCAAAATGTTGCACTAGAAATTGTAAAAGTTTATAATGACACATACTTGTCCTATTTTGTTCAAAATTTAACTTCTCAAATGTTTATATTTTTATAATGTTTGGTTGATTTTTAAATTATATAATATATCAGATAATCTGTTGTAATTATCTTCGAAGCTGTATTGAGTATTTTTAAAAAGCTGAAAATTTGCTAAATTTAATGTTCACTTTACTTGAGGCAATCAAAATGAAAATAAGTCTTGTGGTATATGTCTATGATCATAATATTAAAAGCAAGAGCCAGCTTGGAACCAAAACCCATATCATCAAATTAGTCTTCTAATGAGATCAACCTTTTATTTTAGAAATGTTGAATTTTGCCACAATAGTTGTAGCCATAACACTACCTAGTTCCAGATCCGATCTGCTAGCAGCTACCACCTCTTTCTGCCTCTGCGTGTTGTGTAAAGTAAAAAATAAATCAGCCCAGAAGCGAACTGCAGATACAGTTCTTTGAATCACAACCCGCCCCTTGTTCCTATGTCTTATTTAGCATTTCAAACAAGCCAGTTTTTTTAGGTAACAGTAACTCATTAACATAATTATGACGCTTTTGGTATAAATATAGTTAAATTAGCAGAAATTTAGGAAAAAAAGATTTAATTATTGGATTAAGAATAAAATCAAAACTGGCTTAAACAGAAAGCTTGATACTGGAGCATTAGGGGGGAGTGTGATTCTAAGTCCTACATCTGTGGCCGATTTGTGGGCTAAATCAATTTTAATCGATGGAACCACCTGCTGACAACACGAGAAGAGGTCACTAGCAAGCTGGGGTCTGGAACTAGTCAGTACTGGGGCTACAACTATCAAGGGTGGAACGCACACCAGACGCAAAGAGAGGTGGCCACTAGCTTGCTGGGGTCTGGCACTAGACAGTAATGGGGCTGCAACCATCCAGGGTGGAACGACACCAGATACAAAGAGAGGTGGCCACTAGCTTGCTGGGGTCTGGCACTAGACAGTAATGGGGCTGCAACTATCCAGGGTGGAAAGACACCAGACACATAGAGAGGTGGCCCCTAGCTATCTGGGGTCTGGCACTAGACAGTAATGGGGCTGCAACTATCCAGGTTGGAACGACACCAGACGCAAAGAGAGGTAGCTGCTGTCTGGCTGGGGTCTGGCACTAGACAGTACTGAGTCTTTAACTAGTCAGAGTGGAACACACACCAGTCCAGTATGCTTGCTCCCTCAAGAATTAAGGATATAGTAGTGACGTCATTAAGTTATGACATCACAATTACAGCCAAAGATGGCTTGTGGCGCACACAAGATGTGGCTGGAGTCCTTACACTAGCCAAGGCTGGTGGCAGCCTCAAGAATGGCATCCGGCAAGGTAAGCACAAGATTTAATGAGGTTCCCTCTTTATTTCTGTAGTCTACCACTAGACTTTTTTCTCAGTGAACGGTAATAGTATCAATTCTATTTTAAATATAATGTTTTATATTTTAGAAAATTAAAAAAGTCAAAAGTTTTTATTCAACTTTAAAATTTGACCTGAAAAAGTGGTCGGCTACTAATTTTTTTGGTCGGGTAAAATAAAAAAATGGTAGGAATTTTCGCTAAATATTTAAATACTTTAGTGATAATTTTTGAAAAAATATAGTTGCCGCAGTTTTGTCTGTCTTAGGTTTTGTGAGAGAGTTTATCCGTATAAAACATAAGTTCTCTGCATAAAAACAAAGTCAATTATAAACTGTTCTTTTCAAAAATATAGTCGACTACAAAAATCAAATGTGGTATCAAATTAAAAGTCTGAATCTCAAAATTACTATATGTTTCTAATTGTAAATGTTTTAGAGGCAGTTTACACATCATAGGGAGGTTACAGGAGCTTATAAACTCCTTGGAATGGTGGCATCTTCTAAAAAAAAGTCAGGACAAGCTTCTAGGTTATCAGTGTTTACGTTTGTAGACTGTCTGTAAACCACTTATAATTGGTAATATAGTAATTATGAGATTCGGAACTTTAATTTGACACCATATTTGTTATAATTTACGTAGTTTGTTTTTTCCTGCACACGGACTGGAAGCAAATTTATGGCTTCACGTCACGCCTCGTGTGCGCCGGCGCCGTCTATTTGTACTATGTGGTCGCTGTATGGTAATAACAACCTTTTCTGCCTGAGGCTGTAGGTGATGGTATTCCCGCACACCGACGACACAATCACAACTCGACAACCAAAGAGTGCAACGAAATTACAGATATGCAATCAATCAATCAGTCAATGCTTTATTACCTGAAAGACATGGTACATGTATTGGTATGGTCACAAAAAATGCATGTTGGATCGGTACATAAGTCAGGTTGTGAAACTAAAAAGTAAGAACAAATACAAAAGCATTAAATTTCAAACATAGTCATTTGAGAGGTCAGAGAGGACTTTAATGTTGTTAAAGAATGATATTCTGGGAGGGAATATCCAAAAACTCTTGTAAAGAGTAAAACGGGTTCAACAGAAGCCAGTTCATTACCTTAGACTTAATCTGCTTTAGGGGAAGTTGAAGGATGTTGTTAGGCAGCTTATTTAAACATCTCAACCCCAATATTCTGTAACTAGACCTGGATTTCTCGAGTCTGACAAAGGGTACATCTAGCCTATTTTTGTTTCTCGTGTAAAATCATGAAAAGTGCCCCGGAGAGAAAAGTTATCAATATTCTTAAAACTAGTCAACAAAATATTAAAGATGAATGAATTAATAAAATTTAAAATACCTAGTTCAATAAAAATTGGTCTACAGTGTTCCAGTGGATGAACATTAGCTAGAATTCTAATTACTTTCTTTTGTAATACAAGTACCTTATTGATACTTGGGCTGCTATTGCCACAAAAAACAATGTCACAGTTCAAAACAGACTGGAATGTAATGCAAAATAAGCGGTCTGCATTGAAGTGTTTGACGAAAGCATTTGACAGTGTTGATCATTCAATATTGTTATCAAAATTAGAATCAGTAGGAGTAAAAAATAATTCATTAAAATGGTTCAAATCCTATTTGACAAATAGGCAACAGTTTGTTCAAATTAGACATATTGCGGCCACCAATTATATCTTAAAGTACAACTCTGACTTAAAACAAATTAACCGTGGAGTGCCCCAGGGGTCCATTCTGGGACCTCTCCTCTTCCTTTGTTACCTCAATCACATGGAAAAAGTCTAAAATATTCTCCAGCTGCAGCCTTATGCCTCTATGCTGACGATTTAAATTTGAAAACATCAGGCAACACTCTAGAAGAATTAAAAAATTTAGCACACTAGAATTGACTAATTTAGATAAATTTTTGGACAGTCTCAATTTAAGATTAAACTCAGATAAAACCAAATTTCTAAATTTTAGGACAAAACAGTATAGGCAACTCACAAATCCAAACATTGAAATCAACAACAAAAACATTGAAATTATAGATCAATTTAAATTTTTGGGTCTGATTGTGGATTGCCATTTGTCTTGGAACAACCACATGAATTCCGTTTTAAAGAAATTAAATTCTGGTTTATTTGCCCTGAGGAAAATGTCTCCCTTTTGTAATGTTGAAACTTTAAAACTAATCTATTTTTCTCACATGCAGTCTCATATTGCATTTGGTATCAGCTTGTATGGAGTTACAAAAAATGAAAATTTTAAGGATATTTTAAAAGTTCAAAAAAGAGCAATAAGAACTATTTTTAGGCTGAAACCAGATGAGTCAGCTAGAAGATATTTCAAGGAGTAAAATATTCTCACGGTGTACGGTCTCTATGTTTTAGAGGCAATCATGTTTGTTAAGTGCAATGGGCCTAAGTCAAATAATGTTCAGAATAACCAAAATCATAATTACAATTCAAGGCATAAAAACAATTTCATCCCTCAGCATCACTGATTAGAACTTTATAAAAAAACATACACAGGGAATAAATTACTTTTAAAAAATTCCGGAGGCTATAAAAAAAGAAAAGGATTGTACCTAATAAGTTTAAAAAAGTACTAAAAGAATATTTAGTCAATTTGGTATTGTATTCCATTGATTTAGGCAGTATTGGATTTGCCTATTGGATTTAGGCAGTATTGGATGACCAAACATGTTTAGAAATATACGTGTAATACATATTTAACTAATTAGTAATTTGACACTATTCAATGTACTAACGAATGTACTCACCACATAATGAATAAAGAATTATTGTCTATTGTCTATTGTCTATTGTTCGCGTAAATATCCGGATACACTCAATCATTTAATTTACACCTCGATATAAACATTATCTCTAAATTATCCCTCTTAACTCCTTCCCATTGAATTATTTTTTTTTTTAAATCGACCAAGAAGTTTGCTTGCGTGCTCACCTAAATCTGGGTGATTTTCAAATTCTGTACACTTTTTTGCAATATTAAATCATGGCAGAACAGTGCCTGCGGTTTTCTTGCAGAGTTAAAATGTAATTTTATTATTTTTATATTTTTTCGCCTTTCCAATGTGATTTGGTTTGGTAATAGGCTTGTAATAAATAACATATTTAATATTTAAAACCACGAAATTAACAAGCATCGTCCGTAAGGATCGCTCAATTCTCCCTTGAATCAGATGATTCATAAAGGTCCTGATGTTACAAAAAATAATAATGCGGAAGAAAATGAATAATACTTCATACCTTCAAAATCATAAAGCTAAATAAAAATGCAAGGTGGAACCAATTTTGAGCACTAACATGTTCTACACATTTCTCCCGAACTCTGTTTACTTCAAGTAAGGTGTTCGGCGAACAATTTATTTCCCGCAGAAAATTACTGTTGGAAAAATATTTTCAATCTAAAACAACTTCAAATTCTAAGATGAAAGTATAAAATGTCTGTTGAAATCGCCTTTAACATCATCCACTGCTGTTAACATCATCGTACTTGGGACTGCAAGATCAAAACTCTCACCTTCAATGGTATTTTTTTCGCCAATTTAGATAGAACAATAACTATGAATGCCTAAGTTTGGAAGAAAGAATAAATTAGTACAGCTACACAAAGTAGATATATGGCGTATACCTATTTCACTGTTACGGTAAAGGTGAATACGTGGTTGTAAAAAAACCTTTTACATGTGTCAAACTTTGTTATATTCTTTGATTTAGACTATACCTAGAGCCCCAAAAATATAAAAGGAGTTTACAGATTATGAAAAATTAAGTTTATTTGGAATTTATACTGGGATTTACATGATATGACTACTAGTGTTTTATTGCAATAAATAATATCTCCTTTCCATCTTCTGCCCAGAGAATATACTGTAATTTATAATTAAAACTTAAGGCTTGGGATCTCGAATCGCTGATTCAAATCCAGCTCGGAAGACCCGACCACAAACCATGTGTGAGCTCGAAATAATTACTAACAAGTATTACGAGAGTGAATTAATTTTTGTCATTATGTAAATACAGTTTGGTGCTCTCCTAAGGTTCACGAATCCGGGTGGAAAACTCAGAACGCTAGTGACATTGTAATCATAGTTAATAATGAACCTCAAACGCATACAAAATCAAATAACGTTCTTTAATTTTCAAGTGTACAACAGCAACGTAAACCAGGCAACTTCGGTACATTTCTGGACTTTCTAGGCGTGAGAGAGGCCCGCGTAGAGGCCTAGGCCAGCAGGGGGGAGGAGACCTAGACCCCCCATAGAGCGAGGGTCCACTATTGGGTCTAGGCGGGAGGTGGCTAGACGAATGCGGCGCGGAGGTGAGCGGGGCGCCGCCGACCGGAATGGCCGACTTTCGGCCCTCGAATCCCGTCAACCGGGTCTTGGCTCCCCCCTACACGGCCAACGCCGCGCCGCGCCTAACTGGGCCTATCTACAATCTTCATATTCGGTGTTGTTTTTCTGAATCACTTATGACGAATATAAAAGGTTAAATACCTGCGTGTCATCCCAGTGATTCTGTGTAATCTGTGATTAGATCACGCGTTTCGGCATAAATTATGCCATCTTCAGATCAAAAGATTTTTTTGCTGGTCAACGGGTTTTTTTTTGTATACAAATCCCCTTAATGATATTATGTTTTATTGAAATTAATACTGTTTGTGTAGGACACTTATTAGAACGTTTATACCAAATTTGGTGTAAATCCGACTTTTTAAAGTACTTGGTCGACATGTTTTTAAGCTGGTCAACATTTTAGATAGCGTGTCACCCCAGTGATTCTGTGTAATCTGTGATTAGATAACGCGTTTCGGCATAAATTATGCCATTTCAGGCCATCACAAAAACTTGAGTTCGTAATTCATTTGGTGAATACGTCATACTTTAAAACGAACACAAAAACATTTAATAACATTTAAAATACGAAACGAACAAACAAAACTCATGTAGGCCTACTTATTTAACTTTATTAAAACAGAACTGGAACAAGCCGTGCACGCTACATTTTGTTCCAGTTCTGTTTTAATAAAGTTAAATAAGTAGGCCTACATGAGTTTTGTTTGTTCGTTTAGTATCTGAAATGTTATTACATGTTTTTGAGTTACTTTTAAAGTATGACGTATTCACCAAATGAATAAGGATCTCAAGTTTTCGTGATGTTCTGAAGATGACATAATTTATGCCGAAACGCGAAATCTAATCACAGATTACACAGAATCACTGGGCTGACACGCTATCTAAAATGTTGACCAGCATAAAAACATGTCGACCGATTACTTTAAAAAGTCGGATTTCCACCAAATTTGGTATGAACGTTCTAATAAGTGTCTTACACAAACTGTATAAATTTAAATAAAATATCATATCATTTATGGGGTTTATATACAAAAAACCCTGTTGACCAGCATAAAAAACATGTCGACCAAGTACTTTAAAAAGTCGGATTTCCACCAAAGTTGGCGTGAACGTTCTAATAAGTGTCCTACACAATCAGTATGAATTTCAAAAAAATATCACATCATTGAGGGGGTTTGTATACAAAAAACCCCTGTTGACCGGGTAGGTCTACTTTAAAAAATCGTATTTTTTCCAACTTTGGTGTGAACGATCTAATAATGTCATACAAAACATTTGCAATTTTCATAAAAATATAATATTATTATAAGGGTGATATTTTTGTCCCGGTAAACACGTGATCCGGTCAACATGTTTTTTGCTGATCAACAAGGTTTTTTTGTATACAAACCCCCTTAATGGTATGTTATTTTTTGAAATTCATACCGGTTGTGTAGAATGCTTATTAGAATGTCCATACCAAATTTTGTGGAGATCCGACTTTCTAAATTACCCGGTCAACATGTTTTTCTTCTGGACAACATTTTAGAAGTTCCCCGCCAAACATGTCAACCGTGCACACATAACCCTGCCACCGATCACACTAAACAGGGTGATCATAAATCATCAGGGACGTTTTAAGACTAAATTATTAAATAATCGAGATACTTAAAACTATACGATTTGTTCATGTAAAAAAGCAAATTTGAAACCGTTTTCAGCCAACATCGGAATATTGGCCGAGATGATGGATTTTACCTTAGAGCATTCTTAAATATAAATAAAATCTGAAATTTTTGTGCCTCCAGAGCTTTAGGCATTACACCCTAAATACTTTTCTTTCTTTTTAGATAAGATTATAAGTGCAGTCAGTTCCGCTAAGGCTAAAAGGTTAAATACGTATAAAGGCAGGCGCGTACCCAGGGGGGTATTAGGGGGCTCAAGCCCCCCCAAACATAAGAAAATTGCAAACAAATCGTAAAGAAGTTTTTTATGGGACTGGAAAATTTCTCGCGGGCATACAGCATTATTGAGGAATTGCTCGGTCATTGCGCTCCCGTCAAATATCTCCAAGGCCTCAAGTACAATACGAACGGCTACGTGCTAGCGGCACCGTTCGGTTTTCCGGTAGCATTTATTGTATTGGTCGATCGGTTTTTGGTGGCAGTGGCTTCGTCCGTCCCAAGCAGCGAGCGGAATTCAGTGACGTCACTCAGTGTCGCATTCGTCGCCTGGACAGGTTGGACGTTTTTTCGCGTCGCTAGCCGCTCGCCATATGAACTGTTGCTTGTTGGAGATTAGAATCTATACTGGAGATACCGCGACAATGTTTTTTATGGAAAAGCGGATTTAATAAAATTCTCCTTATCGAATCGCATAACAATATCTCGAGTCTATATCACGACTAGGAAAACCTTCGATCAATAGGATAGGATCAATCAATATGGATCAAAACCATAGGATCAATTGAGGTCAGAAATTACACGGTCAAATTTTGAATTCATAAATGTATCGCGGTTGGCGTGATTTTTACTTCAGTATTAGTTTTGCCAGTGGGCCTGAATCCAGCCATCTGATCGGCTGAACTGGAGCTGGAGGCGTCTGCATCTGAACTACGGATTTACGTCATGACATTTTGTGGCCTGTTGATCTGTCAAAAGTCGGTGATTGGAGTTAGTTGTAACCACATAGAGAATATCCGTTGCTTTCTCTGTGGTAATATACAGCTGCATTAAATAAACTTCTGTGCATCTACTGTACCATAAAAATACTCTATATATATTCACTTTGAAGATCACAGACTCACGTGGATACTTGGAGACTCGCCCCGTTGGCTAGCAGCGTGAGGCGTCGTCATAATGTGGCCATAGGCCAACATTCAGAAGTTGGTGAATATTTGGATTTAGGTTTTTGAGGGGGGAAAGCGTAGGTTAGGGCTACAAAGTTCAAAAAACTCACTCAAGCTATATAAAAACTATTTTTTACAAGAAAGTTTTTTAAATCACTCTTAAATTTATTAAAGTTTTCCTTTAGCTTAATATTTGTTGGCAAAAGCTCTGACATACCGGAAACCTAAAAATACACTTCGCATCAATACATTTCCTTAGAGTCGAAGACCCTTCCTTAGAGATTCCTTACAACAAAAACCAACTTCGGACAACCAATTGACCAACAAACCAACTTTAGAGGTATATTACAATTGAAATTGGTTATAAATCAATGAACCCATTTTTTCTTTTAAGATCTATTTGGTTGTTGAAATAATTGGGCTACAGGGTGTAAGGCCTTAGAAAAATTTGCCCCCAATCTCAATAACTGTTCCAATGGCCCTGGACCCATCTTCTAGCTTGTGAAAAATCCTCCCCCCCTCCCGGGGTAGCAAGCCCCCCCTCCAAAACTGACCCTGGGTGCGCCACTGTCTAAGGGAAAAGAATACGGGTGGTTACTGAAGAATGCTCATGAAAAGGCTCCTGCAATGTTCAGAGAGGCGGATACGGACTGCTCCCCCTTGGCGGGTAGTGACAGCTACATACGGACTGCTCCCCCTCGGCGGGTAGTAACAGCTACATACGGACTGCTCCCCCTCGGCGGGTAGTAACAGCTACACACGGACTGCTCCCCCTCGGCAGGTAGTACAGCTACATACGGACTGCTCCCCCTCGGCAGGTAATAACAGCTACATACGGACTGCTCCCCCTCGGCAGGTAGTAACAGCTACATACGGACTGCTCCCCCTCGGCAGGTAGTAACAGCTACATACGGACTGCTCCCCCTTGGCGGGTTACGCTGACATACGGATTGCTCCCTCTGGCCGTGCTGGCATGCTAGTTCATATTTCTGGATATGACTGTACCTATCCATAGCAAAGTAATATTACTGTAAGTCCTAATGTTCATGCGATATGGCGTTCACTCATACAAGTTCTGTTTTCGGAGATGGTATTTACAACAACAAATATTTTCTCAGTGAGAAGACCAGTTTAATGTTTTCGTCGAGAACACGAAGTTTCAAAAAGACCAATTCGAGCCTCGTCAAAGTTCGGTCCAATTCGAGCCACTAGTTACTTTTAAGGCTAAAAAAGTAGCTAGCGGCTTGAAGGGGCTAAAAGCCCCTAATACGGGAAAATTCAAACATTCCTTATTTATTATAGTACAAAATACCTTCATAGCAAACTGGCTTTTAGCTGTCATATGTTAATATCAAGCACATGGTTTCCAGTCACGTATCAGTATCACATGTTTTATGTAAACAAAGCAGACGTTTTTATATACCAATGCCTTTTTAAATGGTAGATATTTTACGTTATTTTTAGTTTTCTGGTGGATTTCAAGCAATTTCAGTATTTTTCCCGCCATCACAGAATTTAATTTGAGAGACCTTTAATTTGAGCCCCCTCACATCTTTCTGCGACTTGCCAGAAGACGCCCAAAATTTTGGCGCAAAGAATCGCCTTACGAAATTAAATATATTTCATAGCTAATAAGAAATATATTCGTAAAACTGGGTCACTTCAGGTTTTTCTGACAACATCTAAAATACACGATCCCGTCACGATCCCGTAAAATACACGGTCACGTCAAAACATTTAGGGGAGTTCCAGCTCCAGAAATTGGCGACATCGGCAAAATTATACAAAATACTCACTCCCAAAGTAAAGTTGTCTCATTTCAAGATCTGATTCCTTAGAGTATAATCCGAGACTTAATCATGTTACGACCTCAAAAAAAACAATCAGACCTGCGAATCATGCGATCTCAAAATAGCACAAAGAAATAGCCTCAGAAAAGTTGTGTGATACACCAATGTACAGTAGAACCTCGATAAGAAGACCCTTGAGGGGATTCTGAAAACAGTCTTGTTACCGAGGGAATCATCTTCTTGAGGTTCTGCTATCAAGACATTAAATGGAATTAAAAGTTTGAGGGGATTTGAATAGTGAACTTGTTATTGAGGTTTTTGTGTTATCGAGTGTCTTCTTACCCAGGTCCTACTGTGCCAGTAATTGGTTTTTATTGTAATTGGATGATCAAAGTAATTTAATGAAAAATTATGTATTAAATTAATTGAACAAACTTTAACACATTATTTGAAGCCACAAACCGAATATTATTCAGATATGTTGAGAAATAAGCGAGATGTAGAATTTTACATATTTCTCATATAAGGTAAACATAAGGTTGGGACAACCTTATGTTTAACCTTATAATTAGGGGAAAATTCGCTAAGACAGCCTGTAGCTTCTTCCCTGTAGGGGAAATTCGCTAAAACAGCCTGAAGCTTCTTCCCTGTAGGGGAAATTCGCTAAAACAGCCTGTAGCTTCTTCCCTGCAGGGGAAATTCGCTAAAACAGCCTGTAGCTTCTTCCCTATAGGAGAAATTCGCTAAAACAGCCTGTAACTTCTTCCCTATAGGGGAAATTCGCTAAAACAGCCTGTAGCTTCTTCCCTGTAGGATAAATTCGCTAAAACAGCATGTAGCCTCTTCCCTATGGGGGAAATTCGCTAAAACAGCCTGTAACTTCTTCCCTATAGGGGAAATTCGCTAAAACAGCCTGCAGCTTCTTCCCTATAGGGGAAATTCGCTAAAACAGCCTGTAACTTCTTCCCTATAGGGGAAATTCGCTAAAACAGCCTGTAACTTCTTCCCTATAGGGGAAATTCGCTAAAACAGCCTGTAGCTTCTTCCCTATAGGGGAAATTCGCTAAAACAGCATGTAGCCTCTTCCCTATGGGGGAAATTCGCTAAAACAGCCTGTAACTTCTTCCCTATAGGGGAAATTCGCTAAAACAGCCTGTAACTTCTTCCCTATAGGGGAAATTCGCTAAAACAGCCTGTAGCTTCTTCCCTATAGGAGAAACTCGCTAAAACAGCCTGTAACTTCTTCCCTATAGGGGAAATTCGCTAAAACAGCCTGTAGCTTCTTCCCTATGGGGGAAATTCGCTAAAACAGCCTGTAACTTCTTCCCTATAGGGGAAATTCGCTAAAACAGCCTGTAACTTCTTCCCTATAAGGGAAATTCGCTAAAACAGCCTGTAATTTCTTCCCTATAAGGGAAATTCGCTAAAACAGCCTGTAGCTTCTTCCCTATAGGGGAAATTCGCTAAAACAGCCTGTAGCTTCTTCCCTATAGGGGAAATTCGCTGAAAGTAAGTCCAATGATCGGATGGATTTATTTTAAGCTGTCGGTCTTGGCAATAAATCTCGGGCGCGGAGTTACGTAACGGCGGACTGAGTACGCTAATTACAGACCCAGCCGCGAAGGCCGTCCCAGCGGCAACCGGTTTCGAAAATTCACTGTCTAGACTCCTTTCCCCCGAAGACATGGACGAAAATTTCGGAGTATTTCTGTCAAATGCCCCCGATAAAAATATGTCCAGAATCCAGTTTGGAATCGATGATAATTTTGATGTAAATCCACCTGTTACCTGTGGCTTCGCCCACGATTGTAAAAGGTAGAAAGATGTTAGTCAACATGTGTATCATGCCCTTTAGGGTAGGGAACCCGTAGAACAAACCCGACATACACAGTACCCGTAGGGCATAAAATAACATGTTACCTAGGCAACACAAATGTCGCCCAGTGACTATGGGTAGTCCCGTCGTTTTTTTAATGATTACCGTTTTTAATATATTGGAATTTACAAAGTACTTTAAAAAATTACTTCGAGTATATCCTACAGTATTCTCAGCTTGCAAGTGATTAACAATAAACCTGATTTCTGACTTAAAAAGAGTCAGAGAGAGACACTGAGTAAGTAAAGCAAAATGAGAACTGTGATGGCAGATTGGCAGCAGAAAGTCCCCCCTTCCAATAGATCTTTGGGGTTTTTAAGCAGTTTCCAGCACCGGGATCTAATTTCCTTGAAAATTACTTACTTATCTTAAACAGCTTAAAATTGTAATTGTGTTTCATTCCCGTTTACGTACAGAGTTCTTAAGTGATAAAACAATTATGATTGAGTTTGGACTTATTTATCCAAAGTAAATGATACTATGTAATTGAGGAAATATACGTTCAAAATAATTACGAGACATAAAAACATTTAAATAATCAGTAACAATAATAATGACAGGATGTAATTTTTAACAGTAATAAAATAAAAATCAGAAATTTACATTGTGGTTTAAGGTTTTACATAGAATACTTTAATATGTTTGTGTTTATAAATTGTTTAAGGTTTGTAATACACTTTTGAAATTGAGCTGTGATTTTGGCCCAAGAGGTTGTGAAGGCAGCCTTGGCCTATTACAACGTTGCAGAATACGTAAATAAGTGTGACTACATGGTCTGTTTCCGAGCTAATATAATTGGAAAATTCAATAAAAAATACGTAGAAATAGGAGATTTTCTTTACAATTTTTGCAAAATTTTTCCAAAGGAGGGTCCCTGGACCCCCCTTTTCGCAGGGGGTATCGCATACCCTCCGGCCGTTTCGTCTCCCTTAAAGTAAAATACTGGGTACTGTCGCCCAGTCTCCCAGTAGAATTCCTTGAATTTGAAATTTGAATTTGAAAGATTTACACAATTCCTGTAAATGAACGGGGATAAAATAAAAAAATTCTAAAAATTTATCGACCTACAAAAACATATCCTTTTTAAAATGACACCAAAATATTGGAAATCATATGAAAATCCAGCGATCAATGAATAAGATACAAAACCCTGTTTTAGCGCTCGGAACTTGAGGTAGACCGCCCCTTTAAAAATTTCCCTGCAGTCCTGTGGGTGATGATTGTGTTGTGGGTGATTATCAAACTAACAGCAAAGTCTTTTGTATTTTTCTGTTGCAGAAGTAAAACCATAATCGATTGTAAACTACCGTGAGTCCTCTGTTATCCTTTAATCCTCGTATTATACATGAGATATTTCGAGGTTCTCGTCATTTAGCTTGGGCTGTGTGATGACGTCAATCGAGTGTTCAGTATGTGACAAATACAAAGTTGATTCTCTACATCCAGAAAAAAAAGAATGTGAATGTTCATGTTCGCAGATGTTTGAAAATTTTTTTCGGGATTTAAATCTTGCACATTTTTTGTCTTAGCACATTGTTTCATAAGCATACAATATAGGCTTTAAAATATTAGGCTTTGATAACCGAAAATGGCTGCCATTTTGATTTTAAGTATCGTATTTTATATGTTTGTAAAAAATATTATATCATCCTTTCTTAGTACGCATTTAAAACCCATAAAAAGTGTTTGTACCATGTTTCATGGTCCAAAACCTTATGGATTTTATAATACTGGGATCAGTCCTGCGACCACATAGTACAAATAGACGGGGAATGCCTATCTTACTAGCATTACAGCAAATGAAGCAAAGGCCGCCATCTTTTCTAGGTATAGGAATATAAAACGGTGTTAAGAACCGTGTAACTGTCAGTGTTCACGTTTCAAATAACTCGAAGTGTATACCATTTAGTATCGAGACAGAAGGTCGAAATTTTGAACGTGCATGAGGTGTCCTTTAATTTCGAACGGTAATAGTATTAATTAAATTTTAAATATAACCTTTTCTGCTTTATAAAATGAAAAAAGTCAATAGTTTTATTCAACTTTACATTTTGACATGAAAAAAGTGGTCGGCTGCTACTTATAGCGAATTTCCCCTATAGGGAATTAGCGAATTTCCCCTATAGGGTAGAAGCTATTACCGTAGGTCTTATGGTAAGACCTAAGCCCGGGACCACTATAACTTTTCGTTTTGGTGCCCCCAGAAGTCAAAAACACTATTCGTTCAAATTTCGTCTGTAAGCACGATAGCGCCCGCAAAAATGGTCCGATTGGATTGAAATTTGGCACAGACGTGTAA
Organism: Flexamia atlantica; assembly: GCA_035578135.1. Taxonomy (NCBI): domain Eukaryota; kingdom Metazoa; phylum Arthropoda; class Insecta; order Hemiptera; family Cicadellidae; genus Flexamia; species Flexamia atlantica. Next base: position 49,463,811 of record JAQJVK010000007.1, on the reverse strand, counting down.
AGTAGTTATTATTCGGACGAGTTCGAAAACAAGCCGGATAGGACCATCGGAAAGGGGGGTAGGGAGGGATAAATCCCCAAAAAATGGGTTTTTTGAGTTTTTTATATAGAAAAATAAAAATAATCCTATTTTTATTGGCACCATTGAATTCAGCTAAAAAAAACAAACAATTTAGTATTTTGAATCACTACTCTATGTCCATTGGTTACCGAGATATTGAAAGTGGTAAACACAGTACGTTGTCCCAATGTTAACCTTATGGGAAATAAGTAAAATTCTATATCTTGGTTATTTCTCAACATATCCTGATAAAACTTGGTAAATAGCTTCTTCTAGTTCAGATCTACTACATAATGAATTAAAACCATCCAGTTTTAATATACCCGTAGCAGCAAACCTGCATACTCATTCCCCATGTTATTCTTATGGTGCTTACCAAAACATGTCAAATCTCGCTAATTTGGATTGAAATATGTTGTTTTGCACTTGAAATTCGCTGAGTATGCTGCAACGGGGTTATTTTTGATTTTTTTGGGCAGGTAAAATAATAATGGTGGAAATCGTTGCTAAAGAGTTGTTTTTAATAATATTTAAAAAAACAGCTGCTATAGTTTGGTCAACTTAGTTTTTGTGAGAGAGTTCACCCATGCGGCGCCTGCATAATTCTAGGTGCTTACACGTTACGTTGAGCACCACGTACGTTACGTTCACGTCGTGTAAACGTTACGTGTTTTACGTTTACGTTACGTTAGGTGCGTTATGTGACGGCAGCTTCTCTCAACAAATGCATGTCAGGACAAGGTTCTAGATTATTAGTGTTTACGATGTGTAAACCTGTAAACCATTTTACTGCAGTGATTCTGAGATTAAGACCTTCAATTTGATACCATAAATTTGTAATTCTTTACGTACTTTCTTTTTTCCATGCATAGGGACTAGAAGCAAATTTAAGGCGGTGACACACTATCACACATTTGCCCGAACAAGACATCACACCACACATCAGACCGCGCAGGGAGATAAATTTTTCGCTCCACACATTCCCCCGAACAAGACATCGGATCACGCACATTCCTCCGAGCGCGGTAACGCGACGGCGCGGCGGCGTACGGAAAGACGTTCGGAGCAGAGTAGACCCTGACACACTATCACACATCATACAAGACACAGTACCAGACATTTCTTTGATCTTTCGCCAAAAAACCGCCTCCAGAGCGCTCGCGACGATGTGTGGTGTGATGTCTTGTGTGATGCGCGGACCCCTGACACACCATCACACATCCTCCCTTTTGTCCTGTCTGATGTGTGGTGTGATGTCTAGTTCGGGGAAATGTGTGATAGTGTGTCACCGTCTTTTAGGCTTCAAGTCGCGGTTCATGTGCTCCGTCTATTTGTACTATGTGGTCGCTGGTATACGAACTGTGTGCCGGCTAGTCGGCCCGCCACGTGCCGACTTCTCACGCCGGTCTGTCACCACAGTTATAACTGTAGAATTGAATTTAAATACAAATTAAAAATTGTGAAAATAATAATATCTCCATAAATTGTGAAACCATAAATTGAAACGAATCAAGAATAACGGTACGTCCTGAGTGCACGCTGGTTCCGATTCCGGCTCAGATTCAGAATTCCGGCGCGTGTTCAATCTGAGACAGATTTTTTGTAGGTGGACACAGTGGGGGCATGAAAGGCTTCGCCGACTAGGCGAGCAGGTAATGGAGTTGCCAATGTTGTGTACATTATTTCACCATTGATTGCACAGCAAATGTAATAAATATCTAATTTAATAAATGTCATTAATTACTTTACACGGCATATTGGTAATTTAGGAGGCCTCTACGGAAAAGATGTCGGGGAGTGGTAAAAAACCACTAAGCAATTAATTACTTTAATGGTAGCCTAAACGGCAGCAAAGCAAGCTTAACAACAAAGATAATTTATGCTCGCAACTTTGATATAGTCAGGATTTAATTTGTGTAACTTTATCTCAAGACTCTCTAGTTCGTGGAAATCAACAAAAAATGGTTACACCACGACTGAGCCAAGAATGCATTCTTAATGACAGGGACGAAAAATTAATTACAGGGTACGAGGCGGAACTGAGCCAAAGTGGTCCAGGTAGCTAGACCCGCGTTCCCGCAAATGCCGAGCGAAAAGATCGCTCCAGTCCCGCGCGACTACCTGCTTCTCCCATAAGACCAATGTTAATTTCCAAATTCGTTACAGCATCAACCGCTCAACCAAAATCGTTGCTTGATAGCTCGTTTAAAGGAACAAAAAATATCTAGTGATTCCAGTAAGCAGAAATTTTAATATAGTTTTTTGTTTGATTGTTAAAAAATCGCAAAATATCGTATTTTTGGAATTGTTTATAAATTATTCTAAATGTGATATCGAAATTCCGCTCACCGAATTGCTAGATTATTTTTCTTGTTATTTCAAATGAACTAAAACTTAACGATTGTGGTTGAGCGGTTGAGGCTGTACCTAGTTTGAAAGTTAACATTGGCCTTATGGGAGGGGGTGGCACTTTAAGTCTGTAGTATAAAGTATTTTTATATTTCTAGAACGAGATTTTATATTTATTTAAGAATACTATATGAATATTATCAACACTTTCATTAATCTAGCTGAAGGCGGCTACAACGCTTTCTTTTGCCCGGTTCTTTCTGTAGACATAACATGTATATATTATATTATTATTTATATATTATGTATTTTATCGTTATAGATTTTTGATTACCTGTATGATTTTTATAGCTAGAATTTATACATTATAATTTTATATTATTATAGCACTACGTAATTTTTATAGCAATTTATATATTTTTTTTTAATTGACCAACTTTTTTAAAAATTTGAATTGTGTAGGTTATGTATATTATTGTTAAGATCTCTTTGACGTAATGTTTACAGCATCTAATAAACTATTGAATTTGATTGACCGCTTATAACTTCATACTTTTCCTTTCCAGTGAATTATGGGTAATTTTTTTTATAACTGAATTGTATTTTTAACCATGAGTACTCGATCTTTAGAATAATAACAGTCCTGCGGTTGGGCCGCGGTCGGCGGCGGCCGCGCGGGACGGGAAATTGGCTCAGTTACGACCCCTTTTCGTGGGGCTGCTTATCACTTTGGCTCAGTTACGCCGTCTACCTGATCGTTTTGGCTCAGTTGCGGTGCACCGACAAAAAATATATTGAGATAGTGCGACGAGCAGATAAGGAAACAACAATGGACTTACAAAAAATTGGAGGCGCATTAGGAATATTTTAACTCTACAAACCCTTTTGGCTTACTGATGTATTAACTTATCATTTCAAATTTGACGTTTAGTTACTGTAACTTGAATTAGACCATTATTCTTTTTAGTCTGAATAAGCTGCTTTATCTGTAAGAAAACCCTTATTTTGTCTTATACACTAGGCCTACAGTCATTGAACATAAATTTAGAAGAATTGATCTTGCACAAATAGGTTGTTTCACTAACCTTCAACGCCGAGTTCCAGCGAAATTTCTTTCCAACATTTATATACTATATCTCTGTTTGAATATGCTATCAGTATTTAATCCCATTGGTGGTTTTCTTACAAAATGACAGATTAAAGCTGGTAAATCCATTAAACTGCTGAATTAGGTTTCAAAATTAAATGTTGCTATTAAAAATGGCGGCTGGAGCAATCGGAAACTGGAATCTGCAACCGGAATGAATAATACATTCCGGTGAGCAGGCACCTGCGCGCAAGCTCGGCTTCCGGCGGCCACTATGGCCACTTCCGTTAAAATATAAGTGTTAATCCTGTCGCCGAAAATCTGAATCTGAGTCGGAATCGGAACCGGCGTGCACTCAGGACGTACCGTAATGCAAGTTGCAGTATTTTTGTGACGAAACGGACCAATAAGTACATTTAATGTACAATATAAAAGATTAATTTCAAAACGTGTATAGCGAATAAAGAATTTATCTGAAAGAACAATAACGAAGTAGAGGGTAAAAACAAGTACATTCCTAAACCGATATTTTCAGGGATAACAAGGCGCACGAATCTTTAGGAATTAAATTTCAACGAAAAAATGTTTGTATAAAACAAAAACAAACAAATTCAAAAAGAATGGTTTGAAAAGTGGATCAAGCTTTGTAGCGAGGTAGCGGAACGCGGATGAAGGATTAATTACATCAAAAGATAGAGAAACGATGGATGAAAAGGAAGCTCACGATGTTTAAGTGTTCAATCCAAACAACGGATTTTAGGGCGAGGTTTGAATGAGAGCTCTTCATTATGAGCGAAAGAATAACCTCCAAAAATATTATATTATTATGAAAGCCTGCAAAGAGCCCCTGTGCCAGTAAGAATTGCAGTGTAACCGTTATAGGCCTTTGTGTTTACTTGGGACTGCATACAATTTCACGAGAAATTGTTAAAAAATAACATCATATTAATAAGATCGATATTAAAAGCATCATAAGAGGTGTACTGTACAACAATGATTTATTTTACTGAGAAAATGAGAATATATTTTCGTTACATTTGAATTCAAACTAACATTTCAATAATAGTTTTGTAATCCTTAGATGCAACAGAAAAATAGTAGTTTATGCAACGATTGTATAATGATTGTCTTTAAGCCACGAGTGAGATGTAAGTTAGAACACGAGCGAAGCGAGTGTTCTAAATATCTCACGAGTGGCTTAAAGGCATAATACAATCGTTGCATACACTATTTTATCTACGACCAACAATATACGACAAAATTTCCCCCGAAGTTAAACAAAACTCATGACTTTTAATAATGATGGAATAGGTCAACTAAAATTTGAGGTTAGGCAAATAAGGAGACTGAACCATGAATCGTTGTGGAACAATCAGCTGATGGGATAAGTAAACTCAAACATGAATCGTAATGCAACAATCAGCTGATGTGCGAATTGCGTAATTGTTATTATGACACTACTTTCGTCAAATCCCGAGCTCTCATTGGTCTAGAACCAGTACTCTAAAGTGACTCCAGTACTCTAAAGTCGTCATTAGAGTACTGCTTGGTTTTTGGAGTTTTAATGTATATCATTACAGTGTTTATTGTAATACCATAATTGGTGCTTATTGCAATGGTCGTAGATAAAAATACTTTAGCGATCTTTTGCTTGAGTGCAAACGTTCACTTTAATTGGACAAACATGCCACTCCCTTGAAGTCGAATAGCAGATTAGCAAATTCCATTCCACATTATAGTGACTTGGCACTATGTCCGTATGTTTGCAGTATGCCGGACTATTTATTAAATCAATATATTTAAAGCCGTAAGGAAAAAACCTTGGGACAGTTCGTCTGAGACTTTTACTGGGCCGATTTACATATGAGGGTTGTACCAAAACAAAGGGTTCAATTTATTTTACAGTTATAGATCTAAAATTATACTTCAAAATATAAATTGTAAAAAGTTTTTATGTCAAATGGACGTCACAGGTGTGCTGCTAACTGTTGTGATACATACCGTATGCAGTCGATTAATTTTTAACGAAATTTTTCTGATATATCGATATTTTTCCGATGTATCGATATTTTTGATTCGATATTATCGGAATATCGCTATTAAGGGTCCGATATTATCGTCGATATAAATATCGATATTTTCTATCGATTTCCAAACACTAGCTCCGTCTATTTGTACTGTGTGTTCGCTGGTTCAGTCGGTCGTAACCCATCAGTCACTCAGCCGAGTCAGTCGACCATTTTGTTTATGTACAAAGGATGAAAAACCCGGGACAAGCAAGCTCTTGAACTTATATCACGCCTGAACTAATATGTTCAGAAATAAATATGAACTTAACCCCGTGTTTGCGGTTAATACCATTTTACTTCGTCGGTTGCAAGTTGTGACAACACGAATGGGGCCGGAGCGAGACGAGAGAACTATTCACTTGGTGTAAATTACTTTCTTGAAGGTGCGGTATAGTTTGTGATACAGAAAGTTTGTTCGTGAAATTTAATTACGCGGAGCAAAAATAAATCCCCTGTTCTGGTAATTTTTTCTGATGACTAACTTCAATGTTTGCTAGTCATATACGACTTTTTCGGGATTTTCATAAAAAGAATAAGCTATTACCGTGAATTTCATAGTAAGACCTAAGACCAAGACCATGAAATCTTATCATTTTGGTTCCCCCACATATATATCGAACACACACACGATTTAAATTATCATTAGCTCGCATAAGGGCCAATTATTTGCTGAGTGATTTAAGACCAGATCGAACTTTTCATCTCATCTAGAACAATGGTGATATACAATTTTTACAACAATTTAATTTAGGAAAAATCTAATTTCAAGTTAAATCATATATAATATCTTCTTCTACTCTGATTTAAATGGTAAGTTTCTCAAATTGAAACCATAATATCACTGAGTGATTCAAGTCTAAAATGGACTTAATACTTCGATTAGAACCAGCGATTTTTTAATCATAACGTATTCCTTGCATAAACCATTACGTTTCTCAATTCTTCAAATCTAACCTATAATAAACTATCACTTGTTACTGCTACCACTGCAACTACTACTGCCACTACATTCCTCTGAAGTAACCAATAGACATGCATTAAACGTCGGTTTGCTGCTACACAGCTGATTGTTATGATTGTTTACTTCCGTTATTTCCGTCTCCTAGTGTGCGATAAATTTACTGTGCACTGCACGGTAAATTTACCGTGCAGTTATCGGCAAAGAGTAACTTTCCAGCCAAGAGTAAGGCACAGAAAACGGATGTTTCTGTGTAGTATGATGTAAAACTAGTTTATCTAAATCCTAGAAAAGTAATTTCTCTTTGTTTTGAATCTGACTAGGTGAAGAACGTAACCACAATCTAACCAGAATACAAACCTAAGTGTTTTCGTTTTCAGTGGCACGAGCATGAGGAATAATTATTACCAGTTCCACCGCTGGAAATGTTAATGTCCTTTCTATTTTAGTCGTGTGTATACCGACTGTAGCGCCTGACAAACGCATGCTGCAACATGATCGCGGTACCCCGACTGACATGGGGCGAGTGAAGGCGCATCCTAAACCGGACGCATTTCCAGTGTTGCCACTCTTGGGGATTTTTCGCCGAATTGGGGATTTTTCTTGGCCTTGGGGATTTTTTCGCGGATTGAGTCCGATGAGGAATTTTTGGTGGATTTAAATTTTGGAGGATTTAGGTGGAGGGTTGGTAAATAATAAATTAGATAAGAAGTAAATGTATGGTTATAATATATTCAGAGTGAATTTGTTTACCCACATATTTACGGTCATAGATATGAATTTTGGGATAATTGGCTGTGGAAAGGGATTTTTGTTGAACTTGGCTATTGGATGGGGAAAACTTGGGGATTTTCTTTCGTTCTTGTGGGCTTGGCTGATTATTAGAGGATTTTTGCCTCGGCTGGGGATAAAATGGGGATTTTTCGCTAGACAGTTGGGGAAATTTCCTGATGGGTCAGGGGTGGCAACGCTGCGTATTTCTGACTAAAGAAGGTAAATACAAAAATCACTCATTTCCACATTTTATTAAATAAGAAAGTGAGTTTACCAACAAACTAAGCATTAGTAATAAAAGTGAGATTTTGGAATGCGGCCATCTTGAATGTATATCCTAAGATGGGCTCACCAGTTAGTTAAATTCAGGCGGACCTTTTCCGTTAATTCACTACCACAACTTTTTTTGTTTCCCATAATTCACTACCGCTCGATAAATGTTCTACTGCTATAAAAACTGTTCCAGATCATTTTAACTCTGCTGTAGTATCCCTTAGCTGCTGGAAATCCGTTATCACTGGCATTATCTTATATGGTAATTGTTTTATGTCTCCTCACTACGATCTCACATCTTTCAGTTTAACTTGAAATGGAAACAGTTATGTTTTAATCGTAGGAAAAACTTAATATACAGTACACTTCGGATTATTCGGACCCCACACTATCCGGATCCCGGATTATCCGGACCGGTCCATCCGAGAAATTAACTTATTAAAATCACGGCAAAAACATGATTTTAGCGAGTTTGTGGGTGAAATGTGCCTTTTAAATGTAAAATAAACATGTAATACATTAATGTACGCATTATTCAATCACAATAATTGAAGGAATCGCATCGCTAAACAGTACATTACAGCATTTTCGTGAACGTAATTTTCTGGATTGCTACTTGGAGCGCCATCAAGTAATCAACAAAGACATAGCCAACGGCAATTTTGTGAGTTAGTATATTACTGTCGTTTGATGTGTTAAGTTTTGAGTTACTTTAAGTTTCGTCATGATTTTTTAAAGTTTGAGTTATCAATATTTTATCTTAATAAATTAAGTATTTTAATCTGGCGTTTTCTCCAAACCTAAACCATAAGTACGGTAAAAGTTAACCTTATATTCATATAGTTAATAATGAAGTTTAGTTTTTAAATTTGCTTCAAAACTAAACCCCCATAAAATTTGAAAGACATATGTTGTACAGTTTTGATACGCCGTTTTCAGCATGAATTTAGCAGGGGCTATAAGGTACGCGATCGCTATTCAGCCGATATTGTAATGACCTCGGATTATCCGGTTTTTTAGTTATACGGATCCGCCACATTAATCCGGATAATCCGAGGTGTACTGTAGTAGTAATTAGGTTAGGTTTTTGGTTAGGTCGAGATAAAGTCATATTCATCGTAAGGATCACTCCACACCTGTGACGATGCCTTTCTTATCTCAACCTAACCTAACCTAATCTAACTACTAATTTTATTTTTAATGTTTTCCTACAATGATTATGTTATCTACATTTGCTCCTTATCTAATCTATTATTTACCAACCCTCCACCAAAATGATGTTTTCCTACTCATTTCAAATTAAACTGTACTGGATAAAAATGTTAGCTCGTGGAAGAAACAATTTGTTGCCCTAAACAAAATGTGTGAAATGATGTTTTTATTTTACGCTTATAAAAATATTTTTCTCTCAAGTAATGGTTCCGGGTATGAATTCTGATCCAGTCTGTCATAACTAAACGAAAAATTAAATTATGGTAGTGAATAATCCACCAATAAGTCCCCGTCAATTCACTTTGATAAATGTGCTATTGCTCTAAAACTAACCCCCAATCATTTTTTGTTTATTGTGGTATTCCTTGTCTCTAGAAATCCATTTTCACTGGCCTTACATTATCTGATAATTAATTGTTTGATAACCCTCCCCCTCACGATCTTACATTCTTTAGACCTTTATCGTTTTAACTTCAAATGGGCACATAATTGCAGGAAAACGTTTTCAGAAATCAGAAATCAGAAAATCTTTATTTGAAGCAACTTAAACGAGGCAACGTACAAAAGTCCCATGCGCCCTAATTGGCGCGTGCGGGATAAAAATTTAAACTGTGTACAATTTTATAATAATTCCATTGGCAGTAATTTCAGTCCTTTAATGTTGATTTCGAGTTTTGTGCACACTATTATTTTGTAGTGGAAGTATATTGCATCCAAATACAAATGCAAAATTTAAATTAAAACTAATTAACAGTGATAAAAATTAACAGATATTACTAACAAATATATTAAATACTCTAAAGAATGTAACAACTCTAAGAATGTGTTTTGTATGAATAAGTAATAGTAATTCGGCTAGGTTTAGTTAGGTTAAGTTAGGTTAGGGTTGTTACAATTACAGTAACAACATAATGAACACCTGTGACAACTCCTACGGGCAGCTAACTTTTTCCTTATATAACCTAACCTATCCTAGCAACTACCTTTATTTTTAATGATTTCCTACAATGATAGACCCATTTATCTGTAAACAATATAGAAAATGTAAGATCATGGGGTGAATATCAAACAATTTGTGTACATAAATCATTTATGAAATCTGCATATACTTTACCGTTATAAACATAGTTTTCACTTAATTAAAGGCTCTAGATATGTGTTTTGATCTAACTTCCATATCGGAACGGAAAATTAGGTTCTGGTAGTGAATAAACGAAATTGCAATAAAAAAGTAGTGGTAGTGAATTAACGGAAAAGGTCCCAAACCGATCTTGGTTGTAAAACCCTCACTTTAGAAATGTTGTCGACATTTCTCTCATCAACATGCATGGTCTCATCAGCACGTTTATAGAGAAATACCCCAATATATGGTTTTATTGTATCCCAATTAAAGAGTGGTCGGACTAAATTTGCTTTGATAAAGTTTCTTTGCAGTCTATGCCTGCGTTCTATGTCTTAGCATGTCTTAGACACTCCATCAGAGTTGTCAAAGTTTGTGATTAGATCCAAAGTTCATTACTGGTCTGACAATAGTGTAACAATTTTTTAACGTAAATGTATTAATTATAAATTTAATTAGGAGCACAATGCCACTATTATCAATTTGCAAAGATATTTTGAAAGCAAAAGAAATAAAAAGAAATGTGTCCGCGTAAATCATTAGCGATTGCTGGCTACACGCATCGTTCGTTTGAATTGACGATTTTTTATTTAACCAACAAAAACATATTAAGAGTTTTTGAATAATAAAGCCTAACAAACTGAAAAAGCCCTGGTAATGTCAATTTTAGCGAATTTCCTTAAAGGAATAAGCTATTACGGTAGTACTCATGGTAAGACCATCATTACGGTAGTACTCATGGTAAGACCATCATTACGGTAGTACTCATGGTAAGACCATCATTACGGTAGTACTCATGGTAAGACCATCATTACGGTAGTACTCATGGTAAGACCATCATGTTGGCATCTTCCGCGCATAAAAAGTAGAGGACGTCTCGGAGGGAACTGAGCGATACCGAGTGTGTCATTAAATGTTTGCAGTAGATGTGTGAAAGTCCAAACGTTTAGAAAAAACAATTTCAACATTGCGGAAACAGGCGCTCACCCGTGCAGAACGTAGATCCTCTTAAATAACAAAACAATAATAACGCAAATAATACCATTTAAAATTTTGGAAATAAACTAGTTTAATTTGGTTTTTAGCGAATTTCCTTAAAGGAATAAGCTATTACGGTAGTACTCATGGTAAGACCTAAGTCCGAGACCATGTTAACTTTTCATTTTGGGGTCCCCAGAAGCAAAAAACACCATTCGTTCGAATATATATATATATATATATATGTGTGTGTGTGTGTGTGTGTGTGTGTGTGTGTGTGTGTGTGTGTGTGTGTGTGTGTGTGTGTGTGTGTGTGTGTGTGTGTGTGTGTGTGTGTGTGTGTGTGTGTGTGTGTGTGTGTGTGTGTGTGTGTGTGTGTGTGTGTGTGTGTGTGTGTGTGTGTGTGTGTGTGTGTGTGTGTGTGTGTGTGTGTGTGTGTGTGTGTGTGTGTGTGTGTGTGTGTGTGTGTGTGTCTGTTAGCACGATAGCGGCCGCAAAAATGGTCCGATCTTTATGAAATTTGGTACGAACATGTAAAGTGGTAATCAATTGGACGAGTTCGTGAACCAGCCCGATCGGACCACCGGAAGGGGGGGTTAAGGGGAATAAACCCCCCCGAAAATGGGTTTTTTGAGTTTTTTACATAGAAAAATAAAATTTATCGAATTTTTGTGGGCACCATTGAATTTAGCTCAAAAACAAACAATTTAGTATTTTGAATCACTGCTCTGTGCCCATTGGTTACCGAGATATTGAAAGTGGTAAACACAGTACGTTGTCCCAATGTTAACCTTTTATGGGAAATAAGTGAAATTCTATATCTCGGTTATTTCTTAACATATTTTGTTAAAACTTGGTAAATAGCTTCTTCTAGTTCAGATCTATTAAATATTGAACTAAAACCACCCAGTTTTAATATACCTGTAGCAGCAAACCTGCGTACTCATTCCCCATGTTATTCTTATGGAGCTTACCAAAACATGTCAAATCTTGCTATGTTTGATTGAAATATGTTGTTTTGCATTTGAAATTCGCTGAGTATGCAGGTCTGCTGCAACGGGGGTATTTCATTTACACAAATATATTCATCTTCTATCTTAACAACTTTATCTTTATACTCCATTTCAACAGCCGTGGCACCTGACAGACGAGTGGACCTCGTTCTCGCACACGCGGTCTCCTGATCCCTTAGTGTCATGGCCGTTGAAATTAAGTATATCTTAATATATGCAAGTCCTTGCGTAAACCAGTACGTTTCTCAATCCTTCAAACCTAACCATCTTGCAGGAAGATATAAGATATCTTAATATCCTCAATGTCTGGAGGCGGCATTTTACGAGGTACAGTCAAAAAGTTCCCGGAATGAATTTTTGTTGACAAAAGATGATAGCGCGATCGCCAGCGGTAAATTTGTCTTGCAGTAGTTGGTACGACTCCTTGGAAGGGCATATCGGTAGTGGTGACATAGCTGACTTGCCGAGGTGCAGCATTGGAAAGCGCTTTTCGTGTACCTGCAAGTCTACGTTGTCGGATTTTTGAATAATGGCATTTCAAACATTCATTAACAGCGCACTGGGTGATGCTGATGAAGAAAGTATTGGGGGATTTCTTCATCGCCTCTTCTCCATAATCTTGAATTAACAACTCAAGAGTCTCACTGGGTGATTTTTAAAGTAAAACAAGAACAATATTCGTGTGCTGTTCATGAAATGCAATTTTTAAAAAATCCGACAATGTAGACTTGCAGGTACACGAGAAGCGCTTTCCAATGCTGCACTACGGCAAGTCAGCTATGTCACCTCTACCGATATGTCACCACTACCGGTATGCCCTCCCAAGGAGTCGTACCAACTACTGCAAGACTAATTTCCCGCTGGCGATCGCGCTATATGTCTAGAAATATTCATTCCGGGAACTTTTTGACTGTACCTAAGGTCCAATTAACCAATTACTTAGCACAAAATTCACGCATAACTCGTCGGATATAACGATAATTCTTGAACAACAATCACAGACTACCGCGCAGCAACAGCTAACAGAAATATGTTCTGCGCATGCGCGGACCGTTATTGCCTAGTGATGAGACAAACGACTGATATCAACCATCCGATTGTTCATCCGATGGTTTTCTTTCAACCGATAGTTTTCAGACGGATGATTCATCCGATGTTTTACACGTGTTGTGGGGTGGGGCCCGCGCTGCGTAGAGGAACTATCCGATCAGTAGATGGATAGATAAACCATCTATCTGTTCTCGAGCCTGATTCAAAAAGGATAGTTTTCACCGGTTGTGTAGCGTATCCATTTGGAAAAAGAGATACTGTCGAGACATTGAGCGAATGATTCACTTGCGAATGGATGAATAAAACCTATTTAATACCCTAAACATTGCATTTAAGTTTAGGTAATTAAGAGTCCTCCCTTCCCACGGCAGTTCCGTTTTTCTGCGACACTAGCGGCGACTTTTCGAACTTGACTCCATAATTGCCCATGCTAAATCAGTGCACATTTTGCGATGTAAGGTTTCGTGCGGACCCATTTAGCGCCCATAATTTTTAACATTTTCATACTATGCGATATTATTTAAATAAATAATACTCTAAACTACTGGAATTGCTTTTTCATTTTTTTATAAAGGTCATAAAACACGTTATATTAATGTCCCAAGTTGACTGATTTAAATTCATTATAGAAAAAAAAACTATATAAGTCATCGACATTCCAAATAACAATTCTAGTAGTTTGGACATTTCCCGTTACAACTATATTTAATTAAAAATTTTCTCTTACCTCATGGGGCGCCTACATGGGTCCGCGTGAGAGCTGTTTTTTGAACTTCTTGGCTGGGTAGGGAGGACTCTTAAGAGGGTTCCCTACATACCCCAAAATTTTCCGTAAAACACGCTCCGCGTGATGTCATTTATCGCCTACAGTTTTCGAAATAAAATTTAATTTAACATAGCATTTCAAAGACAAAGAGTTGTAGAATGTTAATTGCTGATCCAAAATCGTTCATGTTAACGTATTCTGAAGATACATTCCATTGAAGTTGACCAACTTTAACGCCATGTATATTTTTAATGAGTGAGCATAAACGATTTTGGAGAAGCAATAAACACTCTGCAACTCGTTATCTTTACAATTATATTTACGAATAACTTTTATTTTAAGAATTGGAGACGCTAAATGACACCGCGTTTACCCTTGCACCGCCTTAAGCGGCGAAAAGTGCACAAATATAACATAGGCTCTTATGGAGCCGCAGTTCCAAAAGTCGCCGCTAGTGTCGCAGAAAAACGAAAACTGCCGTTGGTAGGGAACCCTCTCACCGTTTACCAGTGATAGGTACGCACGCGATCGAATTTCTCGGCCGTTCGCATCTTTTACAAGGTTATTCCCGTCACTTACCCATAAGCGCGATGGAAAATTCGTACGGGGCCTCCGAGGGCGGATAAACTGAGTGCCAGCTTACAGAGGGTCTTGAAATAAAAATTATATTTATTTTTTTATAAATTATCATTTAAACAGAAATAATCAAATTTTTCATTCAGTCCCCCTCGCCTGATTTTACTATTAAAACCAAATACTCTTGGCTTAAAAAGTGAAAACACGTTTTCATATTAAGCACGTCATCAGCTACAAAATATTACGTTGAAAACTAGAGCGCGGTCATAACTACTTCGCATTTGTTGTATTAGTCTAATATTAACAGTAACGTAACACACAATCAACTGATTGTTTCAAATCAAGAACGAAATTTATATGCCAAACTTTCAAAAGTAAACAAGGAGTAAACGCTTTATTTTGTGAAGAAATTAGGTAAAACGAAAACTATAGAGCACATCACACAGGCCTGAATTTGTTTTTCTTTACTAAAAGCGTCACTTTTGGGCCTAGTGATGAAAATATTATACTGTTACTTTTGATAAATACTTTTACAACTCTAAAATCAATTTTCATTACCTCTACTTTATATTATTGGACATTACTGTAGTTTCATGAGATTTTCAATCAAATGAAGTTATAGATCTATCTTTAAATTACATACAAACTCCTGCGGTCAGGGCGCTGCTGCAGCTTAGGAGAGCACTTCCAATTTAACTTTTATTGCAGATACATCGGCTGTTGTATTCTACATTCATCAGATTGTGGTGCAAAGTTTAATGGTTCCAGTTTTCGAAGACAAATATATTTGTATCGCTTATTTATTATATATTAATATAATATTAATATCAATTCTAATCTAACATTTCTAATTACACCAATAATATTTTACATTACACCATCTTTACTATTTTAAAATTATCGAAATTTAAAAATCATCATTTGAGACAAGTGGGAAACCAAGTAAAAAAATAACCTCGATGGAGCAGACCTCCATACTCATCTGTTTTTACTAGGCTTAAGTAAATCATTTCCATGGAGCCTCAACTCAAATAAAAGCGACTTAAGCCTTAAAATAAGCACACATCAATTTTTTCCAAGAGACTAACATGGGAGGTGAGTACGCAAATTTACTGCCTTGGAAATCTGGAATTGAGAGTTTTTGCAATAATCTAGTAGATATTAACAAGATGAAGCCATACACTAAATTTTATTGAGATATGTTGAGTAATAAGCTAGATATAGAATTTTAATTATTTCCTATAAACATTGGGACAACGTACTGAATTTCCACTAGCGATCGGTTACCAATGGATTGGATATAGAAAAATAATTCAAAATAGCAAATTATTTGGTTTTTCAACCCTAATTAAATGCTTTAAACCAGAATTTCATAATTTTCATTTTTCAATGTAAAAAATCCCAAAAAGCCATTACTGGAGGGGTATATCCCTACATACGCCCGCGCCCCTTCAGATGGACTGAACGGGCTGTTTTTCGAACCCGTGGGAATAGTTACTATATACTTTATGTCTGTGCCGAATTTCAGTCAGATCAGACCATTTTTACACGAGTTATCGTGCTTAAAGACACAATATATTGATAGTGAAATATCACTGATAGGATTACTATTGAATATGTATTAAAACTGAACATAAGTACCCTTTTAAAAAATACAAAAATAAATACTATTTAATTAATTTTTAATTTTAAAAATTGAATTTAATTAAATTTATTTTTAATTATATATATATATATATATATATATATACATAATACAAATATAATATATAAATATATGTATATTTATTAAAATGAACGAATAGGGTTTTTGGCATCTGGGGATCTCAAAACGAAAAATTATTATGGTCTCCGGATGAAGTCTTACTATGAGACCTACGGTAACAGCTTCTTCCCTATATAATACAGGGGAAATTCGCTAAAATGATCTAATTTAAGAAGACGGAATGAACGCGTCAGTTATTCTACAGACCGAGCCACTGCTCGAGTTCCCGCATAGAAGAGATGCAATGAGCAGTACTCGCCGATGACAAGTTGCGTTTAGTAGTTTGAAGGTAAACGACGGAGATAGCTGTACTAATAGTGCATGTTTTCGTTGAAGAAGGGGACAGGTGTGTCAACGAGATTTTTTGGCCAATGAAAACAAAGTTTATAGTAATTTGCAAAGTTAAGTAGTCATTTGCAAAGTTATATAGTCATTTGCAAAGTTATATAGTAGGCCTAATTTGCAAAGTTATTTAGTAATTTGCAAAGTTATATAGTCATTTGAACACATTCGATTATTTAATTAGTTTACTAAAGTTCACCATAAAATTTTAACCGAATTGAAAAATTATGAATGACCCAGGAAAGAATGTGTATCCGAAATAAACCAAAAAACTTTGGTATATTGTTCCTGAGGTCAATGTCATGTAAGTATATAGCCTATCTCGCTCCGTTTTCCTTCTGTCGGTCTGAACGTATTTTTTACATGACTGATCATAACTTTTAAACTACTAGAGGTACCAACTTCAAACTTGGTACACTTATGTTGGCTAATAGGGCCTATCTTTGTGCGGAGTATTAAGTTTCTACTTTTCACTATTTCAAAATTGAGGCAATTTTTTTTTCAAAGCTTAATAAATCAGGAAATATAAAATTTTATAAAAATAAAAAGAGACAAAAAAGTTGCGAAATTTAATTTACTTTAATGAAATGTACAATTTTCACACGGTAATCACACTAGTAACGGAGAAAATTCCATTTTTATAAAGCTACTACTTGCTAAGTTATTAAATTTGCCCAAATTTTCTGGTTGAAACTTCAGAAAAATTAATTTTTCTCCGTTATTTATGTCATGACGTAAAAAATACGTTCAGACCGACAGACGGAATACGGAAAGAGATAGGTTATATACTTATATGACATTTTTTGTTAGCTTTGACCTCAGTAACAATAACCCAAAGTTTTCCAGTGTATTTCGGATACACCCTGTATACACTACCGGAAAACTGCAAACTAGACAGTGTCGTTCAACTTAAAATGTTGCGAGGGGCGAAAGGCGTCATCTGCTGGCCAAACAGAATAAAGCCCCTCGCCATATCGAAGACGTAACTCTACAAATAAAGAGTCGTAGTTACTTGACAATAAGCAGCATGCAATTGTGCCTTCAACCAAACGTAACTCTTCAGTTTCAAACTCCAAACAGAATATTACATAACAGTTCAATGTGTGTGAGTAAACTGGAAATATTTAGAGTATTATAATTTATAATAAAGTACACAAACTTAAGCCGACTCTATGATGGGCCAAGAGTCCATGCTGAAATTCCCAGCTCTTGAACATCGTGATTTTCAAACTAAAATAACTCTTTTAAAATTGATAAAAATATTCTGTTATCTAAATAAAATGTTTAAAAACTTAAAAATATTTTAAATGCTAAAAAAATAAAAGGCTTTACTAAAGATTTTGTCTCCTGAATTTAAATCTGAATATACAATAAATGTTAATATAGTTAGTTACATAGAATTATTTTACTTAGTAATTAAAATCGTGGGATTAGCAAAAAACATGAAATGAATAATTATTATAAATGTCTTAGAAGCTGAGAAATATAGGTTCTATGTGTTTCGCTACAGTGCCTACGTGCCCCAATATCAATTGCAAAAAATTGGAAACAATCCAAATATTTTTTTTTTTCAAAAATGGTCATACATAAAATCAGTCGGCAGAGCCGGTGGCCAAAGAAAAACAAATAATAAATTACTCACAAATGTTGCTCTTGAGTGTGGCAAATAAGACTGGTTGTATATTTTTATCTTGCAAATAAGACAAGAATATAGAACCCATTAATTCTGCTGAAAATATTAATGCAGGTAAAACACATATATGGTTATTTATGTCTGATGCACTGCTGCATTTGTCATTATAGTCATTATCTATTTATTTAATGATTAGTTTACTATTTTCAAGAAAGTAGGAAATTTCTGATGATTTGTTAGGAGGATCATTCAGTGACCGTGTTTCTATCCAAATTGGCAGCTTGTTAGAGTTGTGAATGCAACTCCTTCTTGAAACCTGGCGTCCAAGACTTTTGGGGTTTTAATTTAATCTTTGATGATTTTAAAACTTAAATGAATCATGAACAAACGCTATTAAATGAAAAAGAGCTCTCTTTTGGTAATATTTAAAACTTTGAGTGTCCCGCCAAAATGTGGGGAATTTCGGGCAACTCACTAATGTAACCCTCTTTTGAGTGACCCTTCATTTTAAAAAGAGCTTTTCAAAACATAAAAACAGAAAAAGCGTTTTAAAGTAAGGGGTCACTTAAAAGAGATTTACGTAAGAAAAGTTTGAGTTGCCCCCAAAATTCTCAATTTTTGCGGGGCCCCTAAAATTTTAAATATTATTAAAAGAGGCAACGTTTTCATTTAATACATTTTCAAGAGTCTATAACTTAAATATTTCTGGTTGAATATCGATCAGCAGGTGGTTCTGTTATTTAACATTTTGTGTTAGTCCTTCATGTAAGAAAAAAGTAATCAAATTTCCGCAAGATTTGATTCAATGTCAAATGACGAAATTCAACCAAAAACTCATTCCCTTTAGCATATTTTATCCCATACAAAAATGCAAAGAAAGCAGAAAAAATCTAGAACTATGCCTCCACCTCCTCCTCATCACAGTGTCGTCGCATTAAAAAAAAAAATGCTGGGGTGGGGTAGATCGCCTGATTTTACCAACTCTTGAATATGGATTTTTCAACTTCAATCATTCAATTCAAACAAGAATATTAAACGGAAAAAATATTATTGATCTCACGCTTTAAAGACCTAAGGAGTTGAGAAATTTGATATTCCTAATTTGCAGAAAGTGACACTCCCTTCACCAAAAGTGATTATTTTGGTACCACTGGGTACAGAAAGTGTCATGAGCCATGTGTCTGTGTCATCTTCATACTCAACAATTAATTGAAGATTAACAACCAGAAAATTGAATAGTACTCAATAATATACAGTAATTTAAAGTTATTAAACGCTAAAATTATACTGTATTTACTTTGACCGCAGTTGTACTCCAGGTTGATTTACCAAAAAGAGCTAAGAGTAGAGAAATTTGATTATTTTTGAAGTAGAATTTAGGTATTACAGTAATATTGATTTTGTTGTAAAAACTACTGCAAAATATACAAAGAAAATTTTAGTTTCAACTGATCAAGTTCTTTTAATTTATGCTTAATTTCATCCAATTTTTCCAACAAGCACGATGATTTTTCCCAACTTTTTGATTTCCAAGTGCTAGGGGGGAGGTTCCCCCTCACCTCCCCCCCAGAGCGACGCCCTGCTGATCATCGCGATGTTCGGTGTCATTTATCACACTCACTCACCTTGCGCAAGTATTAAAGTAGCACTTCAAACAAAATGATCTTAATTGACAAAACGACTGTCGGAGCAATTATCAGCGTCAGGCCGAGTCTCAGATTCGGCGATGCCCGGTGTAACCCAAGCCGGCACGAGCCCATTCATGAGTTCGGCGCTGGGGTAGTGTTTCTGTTCGTCAGCAGCTCCCCCTTGAATCCTCAGCATTATCAGCACGGCTATCAGTGTCCGGTTGCTCAGGAATTTCGATTAGCTATCAGATGCTGACTGCTGATGAGCCATATCGTTCCTCGAACGTTTAGGCTGCCGATTCCTTCCGATGCGTATGGAGGTGTTATTTATTGGTTTGTTGGATGCATGGGCGGATTTAGGTTGTAATCTTTGGGGGTGCCAGCTCATATGGGCTTAGGGGGTATGAGTTCTTTATGCTCACATCCTACATCACACATTTCAAGGTCTATATCAAGAACCTATTTCTTTTATTTTACAACAACCCCATTTTATGTTTTGTTATAGGGCACTGCTTGAATCATGAAAAGTACCGGTTATTTGTAATTTGTATTAGGAAAACTGCTAGAATAATATTATTGATCATCGCAAGAAAATCATTTTGAGACTCTGAAAAATGCTTATTTGTTTTCAAAGCGGATTGTTCGGAAGCCGATTTGAGCTTAAAAGTAGTTTTGATAATTTATCAAAATAAGGTTACGTACCTTTAAGCTGTCGTCAATTCTCAGTAATCAATATTATGATTTACTCAAGTTTCGGCATACAAGATGCCATTTTCAAAATCCAAATATAAGAATATCTTCAGTCGTCATTATTTAAAATTTGGTACATTCATTGAAAGTTAAAAAGAACACTGACATACACTTAACACTTAACACACGACACATGCCGAAACTTTAGTAAATCATAAATATTGATTACTGAGAATTGACGACAGTTTAAAGGTACGTAACCTTATTTTGATAAATTGCATCAATTCAGGAGGTGAATAATGAACAAGTTTTGATAAGTGACATGATTTCGAGACAAACTTCAACAATTAAAATTTTATATAAATGTATGGATTGAAAAATAAACAAATCAAACAAAACCAAAATCCAAATAAAGTTGGATCGAACTCATATTACTGTATTCAAATTATTAAAATTTATGCTGGAAAGTTTTTTACATCCAAAAAGTTCACAAAAATCAGTGAGTGACGCACCGCGCACCCCATGGCACCCCCAGAAATCCGCCCATGGTTGGATGTACGAAACAGGGAAAGCAAAACTTCATACAGTAGACTCCTAAGACTGCCTCTTATCCGGACACCCCGGGGCCGAGACATTCTGGATAAACCGACGCTCCCTAAAACTCGATGAATTATAACTCTAATGCATACTGTATGAGCCAATTCTCTGATTTGTTCTTGTGTTTTCTGGTCTGTAATCTTTCCCATGAAAATCATTGAAACAGTATAATCCATTTCCTGCCCATCACTTCCGGTTAAACTGATGATTTGATAAAAATCGTCCGGTTAAAAAGATATCACTTCCGTGGAGTGTAGTCCGGTTAAACCGATATCCGGCTAAAAGGTGTCCGGTTAAGACGGAGTCTGCTGGAATCTGTTTCCACCACTATGATCTATGTTTAAAATCGATTTCTCGATGATGTTCCGATTTCATAAAATACCGAAAACAATGAAAAATTTAGAATTCGACTCCTTAACATGACTGAACGTCAAAATATATCAATATCAAAATATATCAATATTAACCGTCTATACTATAGTCGGGAACAAGAAATAAGGCGGCCGGCGATTATAAACTCCTTCCTCTTTACTCCTCGTTACTCCCATACCAATGCAGGATATTTCTCACCAATTAATGTAATGATAAGATTATATGATAAATATTCCAATTTAATTGATATTTTTCAGAAGCCCTTTAAAACTAGTCAGTTGCTTTATGTCATGGATTCTAATTAATTGTTAGTTCCTTAATTATCAATTCGCATGTTAAGTGTCAAATTTGTTGTTAATATAATTTTTATTTATTTGTTGCATGGTCATATTTTTATCTGTACATACTAATATATTTATTTACATTTAAGCAGAGTTATATTTACTGTTGTTAATTTATAAAAATAATTAATTATTTTTCTGTTAGACGCCTATAGAAAAAATTTCGTAATATCTGGTTATAAGCACATATTTTTGTCAAAGTTAATCTTTGCTTGTTGTTATTTTTACTCCATAGATGTTTTCTTTCCAATGTGAAGTGTCTCGAAGAATGGACAGATAACGGATCATTGATTATTATATGCTTCAAATTGTGTTAGATATTAATGCTATGTTGTAATTGGCATCTGCTGTAACATGGCATTGTAAAAATGAATAAATAAATAAACTCGCACCAAATCGTCTGTAAATCTCACTTGAAAATAGTAAATTAAATGTTTTATTCCATTGTCAAAACTTCGTTTTTAAGGAGTTTTTTTACATGTACACGCTTGTTAACTTCGACATATGATCATATGGTTGAATGACCAAAAACAATGTTTAACGCCAATTTCACCAGCTGCACACTCATTCTCCCGCTAATTTGGAGCTCTCAGTTTTTCATTTCATCGCATGAGCGTTGACTCTTGTCAGCCCAACAACATTCCTCTAATAATTTGCTATATAGTATAGTATAAATAAATGTAAGCCAAATGTATGTATCAATTTGTAAATTGCCAATCCGCATGAATGTAAGTAAATAAATAAATTTGCCTCGTGTCAAATGAGGCGCTGGTACTATAACTAAAATTTAAGAAGTTAATGCAAAACTACACCATAGCTTGCCATAAAGAAGCTTTTTATCATTCCAACACATTGCACACCAGATTTTGGAAAAGCCAAAACAGGTTGTGACCCCTGGGCATGGTCCCCACATTTGATTGCGGGCCCTGTAACCAGGATCAGCCTCGGGCCCCCCTATGTTCGTGTGCTATATGCTACGTTTCAAAAATTACTTGGTCATTTTTTGACCCTTTACAAATTTGATTTGGACTGATAATTGATGATAATGATTAATTGAGGACAATAGTTCAATCTAAAAAACAAACGTTATTGGGAAAATTATTGCAAACACAAATTTAAATAAATTATTCACTCACTTTTATTTTACTGAAAATACATTTCCATTTTGAGATCGATTTCCCTTACTGACCAAGATTGAAATTCAGTTGGGGCCCGAGCATGCTGTTCGCGCATTATACTCGTATCTGCGGCTACGGCAAATTCGGCTGATTGCAAGACGCGGGGGGAGATAGGGGTACTTTTCTGAAAACATTGTTCTACGGCCCTATTGTTTGTCAAACATTTGATTGGTAAAATAGGCCTATCATGTTTAGAAAATATTACATGATACGATTGGTAGCATAGTAGCCATAGCCGGAGATATAATGCGCGAACTATATACTAATATGCAAACAACAGTAAATGGCACGTATGCAACTAATTGAAATAGTAACTATCAACAAACCTAGAATTAATATTATTTTACTAAACTTTATAACAATTTATATTTTTGAATTTTTGATCACAATCTGCTGTGAAATATTCTGCAATAAATATGAAGGAAATTAAAATAGAGAAAATAAAGCTAGGCCCGGGCCCCCCAGGGGCCCGGGCCCTGTGACCAGAGTTGCACCAGCCCCACCCTTGTGGGGGCCATGGGGGTAAAGGGATCCATTGGATTCTCCACAAAGAAAAGGGGGTCCGGGGGTCCTCCCCAGGCAAAGCTGAAAAAATTAGATGCATTTTGGAAGGTTTTTAGACACTTTCAGAGGGTACATTTATGCGATATTCGTGTTAATATTTACCATTTATTTCTTTTTTTGACTGTTTTAAAAAATGGGGTAGATAAATTTGTCGGTATTGTCCTACAAATTAGTACAATTGTACATTACTTAGATTAGTGTGTGAAGTTATTTTAAAAAGGTGTTTATGAAAATCATAACCAGTATAGTAATAATTATAACATTAATTCCAGTATACATAACAATCTTCTACATCATCTTCACTGAAAACTTCCGTCTGCGCTCACTGATTCACACTTCGTAGTTCACGTGTTTCGGCTGTCGCCATTTTCAACTAAATCACTCATGTAGTTGAAAATGGCGAGTGATTTAGTTGAAAATGGCAACAGCCGAAAGACGTGTCCGAAGTGTGAATCAGTACGTGCAGACAGAAGTTTTCAGCGAACATGAATAAAGAAGATTCGTCCAGTGCCACGCGGATACCAGAGACCATATCTCAAGTATACCTAATAATATTTTATTTAACAAATTAATTCACAAAAAATCAATTTTGACGATTAATGAAAAAATCAATTTACGAAAGAGCCGAAAATTGTTATCTATTGGTAGTTGAAATTAAAAAAATACTTTCAAATATTTTTTACTGATAATGCCAGAACGGGACGAATGGGCGTCCCGAGAGAGTCCGTCGGGGCAACGGGACACGTCGCTGGAAAGCCCGGACTGTCTCGTTCAAAAACGGGACGCCTGGTCATCTAGGCAGCGAATCGTACCGCTGTAGCATCAGCGCTACTGTTCGGTAAAACGGTCTTCGTCGTGTAAATAGAGAAAGATATTGGCCCTAAAACTGAACCCTTTGGTACTCCATCTTGATCATTCCCAAGACATCTCCGGTTCGACTCAAATAAAAAGAAAACTGAAAAAGTGCCCTTCCTATGGCTCTGTGCATGTAAAATAAAATTTTTACAGCTGTAGTTTAGTACAGTATAAAAAACGTTTACTCACCTTTAAAATTTTTATTTTAAGAGTAGCTTTTTTGGCCTGTCAGATAACGTTACTCTTTGAAAATATGACATTTTTTGCATAGATTAACACCACGTCTACAAAGGTGCTCATTGAAATGACCAAAGAAAGTGTTCGATGTGGTAAAGACGTTGCCTTGAAACCGTGCAGCGAAATGTGCTAGCTGCAGCAGCAGAACTGATGATTCACACTCAAGATTTGAACGTTGCTAGTTCTGTACTTCAGACGCAGTTCCCTGAAGGCCAAAGGGATGTGCTGCATATGCACCGGACTTCCCAGTAACTGGGACCGCGGTTGCGTTACAAAATAGGGTTTGATTCCGGCAACTAGGAATGTATGATGTCATCAGCCATTGTAATTGTTTTTCTAGAAAAAGATACTAATAAGCGTTGTAATTTCCGATGTCCGAGTTCTGAATGAACTAGCTGCACCGCAATTATGCAGTTTCATGCTGCATCTTATTTGCTAAGAGGTATACAATTATGATGAATTAAAAACATGGGGGATATTTAAAGCTCTTCAACGCGCACCGACGATTCCACTTACTCAATCCACATAATATCCAACGAAGGTCCTTAACGTCCCCTATATAGTTTGAGGATATCTAATAATGTGATTGTAATCTCTTATTTTGCAAAGGGGATGAACTAGTGGAAAAGTGAACACTCCTTTCAAAGGATATTTAAAACTATTTCAGCTAAGGAAAGAAGTAACTGAACAATGTTCAGCTTTTAGCTAGGTCCGATAACAACCATAGAGAGGACTAAAAGAGCACAAATGAATAGATTCTGCATCAAGAGAACAATGCAAAAACTATTTTTTAAATAACAGAAGTGAAATACCTATACTGATTTCATCAACTTTAATTATATCAACTGTAGGAGTCATAAATTACATTACCATAAAGCTTCATTAAGGGACATGATCGAGGCAAATACTCAACGACTTTCTCTTTTCTCTACAACAACAATATTACTGACCAAACTGCACGTTTTTTAGTCTTCTTAATTGTATTTTTCCTTTCAATTTGATCTAGAACATCTAGAGTGATTGTTTAACCTAGGCATCATGGAATTCGGCACTCTGCGTGATAGCTTTAGTACAGCTTGTACGTTAGAATCTACTTTTAGGCCATGAATGCTTTCTAAACAACTTTTAATTCAAAAACGTATACATTTTGGTAACAAAACTATCCCTAGTCACTGTCACAACTGTGTTGGTTCTCATTATAATCCTCAAATTGACACAAGTGCCAAGTCCTATTATAAGTACACGTTTGGCAAGATCGACAATAACAAAATCTTCTTTGGTTATGTTTCGATACAGCTAAGAGTTATTTCACCACGAACTAACCAAATGGCTTTAATTTCACATTATTCTTCACAAAAAAGTCAAGCAATTCAGAATAAATCCGATGTTTTACATTACATGTCAGACAAAATATTGATTTCAGCCCCTTTATCCGTCTTGAAACTTAACTCGGTGACCATTAACAGTCAATTCTCATATAAAGCATGGTCATCTGAAATTATTTAACTTAAGTCCAACAATCCTGAGTTTTATTTTGGATGTACGCGTTTCAGCCTAGGCCATCATCAGCATCCATAAAAAATATACTGTACACTAGGTTTCCTGCATTCTTCGCTGTTCGCAGGAAACCTAATGTATAGTATATTTTTTATGGATGCTGAAGATGGCCTAGGGCCTAGGCTGAAACGCGTACATCCAAAATAAAACTCAGGACTGTTGGACGTAAGTTAAATAATTTAAGATATTGACAAAACCAATCCGTGCTACAAATCATAAATCATGGTCATCTGAGGTAGTGATGCATTGAATCGATTCATCTGAATCACTCAATTTTAAGGAATCGAAATTTCAATCGATTCTTTTATTCATCTCATACTCTGCGAGTATACGTAACATTAATACTATCAATCGATTGTTCTTGAATAAAAAGTGTGTTTTTTTTGTATTTGGACCTCAGAATAAAATTTTTAATTCTGAGTCTGATTGTGTATGCTATTTCCAAACCCAAATATATGATTCAAATTTGAGCCAAGAAATAAAAGCACTTGAGCTAGAAGACTCAAAACTCAAATTACCGTATTACAAACAGACGAACCAATAGTTCAAAAGAGTTGAGTTGTGTGGACTGTTTTCCTGATTATCAAGCTACTCTTTTTAATCAATATGTCACTGGCCTTGATGAAAGAAAAACCTCGAAAAAAAGACCCAGATTTTTTTATTAATCTGCAAACAAAACTGGCATTTACCCCTAGTTTTGTTTTGCAAATTTAAGAAATAACATTCCAACATTCCAGATGTTATGTGTTTTATTCGCGCATAGAATCGATTCTTTTTCAAACAGAATCATGATTCATTTGATTCACTCGACGAGTCGTTCAAATTGAACGATTCGTTCGCGAATCGCCCTTCACCAATCCGAGGTGACATTGGATACAGGTCGCCATTCCAAGCAATATATAATGTATATTGTATATTCTGAATTCATCATCATATATTAGTTCGTCGACCAGCTTAGGATGACCCACCTTTTTTGCCAGCCTACTAGTTTTCTAGTTTGTTACAAACGTGGCATGTTTTACCAAAAAGAGGGATATTGAGCCGGCAAATGAGTTTTATTACTCTTTGACGACTGATTTACTACAAAAGTCGGCTGGTCAAGGAGTGTCAAATGGGCTTCGTCATTAAACAGGAAAAACCAAGGCTAGTGACAGTGAGGCATAAATCCGTTTTATGTCCGTCGTGAAGTGCGGCGCTTGTGACTGGCGCGCCTAGCGACTAGCGACGGAGTCGAACCGACAAAGACGAGCATTTGACCGACGGATCTTTTCCGTTATACGTATACCACCATTCCAAATTTACCCTTCTAGCTTGATTTTTGACCGAGCACCATAAACAAGGTCAAATAATAGTTATTAATCGTTTTTAAGTTGAAATTCCATGTAAGAATATTTTACCTGCGGTTTCGTTATCTTATCTACCGTTATCTTTGTTTAGACACAATAAGCCAGCCAGCGTCTGGCCGTCTAGTGGTCCCAGTTGCAGTTGGTTAGGTTAGGTTAGGTAAAGTTAGGCTATGTTAGGTTAGGTTAGTTTAGGTTAGGTTACCTAACCTGACCTATCCTAGCGTAACTTACCAAAATCAAGCTTGAAAAACAAACCCGAAATATTGGTATACTTATAACGGGAAAGATCCTGACCGAGCGTTTGTAATGTAGGGGTAGTTTTGCTAATGACAGGGGCGGATTTAGGATGAAATTTGGGGGGGGGCCACCGGGGGATCTGGGGGATATGGAATCGGTACACCGCAACTGAGCCACGACGATCAGGTAGACGGCGTAACTGAGCCACAGTGATAAAGGTCAATTCGCTCGGGATTTGCGGTTTGTGTGCGTTCCATAACCGCCGCCGCTGCCGCGCCGCGGGTCTAGCTTCCTGGACCACTGTGGCTCAGTTCCGCCTCGTACCCTGTATAATTTTTCAGCCCTGTAATTAGGAGTGTATTCTTGGCTCAGTCGTGGTGTAGCCGTATGGAATACCCCCCCAGGACAGCGGGGGGTGCGGGGGTCCTCCCCCCCGGAAGATTTTGGTGAATTATAAGGCCCTTTTCACACTGGGCCACCACGGTGGCTACGTTACATTAGCACTGATTCAAATAGGACATCTTCACACTGAGCGTTGGTGGCGCGGCCAGTCGCGCCACCAGAAATGCATTGGCTCGGGGTTGCGATTTTCAGAGCCACCAGACTGGTGGCGCGACCACGTCGTGCCATGCTTTCTTATTGGACTATTCACATTGTAGCGTCTGGCAGCGCCACCAGTTGCTAGTCAGTCCTCTCCAGGCGAGTGTTCGTACAGTGTCATGAGTAAAGATAAAATAGATACGGAGCGGTTTATGTTGGAAATTGAAAATAGATCTGCAATATGGGACATGACATCTAACGTGTCATAACCACACGTATGTGTGTAGCTTTTCTGTAAATATGAATACCAGGCAGGGATACGAAGAAGAAGGTGTGGACGAACATTGTAGACACCTTTATCGGAAAAGAAGATAAAAACTACGTTTTTTCTAAAGCTTTCGCAATTTCAAAAATATGTACTGTAAGCTAAAGCACCTGCTTCTTAGACGTCCATGTTTGAACAGTGAGGTTGGTGGCTGCACTGGTGGCTGAGCTGGTGGCGCATGCACATTTGACTGGCCACCGGTGTCGCCACCATGGTGGCTCAGTGTGAAAAGGGCCTAAGACTCCAAAAAGTATTTCTAGGCTATCTGACAACTTAATGTGAGAAATTATATTGTTAAATGGGCAAGCAAAAACACGAAACTTCCATTTTAAGACCCTTTTTTGTGCAATTTTAGTGCTTGCTAGATGTGTAGGGAATAGTTATCTCGTTTAAATAAGCAGCCAAAGAATTCTGAAATAAAACGAAATAATTCTCTTCTCCTATTTTACCAAATTGTCCCCAAATAATCCCCAAATAATGACGGCATTAGTTAAATGAAAATTATTTATTTAGTGATTGCTATTAAAAAGGAGCGAATAATACTAAGAGACAAATCATTTTTTTTAGTTGACAACATATTCTACTTTAATTATATAAATTTACATACATAGTTTACAGTTTTTGAAAAACATTGTGAAAACAAAACTGATATAATCACGTTAGCAAAAGCACGGGTAGCACGGCTCACTCTACGACGTGACCTTGAAACAGACTCCAGATGCGTATGTCCACTTTGTCCACTTGAATGACTCTGTCCACTGTCAAATGCAGTGCATCAGTGTTGCCAAACCCTAACTACCTAAAAAAACTACCTATTTAGAATTTAGACTTTATGTGTGTAATTATTATTGTAACTTACTTGGCAATTTTCTTTCTTCGGGAACAAAAAATAAACGCTCTTCAGGAGCCATTTACATATTTATATTTTCGAGAACATTTTTGGGGGTCATGACCCCTATGACCCCCCCCCTAAATCCGCCACTGGCTATTGCAGTTACATACAATATTGCAGTAATGCAGTCAAGTTATCCTGCGCAGTAAAAGAACGACCGTGATATTCGTGGAATGCCACTGAGAAAAAACGCATTGCAGAAAAGCAGTGTTTTTGCTCCAAGTCCAGAATAAGGACCGCGTTACGTAGATAAGGACTTTGCTTACGTAGGCCTACAAGGGATGTAGGCAGCGACCAAAGAAAAGTATAGACTGGGCTTCCCTATGTCCAATACACAGTGGTCCTTGACTACTCCTCTTCAATAAACATAGGTCCCACCGCACCGGCCAGACCGCCGTGCGTATCTAACGCGAATTTTAATTCGCAGCGCTTCAATTAAATCGTCTGAATAAATAGTTAAAGATAAAATTCTGGAACGTTGTAGTAATGAAATTAATAACATATTCTCGCCAACAATTCCGAACTTCAGTGAAAGAGTCAATTATAAGTAGATTTAAAAATTTAAAAACTAAGCATATCAAATTCTTGTTTTTCATCTGACATGAAAAAGTTGACCTGCGAGGAAATTTTTTATTATTTGGTCAGGCGATTTTTGTCTGTGAGAAAATTGTTGGCAAGGGTACAAATAAACTTTTTTTTTCATTTAAAGTTTTATTATAAAATGCTTGGTTCAGCCTACAGGCGGCCTCAAAAGTGAGCGTTTAGATTTTTCAATCGCCGCCCACCCAGTGACCGCAGTTGCCACGCAGCTATAGGCCTCGCTGCCGCTCTACATGATTAACCGTCAAAAGGTAGCGTTTTTCGCTTTTGTGATTGTTAATGTCTTATTATTAGTACATTAATGTTTACTGGTATGAATAGTAATGTTACCTTAGTAATTTTTTTTAAAATCTCACAAAACTTCATAGAATCTGTGCTGGTGCGACTGTAAAAATGTCTTGGCTCAATAACTATCAATGTAATAGTTGTAAAACAATATATTTTTTATCTTTATTATAACCAAGCAAAATTTAGAGTACACTAACAAGCATCTGTATCTAGTATTTTAACATGCATTTATTTTTCCTTCTTATGATTCCATGTTCGCTATTTTAACGGAATTAGGTCTAATAGATTGCCATTTCTCCTTATTATCACGGAATTTTTTGAAATTCTGTTTGTTAATTATAACACAAATCAGCTGTGATCGAGCCTAAACAAGCGAATAACACAAATAATCGCAGTGCGATGGTGACTCAACAGCAAAAAGCATATAGTGTGTTATCAACGACCAAAGAATAATATTACTGTTTAGTCGTTGTTTGTTATCTCTGGTCGTTGTTTGTTATCGGATAGGTGGATTGAAAGTAAATGACTAATACCATGGCCCTCTAGGAGTCCAGAGATAACCTTTTCTGTTGGGAAAGGTGAAAAATTATGTCTACTATGAAGAAATCGAGATTTAAACCACCACAGAGCAGAATCGTAACGAGCATAGCTGCAATATCTCTAGAAATGCTCGCCAACACCTGAATAAGAGTTAAAATTGGTTTGGACTTATGCCGTGCCAATAATGAATTTTGAATTTCTTTTTCACTTTCTAAAATAGAAAAAAATTATATCTGCTATATATTTGTCAAATACCACTCACCCATCATCGCAGAGCCCAAACTACTTGACCTACAACCTTGAAACTTTACTTGAACGTTCCTCTCAGGGCATAGGCACCCACTAAGAAAGGATTTTTAAAAATTCCCTCAGGGCTACGCCCTATGATACATCAAAGTTTCAATGTTAAAGTATAGGGAAGCTCACGTAGTTGTCATGGCAACCTTAACATTAAATCATGAATCCAAGGAAGTGTTTCTGTTTTTCCACAGGTAAAACCGTGATGATCAGCTAGTTTGAAATATAATTGATACTAGGGCCTATTACCGATCAAAACTAAATGACTCCTCACATGCAAAAGTTCAACTTTTTGCCTAAATACTAAATGGTATAACTACGAGTTATTTGAAACGTGAGCACCGACAGATTACACGGTTCTAAACGCTGTTTTATGTGTCTATACCTAGACAAGATGCTGGCATCTGTTTCATTTGCTGTAATGCTAGTAAGAGAGGCATGCTCCGTCTACTTGTACCATGTGGTCGCTGGTGCTAGCGGCTGCGTCAGCTGCTGCGAGCTCGCCCGCGTGTGAGTCGTCTCATTTAATTAAATGTATTTCTACTTCGCACGATCGCACGATTTTTGTTCGCTGCGAATCCGCAGGCTAAAATCATTCGAGTGATCCGGGCCTAACATCCCTATATACAGGGTGTTTTTTTTAAACGCAACCCATTTTTAAGATTAAATTGTGCACATATAAATGTGAAATGGTATTGTTTTATTGATCTTTTTATACAACCTATTATTTAAGTTTTATCACCTTTAGTTTACATTATGTAGTCAACCAGTCCGCCATTGGCATTTGTATAAAGTTATGCTCTTTCAATCAAATTCCCGAACACGTGTTGCAAGGGGCCTTTTTGAATTTCTTGCATTAAATTTGTTATGTTTGTTTTGAGGTGCTGAATATCCTGTGAATTGTTTTCGTAGGTCTTACTTTTTATGTATCCCCAAATAAAATAATATAGTGGGGTCAAATCCGGGGATCTTGGGGGGAAATAATCCTTCACCGATAAAATCAAGTTTTGGGTTGCGTTTTTAATGTGTGTGTCTTTAAGCATGACAACTCGCGTAAAAATGGTCTGATCTGAATGAAATTTGCCACAGACATGTAAAAGAGTAATTATCCTACAAAAACAATTCACAAGATATTCAGCACCTCAAAACAAACATAACAAATTCAATGCAAGAAATTTAAAGTGGTACCTTGCAACACGTGTTCGGGAATTTGATGGAGAGAGCATAACTTCTTACAAATGCCAATGGCGGACTGTTTGAGCATATAATGTAAACTAAATGTGATCAAACTTAAATAATAGTTTATATAAAATGTAAAGATCAATGAAACAATACTCATTACACATTAATATGTGCATTATTCAATCTTAAAAATGAGTTGCGTTTAAAAAAAACACCCTGTATATGGGGAAATTATTGTTTTCGTCAACATTTTCGGATTTGAGTTGTTAGTGGAAATATTCGTTTTGGTGCTCCCTGAATTAAAAAAAGTGGTTTTCGGAGTGGTGTCTGTCCGTCCGTGTGGATGTGTGTGTGAATGTGTGGCTGTATGTAAACAAAGCTAGAGTCGACACAATTGGTCCGATTTTCATGTAATTTGGCATGTAGGTACAAAACTGATATCTCCAGGCGTTATTTATTATTATTATTTCTTTTTATTTTAAAGGGTGTAAAACCCTATAGGGTTTTAGATTTTTAATAGGGTATAGAACCCATTAAGAGGGTTCCCTACCTTCCCCAAAACATGCCTAAATCACGCTCCGCGCGGTATCATTTAGCGCCTACAGTTTTCAAAATAAAATTTAATTTAACATAGCATTTCAAAGATAAAGAGTTGTAGAATGTTAATTGCTAACCCAAAATCGCTCATGTTAACGTATTCTGAAGATACATTCCGTTGAAGTTGACCAACTTTAACGCCATGAATCTTTTTAATGAGTGATCATAAACGATTTTGGAGAAGCAATAAACACTCTGCAACTCGTTATCTTTACAATGCTATTTCCGAATAACTTTTATTTTAAGAACTGGAGACGCTAAATGACACCGCGTTTACCCCTGCACCGGGTTGCGCGGCGAAAAGTGCACAAATTTAACATGGGCTCTTATGGAGCCGCAAAAGTCGCCGCTAGTGTCGCAGAAAAACGAAAACTGCCGTTGGTAGGGAACCCTCTTAAAACTACGAAAATCCAAAATTCACAGAAAAAGTTTCTCACGGTTTTGATAAAAACATTTACGGTTTTTGTGCTTAAGATGACAAATAAAATGACACCAACCGCATGTCTGTAAAAATTCAGGTTCAGAAGTTATGAGGATTTAAGTGGTAAACATTATTTTAAAAATAATTTAAAAATTATTTATTTTAAATAATTTTTATTTAAAAAATAATTTTTCATTTTAATTTAAAATCATTTCATATCTTTAAAATTTTACTAAATCTGTAATTTTTTAAAGAAAATATACCTGCAGCCATTAAATTTGGCTTGATAAAATAAATAATCTAGTATTTCGAAATATTAGTCTTCGTCGACTGGTTGCGGAGAAATTGATATTTTCGTTTGACGGTAAACACAGGACGTTGTCTAACGTCATTCTTATGGCAAATATTAAAACACCTATATCTCCATTAGTTAATAAAAATTTTTTATAAAATTTGGTATGTATTTGTCGAATAATTTATTGTGAATTTATTTTATTGTATTGTAGCTTTTACACACAAAAAGGTGGTACCAAATTAAAGGTATGAAGCTCACAATTACTATTGTACCAATTATAAATGGTTTAGATGCAGTTTTCATCATAGGAACGTTAGGTGCATTCGGTGGCACATAGCCTACAAAAGCAAGCTTGCTTTAAGGGAGAGAGTATATGTCTGTATGCTGTAGTAAAAAATAAATAATAAAAATAAAATATGTCATCCTTATATGATTTCTAGTAATAAGTTTGGATAATGATTTAGTATTATAATAATTATAATAATACAATTATAATAATTATAATATTATTATAATTATAATAATTAATTATAATACTACACATACAGTAATTATTACTGTATGTGTATACTGTCTAAAATGCAAACCCAGCAGACAGTCTTTTGGTTTATGCTTTATTCAGAGCAGTACAACGGAAATTATACGTATCTTTTTGTTGTCTAATACAGACTCTTTGTCTTGAAACTGTTGTTATAATATTTATTTGTATTTTGAGCATGACATTACTGTATTGTTTTGTAATTATTTTATATAGGGTGTTCAAAAAATGTGGGGCAATAATTTACATAGTGATTCCTTGGGTGAAAATAAGCAAAAAAGTTTATATAGACATAGGTCCTGAAGTGCTTCGTTTTCCGTCTATGTGTCTGTTTATGATTTTTACATATTTAATCATATCTCACGAACCACTTGACATATAAAAATCAAACTTGCTATATGGATAACAATTATTAAGAACTACTTTTGTAAGAAGTATAAAATTTCTTCTTTGTACCATTTCAAAATGGCGACTATTTTTTGTTTTCAAAGCTAAATATCTCAAAAACCGTGAATTTTTGAAAAATTATACAAGAGACAAAAAAGTTGTGAAATTTAATCTAATTAACGCTGATATTAAGATTATGATGATCGGACTACTAATAACGGAGACATTTTAATTTTGTTCAAATAAAAACATGGATATTTCTGACAGTTTGTTCTAAAGGACCATGTTTTTATTCAGAAAAGTTAAAATTTCTCCGTTATTAGTAGTCCGATCATCATAATCTTAATATGAGCGTTAATTGGATCAAATTTCACAACTTTTTTGTCTCTTGTATAATTTTTCTCAAATTTACGGTGTTTAAGATATTTAGCTTTGAAAACAAAAAATAACCGCCATTTTGAAATGGTATAAAGTAGAAATTTGATACTTCTCACAAAAATAGTTCTTAATAGTAGTTATCCGTATACCAAGTTTGATTTTTATACGATAAGTGGTTCGTGAGATATGATTAAATATGTAAAAATCATATACAGACACACAGACGGAAAACGAAGCACTTTAGGACCTATGTTTATATAAACTTTTTTGGTTATTTTGACCCACTACGTAAATTATTGCCCCAGATTTTTTGAACACCCTGAATAATAAAGCACTGTTTTTTCTTTCTTTCTTTCTAAATGTCTGTTTGCTGATATCTTCTAATATTGTTAAAATAGCAACAGTCTAAAATTTGAGGAATCCTACTGGTGCCGGGCCTGCGGGGTTGGACGCCCCCTCGGTACCCCACTGCGAAGAACACACGAATCGACGAACCCGAATGAAACCAGTTATAAAAACAAATAAAAGTTAGGTTTTTGAATATACATGGAAACATTCAAAATAGGTACCTATGAAAATACAACGATTTCTCTTTCATTTATTTGAAAATACGTTTTAATCGATCTAGTGACCCAAGATCTCACAGTAAAATAACCATTTTTGCCTATCCCTTTCTTTGAAAAATAAAGCTAAACGGGAAAAGAAAATTATATTTGAAACCATTAAGCTTTTGGGATTAGATTTTTTGTAATTATATAGAAGGTGTACTGAGATAATTTAATAGCGAATAATTAATTGTCTAGTAAAAGTAATAGAATAGAATATTTATTACAAAACAACAATTGACACTTTAACGCCTTTTTGTAATCTGAGTGAAATAACTAGGCTTATTCCGCCTGTAAAACAAAATTTTTTTACTAGCATTTAGCTTGTGGATGGCCTAGGCCAAGTCATATGAATTGGACTACAAACTTTTATTGCGACGTTTCTGGAAGTTTTATTGTATCCAATTGTCCTATTTTTTACGGTTATTGGAACAAAAGGAACTGTCACCATGTTTGGCTATTACATTTTTACAAATAACCAGACTCATTTTGATAAAACTTCAACAACCGGCATCAAAACTTTTTTATTGTAATTCCCTCTGAATCGGACACCTCGGGTCCGAGACTTGTCCGATTACGGGTTTCCGGTTAAGGGGAGTCTCTACTAAAAATCCTAAAATCATTATTAAAGGTATTTTTAAGTATATAACCATGTATTATACTTCATATGGACCTAAAACCACTATTCCCAATGTCATTTATTAAAAAAAAATTTTAAAGGGCCTAAAATTCGTTTTTACCGATTTTTTAAAGTTTTTTTTAATCGTTATTCCAAGAAAAGTATTTGACCTACAAAATGTTCAAAGGTATCATTTTGTTCAGCATAAAATTTAGTTAAAAATCACGTATTTTTAGTTATGTAAGCAAAAAATTACTATTTTTTATTTTCCTTCAAACGTTGTACTTTTTTCATTTTTCTATAAAATTTAAGATTTTTAAATTTGTTATCCACTGATCCAAACTTGTTCAAAATACGTGATTATTTAGATAATTTATCTTAGATAAACCAAAAAAATTTGAAGACTGTAGCTTCAGTATTTCTTTGGAATATCAAAAGTTACATGCTAGATACAGTCAAAATGCTACTTTCGGTAATCGCGAGTTTTCTAATGAAGTGTTTATTTCATGGAAATATGCCAAAATAAAGCAAAAAAATATATTTATTGATACATTTACAATTTATATGATTGATACATATTAAACATGACACAGTAACAATATAAGAGTGTCAAAATAATAATTTGACTTTTT
This sequence comes from Flexamia atlantica, assembly GCA_035578135.1. Taxonomy (NCBI): domain Eukaryota; kingdom Metazoa; phylum Arthropoda; class Insecta; order Hemiptera; family Cicadellidae; genus Flexamia; species Flexamia atlantica. The sequence goes on along the minus strand of JAQJVK010000007.1, from coordinate 49,427,048 downwards.
TTACGTTGCGGTGAATACAAAACCCGTGAATTTTGTTTGTCTAAACGTATAATATGAATTTTATGCCATAATAAAGTTGATAAAAACTATGAAATGTGGTTTTTTGTATTCAGGAATAAACAAGTAAAAATTAGGTGTAAAGACTTTTTTTGAAATTTTCAAGATTTTGGCCATTTTTAGTAGAGACTCCCCTTAAACCATTGTTCCCTAAACTTATTAAACTTTAACACCTACACTGAAAGAAATTAGTGGCTGATCTGGGTAAAAATTATGTAAATCCAGCCAAACTAAACCCCTAAATTTGTGACAGCGAAACAATTTGCTATTTTACCCAAATGCTTTTGGCTAAGTTTATTTAGGCATTTTAGGCAAATAAGTTTAAAAAGACTAGCCATCCTAATTCTGGAATAACACCAGATCATATTAGTAGAATTAGGCAAATATAGCCAGTGATTGTAATTGTAGTGTCCTGCACCATTACGAAGTACGTTTGGTAGTTTTAGCCAAACAGTTCGTCCATTCCGTGTCTTAAGGGAGCGTCCAGCTCAATCCCCCAGCTCGTTTGGCAGTTTTAGCTAAACAACCATTACGATTCCTGAGGGGTAAAACAAATTATTTATTTTATCTTTCCCAGGAGAATCGTTGGTGTAGTAACGTCAATTTCCTGCCGATCGAGTCCGGTAAACCCGATATGTTTTTACAAATTATCCTGTTGAAAATATCAAAATATGTTTTCCAGGCAGTAAAGTGCGGTTAAACCGATGTTCGATTAAAAGGTATCCGGTTAAGAGGGAATTCGATGCAGTTTCCAGACCAGGGCCGGAACACGGAGTTTTGTCAGGGAGGGCAAAGCCAAACTTGCTACCCCCCATGCTCCCAATAGTAAAAAAATTAAAATTTTTGGATATTGCTATAAAGTAGTTTAAATAATTGAAATTTTAAAACTTTTATATTTTACAGAAACTTTTCAGAAAACTATTCACTTTTTATGACATCTAATCAGACCCCAAATTCACTCAATGCTTTTTACGTAACTAAAAATTGGAAAATAATATGTAGGCCTATTAGGCATAAGCCTACATAAATTTGTAGTCTTACTTCTCTTTTATTTTTCATAGAAGGTAAAAACCTATTTCGTAAATAACTTATTCGTTTTTAGAAACAAAGAGTGTTTTCAACCTTGCGAATAAAAATATGAAGATATAGTCTCGTTCCTCATAAAATGTAATATGGTAATTTTTACCAGTAACTTGGAGTATAATCTTGTAACATTTACTGACTTTACCAATTCTTTGAACCAACTTATCATTGACCTCTCAATGACAACTTACCCATTATTAATTTGAGGATAGAACATTTAAAAAAACGAAAGAATGTTGAATTTTGTTGACTTCAAAATGCAATGTACCTAGTAATTTAGAGTTCCTTGTTTTGTTATACAACGGACACACTATGTTGTCTAAAAGAAACTGAAATTGCCAAATTGTCCTATTTGAACGGATAAAGGTCTAAGTAGCGTATATAAGGGAGATGGATTTGATATGCAAGCGTTTTGTTCTTGAACTATAAAAGGCTGCTATTTTTCTGAATTCTTCCCCTTCATCCGTCAATATGGTCCATAAATAATAAAACTTTAGAGTAAAAAAGAATGAAGACCTAAAACTATGGCAATGAATTTCTCTCCGATTTTCATGTAGCCTACAATTTTCAAAGTTCTTGAATAATTATTGCATTTTTTGTCACTTTTCTTCATTTTTGGCCGCTCCCTAAAATCTGCCGTCCTGGGCAGGTGCCCCCTCTGCCCCCCCCCTTAGTTCCGGCCCTGTTCCAGACATCCTAGGACGATTCAAGGAAACCGAAAATTTCTCCTTCAAACCGTCTTCAACATCAATTCAATCCAAACAATTAAATATACAAAAAATGCTTAAGAACTAAATTAACTTCTATTAAAATTAAAAAATTACCAGACCTACCTTACTGTAAGAAAGATGCAAGCAGGGCGCAGGCGGGAGCGGGAGCGGCTGCAACAAAAACAAGGAGTGTGAGACTAGCGGAGGAATTCTAGGCCGGAGCTCGGCGCGAACTAGCCTAGACTGTGGTCTAGCAATGGCTGCGGGCCCTCCGCCATCTTGGCTCTCCGACGTATCACACGACCCCTCGCGTCACACCCACTCGCCTCTTGTAGACCGAGAGCAGCCTAGCCATGAATAGACGAATAGACGAATAGAGCGGCACTCTTTGTCTAGGTCCTCGACCCACTGTCGATTTGTGGATGTGTGTCGCTGGGTCGCTCCTCGCTGCAACGGAGAACTTGATCTTCCTCTGGAGTGGAGAGCGGAAGAGGAACAGCGTCGTGTAATGAGGGGGTGTAGAGGGAGGTTGAGGATATGCGTTTCTATCAGCGACGGCATAGGCATAGTACATTAGACGGAGCACACGACATGGACTGACTAAGGTCTTAATTTTTGGGGGTCCAGGTCTCCTCACTTATGAAGAACTGTGTATGCTCAAATTCAAACATCAAACTCCTATTCAAATAGTCTGTTTGCAGGCATACTCCAATAAATATCTGTTTATTTTATTTTATAACAACCCTGTTGTAACTTTTGTAAAACCTTATTCAAAGTTATATTGAAAATTTATTCCCCTTTTCCCGCCAAATAATCAAGCAAAAATAAGGGGGTGCCGGGCACCCCCTGGGCCTCCCAGAAATCCGCCCATGCACACGAGGCGCAAAGTGAAGCCATAAATAAAATTTGATTCCAGTCCGTACGCATGAAAACAACTTCGTAAAGAATAACAAATATGGTATCAAATTAAAGGTCTGAATTTCTGAATTACTATAGTACCAAATATAAATGGTTTACAGGCAGGCTACAACAACGTAAACACTTAGCCTAGAAGCTTGTCCTGACTTTTTTTTAGAGAAGCTGCTACCACGGAATGCACCTGCAACATTCCTACGATGTGTAAACTACCTCTAAACTCGTTATAATTCATACTATAGTAATTGTGAGATACAGACCTTTAATTTGATACCACATTTGTATTTTTGTAGTCGACTATATTTTTGTAAAGAGCAATTCACAATTTAATTTTATGCAGGCGCCGCACAGATAAACTCTCTGACAAAAACTATAAAGTTACTAACCAAACTACTACGGCAACTATTTTTCAAAAAAAGGATTAAAAAACTCTTTAGCAACAATTTCCGCCATATTTAATTTTGCCTGGCCAAAAAATAAAAAAGTAGCAGCCGACCACTTTTTTCATGTCAAATTTTAAATTCGAATAATTTTTTTACTTTTTTCATGTTCTAAACTAAAAAAATATATTTGGAATATAATTGATACTATTACTTTTCAAAACTAAAGGACTTCTCACATTCAAAATTTCAACCTTTCCCTCAATACCTAATGGTATAAACTATGAGTTATTTGAAAAGTGAACTCTGACAGATTAGCCTACGCGGTCTAAATGCCGTTTTATGTTTCTATACCTAGACAAAATGGCGACTGCTTCATTTGCTGTAATGCTAGTAAGATAGGCACCCTCCGCCTACTTGTACTATGTGGTCGCTGGGTCGCTGGTCGCTGGGTCGCTGCAGCAGCGATGAACCTCGGTCTTCCGTGTGGAGGCGGAGAATGGAAGAGGAAAAACGTCGCGGCGTCGGTGTAAAGGCGGATTTACAACAAAGTTAAAAACCAAAAGTTGACAACTAGAAGTTGTTCTCCAAATAGAGCAACAATTGGACAATTTTTGTGGAGAACTTGGAAAAATAGTAGATGGGGGACAGTTCTCCACTAGTTTTCCACTAGTTGCTTATAAAACGCAAAGCGCGCAGCAACTCTGGCAGCAACTAGTCTTCCACTTTTAGTCGTCAACTTTCTTTCATCTTCACCGACACTCCACGGGAAACCAAAATTTAGTGGAAAACTTGTCTCTCCACTAGTTGACGACTGAAATTAGTCGCTGCATTTTGTGGGAAAACAACTAATTGTCGCAAATCGTGGAAATCTTAGTGGAAGACTTTGGTGTAAACGCGACTTAATGAAAGGGTGGGTACACGAGGGAGGTCGAGGATATGCGTTTCCATAAACTGAAGAGTATCGCGATCTATAATATTATAAAATAGAGGTGGGTTCTGTGTTTTAAAGGTTATTTCTTTTAGTGATGCGAGTTTTAAAACTAGAGTATTTGGAATCACGAAAAATAACTTTTTTCTCTTCCTACTGTCTAAAGTCGTCTTTTACTCCCTGGAATAGAATACTAAATCACTAGTTTACACTCCCTGGGACTTACTTTTTCACACTCGTGACTAAAAGTACCTACTTTTCCTCCCATGGGACTAAAAGTAATCTCATAAGAAAAAAATGGGAAGAAATCCGGCAACGCCGTGATGGTCAGTGAGAAAATATGGCAACGCTATCGATTTTCATTTGCTTACTCTAAATTTAATTTAAGAACTTCATAGTTTCAACTTAAGAAAACAAAACTATGCATTTAATAACCAGGTATACCTAGTACCCTAACTTTTGGGGATAAACCCCCCCCCCCAAAAATGGGTTTTTTGAGCTTTTCATATTGAAAAATAAAATTAATCCAGTTTTTGTTGGCACCATTGAATTCAGCTAAAAAAGCAATTTAGTATCTTGAATCATTGCTCTATGTCTATTGGTTAGGCCTACCGGGATATTGAAAGTGGTAAACACAGTACGTTGTCCCAATGTTAACCTTATGGGGAAGTAAAATTCTATATCTCGCTTATTTCTCAATACATCTTAATAAAACTTGGTTTGTGGCTTCATATAGATGAGTTATAATGTTAAATGGTAAAAAATCCCCGATACATCCATTTCCGTGGCAGCAAACCTGATGCACACAAATTCCCATGTTATCCTTATGGGAAATAAAAAAATTCTATATCTTCCTTATTTCTTAACATTTGATAAAACTTGGTGTACGGCTTCTAGTTAAGATCTTTTAAATATTGAAGTAAAACCGACCAGTTTTAACATACCTGTTACAGTAAATCTGCATACTCATTCCCCTTGTTATTCTTATGGAGATTACAAAAACATTCCAAATCTCGCTATGTTGGATATAAATATGTTCTTTTGCATTTGAAATTCGCTGAGTATGCAGGTCTGCTGCAACGGGGGTATTATTTTAACACGGCAGACACGTCGAGGACGCGACATCCACTCATGTGGCACGAGAGGCACGGAGAACGACCGGACGGCGAGAAAATGTTCGTTGTGTAAACCTTACCGCGCTCGTTTCATAAGGCAGCGAACCCAAGGTTTTCAAAAATAAGGCTTAAGCGCCTTTTGGCGTCTGAAGCCTTTTACTCGGTGCGTGGGCGACCGAGAAAATCTTTTTTGCATTTATTTGTAATTTTCTTTCTTTGAATGGGCCAAACGTGAAATGAAGTCCGGTAAACACGTCCCCTCGCTTCTTTATAACTGGGTTGGATCTCATTTTTTGTACTAATTTTAGAATTTTTTTTATAAACTTTTGATTTTAAAATAAATGTACTCAAATAATGTAACTTCTCAAGCACTCCATGCAAATATATGAAACGAATTACCGAAATATTATTATGTCGCTGTTCCAATAGTATCGAAGGTTGCTAGTGGCTGGTTAGTAGGTAAGAATTATGTCTAAGACGAACTTACCATTATTTTCTGTGTACGGTAATACTAAATAACCTTCTCTATTCTTATTTAACTCTACAGATACAGTTTTACAGGCACCTTCAAGAGTATATACACCTCTTTGTCCATCTTTTTCTGATGCTAATACACCCACAAAAACAAAAAAAATCTGTATTATCTATCACAAATGCATATATACCCTGTTGTAATGCCCGTACTGTTCTAATTCTCCCATCGACTAAGGAAGTATCTTTTTAAGCGTTCTTCTCTTTCTATTACTTCTTGCTCTTTAGTCAATCGTTTTATGTATACCTCTTTAACAGTACCTGTTGACTCCATAAAATTTAATTTTCGCTTCTTAACACCCATGTCTTCTAATTCTCTTTTTCTCTTTTTGGAGCATCGCTCTAATAATGGGTTCTATTTCTTTAATAGTGCGTGGATTCAGATTGCTATTAATGTTTAATCGATTTCTTGGAATATAAGGAATAAGGCTATGGGAGTTTCTACTAGACCCCATTCCTCAAAATTTATATATTTAGGTATCGTGGAAAAGGGTGTATTTGATTTAGTAAAAAATGTAGCTCCTGATTTTATGCAACACTAACGTTTTACACTAATAGCGTCAGGATATTCTTCTTTTATCTTTACATAGTTTATTGGTATACAGTTAAAGCTAAATGCAGATATAAGATATTTGATTAACTTATTCCTTTGTCCACTTTCTTCTGAAAACTTCAGCTGGTCACCTTCCTTGTATTGCTATTACTTCAATATGCATATTATTGTAGTATATCATTAAATACAAGGCAAAAAATATTTTGCAGCGAACCCAAGCTTTTCAAAAATAAGGCTTAAGCGCCTTTTTGGCGTCTGAAGCCTTTTTCTCGGTGCGTGGGCGACCGAGTAAATTTGTTTTTTTTGCATTTGTTTGTAATTTTATTTCTTTGCATGGGCCAAACGTGAAAAGAAGTCCGGTAAACAGGTCCCCTCGCTTCTTTATTACTTGGTTGGATCTTAATTTTTGTACTAATTTTAGAATTTTTTTTATAAACTTTTGATTTTAAAATATATGTACTCAAATAATGTAACTTCTCAAGCACTCCATGCAAATATATAGAGGTATGAAACGAATTACCGAAATATTATTATGTCGCTGTTCCAATAGTATCGAAGGTTGCTAGTGGCTGGTTAGTAGGTAAGAATTATGTCTAAGACGAACTTACCATTATTTACTGTGTACGGTAATACTAAATAACCTTCTCTATTCTTATTTAACTCTACAGATACAGTTTTACAGGCACCTTCAACAGTATATACACCTCTTTGTCCATCTTTTTCTGATGCTAATACACCCACAAAAACAAAAAAAATCTGTATTATCTATCACAAATGCATATATACCCTGTTGTAATGCCCGTACTGTTCTAATTCTCCCATCGACTAAGGAAGTATCTTTTTAAGCTTTCTTCTCTTTCTATTACTTCTTGCTCTTTAGCCAATTTATGTATACCTCTTTAACAGTACCTGTTGACTCCATAAAATTTAATTTTGCTTCTTAGCACCCATGTCTTCTAATTCCAACTTTCTGTTTTTGGAACATCTCTCTAATAATGGGTTCTCCTTTGTATAGTACGATGATACAGATTGCTATTAATGTTTATTCGATTTCTTGGAATATGAGGAATAAGGGTATGGGACTTTCAACTAAACCCTATTTCTCAAAATTTATATATTTAGGTATCGAGTAAAAGGGTTAGTTTAATCTAGTAAAAATGTAGCTCCAGATTTTATGTAACACTAACGTTTTTACACAAATAGTATCAAGATATTTTTCTTTTATCTTTTTTATAGTTTAGGCCTTATTGGTATAGAGTAAAAGCTAAATGCAGATATAACATATTTTATTAACTTATCCTTTTGTAATCTGTGCTGTATGGGCTGTCTTCTGTCAACTTTAGCTGTACACCTGTTATCTTTCTTGTATTGCTATTACACCAATATGCATATTTTAGTATATCGTTAAATACGAGGCAAAAACTATTTTGAAATTAATTAGATACCTTAGTCCACATCCTATGCAATGGCACAGAGTAAAATGGAGATTTTTGGGAGTAACTTATATTGTCTTCTAACAAACTTAAACAATCTCTTAAAGGTTCAAACTCTTTTCCAAAATCTCTACATTAATTGTAAATTGTCTTTCTAGCCTTATTATGCCATTATTTCTAGCTAGTTTAGACGAGGAGGTATCTCTTAGTCTATTATCCGGGCTATTAACGAAATTTATAATATGATACGGGAGTCTGATACTACAGGGAGCACAACTACCCTCTCAATGTGCGTAAAGGCATTGCACCTCCTCTAAAACAACGTATTCTAATATGCCTGATAACACGAGAGGTCCGAACATTACGAAATTAGGTATGGACGTATAAAGTTTGATTTTGATTTTTGCGGACATTTTCCATCACTGATTAGTAAAAGAAGTGGAGACGGGATCAGATTACAGATCCCGAAACGTCGTGAAACTTGTTTTTTATTAATCAGTGAAGCAAATGTCCGGAAAATCAAAATCAAAATATAAAATCTCCATCACCAACAATGAATTTAAAACGTAGAATAGATTTATGGTTTTAGCCACTCGGACGAGTTCGGAAGAGCCCAATCGGACTACCGGAAGGGGGGGGGGAGTTAGGGGGATCCCAAAATGGGGGTTTGGAGTTTTTTTGCATAGGACAATCAAAAACGTCGAATGTTTGTTTGCACCATTGAATTCAGCCCGAAAAAACAAATTGGTTTTCAATCATTGATCTACGACTATCGGTTACCGAGAATTGGAAAGTAATAGCATCAGTACGTTGTACCCAAGTTATCCTTATGGGAAATAAGAAAAATTCTATATCTCGCTTATTTTTTCTCTCTCCCCCCTGTCACAGATGAAGAACTATATAGTTCTTCATCTGTGCCCCTGTACATGGTGTATGGATAAAGTACAAGGTGTTTTTTTTAAACGCAACCCATTTTTAAAATTTAATAATGCACATATGAATGCGTAATGAGTATTGTTTTATTGATCTTTACATTTTATACAACCTATTATTTAAGTTTGATCACATTTAGTTTACATTATGTGCTCAAACAGTCCACCATTGGCATTTGTATAAAGTAACACGGGTTTCCTCTTTCAATCAAATTCCCGAACATGAATTTGCTGTGATGCAAGGTGCCTCTTTAAATTTCTTGCATTAAATTTGTTATGTTTGTTTTGAGGTGCTGAATACCTTTTGAATTGTTTTCGTAGAATAATTACCTCTTTACATGTCTGTGGCAAATTTCATTCAGACCGGACCATTTTACGCGAGTTATCGTGCTTAAAGACACACTCATTAAAAACGCAACCCAAAACTTGATTTTATCGGTGAAGGATTATTTTCCCCCAAGATCCCTGGATTTGACCCCACTATATTATTATGTTCTTTGGGGATACATACAAAGTAAGGCCTAAAACTCACGTCATATTCAGTACCTCGAAACAAACAAAACAAATGTAATGCAAGAAATTCAAACAGGTACCTAGCAACACGTGTTCGGGAATTTGATGGAGAGAGCATAACTTCAAACAAATGCCTCTGGCGGATTTTTTGAGCATATAAGGTGAACTAAATGTTATCAAACTTAAATAATAGGTTGTATAAAACGTAAAGAACCATAAAACAACACTTATTTCATATTTATATATGAATTATTCAACCTTAAAAATGGGTTGCGTTTAAAAAAAAAACACCCTGTATTTTTTCGTCAACATTTGTGACCCGCCAAGGGAAAAGGGACCTTAACTTCCATTTTTTTGAAATTGAGTTATTAATATATACTTAAACTACATTAAACGCCAAACAAAGTGGTCAAAGAATTTTCAAGATATCTTTAAAAATTGCCTCAGTTATAAATTGTAAATTTGAAATATTAAAAACATCAATTTTAGGAAATCAACGTCTAAAGTTTTACAGATTTCTAACTGCAATTTTTTATACTACTTACACAATTGTTTATGTTTTATATATCATTTTGTCAGAAATTTAAAGTTGAATATGGATCCACCGTTGAATTTGTGTCAATAGTTTGTATTTTGTGTCAAATGCTGCTTAAATAGATGGGTGTAGTAAAAAACCCAACGTTTTAAAGACAAACTGTATTGTTACAAGATAAAAACTAAAGATAATTTTAATTTCGTACTCAAATAAGAATTTATTATGAAAAACCTTAACAAAATATGACATTATATTAGGTGTTTGAGTTTCACTTTCTTATTTGTTGACCTTCTCTAGTACATTTTTGTTTGTTTGAAATTTCACTTGGAACAGGAGCTACGTCGTCAACTACTTCTTTTGGAAGATCCTGTACTTTTCATGATCTGATTCCTGGATCAGGGCTTAGCAAGTCCTGCATTTATTCCTCACAGAACTCTCGGATTTTCTTAACTTCAAAGCATTAAAATAGCATCGGGAAGTCAAGGTCCCCTTTCTCCAGATTGCAAGGGTTTCGAAAAACATTTATTTAACCATGTTAAAAGTTAAATTCAGATGTAAGATGGACCAAATATTGTTTGGAAACATATAAACAGTAAGAAACAATAAAAACAGAAAATGTGTCCCTTTTCCTTTGACGGGTCACATTTTCAGATTAAAGTTGATAGTGAAAACATTCATTTTAGTGCTTCCGAGTCCAAAAAGGTGAATTTGGAGTGGTGTCTGTCCGTCCGTGTGTGTGTGGATGTGTATGGGTGGATGTAAACAAAGGTTGAGACGACACCAGCGGTCCGATTTTTCATGAAATTTGGCATGTACGAATAAAGCCGTAAAGTTTCCAGTTTTTTAATTTTTGATTTTTAAGGTTGTTTAAGCCTACCCAGCGACCACATACTACAAATGTACTATGTGGTCGCTGGGCCTACTCTATAAAACACCATAAAAAATACAAAGATCCAATTTTTTCAAAAACGCCTGTAACGATTTAGACAACAATTTAATTTACAGTGCTTAAGATGCCAAACAAAATGAAATCACCCGCGTGTCTGTAAAAATTAATGTTCTGAATTTGTGGGGATTTCAGTGTTAATTTTTTTCAAATTTTACAAAAGTTTCTCTTTTAAGAAAATGCATTTGCAACCGTTAAATTTGGCTTGATATATTAATAATCCAGTATTTCGAATTACTAGTCTACGTTAACTAGTTATGGAGAAAATTTGATATAAACGTCCAAACGGTAAACACAGTAAGTACGTTGTCTAATGTCATTCTTATGGCGAAAATTTTAACACCGATATCATCCTTGTTTACTTACCGATTTTCATAAAACTCGGCATTTATGTGTGAGATAGTTAGTTGAAATTTTTTTATTATTTTATTGTCGATGAGAAAGTATATGTCAGTTTCCTGATACCGTTTATATTAATGATGTGATTTGATTAAGTTAGTGCAGATCAAATTATTAGTTAAGATGGTGTCCGCAAATAATTCCCACAATAGTTTTTATAGGTCAAACAAGGCCTAATGGAATCGAAACACATTTTTGTCTCTTATTTTAAAAAATTATAATCGAGAATTCAAACCTAGCTGGTAACTTTCTTTAATTATATTAACTTAACTTAAGTGTACCGGTAAATTATTTCAATCAATTGTATTTCAAACTTGTAATCTTCCTGAATTGCTAGTGGCTCCATAAACGGTTTCAACCCTACAATAAATCTTTAATTTAAAATATGTCACCATTTTTTCAACTGACAGAGGTGCGGTTAGTTGACAGAACGCTCGGTTGGCGAGACAGCTATCGGCAAGTTGTTATCAAGCCGACGCGACTCCAGCGCTGCCGCTCGGCGAAGCTGGCAACTACCACGGCAGAATCCCACAATCCCGCCTCTGCAGAACATCGCCAGAAACGGCACGTTCAATTATCGGTGGCAGTTATCTATACACGGTGTATCTAAAATACACCGACAAACTTTGGGATATTGTTCCTGAGGTCAAAGCAAATAAAAAATGTCATATAAGTATATATCCTATCTCGCTCCGTTTTCTGTTTGTCGGTCTGGAACGTGTTTTTTACATGATTAATCATAACTTTTGAACTACTGGAGGTACCAACTTCAAACTTGGTACACATATGCCGGTTATTAGGAGCTATCTTTGTGCTGAGTATCAAGTTTCTACTTTGCACCATTTCAAAATGGCGGCCGTTTAAATTTTTTAAAGCTTAATAAGTCAGAAACTATAAATTTTTATGAAAAATAACAAAAGACAAAAAAGGTGCAAAATGTAATTTCCTTTAAGAAAATGTACAATTTCAATAGGGTCATAACACTAATAACGGAGAAAATTCAATTTTTATAAAGTTACAACTAGCTAAATTATTAAATTTGCCCATATTTACGGTTAAAACCTCAAAAAAATATTTTTCTGCATTATTTATATTACGACCTTGTTCAAATTGTACGTTTCCTGAAAGGAAATTACATTTTGCACATTTTTTGTCTCTTGTTTTTATTCTTGAAATTGTATAGTTCCTGAGTTATTAAGCTTTGAAAAATTAAAACGGCCGCCATTTTGAATTGGTAAAAAATAGAAACTTGATACCCAGCGCAAAGATAGGTCCAATTAGCCAACATATCTATACCGAGTTTGAAGTGGGTATCTCTAGTAGTTCAAAAGTTATGATTAATCATGCAAAAAACACGTTCAGACCGACAGACGGAAAACGGAGCGAGATAGGATAATATACTTACATGACATTTTTTATTTGTTTTGACCTCAGGAACAATATCCCAGAGTTTGTCGAAGTATTTCAGATACACCCTGAACATCGCGTTTTCGAAGTAACGGAAATATTGATATCGATTCATACGATATATCGAAGGACACATATCGATATATTTTATACATCGAAACAACGATATTTTCGGAGACAAATACTGTAACACAATTTTGCATGTTCAACGCAGCGACCACATAGTACAATAGATGGAGCACACGAACTGCGACTTGAAGCCTTAATTTGCTTCAAAACCGCCTGCATGGAAAAAATAAAGTACGTGAAATACCCCCGTTGCAGCAGACCTGCATACTAAGCGAATTTCAAGTGCAAAACAACATATTTCAATCCAACATTGACGAGATTTGGCATGTTTTAGTAAGTTCCATAAGAATAACATAGAGAATGAGTATGCGCAGGTATGCTGCCACGAAAATATCTCGGTAACCAATGGACAGAGAACAGTGATTCAAAATAATAAAATTGTTTGTTTTTTTGAGCTGAATTTCTATGGTGCCAACAAAAATTCGATTATTTTTATTTTCTATGTAAAAAAACTCAAAACCCCATTTTTGGGGGATTTATCCCTCCCTACCCCCCCCCCCCTTCTGATGGTCCGATCGGGCTGGTTTCGAACTCGTCCGAATAATAAGTACTTACACGTCTGTGCCAAATTTCATTCCAATCGGACCATTTTTGTAAGCGCTATCGTGCTTACAGAGACACATATGTAGATATATATACATATATATATCTAGAAATTTGAACGAATAGTGTGTTTTCTTCTGGGGGCACCAGAACAAAAAGTTATAGTGGTCCCGAACTTAGGTCTTACCATGAGACCTACGGTAAGAGCTTCTTCCTTATAGGGGAAATTCGCTAAAATTACAAATATGGTATCAAATTAAAGGTCTGAATCTCGGAATCACTACATCAGTACCAGATATAATTGGTTTACAGGTAGTTTTTACATAGTAAACACTGATAACCTAGAAGCTTGTCCTGATATTTGGTAAGAGAAGCTGTAGCCCCGGAATGCACCTGTAACGTTCCTATGTGTAAACTGCTTCTAATCCATTTATAATTGGTACCATAGTAATTGTGAGATTCAGACCTTTAATTTGATTCCACACTTGTATTTTTGTTGTCGACTATATTTTTGTCCCAAACAGCAGTTTGGGATTGACTTTGTTTTTATGCAGGCGCCGCACGGATAATCACTCCCACAATAACTAAGTTATCGACCAAACTACGGCAGCTATTTTTTAATACGATTTAAAAATTCAACTCTTTAGTTTTAGTTGAAAAAATTCTTTCTTTAGTTTTTTAATTCACCGTTTAGTAGAAACGGTGAAAAATTCAACAATTTTCACAGTTTTTTATTTTACCTGACCAAAAAATATACTAAACATTGAATTAAAACCACCCAGTTTTAATACACCCGTAGCAGTAAACCTGCATACTCTTTCTTATGTTATTCTTATGGAGCTTATAAATACATGTCAAATCTCGCTATGTTGGATTGAAATATGTTGTTTTGCATTTGAAATTCGCTGAGTATGCAGGTCAAATCTCGCTATGTTGGATTGAAATATGTTGTTTTGCATTTGAAATTCGCTGAGTACGCAGGTCAAATCTCGCTATGTTGGATTGAAATATGTTGTTTTGCATTTGAAATTCGCTGAGTACGCAGGTCAAATCTCGCTATGTTGGATTGAAATATGTTGTTTTGCATTTGAAATTCGCTGAGTACGCAGGTCAAATCTCGCTATGTTGGATTGAAATATGTTGTTTTGCATTTGAAATTCGCTGAGTACGCAGGTCAAATCTCGCTATGTTGGATTGAAATATGTTGTTTTGCATTTGAAATTCGCTGAGTACGCAGGTCAAATCTCGCTATGTTGGATTGAAATATGTTGTTTTGCATTTGAAATTCGCTGAGTACGCAGGTCAAATCTCGCTATGTTGGATTGAAATATGTTGTTTTGCATTTGAAATTCGCTGAGTACGCAGGTCAAATCTCGCTATGTTGGATTGAAATATGTTGTTTTGCATTTGAAATTCGCTGAGTACGCAGGTCAAATCTCGCTATGTTGGATTGAAATATGTTGTTTTGCATTTGAAATTCGCTGAGTACGCAGGTCAAATCTCGCTATGTTGGATTGAAATATGTTGTTTTGCATTTGAAATTCGCTGAGAATGCAGGTCATCGGGTATATTTTTCTTTTTAATGCCTACGTTTCAATCGCATCAAAAGTTAATCTATAGATAACTTGGCTTATACACAACTGACTTTGCCGCGTTTATCACGCTATAAAAGTGACGTCATGAGCACGATAGTTGATAGCTATTGTATTGGGGAAGCAATTCCTTATACCTTCTTTTCCAGTTTGTTTTAAAGGTAGGCCTGTATTAACCGAAAAGTATGTAATGATGACTTTTCAAATAAATTGTATCAGCAAACTGACACATACTTTCTCCCTTAAAGCAAGAAAATCTATAACTAAAATAAAATAAGTTTACAGTCATTCTGCAAATAGATACCAAATTTTATCAAAATCTTTTAGAAATAAACGGAGATATCGGTTTTTAAATATTTACCATGAGAATAACATTAGACAACGTACTGCGTTTACCGCGTAGCGAAAATATCAATTACGTCCACAACCAGTTGAGGTAGACCAATAATTTAAAATATTGGATCATTTAATTTTTTCAAGCCAAATTTAATGGTTGCAAGTATATTTTCTTTGGAAGTTACAGATTTTGTGAAATTTGAAAAAAATATGAATTTTTTAACACTTAAACCCCCATAAATTCTGAACCTGAGTTTTTACAGTCGTTCGGCTGGTGTCATTTTATTTGTCATCTTAAGCAATAAAGACCATGAAATTTGTATTTAAATCAATAAAGCCGTTATTAAGAAAATTTGGATGTTTGTCCTTTTTATGGGGTTTTATGGGGTAAATACCCTTAAAAATCAAACATTAAAAAAATAAAACAGCCTGGAGGTATCGTGGCTTTATAAATATATTCCAAATTTCATGAAAATCCGACAACTGGTGCCGTATCTAGCTTTGTTTACATACATCAACACACACGGACTCATGGACGGACAGACACCACTCCAAAAACCATTATTTTGGATTCAGGGAGCAACAAAAAGAATATTTCCAATAACAACTCATATTAAAAATTTTTGACGAAAACAATACCTTGTCTATATACTTCGTTTAGGAAGGGGAAAGTAAAATTACATGCAGTATTACCTTTTAGCGAATTTCCCCAATAGGGAAGGAGCTATTACGGTAGGTCTCATGGTAAGACCTAAGCCCAAGACCATGATAACTTTTCGTTTTGGGGCCCTCAGAGGCAAAAAACACCATTCGTTCAAATTTCGAGATATATATATATATATATATATATATATGTGTGTGTGTGTGTGTGTGTGTGTGTGTGTGTGTGTGTGTGTGTGTGTGTGTGTGCGTCTGTAAGCACGATAGCGCTCGCAAAAATGGTCTGATCGGAATGAAATTTGGCACAGGTGTGTGAAGTAGTAATTATTCGGATGAGTTCGAAAACCAGCCCGATCGGACCACTGGAAGGGGGGGTAAAGGGGGATAAACCCCCCCCAAAAATGGGTTTTTTTTGTTTTTCACATAGAAAAATAAAACTAATTGGATTTTGGTTTGCACCATTGAATTCAGCTCGAAAAAAACAAACAATTTTGTTTTTTCAATCATTGCTCTATGTCTATTGGTTACCGAGATATTGAAAGTGGTAAACACAGTACGTTGTCCCAATGTTAACTTATGGGGAATAAGTAAAATTCTATACCTCGCTTATTTCTCAACATATCTTAATAAAACTTGGTTTGTGGCTTCATCTACATGAAATCTAACGATTAATAGTCTAAAATCCCCGATATTTCCATTTTCGTGGCAGCAAACCTGCATACTCATTCCCCATGTTATTCTTCTGGAGATCACAAAAACATGTAAAATCTCGCTATGTTGGATTGAAATATGTTCTTTTGCATTTGAAATTCGCTTAGTATGCAGGTCTGCTGCAACGGGGGTGTTAATCTATTATTGTCGATATCCAAAATAGGGTATCAAAAGGAGAGAAAGGAGGGAAGTTTCGGAGCCCCGGCCGGCCTTGGATACCGATAGCGATACCGGAACTATCGAATCGAAAGTGTATCGATATCGACTATCGATAGTACCGGAACAAAAACTGTGAACATTATCTTCAGACACGCAGTTTGAAACAGGCGTTGAAAGATGCATCCCTAGGGCCTACTGATGACAACTTTTCATATAAAAAAATATAAATACCCCCGTTGCAGCATGCCTGCATACTCAGCGAATTTCAAATGCAAAACAACATATTTCAATCCAACATAGCGAGATATGACATGACTTTGTTAGCTCCATATGAATAACATAGGGAATGAGTATGCAGGTTTGCTGCTACAGGTATATTAAAAATGGGAGATTTTAATTCAATACTTAACTAGCCATTTACCAAGTTTTATCAAGATATGTTGAGAAATAAGCGAGATATAGAATTTTACTTATTTCCCATAAGGTTAACATTAGGACAACGTACTGTGTTTACCACTTTCAATATATCGGTAACCAATGGACATAGAACAGTGATTCAAAAACTAAATTGTTTGTTCTTTTTAGCTAAATTCAATGGTGATAACAAAAGTTGGATTATTTTTATTTTTCTATGTAAAAATCTCAAAAACCCCATTTTTAGAGGGGTTTACCCCCCTTTACCCCCCCCTTTACCCCCCCCCCCCCTTACAGTGGCCCGATCGGGTTGGTTTACGAACTAGTCCGAGGGATTACCACTTTACATGTCTGTACCAAATTTCATTAAGATCGGACGATTTTTACGGCCGCTATCGTGCTCACAGACACATATATATACATAAATTCGAACGAATGGTGTTTTTTTACTTCTGGGGGCCCCAAAACGAAAAGTTATCATGGTCTCGGGCTTACGTCTTACCATGAGACCTACGGTAATAGCTTCTTCCCTGTAGGGGAAATTCGCTAAAAATCCTTAAATCTAAGCCTATTAAAATCCTAACGATAGTACAGTGTTAATATTGTTATGTATTAATAAATAAATGAAGAGTTTAGGTTTGGTCCATCCGATGACCAAAGTTGTTGATGCTCAAGGCGTAATCTATGAAAAATGAATGCTACATGGAATCGAGGCGTGCCTAAGGTGGAACATCCGCTTAGAATTGCTGACGATTTTATCTATAATGATAAGAATAATGCTAAGGCATGAAATTCGATTCGATTTTGTACGTATTTTTGTATTAATTTCATTGGAAATTTTATTTTCTACAAAAATGTCATTTATTAATTTTTTATCTCTTATGGTTTTCGTGCTAGGCCTAATTAACATTTTGTTCATAGAAACACAGACCGGAAATATTTTTTTCAAGATGGCGGCATGTTGCCTAAGTTGGATTTTTTGGGAATTTTAGTATGATTTTCCCAGATATATGTATGACACTTCACCAATTTTCAGCCTGTTAAATAAAATTCTATAGGCTAATCCAACACTATTTTCCTGTACTGCAACTATATCCATAGCTTATTTCTCAACGTAGGCCCCTATCTTTATAAAAACGTTGGCCTAATCTAGTTGATATCAATTGTATAGTAGCCTAAATTGGAGTCGCTTCCACTTTTCCATTTCTGTAAAAATGCATACTCGTTCCTCTGTTACCTTAATTTACTTAAATTTATAAGGAAAATCAAGTCCCTCTAATTCTTACAGGAAAAATATGCCTATTGATAAATAATGGTATATAATAACGTAAACTTCAAATTTAAGTACATAGATACCCATTTTGTCTAATAATTAAATATCAGCTGTAGAACATAGTTTCTGTAGAACTATGCTGATTGTGGGCCATTTGTAGTTCAATAGAACCATACAATATAATGTATACATATTCCTAATATTGCGGCCTCGGTTGCAACGATCTCACCTAAGAATCTCTCGGAATCTCAGGGTTTTTCCGTGAGATTATTATTGGACGTTTTTAAAATGTTAAATCCAGTTTATTTATAAGTTTATTTTATTGTGGTAACCATTAATTCATAAGAACAGTTTTTTAGTACTCCCTATTTACCGAGGACGTCTGTTTGACTAGGCCTGAAGTCCATTGTCAACATGTTTCGTCTTCAGAAAAAAAGATTCAAAATTAGTTCGAATAGCTTTGAAATCAGACTCAACACTTGTGAAACTGATAAAAAGTTAAGACGAGTCTTTCAAAAGAATAATATCCTTCGAATTAATATAGATCAAAGTTTATACATCAAAGTTGTTATCATGACAAATTCTAAATACTTAAGTTGTTCAATGTTAAGGACAGTTTGGATATTTTTGCAAATGTAAGTTAAATCAGGGGCCACCTATATGAAGCGTTGACACATTATTGTATAGGTAGGCCTTGAGACTATAATACAAATAGATACATTATTAGATTAATTTTCAAGAAGCAAATAGTCACAATCTGAATCTACTAAAAACTGATGAACCTTGATGTGCTAAAGGCTATGGGCAAAACCTTCAGGGACTGTTATAAGTTTAATCCAGGACTGAACAATTTAAAATTCTCATGTTTCCTGATCATCATAAATTGTTATCTACTGATCTTAGCCTACAAATCTTTTGGCTTTAGCCTACAAATAATGATCACAAGTAGGCCTACAAAGAGTCCTTACTTCGCAGAAAAAACGCTTTAGATTACAACTTTAGATTCACAAAATTCTTATTTTACATTAATATAGACTTTTCGTGCTTTAAGCAAGGTGAGAACCACATTTATTCTAAAAGCTGTAAAACATTTTGTAATCCAGATTCAACTTCAAGTATATTTCACTTGGATAAAATCAACGTTGTTGATTCAGGTCGACTTGCCATTTCAAGATTAGGCTATAATTTTTCATAGCTCCATCCTCGTGGGTTTTACCACTGGCTTGGTCAAAAGAGTGCACGAAAATGTGGTAATCTAAACTAACTAGGCCCTAAACCTCTTTCAGATGACGAACTTGCAAAAGATATTTTAATTGCGCAGATTACAATAGGATAAATTGGTTTTTTTACACCGGTATCATTGTGTTTTTATTTGACCTTACGTTTACTTCCACGCAAATCACTGCAGCTTTCAAGGCCACGCTGTCTCTAAAGGAAGTTGCATGTAAGTTACATGTAAAGATACCAGTCAAGTCTTTTTCAAGACCAATCCCATTAACTAATTATAAATAAAAATTCATTCTTTTAGCAGTAAAATGAAACGTATTAACTAATCTAAAAATCACTTCCTTTTGAATATAAAATGAAAGGTAATAATCCATTTATTTAGAGTTTCCCATTAAATACATGCGAGATTTTATCTAAAAGTAAGTACGTTGGAGAGAAGTAGGATTTCAAACTTTGATATGCCAAATTATGCCCTCTGTATTTCAAGCAATGAGATGATTACGTTTCAATTTCTTACAACTATTCAAAAGTAAGTTACAGATTAGATTTATCTATCTTAGTCCTAAAAATCCTAAAATTCACGACTTTTCAAGCAAGAAGTGTCAAGGTAAAGCTATGACGCATCATATATAGATATGTTACTAAAAATACTGTTACTTACGGAAATTTCAGAACAAATTCGTATCAAGATGACCACGACACTCACGCACTTTGGTATATCATTTTGAACCAAAAGAAACAAAAATAACTTAACAATTCATGCTGTAGTATCCGAGGTTACTAGCTGCACAGCTGATGATGCAAAAAAAAAACGTTGCAACTGCACTTGACGTGTGCAGTCATAGACCAACGAATTACTAGATGCAACGTCTTGTATTTCAGTGTCGTTCTACTATATGGCAAACCATTCACCGATTCAGGGCCCTGATATGTTTGTAAATAAAATAAAAGTGTGGTAATAAAATATCGGCAATCATTAATTAATCGATAGTAAATTGGTTAATAAAGAAAATGAAATAGTTAAGAAGGAAGCATAAATTTCAAAAGTGAAATGAGAAGAGGTTTGGTACGAACCTAATAAAGCTATTTATTATATATTTAATTTGCAAAGCCCTTAAGGTTTTTCATCTCATTTTGGTGAAGCTCTAAGTCATTCATGATAAACTAACACATTCAGAAAAATCTGACCAAGGCCTAGAATAATAATGAAGGTATTCTCTGTTTTCGAATGCTCATTTTCTCGATGGTTAGTTTTTCACTACAAAGTCATGTGTTCTAGAAAGAAAACAAACTTAAAAAAGTAATATGCTGATGATATTTTCAGAGGCTGCTCCTACTGCAAGAACCACGGCCTATATAGTTCAGAGAATTTTGGAAGTATACCGCCTGGCTTTCTCTAAATCCTATAAGCTTTTAGGATGGAAAAACATTGAAGTAAAACAGCTACCTTAAAAGAAGTAATAAGCTGATGATATTTTCAGTGGCTGCTCCTACTGAAAGAACCACGGCCTATATAGTTCAGAGAATTTGGGAAGTATACCGCCTGGCTTTCTCTAAGTCCTTTCTCTAAGCTTTGTGGATAGTAAAACATTTAAGAAAAACAGCTACCCTTACACAGGGGAAATCAATGTGAACATATGAACTCATTATATTATTGTTTATTATACTGAAAATTGTTTAGGGTTGCTTAGCACCTCTAAATGCTATGTAACTTTTGTATTTCGTTCATCCTATCTTTTGCCTACATATAGTATATAAAGGAGAGTTTTACACGAGCTTTTACATTATATTTTAAGAAGAATTAAAATCTTTGCAATTTATGTAGTTTGTAAGCTGTATGACCTTGTGAAGAAGCAGTTAAAATTAACTCACTAACAGTAATTTCACTGTGCATTGAGTAAATCTATTTCTTGTATGCCCCAAACCGAGTGCCCTCTTTAAAAAAGGTATAATGATCTGCTCATATAGATTTATTCTGTTCGGTACTGCATATTTGTATCAACAGTCGAGGGCGCAGCCAATGGGGAGAGGGGGTCAGGGGGTCGAGCCCCCCCCCCCCCGAAAATGTCGAAATTGCGTTAAAATTAAAGGTTAGTAAGTTTTATTTTATTTCCGTCATTGCGGACCCAACCCCCCCCCCCCAAAAAAAAAACAACAAAAAACTTATCCTGGCTACGGCTTTGTCAATGAAAATCATATACCCTAATGAACCACTGACCTATATTTATTATTGGGTAATCGAGAAATAATTTTTAGGATGGAGGGGTTTACTTTTAACTGTAAAACTTGACTGTTAACTGTTTTGACTATACATACCCAATTCCTATAAACAAAAATTAAAAATAAACGTTATTATCATATTATTTACTATTTCTCATACAACGTGAGTTAAATCGTTCGAAAAATACACTCGATTTCAAATACTCACAGTTAACAGCGAATAATGTGATAGTATTTGTAAAATTGTGTACAGTGATGAATAAAAAATAATTTACAATGGTTCCTCTCGCTTTAAAAAAAAATCGCGTATTTTAGCATGTTTGCGGTAACCAGCGCGCCTAGTGGCGAAGCTGCGAACTCGGTGGTGCGACAAGAGCGCCCACTCCGCCTCTCTATTTACCATTTACCGAACTTGAGAACATTGAACTTTCATAACCTTACTTCAAACAAACGTTTTCCTCTGAACATGTAAATTGTTTTTGTGAGTACACTGATTCGTTGCATTTTAAAATTTCAATCGTTAAAGTTAGAGCTTAGTTAGTTTGGGGATTTACAAATATATTTAAAAAAAAAATACTGTAGTTTCCTATGATGAGCAATCTTATTTCAAATTTTTTTTAATAATTTAAGATTTATATAGGCTATATATTTCTGCTGTTTAGCTCTTGTGTTTTTAGAAATAAACCATTTTTTTATTTAAATTTTAAATAATGATGTACAGTATTTTGCACTAGTTTAGGTTTCATCAAATCTTTCGGTATTTTTATTCTTTAAAAGTTTGTGAGTTTGTAATAATTTGTTCGGAACAAATCTTATAAATTAATATATTAGAATTTTTAGGAAAATCCGTATATTACTGTTTCACTATACAATAGCATATTCATACCTAAATGAATGTCCCATGAGGTTATTTTTCATTCACTCGACTTATGATGCATATTATCTAGTTTAAGCGAGTGAAAAAATTAAATTCATACATTTATTGGAATTATATTCTCAGTCCTAATTTTCAAAAGTATTTTACTGGTTCGTTAAAATATTTTAGAATTAATAGCTATATTTTCGCGTATAACTTCTGTTCAAGACGTCTAAGAACCTTTATCGTCTGAACATTTATTTTAAATCGTCACTCGAACCGAAGAAGATTTTAATGTTGTAACTATTTTATAAATCGATGAAAACTTTTTTTGGTCGTTTCAGTAATACTCATTCAGTAATTCATTCAGTAATACTCAAGTGAAGTGCGATCCATTTAAATAAAACATACCACGTATAATATGTAATATACATTTTTGCATCGTCAATTTTTTATTACACTTTGTAGGAATTTACTTTTCGCCGACAAATTATTATTATTCGTTATTGTGTACCAGCGAAGAATAAAATTATTGCAGATTTAAGGCCCACCCGACAACTTCCGACACTGTACCGGCTTTATCTCAAAACACACCGAAATATCCGCAGCCTCACTAGGCGAGTTATTCGCAGCGACGCGTCGGGTCAACGACCTCCGGGTCGACGTCCGATCAAGCGCAAATTATTTTCACTCCGCAAAAAACGTTAAAAATGTATTCTTACCTTATACACTTAAATCACACACTTTCGCACTCCGTGTAATAAAATCGCGAACGAAAACGAAAATGGACCGATTCGCTCGGGTCGGGCCGGTTTGAGGTAGGTCGGCCGCGCGCGGCGCGCACTGTGACGTGAGAGAACACTGACCTAGCGCAACATCGGGAGGTTGAGGCTGGTCGCGGCTCCACCGCGCAGCGCCGTTGCGCACCTCGCCGGCCCGCGCTCGCACGCACTCGGCGCACACGCGCGCACGCACACTCGCGCACTCACGGGGGACCGGCAGGGGGTTTTGAAAATGAGGCGGGTCAAAGCAAAACTGGCTAAGTGCAAAAACCGTTTATCAGGAAGCACAAAAACCGTTTACCTTTTGTTCGGATAGTGTTATTGAGTCGTATTTTTTTACAAGTACATTAAGTACGTAAAAGTCTTTGGAAATAAATATTTATTAGCTTTTATTGTTAACTTGCCAGAAAAAATACATATAATATTGCACTTAGTCAGTTTTGCTGTGGCAGATTAAAATAACCAATTTTGCAGCAACAGTCGGGATGGAAAAGGCGAGTTTTGCTACAACCGCTATACTTTAACAAATTTTTGGATAGCAAATAGCCAGTTTTGACATAAAGTGAGCACACAGTCTGGTGTATCTACTCCCATAGAGTAATGAAACGTCAAAATCTCAAGTTCGAAAAAATGTCACTTAGCCAGTTTTTCTATGACCCGCCTCAAATGCAGTTTCTAATTTGTCATTTTTTGGAACACATTCATTAAATCGAATTAAATTAAATCGAATCAAAATCTCTTATCGCAGTAAGACAATACAAATAGCATTACAAACGTTAGGATAAAACGAAAATAGTTTCTTTATATAATTATAATAAACATATAAGTTAATTAGGGTCCAAACAGATTTTCTTCGTTGTAAGTGATTTATATTGTAGAATAAATTTCATTCACAGAGTAATGCGTTTGCTCCAAAAGGCATTTCTTTAATAAAACTTTGAATTTTGATTCAGAGTTGACTGATTTAATGTTTTCTGGTTGTTTATTTAATAATTTCGGCCCACATTTATTGTTGTAACGTAGCGGCTGATTCTGATCTATGGGGAGTTTGTCTATGATAGTGCTGTGCCTAGTATTGTAATATGAATGTCCGCGCCAGTCAGTACTGTTGTTGATTTAAACTTATAATATAGTAAAATTTCAAAAATATGAATTGAAGGTAATGTTAAGATTTCCAGAGATTTAAAAATATTTCACGTAAGAGAAATCAGTGTCACGTAAGATAAATAGCTGGACTTTCATACTTCCTACGTTGTCCAATTTTGCAAACGCCCAAATTTGAACTCACTGCCTATTATGGACGCCTTTACCCTCACCTTGGTTGCGGTATTGTAGTTTGGGGAGCCGAGTCTTCAAAGACAAAAAATTCGTTTTACAGAAGAAAGCGATGAAATTGATTTTGGGAATTCAGAGAAATGATTCATGTAGAGGTGTTTTTCCATGAATAACCCGCTTAATTTTAGTTGCTTGTATATATACGAATGTCTGTCTTTTTTCTTTAAAAAGAATCATTTTTTCCAACCTCGCAATTTATAGTCGTTACGACCTTAGACATTCCTTGACTTCCACAACACAAAGCACATTCCACAACACAACTACAACCATTCCACAACACAAAGCACATTCCACAACACAAAGCTCATTTTTCGAAAAACAGACCTTCTTTAATGTAGTAAAACTTTACAATTCCTTCCCGAATTCCATCAAAGCCAATCAATCGAGGCCAGGTTCAAAAGAAAGTTACGGTCTTTTTTAGTATCAGAGGAATATAAAAGGTGTTCAGGATTACCTTTCCAAAAATTAGGAGAGATTTTTTCATGTTATATTTAAGAATCATATATATACACTGCACCTTTTATTATTTCTGTACATGTGTTTTTTGACGTTTGTCCATGGTTTTAAAAGTTAATGACAATGAAGTATTCTTGATTAATTTAATTTTTAATCGGATTAGGGCTCTATTTTTAAATAGCTGTAATAACTCGGCTATAATAAACTAGGCCTTTAGCTGATATTCGGATTACATTTTAATACAGGGTTACCCAAATAGAAATATACACATTTTAATGAATACAGAAGACCGGGGTTAATTGACAGAAAAAAATATTACCATCAGAAACATTTCAAAGTTTTTTAACGAGCTAAAGACATTTTATATATAACTGGTGCCAAATCTTAAGCCCCAGTCCGTCCGTAAGACTAATATTAATTTTAGCATCGAGCTTATGGACGGCGTGGGCCTTAAAATTTGGCGCCAACTATACCACGGGTCACACAACAGATATCAGTTCTACAGTACAATTTTGAACATTCGTCTGTAAGGGTGCTCGCATCAACACTCTCTACAACCAGATATGCGCTGCCTTAATTCCAAGAAAATCTATGGTAATGCGGGAGTAAAAACTAAAGTTCATTCGTTACCTAATGTTAATATGTTGGCCACAAATTAAATTGTTTAAGATTTATTGATTCATAAAAAACACTGTATTATACAGCCCCCACCCTCTCTTTATTAAAAAAATTCTTCCATTGCTTTATTTGTTTGTTTTTGAAGTACTAAAAATGTTTTTAGTAGAATTGGGAAAATGAATCGAAATGAAAATTTTCACAAAAATAAACTTAGAAATGCACAGTTTTTTTCATTACCTAAACCAAAAAATACACTTTTCTCTAGAACTTACAATTTTATACCTTTTAGAATCTTAAATAGGTTGCCTGGTGGAATTAGAAAATGTCGGAACGCAATAATTTTTTTAAATAAGTTAAAGAAATCGCTTTTCAGTTTTGGAGAGGGACTATTTTAGTTTTTTATACTACTTATGTTTGTTATACTACTTAAAGTAAAGATAGATAAGATATATGGTTCGCACTTGGCTCCTAAGGACTTATTATATTGCATGCTATGAGCTGTGACGGCACCTGGGTAGGTGCCATGCCGCCATGCGCCGCCTGGTAGCAAAGAGCGGTGCGCGGTTTGAAATACTCAAAACATAGTATAGTCAGTATAATAGTTTCGCAGATTTTGTTTATGTATAACGATCTTTGCTTAGTAAATGTTATGGCACCAAAACATAATAAATCGATTTATTTTTTAAATATTTATTTTTTAACTGCTCACTAATTGTACTTGATAATTTAAAGAAAAGGAATATCCAATCAGGCTAAGCCTTGGAGGCCCTACTTTCTCTCCAAGGATATTGCACAGAAGAATGTATTTTTTATATTTTGTTTCAGCTTCAGTATTTGAAGTACGGTATGAGTATCTCTTATAGTGTTTTTTATTTCAAATTAGTCTGCTAGAAGTGTCTAGACTTGTAGACATTTATTTTTGTATTATTTAGAAGACTTTCTGAAATTGCTATTTTATATTATTGTCAGTTTTATCGAAAAAGTGCAAAATGAAAGAGTAAACAATCTGCAATATTTATGGATAAAGTAAAGCGTGCTTCTCACTAGTTCTAGGAGAGAGAGATTATTTTCTTAAAACAAAAACTTTGAAAACGCCAAAAACATGTTATTCATTTAAACAATACACGATTGATGATAAAAAAACAAGCGATTGAAACCAAAAGCAAAAGATTCAGGAATAATTTATGGACCTGATAATTTAATTTACAAGCATTTGCAATATTCAATAAAAATATAGTGTTTTATTTATTTGTTCATTTAGAATTTTATTCAGCCCGTATATGATTACTATTTACACTTGGTTTTGATTGTCAATGTTTAGATTTTCTACTCATTAACCGTGCAAATAAATAGATATATTATTTTTGCGATTTTAATTTTTGTGTCTTAAATAAACCATGTCTCAATCCTAAAAAGAACAAAGATATTATTGAATCGACCCGTCAGCTGATTAGTTCAAATAAGCTGAAAGCAGCTGATTGATGTTTCAATCAGCTGATCAGTGCAAATAAACTCAATACAGCTGATTGATTTGGCTCACGTAATAACAGTTGATATTAGCATAAGCACATTTTCTTAAAAACGCGTCTTCTCCCTTATTTATGAAACGAATTCCCTGACTTAGTACCATTACGTTTGTAACTATGAATTATCTAAAAATAATCTGTTTCCAAAATATTTGTTAACACATGAGGTTTTTGAGATATTAAAAAAAACACGGTTTGACGGTGAACATTTACTAAATTTTGATTCTTATCATCCGCCGTTATCTATTGCTTTTAACAGTCAAATTGCAAAGTGTAGGACTAAATATGATGCTCAGAATGAACTTGGATATACTTTTCGTACAGCAAATTTCGATTTACTTTATTACCTGTTGAGTGTTGTACAGTGGACTGAGCTATACAAGTGAAAAGATCCTCAATCTGCGATACATTTTTTTTATAATAACGTCTATTGGGCATTAGATAGTTAGTAAATTTTTAAAGATTCCCTTTGTTCAAAAAAGGCGATCGTTCCCATGTCTCTAATTATAGACCAGTTGCAGTTTTGAGTACACTAGCCAAGATATTTGAGTATCCTCTTTATTAGGAAATATTTTTCCATAGTAAACAGTATACAGTATATATACAGTCAATCAACATGGATTTTTCTCTGGCCGTTCGATAGTTTCCAGTTTAATAAATATTTCTAATTCCATCTCCCAACAAATTTATTTAGGTTCTCAGACAGACTATCTATACCCATTTTCCAAAGTATTTGATTAAGGCTAACCGTATAATTTTGTTAAGAGAACTTCATGAAATCGATTTTTCAAACTGTTTAGTAAGACTCTTTTTTTCTTATTTAGTTTATCGCCAACAATATGTTTGATTTACGGGTTTTCGTCGAATCAATTGTTCGAAGCGGTGTGCCACAAGGCTCAAATCTTAGGCTTTTATTTTTCATAATTTTCAGTAATAGAATCATACGTGCATGGAAGTTAAGCGTTGCTCTATGCCAACGACTTCAAAAAATTTTATAGGCTTGGCAACTCCACCGAGGATGCAGGGATCTTGCAGGCGCGCATTGATGGTCTCTTCCTTTGGTCTCATCATATTAATAAAAAATGAGTTTGAATGATTGTAAATGCCGTGTTATATATTTTTCCAAAAAAAATTCTAATTTCATTCACAATTATTATTTAGATAACAAGCTACTGTCACGTGTTGAAAGTACAGGGTTTTTTAGCGCAACCCAAAACTTTATTTTATCAGGGAAGGATTATTCTCCCCCAAGATCCCTGGATTTGACCCCACTATATAAATACAGCTGTTTACTCTCTTTTTATTTAGTGATACATAAAAAGTAACGTCCACGAAAACAATATTCAGCACTTCAAAACAAACTTAATAAATTTAATACGAGAAATTCAAAGCGGTACATTGCAAAACGTGTTTATGAATTTGAAGAAGAGAGCACAACTTTGAATGAATGTTAATGGCGTATTCCTTGAACACATAATGTAAGCTAAATGTGACTAAACTTAAATAATAGGTTGTATAACATGTCAAGATTAACAAAACAATACTTATATAATCTTTATATGTGCATTATTCAATCTTTAAAATGGGTTGCGTTAAAAAAAACACCCTGTATAACTAATTAAGGTGTTGTTCTTGATTCTAAGTTAACTTTCAACTATCATCTTATTTTAATTATTATAAAAATCTATTTCGTGTTTAGTGTTTTTAGTCAGAAGCTGTAGAAATCTCGAAATGTTGAAATTTTAAGACGAATTTACGTGTCTTTAGTTACATCTAGACTTGAATTTGCATCTATAATTTGAAAACCGTTTTATGATACTTATTCTCATACCATACAGAGAGTTCAAAAACAGTCTCTGCTCTACTTAAAAAAATTTTACACTTTTGAAGTCAGCTATACAATGATTTATGTATTTTATTCAACATCCAAAATTATTTAAGTTCAAGAAGAAAATTAGCTTCCGTTTTGTACTTAAAAAGTGAGTTTCAGGACAAGTAGATGATATTAATACCCTTCAGAGAATATATTTTTATATACCTTTATGCAATAGGAGGTCGAACTGTATTTTTTGTGAGGAATTATGGAACAAATTATATGATGAATACTACTCTGCATACCATGATCTGTAATTACAATTAAGTTAGGCTTAAATAATTCAAAAACAGCCTTGACACCTTAAAAAATATTTTTCAAAGTTGTTTACTTACATGAACTGCCTTGAGGTGTCAAAATAATTAATTATATCTTCACGCAGTATGCGTTTTGAAGTATTACCTCCCATCTTCAGCAGCGGAGACTTTCTTAAAAACTGCACATTATTAAAGGATTTCCCAGAATTGACCGATCTCGCTATAAACGCGCACAGCATGAAGATACAATTTAATTATTTTGACACCTCAAGGCAGTGTATGTAAGTAAACAACCCTGAAAAATACAATTATGTTATCTAATTAAATGCTGATATAGATATTTTTCATCACAGTGACAGGCAGTTTAAAGCAAGGGTCGCTGCCTTGTTACCAGCCCTTGGTCGTTAACTTACACTGTTTTCCTTGTTCGTCTCTACCCCCTGACAGTTAATATTTCATATTTGTATTTTTGCTTATACCTTTTTCGTAACAGTATTGTTATACTGTATACGTAATAAGTGAAAGTGATGTTACAAAATTAAGAAGCTAAAAACTATTACTGTATTGTACTTTGAAGAACATTCACCAGTACGTAAGATTTTTCTTATGCTTTGATTACAATAATATTGTTTAATGATCCAAAAAGCTAAGCCAAAAAAACGCTAATTTTATTTAAAATAAAATTAGCTTATTTTTTATTAAAAAAAAAAAATTTATTTGTTTTGTTTGATTTCAATTGTAAACAAATAAATAAATATTTATGTTTGAAACTTTTAAGTTATTTTGAAAATTAACGTTGTAAAGTAATAATTAATTTCCAGAAATTACACCTTTATATGACAAAGCTACGTATCAAATTTGATTACGTTAAAAACAGCGTTCTTGAATTAAAAATTGTTTTATGGAAATAACAAAATTTTGGCTGTACAAGCAAACTTTGAGGTTTCAGAATTTGGTATATTGGTTTTTTCCTTGTCTATGGTCCAGGATGTCTATGGTCTCTCCTAAACACAAGAAGAGAGTTCATGGACGCTCAGTATTTTATAGAAGACGACTCTCGTAAAAATAGTCCCATTGTATTCAAACTTGGCACAGATATTTAGCAAATATATTGTATCTGAAAAAGTCAAGAAACTAGCCACGACGGTTGGTTACAACGGGGTTGAGGGGAAGTTTCGTCATTCATCAATGGGTTATCCCATAAAACTATGTGTATTAATAACGACTATGACAAGTAGTCAAGTCAGCGCGGCGCGGCGGTGGCTATAATGAGAACCAAATGTCAGCGAATCAAAATCAGTTAAAACCCCTTTGATACGGTTTCTGGTGTCTGGGGTGTTGTACTCGGTTGAGTAATTCATGAGGAGCCGCCAGGTAAATGAATAAATAAATAACATCCTATGCATTTGATAATATAAAATTGCATTGCAAGCGTCAATATATGTTTTTAGTTCTTTTAGATGCCAGGAAACACCAGTGCCAAATTTTCAATCGCGAAAATTCCTAGAATTTCAAGTGTCCCAGCGGCATATCATTAACTCCTCAACCGAGTACAGAACTTAAGACACTTAAAGGCGTTTTAATCGAGTTTTAAATTGATTTTGATTTTGTGATTGTTTTATGCATTCCTGGAGCTTATTAAAGATTTTGACTCCAGCCTGTGCCGGTAACTGCTCAAACGTCACAGTTTTGTACTTTTCAAGTCGGTAAGTGTCCCTGCCTCTAGTATTATACAATTGGATCTGTCTGCCCTGAACAAGTGAGCATTTGTACTTGCAGTAGGGCCTACAGTGAGACCTCCAGGACATAGAGACAGGGCAATGTAAGCAAGCCAAGCTCCCTGAAAGCATCCCTACTAGCATGGCCTCCCATTCGATTGCGGGCCCTGTAACCAGGATCAGCCTCGGGCCCCCCATGTTCGGGTGCTATGCTACATTTCAAAAATTACGTGCTAATTTTTTAACCCCTTACAAATTTGATTTGAACTGATAATTGATAATAATGAATAATTAAGGCTATTGGTTCAATCCAAACAAAAAATTACTTACAAAATTATTGCAAGCAAGATAAATTAAAATAAATCATTCACATTTATTTTACTGAAAGTACATTTTCATTCTGAGATTGATTTCCCTTATTGACTATGATTAAAATCCAAATGGGGCCCGAGCTGTTATTGTGTGGGGCCCGAGCAAGCTGTGTATACTATGCAAACAACAGTAACTAGCACGTATGCACCCAATTAAATAGTAACTAACCATAAATCTAGAATTAATATTGTTTTTCTAAACTTTATAAAAATTAATATATTTGATTTTTTTATCATGATCTGCTGTAAAATATTCTACAATAAATGTAAAAGAAATTAAAATAGGGCTTTGCCCGGACCCCCCAGGGGGTGACCAGAGTTGCACCAGCCCCACCCTTGTGGGGCCATGGCTGGGGGGCATTGAAATCGCAGCTGGACGTGTTGGAAATAATGTAAATAAATATACTCGAAACAGTTTGTTGCCCTCCAAATTTTCACTTAAGTATTTTATTTAGATATTTTTCTATTATCTATGGTAAATAAATTATGATGTGTCAGTTAGATATGCCAGTGCATATAATAATTAAGATAACTTATTGTACATGTTAACACACTGTTTATGCAATAATTAAATCTGTTAATATATAAACATTTATTTTTTAAACATGTTTATCATGTTATTATCAAATAAAACAAAAAAGCTTGGCAGAGTTTTAAGATTTTCGTAAAAAACATCAGTAGTATTACTCATTTTTTAATTGTATAATTTTTATAAGTCGTTTATTATTAAAGATACGACCTTGGACCTGAGGACCTTTTTCACTTCAATAATTTTTGTGATTAAAATGACGTTTTTCATACTGTTCTACCTCATTCCGTTATCGAGATACAGTTGTTTTCTGCATAGCGCTTTCCGCCATGTTTGCCCCCCGCTCCTTATGTCGTCGACCACCTAAAAGGGTGACGACATGCGTTAATGGTATCACAACACTCCATACAGCAACAGTATGTGACAATATTTAGTCATACTAGTATACAAAACTCACAAACTTAACCTAATTTCGCGAAAAAAATCGACCGAAATGCCTATATTTTCATGTTTTATTTAATATCTCTTTTATCAATCGAGATACGACCTTTGACCTAATAACCTTTCTTAAAGTCCATAATTTTCCAAACAAAATGACGTTTTAACTTACGTTCTATCTTTAACCGTTTTCGAGATATCAGCGTTTTAACTTATAGCGCCCCCCGCCATTTTTGCCCCCCTCCCCCTAAGTTATCGACCACCTGGGAAAGTGACGACATGCGTTTCCGGCATCATCTAGGTCCATATTACAATAATCTGCAAAAACATTGCGTCATACTTTTATGCATGCTCACTCTCCTTAGTAGCTCCTGGACTAAAGCGAGTTTCACTAATTTACTAAACCGACAACAATGCAACAATGAATTGCAATTGTATATAATAAACGATAACCACTCCCGATGCAATCGATAGCTCACCATCGACGCTGACGCGACGTACAATAACGATGAATGTTTCGATTATTTGTAATCGAATGAAGATTATTTACCTTGTATCAAAAGTATCATCAACAATGATCTTTTTGGTCCTAGGAAAATAATAATCTTCAAATCATATGTTATTATCCAAGGACTAAAAAGAACAACTTTTGAATCCCAACGCATGTGTCAAAAACAGCTGGTTTTGAAGCAGTATGACGAAAAAGTTATTAATAACTATCGTTCGATTGATTTTTATTTTTACTATGACTGACGTCTAATATGACTCATCAGTAATGAGAAATCGCGATATAAATTATAATTGGTTTTAATGTTTGGACATATCAAAACGAATAAAACCATTAATTTATTTCATTTTGTTGTTTTTGGCTCAGAATCACAATTTTGAACTGTTAAAAAAGGTTAAATTACCTTAATTCCGTCTTGTGATTGAATAGTAACTCAGGATACCACGTGGTTTCGGTGATCATGCCACCATCTTCAGGCAGGTACAGAACGTAAAATCACTCTTGTCGAGGTCGTTACACATTAAAACGAAGATTAAAACATTTAAAACACCAAACATATGTACGTACGAAAAACATTTTTGGCCAAATATTTAATTTAATTTACAAAAAGACAACGATGCCTGAAGATGGTGGCATGATCACCGAAACCACGTGGTAGCCTGAGTTACTATTCAATCACAAGACGGAATTAAGGTAATTTAACCTTTTTTAATAGTATTAATTTATTGCCCTTACTAGTTTTCCGTATCAAATGAGGTCGATGTCCGATGTTTTTACCATCGATGTCAGAAATTCGATTTTTTCCACCATCATTGTTTTGGTACTGATATGTTTAAAATGGAATTTTAAGATATATTTTGACCTTTTCGACCTCTGAATATGGATATTAAATAGGCCTAATGTTAAATTTCCATTTTGATTTCAGATACAGTATAATGATAAAGCCTAATAATAATATAATAACAGTTATTTGCTAAAATAGTTAAAGACTTTGTAGCTTTTTATGTATGATATAATATTTATTGATAAAAATTAAATACTCGTTTCTTATTTAAATCGGATTACACTGAACTATCACAAATGTGATATGAAATAACGCATTTATTTTTTATTGTATTTTATTATTGAATGCCACAGTCAAAGATTTCTTCATCCAACTTGGACATGTAGGCCTATCCATGCATTTTTTTTATAACGATATATCGAGATTAGAACGTTGAATATGATTTAGTTGAAAACATCGACGTTTTTCGCTCAAAAACATCGATGATTTCGAACCGATGTTTTTGCAACATCGATGGTATTAGTTCGACCTTGATATCGATGGTGAACTATCGATGTCCGAACACTAGCCACTACAGGCCAGGACTACAGGTCAGGACTACAGAATACAGAATACCGTCTTCTATAGTCCTGCTTACAGGTGCTTTTATCTGATTATGGAGCCGTTCATCCAACCCAAGTAAGGGTAAGAACTCCCGGCTCTCCACAAATTGATAGTAGAGTTTTTCGTGAGCGAGTTGCCTTCAAGATCAACTTAAACCGAGTTAAATAAATTCCTCCCCATTTCCATTGTCGAGAACGTAACATACTACCAGGTAAAACAGCACAAATATTTAAACAAAAGCTAAATGTTTGAGTTTTAGTTTATTTAATTTTTAAGTTAAATAAGTTTCCCCCAGAGAATTAGCCAAAATGCGGTAAATTTGTATTTTAAAACAAAAAAATAATAATTTTTAAGGGTGCAACAAATAGCGCTCCCCGGCGGCCACGGGACGAACAACGCGACGGTCAGCTTTATCGACTTGCCCAAACGGCAAGAATAGTCCAGTAAATCTGTTCATAAAAAGAGGCGATAGGGGAAAAAATTAGGAAAAAGCTGAGTTTTTCACCATCGAATACTACTGTATAGGCAAGCTTCTAGCCAAAAGTCCCCACCCCTACCCCTCTTGCTTCCCCCCCCCTACAGCCCCTTGTTGTTCTTTAAGTTTAAAAAATGCAGTATTTTGTAAAAATGACTATATCTCATAAATCATTTGAAATATCCCTTACATTTTATTGTTTTCGGATTCCTCATAAAAAGCTCTAAAAATAATGTTATATAGTGTTTTACGATTAATTTACTCCTTCCTCGTCTGTTTTCCAGTTTAATTTGGAAAAAAGCATTTTCCTTCATTTTTAACCTATAATATTTATATATCGCTTAATAATAATCTTCAAATTACCTTCATAAGAAAGCTATTTTGCACTAAATATTTTCCCCTGTTTATAAGCTTTAAAATGATATCATACTTGACTAACTTTTCTCACATGTCCTGCTTATACAAGTGAAACATGTTTTACAGCGCCTGCCGCGGCCGCGCGCCACGCCACCGAAGTTTATTCAACCTGGGATTTTAAGGGGAGGGGAAAATAGCGAAAAAGCTGAATTTTTGACCATCGACTACTACCGTATAAACAAGCTTCTAACCAAAAGTCCCCACCCCTACCCCTCTTGCTTCCCCCCTACAGCCCCCCCCCATAATTTACAAGTATAAT
This sequence comes from Flexamia atlantica, assembly GCA_035578135.1. Taxonomy (NCBI): domain Eukaryota; kingdom Metazoa; phylum Arthropoda; class Insecta; order Hemiptera; family Cicadellidae; genus Flexamia; species Flexamia atlantica. The sequence goes on along the minus strand of JAQJVK010000007.1, from coordinate 49,391,539 downwards.
AAATGCGGTATTTTGCTAAACTGCTTATAGCCCAGAAACAATTAGAGATATCTCTTATGATTTGTTGTTTTCGAATTCCTCATAAAATAGTCTAAAAATAAAGTCATATAGTGTTTTACGATTAATTTACTCATTCTACGTCTATTTTCTTGATTAAATTGGAAAAAAGCATTTTCCTTGATTTTGAACCAATATATTCATATATTGCCTAATAACAAGGCTCAAATCACTTCCGTTATGAAAATGTTTGCACTAAACATTTTCTCCTGTTTATAAGCTTTGAAATGATGTCATAAATGACTTGCTTTTCTCATATAATGCCGTGCTAATGCAATGTAAGTAAAACATGTACCGCTACGCCACCGAAGTTTATTCAACCTGGGATTTTAATGGGAAGGGAAATAGGAAATAGGAAATTTTCACCATCGTCTACTACCATATAGACAAGCTTCTAGCTAAAAGTCCCTACCCCTACCCCCCTTCTTTCCCCCCCTACAGCCTCCCATATTTTCCAAGTCTAATAAATGCAGTATTTTGCTAAATATTCCATCTAGGCAACGAAAAGGTATAAGAGGGAATTTTTTGAACACAATTTTTTACTTTACAGCTTTGTTTGGACTAGTTAGGGGGTAAACATATTAAAAGTCCCCGTCCGCAGCCCTTGAGCGGGGGGAGGGAGGGGGGTCTCAAGGTACCATTTTCCCCTAAATATCTTGAAAACTACCAACTTTTAGTATTCCCTATTAAATTTGAAAATTAAATTTTCCGTCAGAAAAGTATGTAAGGTATGAATAGGTTGTTTTTCAAGGAATCATTATATGTTTGTATAATTCCTTGAAAAATAAGGTTTTTATGAGCTCACCAACACCTTTATTTTAGACCAATTTTTATTATTGAGGAGTCAAATTAATGGAAATGTAGTCAATATTTCCTGAATGCTGTTCATTTTCCTGTATGTGAAAAAAGCATTGCCTCATTGGGCACGTATGTTACCCACAAATTTACATGTATTTCTTATGGAAAGGATTTTTTAAATATTAATATAATTAGTGCTTACCTTGTAAATGGTTGGACCAAAATAGACATATTACATACTTTTCTGACAGCAAATATAAATTTCTTTACTTTTCAAATGTAATAGAGAATACTAAAAGTTGATAGTTTTCAAGATATTTAGGAAAAACAAAAAAATGGGACATTGAGACCCCCCTCCCACCCCCCGCTCAAGGGCTACGGACGGGGCTTTTGATATGTTTACCTCCTAACGAGTCCAAACAAAGCTGCAAAGTCAATAATTGTGTTCCAAAAAAATTCCCTCTATACCTTTTCGTTGCCTGGATGGACTATTTAGCAAAATACTGCATTTATTAGGCTTGGAAAATATGGGGTGGGGGCTGTAGGGGGGGATACAAGGGGGGTAGGGGTAGGGACTTTTAGCTGGAAGCTTGTCTATACGGTAGTAGTCGATGGTGAAAAATTCAGCTTTTCTCTATTTTCGCCTCCCCTTAAAACCCCAGGTTGAATAAACTTCGGTGACGTAACGCGTGGCCGCGGCAGGCGCTGTAAAACATGTTTTATTTGTATTAGCAAGGCAATATGTGAGAAAAGCAAGTCATTTATGATATAATTTTAAAGCTTATACACAGGAGAAAATATTTTATGCAAAAGAGATTCATAACGGAAGTGATTTGAGACTTGTTATTAGGCAAAATATAAATATATTTTATTCAAAATATAGAATTTTTTTCCAAATTAAACAGGAAAATAGACGTAGAAGGAGTAAATCAATCGTTAAACACTACGTAACATTTTTTTAGATTATTTTACGGAAAATTAAAAAACAACAAAATATAAGAGATATATCGAATATTTTCTAAGATATAAGCAGTTTAGCAAAACACTGCAATCTGTAGTGGGGGAAGCAAGGAGGATAGGGGTGGGGCCTTTTGGCTAGAAGCTTGTCTATACGGTAGTAGACGATGGTTAGATATTCAGCTTTTTCCTATTTTCCCCTCCCCTTAAGGTTGTGCGGGCGCCGTTAGGGACAAACTATTCCGCCAGGCAGCATGATTTTACTACGGTATCTTATGATTTTTTTACTTTATTTTTCTGAACTTTTTGTCAGTGCATGTGATTGGGATGTGTCATAAGAATGTTCTGGTAGCATTCTTTTGTTGAATGCGGGTTGCCTAACCAAATTATGCAGGTGTTAAGTTCAGTTAGTTTGTGCAACATTCCTGGAGAAAGTTTAAATTATAAAAATTTTATTTTTTTGGGATATAATACGGAATCATTTGGCCTACAAAATGACATAATTTTAAAAGATTTGACACTTATGAAAACGGAAGGAAAAATTATTTTCCAACGACATTGAACTTTTTTTATTTATTTTTTAATTTTCTTGATGTTAGGTTTAAGGCATTCATTAATCATAAATAATTCCCAAATATAGGCCCTGTAGGTTAAACCGTGTCTTCGTGAATGATGCAAAAAAGATGGGAAGTTTTGCCCCATTATTACATTTCTGACATCTGTAGCTCACAAATTTTTCATAAAAAAATTTGTTTTAATTCCTCGGAACTTTCTTATCATGAGTAACATAAAAATAGAAGAAAACGTATCATAAAAATTTTCGACTGCACCATCTTAAAACCCCAGGTTGAATGAACCTCAATGGCGTATCGCGCGGCCGCGGCAGGCGCTGTAAAACATGTTTTACTTGTATCAGCAAGGCAATATGTGAGAAAAGCAAGCTAAGTATGATATAATTTTAAAGCTTATACCCAGGAGAAAATTTTCAGTACAAAACAGTTTCATAACAGAAGTTATTTGAGCCTTGTTATTGGGCAAAATATAAATATGTTTGGTTCAAAATGAAGGAAAATGCTTTTTTCAAAATTAAACAGGAAAATAGACGTAGAAGGAGTAAATTAATCGTAAAACACTAAATGACATTATTTTTAGATAAGTTTATGAGAAATCCGAAAACATCAAAATATAAGAGATATCTCAAATAGTTTATAAGATATAAGCAGTTTAGCAAAACACTGCAATCAATAGACTTGGAAAATATGGGGGGGCTGTTGGGGGGGAAGCAAGGGAGGTAGGGGTGGGGACTTTTGGCTAGAAGCTTGACTATATCGTGGTAGTCGATGGGGAAAAAATTCAGCCTTTACCTAATTTTTTCCCCTAAAAACCCCAGACTGACTGGACTAGAACCAGTCCGCGCTCCAGCGATCGCCCAGGTTTTTGTACTGTACTAGGCAAAATAAAAATAATATTAATTTGGTTTCCTACATTGAATTCAGCACTCAAACAAATAACTTAGTATTTTGAATCAAATGTCAGTTCATTTGTTACCGAGATACTGAGAGCAGAAAACACAATACAAAAGAAAAACAAGCGGTAGCTTGTTTGGGGGGGGGGGTTGGCGTTCCCTGTGTTTGTGTTATCAAATAGGAAATCAATACAATTTTATATCTCGCTTATCACACGACGTATCTTAATAAAACCAATTAATTGGCTTCATCTAGTTAATATCTATTGAAAATTTGTCTAAAATCCCACATTTTCATTTTTATTGTGATAGACCTGCATTCATGTTCCCCTTGTTATCTGTGTATATTCGATATCCGCCTTATTTCATGACATGTCCTCCTAACCACAGAAAAAAGGGTACTTTCTTGAGACCCTCCCGAAAATTAATCCCATATATGCGCCACTGCTATGGAAAACTGTAAACTGCACATAGTCCAGTAACTGACCATTTCCCTAGAGAATTTTCTCGGTCACAACCGATTTGCATGAAAATTTGGATTTAGGTTCTACTTACCCCCTACTTTAAAGTTAAAAATGTTTTCAGGGTTGCTTTTTCCCAGGGGGTGGGTGCCACCCCTTCTAGGGGGTGAAAATTGTTACATTGAAACTAAGCCCGGAAATGGATATATTGACCGAATCTAAGCAAATTTTGTTCTATAAAGTTTTTTCTTAAAGTCAATATTTTTCGAGATATTCACGATTGAAATTGGCGATCCCCCCCCCCCTCGAAAACCACATTTTCAAATGGTTTTCCACAAATAACTCAAAAACTAAGAGGTTTAGTGAAAAAGCTATAATGGAATAAATTGTAGCGTATACCAAAACAAAGAAAATGGTGGGCTTGTGAAGTCTGTAAACCCAGTTGGAGCCAAGTTATAGCTTGTTTAAGAGTGGTTTTAATTCGTCGAACGCCAAAACGCACAATTTCGATGTGAAATAACTAAAAAACTAAAGTTTTTCGAGGAAAACTTACTGAACATTTCTTAAAGATCATTAAAAGACCTTTAATTTTGTTCTTTGTAAAAGTTATTATCGTAAAAATTAAGCGCGTTATGATCAAAATAAAGTTGGTTTATATTTTTTCGGCGATAAAAATCTTGAAATATCAACCCCCAATTAGGACTCAAATTGAAATTAATCTTTACCGCTCCGCAATTCCCTTCAATTATGTGTTTTCAATAGGCTCAAGAAGTATGAACTCTTTTAAAAGCTTATTTTTGGAAAAAATGTGAATTTAAAATAAAAAGGGTATTTTAGAAATAATAAAAAAATTCCTTTTCTTCAAGATAACTCTAAATCTATAGGTGATACGGAAAATTTTGTTGAATAAAAGATTGTAGCGATTGATTTGATAAACATTTTGATACCTATTTTTGTTTTTTTGACAATAATTAACGATGATATAGGCGTTCAAAGTCTTCAATTGTTGATAATTACTGATATTTTCAAACCCTTTCAGCTCACCCCCGTTTTTTCTTAAGGGTTGAAAAACAAATACTACTCTGTGAGCTTAGCCTCTTAAAAAAATGTACAAAATGATACTTAGAAAACCTTTGCAACTTAAAAATTGACCGAGTTATGGCTGATAAACCAAGTACACATTTTAACAATTATCGCAAATAATGTACCGATTGCTTTTTTTCAATAACAAAATGTTTTTATAGGTTGGTAGCCCTGAAAACATAAAAATTTTAAAATAGTTAATAGAGTGTCAACTATATATATTACTCTAAGGTTATTGTAAATACTAATAACTTTCCAACGTTCACATACCATCTACTTTTTGTATAGTATGTAAATCTTTGTATCTTTTTTTAACTACGTTGGCAACACTGCTACCGGTTCAGCTGTTTCCCACCACGAGCGGAAAGGGAAAGAGTGTGCGGCTTTCATTGTTGACAATCGTTAAAGGCTAATAACTTTCAACGTTCACCTTCAAGATATTTCAAGATTTTTATCGCCGAAAAAATATAAACCAACTTTATTTTGATCATAACGCGCTTAATTTTTACGATAATAACTTTTCCAAAAAACAAAATTAAAGGTCTTTTAATAATCTTTAAGAATGTTCAGTAAGTTTTAAACGAAAAACTTTTAGTTTTTTAGTTATTTCACATTGAAATTGTGCGTTTTGGCGTTCGACGAATTAAAACCACCATTAAACAAGCCATAACTTGGCTCCAACTGGGTTTACAGACTTCACAAGCCCACCATTTTCTTTGTTTTTTTATACGCTACAATTTATTTCATTATAACTTTTTCGCTAAACCTCTTAGTTTTTGAGTTATTTGTGGAAAACCATTTGAAAAAGTGGTTTTTTTCGGGGGGGGGGGGGGGGAATTCGCCAATTTCAATCGTGAATATCTCGAAAAATATTGACTTTAAGAAAAAACTTTATAGAACAAAATTCCTTACAATTGGTCAATATATCCATTTCCGGGCTTAGTTTCAATGTAACAAGTTTCACCCCCTAGAAGGGGTGGCACCCACCCCTGAGAAAAAGCAACCCTTAAAACATTTTAACTTTGAAGTAGAGGGTAAATACAACCTAAATCCAAATTTTCATGCAAATCGGTGCTGTCCGAGAAAATTCTCCAGTTTCGCCGTTTTTTACCTTCATTTACTGGACTAACAGTGTACCATGGCCCCCACATTCTATTGCGGGCCCTGTTACAGGATCAGCCTCAGGCCCCCTATGTTCGTGTGCTAAGCTATACGTTTCAAAATTACTTGGTAATTTTTCAACCTTTACAAATTTTCCTTGAACTGATAAATTACGAATAATTAAGGCCATTAGTAAAATCTAAAAAACAAACTTAGTTGGCAAATTATTGCAAACATAAATTTTACTGAAAGTACATTTGCATTCTGAGATTGATTATTTCTTTTACCGACCGAGATTAAAATTCAATTGGGCCGAGCTGTTATTGTGTTGGGCCCGAGCACGCGTTTGGACAATAATATGCAAACAACAGTAACTAGCACGTATGCACCTAATTAAAATAGTAACTAACCTCAAATCTATAATTAATATTATTTTACTAATCTTTATCAAAATTTATATATTTGAATTTTTGATCATCCGCTGTAAAATATTCTGCTATAAATATAAAATAAATTAGGATAGGGCTAGGCCCGGGCATAGAGTAATAATGAACTTCGTAAAGAGTTGGCACTTCCATGTTAACTCGGTGGTAAGGGAACAGTAGCGCTGTCTGATAAAAGTGCTACGAACTAAAAATATCGATGCGATATATCGATCGTCTTCGATGCGATACATCGATCGTCGTCGTCATCGGCTTGGTTTATATTTTCGTTTTCTTGTTTTGTTTGCTAGACTTTCAATTTTAAAGGCTTTGCCGATTTGTTTAGATTAAATTGATTAAGTACATTTGCCACTAGTGCAAGTTGTTTCGCGAAATACTGTACTGAGTGATTTATATTGTGCTTAAAGCGATTGATAGAAAATAAATACTTAGATGTTTACATAAAAGCACTTAGTAAAAATAATTTAGTTATTTGTTTATAAAGTGCTTTTACGTAAACATCTACGTTTATTTTCTATCAATCGCTTTATGCACAATATGATTCACTCAGGACAGTATTTCGCGAAACAACTCGCACTAGTGGCAAACGTACTTAGGTATTTTCCCACACTCAAATTAATTCCAACTCGTTTTGGTTGTGTACACGTCGTGACAGAAAATCAGGGGAAACGGAAAAGGAAGTTAGAAGATCGTTATCGTGGTTTTGATTGGCTGATTCAGTGAAGAAGAAGAAAAACATGTTTTTACAACGACATCTAACTAAAGTGCATCGAACTAACCCGCTCCAATAAGCTTACCACTTGGCTCCATTTAAGTGTCAGACCGGTGGCCCGGGGTCTCTAGGGGCCCGGGCCCTGTGACCAGAGTTTGTACCAGCCCCACCATTGTGGGGGCCATGCCTGAAAGACTTTCTTGGGTGCAATTTGCAAATTATTCTTACAGTTTTTTTGCAGTCTAAAAACTTTCTCTTGTCTCGATTTAGCACAACTACCGCAGAGCCGTGTTTCATAAGAAAACTGGGGTAGATTAGGCCAAAGTACGCCATGAGGTAGTATTATAATTCGCGATTTCCAGGCAACGTTGTCCTGCACGTATGTCTCTACGAATGAGCAACAAATGTACGTGTATGAACACGAAAGTGACTGTCAAAAGATTTATTGTAATGTTTAAGTAATAGCAATGAATAATTATTGACGTATTGTATGTAATAATTGTCGAAACAATAAATATATTATTATTATACGTTTAAATACTCTAATTTTGAATAACCTACTACCAAGAAAAAAAAGCAGTTGCAGTTGCAGTTTGCAGTTGTTTCGTACCTTTCATAATCTTTTCGATTCTCATTGCTCTTCTAAGTTCTACGCTCATTATTAATAATTAAGAACATATAATAAAACATGTAAACAAATGAATTATGTAAAAAATTGTAAATAACGTCTTACCAACACTTATTGTTCGTTAAACAGTCATGTAATTCAGAATTACAGGGTGTTTTTAAAACCCTTTTTTAAGATTGAATAATGCACGTACAAATAAGAAATGAGCATTTTTTTGTTGATCTTTACATTGTATACAACCTATTATTTAAGTCTGATCACATATAGTTTACATTATGTGTTCAAACAATCCGCCACTGGCATTTGTAGTTGTGCTTTCTCCATCAAATTCTCAAACACGTGTTGCAAGGTACCTCTTTGAATTTCTTGTATTAAATTTGTTATGTTTGTTTTGAGGTGCTGAATATCCTGTGAATTGTTTTCGTAGGCTTACTTTTTATATATCCCCAAAGAAAATAATATAGTGGGGTCAAATCCGAGGATCCTGGGGGGAAATAACCCTTCACTGATAAAATAAAGTTTTGGGTTGCGTTAAAAAACACCCTTTATGAGCGAATTGGATATGCTTATTACCTTAATTTCAACAGCTTCGTCATGTACAGAACCTAGGACTAGGACATAGTTGGCTCTCTGGCTGGCCTATACCAATACAGAGGTTGACAATGGCTACAGTAATTAGAGGCTGTCATTGTTCTGGTAAGCCTATTGGCTGTCCGGATTGACCGGCTTCCTGTTCACCTTGGTTCCTCCTTGTCTCACTGGGAATTTTGATTCCCAGCTGAGCTTGGATACCCAGTCAGGTCTGAGCCCTGTCGGGAGTTGTGGATCGTCCTGGCTTGTCCATCTGGGAGGGGATGAGGGACCCTTATCCGAAAAACTTTTAAGCGTCTGCTAGTCTGGAGGGCGAACCGACCTGGGTGAGACTCTTCACAACAAGGAGAGCTCCCAGGTGGAGGTCCTTGTCTGGGGATGCTTGGGAGGCCTCGGGTTAGAGGGTGAGTCGACCCCGGAAGAGCCTGGAGGATGGGTTGGAAATCTGTCTCTCTACCTTCAGGGGCGAGACTGACTGACCATATCATACCTTTCCCATCCTATCTCACGAACCTCTTAGTATAAACCTCTTAGTACAAAATTGTTACTGTATATGGATAACCACTGTTAAGAACTATTTTTCTAAGAGGTATCAAATTTCTACTTTGACCCATTTCAAAATGGCGACTGTTTTTTGTTTTCAAAGCTAAATATCTTAAAAACCGTAAATTTTAGAAAAATTATACAAGGCACAAAAAAGTTGCAAAATTTAATACAATTAACGCTGCTATTAAGATTATGGTAATCGGACAAGTAATAACAGAGAAATTTTAACTTTCCTGCGAAACATCATGGTTCTTCAGGACATACTGTCTGAAATTTGCATGTTTTTATTCGAAAAATTAAAAATTTCTCTTTATTATTCGTTCCATCATTTAATCTTAATATCAGCGTTAATTGGATTAAATTTTGAAACTTTTTTGTCTCTTATATACTTTTTCTAAAATTTACAGTTTTTAAGATATTTAGCTTTGAAAACAACAAAAGTGGCCATTTTGAAATGGTACGAAGTAAAAATTTAATACCTCTTACAAAATTAGTTCTTAATAGTGGCTATCCATATACCAAGTTTGAAGTTTATACTTTATGAGTTTCGTGAGATATGATTAAATAAGTAAAAATCACAAACAGACACACAGACGGAAAACGAAGCACTTTAGGACCTATGTTTACATAAACTTTTTTCTTATTTTTACCTCTACTATCATATACTAAAATATTTTACCGTAATTTCCGAACACCTTGAATTATTCTGTTTGTATTTGCAAATGTACTCAGACCATCAATAAAATTTCACGTGTTCATATCACAGTTTACGAATTATAAGAATAAGAACTCATTTATTTTTCCAAAACATATTACATTCATACTGTACACCCTTAATTTTACCCTTAAACCTATACCGAAATATTTCTATATTAACCCACAAAAACAGACTTTTTATCCCTACAACTAATCCCTCGGTAAATCTACTTAAAAATTAAAATTAAAAGTGAAAAAATGCGAAATCAATTAATTAAAAGTGAATTAGTGTCACGGTAGAACCCGCGAACACACGAGGAGTACATGCTCTGTGACGTCACAACGGTGACACTGAATGAGCGAATCGATGGGGGAAGGGGGGGGGGAGAGTTCGTTGACCTGGAGGCCAGACGCTTTTTCTACGATCAGCTGGTTTTTGCAGATAACGACACTGCCAATTTTTACAGGTCAATTTTTTGACCGTTTGTACAATTTTTACAAACCAGTGGTGATAATATTTGGATAAGATTTTTTCATCTTCTTCGGTTCATATTTTTTAATATAAAATCAGTTTTTAGGCTTCTTACTTGGGTTGACTCATAAGTAAAATGTTATTTTGTAAACAAAAACGAAAATGCAAATGAAAATACCTCGTAGTTCTAATATTAAGACCTGATAACTCGTTCAGTTTCAAAGTTATATACCTATATATATGAATATTTTAATTGTCATGTTGTCAAAATTTGACTCAAATAATTACTTTTAGTCTGTTTTCTAACAACAAGCAATTTGAAAAGTTATCATTATAATTAGTATTATTCTATTAAGCTTCAGTTTCAGGTAAAATGTTCAAATTCAATTGCTATTGCCTATCGCATAGGAAAATGCTCAAATTCAATTCCTATTTTTGTCGCATGTTTTAAAAAGCAATCAAAATAAGAGAGTAATAATAAATTTAATATCGACCAGAATCATTTCAGTTAATGTAGTGATAGAGAAAACTATGCATGAAAGGTCTTATTCTAATGCGTTTTCTCCTAGCAAGTACGTCTGCGACTCTAGAAGATACGACAGAACAATATACTTGAGGTAATATTTCACTTTATATGTGTAAACATTTAGTGAAAATACCTTCTTAAACATCATGATTTAAGTTTTTGCTATCAATAAATTTACTGAATGCAAAACACCGGATGATAAAGACTTAAAACAATAAAAAAATATATTTAACTGTCACATTGCTTATAAGCCTCGTAATGAACTTCTTACCGATCAATTGCATAGTTATTCTCCGTTCTTTATATGTATCGTATGAAAACCAGATGAAATAATATTGTTTTGATTTCAAAGTTACATAATTGACATCGTTGTTCCTAGTTTCGTTTATAAAAAAACACGTTTGAATTTACCTTGTCTTCTCAACATGTAAATGCTTTTAAAATGTTAATTATGAGAAATTTCAAATCTATATAGAAGTAAAACTCTAAGTGAATCATTTAAGTGTATATTGGAATAAAATCCAAGTTAAAATATTTCTTCTTTACAACTATAAACAAATCATTTGACTGTTCAGTGTTTAAAAATTTTACATCAAAAATTCATTATATTCTACTAGATTTACGAATACAGTACAGGATTTGCGAGATTTGAATAACCCCTAACAATAACCCCTAACTAACAATAACAATAACCCCTAAAAAAAATTTTCGATTAAAAAAAATTTTAATTTTACTAATAATTTCTCGTTTATTATTTAAAGTTTTCGAAATAATCTATAGTTTTAATAAGTGTTAAAAGAAATATTAACCACCAGTAAAACAAGGAAGCGATTTACATCGGTTTAAATCAGATAAACTTGTCATTGACACAATTGCGTTTGCAAGTAGGCCACGCAGGTAGGCCCGCGAAGGTAACCGATACAGAGACCTGATGATCGCTGATGATGATGACGACGATGATGATGACGATGATGATGATGGGGGGTCGCGGGGGCCAGCGGGGGGGAGGGGGGAGCGTCGCATAGCAACGTGACGTCACCGGCGTCTGTCTGCCTACTACTGTGCAAAACCTTGGCATAGGTCAGTGAACCTTCCATGTACAGCGTGTGCGAAACTCCGGTCCCTCCTCCTCTATTGCACCTATTATTTGACTTATTTCATCGATAATTCGACTCTAAGTGGACGATGTTATTGTTTGAAAAGTATAGTTCGTGTTTCCAATACAGGTCGCTGTTTTTTATTAATTTAATAGCGTTTATTTAGGTTTTTAACTAGAATTACGTTTGAAATTAGAATAAATTTGAATTTTTAACTAAAATATGATTTTTTATATTCAAATGTTTACATATTTGGCTATAAGTATCCCGACTCTAATTATTTTCTTTTCTCCTACCCCTAGAAGTAAAGACCAAATCGTATAAAAGTTGAGCTGAACAAATTAATTAATTTTTACCTCTACAAAAATAATTTTCTTCTATTTGTTCAAAATATATTCGTAATTTAGCACTGGCAGCTGCCGCAAAGCCATAAATATCTGAGCAATTAATTATATCTCTTTACAAAAAGTATTATTTATTTTAAAAACTGTCCAAGTATATCAATCTATAATTATTTAAATATTGTAAAATTATGGTTTATTTTAACGATCCTGAGCTATGTCTAAATTTCGATTGGCGGTGAGCAAGAATTAGCACTACTACCAACACTATCCTCTATCCATTGCCACTATCAGTAAAAGTACTTTTAATAACGCTGCTGTTACCATCATGTAAGCTAAAATCCATACTGTTGTTGGGGAAAAGTGATTGGGAATACGTCCTCCACCCAGAAAGGAATAGTATATTCTGAAAACATTGACACAAAATATTATAAATACTATAATAATAAAATATTATATAAAATTATAAATACAAAAATACTATAAATATTATAACATTATAATATTATATTATAAATACTAAAATATTATAAACAATATAATATTATATATTATAAATATTGACACAAAATATTATAAATACCCCCGTTGCAGCAGACCTGCATGCTCAGCGATTTTTAAATGCGTAAAAACATATTTCCATCCAACATGATAAATGTTTTTGCAATCTCCATAAGAATAGAGCACGAGTATACAGGTTTGCTGCGACAGGTATGTAAAAATCGGGTCGTTTTAACTCAATGTCTCATAAATATAACTAAAAGAAGCCATTTACAAAGTTTTATGAAGATTTATTTTATTTTTTGAAGTTAATAGATAATGAAGGTAAAAATAACACTTTTTACATTTCCTTAAAGAATATTACAGGGAATGATTAATTAGGTTTGCTGCCACGGAAATGTAAAAATCGGGGATTTTCGGCTTTATAATAAATCTCAACTATATGAAGCCAAAAACCAAGTTTTATTAAGACGTGTTGAGTAAATTATTCCATCGAGTAATTAATGAGTCATTTCGAATTACCCCTGATTCAAATTATAGCGCATTAAAAATGAATCAACACAATTAATTGGTATACATTGTCACTGCGATGTCCGTACGCGAATTGTTGGGACATTCCCTGGTTTAGCCAACATAAATATAAAACAATATTTGCAACAAAAAATGAATAGTTTTTTTTTATTTATATGTATACAGGATGTCTGTAAAGCCCGTCACCAAACCCCATAACTTGATTTATTGGGTCAAAATAAGCAAAAAAGTTCATTGTCCTAAAAAGCATTGTCCTATATCCTCAAATATATATTTAACCAGATATCCGCCATTTTGTAATTTTCTCAACATATTTTTATCTCCAAAGTTTTTAAATAGATTTTTTTGAAACTTAGTATGTACGTATAACCAGTCAAGGTTAGTTTATGAAAACATAATCAGCATGATCGAACAATAAGTTTCAACATGGCGGTCGTTTAAAATCTTTAGATTGAAATACATAAAAGACGGCATGTGGTAAAAAAATATAAGATACAAATATTTTTAGGAAATTTAATTTACAGTCTAATGACATCATAATTATGAAAATCGTTTAAAAAACAACTGAGTTATGGTCAAATTTATCTAACGAGGCAGCGTAATTGACCTATTCAGTGCATGACTCAATGCAACAATGGGCCATTTTTCTCTCCAAATTATGCTTCCTCGTTAGCTAAATTCGATCTTTACTCAGTTATTGGTTAACCGATTTTCATAATTTTAATGTCATTAGATTGGAAATTAAATTTCCTAAAAATTGTTACCCTTTGTATTTTTTGTAACAAGTACCGTTTTTTCAGTATTTCCATTTAAAGATTTTAATCGGCCGCCATTTTGAAATTTACCATTCGATCATGCCGATTTTAAAAATAAACTAACCTTGACTACTTACACGTACATACCGAGTTAAAAAAAATCGATTTAACAAACTTCGGAGATAAAAAATATTTTATGAAAAAGACAAAATGGCGGATATCTGGGTAAATATGCATTTAGGACATACCTCCGTTTGAACATTTTTGCTTATTTTGACCCGATAAACCAAGTTATGGAGTTAGGTGACGGTTTTTACAGACACCCTGTATATCGGGGCATTCTATTGAAGAAATTTGCACCTATCTGACTTCAGCGAATTAGGACTGACACGGTTTGTGATTGGACCCCCAGGCCCCCAAGCCCTAGGCCCCCAGGCCCCCAGACCCCCAGACCCCCCAGGCCCCCAGACCCCCAGACCACCCAGGCCCCCAGGCCCCCACACCCCCCAGACCCCCAGGACCCCAGGCCCCCAGGCCCCCAGACCCCCCCAGGCCCCCAGACCCCCCCAGGCCCCCAGACCCCCCCAGGCCCCCAGACCCCCCCAGGCCCCCAGACCCCCCCAGGCCCCCAGGCCCCCACACCCCCCAGACCCCCAGGACCCCAGGCCCCCAGACCCCCAGACCCCCCAGGCCCCCAGACCCCCAGACCACCCAGGCCCCCAGGCCCCCACACCCCCCAGACCCCCAGGACCCCAGGCCCCCAGGCCCCCAGACCCCCCCAGGCCCCCAGACCCCCCAGGCCCCCAGGCTCCCAGGCCCCCAGACCCCCTCAGGCCCCCAGGACCCCAGGCCTCCAGGCCCCCAGGTCCCCAGGCCTCCAGGCCCCCAGGCCCCCAGACCCCCCAGGCCCCCAGACCCCCCAGGCCCCCAGGCCCCCAGGCAGACTCCTAGGCCCCCAGGCCCCCAGGACCCCGGACCCCCCCAGGCCCCCAGGCAGGCTCCTAGGCCCCCAGGACCCCGGACCCCCCCCAGGCCCCCCGGCAGGCTCCTAGGCCCCCAGGCCCCCAGGACCCCGGACCCCCCCCAGGCCCCCAGGCAGGCTCCTAGGCCCCCAGGCCCCCAGGACCCCGGACCCCCCCCCAGGCCCCCGGGCAGGCTCCTAGGCCCCCAGGCCCCCAGGACCCCGGACCCCCCCAGGCCCCCAGGCAGGCTCCTAGGCCCCCAGGACCCCGGACCCCCCCAGGCCCCCAGGCCCCCAGGACCCCGGACCCCCCCAGGCCCCCAGGCAGGCTCCTAGGCCCCCAGGCCCCCAGGCCCCCAGACCCCCCCAGGCCCCCAAGCCCCCACCCGACAACTGATCCAAATGGGTCGACCAGCCACCCTCGTTTATTTACATCAGTTCACCTTCGTTTACCTATGATGTCACCGCTATGATGTCAGAGGCTACGTCGACGACAATATTCAATGATGCATTATACTTGAATTGAATATGTATCACAATATAAATGTAATATGAATTTGAATAGAGTCATATCATTAGATAATGGTTAGAAATAAATTAAAAAAGGTTACATACCTTAAAACTGTCTTCAATTCACTTGTCAAATCTTACAGATTTACTCGAGTTTCAGCATAAATATGCCATTTTCAAAATCTTCTATAAAGAACATAAATTGGTCGTCAATAATTTAAAACAATTAAAATTATACATTTACACAACACACACGGACACACGCGACACGTTACCGGCCGGTACGACTGAAGACAGTTTTAAGGTATGTAACCTTTTTTAATTAATTGCATCAATTCAAGAGGCGAACAATGAACAAGTTAGAAATAAAATCACATTACTAACTAAAATACATATGTGGGTAAAATGTTTCTGAACATTCAAATGAATATTTAAGCCTATAGTACAGGCAACGAAAAGATATAGGGGGAAAGTTTTGGAACCCAATTTTTGACTTTATAACTTTGTTTGTTCTAGTTAGGAGGTGAACATATCAAAAGTCCCCGTTTCTAGCCGTTGAGCGGGGGAGGCAGGGGGGTCTGAAGGTACCATTTTTAGGTTTTTCTTAAATATCTTGGAAACTATCAACTTTTAATATACCTCATTAAATTGGAAAATTAAAGAAAATAAAATTTCCTGTAAGAAAAATATATAATATGATTTGGTTCAACCATTTGCAAGACAAACATTAATTTAATTAATATCTCACAAAATATTTCTTACATAATGAGTACTACGGTAACAGTTTCTTCCCTAAGGGGAAATTCGCTAAAAGGAGGACATGTCCTCCTAAAAACGGACGTCTGGCCACCCTGCTGCAGCGACGCGCCGCCGGACACCCTGTAGGCAACGTACGCACTGCGATCATTTTGCCGGGAGAATTTCGGCAGGCACTCAAGTTACCGGAAACTATTGATTGATTTTCGGGTTTCTAAACCTACATCACCAAAATTAAAGTTTTACATTCCGAGGTTACTTGAGTTTGTTCAGAAGTCGTGCTCCATTCGATATTGAGAAGTACAAAAACATTTTGGTAGAGCTGTAAATTTATTCAGTACTTTCCGAATATTAACAAAATAAATCTTGATCCAAATGGATCCTACCGGCACATATTGTTCTTAATCTATAATATTTATTGACAGTTTGGTTCCTATAGATCCCAATTGGATACAAATAGTTTTTAATATGGTGCCATTTGAAGCTTAAACAGGAAAACTATATCATGCATAAAGAAAGACTTAAAAATTGATCAATGATTGCAACACGTATGTGGTAATAGCATCCATATGGATATAATTTAAAAAAATTTATCCTAGGGGGATTTAACATTTTTTGACAGAATATGACTAATTTGGACCAAAATAGAAAGATAAAAGGAAAAAAACTTTTTGGGTACGGTTTTCATAATTCAGGAAGTAAAGAGGCAAGTTAGTTTAAGTATTAATATGTTTTATTGTTCTATCAAATGGAAGAAGTTGAATTCCTCACCATACCTCTCCGTGATTTGAGTTATGTATCCAACAGAAGAAACGATGGGAAATAGATTTTTAATGTAGATTATGTAGTGAGAACACGAGAACATATCCCGCCCCAGGAAGGTACAGACTCGCGAATTCGATAAGTTTCAGATTTCTAATTTTTAGCGAGTTTCCCAAATAGGGAAGAATCTGTTACCGTAGGTCTCATGGTAAGACACAGTACACGTTGTCCTAATGTGAACCTTATGGGAAATAAATAAAAATATGTAGCTTGCTTATTTCTCAGCATAAATAGGATTGTGATAATCATTCTTTCAATTGTTTGTGAATAGTTTTTAATGATAATTGAGTCATGGGCTCATGTACTGGAAATTAAACTGAATAAAACTTGTTGTATGACTTCATCTAGTTTACATCTATTGGATCATTGCAAAAATATCTAAATTTCACACTTCCACGTTATTCTTAATGTTATTCTTATGGAGAGAATTGTTGTATGCTCATTTTCAGATTTAAGTTGATTTTACTTGATTTGAGGCTCCATCTAAATGATTTATTTAAGCATTTGAAATTCGCTGAGTATGCTGGTCTGCTGCTACTGGGGTATTTGTCTTCATGGCAGCAAACCTGCTTAATCAGCCCCTATTAGTGTAGTAGTTGATTATAAATAAAATTCAATGTAATTGAATCCTTGTCATTGTATTGTCCACATATCCACCAAGCCAATACTTCGTTTTGTAGTTTCAACTTAATTGTGTGTTCAAACTACGTTGCGTTGCAAGAAAAAAGAATTGTGTTACAAGCAAAAAAACATTACTATTTGTTCTTCATTGGTGCAAATCTAGAATACAGGGTGCCAAACTTTGTTTTCCCTTTTTGTGCATTTCTTCCTGAAGACAATTTATTTTTCAATTAACGTCTATGGGTTTTTGGTCTGCTTGTCTGTATGGATTTTTAAATTCACAGACAACACATATCCACATCATTCGTTCATATTTCTGGGAAAAGGATTTTTTATCACTTTCAACTCTGAAATCTGTTAACATAGGCCACTAATATGATATTATAGATTCAGTATAGTTCGAATCAAATAACAAGGTCCACGCCGTCCATAAGCCCAAGCCCAGTGCTAAAATTAACTTTAGTCTTACAGACGGACTGGACCTTATTATTCGAATCGGCCTCTAACTAGTTTTACATGTTTCCTTTAATTGGTTAAAAACGACAGTCATTTTCACTTACCGAAGGTCAACAAAATTATTATAAGACAAAAAGAGAATATAAATTTTAAGCCCATAAAGCCTATGAATCAAAATTAGTTTTCACTTTATGTTCATTGGAATGAATATCCCATTCTGCTGTTTCCAAATAGTGAAATCTGTTATGCTTTTGAAGATCTATGTGAATTTTTAACAGTTCTTTTATATAGTTCTCATCATGAAAGATAAACTCATTATCACCTTTAAAGATAAACTTCACTTCGTAAGGTCAATGCCCCTGTACTGATCTACAACCTTCTCTCTATTGTCTGTCATCAGATACAGATAACAGAATAATGGCACTCACAAATTTTTAAATCTGGAAGATTTTAGGGATATTTAAACGAATTAACAAACAATATAGTTATACCCTGGCACCCTAAGTAACATAATGTCTCAGATTAAAATTGAGTTATTTAAATTTCTCAAACATAAAAAACAAAGCCATCCTCAGCATATCTGTTAAAAAATGTTTGCCAAGGTTCATATTCACAGATGATCACTCAGTTCAATTTCAATCCCATAAACATTGATTGGGGAAAATTGGTAATTTTAGTTTCGTGTTTGTCTTATATGAGACATAAAGGGATTTGTACACGAGCATGAAGAAAAATGCATGTTTATAGCGCAATAAGTTAATGGTAGATCATAGTACATGAATTAATAATAAATTCTATAATAATAAATTCTAAGCTCATTCCATCTGAGAGACTTACTCAAACAAGAACCACGGGACATGGACGGTCGCAAAACTTTGCAATTTTATCAACTGGATTCGAATATGAAGCGAAATTAGCTTAAAGGAATTACGAAATTGATAACTTTTGGAAAGCAATGATAGAAAAGTAGCATTTAAGTAGATTAACTGAGCTAATCAACTGTGTTACATTAAATTAAATATATTACTACCAACTCATTGTAATTTTTATCAGACTTTGAAAAATGCTGTCCAATCAATACCAAAAAATATATTGTTTTGTTTGTAATGTGTGATTTTTAATCCTCATAAAACCTTTGATTCTTAATTGTAAATTAGTTTTTCCTACACCTGCTATGTTTAGAAGCTTTTACTCCTTGCAATGCATGAGTAAACGGTAAACGGAGTAAACAATTTGTCTGCCAGCAGGTGTAAAATAATTACTAAGGTGACCATAAGAATAACACTGAAATCAATAATTGATTACAAAAATTAGAGCGCCTTCAAAATTCCTCGCACACGTGCAAATATGTTGCAGCTTAACGAATGTAGGCGCTAACAGCTGATTCACCGGCAGGAATAATCAAATAAGAATAACATTAACGACAATCAGCTGTGAGAAAGTCTAAGAAATAAGCATGTATGAACGTTGCAACAAACAGCTGATCGCTGGTGTTGAATGGTTGCAGTTCCCCGGATGCAGGCGCTAATAGCAGAACTAATCAAAATGAATATTTTTCATTACTTACTAAGTTCATAAAATAAATGTTTATGGTCTGGAGATTTATTATTGTGGTTGGGGGGAAAATGTGTGTATTTCGAGAGTAAAGCACATTGGCTCCCTCGGGAGACACTGTTGTTTTTTACTCACTCAACACACATATAACTATTTCCCCCACCTGCTATGTTTATACGCTTTTTACTCCTTGTAATGAGTGAGTAAAATAATAATTTTACCCAGCGGGAGTAAAGTGATTACTTTGACTCCCTGCGGGAGACAAAATAAATCCATAAGAATAATATTGAATTTAATAATTGAAAAATAAGAGCGCCTTCAAATTTCCACGCACACATGCAAATATGTTGCAGCTCAACGAATGCAGGCGCTAACAACTGTTTTAGTAGCAGGAATAATCAAATAAAATTAACATTAACGTCAATCAGCTGTGAGAACGTCTAAGAAATAAGCATGTAAGAACACAGAGGAATCACTCTGTGGTAAGAACGTTGCAACAATCAGCTGGTCGCTGGTGCATGCATGGTTGCAGCTACCCGGATGCAGGCGCTTCTAGCTGAACGAAACAAAATGGATGTTTTATCACTTACTAATTTAATAAAATTAATTTTATGGTCAGGATATTTATTATTGCAGGTGAGGGAAAAATCGAGAGCAAAGCATATCGTTTCCCTCGTGAAAATTGTCGGCCTCGGGCGCCAACATTTTCACTCGTGAGTCAATGTTGTACTTTACTTACTCAACACACAAATAACTATTGTCTCCCGGCGGGTGACAAAGTAAACCCATAAAAATAATATTGCAATTATTAATTAAAAAATCGAGCGCCTTCTAATTTCCACATAGACAAGCAAATATGCTGAAGCTCAACAGATTCTGGCGCTAACAGCTTATTTAGTGGCAGGAAGGAATAATCACACAAGAAAAACATTGACAACAATCAGCTGTAAAATGTCTAAGAATAAAGCGTGTAAGTATGTTGCAACAATCAGCTGATCGCTGGTGCAGTACATGAATGGTTGCAGCTACTTGGATGCAGGCATCATCTGCAGGACGAAACAAAACGGATATAGTTTGTAATTAATTACTCAGTTAATGAAACAGATGTTTATAGATAGAGTATTTAATACTGCAGGTGGAGGAAAAATTGTGTGTGTATTTCGGGGTGTAATGCACTTTTTTCAAATAAATTGAATAGCTGATGCTTAAGTCCTAAAATTTAAAAAAAATGTGTATTAAATCCCATACTTACGTTAAATATTTCCTTGCGTATCTCGGGGGACCGCCCCCTGAGGAGTCCAAAAGTCACAATATGATCGTTAAAGTAGTATTTTATATATAGAGGCAGTTCTAAGTTTTGTTAATGTATTATTTTGTAATATACTACCGTTTAGGCTACCTACATCTGGGTCACTCCATTTAACGTAGAGTATACCACAAAGTAAATTAATAAGATGTAAGAAAAAATACCCAGAAAATACTATTAGAATATATTCTACATATACACCTTCATCAAAAACCGTAAAATAACTAACAATACAACTGTGGCTTTGATCTTCCTGTATACGTCTTCAAACAATTTTTGTTCTACAGTAGGCCTATATAAAGAATAAACAATTAATTTGTCGTATGTTTAAACAAAACTAACGTGGAAACTATGAACTTTTTGGTTACTTTTACCCAAAGAACAAGAAGTATAGTGCATCTTGTAAATAGGATTATGAAACACGTTAAGAAAAAAATATTCCAGGTGTCAGCAACAAAAAACCACCTGAACATGCCATGTGTTTTTATAGTTGGTGCTTTTATGCCGACTGAAACAATAATGTTTTGGCGATACAGTTATTGGCACCGTCCAGAAATGGACATTTCAGGGATTTTTATCATAAAATTTACATAAATTAAAACTACTTGCTAAAGTTTGTTTGGACTTTAAATAATTTTATGTTTGGTCTAAATGATGTACATTCAATGCATTATAAAATTTATGAAGCCGGTTTTCTAGTGATACTAGTGATAAGGAAAGGAGTAGATGATTTTAAAAATAACTTAAAAAATATACACATGATTAAACTAACATTTTGGTTTTTTAAGGCTGAATAGTTGCATTCGGAGGTTTATTATTAATTTAAAATTATTTAATATTTTAGCACCCATAAAAAATTAAATCGTTACTATACCAATAATTAAAACACCATATTTTCGAAGAAGTACAGTTATTGGCACACCAGTGCCAACTACTACAACATCAGTTATAGAGTGCAATATCACAAATTAATTAATATTTGGGAGATATGGAATACCTACAAAAAAGGGGGTTCGGAGGTAGTGATAAAAATACTGAGTTATATTTTTTAGAAAAATTCTTAAGATTTGGATCATTTGAACTTTTTACTAATTTATAGTGTTCTCTCTTTGTTGCACTTGAAAGATTTATCCCCTCTGTGACCCATCTCTTTTTATTTTTATTTTGTTTCGATGAATACAGTTTTTATGGAAAGTTTGAGTTTTAACTCAAACAATGTTTTAACATTTTTAAACTAAAAAATACAGATTCTGCTGGGATCTAAAGTTTTTAGAAATTTCCCACTGGATTTTTTCAAAACGCGTTTCACAAGTACTAGGGGTTTT
Organism: Flexamia atlantica; assembly: GCA_035578135.1. NCBI lineage: Eukaryota > Metazoa > Arthropoda > Insecta > Hemiptera > Cicadellidae > Flexamia > Flexamia atlantica. The sequence continues at coordinate 49,369,467 of JAQJVK010000007.1, read as the reverse complement.
TACTACTAATGGGTACGTTTCTATCCAGGTGCAGAACTTCTAGGTACGTTATAAAAACGATCTAATCTGCACTAAACTAACTTCACCCTAACTAAACTAATCCAACCAAAATCGACCGAAACTAATCTGACCTAAGATGACCTGAAGTTTTTGACATGGACGTTTCGAAACGTTCCCTCACAAACCTCCAGGAACAAGTGACTACAATGACATAACCCTAGTTTACACCAGCATGTAGAAGTGTCGCCACTTGAACACGCTAATTACATTGTTTTTCCGATACAGGTTTACCATCATCTCCATTGGGTTTACACATCAAGTTTTGCGTCATTTAATTAATTTTTGATGAGATGTGATACGGAGTGACGACACTAATATTTATTTGTCGTCACTCCAGATTGCACCCCTCCAATAATCAATGAAGCGTCGCAATACGATATATAAGCCACCAACGTTATTAGCGTGTACCTGTGGCGACACTTCTACATGATAGCGCAACTAGGCTTAAGGTAACACTATGGGAAATATTAATTATTGCTAGTATTACGAGTTTCAAAATCAAAACTTAATACTCTATGGACAATAGTATTAATTTTCTTAACCAGGGAGCTGTTTCTAAACGATGTTGGTGAATTAATAAAATTGACTTCGTATTTTGTAATACTAAGATTCCGTTTCAAAACCGTAAAGATACAATGGAGACGAATTGTAATTAGTAATTAGTGGCTAGTAGCTAGTAATTGTGAAATGCGTGTAGAAACAGCCCCCAGCCATCGAGCCATCACTGGCCATCATCTGGAACGAAAAGTCATTGAAATTTATTTTCCTAACCTACAAATTTTCAAAACATATTAAGTGATTACCTTCACAATTATTGACTTTTATTCTTTTGGAAGTCGGCAATTTGTGTACCATGACCGACGAGGGACTACTAGAGTTAGGTGGAGGTAGTCGAGAAATTTTTGCCCAAAATGTTGACAGATATTTAGAACGGATGAACAAGACTATTTTCAGGAGAGCTCAAGTATGCCCAACATAGTTTTAGCTTGTACACTTAACATACTCGTCTTATCAAAGTGTCCTTCAAATAAATCAATGGAGTAGAATTAACAAACTATCGATTATGAACATCCCTTAGTTTATTCATTCACTCACTTGTTACAGCCTCAACTGTTCATTCAAATTGTTGATTTAGGCTCTAGTTCATTAAACCTTTTAGCAATTTCAGTGCTGAGTAGTATTTTGATTTCTTAGGATCTATAAAATTGTACCATAATGATTGTAAAAAAATTACCAATAAACTTTTAATGAGCAGTTTTTACAATATAGTTATACCTAGGCTACCTTACATTATTTTGAGGGTTCTTTTACTGAAACTAAATGGAGGCCACCGCTATGTATACAACATGCTATTGTTGTCTGCCACAGGAGTAAACTTGTCTGTAGTAGGTACCTACATAGGAGGGTTTTTATGTATAAGCTTACATCTTCATGAAACTCAAGTATCACATCTTCACTGTTAGGGGTGTTCCCAGCGTAGCCAGGGGCCAGGGGAGAGATATGGGGATAAAACAAACTTAGGATTCATCTTCAGTTAGGCTTGTTATGGCTGTCAGAACACTATTAAAATTTAACTTTTTTTACTTTAATTTAGATTAAAGATGTGCAGGTCATCAAATTTCTGTGAAAATTAAAATTCCAAATGTTGGTTGGGATTTACTTTTACTTGGGTAATCATCGGGACAGAGACAGAGACGTCTTTTAACCATAAGGGAATTATTGGCCGTTATAACTTTTTTAAACTTGCCAAGGCTGTAAAAATGATCTCAAACTTTTTTACTAATCGAGGTTGAGTGCCAAATGTTTGTGAAACAGGCGAACTTGCCTGACATTGCTGAGGGTTTACCTACTTATCTATTCTTCCCATATTAACCAGATGCTAGCATTGGGAAAAAGCTCTCAAGCCTCGTTAAGGGCACAGTCGTACGGCTGCCAATCTAGCAGCACAGGAGAGCACAATATGCTTCGGTTGACGTGCTGAGACCTTTTGAGTCTATTCCCCACACTCCAATCAATCAATCCCATATTGTAGTGCATTCTGCGAGGGTAGGCCTACACTTTACCTGAAAGCCAACTTTATTCACCATCAGACCACTCTTTTTACTATCAGACTCAGAATATTTATTTCCATAAAGGTTACAGTCCTCGAGTCCCAACATATTACATGATTTTGTCGGGGCTGCTCTTATTTCATAGTGATGCAGAAGTGTAAAACTTAAATATACAAAAATAACAAAATGCTGGGGTGATGGTGCACAAACTATCCTAGTTATTTCTATTTACTGGCTTAACATCAAACATTGCAAAATATTGACCAAGAAACATTGATCCTTCAAAGGGAACCAATAATTGACATGAACTTATTGTATAAATGCTAAAATATCTGAAATATAATCACTACTTCATAAAATATTTAGAATTAGACAAGTGGAAAAACTGATTATGAACTACCATTGAACATAATTCTTTGTTTGAATTGAAATGTTCTGTTTGTGATGGTGAGTTTATGTTATTGGATTTCTGGAGACATTTGCCATCAATGATTAGCAAAAACTTGTTTTTTAATCTGTGATCAGTAAAAACTTTACCAATAAGAGATGGCAAGTGTCCATGAAAGTCCAATCATCAATAATACCAAACATAACCCATACATGCAAAAGAACAAGAAGGAAACTACTGATTACATATCTGGCCTCTGAAGGACAATTACAAAATTGATAAATTTATCAGATTTAATAGGCTGGTTACATTTCGCGCATTATATCTCCGGCTATGGCTACTATGGTACTAACCGTATCATATGATATTTTCAACATATTATATTGGTTAACACAATGTTTGGTAAACAGCAGGGCTGCAGAACAATGTTTTCAGAAAAGTACCCCCTCTCTCCCCCCGTGCCTTTCAACCAGCTTACTCTGCCATAGCCGGAGATATAATGCACAAACTGTAGCTAATTTCATTAAATGTCTTGTGTGACATTTATGAAACAGTAAACAACACTCATCCAACTGCTTGCTAATGTTAACATTTCAACTCCAGAATAACAGTTGGAAGTAATCAAATTGTAGAGAGTGAAATTGTGCCTTGATTGGAATCCTCATTCAATGCAGAATAGATCCTGGACATTATTTTTTTTAGGTTACTCACCAGAACAAAATTTAACCTAACTTCAAACTTTTGTAGTTTCTCAATGAAGTTGAGCGCTTAAAGTGTACCCTCTGAAATGAGATTTTTCTCCTCCATCCTCCGTACATTTTCCTAGTTTATTTAGCTATTAAAGTGGTTTATTAGGGCAATATGAAGATTACCACTACGTTTGAGAGGTTAATTACTGTTTTTTTTTTTTTTAGCTTCTAAGATTAGTTGTGTAGATACAACAAATCTTTTTGTGAAATTTGACATGTTGTTTTCATAGATTTTTTTGCTGCTTCTGGGTGCAGGCATTTGTAGAGTTGAAACAACTGCAATTTATGGGTGGCACTGTGTACAAAGATTCAAGTTTGCATAGGCCCAGGTAGGGCCGGCCCTAGCCGTTGCGGGGTCCTGGGCCGATCTGAGTTGCGGGGCCCCGACCCCGACAACCCAGGACTCAACTTACCTGATCCATTAAATCATACGTAACAGAATGTTAATGACAGAAAATTTATATTAAACTAGACATTCATTGTCGCTTTTGAAAAAACATTAAGTAGTCAAGATAAAACACATCAGCGCGCACGTCCGTCGTACTGATAGTCAAATCAAAACATACAGACGAACACATCGCGCACAGGCGCAAACCACCTGCCGCTCAGCGCTCAGCCGCAGCAGACAACTGAAGTTTTTTCCTGAGATTTCCACAGCCCGTCGTCTACCGAAGTGCAAATACAAGAAAGGACCCACCATTGCTAATCCAATTATATTCGTATATCTGAATTTGCATTTGTGTTATCAACGTTTTTAATCACGTTTCGAAATAGATAAAATACCTTCCATAATTTTAATTTGATCGTGAAGATTTTTTGTGCGGGGTTCTTGAAAGCGCGGGGCCCCCAAAAGCGCGGGGCCCTGGGCAGCTACCCCGCCCGCCCCTGTCTAGGGCCAGCCCTGGGCCCAGGAATCTTAATGTTTGTATTGATTCAACTCACCGACTAATATTTGTTTTAGAAAGAGGCCTATGAATGTTCTGCTAAATGCTGTGAAGCTCCTTTCACTAAGGGCAGAGAATTTCATGACTGCACCGAAGTCTGTGCTGCTCGATCAAATGATATTCGTGACTACACGGAAACAGTGATTAATAAACATAGAGTAATTATTTAAATTAACATCTACTTTTAAGGTTGTTATATAACCCAATTCCATGATCTTTTTTTGTATAATTACTTACCTTTTTTGCCGAGAGGTAATCTCAAGTTTTAAGTAAGGTAAAAAGTTCACTTCTGTGCCGAATTGCACAATAGGTCAATAGCCTTCATCTAAATTATTGTCCATTTAAATCAAGGAAGGTTGAGGTGAGTTATAAAACCTACATTAAATTTCAATTTCAGAAATAAATTTTCTGATCTTTGGAAAGTCGTAACACTTTTTCAAATTGTCGGATATACATGAGCAATGGCAAATAAAAGTCAAAAATCATCTAAGTGACTTAAAACCAGAAGAATGTTGGGACTTATTTAAAAACCTGAGATGTAAATTTTTAAATAAAAATACATTGTGGCTTTCAAACTCATCCCTAACTCCTCGTACATAGACGATCAATAGTCAAAAGTTCAAATCAAAAGCATTAAATTGCCAAATCTTTTAAGACGAAAACAAGCTTCATGATTTGACTAGAACTGGAGATAAAATAAAAGAACTCAAAAATATTTTTAAAACCTAGTTTTACCTGAATTACAGAGAGTTATATAGTGCTTTAAATATATTTTTATGTTCAAGGCCAGCCTTGAAAATTGTGTTCTTTCATGTAGAAAGGAAGGGCGTGAAATGGAAAAAACGGGCAAGGTAAGTTGAGCATGAAGTTTTCAAGATCTACTCCACAGTTGCTACTTAAAGCTGTATTATTTAGACACCTTATAGCTTAATTTGTAGCAAGAGTTCATCTCGGAGGTGACTCGTTAAAAAATAACCACATACAGTACATTTTTATGATTTTTAAATAATTATAATTTGGTAATTATGTACCCCGTTACTAACCTTTGAATTTAACTAAATCATAATTTTTGAGCTAATGTCTCAATTCATGAGTAATAAGAGTTCATTCAATAACAATAATTTGTTGTAGTTTCGGGACGCAATAGGAATGTTTGATGATTGCAGTGAAAAATGTGTTCAAGATCACACATTCAGACTGACTCAAATCGTCGAAGATATCATCAAGCATATTGAAGAAAGTTTTATAATTTTAAACTCGCCCTCAATATCTGATTGACACTATCACATACAGTCTGCCAAATAAACAGCTTATCCCTGAAAATGAGTTAATGGCTTGTTTTTTAAGTTAGTCAAGTGTTAATTTACACTTATGGAATTTACCATTTCTGAGCATACTAAAGCAAACAACTATTTGTATTTAACAACCATTTGTATTTTTAATCCCTAAAGTCATTTTTAAGATTTCCTAAAGTTAAATTACAAATTCAAATAACTAATTTATGCTTCAAACTCTCATTTGATAAATTTTGTTATAAAATTTGGTATTGGAAGATTGTGAGATAAAAGAAGTTTTATAAGAAGTCCCCTTAGAAGATTTATAGTAAATGATCAGCTAAGTCAAAAATAAAGTTTCTTTGAACTTAAAATAAGATACTGCATTAAAATTGATGGGATATCCAGCCCGAAGTAGTAGTGCTTCATCATGTAACATGTACAGTAGGCCTATGTGGAAAACTTTTTCCCCCTCCTGCTACGTGTAGACACATTTTACTCCTTGTAATGAGTGAGTAAAACAAAACAATCTCCTGCACAGAGTAAAGTGATTTCAGTAGAGCGCCTTTGGTATCTTTTCTATGATAGAAAAAGTAATGTCTGATTTATATAGCTTTAAAAAGAAAAAGGAAATAATGAAGAAGGTTTTTTTAAATTAAAATAATAAATTACATTTATTTAAATATTTACGAGTACATTACATTAATGTACATGCATTAAGCAATTGGTGAATATTAGAAAACAAGAGATTTATCTTCTTCGTAGGGCATATTGATGAAACCATTCGAGGAAATGCGCCGAAGACATTAGCGTTGAATTGTGTTCCATGCAAGATTCTTATCCAAAGGTTCTGAAAAAATAATAAAACATTTCATCCAAAAGTTTATTTTTTAGCTTGCACAGAGCTCTAAAGTCAGGGGCTCCATAACCTTAAAGACAGGATTCTAATTTTTAGTGTGTGGTGAAAAAGTATTGATTTGATTTTTAACTCATTTTCATTAACTATACGTATACTGTACAAGAATGCCATTAAAGCAGGTCAAAATATTTGTGGTTGGGTAGAGACTTTGATATAAATGGTTCAAACTGTTTAAAAATAACATTTTAGTTTTAACAAAGTTTAGAAAAAAATTTTTGGGAAAATTTTTTTATTGAAATATTTATGGTTGGGCCATTCTTAAATGATGTAACACCCTTAGGGGGAGGCAGGGTTTTTGGCAGCGTTATACACGTTTTTGGGGAGGGTGTTCTTTAGATTCAGCGTTATATAACTATCAAGTCTAAAGAATCAGTTTTAAATTAATTGAAAAATGTATTTTCCCTTTAGAGATAAAAGAGGGTCAACTATTCATTGTCATAAAGCTTTCAAACAAACTCCTGTTTTACTAAGCTATAGTTAAAGAAAACCAATATATGTCAAGAAAAATCAGCCTAGAAATTTGGGAAGAGTAGGTGGTAATACAGTGTTTGTAATATTTGAGGGGTATTACTGTCACCTTTTTAACGGGAAAGGGGAGGTCTGAAAAGACCGATTTTAGCGTTATATAATTTTTGGACAGCCCATCATTGTGCTTCTCTTTCAACTTGAGCATTCTATGAGACAAATAACCACTCCAACCTATATCATTTCTAAGTAACACTAAAAGTTGGCAAAGTGGTTTTTATTATTTGATAACCATACTAAAATTAATGCAACTATGAAACATGAAAGGGAGGGAAATTTGTATACTTATGATTCGCCAGCGACAGGCCAAATCCTCAAAGTCTGACGAAAGCGCTCGAGGATTCCCGAAATATCCGAAAATTCCCAGGTCTAAGCGTCCCTATCTAGGGGACAATCAATAAACTTTCAGGGCAAGATATAAACAACAACAAACCAAATAACTCATCCAAGAGGAAACGACGAAGTGACAAAAACAAAAATGCTCCAGCCAATGATATACTTAGCGGGATCTTGTGAATTATACTCATTGGTTTTCGTTTCTTTAATGAGGGACATGCCTGGCACTTGCGAATGAACAGTGAAATTTGCCTCCCGCTAGCTCTTCATAGTTGTATTAATTCGACTACAGTTCATTCATTAAATAACTTCATCGCATAAACTCGACTTACCTTTACTAATTTATACAGATGAGTAAACATTAACAGAGAAAGCTGCAGTGGATTCCCCGGTTTTGTCGGTGGCTTTGACCAAGTACTGGCCCATGTCAAGGCTTGTACTACTCAAAATTTTGAAGTAGAATTTCTTTCCTGCTTGGACGAATTCGTACTTTGAACTTCCTTCTTCAATTGGTTTTCCATCTTTTAACCACGTTACTGTGAATGAAGAGATACAGATTATTAATACAGTTTTATAATTATATACACACAGTGCTTGATTTATAGAAACTGAGGAATCAGAACTAAAATTTATCAGGGGTAAATGACCCTCTTCCCTGTCCCTCCAGTCCTCCCTCTCTCAAATATTATTTGACCCTGTGAATACTAAGGTTTCAAAAGACATATTTTATCGACTTTCAACTTTTTAAAAAACAAAATGAAAATCAACTAAGCATCACTTAAGATTTTAAAACTCAACTTTTAATTAAATTTTAGATTTTTTAAAGGTACTAGCATCATGCAGTATTCGGGTCTGTGAGCTTTTTCATAGAGGTTCATCAACATTTGACTGGCTCGAGAGTTAACAAAAATGGGTGACTTCCGAGCTGAAACTTGGCACTTAATTCCTGTAAATAATGCACAGTTGTCATTTATGGCAAATTTACATCTGCCAATTAGACGTTGTAGTCTGTATTGCGTAACTGGCAGAAGTAATTTGCAAAACAGAATCAAAGTAATTTAGTGAATGACTTGGGCCTATCTTACAAGATCGACTTTTGCGGCAAAGTTGCTACCACAGATTATTCACAATCGTTTTTAACTCTATTTTTCAACTTTGTACCATCCCCAATAACACAAATTGTTATGCAAAAATCAATTATGACCATAACAAAGACATATTTTTTAGAAGTAAAAAGGCACTTAAAGATCATAATAAGTACTATACAGATAAAAAAGCCTTACATACAAATTATATAAATAGTTGAAAAGTCACTCACCTTTTGTTGGGATATCCTTAAATTCACATTCACACTCTATGCTTTCTCCTTCTTGAACTGTTGCTGATCGCGGGAATGTTATGAACACTGGACTCTTGGGTTCTTCGTTTGGAACTGAAACACAAAAAAATTCAATAAAAGATTTCATTATTAATTCTGAGATAAAATGTATCATAAGAAAAATTGTTATGGCTTATAGTGCTTAACAATACAAGCAAAATGACACAACCCGCGTGTCTACATACAATCTGCAAAAGTCATCAGAAATGTCTGCACTTCTTTTATTATTATATCTATAATAATTTATTTTCTTCATTAATTTGGAGCATGTTATTCCACATTGGCAGCTGGCTATCAAATGCAACTCAACACATTCACTGTGGAATGAACAGCCATTACGGTTGACTAGTGCGAAAAGGAATCGAGTGATAAAAATATATAAATCAGTTTAAAACTTGAATAAGACTAGATTTAGACTCTTGCCCATACTTTATAGCTGTAAACCGACCCCCCCCCCCCCCCCCCCCGCCTGTAATTATTTAGAATATGTTAGAAGCTGTGTTTACAACAAAAGCCTTGAGATTTGAAAACGGTGTTATGTTCAAGGTCACATCAGAGTATGACAGTCGCGATACATCTGAGAGAATTGATGGCCTTGATACAACAAAGATATGACAGTTGCGATACAACTGATAGAATCGATGGCCTCAATACAACAGAAATATGACAGTCACGATATATCTGAGAGAATCGATAGCTTTGATATAACGGAGATATGACAGTCGCAATACGTCTGAGAGAATTGATGGCCTCGATACAATAAAGATATGACAGTTGTGATATATCTGAGAGAATTTACGGCCTCAATATAACTAATGGATGGATTTTGAATTTTTGTCATGAAATGGCCAAAAAAGATTAGTCTCCTTCAACATGACAGAGATCTCCTGGCCAAAATAAATCCAATAGATTGATGAGATGACCGGTAGATTTACAGATGATGATAGATTTTATGGCCACAAACTGTATCAATCATTTTAGTTTATTTATTAGATTATAAGATTTCTAAATTATTGGGAAAAATACACCACCTCAGAATAACAACTATGTTTGTACGTACCTAGAACAGTAAGCGTACAACTGCTGAACGACTCCCCTGAGTCATTGAAGGCCTCACACGTGTAGATACCAGAATCTTCAGGGAAAATTTCAGCAATATTCAGCTTGTAAATGTTGGCTGTATTTGTGTACTGGAAATCTTTGCTTGGCTTTATTTCTTTGTTGTTGTGTAACCATATAACATCGAACTTCTGGGCTCCTGTAAACATAATACATATTAAATTATTTGAGAAAGCTTAATAACATGGATTAGTTTTCAAGAAATTTAACAGTCCAAAAGCTGAACTGATCATGAATATTTAGTAATTTATTTACACAAATTTAAGACTATAATTAATTGGATACATACAATCAAAATTCAATCACACACAAAATAGTTTATACTATTAAATACATTTGGGGGCAAAACTCCTTCAGTTCTGAAATGGTTTTAATTATTTGGGTATCGATTGAAAGAGCTCTGCATCAAGTTTTGCGAAGAAAAAATGTATAAAATAGGATCGAAGAGAAAGGTCCTAGACACTATTTAAGTTTGATATTTATTCATAAGATTGAACATTAACATTGTAATAACAATTTGACTACGACAGCTGAATGGAGTACACACAGTTGTATCAGCAAAGCCAAGTGTTATTACTGTAATTGTAAATGTCATTGCAAGCGAAGCTGCAACAGTAATCTATTAATTATTCATCATGATTTTCTAAAAGTTGAGTGTTAAAAGTAATGAGGTCAATACCTCAAAACTGAATCTAAAGAAATAAGTAAATTTAATTCAATTAAGGCTATGATAAATTTAACTTAAAGAGGAATTTTTTGAACTAATTGTTACAGTTGACTCCCTCTTATTCGGATATCTCAGGACCGAGAACTGTTTGGATAATTGTTTTTCCGGTTAAAATTATGTCCCATAAAACTAGTTAAATTATAATTTGAAGACTGTTTCAGTCAATACAAACTGATTTAGATTTGTAGTTACTGATCTGAAATCTTTCCCATGAGCATTGTAGCTACTGTACTGTCCATTTACTGCTGACCACGTCTGGTCAAGCCAATGTGTCGATAAAAATCATTCGGTTAAAAAAAATATCACTTCTGTGAGGTGTAGTCCAGCTGAACCGATGTTCAGTCAAAAGGAGTCTAGATAAGAGAGAATCTACTTTACGTAAAAATCAAGGGAGATTAAAGCAATTGACTCATCAACGAATTTGTTATCAAGGAACAAGTTCTTCAAGACATGCTATCAACAACCTTATCCTTAAAAAAAACAGGCTTCATTAATATTTATCGCTCATAAATATTTATGATAATCTAATAAATGACGAGATTAAGAAGAATATTTCTAACCTATTATCCGGACTGAAAGTACCACAGGGTCACCGTCCTTGACGAAGTCAGACTTGAGGTGGCTGACTATCCTGGGCACGCTGTCCTTCTCTCCTGGCTGGAGTGGGACTGGGTTCGGCATGGCTGCAACAGTACAACATACAAATTGGTCATTCAGGCTTTACTCGAGAGAACGTATAAACTGGTCATCAAGGCTTTACTCGAGAGAACATACAAACTGGTCCAGGCTTTACTTGAGAGAACGTACAAACTGGTCATCCCTCCTTTAATCGAGATAACGTACAAACTGGTCATCCAGTTTTTTCTCAAGAGAATTTACAAACTGGTCATCCAGGCTTTACTCGAAAGACATTTTTCTTTTGAATAGGCAAGCGCTGCATTCCGTGATCAACCCTTGGAACCAGGGCCGGATATAAGCATGGGCACACGGCCCGCGGCACACAAGATTTACTAAAAAAAGGGTCCTTGGTTTTCCCCTGGTGGGGGCCTGGAATATTGTAAATCTGGCCCTGCTTAGAAATATTACAACCTGTGAACGTATGGTTTGATAATTAAGTTAGATCCAGTTTTAGCAAACAGCGTCAGCATCACTGTATGGTACTTGAGAAATGCCCTTCCTTAAAATAATAAGTGTATTGGCAAATATATGTTAAAAAACCTTTCATTTGATACCAGAAATGTTGAAAAACCCGTCCAGCTGTAATCGATTTTTGAGTATGAATAAAAAACCTTATCATATTAATACATGGATAACAGTAATTGGACTCACGGATGACGGTGAGCTTGCACTTGGTCTCCTTGGTGCCAAGGGAGTTGGAGGCTCGACACACGTACTCGCCCTCGTCCTCGGGGAACACCTCCCCGATGTTGAGCGTCGCCAGGCCGTTGCGGTACTTGAGGTCTACCACGTCCGACGACCGCAGCGTCTGCACCGACAAAATAGAAAATAGTACAAAAATAATAGTACAAAAATAATGGTACAAAATATATATAATACAAAAATAGTGGTACAGAATATATATTGTACAAAAGTAATGGTACAAGATATGGTACAAAAATGTTATATTAATTTAATACATCCTTGTTTTATTATCCTGCCACTCTATACTGGAATGTATTCAGATTTTATCCGTGTCTCGACAGGACTTCGATAACCTCACTTCTGTTTCAGTTGTGGCCAAAAAAATAATCTGACTTATAAAATAAATAACACACAACATTAAACACTGCTATAAACGATCGATATTCCATCTGAACGTCTAACTGGGTCTTAGTTGTGGAGCTAAGTTGAACTTCTGAGAATGTTGTTCTCATTCTATCTACAACTTAATCGATATTCTACAAAAGCGAGTGCGAGAGACCGACCTTTCCATCCTTGAGCCAAGTGACCTGGGGGTCAGGGTCGCCCTTGATGAAGCAGGTCAGCTCCAGCGGGTCACCGTCGTTGACCTTGCGGTCGATCAGCTTCTGGGTGAACTCCGGAGGGCACATCGAGTCATCGGGCGGAACTGCACAAAGAAAATCTCATCACTATTGTAAACAATAAAAAATCGTAAAATAGTACATTTCATTACTAGGGCCTAAAATGAGGATTTTCGTTTGAGGTCAAGTCTTATGACTGAGTAATGAAAAGTAGCTTTAGGCTTATGACATGAACTATCTTTTTCATTATCCCGCTCTATACAACACGCTGACTACTGAAGAAACCCAAAATATTACCTTTAAAAAATCTCCCAAAGATGCTTCCACCTTGTTCTTGCTATTTAAAACAATCAGCTGATTGTGTGTTTCATTTTTGTGAGGATAGACTGACAACACTGAACAACTATCGATGTATCAAAAGCATTGAACTATTGATTGGTGAAGTGAGCGAGTTTCACAAATCGATTAAACTGACAACAATGCAACAATGAATTACGACTGATAATAAAAACCAATAACCACTCTCGATGCAATAGATAGCTCACCATTGACACTGATGTACACACGTTTGCAGTTTTAGTACATTATAATCGAACAGCTGACGTCCTTGACTACAGCTGATTGTTTCTCTCCATATTGAGAAAAACAGCTCCTTTAGCCTCGCAACACATGTTATGAAAATTGCCGTTTTCGCAGCGGTATAACGAAAATTATTGTTCATAAAGTAAAGGCAGCGTTACAAAAAGTAAATTCAAAAGTATTTAATGGATCACTTCGACCTGTGTGGGATGCGAGTTTTAACACACTGGCTACGGGTGTCTTGGATGGGAGTCATAAGATGGGGCTATAACCCAAGATATTTAAGAGGATTTATATCATGATTGTAAGGCCGATGCTTAAGTAGCTTGGGCAAGCAAAAACTAGCTTGAGAATGATGGAAAACCTCTGGAGAAGGTGCAGATGATGGTGTGACAGGGGTAGTTTTAATAGGTTTTAAATATATAGATTTCATTGGAAGAGGAAGCTAGTTGGGACAGAGGTTGTTGACCTTCAGTTGTGTATTGTAGGAAGCGTTCTGGAGGTGTTTGGATAAACAACACTGAGACTATTGCTCTGAGGGCAAGGCCGTCTCAGCAGGAATTGCAGTTTGGGGTTGAGAAAAAAACTTGTTGGAGACAAGTCTTTTTGAGTAAAGTTCTTAGTTGGATTCTGTTTTGGGGAATTAAAAAGTAGTTTTTGTCATAAAGTTCATAAAAGGGAAGCTCATAAAATAGATTGTACCGTAACTGCCTCCAGGATGTTAACCCATAATAGAGATACTACATGATTCTGGGGAATACAGTAGGAAAAATTTTAAGAGTAATGAGCTTGAAGTTAGTCACATTATAGCTAAAGTAGATACCCACCGGAGAAGGGAATATGTGCTAATATCCTCATTACCGAAGTTTTAGGATAATTTAAGTCTGAGAGAAATTCGAGAGATTGAATAAAAAAAGATTTATCTAAGTTCAATGTGTTTTGTATTTATTGAGGAGGCCAACCCTAAAGTGTTAGTAAGTTTAGAGAGAATAAAGCTACCCTCCCCAAATTGTGGTCGGGTGAGATTACTTCTGTTGCTGTCGGAATAGGCAGGGTTTCACACACGTCACAATGGTCTGAATTATCAACACGGTGGCTGAGGTCTTGCCCTTCAGCGGCTCTAGAAATAATCCTCGAACACTCAACTCCACACTCTTATGAGCAGAGGGTAGCGAAAGAGACTGTTGACAACGCATAAAATAGGTGGAGAACGCAGATTCTGTGTGGAGACTGTCTTCTTCGAGGGATTCACTTAATCAAGGAGCTTAGGCTTAATGAGGTGCTCTACAGAAGCTAAAAGCAGGGGTACAAAAAATCTTCCATATTGCTGAGTGACTTTTTCCTGACATATTCAATATCAGTATCAGAATGGATTGCAAACCAGCTGAACCATTAGGTTCCAACGTTGCTATTTTTATTGCTACGACATTATTACCAGAGATGACTTTGGATGGTTTTACATAACAGGTAGTCTTCCACCCTTCTCTAAAATACATCGCACATAACTTAAAGAGTACATGATTAACTTATCGATACAGGATTGCATGACCTTAGTTTTCTGACCCTACAGTTTAAGGAAATTAAACTTACGTATCAGTTCTTTAGTTGCACTTCTTGACCGGGAAGGACTCTTGCTGTCACTGCCGTACTTATTGCTTCCGTATTTCTTTATTGACTTCTTGTTAGGAGCATCAGAGACTGAATTTGTTGATGTTGAGTTGTAATTTGTTGTTGCCTGGAATCAATCAGACACTGATGTCAAGAAAAACATTCTGAAATTGTTCATAAAAAGAATTGATTAGTAAACCACACACTATCTGTGACGTAGAAAAGTCATGGGTTATTTGACATTTGTTCAGTAAGAATTATTTCATCAAGATTAATTTTGTCCTCTTCTTTAATTGATAAAAAATAAACATGGAAGTTTAGATACTATGAAGGTTGTCTAGGAAGGAAGAGGTATGTTCGGAAAGTAAGTTCCATTTGGAAGTAAGAAAGTTCTCAATTCATTTACAACATTAGTATTATATACATTTTAAAGAGCGTACCTTAAACTACTTTTTTACATAGTTCCCACAATATTTAGGCACTTGTCAAATCTATGGAGAAGCTTTTCAATTTGTGCTGAAACGAATTCTGCCGCCAGTGCACGCAGCCACCTGCTGACACCATCTTTAAGTTCATCGTCCTTCACAAACCGACAAAGGTTACAATGGTGTACAGAGGAGTTCGTGAAATCTGTGGGAAACACTCAGAGAGATCAGTAATTTTGAATTTCCTTTTTTTCCGAACTGTAAAGATGGTTGCACTAATGCCCACGATGAAGAGAGGAGTGGCCAACCTCTGTTGTTACTGACAATCTCGTTGCCAAAATCAACAATACATTTCAGGGAAAAAGGAAATTCAAAATTACTGACCTCTATGAGTATTTCCCACAAATTTCACGATATATTCTGTACACCAATGTAACCTTTGTCGGTTTGTGAATATTGATGAACTTTAAGATGGCATTAGCGGGTGAATGCGTGTACTGGCGGCAGAATTATTGTCAGTACGAATTGAAAAGCGTCTCCCTAGATATGACAATTGCCTAAATATTGTGGGAACTATGTGGAAAAGTAATTTAAGGTACGATCTTTAAGATGTATAATGTATATAATAAAAATGTTGTAAATGCATTGAGAAATTTTTTACTCCCAAACAGAACTTACTTTCCGAACGTACCTCTTGAATCGCTACGTCTAGCACTGTTTTCCTACCTTCCTCCATAACTGAATATGCAGCCAAAAGCACAACTTTCGACTTCAATTTTAGCTGGGACTCATTGCCGACCAATCACTTATTTCATTCTTGCAGCTATTTTAAAAATGACAGTGTCCACTGAAAATCCCGCCAATTAGAAATTACCTTATAATGTTGCTTCTTTCAGTTCCTTATCATTTGCAGTCAGTTTCCTGCCTGCATATTCCCTTAACATTGGAAAAAGAAAGGTAATCCCTTGGAATGAGGTAAGAGTTAAACAGGATTTGTTTGAAAATTACCCAATTTATGTTGAAAAGTTCTGGGACATTATGTGTGCATCGTCCTCTGAAAGTAAGAATACTGTTGTCTGGGACGGGGTTTTTCCCACGTCACTCGTTTTGTGTGCTGTGTCATGTCACTGAAGGGTATCACACTAGACTCAGAATGAATATATTCTCTTTTAGTTTAAATTCAACATTGAGCAAACTTTTTTGGACCCTAAACACTGTTGCAATCATTTGGTTTGTATTCAGCAGGATTTTCAATCTAAATTGCCATTTAGAAACACTAGGAATGAAATGTGTGATTGGTCGGCAACAAGACTTGGCTAGAGGAGCTGTCGGCCAAACACTCAGTTACTAAGGTGGGGAAACACAGCTCAATATAATACTTTAAAATTGAGTGATTCATATGAATTGATTCACTGTGAAGGATCGAATTGCCCATCACTAGTCGGAAAGCCATCTGGGAAGGGGCAGGAACCTACCTGAGCCGAGCGGTTGTAGTTGCTGCTGGCTGTTGATGTGTTTACATTGCTCGTCACCAGAGTTCTGTTGGTGATGATCGTCTGCGGAGATCTCAGCGGCTGTTCAATGAACCTGCGATCTAACAACGGCATAGCAATGAGTCAATACATCGCAGTATTGTACCGGGGTAATGAAGTAAAGAGTGATTGCAAAGTCACCAGACTATTAACTCTTTGGACCTTTTCCTTTAATTCACTACCACCACTTTTTTGGTTTCCGTCAATTCACTACCGCATGATAAATGTGCTATTGCTCTAAAAACTGTTCCTCCCCAATCATTTTTATGTTTATTGTTATATTCCTTGTCTCTATAAATCCGTTATCACTGGCCTTATATTATCTGATAATTGTTTGATAACTTCCCCCACTATCTTACATTCTCTATATTGTTTTAACTTCAAATGGGCATATAACTGCAGGAAAACATTTTGTATATATAAGTAGTGATGAGGGCCGTACTCAGACCGGTTTTTCCGGGACAATTTAACCGGGGCCCGGGGTCAAGGGGGGGCCCCGGCCGGGTTCAAGGGGGCCCGGGGGGGTCAGAACCCCCCCGAAACAGTGAAAACCCCCCCCTGGCGAAATGTATCGAGGTCCGGGAATAGGTAAAAAGGGCCATAAACGACAATAAAGGGGGCAAAAGCGATAAAAAAAAAGGTCACCACTTTTGACGAGCCCGAAATCAGCTACGGCTTTGAGCGGAACGGGTACAGTACCAGGACATGAGGGACCCGGGCCTAATATCTTTACCGGGGCCTGCCAAGGCTGGGTACAGCCCTGGTAGTGATTAGGTTAGGTTCAGTTTGGTTATGTTAAGTTAGGTCAGGATAGGGTAGGTTACAATTACAGTAACAACACACTGCAATGATCACTGCACATTTGTGACGACGCCTACGGCCTTCTATCTTTTTCGATATCTAAACATAACCTAACCTAACAACTACTTTTATTTTTAATGATTTCCCATAATTATATACCCATTCACAGTTCATCTGCACGAAAAAAGTAAGATCATGGGAGTGATATTAAACAATTTGTTTACATAAACAAATTTATAAAATCTGCATATATTTTAATTTACTGTTATAAAAATATTTTTCACTTAATTAAAGGTTCTAGCTATGTATTTTGATCCAACCTTCCGTATCAAAACGAAAATTTAGTTTTGAAAGTGAATAAACAGAATTGCAATAAAAAAGTAGTGATAGTGAACTGACAAAAAAGGTCCAACTCTTTGTTTGCATAATATCCCACCCAAAAATGGAAGGCAAATAACGATCGATTATTTCTAAAGTATTTAAATTCACTACTTACAGAAGGTGCTCAAAATACAGAGTTTTTAGGTAACTAGCCTGCACAAGCTTGTATAAAAAAGGTTGTTTTAATAAAGAATCATTTTGATACGGAATTCGCCTGCATTCTCTCTAGACCTGTCTCCAAATGATTACTTTTTATGGGGGTGTTTGAAGTGAAAGGTTTCCATAAATAATTCCAGAAACATGTGATACTTGCTCCCACAACCGACCTTGATCACTTTGTTTTTGTATTTTTTTATCAAGAGCTTGTGCAAACAAGCTGATTTGTGGCAAATTGTAAAAAAGTAAATTTTCAATATCTGCCATAGATTCTACTTTAGAGTATTATGTAAAATTGGTAAAGCTTTTTATAGAAGTTTTTTACGAGTCTGGTGACTTCTTAATCACCCTGTACCTTTGAGGTATAACAAATGAATTTGTAAATGTTAACTATGTTTCTTGTGTTAGATTTGTATGTGAGATTTTTTACTTGCCAATGGCTTAAATGTGCAATTAATATATGTATATATGTGAGTTGATAAGATTTTAAGAAACAGTTAATACAAATGTCATAGGAGAAACCAGATGTGTGCATAGAGATGTGTAATAAAGCATGGCTTTAGAGGAAGAAGGCCAAAAGAAGAAATTGCGAAATTAGTAATAGCTGAGGCATAGTAATTTTTCTGATACAACATTCGCTTAATATTACAAAGTACTCATGCTACTTCGTAAGATTACATGCCTCTTTCATGAGACAAGCATGTTATATGCTCATTCTTTCTCTGAGCCTCCTTAAGGGTGTAAATTGATTGTCCACTTTTAATTATACTCTTAATCCTTAGTGTGGTTTTAAATGTTATTGCAACCCATAGGAGGTTTGGTTATGTCTTGCTACTTGATAATGAAGTACTAGAAATGATCTCCTGTAAACTTTTTTTTTCGAGGGTTTATTTGAAATATGGCGTAAAAATTTATTTCTGTAATGTGAGCATAATAAACTGAGTGAGAGTTAATGTATGTTTTGTTCTAATGAAAGCATAATCTTAAATAATAAGATATGAGTTTCTTTCTTTAAATAGATCGACAGCCTTACAAAGACTTACAACAGAGAGAAAGATTCCATGCTTACTACATCTAATTCATTCACATTCTTACATTCCATTTAAATATATAGCTCCATGCACAACTATGCATAGCTTGAAGTAAGTAAATGAAATTTATTAAATGTCACAATTAAGTAAAATTTAATAATTGAACTGAACTATATTTTCTATTGACAAAAATTTAGCCATACATTTTATGAAAAAAATTAAAATTGTTAAATACTTAATTTTAATACTGAATTTTCTTTTATCAAGGGAATTATCACTTTTTATTAACCATAAAAATATTCTATTTTAATTTAATTATTTTTGTGCTTATAAACGTCAAGTAAGCTTAAAATCTGAGTTGATTTTTACTTAGATTCTGACAGAAAAAATTATAACACCTATAAAAAGACTTTTCTTATTCTGGAAATTAAATCTGCATGGTAATAGAGTTTAAAACGTTTTCTGTTATTTCAGAACTGATCTTAGCATGGAGTAAATTATTTCTTTTATTTTACACTTGTTTTAAAACGTAACTCGCTATATTTTTTATCACTTCTAATTTTATTCATTAGATATTTTACCTCCTGAATGCATCAAGTTATGGGCTAAGGCAGCCTGTTCGTCAGTTTCACCTGTGCCTATAGAAGATAAAATTGATTAACATAAGTAAGTTAGTCAGTATTTTATTTTTATCCAATAAAATCTCAATCACAAAAGCCGAGGATTCAAAATTATTATTTAAAGAACTTTTTTTGTACAATCTGACAGTGAATAAATTTGGGTATCATTCAATTTTATGACATTTAAAAATTGTAATTATTAAGATCAATCATGTGACTTAAGATAATATTTTAACTATAGTAGAGCACCGATTATCCGAACGTCGGTCATCCGAACAGTCGGTTAACCGAACGCCGTAATAATTCATATTTTGAACATGATTCTCAAGCAATTCAAATTCGCGCACCAACCGAAACTGCTGGGATATCAATGTATTCTGATAGGTTTCAAGGTAAAATTACGTGAATAATTTTTGTTTGATCATTTTTTAGCCTTTTTACTACTAAGAATTACGTTACAGATATAATTTCAAAATGTTGTCTTTTCATGTTCGATTACCCAAATATTCAGTTATCCGAACTACACTTGTCCCCAATTAGTTCGGATAATCGGCGCTCTACTGTATAACCCATTAAACCTTGTCCTTTGATCACCACTTGTTTTTATCCATGATTGCTGTAAATAGGAAAGGATTTTATTTATTTATTTATTTTTTTGGAAAGGGGTGATTTCAAAACTTGTGCTTTAAATTAAATAAAGCTAAAATAGCTTTAAAAAATTAATTATGTTTCACCACTCAAAGAAGCAGGGGAATTTTAATGAAACAGATAAATTGATTATTAATAATAATAGCAATTAATTAAGTTGATTAGTTCAGTTTGGGGAAGATAATGTTCATGGTTTATTTAAAGAAGTGGTGATCAGTTTGTAGTGGCTAAAGATTGAATTAATAACGAGGAAAAATAAAGTAAACACCTGCTTCTAAGTAGAAAAAATTTAGGCCTTATAGAGCTTAGATCTTGAACGGGTTGGTTTATGGGCCAAGAACTTTACCTATTACCACCGGCGAAGCTCAAAAAAATGTTTATTTAAGTCACAAGAAAAATTACTGTTCATTATAAAGGCAAAATGATTGAGATTTAAATGGAAAACTAATATTATCTACTAAAAAGAAGAGATGATTACAAAATCTTAAGCTTAAAGAATGCAGTAGAAGATAAAATAAGCCAAGACACTAAATTTAGAATCAAGCTTCCATTGACAGCAAAGTAACAAAAGCGGTGTCAGCAGAACATTCAACTAGCAAATAACCTAGTAATAAAGTAACGGCAAACCCTTGGGCCAAGCAAACAACTTGTTGACAACAATAAGAAATAGAAATAGGCCTAACGATCCTCAGTTTTCAATAAGAAATACAGTACGAAAGATTATCAAAGTTTAAGAAAATACAGCTATTCAAAATAGTTAATGTAAAATTAATACATCTGAACAATAACTTTATAGCATGGATATTTCTGAGTTTAAAGGTATGCGGATAGATGAATAAAAGTATTAAAACCGGCAATATTTGCTTGGCCCAAGCGAAATTACAGTTCCACTATTCAATTCAATGCAGTGTCAAGTTGACAGCCAGGTTCCAGTCATGCATCACTGTTGAAATGCATTTCCATACCTAAGAGGAACCATAATGTATCTTTGGTATCAACAATATCAACTTGAAATTTGACTGGGTGAAATTGATTGGATCTGAGATAAAAGAAACATGGCAAATAATGCCATAATAATAACAATTATTTCATGATAATGCAGTGCTGTATTCTAGTTCAAAGTAATAAACTTGATTGTAAACAAGTTATATAATATTAGAAGTACAAACTTGATATGTCTTTGTTTACATACTTGATTGTAAACAAACTTTAATAATATTATTATATTTTAAAATCTCAACTATTTCAAAAATCAGACAGTGCTTTTGAATCGAATGGGAGCTCAAAACAGGTTCCCAAACAATTTTTCTTTAGTTTTCAGCCTATTTTAAAACAAAAAATATTCAAGTTGGAAAACTGGGGCTTTGTTTAATCATTCAAAAGACTTCTTTCTGATAAAAACATCTGAATACTTCCATATATATTGATTAAATACTGACCATTTCAGTTTTAACTTATCTCCAAATTGTTGATATTTTCAGCTTTTGGTTAATACTGAAAACTAAATCGTCTTCCCTGAGATATATAATTGTAAATCGTTTTAAAGATTTTAACAGCCTCTTTTTATCCTTGCAAATGCTATGACCACATAGACTATGAAAGTCACCAAGCAAAGCAAGGACTGAGCCAGTTCAGTTCGAGAATCAATAGTACTTCTAAAAGTTTGTGGCGGCACAGGTATATGAACCTAAAGACATCGCTGCGCCACCAACTCATTAAAATTTTTGAAGTCTTAATTTTTTAAAGTTGATTTTATGTCTCCAAGTTGTCTCGGTTTTACTCCGAAGTCATCAAGTCTGCAGGTTACCTTCCACGATGACCACACAGCTCGTCTCGTCGGACCCGTGGATGTTGGTAGCGACGCAGCGGTATTTGCCCGAGTCTTCAGGCTTGCAGTCGACAATCTCCATGGTAACCACGCCGTCTGAGTGTGTCATGGTGTACTCGTATTTTGACAGTTCTCTTGATCCCTTGAACCATTTAACCTGCAAACCGATTTAAAAAAACCTTATTTAAGAAATACACAAGAAAAATAAATAGTGTAGTTGAAAATTAAAAACCTTCAGGAATGCTTTTGTATCCCCCAGTGGGAACCTAACTGGCTTTTGGTAGTTTAGGTACCGATGCTGGGTACGTAACGGAAGTTGTCACTATTGGAGGCAGTGTTGTAGCTGTCTTTCAGTGAACAACTTCAGTTCTCCACCAGAGGAGGCTGGGCTTGACAGCAGGGTGGGCGAGGGTGTACTGGCGACCAAGATAAGGGCCAATATAAGGACCACCTGATCCCTTGAGGCCCTGTTCCAGTATCCATGGATAAAGGTATACCTTTGCCCATCCAGTCTAAGCTTGGCCAAACCTATTCCATCTATTTTCCTTTTTCCTTTTGTTTCCCTTGTATTAATCTACTAAAGGCTGTTAACCTAAGGAATAATCGAAGGGAAGCTTCCTTTCCTTTCTGGTAGCCTTACAAAAAGACAAAATATTGGCTGAAGTACTCTCACTGGATTTTCCTGTGGGGTGGGGAAACTCAGACTACCAAATCCTCCCTAAAAAAAATGTAATCTAGTGTTTCCCACTTGGTTGTCTTTGCACACTACCATTGATGGTATGCAAAGTCCTTTAAGGTGGTACAAAGAGATCAATAAGTGGCAAAAAAAAAATACTTGGATTTTGAACGACCCTGTACTGCATTACAGGTACAGCACAGTCGCATATAATACTGATGGATGTCGGAAGGTTACAAACACTGTCAATGTCTATTTTGACCAAATGATAATTTTGTATCATCTTACACTTGGCGCATTATATCTCGAACCATGGCCTTGTCCATTGCTGGAGCTGTCAAATATTGTTTATTGTCAATGATTTTGGAAAGAAAAACAATATAAAAATAAATTTCTACAAACGTCAACTGTGTTTTATTTTTAAATGGCAATTAAGATATATATTGACAGCTATTGGGAAATGCTAACACATTAGGCTAGAACAATTTATCTGTAGTGTCCTGATTACTTTCATTCCATCCAAACTACTTCGGGTAAAAAGGGTTCCCAAGTGTCAAGATATAATGCGCCAATTGTAACATCGTTTGGAAAAATTAGATAAAGAAACACTGCATGGCTTTTAAGAGAGAGGGATCATCGATCAAGTGACATTTCTTCTCGTCTGAGGAAGTTTGTATCTTTCTCCATGCAAGAGACAAGCTTGATACAGTTTTGAACCACGGTAAGAGTCATGTGGTCACTGTTTAGTAATGTTACAAGATGTTCAGATCAAAGAAGAGCCACTTCCAAGTATCAAAATTAAATCCAAAACCAACAGTCGGAGATAACCTAGAGCTGCCTCAAAAGTACAAGACGATCACAATCCGTGGTACTTCAGTAGCTCTGAAGTAAAGCGCTAGAGCCCTGTATGTCAAACGTCGCAGGTTCGATCCCAAACTCGGACGACTTTTGTTCCATCATGAGCGGTCACCTCTGGCTAGCCGTCTTCGGATCGCCCCACAGGCCTAATGGCCCATAATAATGGCCAGTTCGGTTTTTTTTAACACGTTAGCTGCCACGCATACTTTTGTACTGATTACCGTAGTGCCATGTACGTTTTGTGTTGAAATTCTAGTTATGTGATGTTTTTTGTCCTATTTGAGGTTAGTTATGATGACTTTTAACGAAATAATAAAATTACAAGTAAAAAAATTGGTTAACATTTTTTAAGGAATATTTGATAATATTCGGACCTGCCGACCCGATCAAATTAGAACCTATGAAAATAATGCTATATACCAGTAAATTGCTTTGCAAACCATTTTTGGGCAAACAATAGATAAGATGAGATCAACTTGAGAACAATGATATATTAGGTTTATTCAATAATATTAAATCATTTAAAAAAATGAGAAATGTTGCCACGAAATGATGCCGATCCGATCAGGTTGTGAAATTGACACGAATGCTTGAGACACTTCCAGTAGGTTTAGAAACGCTATCTAGAAGGCTTGGGTTGAACTACGTCATGTTAGTTCCCCAGAGTGCTGCTAGGTGCCTACCAGAGACATCTATCGGCAAATCGGTCAAACGCAGCACTACTCTGGTTGCCGACCCGAACCAATCTATGCCGACCCAATTGGACTGGTTTGCTGTTAAGGTGTTCAATAAAATATAGTAACAAAAGGGAAACTTGATTTCTAGTGCTTACCGTGGGCACGGGTTTGCCGCTGAGACAGCAGAGCAGCTTGCAGGTTTGGCGGAACTGCATGACTCGAGGCCGCAGCAGGAATGTGAAGCAAGGTGCGCTCTCCGTCTCCTCTTGCCAGAAGGTGTAAGGCAGCGGCTCGCGTCGTCTGACCGGGTGCGCTTCCGGCTTGTATGTGGGGACGGTCTTGGGGAGAGCTGCAACAACCAAGCCAGCTGAGCACACTTTCCTTTAAGATATTGTGCGGCTTATGGAGGTAAGGGGATTTTCACAACGGGACTCATGTGAATGGAGGTTTCAAATCAAGTAATTTTTACATTATAACATACAGGTATTGTTATTTCGTTGTTACTTACTGAATTAAGAACTTATTAGTGAGCATTTTGTGTTAAAATTTATTTAATATGCTCACATTATGTACAAATTTGTTTTTCCTGAAAATAACTTTATTTAGGCTCAAAAACTAGGGACAGATGAACAAAAAAAAAACAAAAATGAATGTGTAATGGTCATGGTTAAGTTGGAGTGCTAAAAAATCATTAAAAGTGATATGTTAACAGTTTTCTTACGTGGATTGATAGAATTACTATTATCGAAGGAGTTTTCACAAAAATAAACGAGAAAACTCGTTCAATATTCCTACTCTGAGGCTCATCTATTCTGGAATGGCTGTAAAACGAAAGATAGTTATCCAGTGTTGGCTTAAAAGATGTTTAATAAACTCCCACGTGAGGTTAAGCTGCTAGAAACAGCAAAATTCAAGAAGGTACTTAAGGAATGGCTTCTGGGAAGATGCTTCTATTCAACAGAGGAGTTCTTTACAGATCCCATGACGGACTTAGCACTCTGAACATGGCCGCCACAAAAATGTAAATAGTTATTATTTTAAGTTCTTTTTTCCTAAGTAGAGTAGTTTTTAGTGTATATTGACAAGGCCTATCCGGAGGAGTGCTTCTAAACGGGTTTTACAATTACTAGCTACAAGCTACCTCAATAGAGATACAAGTAGGATAGCTTGTAGCTAGTAATTGTAAAACCAGTTTAGAAACACCCCCCAGAAGACTGGTCAATGGTTGCTACTGGGTAAATGGTAAATGGTAAATGGCTAAAAGAAGCGCATTGTGAGGCTTACGTTGTACATTGAGGAAGACCACTTCCTCCCGGTAGCCGTAGTGGTTCTCTGCGCGGATGATGTACTCCCCTCTGTCCTCCAACTTCACCCGGTTGATGATGAAGTTGTAATCGTCTTGCGTGTAGCGCTTCATGAACTTCACGCTCTGCCGCAGCTCCTGGTTGTTGTGGAACCACGACAGTGTTGGGGTCGCTACCGCGATCACTCGGCAGTAGAACTTGACGCTCTGTCCCTCGTAAGCGAAGGCGCTGTTGGGCTTGATCACGAACCGCGGGGCCGCTTGCCGACGGTCTGGAATAAATAAATAAATAGCGTGTTTATTTTCAAGCGTTCTTCAAAGTTTACACTCTGCTTTACAAGACAACTTACGCCAAATATACATATGATACTAAAGAACACTGTAACATGAACTGTAAAATAACAAATTAAAAAGACAGGTCTTTTATTTTTTCTTGAATTGCTTGTAGCTGCTGCCCTTGATGGTCCATTTCATTGTGGTAACTAACGTCTTAAGTGCTCGCTACCATAAGACCAAACATTCTTTTACAATGAATAAAAATCTTATTAGATTTAAAAATCGGTTATGAAATATAAATCATAATAATGAAAATCCTGGGATTCACATAAACATTCCCACATACACCACTCGCTGCGTCCAGGCCTAGCATGCACATCACAATTTGACTACCCTGTTGGTACTTTGGTATTACACGGAGGCCACCCTTATACAGCGCCTGCGGCGGTTATGTTAGGTTAGGTTATTATAAATATGTTATTAGGACTTTTCTCCTTTCATTACGAATCGAACGATATCAAATGAGTTATACTTTTGCCTGCCGAATCCCGTTGACAGGTGATGCGTGCGCTACGGTCAACCACCTGATCTTGGCCTACTTGAAGGATATTTGGCGGACAAAATTATGACTCATCTGGTATCGTTCGATTCATAACAAAACAAGGAAAGTCCTACTAACATATTTATGATGACCTAACCTAACATAACCGCCGCAGCGAGCTGTATAAGGGTGGCGACTGGGTGAAGTCGCTAGTGGCGGATGTGACGCGTTAAACTCAATCCTCACCAATATCGCTGCCTTCTGGGAGGCAGAAAACAAAGACCGCTTATCATAATAATGTCCAATCTGGATAGTAAGTCAATTATAGTACGTTCTTTCCAATTATGTAGATATTTTTGGTATCCAGTAAAAAAATCTCTCTAAAAATAGCCGCAGTCAGATACTCACCGAAGGACGTCTCCTGTATCCTGTACTTCTCGATGAGCAGTTTCCGCAGGCTGCTGTACTCAGCAAGCCGGCCGAGAGGCAGCACAAAGTCCTCCCAGTGCTCGTACCGGCTGCGGATCTTGCTCTGCATCTTGAGGTACCGAGATCGGTTGATTTCGGCTGATCGGTCACTGTGGTCGCCGGTCAGCCAGGAATGTAATAGACACTCATGGGCTGTCATCCTCTTTCTGAAAAACGGAAAAGAAACAATGCGAGATAGTGCTCGAGTACAACAACAGTTTATAACCTTAAAAAATTATATGTA
Organism: Flexamia atlantica; assembly: GCA_035578135.1. Lineage (NCBI taxonomy): Eukaryota > Metazoa > Arthropoda > Insecta > Hemiptera > Cicadellidae > Flexamia > Flexamia atlantica. The sequence goes on along the minus strand of JAQJVK010000007.1, from coordinate 49,342,363 downwards.
TTATATCTGATTCCCACCCAAGAAGTTGGAAAATCATTTGTCAAACTCAAAAATGATGAGTCTAATAGCTTTGGATATTTTAAAAATTTCAAACTACATTCGTAATATAAACAAAAATCTATACTCGAACCATTGAATTTCAATCACAGTTACAGTAAAAGAAACAAAATCGTTTTTAGACTCCCAAAGCACCAAAAACTCCGTAAGCTGACTCTATACGAAAAACATATTTTACATACCAGTCACTATAGTGACAGAGTATGGCTGTTCTCTATATAAAAATATAAAAGAAGTCCCAGATAAAATTGGGATGAAAACAAAAATCATTCCTACTTGGTCTTAAAACTACAGTGTAATTACATTTCATACAAGAATAAATTAAATGATAGAAAGGTATACTCACTCTTTATTCTTCACTAATAGTCTTTTGATAAAGTCTTTTCCTTCAGCAGACACATTGGCGAAGGCTTCCTCGTCAAAGTCCCAGTCGCAGTTCTTGACGTTCTTCAGTGTTTCGATGTCATTCTCTCCCGCGAATGGTGATAATCCACTCAGACTGAGGACAAAACAAACTTTGTCAATACTTTCTAATTAATTGTTTGGACATGAATCATTTTTATGATAAAGAACAGCGAAAACTTTAATCTTTTTTTGGATTTTTTAATGTATTTCTTTAACTAATGCCCAAATGTTTGTTGGATGAAAATCCAAATTAAAGAGCAGATCAATTAATGAGTACTACCACTTCAAATGTTACAAAAGATTTAAACTCTTCATTCGAAGCTACCGACAAAAAGTTACTAAGTGACAAACATGAACCTATACCGATAGTTTTCAGCTAATATAATCGCCTATTTAACCCTTGGTAGGTGACATTGATTTTAAAACACGAATAGTGACTCAAGGAGTTTTTCTCCAGGTATTGAAATAATAGACAAACAGTGTAGTTTTATACATATATTGTAAAAAGGTTACATGAAACCCTTGTATAATCAATATCAAGCTATAAGAAACTTACTTGACATATTTTTGAAACCCTATAGGTATGTGAAATGTGTTAATTGTCACTTGTATTCAAACTCTATATTTTCGAATCCAAATATAGTAAATGGTACAAATAGTGGGTACAGAGTGTTTATACATCATTATTGTCACTGATCTCCAAGTTATTATCCTTATTTGCACATTTTACACAGCAGGTCTAGTATGCTCCCTACAAATGAAGAACTTGGCATCCACGTTACACGACTCTTGGGTTGCAACTGAATAGAAGGGGTACAAAGGGGGGGGGGGTTGGGAGAGTGAAATGAGGTCGAACCGATTCCTAGAAAGAGGCGTGTGAGGTACGGTTGCTCCTGGGACTGCTGACTGGTAAGAACGCATACTTTTTTATAAAAATAAAAGCGCCTGGAGGAAAACTCTGTGTGTCACTGACGGAGGGTTAAATACATTTGCTTACTTACGGGATAAATAGACAAAGAAATCGTAATATCAACGAGACAGAGAGCAGGAATGGCGGGTTTTTCGAGACACTATTTATTAAAATAAAATAAATTTACTTTTAACATGTTAGTTTAATTCATTTAAACTTGACTAAAAATGTTTCCTACCATTTAAGAATACTACAATGGAACTTTCAGGTTAACGGGGAACTATGGAGGAGGATAAATTATTCTGCGCCGTTAATAAAAAAATTCTTTTTCCTCCACCTACTATCTAATGTTGTCTTTAAGTCCCTAGAATAGAATACTAAAGTACTAGTTTTGTTGGTGAAGGAAAAGCTCTAGGCTAGGTTTTGTTTGTTTTGAAAGGAGGAAAGCCTACGGCTCTAAGAGCAAACCCTGGCGGCGATTCATTGAACCGCTTGAGCGACCTCTCTGGTGGCAATTCATTGAACTAGGTGAGTATAACTTCTGTAAGCAGCACCGCTGGCGCGCCCGTGAACTTAAAGAGGTTAAGGAACTAGTACTCGGTACTCACAGGACGTAGGCCAGGACACCGACGGCCCACATGTCTGTGTAGAAGCCGACTGGTTCCCGCTCCACGATCTCCGGAGCAGCGAACTCGGCTGTTCCCGTCGAGATCTTCACCACCTCGTTGGGGTCCAGCTTGGTCGCCAGCCCGAAGTCTATCAGCTTCACGTTCGTGCTGTGCTTCGTCTGACACATGATGTTCTCCGGCTTGATGTCTGTAGAATACAAAAGAATAGTTTTCAATTTTTAAAAATAAAAAAAATTTACTTAAATTTCTCGAGACAGCTGTTTGTTAAAATAAAATAAATTTACTTTGAATATGTTAGGTTAACTGATTTAAAATTATTTTAAACTCATCTAAAGATTATTTCTGGATATGGAAATGACCTTGTGGAAAATGAGCTGTGAATGAATTGGGACATCACAAAACTAGTCTCTCCTGACATCTATCGTCGGATCAGTGAACAACTTCAAGTTTTTTGTTGTAGAAGAATATTGTCCAAGTCCAAAAATCACCGTCTTGACCGTGTATTTTTCTTTTATTCCTCAGTAAAAAAGCCTTCTGACTTGAGGTCCCTTTTCAAACTTCTCACTTTCTCATTTTTATAAACAATGAAATTGTAAGGGTATCATGTCTGTTTTAGTTTAGATTTAAAGATCTAGTGTTCAGCTTTATTGTGGTACCTAATTCATTTCTGAAATATTAATAATAAGTATATGTTAAATAAATAAATATATAAATATATGTTTGTGCTGTGCTCCGTCTGACACATGATGTTCTCGGTTTGATGTCTGTATACGAAAGAATAGTTTTAAATTTTTTATGTACAATATACTCCTTCTTACACGGACCCCTAGGGACTGAGGCTAGTCCAGATGATGGATTTTCCGGCTAAACTGACGTTTCCTAAAATTGATTCTTAAATCCAAATATTAAAAATTTGATATTTTACAATAATTTTTATATTATACTTTTCCCACGCCGGAATCGTTCTTTAATCAATCAAAAACTAACTCATTTTACTTAAATTGAAGCAAGCATACCATTTAGACTTGTCTATACTGGTTTAAAATATTTTTCCTAAAAGAATCGTCGACACAGTACCGCCCGACGCGGTATTTTTTTGCTAAAATCTAAAAATAGCTATGAAGTGATTGGACAGAAACTTTTCAAAAAAGCTACCGCTACACATGAAAGACATCCCTCTAAATTTATTTAGGTAAAAACTGTACAACTGATTGATTAATAATCCTTTTTATAGTATCAATAATTTCTTTGAATGCAGTTCAGTAACATCAGTGTAGTCATATATTTCAATAACGCATGTATTTTTAATCTATGAAAGCTATGTTGTGTACTGTATCACTATTTTTATTTATTTGTTTGGTTATCTATTTACAGCCTTAAAATGTAAATGACTATTTGTTTACAATAAGATTATATATGTATGTCAAATTTACTAGTTAATATGGGAAAATGACCTTGTCGATTACACTGTTTGTGTGCTTAAAGACCAAAAAATATCAAATATCTTGATTCTTGATTCTACTGTTTCATTCATTTCTATGTATTTATTTACGCTGAAATGTACTTACTGAATAACTTACTGTAATACCACTTGACGTTGTCTATTGCATTGTATATAGTTAACAACAATAACATTTCATTTATTTATTATTCAATCGTTATTGTGACAAAGAGCGAGGTAACTCACCCAGATGGATGATGTTCTTCTCGTGCATGTGTTTGATCGCCTCACAGATCTGGCGCATGTAGTTGATGACCTCAGCTTCGGACATGGTGTAACCCTCGGCCGTGATTCGCTCGAACAACTCCCCTCCAGACAAGCTGCAACAGACACGTAATCAATCAATCAAAAATCTTTATTTGTGATGCGGAAAGTGAAAAGGGTCCTCAAGTCACTGGAGTAAATTTTACAGTAAAGGCATTTTAGTCAAAAATACCGATTTTTAGGTTTCGATTGGTTATGATTCCTAAATCTTTCCTCTAGTTATTCATTGGTTTATTTTAGCGATGAAAATCCGAGAAATATTAAAAAATAATGGATTTAGCAGCCTGTGTCATGAATACAAAAAGGGACTTCAAGTCGCTTAAATGGGAAATAACATGGCAAGCGACTTCAAGTCCCATTTCCCAAATGTGCAAGCACGTACTGGCAGAGTCGTCAGGGACATCACAAAACTAGTCTCTCCTGACATCTATCGTCGGATACTACTTAACATCGGTGAACTACTTTAAGTTTTTCGTTATGGAATAATATTGTCTACGTCCAATAATCACCGTCTTGATAGTGTATTTCTCTTTTATTCCTCAGTATTCTGCCTTCCGACATGGAGTCCCTTTTCAAACTTCTAACTTTTTCATTTTTTTAAACAATGAAATAATGAAACAGTTAGTGTATCACGTCTGTTTGGGTTTAGATGTAAAAATATAGTTTTCAGCTCAATTTTGATACACAATTCATTTCTTAAATATTCATAATAAATATTCTGCCACAGTTTGAAGTTTTGGGCCTTGATTTCCTAAAATACTGAATCATAAACTATCGTAAACTGAAGTTGTTATTATGTCACTTATCCCTATGCAATGACTGCAGTTATAACCATTTTGCGTACTTTTGGAGTAGGTATTGCTACTTCAGAATACTTCATTTTCAGATATTTAGCAATCAGAATAATTGAAAATGAAAATTTATAAAAACAATACGCTAAATTCAACAATTAATATGTTGGTTATACAAGATACTGGTTTCAGTTCTCGATGACCCATGTTCATCCTTTTGTCAATCAGTAATAAAAAAAGGGTCATTGAGACCCGAAACTACTTATCCTACATATCCAACATTTAGATTGATGACAATAAAGGTCTGTAGCCTATTAATTTATTTATTTAGTTGAATTTCAATCCAGGACATAATAATACTCACAACTCGAATATGAGGACCATTTCATCATCATCCTCAAATGCATCATGGAGGTTGATGAGTTTAGGATGATGGAGTTGGTTCATGATATCAATCTCTTTGCGAATCAGTTCCTTCTCCATATTGTGGGACACTGGAATAAATTTGGCAGCGAAAATGTTTCCAGACTTGCGTTCCCGGCATCTGTGCACCACTCCGAACGCTCCAGTGCCGATCTCTTCCAGGATATCATAATAATCATAAACCGAGTCCGTCTTAATGTCAACTGGCTGAGGAACAAACTTGGAGTAGATGTCAAACACTGCAAAAAAGGAAACAATTGTGACTTATGAAAGAACGATCATATTGCAAACAGCAAATGGTTATCATTCAAATAAAAAAATCCAAACTCATTTCCTGAAATTGAAAGAAGATCAATGTGAATCTGAAACTGATCCTCCAAATGAAATTTACGATATTAATGGGAATAAAATTTTAATCTGACCACTTTCCATAAATTGGTTTCCTCAGAGAAAATTTTAAGTTTTAATGATGAGACGTTTCCCTTTCCATCTTCTAACTTGATAATCACTATGAATGAACAGCTCTCCAGGAAATAAGGAACTGTCAACTCAGCACTTTCCCATCTAGTGTGATGAGTTTATGATACATTAAAAGTTTAATACAAAAGTAGTGAAGGAATCCACTATTACAGGCTAAGAATAATTTTGTAATTTAATATTAACAGAAATGTTTTTTGCAATTGTTGTATAAAGCTCAGTACACAAAACTTATTTACAATCAGTGGCGTAGGTACGTGGGGTGATCAGGGAAACACAACCTCCCTTGACCAATATTATGTAAAAAATACACTCTTGATATTAAGCTTCCATTATTTCGATTTTGGCTAAAAGAAAAAGAGACAGTAAAACTTGTATGTGAACGGCCTTAAAAACAACCACACAAATTCACTCGTCGCGAGTCAGCAAAAATTTTTCAGGGCTGGCTCGTGGATCCCCCTTTCTCTGGCCCAACGGTATGACATCCCCCCTTGACAAAGGTCTATCTACGCCACTGTTTATATCATAAATGATACTCACCATAATGGTCGTAGTCCTTGACTTTTTCATCTGACGTCCCTCTGATCTTCTTTCCATGTTCATCAACTAGAAAATAAAATTTTTAAATATTAAAGTATTACTTCTAACTAAAGTAATAGTAATATTAAAGTTTACTCCTACTGGAGTAATACTACTATTAATATTTAAGGCATGCGTTTGTATTTAATTGCACTTGTAAATTTATTATATGACCTAGTATATTTTTCTATGTTTAACTCTTATTTGAATTTTATAATTAAGGCATGCATTTGTATTTATTAGCATTTGTAATGTATTATTGTATTTTGAATTCTGACATGAGCTATTGCATGTATTTGTTTAATGGTCAGTAAATTCTTGAATCTTGAATTTGTCTGTCGAGTTATAATTTTTTTAATTAACAGTTTTTAAAACCTAGTAAGTAATCTTATAATAGTTTTCTTGTCAGACAAAACTGAACGACTGGAAATTATTTACCTACTTAATCTTATGATTAATGATACAATCGCTAACAAAATTTTATTACAGTTTTTCTACAAGGCACTGAATTTAAAATTTGTTGTTTCTTTTTATTGAGCACTAAAAACAATTTTCCACAGCCTGAAATCCTTGTCAACTCTTTTTTTGTCACAAACAAATTCACACGGATTTACATAAAAAATGTACTAGTAAGTAAGTTTATAGTTTCAACATAGTTTTTGTAAACATCAGTCAATAAGTCTGACAAGGGCTTCAGGCTAAAGATTTGTGATTGTTGTCCAATAAAAAAGACAAAAAATATTTTTTTGTTAGCTACTGATCACGACATATTTCTTACACTCTAGTAAAAATCATCACAGATCGCAAGTCTAAAAGATTTCAAAATCAAAATTTAAGCCTGACTTGAATTAATTGTTGAATATATTACCTTCGTACTGTCTCTTCTTGATCTGCCGCTTCCCGGAGCTCTTGGTCATGACCAGTCCCGTCGTGTCACTAGGGTCGCTTCTGCCGTAAACATTCTCAGCGTAAACTCGGAACTCGTACTGATGTCCTGGACTGAGTCCGGTCACAGCCATGGTAGTGAACCTGGAGAAAAATTTCATTCGATTGTTGATTGTTGCCTCAATATGGATGCTTAATTTTTATTTCATGAAAATAAGTAAAGCCAAACTTCAAAACTCGCATCTCTTTTTAATATTAGAAATTTATTATCTATAGTCAAAGTAAAACAAATGATGCTTTGATTCATAAAACAGGTTAAAAAAAGAATCACTCTGTAGTGGTTGACAAATTATTTAGAATAATTTATTAATCACGGTCGACTTTAGCTGATCTAAATTAAAACTACAGAATAATAAAATATAGTCAAGCAGCTACCTATTGCCATCATGTGATAAACGTCAAGTGTCAAACGTAGATGTGCAACAGAGGGCCCAAGAAGATATTGTAAAAACCGAGTACATATTTTCTAATAAATTTCCTAAGCTTATTAACTAATATTAATCAAATTTAAATCAAATGTTGAATATTATACAATAAAAATTAGTACTAAAACATAATTTGAAAAATAGCGTCATCTAAATATCAATCCACCTATGCAGATCATCCTACCGTCATTTTCAATCTGAACCCCTACTCCCTATTTTAGGATGATGTAGTTTATGTATGGCCCCTACAGTGTTTTAGGCCATTAATCAACTTGATACTAAGTTTGTATTTCTAAACCAAAGGATTTTAAAATCATTTCTACTTTAAAAAACTGGTAAAGGATTTACTGATATTGAGAAAGCTTCCTCTTTCATAATCTTTGATGACCACTGTACCATAAAAGTGGAGAAAGAGAGGCAACTAACTAGGACCATCTTCGAGGCATAGTAAGACACGTGAAGAAAAGAGAGAAGAGAAAAGCAGATATATGACTCGTACATTAGATACATTACTTGAAATGGCGACCTACCCAGGTAGGTATTTTAAGCCAAGTATGAATGACAGATGAGTGAAGGATGATTGTGGCGCGATCTTGTAGTCTTGTTACTGACTAAGGCCAACATGTTCCTTAGACAGGACTGTTAATTAATAGCCCAACAACCAGTGGCAACTAAGGGACCTACATTTTGAAATGGGATCCGAACCACAATATTGCCTGGTTTACAATTTACGAACTCGTCTGATTATGAGGACGGTCCTGTGAACGTAGTAATCAATAGTGCGGACATTAATCCCCACTAGGGACCACTGCATCCACTAGCCATCGCTCATAACTGTCCACAATTTGTGACCTCCCAGTAGCTGGATTACAGGACACGCCATCGTAGTTGTCGGTACCTGGTGTTGCCGACCCTGATCCAGCTGGACATGGGGTGCTCCCGCTTCTCGACGATGTAGCAGGTGATGTTGCTGCCGCCGTCCCATACCGGCGGCTTCCACGTCAGCGCCAGCGAGTCGTGGCCGACGTCCTCTGCCATCACCATCTTCGGCGGGTCCGGATGGTCTGCAACACATCGGGAATCAAATCAAATCAAATTCTCTTTATTCATAATCCAGTATAAACAAGTATACATTAATAGTGTCTTAAAATAATAGATAATACTTAAAAAACCTTTATAACAAAAAATAAAATGTCTTGCTTCGCAAATAATTTGGGATTTAAATTTTATTTATTTTTTTATAGTCTGAAAAAGATGTGCTAGATATCATAATTAATCAAAAGAGTACATAGCTTTGTTGATAAGGAATTTTTAGCTTGCCTTTAAATTTGTTACTTAAAACTTCTGCTTCAATATCATTTGACAGTTTATTAAAAAATGTTGAACCTGCATAATTTTGGTTTCTTTTTGTAAAGTTCTAAATGGTGAGGACTGGTAGCAGGGCTTCCCCGATCCCTTGTGGGATATTGATGATTATTACCAACCGACTCCAACTCCTGCAATCCGTTTTTTACTGATAAGACAGTTTCAAAGACATAAATGTCATAAACTGTCATGATACTTTCAGATTTAAAATGCTCTTTTACTGAAGTTTGGGGTTGCAAATTGCAAAATATTTTTATGGCTTTTTTGCATTTTTAATATGGAGTTCAAATCACTATTTTGTAAAGGGAATTTTGTTTGAGAAGTGAAAGGAAAAATTCTATGAGGGCACTTCGGTTGTTTTTTGGTCTTTTTGAACGGCAACCAGAAAGGAAGGGAAGCACATGTGGTAAAAAAGCAGATATTTTATGTCTTATGCAGTAGAACCCCTTATATCCGGCCTTGGGTTTACCAGTCCTCTAGCAAAAGCCATCCAAAAGCTTAAACTGTGAACTGCCATTGAAACTTATCACTTTATATTTCAATTGGGAAGTATAATACAAACGTCATTATTCTTTGTAAGTTTTTGTATTTGAAAACAAGGTTTTAAACATTTTTGCCCAGTGTATAATAACGAAGACAGGATAAATGGGCAAATCTATGTAAAATAATGAAATAAATACTTTGAACTTGAATTTAAATAACTAAGAGGTTTGAAATCTATACAATACATTTAAGACAGAGGACACCAGATGTCAGTGCCTTTAGTTACTGTCATAAAATTCTTAAAAAAATAAATCATTGTCTTATTCATAAAAAAACATTTATGTTTACTAAAAATAAATTTTAATTTTTGCTGCCACCATCCAAAAATTCATTTATTTATACTATGTTTTGTTTATAAGAAAAGAGGCAAGGCTGCTTTCAAATGAAGCAGACTGATTAAATTTCGAAAAATTGGTTGCAATTTGTTGAAAATCTTTCCCCCATATATGAAGGTGTTTTCTCCACTAATTTTAAACAATGAATTGGAAACTGAACATTCTTTTTAAAATGAGTGTTGTAAGGATGTTCAAAATTTTCTGCACACAAATTCTTGAAATTGATAGTACGATAACAAAGTTTTATAGATAGTTAAACTCGGCACAGTGATTATATTTAGTTCTTTCAATGTTGGTTTGCATGAAGATTTGAATGTATAAAATGTCATAATTCTTAATTTTTTTTTCAGCTTTGCAAATCTATTCTACTTCTGATGAAAACCCCAGAATTCAATTCCGTATTTAAGTTTTGAATGAAAATAGGTATAATATTATCATCAGGTGTGTTTTTACATCAAATTAGTGGTGTAAATACCTTATGTCATCCACCTCAACTTAAATAGTTTTCAATGCACCACTAATTTGTTTCCACACCAGCATAGGATCAACAAAACATCTTCAAGATTTTGAAACTTTTTTTATATCTAATTTGCTTCTCAAACAAAGTATTTGGCTATTTCTTTTCCGTCTCTGTCTCATTTAAGAATTTTATACCAGAAAATTATTTTTAACCACACCAAACAGCCTTACTCATTTTTTCTGAATCTTTTATAAATTTAGCATTGCACATCTAATTTCAAATAATTGTTTACATAATGTTGGCTTTTCCCAAAAATTGGCATAATTTTACTTGAATGGGAAGTTTGTACTCTATGACATAATTTTTCACTATGTGGGTGGGGGAGACAGATGGATTATGCCAATGGGATGATTTTTGAAAGGGGGGTCCAAAAATGACCAAAAAGCGATGACATAATTTATGGACAGCTCCTACGTAATCCAATCAGAGTAGGTAGATTACTGATATTATTAGTAAGGTTATCAAACTACTAGTAATTTTGATATTATAATAATGATATCATAATAGTAGTAAATTGGTAGTTTTGAATTATATTACTTGTTTGCAAGCCTATGAATAAATATTGATCATTATTCCTTTTACTTACCGCTAATCTGAATGTTTATAATGGCGGAGTCGACTCCCTGGTCATTCTCAGCCACTATCCTGTACTGCGTGGAATCAAACTTGCTGGCGTCTCGGATCGTCAGGATGGCATGTCGCTCCTATAAACCAACAACAGCCAAGAGGTTAGGCTTCTGTATTTTTACTTTCTCCCCCTATACATATTATATGGAAGTAAATATTGATTTTGTCAAAATTTTTGAGTTTGAGTTGTTAGTGGATATATTAGTTTTAGTGCTCCCCGAATCCAAAAAAAATTGTTTTCAGAGTGGTGTCTGTCCATCTGTCCAAACGTGTGTTTGTGTGTGGATGTATGTGCAGATGTGTGTGTGGATGTATGTAAACAGAGCTAGGGACAACAAAAATGGTCCGAATTTCATGAAATTTGGCATGTTGGTATTAAACCATAATATCTATGGACATTTTTTAAATTTTAAATTTTGAAGGTTATTTACCCCATAAAAACCCATAAAAAACGACAAAAATCCAAATTTCTCAAAAACAGCTCTAATGATCTTGATAAAATTTTATTGGTTTTTAGTGTTTAAGATGACAAACAAAATGACACCACCTACATGTTTGTAAAATTTCAGGTTCAGAAGTTATGTTGGTTTAAATGTTAAAAAATTAATATATGTAACTTTTAAAGAAAATATATTTGCAACCATTAAATTTGGCTTGAAAAAAATAAATGGTCCTGTTTTACGAATTATTTGTCTATGTCAACTGGTTGCGGGGAAAATTGATATTTTTGTTTGGTGGTAAATGCAGAACATTGTCTAATGTTATTCTTATAGGAAATATTCAAAAATTGATATCTCTGTTAATTGCTAACCGATTTCAATAAAATTTGGTATGTATTTGTGGCATGGTTGTAAATTTATTTTATTTTTTATATTTTAGGACAAAGTATGTGTAAGTTTGCTGATAAAATTTATTTTGTTTAATATGAAGTCCAGGCTTAGTAGTTTCCATGGACATGCATTGCAACTATTATATATTATTATAATTTATTCAGCATATTGCGAACCCCCAGGGTTATGGAATTATTTTCATCCACACTGGAAAGGAGGAAGAAATAGCCATTACCCGCACATAAAATACAGACCCTCTACGCCGCCCGCTCCAGTGAGCAAAGCGACAAACAGGGGTCTCCAGCCTCTTTCTGTCATCGACAGCACTGATGTTGAGGCACCGCCTTGAGGCGGCTAAGGGGTAGGCAGCATGTGCCTCCCCGGAGGTGCAGAACCCACCTTCACTTCCACGTGGTAATGTCCTCCCGACTCGATCTTCTCCTCTCCTCTGTACCAGGAGATCTTGGGCTTGGGGTACCCGGTGAACGGAATCTTCACGATCACGTTCTCACCCTTGTCGAAGAAAGCCGTATCTCGGAACCGAGGGGGCACGTTCAGCTTGGGAGCAGCTGAGGAAAAATAAAATGCAATGAGACAAGCATTAAAGACTAAAGAAAATTACTTAATATTTAATTTGTTACAGATAATTTCAGGTAAGGGAATTATCGTGGTCACATAAAAATTAAGGGATGTATTACTCGGTTGTTCGGGCAAAGAGTCCCTTACCAAAGTTTGCAAGTTCAACGAGATGCAAGTTTGCCCAAAGATGCAAAGTTTAACGAGCACATCAAAATTTTTATGTGTGAGTGGTTAAAAATTGCCTTAACTGAGTTTTTCCAAACTCCAGAACAGTCAAGGATCGGATAATGACCCTGCCCCATTGGCCTGGCCTCTAGGGAGCCCAGATATCACCATGCCAGACAAAGCACAGTGGAGTTTCATTACAGAAGAGGTGTGGACACATTGACACTGCACAAAAAATCAGCTTAAGGGAGCAGTTTGTGCTGCCTTTACCCTAACTCTGGATTTGTTGAAGATGATGACTCGACAATCATGGCAGCAAAAATCAAACTGTGCTTTGAGAATAAGAGGATTCACTTATATGTTTTCGATCCTTAATGAAATAAAGATCAAATTACAAAAGGTTTAAATAATAATGTTATTTCAATACTTAATAATCAATTTGTTACTCGCCTGAACAGTTAAGGGGAGGAACTTAATCTACATTCTAAATTACAAGAAATTTATTAGAGTTTTTGGTGAAAAGCCTTCGGCTGAGTAAGATTTTGTTCAGGAAAGAGACAGAATTAAGTTAGCTTACCCGAAGAAATTATATTAAAGTCAGTACACAGAAAAACAAAAGATTTACAGATAGTTTTTCACTGATATTTTGTCCCTTTAAGAGTCTTCTTCGGAGAGAAGAGAAATCCCCCAGAGGTCCAAAATACCAGAGAAAATCTAAGTGTACATCTTTTGTGTTTCTGTATGCTGACTTTCTTCGGGTAAGAAAGTTTTAAATCATTTTACATGTTGTAGAATGAGTAAATTTGCGGTACCCATTTATAAAACCAAAAATTTTGACACTATCACACACGGTCCAAAGACACGATCAAATATGCCTTTTGTGTCTAAATAAATTCTTAAAGTGCCCAAGTTAACTGAAAAAAGAAAGCCTACTGAAGCTGTAGGGAAAGACATGGTAAAATGGACTCACTCATTATGACCAGCTCGGCCTTGGTGGTCCTGACTCCGCCCTTGTTGCTCGCGCGGCAGACGTAGTCGTCCGCGTCCACGCCGTACACGTTGTTGATGATGAGCGTGTAGTTGTCTCCCTCCGCGAACATGTGATGGCGTGCTCCGGGCGTGATCTCCCGCGCTCCCTTGTACCTGCGACCACACATTGGCTGTTTACGACAGTTCTCACTCAAATTGAAGGGGTTTTAAATTCAAGACATATCTGCATACTAACCGACGATTCTGATGACTTATCTACATACATTAACTCCAAAACATTTTCTTGTTGGCGAAACACTGTCTACCATTCCAGAACCAGATCTTAAAGAACCAGATAAGTATAGTACCAAAGTACCTATTTATCTAATCCTGGAATAAGAGCTCGCGATACAAACGACTGAGCAGTGACTGCGTTACTCACCACTGGATGGTTGGCCTGGGAGACCCGGTGATGGTGCACTGGAACTGAGCGTTGTGGTTTTCGATTGTCTGGACTCCTCTTAGCGGTTTCACTATCTCTGGCGGGGTGGCAGCTGGAACATGACAGAGAGCGGGTCAGTAATAAACTCAAAAAAATAAACTCAATATGCATCACAAAAAGAAATGAATATATAAATAAAATTGAATGGCAGGTAAAAATTAATATAAGGCTATATTATGTTGTTATAAAAAAGGGTATTAAAAATTATACATCCTTCTATTATACATGTCAAGGCATTAGGTATATGCATGAATTAAATTGGCAACACTGGATATAAACTTTTAACCCAGTGCTTGTTGGTGCTGAATGTTTTAAACATGATACAGCAGCAAAAACCTAGTTCCACGTAATAAAGCATTGCAAGTTGAATTAAAAAATTTAGAATTTTTTGTAAAAAACAGTATGCATTTAACAGTAGTTAACATGGTATATGCATGAATGAAACCTCATGAATTAAGCAATACAACAGTTACTTGCCTGTATAACTGGTGCCAATTCTTGGGGCCCAGTCCGCGCATGGGGCGGGGAGTGGGTAGGCTGGGAGGAGAGGGGAGTAGTAGCGGCAGCGGCGGCCGATAGTGTACTAGCCTGGCTGCGTACATTCGGCAGCTGGCACGTAGTTACTGCTTTTGTGTCAATCGTTGTTCAGAGTATCAAGACGCTTTAATAAATACTAATGAAATATTTTACATTATTGAATAGAAGTGAAACAGATCATTAATCGTCAATAAGAGTCAATGTTCCGTCGGTCAGTGTTTTTAGGACGACATGTAGTGAAACGCGATTGTTGACGGCTGAGAGCAGAATGACAGTGCTGCGCTCTAGCGACGCTTTGTCGCGCATGCGCACTAGCCGTTTTTGCTACCGCGCATCCACAGCACTGGGCCCCAAGAATTGGCGTCAGTTATACTAGCTTAGGTGAAATATACAATAGATATTTGTCTCTTATGTTTTTGAGAGAGTTTTCAAATAACCATGTTTAAAACATTCAGCATCAACAAGCACTGGATTAGATGTTTTTATCCAGTGTTGATTATTTAATTCAAGCATATACCATATTACCTAACTGTTAAATGCATACTATTTTTTACAAAAAAATTCTTAATTTTAGAATTCAACATTTAACGCTTTATTACTTGACTAGGTTTTTGTCGCTAACAACGTTTCACGGGATACCCCTTCAATTAATTAGGGCTTTATTTTGGCAGCCAAACTGCCCTGAAAGCGCTGACTTCCAACTCAGTGACATCAAAGGTGGTATGCAGTTGTAGGAACTCAAAGAGCTCGCAGTTAACAACTGTATGCGACTGGCATGAATCCCAGGACATGCAGGACACGAAGGGAACGAAAAAGCTGGCGGTCTAGCCAGGGAGGGCTCTGACTCACATCTGGTTGTACCTGAGTCATTCTGCCCAGTCTCCATCAGCCAGGGACTGGCAAAGTTACGAAGCTAGGAGGAGGACATGAAGAGGGAGGTGTGGTCAGCCCTCCCTGTCTTACGGCAGTCAAGGCTGCTGATCAAACCTTTCAGGAAGGAGTGGGGAGAGCTGCTGAAGCTCTACAAAGGGGACATCAGTCTCCTGGTGGGGTTCCTGACAGGACACGGCCCACTGAGGAAGCATCTCAAGAACATCGGACTCACTCAGTTGGACTCCTGCAGATTCTGTGAGGAGGACATTGAGTCTGCCACTCAGTACTGGCTCGACTGCCCGGCACTGAGCCAGAGAAGGTTGAGATTTCTTGGAAGGATCTTCCTAGACCCAGAAGAATTCAAGGAGCTGGGCGTCTCTCGGCTGATGGGCTTTTTTAAAGATCTCAAGTTATGAGACTAAATCAATCAGGGTGCTACAAAAGATTTTAAGGTCGAGGTAGCATAGTGTAGTTATACCCAAGCCCTGGTCTTTCTAAAAAAAATAATAAAAAATAGGGGTTTAAGCCGTTAGTGATGAAAGTGCTGCGTGTTGGGACCGCGTCTGTCTTGCGGACTCACCGAGCGGGTCCTTGATCTTGACGCTGGTGGAGGCCGCGCTCGGGAGACTCAGTCCCGCCTCGTTCTGCGCGTAAACTCGGAACTCGTACTGCCGACCCTCGATCAGGTTGGAGATGTTGATCTGGGTCGTGATGCAGATGGACAAGTTCACTCTGGTCCACGTGTCGCTGCCCACCTGGAATAATAATAAAAATAATAATCTTTATTTCTTTTTTCTTTTTTTTCTTTTTTATATTTTTTTCTTTTTCTTTTTTCTTTTTCTTTTTCCTTTTTTTATATAATTTTTTATTTTTTGATTTCTTTTTCATAGGCAAACATTTCTCCAGTAAAAATATAAAATACCGCCCGTTGCAGCAGACCAGCATACTCAGCGAAATTCAAATGTTTAAATAAATAATTTAGACGAAGCCTCGAATCAAGTACAATCTACTTAAATCCCGAAATGAGCACACAACAATTTTCCCCATAAGAATAACATGGGAAATGAGTATGTAGGATTGCTGCCTTTCAGGAAGTGTGAAATTTAGATATTGTTTGCAATAATTCTGTACATATCAACTAGATGAAGCCATATATACCAAGTTTCATTATGATATGTTGAGAAATCAGCGAGATATAGGATTTTATTTATTTCTCATAAGGTTAACATTAGGACAACGTACACTAGCGATATCTCGGTAACCAATGGGCATAGAGCAACGATTAAAGATACAATTTATTTTTTTTTAAGCTGAATTCAATTGTGTAAACCAAAATTACATTATTTTAATTTTCCTATGTAAAAAATCCAAAAAACACATTTTTCGAGGGGTTTACCCCCCTTACCCCACTTCCAATAATCCGATCAGGCTGGTTTTCTAACTCATCCAAATAATTACCACTTTACATGCCTGTGCCAAATTTCATTCAGATTGGACCATTTTTACGCGAGTTAATAAAGACACACACACATACAATATATAAATATATATTTATGAAAATGGACGAATGGTGTTTTTGGCATCTAGGGACCTAAAAACAAAAAGTTATAACGGTCTCGGGCTTAAGTCTTACCATGAGACCTGTGGTAACAGCTTCTTCCCTATAAGGGAAATTCGCTAAAATTGAGTATGCAACAAAATAAAAAGTACTGAAACTGAATTACTGAAAAAAAGATACTCGGTTATTGTCTTGATGCTCGATACAGCTGAGGAATGTTATGTCTTATTGTGGTAATTTTGCTTGTACAGAACTGGGCAGACAAGTTTTCTAAGAGATCTTTTCCATTAACTTGCAACCAGAAACTTTTTTCCTTATTATTACGTCAGTTAACCACTGATGCTGTTCAAATATTTAATATGACACACAGACACAGAGTACTTGGGTCTTTGAGTTATTTCGTCGAGGTTTTCAAAATTTGGCTTAACTCGAGACTAAACGAAAAAGTGCAACTTTTGAGCTGAACCTTTTGTGGGTATTCCTATACATTATGCAAAATCGTCATTTATGGCAAACTTGCTTCTGTTGACTACGTGCTGTGGTCTTAAACGTGTAATCCACATTAAAGGTAATAGTATCAAAGATGAAAGCAAAAATTTACACAATATTCTGTCACCGCAAAATTACTACGGCTGACTACAAGAGATCGTATTTTGTGGCAAAGTTGCTACGGCCGATTATGTACGATCGTTTAACAAAATGAAGAGGTCCCAGAATGCTTTTCCGCTGCAAACCAAGCACTGATGGTTAAATACAACTGTTACTTGCCTGTACTCACGTAGGTGTAATTTACAATAGATATTTCTCTCTTGGCCCAGACAAAGGTCTACTCACCTCACGCTTGTCTATCCAGTAGCCCTGGATGCGAGAGCCGCCGTCGGACGTCGGTCTATCCCAGCTGAGGTTGACAAAGTCTCCTCCCACCTCAGTCACGGTCGGTATTCCCGGAGGCGATGGCTTGTCTATAAATCATTCAGTTCATCATAATCAAATTCAAATATTTTCAATAAAATAAGTAATTTTACAATATTACAATCCCGAGTGTAAAATGCATGTGTGTATACAAACATACAATTACACAGATGATAATGCTCCTCGATAGATGAAGTTTGACACTATTTTTTATATTAGCGTTCTTAAATGAGTCTCGAGGTCAGTTTTTAGGACACATACACAATTTAGATCTTAACCAATGAGAAAAATCTTAAGAATATTAGTGTTATAACATTATTGAAAAACAAACAGATATAATCTCAGAAATTACCAAAAACATTTTTCGGAATTGAAAGATTAGATTTACTGTATTTTATTAGAAGAAGAATCTAAAGTCAAGTTTAAACCATTTAAATCCATTTTAATATACAAGTTTTAATTCATTTTGCTATTTAAATATTATTAAAATAATCACTGAAATTTGAGTAATATTTAGCAATTATGAATCTCACCGTAAGGAGACTTGGCCTTGATAGGGTTCGGACCCTCGAGAGGCGGTCCCATGCCGTTGTCGTTGACAGCCATGACTCGGAACATGTACTCATTGCCTTCCGTCAGACCCTGTACTGTGAACTGTGTATCCCTGAAATAGACAACAATTGAGAATGAATAGTTGATCACGAAACATTAAAAAGTATTAATTTGTAAATTTGTTCCTCTATCTTTATATCAGGTTATCTCCAGGAGTCACGTGGACCGTGCGGACAAGTGGAAGGTACCAGGTCTCGACCGTTATCTGCAGGTCTCGGCAGCAAGCGACCTTGCACGGGACTCTACTTCCTTAGCTTCTAGGAGGGAACACTACTAGAAGACTGTTTTTCAATGCCACATTGTCTATGGCCTTGTACTTTGGGGGATGCCCCCTGCCAGCAAATGAGTTCTCCTTTTGCAAAAAGGTGCCATTCGTATTATGACTTCAAATGGCCAACGGGAACACTGCAAGCGCCTTTTCAGCAGTCTAGGAATTTTAATTGTGCACAGTCAGTTTATACTGAATTCATTGCTGCTTGTGAAAAATAATCCTAACTGGGAGCTGGTGACTCGCCAACATCAAAATCAACTGACACAATTTAAAAAGCAAAGGGGACCTTCACATAACTAGATGCAGATTCGGGTCGACCCTGGACAGCAACCCTTCTCTGGCCTACAAACTTTTCAACAAACTGCCTGAAAAAGTTCGTGCCTTCGGGACAACCATCTTCAAGAGTTAACTGACGTGCTGGCTCAAGACCAAGAGTTTTTGTTCAATAGATGAATATCTTAGCGGGAGCACCGCAGGTATTATTTGACGTACCGGCCGCCATGGAAAAGTTGTTTGTAAATATTAGTTTGTATGTAGTAAGTTAGTATAATTGTATTTACAAAATTTGACAAGACCTATCCAGCGATGGTCATAGATCGAGGATTGGTAATGGTAATAGTAATGGAACTGCAGTGTTACTAACCTGCAGCTGGTGGAAATACATATCCAGTGTTGGCTGTTGACGTCTCGCCGCTCCACAACGTAATGGGTGATCCTCAGTCCCCCGTCGTACTTGGGTGGACTCCACTCCAGGGTGCACGTGTGCTTGGTGATATGGCTGGCGTCCAGGGGCCCGACTGGGGGTCCGGGGATACCTGTTACAACAGCGAGTGTTACTTTCCACCAGCACCGACCCACTAATGACAAAGGAAATAAGTAAGTTAACTCAGTTACTCGGTAACTCGGTAAGTTTTGAGTTTCTTGTGTAAACGAGACATCCTATCTAGAAAGCCTAGCTGTATCTATTTGTGTTTGCCGTAATTTTAAGGGGACAGTTTGACTATATCACCGACCACTGCTGTAACTAAAAACTACCAGTTATACTACCTATTTTTTTATGTTTGAAGCTTTATACCCTAGGAAAACAGTATATTTTACACTTAGTTCCGAAAATGAGGTTTATTACATCTTGGACATGAAACAATCTGGAGCCTGCAAAACCCTTTTGCCCAAGACGCAAAAGCTTTTTTTCGTCATATTACACTATTTAATAAAAACTTAGATTATGAAGGTATGAAAGGTGCAAACATTTCAAAATCAAACAAAGTTATGATGGTAACGATTTCATCATCATGGTTGCTGATATATCACAACAATGGTAACCATATGGTCACCACTAGAATGTCATTAGAGCCTACTGAATACCACTTGTTTATATAGATGTTTCAAGCAAGAAACAAACAGCTGACTTTACAGCCCTAAGGCAGAAAAGTGCTACTTTCCTCCTCTATATGAGGTTTTGAAATTAGGTTATTACATCAAATAGAATAAACAGGCTAGCTTTGTATGGGTTAAAATCACAATCTTTAAGAAAACTATAATCTTGTAAATTCGACAACATCTATTCTGCGCTTCAAGCCTAAGTCAAGAAACTAAATGAAAACAAGGATAAAAGTTGAACAGATTTTAAAATGAATTTAAAAACCATGAAAATCAAGTGGTAAAGTCGAATTATTAAAAAATAAATCGAATAGGGATAATATATGTATATGACTAGTTAAAGTAAACAAAATCCAACATCAAAGATAATTTTTACTATATATCCAACAAAAATACAATTAGTGATGAATAACTCCCGGATAATAAAGGGACTTGCAAACTGGTTGAGTACTCATAAAATAAGTAGCTAAATCTAAAATAATCCAAAAGCACATGATATAAACTCGATGAACAATAAACTCTATTTAGAGGAATAAAAGCTAATGTACTTGAAAAGTGCAACATGCGAATCACTAGTCGTGTATGATTATGTCAGCTGAAAATGGTAGGTGATATTAGAAATCTAAAAGAATAAATGAACTTGATGAAGTGATGACTCTGAATTTCTACAGAAAAGTTCAAAACTTTACCATACAGAAAAAGGGCTTCAATCAATGGTAATTGGTAACATTGGGATGTGTCAATACAGCCAACTCCCGATTAACCGCGAGTTAATATCTGCTTGAAGCGTCGTGGATAACCAAAAATTGCGGATTAAACAAACACATTCAATAAATTTAGTAAAAGACTAGATAATATTTTTAGGATCATCTATGCAATCTATTAAAAAAAATTATACTCAGGAAGAGCATTCCTTGTTTTCATGAAAACGAGAACATTATACCACCAACTGATAAAGCCAATGACGCTAACTAATAAAAAGAAATATCACGAATTGGGGAATTTTAGCTATATTTATCATCTTGAAGAGCCACAAAATAATGCGTTAAAATATATTGTTTATAATTTTTTTAAACAGATTGTCACACAGGTTTTATTGGCGTCTCATTTGATTTGTAAATAGACAAATAATATAAGGCCTCATTTATGTTGAAGTACTACAGATAGTAAGGATTTAGGCATTTTGTAGTAGGGACTTAATTAAAGAATGAGGTTCGCATTAAGACAGGATGTTATGGAACAGACCAGCTGCCAAAAGATAAACAAATCCAACCCTCTTGCCCACCACCGGAGACTAGACAGGTCTGCCTCTCTTGCTCTTACTTTGTTTTTCTACATTTCGCTCAAATATATTTTGTAAAGTTACGTTTTTAAAAACAATAATTTTAGAGAGAGAATAAAATATTACTGGTGGTAAAATATTAGGGGATAAAATATTACTCGTTGGTAAAATATTAATTAATTTTTAAGAATTATCAGTATTAATATAGTTTTTGATGGTAAATCAATGGAAACAAAAATCAATTGGTTGAAATGCTGTCAGCCCAGGTGTGTGGAGTATTAAGGTTTTCTCCCCCGCCCCTCCTTCTCAAACCCCACACAGAATGTGGTTCCCCCTCCTTCCCTCACTCTGTCGTCAGTTCCTAAGTTGCCCTTACCTCGCTGTGACTTTCTAGGAAAGATGGTATGCTTGGATTGTAATGCACTGTATTTTTTATTAAGATATACACTTAACATTGTCAAATAAAATTTGTATAGCAGCTTTTGAAGATATCTTTGTATTTATGTTAAATTTATGATTTTAATAAAATTTAAGCCTTTTGCATGCAAGTTTAATCCGCAAACCGATTAACCCACCCTAGTTAATCGTAGTTGACTGTACTATGGCGCTAAAATAATAATAATAAAAACAGAAATGTCTAAGACTCAACATAATGAGATTACTCAATTTCTATAAATATAGTAAAACACAAACCATACGGGGAATCATTTTGTAAACTTGAAAACATTCTAAGACTTCAGTACTGTGGTTGCTGAAACATAGATACCCCGAAGCATATCCCTTCCTGTACCGCAGGATAGAAGGGAGTCTGCGGACTGGAACATCGGCTGTCTGTGAGGACCACATCTCGATTTGGAGGACAGTCTCTTGCTCGACTGTCGCAATTCATAAGCCAACTGCTCACTCATAGACATTGAAGTTTCATCTACTTAAACGAAAACTATATCTTATAAACTGACCCTAGGTTTGAAATAACGTCACAAATGGTTACAACAACAAAAAAACTGGTGATTGGAAATCATATGTTGATGAACAATAATTGTTAGTAATTGCCCAAATTGGATTATCTTACAATAACATTGATTTATTGTTACAGTAGAAGCCCTCTTAACAACCCTTGCTTTAATCTTCTTAGGAATAACCGCCCTATTCCTAGAAAATAATTAATATCCGCTAACACCATTAAAGTCCCGATACCGTGTAGTAAAAAGTTCAGATTATAACAAAATTACCATTTCCTGAGTCAGTTTATAAATTTCTGTAAGAGATCTCGGGAGAAAATAAACTATCGTTACTATTTCAAGGTCTCAGTTACAATTTTGTACAGGTTCTATGGTATCTAGTGCTAATTATTACCAAATGATATGCTATTTATTTTAAACAACCTTTTGGTCACCCGACTATAAGTCTGTTCCCATAGAGGGAAGATAAGAGGGCATCTACTGTATTACATTTTCTTGAAAGCATTCGATAAACAATTTATGTACATTAACATCACCTATGAAATCCCACTTATTTATCATCTGTTAATACTGACAAGTTCAACTACCGATGTCGATGACTTACCGGTAATATACACAGTGAAGGTCGCTGAGGCACTTCCAGAGGCGTTCTTGCAGGTCATTGTGTAGCTTCCTGCATCCTCCTTGGTCACTTCCTTGATGAAAATGATGATGTACTCGTCAAACACGGTGTATTTGATGTGCACTGACTCCTTAACTTCTGATCCATTCTTGGTCAAGATAACATCCATAGGCTGATCACCGGAGATGAATATTTTGATTTTATTGTTGTCTCCTTCTGGAAGGTACAACTCCTCTGGGCAGCGGTGGATGTGAGGTGGATCTGAAATTATAAAATCGATGATTAATGTGAAATCGAATAACAGGAAAAAAGTTTCAACTTATATACAATCTCCATCTTCTTGATAGTAAAGTAAATTGACTCATGTCAGCGAGAGGCCATTTTGTTTTCCCTTGCTTTCTGGGACAGATTACAATCCCTTTTGTTTCCTTGTTGGTGAAAAACCTCTACGACTCAGAACTAGAAAACTTTGTTTATGTAAAGTTAAAAAGGTAATTTTAAAAGTTATATAGTCATATTTTGATCCTATTTTGACACCCTATTAAAATGTTTTAATTGAGGTTGACACTTGAAACATTCTGAAATATAGAAGATAATAACTAAGATAAACTGAAGACTTTAATAACACTAAAAGTAGATAAAGGTGGATATACATAATTTATCCATTTTTAAATCATTAAATTTAAATTGACTGTTAATGGAGCATAAAGTATTGGTAAGAAAAATCACTGATTCTAAGAAAAAAATTTTCAGCAAAGAATTGAGGTGTGTTGATTGGTCTTTCTGTATGTTTCATGGTACTCCTGCAGAGGAAAATTGTATTTTTTTTACAAATTAATCTGTATGTTAAATAAATGTTTTCCTTTAGTTAGTAAGAAGTTTCTATATTCACTGATTAGACTAATGGATTTATTTACTTGAATCAACAACCAAAACTCAATGATCATTGACGAATAAAATAAGTTTCTTTTCTTTACAATATGTACTTGAGACAAACCCAAGAAAGAATCTTAAAATTAAGGAGCGAACACATAATCACTCTGTAGCCAATCTTCCACAGACCCCTCAAGTCATTCTACATCAAGGAATGTCATGCTATCATTATGATACAGTAAACCCCCTATAGTTCGGACACCTCGGGACCAGATCCTTGTCCAAACTAAAAAAAGTCTGAATAACCCGGAGGTCTATCAAAAGAACTAAAACTAAAATGATTGCATTTATTTATTTAAAATTAATGATCAAATGAACCACCACAGTTCCACATTAGAGGGAGTCCACTGTAATATGAACATTGCTATAAAATTGAACTCACTTCCGATCTTGACTCTGGAGGTGGTTGTGGCGAAACCGACGGCGTTGGAGGCCTCGCAAGTGTAGTCTCCCTCATCGGTGTCAGTGACCTCTGGGAAGTGAAGACGGAAGACACCTCCGGCTGTCTCGGTGCGGAAACGGGCGTTGGTCAACTCTCGCCCGTTCTTCAGCCACCTCGCCTTCGGTACTGGCTTCCCAGTCGCCTCACACTGAACAACATTTCTCATCAAGTCATATTGAAAAACTTTTTGTTCATGCTGGTACTTTCTTCTGATGCGGCAATTATAATTTAACTTTAAGTTTTTAATGAATATTTTACTGTACATAACACTGAGTCTTTGCAAAACGACTTGAAAGAAATATGAATTAGGGGTTTAATGTGTTAAATTGTACTGACATTATTTTTTTAAAAGAAAAATTATAATATTTATAGGACTAAAGCCTAGATGACACAGATTGATGATTACATTTTTTCTGACTTAAAAAAATATTTACTTTACATTATCGTCTGGAAATCAAGAATTGTGGCTAATCACAGATGGAAAATATACAAAATAATCTCTAATCAGCACTCAGCCTATCGTCATGAGTGTTTCGCTCCTCTTTATCTGGAGCAGTCTCTTTTGGAAACAAAAATATATAATGGGTGTTACAAAAAGTCCTTTACAACTTTGCAGGATTGTACATACTCGCACACATAGAACTTACAGACTTGGTTTTGGTGTCTAGCTAAAGTGACATGTATAACATTTTCAATGACATGGTACTCAGTAGCTGAGCTACCTTACTGAAGGTAGTTCAAAAAAGTTTTAAAAAATTCCAATGACTCGAGTATCGATGTCTGGTACAACTATTCAACATAATTTCCACACAAATTCTGCTAGAGTTCCGCCCTTGAGACCTGTAGGGTTGCAGGGGATTCATTGAAACTGGGAATTAAGTAAGTAAGCCTAAAACTTACTTGAGTACCACCGCCAATTGAGTCCCTAGTGAGTTTAAAAATTTTTTTTTTTAAGTTTTAAAGTAATATAAGTCCAAATAAGAAGATAACAAATATCCTATAAATTTCAAGAAAATTAATTTTTTGATGCAGTCTATCCAGGAACCTGGTGAAAGACGAAAAGGAAGGTAATTAACACTTTCAACCCTAAGCCCGAGTATAGCTCAGGGCATAGCGTATGTCGCCGTGAATGAAGCCCGAGTATGGGTCAGGCCTCGAAATGAAATTCCATAGGTGTATTCGACATATATTCGCTAATGGTTGCTACATCATCTGATATTGATTCCTTGATCATCTGGCATTGATTATAGTATCCAAAAGTCACGAAAAAGCCATCTGATTAGCAGCAGAAAAATAAATCCAAATGTCTGCAGCCGATGCTTTGCTTCACTGGCTGACGACGCTTTTTTGTTGTCTGCAGTAGGGGCTGAGTTTGTTTACGTTTGTGTCGGTGTCCAATAAAGTGTGATTTTACCGTTATTTACAAATGTTTTGAGTGTGAGTTAGTTATCAGATTCATTATTGCTTTATTGCGTAATGTGTTTGTCATGTTTATTGTAAAATATTAGTGATGAGTGGTTTCCTAAAAATGTGTGTGACCACTGTCGCAATTTTTTTTTCTTAATTTTTTTCTGTCCGTTTTTATGTGGAATCCTAAAATTGTTTTTGGTAACTGTAATAAAATTTATATCATTTGAAAGGTTATATTTTTCTCTGTAGTCTTTATTTTGATATATAATTTATATAGGTAAAAAATATATATTTATATTAAGCTACGAATTTTAATTTGAACCCCAAAATTGGCCAGTAACGCACGTAAAAAGAGATTTTAGCACCCAGGGTTCAAAGTGTTAAAGGTAAATGCTCACCTGCAGGGTGAGAATGCGGCCGAGGGGCACAACGGCGTTGCTCAGAGTCTGGATGAACTCGGGCTTCTCCCCGCCCTCCGTCTCGCAGATCTTGACGGGCATCGTGCACGAGCTCGGCTCGCTCTTGCCCACCGCGTTGACGGCGAACACTCGGAACTCGTAGTCTGAGTTCTCCGTCAGGCCGAGAGCTGAGAACAGTGATCGTCGGATGTTAGATTGTGAGCGACTGAAAGCGACGGCATTGTCAGTGAGATGTGTCTCCCTAGGGGATATTGTGCGGCTTAATGAAGGTGGAAATTCATGGGGATGGGAAAGGTACAACACGGTCAGTCATTGAAACTGACTGATGAAAGCGACAAATGTTTTCAACCTATCCTCCACGATCTTGCAGCAAATGACTCGACCTCTTAGCCTGATGTCCTCCTAGGCCCATCCAGACAAGTGCCACTATCCTGGAGAGCCTCATTTGGGAAGGCTCCTGAAAGCTCTTTTTAAAGCTTCTTAGTATCGATATCATCTGATAAGCCCCCGGGTTTACCCAGTATTTCCCTCTGCAATTTTTTGTTTGAGGTTTTGTCATATCGACTTACGCTGATAAAGAAAACGACAAAGAATAAACCGGGAGAAAGAATCAAGGGAACTTATCCTGGAGTTAATAATCATATGTTGCATTTAGTTCGATCTGAACTGAAATGATAATTCCATGTGAGATTAAAATGGAAATGAAACCGAATAATCTCCTCGGTACACTATAAAACTTTAAGTGGATGTAATTTCAAAATTTAAATAACATATTAAGATCATTTTTAATAGAAATAGTTTCTTCAGGCTACTCACCAGTGAAGGTGCAATCGGTGACGTTGTAGTCGTTACACCTCACCCACATGGCAGTTCCGCTCTCCCGCTTCTCTACGATGTACCCGGTGATCTTGCTGCCTCCGTCCGTCGTCGGCGGCTCCCACTTGAGGTCTGCGTAGTTCTTGCCGACCTTGATCACCGTGGGAGTGCCTGGGGCCCCGGGCACCTACACAGAGTTAAAAAAATGTTAAAAAAAATAAGCGAGTAAACATGCTGCAAGGTTTATGCACATGTATCCGATCCTTAAATCACGATTGTCTTCTTGTTGGGGTTGCTCTGTTTGTGTCTGAGGTAGCAAAAATTGCGAATTTGATTATTTTATTTAGCTATTTATGTAGCATAAGGTGGCAATTCTCTAAAACCGTGTTCTCACAACAACACATGGGAGAAATAAAAGAAAACAAAAAACATCTGTCTCGAAGATTTAAATATTAAAAGATGAAGTGAAAATGTGACTAATAAATTAAACGGTTCATTAAAAAATGTGTTTGAGGTATGAAATGAGCCTAACCATTACTCGATAACAGATTTCATCATTTAAAAAACATCGAAAAGTAATGAGCAAATATGCATAAAAGTCTCAAGCCATCATATGAAATCTGGATAACTTTTCACTTAAACATGTTAGTTACTTAAATATTACTAAAAATGAAACGGTATCGTAAAAACCTAAATGGTAGAGTGAATAAGAATACTAAAGGCCATAATTTTGTGTCGAGTTCCCATTCATCACAAATACTGAATAGTAGGGGTGTGCGAGTATTCGACAGGTCGAGCTTTTAGGTCGAGCTTTTAGGTCAAGCTTTTCAGTATTCGGCTCGGCTCGACTTTTTTCTAAAAAGCTCGACACTCGAGCCGAGCTTTTGATAAGAGAGTTCTTATCGGAAAGATAATTATTGCAATCTATTTTTGGACACGTTAAACCGGAAGAGCATTTCCCTCCCACGAAACAAGCAAAAAACATTCCCTAGTGATAAGGAAAGGACATTGACAGGTAACAAGAAATATTATCTTCATTTAGACGGAAATCGGAGCTATATTTAGTTGACCTTGGGGAACGTGAAATACAGCATTTAAGTCTATTGTTTTATCAAGGCTTATCTCTTAAACGGTATATCGTACAAGTTTCATTTTGGTCTCATTTGATTTATAAAAATAAGACAAAAAATATGAGGTCGGTTTATAGTTGTATGACAAGTAGTTTGTATTTTTGCATTTTGTAGTAAGGATTCCTTATCTCCTAATTAACTCACGCACTGAATCAGACAAGAGCAAAAAACAGGGAAGGGGCTTGAAGTAAACAACCTCCACCCCCCCCCTCTCCCTGGCCACTGATAAGGAAAGAGAGAGGGTTAGCTGTTTCTTTCTTTCTCTCTATTCCGACCTTATTTATTTATGATCTTTCTTCTTCTTAATTTTACATTATTTTCTTCACAAAAGTTTAGATGTGCAACTAATTTTAGGATTACAATGAATTATTGTTGTTATTAAATATTATTTCATTCATATATTATATTCTGAAATAATAAGTTTAGCCATGAATATTATGCCACAATTAATTGGGACTGCTATTTAATTTTTTATCATCTTTACTTAGTGAACATAAAAAAATCAATCTTGTGTTTGACTAAGTGTATATGTGTGATTTTTTTACTAGATATAACTATTTTAAAACCTTTCATCTACTTCTTTCTATTCTTGAAATTAAATTTTGTAGTACCTATATGTAACTAGTCTAATTATGTAATTTTAACTATTTATGTTAAAGTAAAGTATTTTGAGTTGGTTATTACTTAAATATAATGTAGATAAATGTAGATTTTAAATTTGGTATTTTTCTTCATAAGTTATTTGTTGAGCCAGTTTGATTAATTTTAAGTAACAAAATACAAAGTACTGATGAACCTATGAGATAATTCACTTGTTTTGGGGATAAGCTTTCTATTTTTGAGCTGGCGGTCACTTGAGGTATGCAAACATTAGTCTATTGTATCTTTAAAAATTAAAATCAAGCTTCATAATTTCTTTTAATAATTTGGTGATTGTTAAAAAGCTCGGCTCGAAAAAGCTCGAGCTCGAAAACTTTTGAAAAAGCTCGGCTCGGCTCGGCTCGAGTTCAAAAATCACTATTCGCACACCCCTACTGAATGGTATATTATGTTACTATTCCGGTAAGTACTGTTTTACCGGATGAGCATAATAGATCCCACACGAGCCAGAGGCGAGTGCGGGATTTTTATGCGAGTATGGTTCAACTTACTGGGCGTCTGACGTACAATACTTAACATCATACTACTCAGGAAAAAAACTTAATTTTTAATGTTAACATATTCTTTGCATAAAAAACTACATTTCTCAATTCTTCGAACCTAACCAGTAATAAACAAACATTTGCTACTGCTACCAGTGCTGCCATTACTCTGAAGTAACCAATAAACATGCATTAATCGTCGGTTTGCTGCAATCAGCTGATTGTTTTGATTGTTTACTTCCGTTATTTCCATTTCCTAGTGCACGGTAAATTTACTGTGCACTGCACGTTAAATTTTCGTGCAGTTATTGGCAAAGGATAACTTTCCAGCCAAGAGTAAGACAAAGAAAACAGACGTTTATATGTAGAATGATATAATAAAAATTACCTTGGCTTTGCCCTTGAGCTTGAAGTGCTGAGAAGGCGAGGACGGTTTGCTGAAGCCGGCGGCGTTCATGGCTCGCACTCGGAACTCGTAAGCGTGGCCGGCCAGCAGGCTGCGGACCGTGAAGTTGGGTTCCTTGACCAGGTAGTCATTGGCGGTGCGCCACTGTGTGTCCTCAGCCACGTCTCTGTCGGGCAAACGCACCGTTTTTTGTTTAGAAAATTACTTTTTTCATCGTATTCGCAAACCAAAAAATTGTTATAAAGGTATAATTTTAAGGTATTCAGCTTTGAAAACTAAAAATAGCTGCCATTACGGATCAAGCTAGAACTCAATATTTTTTTTTAATCAGTCATGATAAACATTATTCGAGTACTGAGTTTGAAGTCAGTACCTCATACAGTTTGAAAGGTATATTAAAACTATATGAAAAAAAAACAGAGAGACAGATTGTGACTACACAAAGCAAAATTATTTTTGATGTTTTTTGTGTACAGACTATGATTTTGCGAAGTACCCCATAATTTTGAAACACCCTGTATAGCTCACTTCCATATAGCCGTCTTATAAATACAGGGTGTTCGGAAATTATAGTAAAATATTTTACTAGATTATTGTAGAGGTGAAATAAGAAAAAACTTTATGATCATAGGTCTTAAAATGCTTTGTTTTCTGTCTGTGATGTAATTTTTACATACTTATGTATATCTTACGAACCTCTTAACGTATCAACTTCAAAAGTGGTCCATAAATGGCCACTGTTAAGAATTATTTTTGCCACCACTTCAAAATGGCAATGGTTTTAAGTTTTTCAAGCTAAATGTCTTAAAAACCGTAAATTTTGGAAAAATTTACATAAGACAAAAAAGATGTGGATTGTAATCCAATTAACGCTGATATAAAGATTATGATGATTGGACTTCTAATAACGGAGATATCATAAATGTTCTAAATAAAAACACATATTTCAGGCAGTACGCACTAAAAAAACCACGTTTCTATCCAGAAAAGTCACAATTTCTCCATTATTAGTAGTCCGATCATCATAATCTTAATATTCGCGTAAATTGAATTAAATTTTTATACCTTTTGTAAAGTTTTTGTAAAATTTACAGTTTTTAAGATATTTAGCTTTAAAAACAAAAATTTTCGCCATTCTGAATTGGCACAAAGTATAAATTTAATATTTTTTACAAAAATAGGTTTTGTTAGTGGTAATTTATGTACCAAGTTTGAAATTTATCAGTTAAAAAGATCATAACATATAATTAAATATGTAAAAAACACAAACAGACACATAGACGGAAAACAGAGCACTTTAGAACCTATGTTCATATGAACTTTTTTCTTATTTTCACCTCTACAATCATGTGCTATAGTATATTGTGTTATTAGGCTGGAAAGTACTGTTTTGCTGGACGAGCATGACAGTTCCCACATGAGCGAAAGCGAGTACAGGATTTTCATGTGTATACGGTAAAACTTTCCGGCTGTGTAACATACGATACTTTTCATCATATTACTCAGAAAAAACATACTTTCAATCATAACGTAGTCCTTGCATAAACCAATACGTTTCTCAATCTTTCAAACCTAACCTATAAAAAACAGAACAAACAATTGCTACTGCTGCCAGTGCTGCCACTACATTCCTCTAAAACGTAACCAATAAACAAGCATTAAAAGTCGGTTTGCTGCAAATCAGCTGATTGTTTACTTCCGTTTTTCCGGCCTAGGATGGCAATGGGTAACTTTTGAGCCAACAAAAGGGAACTGAAAACAGATGATTCTGTGTCAGTATGATGAAAAAATATTTTACCATAATATCCGGACACCCTGTATAAGGTATCGAAAAATGGTAGAGTCTATAGTATATAATCGAGAATTACCTGTTTCTGGCTTTTTTCATTTATTATTGGGCTGCGCTCACAATTTTTTCGTTCAGCTTGAAGTCCTTATCAATCTAGTTTTTCACACTACATTCACACAACTTGTTACACTTAACACAAACACACAAATGGTGAACTTCAGCTATCAAAAGATGTTTCGCGAGACAACGAAAAACGTCTCGAGTTATCAAGTTTTTAATTATTTACTGCGACAAGGTGGTCGAGTTAGACGTTCGAGCCGGATCCGTGACTGACCACCTCGTCGCAGTTAATAAAAAAAAATTGATAATACGCAATGTTTTTCACCGTCTCGCGAAACGTCGTTTGATAGCTGAAGTTCGCCATTTGTGTGTTTGCGTAAGTGTAACAAGTTGTGTGAATTTAGTGTGAAAAATAAGATTGACAAGGACTTTAAGCAGAAAAAAATGGTGAGTGCTGCCCAATAAATAAAAAAAGCCAGAAATTAAATAATACCTCACCAAAAATACAAAGTCATTTAGAAATCGAGAATTACCTGAACTCCACTTTGTATCCCTGTATCCTGGAGCCGCCGTCGCTGCGGGGGCGCTCCCACATGAGCGAGGCGTTGCTGTGGTCCGAGTCCACAATCTGCGGCTGGCCTGGCGGGTCCGGCACGGTGAACGGGAACTTGGCCGTCATCGGGGAGTCCATCTCTATCGGCTCCGAGACGCCGTACTGGTTCTCCGCACGCACTCGGAAATTGTACTTCTTGTTGGGCTCCAGGCCGATGACGTCGTAAGTCGTGCTGCGGACGAAGCTGCTTACCTTGGTCCACACCTGTTGAGTAACGGTAACCGTGTTTATATGTGTTTACTGTGATCGACACGTCTTTTACAACGAATTATATAAACGGATGACAGATAATAATAATAAAAATCACTTTATTGTCCACTCATTCTTTCAAAGCTACCAAGGCTAGCACAAAACATAAACATTGCCATGAGCTTAAAATAAGAAATCAATAACCTAACACCTAACTAACCTAATAACCTTACACTAACTTAACTTTTTTTAAATCCTTACAACTAACAGTGCAGAAAAAAACTCCTACTAATATATTAAAAGTAAAATTACATTGAAAAATAAATGAAAAATTCCTCAATTGAATAAAACATTTTATTTATTAAAAACAATTTTAATTATTTTTTAAACTCAGTTTCACTAACCTTGGATTTTAAATTACTTGGCAAATGGTAAAAACGAATTTAAAGCTGGAAAAATGCTTTTGAGTGATAATGTAATATATTAAGTGATTATTGTGTAATGAATCGTTTTAATATTCAGAGGGCTATAAAGTAAAAAGTTTATTTAAGTTTTGAAACAAAAAAGTTACAGTCTAGACTCTGACACTTCATAGTGCAAC
This sequence comes from Flexamia atlantica, assembly GCA_035578135.1. Taxonomy (NCBI): domain Eukaryota; kingdom Metazoa; phylum Arthropoda; class Insecta; order Hemiptera; family Cicadellidae; genus Flexamia; species Flexamia atlantica. The sequence goes on along the minus strand of JAQJVK010000007.1, from coordinate 49,309,563 downwards.
ATACTCGCTAATCCGACGCTGTCATGAATAAGTCACAGCCGACGTCTCTGAAGTCATGAATTTTGATTTCTATTATGATAGAAGTTTCGCGTCTTACAAGAAGTAGTATCACAGTCTTTTTTCAATCGGTTCAGCAGAGAGTACATTCTGTGCAAGTACAGTTTAGGGCGAGTGCAAAGTACAGTAGAATAGGAATGCTGACTGTACAGTATACACTTTGGCACTCGCCTGGTTTCACTCTGTCCTGACGAGAGTGTACTTGCCCTATAAGTAATGTCAGCTGCAAATACATTGATTCAACTGCATTAGCGATTTGATATTAAATGCTATTCGAGTGAAGGTTGTGATACACTGTTTTAGGAGGAAAAACAAAAGACAATCACTGACTTTTACCCTTTAAAACTTGTAAAATAAAGGTAGGCCTGACTGAATTAAGATTATAGGTTATAATTTATGTTATCGAGGCTTGTGTTATAGGACAGTATTTACCAGGTATTACGCTAAATTGATTGATCTGAACCCCTAATAATCAAAGAGTAAATAAAAAACATAAGATGACTTGTCAACACTTTCCCCATCCCTGATTATCGAGGGTCAACTGAGTTAAACATTAAGAATGAGGAATACCATTTTGTGTCAAAGCTTTATAAAATCAATGGATTTGCTTAAACCTCATCGTTTATGAACTTGATATTATGATATTACTATAACTCGTAGTTCAAAATGCAAAATTCATCTAAACTAATTTGCTAAATGAACCCACAGAGCTCATAGTATATGGAAAATTAACCTAATCTAGATTTTTATAACACAACTAACTAGTGTTCATGTTTCATGCTATTTGTACAGGGGTACAGTGTGTATTTACAAAGGTGTCACAAGTTCCAAAATGGATCCCAAATCACTAGAAAAAAGGTTTTGATGCTTTGATAAAAATACCACAATATTTGAATTTTTTTATCATTTTTAGTGATTTATACGCATTCAGTTGGGAGCCTTTTTAATGAACATATTCTCTCATACTAAAAGAATGTTCTATCCAGTAAACTTTAAATATTAAAAATCCCCCTTTTGAAATTTTTTTTGGGACTAAGAGCTAAGCAAAGTACAGCAGACTTCTTAGGTACATATTACCATATTTCTGCTAACAAAATTGTCTGGTTGACAATTAATACTTAAAAACTTTTAAGCAGAAAAATAAATTAAAGTATCATTTTGAAAATATATGAATTTGATTTCAATAAAAATTATGATTACTCAAAAACGAGGTTAAAAGAAGAAATTAAAAAATATTTAAGGCAGGATGAAAAGAAATTTATGGCATTTTCTGGGATATAAAAAACACTGTCAATAAGAGACAGACAAAAATACTTATGATGATCAGTTAAATTAGCACCTCTTTTAAAGTTGAGCTTCTCAAATGAAATCTATTTTTTATTGTGGTGTAAGTTTGGTCTTGGAATACTGGATAAAACATTATTCAACACATAACTCATCCACTTTCTCTAACGAAACATATTTACACATGACTAATCTATTTCATCACATTTGGCATGGACAGTTGGCTATTTCAGACCAAACACATGAGAGTTCAAGACAAACACCTCATGAACAAATGCCCACCTCCTCTCTTAGAAATATACTCCTGAATTTAGTTGGATGCGCACCCTCATACTGAAACATAAACAATGTCATCCGACATAAATTGATGTAATCTATCGTCACATTGTCTCATGTCGTACCTGAAGATAAATTTTATTTTTTTTTTTTTAATTATGTGTTCTTTATTAATTTAATTTCATGTAGCAGTATTTTATTTAAAAATCTTAATTTGGTTTGAAACTTAATGATACCATTGAAATCAGTTGGGATGTTATATTTAATCGTATAAGTAAATGTTGTCTTGTTATTTATAAAATTACCTCCGTCACTTTGGTGAATTTGAAGTTCTTAGAATATAATAGGTAGTTCAAGAAAGAATTCATATTTTTCCGACAAAAAGTAGTTAAAAAAAAATAGAAATGCAATGAAAACTACTGATTTGTTTAGTCAACTCTTAATTAAAAAATCCAACCCATTTACATGGATAAACCTTAAAACTGAATATGTTCACATGTGTGTTCAAATGTGTTTATTGACATCTTCTGGAATGAAAAGGAAACCAAATTCTTTTTGTCCTAACAGTATTTCAACCATCCTGTACTGTTATGTAAGTTGCCTGTGTTTTCCTGAAGGAGACCCAGAGACCAAATACAGTGAGGCTTAATGTAAAGCGGCCTGATGTAATTAGGTAACGTAATGAGGCCTACAGAGAAAGCCTGAGAGTAACAATTAATTTTGTTATTGTCAAGTGGTGATCGTCCAAAAATTTCATTTTTTTCTAAAATCAATTTTTAAAAATTGGAAAAATTACAATTTAAAAGTAATGGTATGTGACTTATCATTTTAAAGCTGAACTTACAAGTTGTCAGAATTTGGAATTAGAAAAAAAAATCTTTATTGGTTTACAAGACAGGATATTCTGTGAATGAAAGAAAATCACAAAAACGGCCAACATTTTGAAATGAATTGAGTTTCGTTCGCAACAAAATGTTCCTTTGAACAAGACCTTTAAAATAATATAACAATTGTTTTAGATTAATTGTATTTTTAATACACCTCAGTTTGGATTTAGAAAGGGGATGTCTGTTTGAAAGGGGGGTTAGCTGTCGATTGCTATAGAAGGTCACTCACCCCGGTGGTGGTCTCCAGTTTCTCCACAACGTAGTTGGTGATGGGAGATCCCCCGTCGTCCAGAGGAGGCTTCCACGAGAGGCTGCAAGTCTCGGGAGTGATGTCCGAGACCTCCAGAGGTCCCTGGGGTGGCAGCGGCTTGTCTGAAAGAAGAGAATACTCGTTACCCACCACGTGCTGTATGCAAAGTAGTAGAGTCCTTTGAAAATTGCTCTATTATTTAAATGAAATTCAAAATCATAAAACTTTCTCATTTATCCAGTGTCACAGCGAAAGTGGAAATGACAGCATTGACGTATCATTTGGACTTTTCCTTCTATTGTTAAACTACTCTATGTTTCAGGATGCAAGAGACTTCTTAATCTGTTATTGTGTGTTCCTAATTAAATGAGAGACCCTCTAATTGAGCGACTCTCCAGATTAAAGAAAGAGAAAACTGAAAGAATGAAGGAATTTTCCTCTCCTCCTTTACTTCTTATCGGAGAAAGGGTGGGATTTTCGAATGGGTGATATGGAGGAGGGAGGGAGTTTGTCATTTGGTAGAGGGAGGAGTGTTCTTCCCTCCAGAATGGAAGTATACTGTAACCATGGAGGGAATGGAAAAGTCTAAATGATTAAAATTATTCATAACTAATCTGTTATAGGCCGATTAAAAAAACAAGGCCTAGACTGTGTATAAGACGAATGTTAATTTTAGCATTGGGCTTAAGGACGGTGTGGGCCTTGTTATTTGATTCAAACTATACTATTGTGAGTTTCAAAATTGCAATATTCATTGGCAAAACGATGAACAAAATCTCATTTCGACACCTCTAATTTTAAAACTCACAAGAAAAAAGTCTACATTTTACTAAATTTACATTAATTTGGATGATGGATGATCTCTAATAATTCCACATACTCTGAACAAATATTTTCTAACAAAACTACACTTCTCTAACATAAATAGAAAACTTCTTGTCAAAGCGTATTTTCAACCAATTCAAAGTTTTATTACTTACCGACAACAAGAACTCTGCAAGACGCTGAGTCGGATCCCATATTGTTAACCAAGTGTATCGTGTAGCTGCCCGAGTCCTTGGCTCGCTTGGCACACTTGTTGTGGAACACGGTCGAGTTTGTGGAAGTCTTAAACTCGATGCGACCGTCTGGGATGATTTCTTGTCCGTTGACAGTCCACGTCGGTTTGGGGGTCGGGTTGCCGATGAAAGGTACCGTGATCGTGAACTCTTCCCCAGCGATCACCGTCATGTCTCTGATGCTCAGGTCACTTGTGATCTTGGGCGCACCTGAAGTACCAAGGATAGAACATAACTTTATGGAACAAGAGATGTGATAGTGATATTACTTATCCGAGAAAATATTTTGTTTGATTTTCGTATGGAAAGATCTAGTTAAAAAGATTTGTGTTAGTTTAAAAATAAAAAGTCATAAATCGGATGACTCGAAGTTGAAAATTAATTATTACAAGAACGATGATTTCCTCTCCAAATGTGACCTGCCAAGGGAAACGGGACCTTATCTTCCCAGACAAAATTTTATAGGACAGCAAGTTTTAGAGGTTAGGCTCAAAAAACACATTTTCAGAATTTTATTGTTTCTCACTCTATATATATATTTCCGAACAATATTTGGTCTATCTTACACTTGAATTCAACGTTTAACATGGTTAGATTAATTTTTTTCAAACCCTTGCAATCTGGAAAAAGGGGGCCTTGATTCCCCCAAAGCTATCTTAACGCTTCGAAGTTAAGAAAAATCAAAAAATTTTATGAGGAATAAATGCAAGACTTGCCAAGACCTAGTCCAGGATACAGAATTTGAAAATGTACAAGATCTTCCAGAAGAAGTAGTTGACGACAAAGCTCCTGGTCCAAGTGAAGTTTCATAACGAAAAATGTACTAGAAGGTAAAAGATAAAAAAGTAAAAGCTCAGACAATTAATATAATGTCATATTTTGTTAAGATTACTTGTTATATATTTCTATTTGAGCATAAAATCAAAATTAACTTTATTTGTTATTGTAACAATACATTTTGTCCTTAATATTTTGCATTTTTTGTTACTCCCACCTATCTAAGCAATTTTTGACAAAACATTCAAACAATTGTCACAAATTCAATGGTGGATTCATATTCAGCTTTAAATTTATAATAAAACGATGTGTGAAACATAGCCAATAATACAAGTAGTAACAAAAAAATTGTTGAAAATTTGCAAAACTTTGGACCGCGATTTCCTAAAATTACTGTTTTTAATATTTCCAATTCAAAAATGTACAACTCGGGCATTTTTACTCGGGCACAAGGTATCTTGAAAAATCTTTCACCAGTTTGTTTGGTTTTTAATGTAGATTAAGGATATACTAATTCGATTTCGAAAAAATGGAAGTTAAGGTCCTTTTTCCCTTGGCGGGTCACAATTTGCCTTTTGCGAATTCAGCCAATAGAGCCAATACAGTCGTTACTCACATGGCGGGGCCCGGCACCAGATGGGCTCGGAGGAGGAGCTGAAGGGTCCCTGGCCCGCCGCGTTGACGGCAGCCACTCGGAACTCATACTGCTGGTTCTCGATCAGGTTGATCACCCTGGAAATGACGACCGGTAAGGATGTTTCATTGGCTAACTTTATTGCAAAACATTTGAAAATGTCTACTTATCCCTTAAAATAAAAGTATTTAATTTAATGTATTCTTAGGAAACCAGATCCCCTAACAGCTTTGAGTTGGTATAAGAGACTAATGTCTCTCAGGAAGCGAATTGAGTGGGATCAAACCTGTAATTCGTGAAGATAAACATTCCCTATTTGAAATTCATTCTTAGTGATGGTGATTTTATATTTTAATTTTGATTTTCCAGGTTATTTGCCATCAATGGCTAGTAAAAAAAACAAGTTTCACGACATTTAAGGATTTGCAGTGATGGCAAATCAGTGAAAATACTTAAAAACCAGTGAAAAAATCACTGTAAAAAAGGTAAAGAAAGTGCAGTAAAATCAATGAAACTTGGTTTGTGGCTTCATCTACATGAGATCTTATGTATAATAGTCTAAAATCCCCAATATTCCATCATTTACTAATCAGTGATGGCAAATATCTGCAAAAATCAAAATCAATATGAGCTAAACATCTTGGACTTAACTGAGTTGCTGTTAGATATAAGTTGTACGATCAAAAATCAGACTACAGCTTTTTAAAAAATTTCCATTGAAATGCAATTGATAGCTCGCCATTGACACTGACGTACACACATTTACATTTTTAGTACATTGTAACCTAACAGCTGACGTCCTCGACATCAGCTGATTCTTTTTCTCCCTCGGGTGAAAAAGAGCTTCTTTACACCCACAACACGTATAATGAAAACTGCCATTTTTGCAGCGGTGTATCAACAAAATCATAATTAAGTGAGACTCACTTGCAGGTAAGGTCAGGCACATGGGCGTGCACGGCCTTGGTCCACTTCTCCTCGCTGATGAGTCGTTTCTCTATGACATAGCCGGAGATGGGAGCGCCGCCGTCGTGGCGTGGCTTGGTCCAGTTGATGGTGATGGAGTCCTCGGTAGACTCTACGCCGCGTGGCGCGCCCGGCGGTCCTGGCGGGTCTGAGGAGAAAGCTCAGGGTTAGATGTTAGATGCTGTTGCTTGCAAAGTTTAAATAGATCTAAGCGAGAACCTTTTGGAAACATACAAAATTAGTGCTTCCTTCTGTTTTTCTTAAAGGTAACTATAGGTTTTTCTTCAAGACGGAGTGACAGACTCACCGAATGGATGGCGAGCCCTGATCGGGTCCGAGGTGATGGCCGGCTCCGAGACTCCGTACTGGTTCTCCGCCATCACTCGGAACTCGTAGCTGCGGCCGATGATGAGGTTGCGGATGCGGCAGAACGACGTTGTGTTGTAGCTGCTCACCTGTCGCAAAAATGTGTTTGAATGTTAATTTTTTTTATGTAAATTCTCATAAGACCTTCCTCTCATTCACAATCGGATGGTTCAGACTTTGGATGGTTTCAACGACTTCTCGGAAGTCAGTCGTCACCTACAAACTGCCTCTGAGAGAGTTTCTCCCAACAAACGTAAACAGGAAACACACCATTCATGATGAGGGAAAAAAGAGATTACTAATCAAAATAGCAATGTATTTCCGCTACACCATTGCAGGTATTAAAACATTTGACTGGGTAAAAAAGCACCCACCTCACCAATTAAAAATTTTGGCTATGGGTGACATAGGTAACAATTTCAGGTTTGCACCATTGCTTATGTTTTAACAAACCCTTCAAAATGAGGGATCACTCAATGGGGGTTTGCATTTGAAATTTTGGGATTGCCCCCAAACATCCTACTTTGGGGGGGGGGGGGGGCAAAATTGGAAATGTAACAAAATTGTCCAATTTTCCATCTAGGCCCAATAACGATATCCAGAGTTTGGCTTACCCAATATCACCAGTTTAAAAAATTAATTTGGGTATCCATACTTAATTTCGTGTACCCATCTCAAAATTTGAAATGGCTGCCATTATGATTATAGGTGAGATATTGACCTTGGGTTTGTGCTGTTGTATTTCTTTTAATAAACCCTTCAAAACGAGGGGGCACTCAATAGGGGTGGCTATTTGAAAAAATAAGTTACCCCCTACCCCCCACCCTGTTGTGGGGTGAAAAATGTTTTCGATGGCAAAAATCCCAGAACCATTGTTAACAATCAATGCCACAAATAAAACAATTCTATCTAGTTCCGTGAAAAAATCAATGATTTGTTTCCTTACTCAATTTACATACTGTATAACTTCGATGTAATGATTTCTAGTAATGACAACAATGAAGATCATATGGTCGCAGCTAGTTGAAACTTAGTGAATAACAATATGCATTGACATTTAAGAAAATTTTTCAAGTATAAAAACAGCTAATTTTCACCCCTAGTGTGGTAAAAAGCTTCTTTCCATCTTCATATTAGAAAGCAGGTGATTATATTGTAGTGTAGTGAAAAATTCAGGTATTTTCTGTTACATCTCCGCATTTACAAACTACTCCCCACAGAATGAGGATTAATCGGGATGGAACTAATTCTGCGAAATAATATACTTACTCACAATTTAAACGTTTAATTGTTGGAAAAATAGTATAATAACAACTTTTTAACATAGACTTATTGACACACAAACACAAAAACAATCCACATATTAATTACGTTGTTACACTATAAAGTTACTCTAGTGGCCAGAACAACTTATTTAGGTTAGGTTAGGTTAGGGTTGGTTTAGATTGGTTAGGTTGATAAATAAAAATGAAACGAAAATAAAACGATAACGCGAGTGACGAATGCAGAGACCTGTTTACGATAACCCTTATCTGATCTCAACAGAAACTGGAAACTTCCTCAAGCAAAGTAAATGCGGGGATATGACAGAAAAGACCCAAAAATTCTTCATGCGAGTTTCTCAAACGAACCTTAGACCAGGCGGGGGCGTTGTGTTCCTTCCTCTCCACGATGTAGTTGGACACCGGGGCTCCTCCGTCGTCCTTGGGAGGGTTCCAGTACAACGTGAGGGCCTCTCCCGCGAACTCGTCAGCTCGCAGGTTCTCCGGGGGCGAGGGTCTGTCGAGCACGCGAACGTTCACGGTGGCCGTGTCGAAGCCTGACGAGTTCCTCAGCTGCAGTCTGTACTGGCCCGAGTCCGAGCGCTTCGAGTTCTTCATTATAAATGTGGCTGAGCTGTCCGTCAGCTGGAAACAAAATTTTTTTTAACAAGTGACACAGACCCATAGTAACAATATTTTTACATAACAATAAATCTCTTTGAAGAAAGCTTCGAAAGAGCTAAAAAGTCATTGACATGAAGAATATTCTTAGTAGTACCCAATGAACTTTCACGATCGATGAATACTACTTTTGATTATTACCTAAATAATGAAGTTTCCTATAAAGAGAAAGGTCCTTAGAAGAAATTTTGAGAAAAATTAATGTCGACAATTTTGGGATTACACTTACACATCCGTCATTGTGTAAATATACTATCTGAATTAATTTAGAAAGAAACACTCGGATATCAATTAAATATTATTAATACGTTCACTGCGGACAGTGCCATGTGGTGCTTGGCCGAACTTCGCCAGAATCAGAAGAGCGCCGTATGGCACTGCGTCTGTGCCAATTTCATTCATTTACTGTGAAGCACAACACCTGAGTAGTTGGGAAATATTTTGTCCCTGTTTTGGGCACCTGTTGTACTTGTACCATGTTTAGGTTGGTACTGGAATTTCCCGCGAACCTGTCACAAGAGGCTTCCAAAATGCATATCGGTCAATAGTGTTTCCTCCATTCGGCAAAACTGGTGGCCTGAATCGTCTGAGTGGTGCTGCTTTCTACCAGTAACTAATAGAACTATGTCAAACTGCAATCCGAAGCGGTATAAAGCAGAAAAATGTCTCTTTTACTCATGAGGCTAAAATTTCAATTATTTGCGCACGTTACTGTGATTCGCATCACCCACCAGTATAGGCACCATATCGAACGTGTTAAAAGAAAAAATCCATCCTCAATTCGGGCAAATATTTCTATTTCCCTAGATCACAAACTCAGCTGTCTAAAAAAAGTTATTCAATAAATTGTTTTGTCACTAGATGAAGACCTATTGGATATTGTAAGTAATAGGTTTTCTTGGGACTAAACATTGATAGTCACTTGAGCCGGGATGAGCATATCAATTCAATCTTATCTAAAACATCTTCTGGTCTGTTTGCTTTGAGGCGCTTGTCCCAGGTTTGCGACTCCCCTGTCTTGAGTCTTGTCTACTTTGCCTTGATCCAGTCCCACATATCCTATGGTGTTTCCATCTATAGGGCAACAACAGTTAAAAATCTAAAAAAAAATTCCAACTGTGCAAGAGAAAGCCCTAAGGATCATGGCTGGTCTCAGAGCCAGGGAATCATTGAGACAGAAATTTGTTGATTTTGGTATAATGACAGTTTTTAATTTATATATCTTTGAAATGGATAAGTTAGTGGTTAAAAATGAATCTTGTAGACGACCATTAAAAATCCATAACACTCGTACAAATATTGTTGTTGAGTCTCACAGGCTAGAATTTTTTAAGAAAAAGCCATCTTATATAGGTATCAAGTTTTTTAATTTTTTGTTAGAAATAAAAAATTATATAGCACAGAAAAGTTTACTTGGCTCTTAAAAAATTTTTTGATAAAAAACCCATTTTTTCAATTTGATGAATTTTTTACAATTAGGAATACTTAGTTAATGAGAATTGTACTGTTTGCCTTAAGCAAGTTAGTTAATTTTGTTTCTTAGTTTGTGTGATTTTTTTACACTATTCTGTCTTTAACCTGTATACAGCTGTGAATAAAGATATTTCTGATTCTGATTCTGACTCTACCGACCTGTCTGTGTATCCTGGAGTCGGAGTCGTCCAAGAGCATGTCGTCCTTGAACCAGCTGGCGGTGGGGAGGGGGAAGCCGATGAAGGGCACGTGGATGCTGAAGTCCTCGCCCGCTCGGACGGTGATGTCCCGCACTCCGCCCAGGTCCATGCACGGCTTGTTCGGTTGCTCCTCCACCAGGATGGACGCGCTGGGTCGGCTCGGCTCGCTGTTGCCGATGTCGTTAACCGCGATCACTCGGAACTGGTATTCGTCTCCTTCCTTGAGACCGGTCACCTGAAAACACAATATAGTATATTATTTTATTTATTTACAATCGTCACATTACATCAATTAATTGACAGGTGACTTGTCCAATTTTCTTATCTATACCCTAAACTTAAAGCTAAAACACATACAAATAAAATTCACTTTTATGAATCTGCAAAATATTCATCTAAAGAGTAGTATGCCTACTGCAATAACCATGTCTTTAGCATTTTCTTGAATTTTATTTGAGAGTCAATGTCTTTTATAGAGGAAGGTAATCTGATGAATATTTTTGGGGCCGCATAATGTGGTGACAAATGATAAAATTTAAGCCTATGTTTTGATGGTTTTATTAAATGCTTATACCTGGTGTCATGAGTATGGTTATGCAGGCGCTCCAAGAATCCATCAAAGTCACTTTTTACAATGACAGCGAGTTGATAAATGTATGAGGTATAAAGAGTGAAAATATTAAATTGGATGAACAATTCTTTACAGTGAGCAAAATTCTTTATGTTACTAGGCCAGAAAGTACTGTTTTTCCAGACAAGCATGATTTCCCGCACAACCGGAAGCGAGTGCGGGATTTTCATGCGAGTATGGTAAAACTTACCATCCATGAAATGTACGATACTTTTCATCATACTACTCAGAAAAAACACACTTTCAACCATAACGTATACCTTGAATACCCCATTACGTTTCTCAATCCCTCAAACCTAACCTATAATAAACAAAACAAACATTTGCTACAGCTGCCAGTGCTGCCACTGCATTCCACTAAAAAGTAACCAATAAACACGTATTAAACATTAGTTTGCTCAGTTTTTGCAAATCAGCAGATTGTTTACTTCTGTTTCCTGTAATTGCAGTCTAGCAAAAACTTTATGGCACTGGGTAACTTTTAAGCCAACAAAAAGGAACAGAAAACAGGAGTTTCTGTATCATTATGATGAAAAATTAATTCTGCGCTACTGGTTGAAATGTAACAGAATCATAATTAGTGTAAGCCCAGTTTCCCTGACGATTGGGGTGCAGTTACCACCGTACAAGCAAAAGGAAACAAAAGACGACGGGAGAATTTTTTTTCTCTGTCCGTTGTAACAGATATAATGGAAACCAAGCTTAACCTATTTTATTCCATCCACTGAATTTTTTCATTTGTAGAACTATCAAGAAGAGGTATTAATTGTTCCGATCTGGGAATCTATAAATGTGATTTCCGAAACAACCATTCCTTTTTACATGCTATTGAGTATGCCATTTATAGTTCTCACTGAACTATACCTCTGTCGACTACAAACAATCACGACACACGAGTTGTAAAACTTACAGTGTACAGAGTGTTAGGCACTGGAGAAGTGTTGGCGTCCGACCAGTCAGCATCTCCCTTGCGCTTCTTCTGTACGATGTAGCCCTTGATCTTGGCGCCTCCGTCATGGCGCGGCGGCCGCCATGAAAGCGTGACACTATCTCGTGTCACGCGGTCCGGCTTGGGTGGGTCAGGGGCATCAGGCCTTCCTGCAGTCAAATTGTATTTGTTAATGGAGTTTTGTAAATATTTTCGACCAAGAACTATGTAATTTACAAGAAATTTAAATTACATTTCCATTGAATGGGTTTTTTGCTAATAAATAATTTTCCTAGTACTACCCTAAAAACTCAGTTTCATTAGGCGTGCGTGATTTTTCATTTTTGCAAAGCACAGTTTGGAAATATCCTTAATAGTATTTAAATGTAAAATTTCCATTTAGTCTCAACTATTTAATAGATTATAAAAATTTTCTTTTGATTGTCATAAAAAATGCTATGTTTCTATTGGAAATAAACTGTTTAATTAGATTAGCATAGCAGTTTGTTTCAACGCTGCCAGTTGGTTTGCATCGGGTATTGAATAATTTGTATCAAGGAATGATTTGAAATTAAATCATATCAAAAAAGGTGTTGTAGTTATTTTAGTTTAATTCTGATGAAAACTGGATCCCTATCATATCATAATATCAGGTTTATTATTATTAAAATGAGTTACTCTTTTGATTAGACGTATTTGATTTGACTGCCATTAGTTGAGATTTATAATTTACTCACTCTTCTGCTCCTTGGCAGTAATGGGTTCGGTGGGTTTGCTGGGTTTGCCGGGACCTGCCTCGTTAACTGCGAGTACTCGGAACTCGTAACGAGAGCCCTCTCGCAAGTCTTGTGCGGTGAATGTCGTGTTGGGTGTCGGGTAGTTGTTCACCTTTATCCATTCGCCTCCACGTTCCCTCTTCTCCACATAGTAACCTGTAAATATCATATTGTAAACGGATAACATACTTGTAAATGTCTCAAACTTTAACTGCTCATATCTCCATATGCAAGGAAAAGATATTGAGGAATAAATAGAACTTAAAATTAAGCATAGAATCCAAAAACACAATAAAATGCAGGGTGTTCTGTTTGAAAAAACAAAGTTGTCTGCCATATTGGGAAAATATGGCAAAAAAATTGATAAAGGGGTTTGCCCATGAGAAAATAAAAAGTTACCTATTGGAAAAATTTAGGCTGGACACCTGGTATAGTATTTAGTATTTATTATCTAACACAAGAAATAATTCTATTGTTGAGAGGCAAAGGTTGACCTTTCATGAAAAAAGTACAGATTATAAAGGGAGAAAGTTTTTTGACTATTTGACTTGGGAGCATATGAAATCTGAGTAAAATGAAAATCAATTTTTGAAGTTAACAAAACTAATCTGCCTGATTCAGCATCCTTTTCCAAAGATGATTATTTAGACAATAATAGGTGAATCAAGAACCCCAAGTATAAAAATTGTAGAAATTGTAATGTAGGCATACATACATAAACATGTCGTAAAACTAAAGGAATTCACCTTCCAAGATATGTAAGACATCAGAATTAAATTTAACTCTATTCTTCGGATATCTCGGTGATCAAATAAAGATTATTTCGATCGATCATCTGACAGCTAAAAGGGAATTGCAGTAGGTGGTCAAAAGTTGGAGAACTTAAGGCACCGCCTAAACGGAGAGCTGTCTCACCTGTGATAGGCTTGCCACCGGTGGAGGCAGGGGGGTCCCAGGAAAGCGTGCAGCTGTTGGGAGTGTAGCCGAGGATGTCCGGCTGGCTCGGGGCATCTGGCGGGTCGAACGGACTCTTGGCCACCACGGGTTTGCCGTCCAGGGGCTCCGACACACCGTAGATGTTCTCAGCCCGCACGCGGAAGATGTACTTCTTGCCCTCGGTCAATCCCTTGACGGTGAAGTTCGTCTTGGGACAGAAACCGGGCACTGGCTTCCACAGGTCCGATCCGTATTCTGACATCTCCACGATGTATCCTGTTTGAAAAATGATTTTTAGTGAAGTTTTTTTTCACCTTACCTTTGCCCCGCCCACATAGACTATTGGTCTGTGCGTGGACGTTATCAAGCAAAGGCAAGGAGTGAGCCGGTCCAGTACAAGGGTGAACAGTACTGCTAAAAGTTTGCGACAAGCCCGACTCTCGAACCTGTGACGCTTTGATGCCACAGTTCTGAGGCCGAGTGCGCTACCAACTGCGCCACCGACTCACTACCGCCGGTTGTGGCGGTTTCACTTTTTCAAAGTGATATTCAAGTTAATCTGAAAGTTAAGAGGGAGTATTCATTTGAATGAAATGCAATAATGACTGGAAACAGCTGCTGACCTAGATAACACATCAGCAGTGCTGTGCGACGACATCAACTGTCGAGAAGATACTGCACATCATCTCCTGCTTGACCAAAACTGTAGACTCATTATAAATTAAACAATAGCGATCAGCGGGACTGAGTGTTCATTTTTACCCTAACCTCTTAACCTTGCTGTCCTGTAAAACTTTCGTCTACGAAGACCAAGTCTCTTTCCTTCGGCGGGTCAAATTTTTCTCATCTTTTTAGGACTGTAGGCTAGGTTACAGCAGCGTCTATTAGGAAAGTGGCTAATTAAAAGGACTGCCTATGTGATCTAGTAACTTCCTCGGCTTCAAAATGTCAGAATATACAAATTTGGAAGATACAGTCCTTTTAAAAATCTAGGTCAACAAAAGAAGACTATTTTAACAGTTATAAAAAAACTGTTGTTAGTCATATATAATACCTGTGATGTCACTGCCTCCATCATCCGTCGGAGGGTGCCAGGACAGGGAGATGGTGTCTTGCGTGACCGAGTCGTAGCTCAGAGGTCCTCTCGGCTGTCCGGGTTTGTTGACAACAATCACCTCAATATCGGCCGAATCCTTCCCAAACTCGTTCTTGGCCGTGATTGTGTACTTTCCTGAGTCGTTTCGGTTCGAGTTCTCTACTCTCAGTTTGGTCATATTGCTTGTGGTGTCAGTCTGTAAAACAAATAAGTCTAAGTAAGTCTAAATAAGTCATAGACAGAACTGGCAATAGATGTATCACATTAATTTCTACTAGATATATACAGTAAAAAAAAATAATGAAAATAACTTGTGATATCTTTTAGCATTTTCCAAAATAGTGGGTGATTAAGAAAAAATTATCAATGTTACTCTTTTAATTAAAAAGCAAATCAAGGTAACTGAGTTTATATTTTCCCTAAATAACGTCTTCACATTAATTTTCGTTATGTAGCATTACCAAGTCAAGTGTCAGTGATGTACAATCCTTGTAATATGTAATACAACTTTTCAGATAGATGCGCTTTCAGAAACATCAGAAAATAATTGAAACTATGACTTTGAAGTGACTTGAAAATCTGTATAGAACCTTGGGAGAGAGCTTTTTGAAATGATGTAGTGTAAATGTATATTAAAAAGAGTGTGATCAGGTATTTTGGGATTAGCTTGAGTTATCCACTGATGGATTCCTTGATTATTGATTCTAAAAGAATTTAATTTCTTTCCTAACAATGTTCTTTGCCCCTCTCCACACAATAATGACTTTTACTACTCATGTGGTGTCTTTTTGTCCCGATCAGATATATTGGGATTTGGTTGAGTTTATAACTGATAGATTACTTGACTGTTTATCTTCGTGATTGACAATAATTTGGTTGAAGAAAAGAGTAGATCTTTAGGTTGTATACTGAAATATAAAATATATGCACAGAAATAGTCAATGTGTTATAACAATGTAAATATTTTTGTGCTTTTTTCAAGTTTTTAAAAGGAGAATTTCATATCCAAACAATCACAAAAGGGTGCTCAAATATTTTAAATACAAGTCAAACCTATGGACCTGAGAGATGGATCATAAGAGCTGAGACCTATATAAAGTCTGAAAATATGACATTGACACCTTTGGGCTTCACTACTGATAAATTTTTACTTCATTGATATTTAAAATAATTTCATCGAACACTCACGGAATGTCTGCTTGTCATGGGCAGGTGACCGCCGTTGAAGGTCCAGTCGATAGTCGGAGTCGGGGCTCCGCTGATTGGAATGTTTATGATGATCGGTTCCCCGACCCTCACCTTGATCCTCTTGCTCACCAGTCCGTCCAAGTGCAGTTTTGGTTTTTCTGAAACATAGATTAACAACGGCTTAGTTTAACAATTGTTATTAAGGGAGTAAAGAGCACCAATGTCGCCCAAGGGAAGCTGAGGGCAACAATTTTAATGTCGATGTACTTTAGTCCTGAAATACGCACAAAATTTTCTCGTCCGCCTAGCTGCAACGATTCTGACACTTTTAATTGAATGATTACTGCAACATTTTTATCTGTTCTATTATCAGCTGAGTTTGAAAGTTAGCTACTTCAGAGTTGTCAGGGCTCTTAAACAATTTCATGTTTAGGCCTGATTTCACCAAACTTTAAACCACTATTAAGGCTCGGTTAGTTTAATTTTATCAGCTGTTTAATACTATTTTCCTATCTTTAACGAACAATTTACTAACCGACCCTTAACTGATGTTTGGTGAAATCAGGCCTTAGTCTACTTCCAGTTTAATGCTTCTATAAAGGTTCTTAGTTTTTGTACAGCTTCATCTATAGTTATATTAAAAAGTAAGGAAAAATCCCATATCCTTGTATTACTCCTATGTTTACATTTCTCCATCAGTCTTTACCTCAGTTGAGTTTAGAATAGTGTATTACGTTACTAACCCGGTAAGTAATGTTTTACCGGGCGAGCATGATAGTTCCTGCGCGAGTTGCTAGGTGAGTGCGGGATTTTCATGCAAGTATGGTAAAACTTACTGGGCATGAGTACGATACTTTACATAATATTACTCAGAAAAAAACATATTTTTAATCATAACGTATATTCCTGGCATAAACTATTATGTTTCCGATTTTTCAAACCTAACCTATCATGAACACACATTGGCTACTGCCCACTACATTCCTCTGAAGTAACCAATAAACATGCATTAAGCGTCTGTTTACTGCAATCGGCTGATTGTTTTGATTGTTAACTTCCGTCATTTCCGTTTCCTGGTGCACGGTAAATTTACTGAGCACCGCACAGTAAATTTGCCATGCAGTGATCGGCAAAGAGTAACTTTCCAGCCAAGAGTAAGGCACAGAAAACAGATGTTTCTGTGTAGTATGTTGTAAATGTATAAACAGTTTTTATTTATAAATATCAAGGAACTATTTTTACCAACGTTACTCATCCACATATTACCTGTTATTCACAAAATATAGGCATCTCTACAATTCAGTTACCAAAAACTTATTCTACGACTAACTCTTCTTATATATCTTGCATTTTATATCGTAATCTAATGTCCAATCCTCAATTGAATAATATTTTTAATTCTCCTTCAATTTCTTCATTTAAAAAGTGTAAAATTAATGGTTATTGCAGTTAGGGATTTCTAATTCTGAGCTCTTTATCACAGCAGCTTACAGGCGGGCCTGACCCTACTAACTCTTCCTCTGTACTTCCACTGTACTTATCCCCACCCACCCTCCTCACCAACAGATAGATAATGCTTAATCGTCCTTCCTCGCAATTCAAATAGCAAGACCTCCTTCATTCTACACATGCCCAAACCTTTCTGCTAAACCTTTTTTTCTCCTTAAAAAAATTCTCATTAAAAAATATATATATATATATATTAAAATAATAGTTACATAACACTGCACTTTTCTAAATTAATAAAAGGCTTTCTAATAACGACTAAGCCAACGCACAGGCAATCTCCCCATGTAAGCTTATTTCCACGATTTTTTTGTTATTAGTTTTAAGAAAAATGTGTAAATTATGTCTTTATATTTGTCAATCATATGTTGTACTTTTCTGGAAATAAACAAAATTTGAATTTGAACAGTTTACCTCTCATCAGCTTGGCCGTGTAGACGTCAGACACGTCGCTCGGCTTGCCCGCGCCGGCCGCGTTGATGGCGCTCACTCGGTACTCGTACTGCTTGCCTTCGTGGACGTGGTCGTCGTAGAACTCACAGCCCTGCCGACACAACAATGAGTCAGTTATGGACGAGTCGACTTAGCTTGTCCTATAGTGAAAACTTTTACTCGGCTGCACTTTTATTTGTATCCTCATAAATTGAGTTTTTGAAATATATTATCAGAGGTTCAAAAATAGAGAGTAAAATCAGTCTCGTATAGAAATAAATTAGAAAAAACACTTGAATTAGAGGAAAGTAACAAAAGTTTGATGTGGGCTAGTAAAATGGGGTTAATATCCCCATTTTACTGGCAATGTAATGTATAATATTTTTCATCATACTACTCAGAAAAAACTTCCTTTTAATCATAACGTAGTCCTTGCATAAACCAAGACGTTTCTCAACCCTTCAAACCTAACCTATAACGAACAAAACAAATGTTTTCTACTGCTGCCAGAGTTGCCACTACATTCCTCTAGAAATAACCAGTAAACAAGCATTAACAGCTGCAAATCAGCTGATTGTTTACTTCTGTTTCCTGTAATCGCAGTCCGGAAAAAGTTTTGCCAGACTAGTACGGCAATGGGTAACTTTCGAGCCAACAGAATGGAACAGAAAACAGATGTTTCTGAGTCAGTATGATGAAAAAATATTTTTGGCCGAACACCCTCTCGGTTTGTCACTTACCCGGACAGGGTCCCTGTTCATCTTGATCCAACGACCGGTGGCCTTGTCTCGCCTCTCCACGTCGTAGCCCAGGATGGTCGACCCTCCGTTGCTGATGGGGGGCGACCACTTGAGCTTGATGTGGTCTTTGTCGATGTCCACCGCCTCGGGCTTGCCTGGTCTTCCGGGCACATCTGAAGGAACGATTGTTCAATTAGTTGTGAAATTTAACCCTAGATAGGTACTATACGCAATTTTGACATGTGCTGAAGTGTTTTTTTGTCCGATTTTGCAATCTAATGACCTTGAGCCCTGTACCATCAGCAGAGCTTTTCTCGCTATGGATTTGATATATTTTGACAGTTTAATGGCTGTTCTTAATGTATTTCCAAATTTAATAGAAAATACGTAAAATATACGTACAATACCTATAACAGTAAAATGTGCTTTTCATTGGACTCTTATGGATTTTATTACCTGGGAGCTTTAAACATAATGTAAATTTATTATATGGTAAATAATATTATCGATGTTTTCTTGTATTTGGGTACCTTCTTTAAAAAAAATTACCTCAAATATATTTTATTTTTTAACCACAGAGTAAAATTTACTCTTAAAATTTTCAAGATTCAAAAAAGCATTGTTCGGAAAATGTTGAATAAAAATTTGATGACTCCAAGTAAACCTCTCTTCAGAGATTTGAATATTTTACCTCTACCTTGTATCTATATTCTACAAACTCTTCTGTTTGACAAGAATAATTTTCACAAATTCACTCTGGTCAATTCCAATCATAACAATCCAACACGTAACAACCAACTTCAGTACCCTCTCCATAGATCCACAGCCTTTGAGAAAACCAATTCATACCAAGATGTCAGATTTTTCAATAACCTTCCCTCTCAAATAAGACAAATTTCATATTACAAAGAGTTAAAAAAAAGAAATTGCATGATTACTTATTTGAAAAAATGTTTTAGAGTGTAAATGAGTTCCTTAGCCTAATCTAATTTTAAGCGCAGACAATTATATGAATTTTATTTTGTAGCATTACTTAACATTACTTATGTAGCATGTTATTTACATATTATTTAATTGGATTTAGTCATCTACCATTAAGGCATTCATACCTTTGTATATGGTGTAACATGACTGAATAAATAAAATGAAAATGAAAATGTATTCAAGAAGGTAAACTGACCGAACTGGTTCTTGGCGACGACGGGCTTGTCGGTGGCGAGGGGGTCGGAGCGGCCCTGCAGGTTCTCCGCCATGACTCGGAACTCGTACTTGGTGCCCTCCAGCAGCCGCGGCACCGTGGCGTGGGTGTTCACCGGGCTCACCCAGTTCACCGCCGGCACCCACCCGCCGCCGTGCGTCAAGTCCCGCTTCTCTATCACGTATCCGCTGGAACAAATCGTAGTTTAAGATGAAATTTACAAAGAAAACATTCAATCAATCAATCAGTATATTTATTTTTAAAAAAATTGAACATTATATTTTGACAATAGTGCAAAAACCTAAGGTTACACAACTCTAAATTTTGGTTGTTGGTTGGCTCAGAATCACAGATTTGAATTAATAAAGAAAGGTTAAATTACCTTATATTCCATTTTGTGATTCACAAAGGTAACACTAAGCTACCATGTGGTTTCAGAGCTATACAGCTCCATCTTCAGGCTAATACAAGAACTTGTTTACTCAAGATTTAATTTTTGAGTAAACAAGTTCTTGTATTAGCCTGAAGATGGAGCTGTATAGTTCTGAAACCACGAGGTAGCTTAGTGTTACCATGAGAATCACAAGACAGAATATAAGGTGATTTAACCTTTCTTTATTAGTACAACTCTAAACTAAAAGTACAATACTAAATTGTGTTTATTCTTTAAGCTTTGAATGGTAGAAAAAATCACAAAAAAAGAGCAATTTTTGGAAAATTTCTATATAATATTAAATTAGTACAATGCATGATCCAAAGATGTTATCTGAATTTGGTATTTTTTAATGATTTTCATTATTATTGCAATTAAATATTTTCTACACTAAAGCGTTTTGAAAACAACATTTTCTTTGGACCACCCTAGTGAACATAACTACACCGGGAAGGTCGAGAGTAAAAGGAGATAAGAAGATTGAAAGTACACCAGAGTTGACAGCCATCAAGACAGATGGCAGAAACCTGTTATTGGTCGGTAGCAGCTTTAAAATATAGGACCCCTAAATATAAAATGGTCAAGTTTGAATAGAGTATTACGTTAATAGACCGGTAAGTACTGTTTTACCGGACTAGCATGATAGTTTCCATGCGAGCCAGAGGTGAGTGTGGGATTTTCATGCGAGCACGGAAAAATTTACCGGGCGTGTGACGTACGATACTTTACATCATACTTCTCAGAAAAAAAACATATTTTTTACCATGACATATTCCTTGCATAAATTACTATGTTTCTCAATTCTTAAAACTAGTAAACAAACATTTGCTACTGCTACCAGTGCTGCCACTACATTCCTCTGAAGTAACCAATAAAAATGCATTAAACGTCGGTTTGCTGCAATCAGCTGATTGTTGACTTCCGTTATTTCTGTTTCCTAGTGCACAGTAAATTTACTGTGCACTGCACAGTAAATTTACCGTGCAGTTATCAGCAAGGAGTAATTATTAGCCAAGAATAAGGCACATAAAACAGACGTTTCTGTGTAGTATGATGTAAAAGCCGCTTACGTGATCTCGCTGCCTCCGTTGTCCTTGGGAGGTCGCCAGGAGAGGGTGACGCTGGAGGAGGTAATCTCCTCGTAGGTGAGAGGCTCACCTGGGGGGTCCGGGCGATCTGTAACGCAACACGTAACTCATCTACTGCTCCCACTTTCGATCAAAATACAGGAAAACCTTTTCTTACTTTCAAAATAGGGATTGTTAAATTCGCTAATGCCTGGTAGATGTAAATATTACGATATAAGTCCCATTTGCAACGTTCTAATTGTTGATTTGCTTGTGAAATTGAATCATGTTTTCACAATAATAAAAATAAAGGTCCGGAGGCTTGACCAAAAGAAAAAATGAAATAAAGTTGACTCCATAAGGAATACATGGGATGGCCCAGTTAAATGGACACAATGCATTTTAAATGGGGAAAATCTAACTTTAACTGCTCATACTTCCTGAATTTATTGAGTTAAGGAAAAAATAAGGAAGAATAAAATGGTCTTGAAACTAAGCATGGAATCAAAAACGCCATAAAATATTGGGTGTTCCAAAGTTGTCCGCCATATTGAAAAATGGCGGCCATATTTTGAAATTTCGAAGTGACTCCAAAAAGCAGCGTTAAAAATAAAGGGAAGTCTCCCATGGTAAGTTTTTTGTCAGATTTATAATAAAAAAGTTAACTATTGGAAAACTTTAGGCTAGACACCCGGTATATTAATTTTTTCCAAAATATCGTTGATCTCTTACTGACCGAGCACAGAGACTTTGAAGGCGCCCTGGTCAGTGCCGGAGGAGTTGCGCAGGAGCAGGTGGTAGTCCCCGCTGTCCGAGCGCTTGGTGTTGACGGTGTTGATGATGGTGTGGTAGCCGATAGACGTGACCGTCGTCCGTGCGTCCGTCTTGAGGTCCCGACTGCCGACGGTCCAGACGACCTCTGGCGGCGGCTCTCCGATAAAGTCGATGTCCAGGTGCAGGATCTGCCCCGCCTTGATGGTGATGTCCTTCAACGGAGTTACGATCTTGGGCGCCACTGTAAAAAGGATTCAATAGTTTATTCCAGGATACAGGAGATGACGATATTTACAATAAGCCCTATATTATTCATGATTTGTGATCTGTAGCACAGATTGATTTGCAAATAGCAGATATTTAACTTATATCTTCAATCCTTTTGTCATAGATGAATGTGTTTCGGCCTTAGGCAATCTTCAGGATCCTTCTTGTACACTAAATGAACATACTAATCCACGCTGCTTAGTTCTTGAGGCAAGCTGGGTCAAGATTTAAAATAACATGAAGAACACATAATATTTAACACGGACAAGTACGTAAACATCAAAACCAGATTTAAACAATGTGTGCACGTATTTGGGAGTGGGCTCATAACAAGCAGCTTAGATTATTACACTAATTTAATGGAAAAGAAGGATGTCGAAGATGGCCCAAGGCCAAAAAGTATTCATCTATGAACAAAAAAAGGATTGTATATTATTGTTTGCAAAGTTTTTCTGAATAGACTACACTTCTGTTTAAGGGAAAAGAGTTCTAATCCACAACACTTATTGTAATGCTGTCCATTTTAAAATTTTCACTAAAAAAACACCTATTGGATCTTAACATTATTTATAAAAGAAGAAAATACCAAGAAAGTAAAAAAGGAGAAAAGAAATAAAGATTGAAATCAGAAGCTAAAATAAATAGATAACAAAGAATGATTTTAAAATGTCATATTTCGGTTACTTGTTAGAGTCGATATGTGACATATTTTATAAAAGATGTCAATGTCCTCACTTTGCCTAAACACATGGTTTTCTGTTTACAACTTATAACACAAAGCAAAGGGTTGGCTGTTACATACCAGTTAACAATGATAAAAATAAGTTTCTATAGTAAAAATTTGAACTGACTCGATTTTAAGGTGTTAAAAGTCTTAAATTTGAATTGAATCAAACTTAACAGCATAAAAATTAAAGTTCTGATGTAAACTAGCACTGAGGGCCAATGAACAAATATTTTTAGTTAGCCTTTGTTGTAATCAACTACCAAAAGATTTTAGCGGATTAAGTTTTGGGAAGTAGCAAAATAAGAGTTTCATTTCAATTTCTAGAATAATGATCTAGAATGATCTAGAATAATTATAATCAACTTGATTGATTCACACCTTTCTAACAATTTAACGATAAGGCGAAAACCCATGTTGGCAAATTTGTAGAAGCAACTTAAAATCAATTTGTAAAAAAATGTAAACAGAGTCTTTGAGGTCTTATCCACAGATTAGGAGAAAAAATAGTTACATTCAGCCAAAGTGTATTGCTATCAACTATGAATTATACTCACAGGAAAGGAAAATTCAAATTACAGGTTGAAAAAGTAAGCTAGGTAATAAACGTGTAGCACTAACTGTCTGTGACATTGCCAAACTAATGTCAAACATTGCCAAACTAAATTCTGACTGAAATGGAATTTGAAGTGGACATTCTCTATAACACAAAGAGGATCACAGGTGGACTAAAGGATATGATTTCTTCTTCTGCACTTACGGTATCGTTTCTTGCACACGACAGGATCTGAAGGCTCACTGGGCGCGCTGGGCCCGGCAGAGTTGACTGCGATTATGCGGAACTCGTACTCCTGTCCTTTGGTCAAATCTGGTACGGTTGCCTGAAATACAATTGCAGAAATTTGAAGAATTTGAAGAAATTTAGTTTAAACTTGGGATTATTTAGTTTAAATTAGGGATTATTTAGTTTAAACTAGAGATGATATGATTTTCAGTCCCAAGGATTGTTGTGCATTGGTAACGATATCGAGACTTATATTGAATCTGCACCTTCAAAACCCAGGTTGTTTGACAGCTCCTTTCCGTCTTTCACAAAATTTCTCTTGTCTTTACTTGTGTTTGGTAAATAAGAGTGATAGAACTTTCGGCAGTCGAGGTTTTTTTTTAAAAAGAAAAAAGAAAGATTATTGACTCACCGCGGTCTTGGAGGCGGGCACAGTGACGGCGTTGACCCAGTACGGGCTGCCCTTCTCCTTCTTCTGCACGATGTACTCGGTGATGGGCGAGCCTCCGTCCGACTTGGGCTTGACCCACGCCAGGTCCACGTGGTCCTCGTCCCAGTCCGTCACCTGCGGCTTCTCTGGCGCCTCGGGCTCGTCTGTCAAACACCAAGTAACAATAACATATGTGATGCGGAAAATGAAAAATTTGCTATCTTTTTTTAAGTTATGTGACGGTTAGCTACTGACTTTAATGGAAATACTTTTCATTATTTTTTTTAACTTGTGTATTTTAAATCTACAAATAAAGAAAACCCATGCTCACAAAACGTAATTTTTTGATCATATAACAACTTGATTAAAAAAAACCCTGAACTTATTACATGTAACATTTTTAATACATTAAAATTCTAATTTGATGGTGAAAGGCAATCTTAATAACTCACTGTATGTAAGGGCAGATTCCAAGGACATGAGGCAGTGGCTCAATAATATAATTAACGATTGTAGAGGAGTACCTTCTACACTGGCAGCCATCCTCAGATAAAAATAACCAAAATCCCGAAAAACATCCACATAATCAGATTAATAGTTAAAATAAATTGTAATAGTATTTTTCGTTTATTGCAACTTACATCATGCAAGACGATGAAATAAAATCTCTTTATATCGCACAAACAGGGCCGAATTTCCCAATAGGCCCAGTAGGCCCAGACCTAGGGGCGTAAGCTGAATGGGGGCGCACTTCCAATCAACATTTTGAAAAATAAATCAAAATACTAAGGCATTTAGACTTTTATACTTATACCCAAAGGGCTGGCGGAAAGCCCATGTGTCTGCAACGGCACCCATGGAGCCATTTCAAATGGTTCAAAGTGGCAGACGTGTGTTTCGGAGGAGTTTGCCGGTGCTCGAGGCCTTCTAAAATTGTTGCAACTTACAAAATTTTTGTTCTGGTGGTGTTTACCAGCGTCTAACAGGGTTCTTCAAATTCATCAAGGTACAAAATGTTTGTTTTGGCGGCTTTTACAGACACTTGTGGAACCTATTCAAATTGTTCAAAGTGCAAAAAGTGTTTTGGTGGCTAATTGCTAGTGTCCGGGGTGCCTTTTATGATTTAAAAAATTGGCCTAGTTTGATTTCCTGATAAGTGACATAGAAGATTTTTCTTTAGAAAGGGTTTATGGACAACCACTCTCAAAACCTAAAATTGGAAACATTTTGGGCATAGGGGAGCCCAATCTCAAATCTGGCCCTGCACACCAAACAAATAAATTTTCCAAAATTAAAAACTTGCCAAATTTGGTAGTATAGCCTGTATATGTCAACAATCTTTTTGTTATTACAAGAGAGCGGTTTCGGTTCTATGACGAACCATCTTCAGTCATGTAATTATGTATAATATTAGAACTGGATCACATTTCGATGATTGTTGGGATGTCAAAAACTTATTTACTTCACTACACAAACAAACACATATATGTATATTTTTCCACCACATTAACAGTACATGTGTACACATTATTGACCTAACACTGTCCATACAGTATGGAACATCCCGAAAATCATGGAAATGTGCTCCAGTTTTAATATTATAGATAATTACATGACTGATGATGGTTCGTCATAGAACCGAAACCAATCTCTTGTAACAAAAAGATTGTTGACATCTAAAGGCTATACTACCAAAATCGGAAAGTTTTTAATTTTATAATATAACGTGTCAAGGCTTCAGCAATCTGTTGGAAATAAATTTTAATCGTAAGTCTAGAAAGATTGGGAATGCTCACCGAACTCATTCCTGGCGATGGTGGTCTTGGTGGTCTCCAGCGGATCAGACTCCCCGACAGTATTCACAGCCTTGACCCGGAACAAGTACTCCTTCCGGTGGATCAGCCGCTGGACGTCGTGGTAGAGCGCGGACGACATGCCCGCGTCCGACCACGTGCCGCGCGACACGTCCATCTTCTCGATGACGTAGTGCAGGATGGGCGAGCCGCCGTCGTCGATGGGTACGCGCCACGCGAGCCGCGCGCTCTCCTTGGTCACGTTGCTCACCTCCAGCGGTCCTTCGGGCGGCGACGGCCGGTCTGGAAACAACAAAACATGATAATTGAAAAAAAGAAATTTCTAGTTTTCCATATATTGAAACGAATAAATGTATAAATGTTGGGAATGTGTGCCATCTTTTCAATAATTACATCTCAATGACGGGTCAATGATACAGGGTGTTTCTTTTAAACGCAACCCAAAACTTTATTTTATCAGTGAAGGATTATTACCCCCCCAAGATCCCCAGATTTGACACCAGTATATTATTTTCTTTGGGGATACATAAAAAGTAAGGCCTACAAAGACAATTCACAGGATATTCAACACCTTAAAACAAACATAACAAATATAATGCGAGATATTCAAAGAGGTACCTTACATCACGTGTTAGGGAATTCGATAGAGAAAACACAACTTTATACAAATGCCAATGGCGGATTGTTTAAACACATAATGCAAACTAAACGTGATCAAATTTAAATAATAGGTTGTATAAAATGTAGAGATTAACAAAATAATACTCATTTTCATATTTATATGTGCATTATTCCATCTTAAAAATGGGTTGTGTTTGAAAAAAAAAAACACTCTGTATATCGCCTAAGCTTGAATTTTCTACTGGTTTGAAACCTGTTTCTAAAAATAAATTTTTAACAGAAACAGAAATAGCATATAAAAATTAGGAAAAAGGAAATCTTTTATATAGTCCCAACAAAGAAGTACCCTTAATAGAAACAAATTTAACTATTTAACTCCCTCAACCACCTTATTGTCATGTCAATACCCATGTGAGACTAGACTTATGGTCGGGTAACCAAAAGTTCAGTAAATATGATTCGTCATGATTAGCAGTAACAAGTTTAAAAATTTAAAAAGTCATTCAAAAAGTCGTTCGGTGTCCCCATGAGTAAAGGAAGAGCCACGATCCTTACCTGGGTGAAAGACCAAAAGGCACAAGCCTGGCGGATCAGCCCAGGGGTCAGACAGTAAAAACTGTCAATAAATCCATTCAGGAAGGAATGGAGAGGCATATTAGGCCTCCACAAGAAGGAAATAAGCTGCTGATAGGGCTACTCATGGGTCACGGCCCGTTGAGGAGACACCTCAGCACAATAGGGCTTAGTCAAACCGACCAATGCAGATTCTGCGTCTCAAACGTGGAATCTGCTGAGCACATATGGCTGGACTGCCCAGCACTAGCCCCTAGGAGGTTGAAATACCTAGGGAAGGCATTCTTGGCGCCTGATGAAATAAAAGAAATGGTTGTCAACCAGTTGGTAGGCTCTGCCAAAAGCCTACAGCTGGGAGACTGAAACGAGGGTGCTACAAAAGATCTTAATTAGGTCAAAGTAGCCAAGGAAAGCTATACCCTCGCCTCCCCCCCCCCCCAAAAAAAAAGAAAAACTCACCGATGACGGTGACATTGGCGGATGCGGTGCATGAGCCGATGTCATTGGTCAGAGTCAGGGAGTAGCGGCCGGTATCGGAGCGGACAGAGAACGGAATCTCGAACAGCACTTGGTTGTTGTATATCTGCATGTCCACTCGGTTGCTGGGCTTGATGGCGACTCCATTGATGCTCCATTCAGCCTTCAGAATAAAAAACGAGTTATCTTTTGTTTCTTCTTAATACTACAAGAGTGCTAAGCGGTGTTTTTTTAATCATACGTGTATTACAGTTAGCAAACTATTTATCGAAATGTATCCTTAATGTGTTGAACCTCTCCTATTTCTGCCCCTTATACCTTCCCACTCACCTTGTTTTCATTATTTTTTATTCGTGTTCAAACAATTCTTCTAAAGAGTGAGAATAAAGTTAACAGATCATTTTTAATTTCATCTTAGAAATACTTAGTTTCTTATTTTGTAATGATTGTTAATTGATATGCCCATAGAGCTAAAAATTCAGCTAAAAAAACAAATTAGCATTTTGAACCACTGCTCTATGTACTCATATGTTGTTTTTTTGATTTAAATTTGGAAATGTTGTTTTTACAGTCATGAATTATTTTTTTGTGAAAATATATTGTAAAATGTGAACGTTTGATGGCTTTTGAAGTGGCTAGTGAGTTACGACTTAAAGAATAGACAAAAAAATTAGCAGACCATGTAAAGTTTAAATTCCCAATTAAGTGAAGAATTTCCAACAGACATTTTTGGTTCCAAACAAAGCATGAATTAAATGTTTTTTTAACAAGTTTTTAAAGTTTTCCCACATTTACATAAGCCTTATGATAAGTGCTAATGGATCGGAGAAAAGTAAACAGTTTGCCGTGACTGTAAACTACTTATTTGAGACATAAGCACCTTGGGTTTGGGGGAAGCCTCCAGCGGAATGGTGAAGTTGATCCTCTGGCCTGCTCTCACCACCAAATCCTGCATGGCCATCTTGTCAATCTGGGGAGCCACTGCAACAAGAATCAAGAATCAAGAATCAAGGGACACAGTACGGGGTAAGGCTAAGTTATTCCTCATTTACTGCTGTTAAGGTTGTTTGGCTGATAATTAAAGAAGTATCATTACTGGTGCATGTAAATAATAGGGGGTGTGGCAGAAACATGCCGATAACATTCTTTTCTGTAATGCAGATCGCTTAGTCACATTATGCAGGCGTAAAGTTCAATTTGTCAATCTTTCACCCATCAGAAGTTGTATTAATTGTTTGTTTATTAAAGATACAAAGCCTAACATATTTTCTGGTGTTTTGTGTACATAGTATATCCCCCAAATAGTGTTTATTTTTGTTTCTTCTTTTTCTTAATAGGATGGGTTTCTTTTTTTACTCATATTATAGGCTTATACAGCATGCTATACGTAATAATTCACAGAGTTTTTGAGAACATCGGTTTAACCAGAAAACCCATTATCTGAACAGGTCTCGGTCCCGAGGTGTCCGAATAAGAAGGAATCTACTGTACATGTTTTTTCAAGCATGTGAATTAAGTATTCTTGAGAAATAACGTGATTTTGAGCCAATAACTTACGGAATCTCGGCTTGGCGATGACAGGCTTGGAAGCCTCGCTGGGCTCCCCGGGCCCTCCCTTGTTGACCGCTATCACTCGGAACTCGTACTCCTCTCCTTCCGTCAGGTTGGGGACAGTTCCCTGGGTCACGTTGCCACTCACTTCCGCAGCCTTCTCCCAAGGTCTGCGATCACAAAATCAGAACGTATTCGACTGCAGATGTTGTGAATTGAAATTATAAATCTTCACAACTAAAACCTGTTGCTTAAGTTAATGTCATTTAAAATTATTTAGGATAATCTATTTGATTTTTCGTTAATAGAGAAGAATTATATTATGTTTTTAATTATTTTTCATAGGGGGTTCACACGCTCTTGTGCTCCTATGCATGAGCAGCCTCTGTTTATAACCATGCCTGATAAGGGTTTGTTGGCTTTTTGAGTTGGAAAGTTAAAAAGAAATGTTCAGAGAGGTATTTACATTATCTCTAATGGTCAGATTAAGGTCCTGGGGACCTTTGAATCTAAAAATATTTAAAATCTCACCATAAAACTTATTTAACCAAATTTTATGATTTATTTAACGACTTTCTGGAACTAAATTTATTGAAGGTGGTTTGAAATGAATAATGGTTTGATAAATAATTTGTGTTATACGTGTCACTACCTTTCATATTTTTTAATTCGAACGAAGTGAGTTTTACTCGACTTGAAAATCACTCTTTGTGAACTAACTCCTCTTTTATTTTATTTTTATTTTTATTTATTTTTATATTATTTGATGAAAATTCGTGAAATTTGAAGTACATCATATTTATACCCCGAAGATTGTTTTAATCTATAAAGGAGTAGTTAATTATACGTTTAAATATTTATTTTTTTAGTCAATAGCCTTCATTTAGTTTTACCTCACTTCGTTCGACCCATACGCGACATAGGAGCGTACTCCTAGTAAGCAAATGTCAAATTCTCTGATGATTTTTTTTCAAAAGGTTCTCGATAGGAATTTGATCACGAATCAAGAATCAAGAAGCTTTACTGCTTCGATACCAAAGGCACAAAAACATGGTCAAAACTAGAACGAAAATATAATAGTACTTAACAAAACTATATATAAAGACTTGGATAGACTACAAGATAGAATTTTAACACACACAGTAAAAAAGTACATGTACATTCTTTCCCTCTCCCACTATGTTTAGATGGATTTAACTCCTTGTTACGGTGGAGTAGAGTAAACCCATAAGAATATCATGGCAATGGTTTATTGATAATCAAACTTGTTCCCAACACACGAGTCATAGTGACAATCTGCTGTAAGAACGATTGCAGCTAAATGGGTTATAGGCACTTAAAGCAGAATAAACAAGATATGTAACTAAGGCTATTGATTGTAAATAATATTGACACTATTTTATGTACATTGTGTACTATGTAAATAAAGATAACTGAATTTGAATTATGTTTGTTGTTTCGTTAATTTTTGTTTAATAAAATAGGTTATGAGCTGTGTTTTTATTCATTTTTACACTAGGGAAAGATTATTTGGGTATTACCGGAGTAAAGTACATTGTCTCCTCAGGGAAATTCCTATACACTAAAACCTTAATAACTCGACATCTTGTGGACCCAGAGGTTATCGAGTTTGGGGGTTTTCAAGCTATCCAGAACATTGAAATTTTTAACAGAATTTAATAAATAAACAAATAAAAATTTGAGTCCCACATATAAATTTGTAACTACTATGGGTATTGTTACATATTTAATAATGATCTTTAAAGAAAAAATGTCAAATACTCAACAATTGAAACTAAATATTTTGAAAAAAATGCTTGGTTGAAGATTCTCAATCAGCTGTTCAAGTTTAGAGTTTCACAGACTGTTGAGTTATCGAGTGTCGCTTTAGCGAGGTTTTACTCTACCCCTAAATACAGAAATAACTGTTATTACATTACGACCATGACAAATATGGGATTAAAATTGACTTACCCGAATCTAGATCGCTTCTCAATGATATATCCGGTGATAGGGGAACCACCGTCCTTCTTGGGCGGAGACCACTTGAGGTCCACATGGTCCTTGTCCCAGTCCGTGGGCTCGGGCGCTCCCGGCTTGTCGGGCTTGCCGAATGGGTCCTTGGCCGTGATCGGAGAGGACATGGCCAGCGGCATCGACTCTCCGTACTTGTTCACAGCCTTCACTCGGAAGTTATAGTCGTGGTTTTCAATCAAGTGATCGACTCTCGCCTGCGTGCCGGAGACCTCGGTGACCGGGACCCAGCGCAGGTTCTCGGCGTCCATCTTCTCCACGATGTAGTGTGTGATGTCCGAGCCTCCGTCGTCCCGTGGTGGCCGCCACTGCAGCTGGCACGAGTTCTTGGTCACGCTGTGCGGCGTCAGTGGCCCCTCCGGCGGCGACGGCACATCTGTTCAATTCAATTCAATTCAAATCATCATGTATTGGTATAGTACATTACATACATAAATAGTGTCATAACTATAACCTAGTAAAACAAATAATGGTGTGTAAATTAGACAATAATTCTCAGAGTAAAAGTCCTCAATCTTATAACAGCATTTGTCACATAAGTAGTTAAACAATTCTTTTTTGAACAAATTTAATGACCTTATACATATCAAGGAGTTTGGCAGGCTGTTGTATAATTTGATCCCAGAATAATAAGGAATTTGTTTAAGAGTGGAAGTGGCATGTCGAGGGTATATAAAATCAGCTCTATGTCTTGTATTATAGTTGTGGTTTTCAGAATGGATTGGAAAACTTGACATGTTTTGTCTAATAAATATGATAACGATAAGATTATAAATGTAAATGCTCGGAAAAGTCAAAATTTTATCATTTTTAAAAATAGGGTTACATGAATTTCTGGTTTTAAGAGAATATATGATGCGAAGGATTTTCTTTTGAAATTTGAATACTTTTTTCTTTGTCTGAATTTCTCCAAAAAATTACCCCATAACTTAAGAGAGAATATATGTAACCAAAGTATACCATAATCAGAGTAATAATGTCAGACGACTTTGATAAAATCTGACAACATATTTCATGCAAATAGTTGTGATCTCAAACCTAAAATGCTAAACTAGGAGTGGGCTTTTTCATCGCATTATTGGATGAACTCAAAAATAATGAGCCAAATCCATTGCTATGAAATTAACATTGGTGACAAATGCGTTTATTAAACCGTGGAATACTAATGAAGATAATTTCAAGTAAAAAAGAAACCAGTGATTAAATATGTGACAAATATATTTTCCGAAATAGTACATCACAATGCTCTGTGGTAAACGATTGTCCAATAACTTTGGTAAGGGTTTCATAATTATTACCTGTGAAGACCCCAAAATCAACACGCGAAAAATTCAGAGGAAACGTTTTCCTAATGTCTTTTACTAAATTGTGCACAAAAAACCGCCTGAGGGCAGCATCTGATCCCCATCAGGTGGGAATCAGCTGCTGCCCTCCGAGTTATCGCGTTACATAAACATACAGTGACGGACAACAAATCTTTGACTCCGCTAATACATTCATCAATAAATAAAAATATACTACTCGGTAACGATATTATATCAGATTGTCTAAAATGCAACAATTGTCTAAGTATAGATATTGACCAGAATTTCTGGGTGTTACACCGATAATGGTAAAATCATCTGGTGTAACTAACTCGCCGGTGTGTTTAAAACATCCGGTTCCTAACTCGCCGGATATCAATCAAAACCTTAAAGACATAGGTAAGAGACGTAGCGATGAGAAAAACACCATTCCACAACACAACCGAGCTGGTTCAGAAGTAGTATGGTAGTGGAAAGTAGTAGTCTATGATCATGGACATCGACTATTTGAACCGCCGTCGAAGCCTCGAATAAAAATGGCAGTTCCATAAACAAAACATGTCAAAAATATGAAGAAACTTGCCCTACAAACGACATAAGAATGAATGTTCCCTGCCTGTGGCCCTGCCGATAATGAAGCATTGATCGGTAAGCTCCCAAAAAGGAATAAAATTATTGTTTTTGATAAGTTTTTTTTATTAGAATTTTGTCTGAAGTCCAAATAATGTATGTAAACTTAGTACTGCTGAATTTTTCCAAACTGTAAAACCTCGTTGACAAGTCCTACATAACTTAGCGAGTCTAATTCATTCATTTCCATTCTTAAGTAAATTACATTAACTATTACCATACATACATATTTCTATTTTCTGAGTTTCATATTTCTTTTAAATTTCTAATGATATGGAACTAAATTTTTATTTTTTCTTAAAAAATTTAAATTTTTGTAAATTAGGGATTGACTGAATCTATATTATAAATTACGTTGTCCTTACAGATATAACTTTCAAGCAAACTTTTACCAAAGAAAAACCCTAAGTGCAAATAGTATTCATGAGATGAATAGCGATAATATTTAGTAAAAATAAATATGAAAATACTAACCGAGCACGGCAACATTTACAGTAGCTGTGTCCTTCCCGTTGATGTTCTTGGCGACGAGAGTGTAAGTGCCTGCGTCGCTGCGTTTGGCATCCACCACCCTCATCTTGGTGTTATAGTCCTCGTTGACAATCTTGATCCTGTCCGTGTTGAGGACCGTGTTGCCCTTGAGTGACCACTCCTTGAGTGGAGGCGGCTCGCCGATCACCGGAACGTCCAGCTCGAAGTTGTGGCCCGCTCGCACTTTGATGTCCACCATGGCGTTGCGATCGATCTTGGGCGGCACTGTAATTGCGCAAATTACACCATGTATTTGTAATAGAGTATTAGGTACTAGGTACTTTGGTCCGGTACTCTTTTCCCGGACAAGCATGGGACTTTCATGCGTGTTCGGTAAAAATAACCGGGCGTAAGACATATGATACTTTGAATCATACTATTCAGAAAAACATATTTAATCGTAACCTATTTTTTGTATAAACCATTATGTTTCTCAATTCTTCAAACCTAGCCTACAATAAACAAAAATTTGCTACTGTTACCAGTGCTGCCACTACATTCCTCTAAAGTAACCTTTAAAACAGCCATTAAACGTCGGTTTGATGCAATCACCTAATTGTTTTAACTGTGTACTTCTATTATTTCCGTTTCCTAGTGCACGGTAAATTTAGCAGTTATCAGCAAAGAGTAACTTTCCAGCCAAGATTATGGCACAAAAAGCAGATTTTTCTGTGTAGTACAATGTAAAAGATAAACTGTTTTGCTAGCCTAATGCTTAGCACCTTAGATTTTGGTTCAAGAAGTCACAGTTCCTCAGAATGCCCGAAAAAATTTTAGGGATTTGGATCGCTTTCCCTTAAAAGCATTTGAGAATCCCTTCTAAAGAAAATGCCAATAGCCTAAACGTGCCCAAAAATCTGTGCTAAGAAACGAGCAATCTTTTCAAATTCAAATTTTTTGAGAACCAAGCAAAACACACATTACAAATTAATTAAGCGAGGGAAATATAAAAGTGTCATTTTAAAACTATCATATCAAATTATTAACCTCAAATTGCCTGTAAAATCAACAAACAATAAGCCTCTGAATTACCGATCTTCAAGTAACGATAATCAAGATAAATCTATTAAGTAGAACACATTTTCCCAGATTTCTCAAGCCCTATAGGGTGAAAAGACAAAATTTAAAGTGATTATGTAATATTTATTAGTTCTACGAAAGTTTACTGATACTGTTATATCATCTTGTTATATATATGTATATATAAACATTAGTAAGAATTAAGTAGTGAGTCATACATCCCATAAAATATTCCGTCAGGGAATGACAGATTGAAAACTGAAACTCTTGGCTAGAAAAATATTTTTCATACAAATACTAACATTTTCCATAAAACATTAAAAGTATTTTATGTGACCATTGGGTGCAATATACTTATGATTAGGGGTGTGCGAGTATTCGACCGGTCGAGCTTTTAGGTCGAGCTTTTCAGTATTCGGCTCGGCTCGACTTTTTTCGAAAAAGCTCGACATTCGAGCCGAGCTTTTGATAAGAGAGTTCTTATCGGAAAGATAATTATTGCGATCTATTTTTGGAAGCGTTAAACCGGAAGAGCATTTCCCTCCCACGAAAAACAGGCAAAAAACATTCCCTAGTGATAAGGAAAGGACATTGACAGGTAACAAGAAATATTATCTCCAATTAGACGGAAATCGGAGCTATATTTACTTGACCTTGGGGAACACAAAATACAGCATTCAAGTCTATTGTTTTATCAAGGCTTATCTCTTAAACGGTATATCGGTATATCGTACAAGTTTCTTTTTGGTCTCATTTGATTTATAAAAATAAGACAAAAAATATGAGCTGTCATTTATAGTTGTATGACAAGTAGTTTGTATTTTTGCATTTTGTAGTAA
Source organism: Flexamia atlantica (assembly GCA_035578135.1). Classification (NCBI taxonomy): domain Eukaryota; kingdom Metazoa; phylum Arthropoda; class Insecta; order Hemiptera; family Cicadellidae; genus Flexamia; species Flexamia atlantica. The sequence continues at coordinate 49,274,088 of JAQJVK010000007.1, read as the reverse complement.
GGATTCCTTATCACCTAATTAACTCAACTCTGAGTCAGACAGTAGCAAAAAAACAGGGAAGGGGCTTGGAGTAAACAACCTCCACCCCCCCCCCCTCATTGGCCACTGATAAGGAGAGTGAGAGAGATGGCTGTTTCTTTCTTTCTCAATATTCCATCCTTATTTATTTATGATCTTTCTTCTTCTTAATTGTACATTATTTTCTTCACAAAAGTATAGAAATGCAACTAATTTTAGGATTACAATAAATTATTGTTGTTATTAAATATTATTTCATTCATATATTATAATTTGAAATAATAAGTTTAGCCATGAATATTATGCCACAATTGGGATGGCTATTTAATTTTGTATCATCTTTACTTTAGTGATCATAAAAAAAGTCAATCTTGTGTTTGACTAAGTGTAAATGTGTGATTTTTTACTTGATATAACTATTTTAAAACCTTTCAACTACTCTTTTCTACTCTTGAAATTAAATTTTGTAGTACCTATATGTAACTAGTCTAATTATGTAATTTTAACTATTTATTTTAAAGTATTGTGGGATTGGTTATTACTTAAATATAATTTAGATAATTGTAGATTTTAAATTTGGCATTTTTCTTCATAAATTACTTTTTGGGCCAGTTTGATTAATTTTATGTAACATAATACAAAATACTGATGAACCTATCAGATAATTCACTTGTTTTGGAGATAAGCTTTCTATTTTTGAGCTGGTGGTCACTTAAGGTATGCAATTAGTCTATTGTATCTTTTCAAATTAAAATCAAGCTTCATAATTTCTTTTGATAATTTGGTGATTGTTAAAAAGCTCGGCTCGAAAAAGCTCGAGCTCGAAAACTTTTGATAAAGCTCGGCTCGGCTCGGCTCGAGTTCAAAAATCACTATTCGCACACCCCTACTTATGATAATATAAATTAATGTATTAATACATAATTAATGTCCGCTCTCAGACCAATAACTGATGACGCTCTCAGAAACCAAATGTGCTGACTAATTTGAACTGGTTTGATAGGAAAATTATTTTATAATATTATAGAATATTCATATTTTTGATTAGCAAATTGTCAAGATGAATGTGTGTTTGAGCTGCGGTACTCACAGTTCTTGGGGCGTGCGATGTGTGGTCGAGTTCCCTCGCTCGGCTCGCCAGGTCCCGCCTTGTTGACGGCTCGCACTCGGAACTCGTACTGAGTGCCTTCGATCAAACCGGGAACATGTCCGGTGGTCACGTCTCCCTCCACCTCTGCACACTTCTCCCAGTTCGGGCTGCAATGACAATTATTTTTATTTTCGATTAAATAAATTGCTGAATTATTAATATACAAACATGTTTACATTACAATTAAGGATACAATGAGGACTAATTATCTTGGATTTAAAGGACCAAATTTAAAACCTATGAGTTTAAGCAATGATTATATTACAGAATATCCTTTTATTTTTTTCAAAACAACCTCAACTGCCCATCGCCATGGACCAATAAGCCTGTGTGGCAATCTAAGACAGCGAGGTACCGTAGCGACAATAGTCACATTGGCCAGCCAGAGGTGACTGCTCATGATGGAACAGGAGTCGCCCGCTGCTGGAATCTAACCAGCGATGTTTGAAACTCAGGCCAAGCGCTTTACCTCTGAGCTACCGCCTCAGTAAATTTTTATTTCCTAATAAAATTTTAGAATTTAGTTTGATTCCGATTTTTAGTGACATTTCTTCCAAATTACATTTTAGGCCTTAAAAGTATGTTGAATATAATCTCTAGATGTTTGAATGCTGATCTTATAACTAATTTATAGTTTGACAATGAGAGGTATTTACTTGTATTTCTCTTTCTTCTCGATCACGTAGCCTGTGATGGGAGATCCTCCGTCCTCGAGGGGTCTGGTCCACTGTAGGTCCACAAAGTCTCTGTCATAATCCTTGATTTCTGGAATTCCTGGTTGTCCTGGGGCATCTATTCAACAAAGAGGCTTTTGTTAATTGAGAAAAATTTTACAATAGGATTTTTTTGCTGACTAAGAACCAGTTTAATATATATTATTTTTAATTATATTATTATATCTATCATATTTATTTATTCAGGGTGTTTTTTCTTAAAGCAACTCAAAAATTGATATTATCAGTGAAGGATTTCTAACCCCAAGGTCCCCAGATTTGATACCACTATATTATTTCCTTTGGGGATACATAAAAATAAGGCCTACGAAAACAATTCACAGGATATTCAGCACCTCAAAACAAACACAACAAATTTAATGCAAGAAATTCAAAGAGGCACCTTGCAACACGTGTTCGGGAATTTGATAAAGAGAGCACAACTTTATACAAATGCCAATGGAGGATTATTTGAACACATAATGTAAACTAAACGTGATCAAACTTAAATAATAGGTTATATAAAATGTAAAGATTGACAAAACAATACTCATTTTCATATTTATATGTGGATTATACAATCTTAAAAATGGGTTGCATAAAAAAAAAACACCCTGTACTTTGGAAGGATTCATTGAGGTTTTTCCTACAGGTACATTAAAATTTGGGATAAAAAGTTGTATTAAGATGAATTCCTGAAATTTTCTTAACAGTTTTCATACCAGATTTGCAGTTAATAACGGTTAAGCATTTTAATTTTGGACATTCGTCTGTAATATTATTGAATTGATTCAATTAATTGGAGAGAAACCGATAAAACTAAAAGTTAAAGGAGTAAAACCTCATGGCATGTCTTTAAGTATTAATTATTCTGGTTTCTTTAATTTCTGGTTCTTTTACTGACTTAAAATTACTTTCAATATCATTGCAAGAAGACATTGATGATTAATTAAAATTAAATCAATGCCTTCTTTTAGTAATAATCAAACCTAAACCTTACAGAGGAGTGAAGTTGTTATAGCAACTTTAGATAATCCAGATTTTTGGTTATCAGGATCACTGTCACATTAATATGGATAATCCGAGATGTACTATATTTCCCAAATAGGGTCGAAAGTGACATTTAAGCCTCAAATTTGAAATGATTAAGAGCCACTTGTCTATGGTGTGAATGCTACTTTTCAACATAAAAAAATATTAAATTAAAAATATAACATTATAAGATGTACAGAGTAAAACACTTTTGAAAATGATATTCTGTGGTTATGAATGATATTGCAGATTTGTTGTCATGATTGCTAAGCAACAGCAACAATGAAAATCATATGGTTGCCAATAGTGTGTAGCTAGGACTTATTTAATATTGTGTGTTTATTTAAATATTTCAAGTAAATAAACACACAGCTGACCCTGACCTTTCAGGTGGACAAAAAGCTGCTTCAACCTACATATTAAGACATTCTGAAAACAGGTTTTTTGCATTGTTAAATGGTGAAAATAAAACTACTGTTTATTAACAGTGAAATATGTCGTGAAAATTGTCTATGGTCTTATTAAAGTAGAATCTCAACAGTTCGACACTTAGTGGACATCTGGGTTATCAAATTATTGAAATGTAAAAAATATAAGGAATATATGGGATTTTACATCAACAGATTAAAAATACAAGTTGTATTTATACATCTCGTTAATGTATTAAATACCATGAACCTAAACCATTGCACAGTTAATGTATCAACTTCTTAACATAATATAGGTCCCAATAAATATCACTGGACGGCATATTTGGCACTCAAAATGTTTGTTGAGTGTCAGTCCGTGACAAACCACACATATTCTCAAAATATCAAGTTTCCGACAACAGAGGATCCCTCGCATTTATGGTAGTGTCTATAGAGATTCTGTTACTTACTGAATGGGTTCTTGGCTTCGATGGCTTGCCCGGTCTGCAGAGGTTCAGACTTGCCCTGCTTGTTGACGGCTCGGACTCTGAACTTGTACTTGTGTCCGGGGGTCAAGCCCTCGATGTCCAGGTTTGTCTCTGGTCCGACAGTCTCTCCCGCGGGCACCCAGCGGCCTAACAGAAATATTGTCAAAGTCTGCACGACACTAATTATATTGGGAACAGTATAAGTACATACGTAATACATGGAAGAGCATAAGATGTGTGGTACAATGGCGGATCCAGGGAGGGGTACTGAGGACAATTTCCACCCTGGGAGATTTAGATTTATGGATTGATGGATTTAGACAAATGACCTTACGGTTACGGTTAAGAAATGTTACCCATTACTGATTTTCATGTGAATTTTACAATTTATTTACCATCAAATTATAGTCTTAGTCTTAGTGTTTTATAAAACATATTCAGAAAATATACTTGTATCCTATTAACGAATGTTTTGTTTTTGTTTTCCTTATCAGAATGTAAGGGGCGATAGGGGCCATTCCCAAATTACGTAACACTAAAATTGGCCTTTTCATTCCTCACTCCCCACCTTTAAAGGAACGCGTAGCAGTGACACAAAACCTCCTCATAAATCATGCGATGCTGAGCCATTACCCCTCCCAAAATTTATCTTTCTCCTTCTACCACCGAGTCATTCTTTTTAACAAACTCGCACATTTATATTTATAATAGAAATGTTGTTCAGACTTTGTTTTATTTACATTTTCATTGGAGAGAAATAAAATACTTACTTTAAAATCTAAAAAAACCTCACATTTTAAAAATAAAATGTAAAAATTGTTCAACTTAAGAAATATACAATATAATTGTCAAGGTCTATTAGTTACATAAAGCTGTGATAAAACCCCCACCCACCTCTGTAATGGTGCATAAAGCTGCCAAAATCCCCCTCCCTACCCACCATGTAACTACAGGACTAAGTGAAAAGCTAAAAAATAAATTTAAAAATACATTTTCATATAAAAATATAAGAAAGGAGTAAAATATTTCTCAATATGTACAGAGAGCTTCAACACACTAAGTTCAAAAACAAAGTGGTAGTTCTCAAAAAAGAGAGTAGGCTTCCACACTCGTTTTCACAAGATGTTAAATTCTTGTCTTCTGAGTTAGACCGTGACGTATTGTTGAAGATTTGTTTAATCTAGATCGCCAAGGCGGGCCTAAATAACCTGAGGCTGCGGACTGCTCCTATAGTAATGAAATAGTTGTGCCCTAGGACTACGCTTTTGCCCTGAAGATGGAGTACTGTAATGTCTCCGAAACATTGGCGGAAATCTTCAACAATACGACCCAGAAGACAAGAATATAACATCTTACGGTAGTTCTGTCAATTGTCACTCGATACTAAGAATATTATGGCAGTAAAAGCTTAAGTGAAAATGTGTCAACAAACCTGTTGCTTCGTCCATCTTTTCAACTACGTATTTCTCCACAGGCTGGCCGCCGTCGTCATCGGGAGGCTTCCATGCGAGTTTGCAGCCCTCCGCGTGGACGTCCGACACCTTCAGCGGACCGTTCGGAGGACTGGGCTTGTCTGCAATCATCGATTCACAATATAGCATTCAATTACAAAACCTTTGGCGAAACGTTTTTGAATTGGTAACTGAAATTTGGCAACGTTCGAGTTGTCTCTTTAATGAGTTACCCTCACAGGACGAGATTGATGGGCCATTAAAGAAAAACGGAACTTATTGTAAATGCCTTTTATTTAAATATTGGTTGATTTTTACATCAAAAACTTCTTATAAATGATTTCAATGTATCTCCTAAACATTTTATTGAACGCCTATGAATTAAAATAATGAATATCAGCTCTAGTAAGATTATAATGAGAATAACCTTGGAAAAAACACAGTAAAAACTCAGCATTTTACATGATATTTAAATTTACTTAATCGACTGATAGTTTTCAGTATAGCTCAACTTATATTTTTAGTCAGTCACGTTACACAAAAAGATTACAAATATTTCTTGTACCAAACGGTATTATTAATAAAATAGCTGCTACAACTATGTTAAACTAGTAGCAGAAAAGGAGAAGAGAAAAGTAGAAAAAAGAGAAGTAAAAAAAAAAGAAAAAGAAACCTTGAGTAAAAAAGCTAAATGGTTTGAATACTTGCACATGCCTAATATTTAACAAGAGAAACAAAATATTGTAGCTACATTTTAAAACGATAAGAAAACAATGGATGTAATTTTAAAAATTCATTATTGGTTTTCGTAGCTCTCAAAAATCGTGGTGACTATATTAACAGGTTTACTTCCACATCGATTCCTGATCCCATAGTTTTAGATACATTAGTTTTAGTTGCAAAAGAGTAACTCATTTCAGCTCACTGTGGACAATGAAATCAGATGATTTAGAACAAGGCAACTAGAATTTAGAATACGGTGAGTGTCATTAGATTTCTGACCAATAGAAACTGGTCTGTGGTTTTTTATGACATAGTTTTCTCTCTTGTGTGCCACCTTAACCTATTCTACATTTCAAGTAACCCTGATTTAGCGAGCGGGGTGAAATGAAAGCGGAAATGAACCGTTTTGCGTACCGTTTACAGGTATGGTAATGTACTTATTTTCATGCAGTGGTAGGAAAACATTCTTACCGATAACAGTGACCATGACATCGGCTGAGTCCTGGCCGTTTACGTTCTCCGCGGTGACGGTGTATTTGCCCGTGTCCGCCCTCGTGGCCATCCTCACGTTCAGTTTGGTGTTGTAGTCCGCGTGGACCACTTTGATTCTCTCCCCGCTCTTCACTTCGGATCTATTCAGCATCCACTTTGTCTTCGGCACCGGTTCGCCGGTAACTTTCACGTCGAAGCCAAAGTTCTGCCCAGCCTTAATTCGGACCTGGATGGATAAATGTGATTAGATTTATTTGTGTGAAGGAATACCAAGGAATATATTTACTTGTTTTGATACAAAATATACAAAAATAATAGATTTGGTATCTGAAATATGAATACCTCCATTAAACAATGTACCAATAAAACTTACAACTCTTACTCGAATTTTATATTACATGACTGAACAAACCACATTTCCCATAACAGATTCTTTGATTGAATGTGAAAAATCTCCCAAAACTGGGTAGAAAAATCTAATTTATAGACCAACAGCTTTTTCTTACAGGGAGGCATAGCAATATGTGTCTTTTGTGCTACTGCAATTGACGGGAACTAAAGGGCTTTGCTTTAACTTTTAATGTCCAGGAATTATTCTTGGTCTATTTTCCAGTCTAGTTAGCCTCCTTAACTTTTATCTCTTCAGAGAAGTCTAGCGCAACTGAGAGATCTTTACACTTTGTGATTCTAACAGTTAGAATGTTGATTGTTTATCAAGGTAGTGAAACTGTATTGTCAATTTCACTGAAATTTGTTTTGGCTATACCAGTGGCATTTTTCAAGACTTACTTAAATGCTTTAAAGGGAAAGAGGTCCAAAACTTTGAAATTTTTGTGGGCAATCTGGTAATTGAACCCATGACCTCTTGAACCGAAGTCCAAGACACTAACCGTTAGGCTAGCAATACGTTTGAATTCATGTTAACATGGGGACTGAACAATCCCTATGGATGTATTTTTTTCTTTTGGTACATCTTTCATGCCTGACTACCACAACCCTCTAAATTGTAGCAGGAAACAAACACAATCTCTTTCAACATGTTCCAATACGAGATAATCTTCACTCATCGGATCTATCCTCTTTTTTCAAATCATCTTGATTAATTAATTCTTTGGCTGTTGAGCTAAATCTTAAAATTTAATTTCCATACACCCATTTTAAACTCGAGACCAGTTTTTACTGATTCGCTAAACATCCAAATCAAGTCTAAGGATTGCTAGGTTGACTCAGCTGATTTTGCCCGATGATTTGAAAAACCAAAAGTCGATACAGCTATTAAATGAATGAATGAATGAATGAATTAATGTGTCGAACAGAGAGTTTCATCGATTTCATTAAGATATTGCAAAGAAATTAATGCGATGAAAGAACCAAAACAGCGTTGTCTACGAAATAGAATCGATCCTACCAGCCCTCGACCATTCTCAATAACAAACCTCAATCAAGTTGGCCCTGTCGATCTTTGGTGGCTGGTTGCGGGGCTTAGCCCAGATGGTGGGGGTGGGGTCACTGGCCTCGCCGGGCCCCGCCGCGTTGATGGCCCTCACTTGGAACACATACGGCTCTCCCTCCGTCAGCCCCGGGACTGTGGCGGAGGTCACCCCGGCCGGAACTGTCACCGCCTGGAAATCAAACCAAAATTAAATTGTTGTCCTGCGTTAAAAACAGCAGTTTCGAAAATGTAAGCTGAGAAGCTACAGTTGTTCTTCTTTCAGCCGAGATCTCTTGAATAATTTTACTGTTTTAAAATACATACTTACTCTGATGATCATTTGATGACTATTTTTGGTTGAGGACATATGCAGTTGTTTATTTTATTATTTTATTGATTTATTATATTGATTGGTTTCAATAATCGAGAAACATTTTGTGAGTTTATGTTAGTTGTTTTGTTTTATATTTATCAATGCCAATGGCATTTTTAAACATTTTTATCAAGAATAAACTGTTAAAATACTTTTAATAATAGCAAATTCGGGAATATTTAATCTATATAATTTATATAGACTAAATATATTACAGTAAGTACAGTAAAGTTAACATTATATTCGTATAATTAATAATAAAGTTTAGATCTTAAATTTCATTCAAAATTAAACCCTTGTAAAATTTGATGTAGTACAGTCTTGACACACCGTTTGCAGCATCGATTTAGCAGGGGCTAAGGTACACGATCGCTATTTAGGCAATATTATAATGACCTCGGATTATCCAGATTTTTTGCTATCCGGATCGGTATTCTGCCACATTGATCCGGATAATCCGAGGTGTAATGTATATCGCTCACCTTCTCCCAGTTGCCGAACTTGTCCTTGACCTCAACGACGTAGCCCGTGATGGGTGATCCCCCGTCGGTCGTCGGAGGCTCCCACTTCAAGTCCACGTGGTCCTTGTCCCAGTCTGTGGCCCGCAGGTTTCCGGGCTTCCCAGGTTCATCTGGAATCGGAATCATAAATAACAATAATATCATTCATTGGTTTTAGATTAAAATACATTATTAGCAATGTTGAACAGTTATTCTTTTGTTTTCTTTGTACAATTATAATATATAGGCTAGTGTTTATTTTAAATCTAGTTTAATATACAGACCAAATTACAAGAGTAATAAATATAATGACATTAAATTCAATCGATATTTGATTCAAAATACTTTATTTTTATCAAAATAAATACAATTTTGTAATACAATTCCCCAAGTGCCAAATTGTACACGTGGGTTAAGAGATATTACAAATAGAAATATTTTTTCTTATTCATCAAATCAAATCAAAATATTCACAGCATTTTTAGGTCATGCGGTCTTGGTATTATCACTGACTTAAGTAGAATGATTGCCGAATATCTTGTCTGCTGCAGCTGTGTTCCCACTGTTCCCAGAAGTTGTTAGGCACAACACTTTCTTAAATCCTTTGCTCAAATCGTAAAAGTTTTAATTTTTACTAACTGATTTACTCTATTTTTTTTATTTAGCATTTTTGAAAGAAACAGTCGGTTACGAATTTTGTATGTTAAATTATGTATCCCAAAGAAACCCAAAAAGACATATTGAGTTGTCATTTTGGTTACATAAGGTAATTTTACCATGAAATCACGATAATTTTTGTAGCATAATTAAAACAGTAGTGTCAAAAACGTTGAAATAAGTTTCAGTCGTCATTCAATGTCAGGGGAAGGACAAAGCATGACGATTTGTTGATGTTGTTATGTTTCATTTTGAGATTCTGATTAATACTTAAAACCATTCAAAAGTAATGGAACTTATAAAATTTAAGAAAATCATTAGAATGCAAAATAACTAACAGAGAATAATTTTACTGAAAGTCCCCCGTCATTCGCAGTACCGAATTGACTTTTTACTGACCAAATAGGCTGTACTGAACCGATGTCGGTACTGAGTACTACCGTAGACCCCTATTTTGAACAATGTACTAACAACGTACTGTAGGGGAGATCCTAGAGGATGAAAACCAGGAAAGAGACCAAAGGCCAAATGGTGAAATAGAAACCGCAAAGACAAGATTATGAGGAGGCTCACCAAACAAGATACAGGAAACTGAGAGAACAGTGGAGATTTGTGGGAGAGGGCATGGCGGTAAGCCTTCAGTAAGTATAGCATTAGTATGACTAACTGTGAATACTTCATAACTCTTGATTACTCACCAAACGGATTCTTGGCGATGATGGATTCCTCAGACACAAGAGGTTCAGATTCACCTTCGGAGTTGACGGCCGAAACCCTGAACTTGTACTCGTGTCCAGGGGTCAGTCCCGTCACATTAAGCTCTGGAAATAAAACCATTCAATAATGATGAATGTAGCTTATAGCGTCTGAATGTAATTCACACAGGGAAATAACCAACCATATACAAGAACTCTCATCTTCTTAAACTTTCCTAAAATATAAATTTTAAAAACAGCAAAATTACAACTGTTGTTTACATGCAACAGAATTTAAGGCCATTTATGTCTTTAGCAAGTTTGACCCATATTTTTACCTAGGATTGAGTAAACTTTTCCTACACAATAGCGTTTTGAATCAAGCACAACTTCAGTTTACAAAGTTTTGGATTATCAGGGCTCCACTGTAATATCTTGGTCCTACGAGTGTCAGGAATCATACTTCATTACTCGTGCGGGAAAAAATTCCACCTGATTTTCCTAGTCTAGACTGGGGAAATCTTGACTTTTAAGTTCTCACACCTGAAAATAATAAACTTACCCGGTTCTGAGGGGCGTCCGCAAGGCACCCATTGGCCGGTCAGAGGGTCGTATTTATCCACCAAGTAATACTCGATAGGAGCACCTCCGTCGTCCTTTGGTCTCTTCCACTTCAGCTTGCACCCTTCCTTGTGCACGTCTGATATCTGCAAACGAACAAAGGATAATGAGCATCAGGGGGTGTTCCCTGGCTTTAACAGCCAACACAGGAGACAAGGCTACCTAGTACTGGTGTGCAAGGATGAGGCCACTGCAAATTGGCTGAAATCCAAAGAACAACAGCTAGGAGCCTGGGAAGGAGCATCGCTCCAAGTTGTTCCTGAGGGAGAAATCCCTAAGACCAAGGTGCTGACGGGATTCTTCCCCAACAGCAACCAGCTCACAACAGAGGAGATCCTCAAGTGGCTGGAAAAACAAAACCAGGGCCTTCAGGCCACAAGCTGGAGGACACTAAGAAGAATCGAGGACGGGAAAACAGTACAGCTAATACTGGCTGTAGATCCCGCAGTAGCAGCCAAAATTGAGAAGGAGGGACCGCTAGCAGCCTACTTCAGAATGGGCACGGTGCTTCTGAAGCTGAAAGGCAAAAGCACAGGGGGAGAAGAGGCCAAACAGACCTCCACAACCAAACCCCCTGCCTTGCCTGAAGCTTCTACAGCAGCCGAAAAGGACCAACGGACAGAGGAAACAAAAACCTCACCAGCTAATCCTGATCAAGGAGAAGCTCAGAAAGATCAAGAGCACAAAGAGGAAAGGGGAGCAAGTGATAAAGTAAGAGACGGAACCGACTCTCATCACTTCCCCATCTTCAAAAGGAAAAACAGGCCTGAGAAGAGAGAGGAAAGGCTCAAGGGTCCCTCAGTATCCTCAGGTCCGGTAAGGGGACCAAGTAGACCCAGAACACCGGACATACGCAGGTCTCATTCTCACGGAGGAAAAGAGAGAAGAGACTCCTCCGAGAGGAGGAGACACAAACAAGAATAGGCATCAAGGTCCTACAGGCCAATCTCCACCACGCTAAAGGAGCCACCGCGCTCCTAAGCAGGAGATTCGCCAAGCAAGGGCTGGACATCGCCCTAATACAAGAACCCTGGGTTTCAAGGGGAACCATCAAAGGACTCCCGACGCAGGTGGGTAAACTGATCTATAGTAGGTCTGATACCAAACCTAGGGCATGTATACTAATATCATCACATGTGAAATGCTTTACTGTTCCAGAGTTCACCAACAGGGACTTAGTAACAGTCTCCTTAGACTTGCTTTCCACCGGCGGGAGCCAAAAGGCCCTAGTGGCCTCGGCTTACTTCCCGAACCCAGGGGACGAATGTCCCCCTAAAGAAGTGGAACGTCTGGTGCAGTATGCTTGCAGCGAAAGGATGCCACTCATCCTAGGCTGCGATGCAAATGCTCACCATATCATCTGGGGGAGCACCGATACAAATGAAAGAGGTAAGGCCCTGCTAGAATACATTTATAAGGTTGACTTAGAAATAGAAAACATAGGCAATGAACCTACCTTTGCCAATAGGGTAAGGGAAGAGGTTCTAGACTTAACACTATCACTCAACCTTAAACATCACACGATAAGTAATTGGCACGTCTCCGAAGAGACCTCACTGTCGGACCATAGGCACATTCGGTTCGACATAGAGGCCAACCTGGAGAAATGCCTAACTTACAGGGTTCCTAAACTGACCAACTGGATGGGATACCGAGCATCCCTGCAGGAGGAGTTAGAAGGGAACTCAACTCACACGAGGTCCATCGAAGGCCTGGAGGAATTAGCGGAGTCAGTTGAAACCGCAATCCTTAAGGCATACGAAGAAAATTGTCCCATCAGGTCCAAAAGGGTGTCAAGAGACGTACCCTGGTGGAATGAAGGACTCAACAGGTTGAGGAAAAAACTGAGGAAACTTTTCAACCTGACAAAAAGAATAGGTGTTTGGAACACCTACGCGAGGGCTCTAACGGAGTACAATCTCGAAATCAGAAGGTCCAAGAGGAGGACCTGGAGGCTTTTCTGTGAGAGGCTGAACAGCCTGCCGGAAACAGCCAGACTCCAAAAAGCCCTGCAGAGAGAACAAGTGAACCCCCTGGGTGCAGTAATGGCAGAAAACGGCCATCTCACAACCAACATGGGGGACACCCTACGGGTGTTAATGAATACCCATTTCCCCGGGAACAGTCCTCTGGGGGGGGGGAGAACAGCGTGTGCCCCCTACGAAGGAAGTCCCCGAGGGAAATAGCAGAAGCCAGAAGGCTTTCGGGTACTCTCTTCAAACCGAAGACGGTGAAGTGGGCGATCAACTCCTTTCGCCCTTTCAAGTCTCCAGGAGGTGATGGGATTTTCCCTGCCCTCCTACAAGAAGGACTGGAAGTCCTCACACCACTACTGGTTGTGATTTTCAGGGGCTGTTATGCCCTAGGTCACATTCCAAGTAATTGGAGGAAGGCCAGAGTTGCTTTTCTACCAAAGAAAGGGAAAGATCCAACCCACCCAAAATCATATAGGCCAATATGCCTATCCTCATTCATGTTAAAGGCAATGGAAAAGATCGTAAACAGGCACATAAGGGACGCAATTTTGGCCAGGTCCCCACTCAGTGCGAAACAACATGCCTTCATGATGGGGAGATCAACAACCACAGCGCTTCACAGCCTGGTCACGGAAATAGAGGACACGTTAGAGAAGAAGGAAATCCTTGCAGGGGTCTTCATAGACATCCAAGGAGCCTTTGATAACGTGGATTACCTGTCCATAGAAGCAGCAATGGAAAAGAGGAGAATTCCTCACGAAACTGCCTATTGGATAATGGCTCTACTACACAGTAGAATAATCACCGCCACTGAGAATGGACATACGGTGACAATAACGGCAAAAAAGGGATGCCCACAAGGGGGAGTCCTCTCACCCCTTTTGTGGGCACTGGTGGTAGACGACCTACTGGAGGAAGCTACACAAAGAGACATAAGTCTTCAGGCATTTGCGGACGACTTGGTGCTCACTGTCAGAGGGAAATACAAAGGAACCATTGAGGACCTTACCCAAGAGGCAGTGAGTTTCGTTGATGCCTGGTGCACAAAGGAGGGTCTGACCATAAACCCGAGCAAAACCGAGATGGTGGCCTTCACTAGGAAAAGGAGAACAAGAATCTCCCCTCCATGGATAAGAGGAGTGCAGGTCAAACTGACAAAGGAGACCAAGTATCTGGGTGTATATCTGGATCAGAGGTTAACCTGGAAAAAACATCTTGACTACATACTTACCAAAGGAGCGGGCGCTTTTGGGGCCTGCAGAAGAACCTTTGGGAAAAGATGGGGTCTGAATCCCCGCTTAATCTGGTGGACCTACGAGGCCATAGTTAAGCCAATGGTGGAATATGCTTCCCTGATATGGTGGCCAAAAGTCCAACAGTCAACAGCAGCCATAAAACTGAAACAACTGCAAAGGCTGGCTTGCACGGGGGCTTGTGGCACCACAAGGTCATGTCCTACTGCGGTGCTAGAGGCAATCCTCAACACACTCCCACTGAGTACGGACATCAAGAAGAAAGCAGCAGTTGCTGCCCTGAAAATGATAAGCAAAGGTGAAATTATACCTTCAAGTCAATCGGGACACATGTCGATTCTGAGGGAGTTCCCTAGTCTGGACATGGAACAAACTGTCCCCGATTTAATGGTCAAAAGCTTTGACTTTGAAAAACCTTACCAAGTAGCTATCGATGACAGAGGAAGCTGGCAACAGATAAGGTCTGACATGGGAAAATCAACCCTAGTGTTCTACACTGATGGATCACGGATAGAAGGAAGGTCTGGCCTAGGAGTGTATGGGAACAGATCCCACGTATCCAAGGCATTGGGACAGACTCCTACAGTTTTTCAGGCAGAGGTCCTGGCTATCGAACATTGCGCAAGAGCACAGCTTGATAAGAGGATAAGAAAAGGAAAAGTCCTCATCCTCTCTGATAGTCAAGCAGCTCTCAAGGCAATAGACTCATACGAGGTAGATTCAAGAGTAGTGCAGAGCTGCAAAGGGGCATTGAAAGAACTAGGCCTGCACAATCGTGTTCAGCTATCTTGGATCCCGGGACATTCAGGGCATGAGGGCAACGAAAAGGCCGATGACCTGGCGAGGAAAGGGTCTGAATCCCACCTCGTCGGGCCGGAGCCTTACTGCGGGGTCCCCATGAGCAAAGGAAAGGCCAAGATCCTTGCCTGGGCGGAAGACCAAAAAGCGGAAGCTTGGAGGAACTGCCCAGGGCTTAGACAGTCGAAGCTGTTTATAAATCCATTCAGGAAGGAATGGAGAGGCATATTGAGCCTCCAAAAGAAGGAGATAAGCCTGCTGATAGGGTTACTCACGGGTCACGGCCCGTTGAGAAAACACCTAAGCACAATAGGGCTTAGCCATACAGACCAATGCAGGTTTTGTGTCACACATGTGGAATCTGCAGTGCACATTTGGCTGGATTGCCCAGCTCTAGCCCAAAAGAGGTTGAAATTCCTAGGAAAGGCGTTCCTGGTGCCTGACGAAATAAAAGAAATGGGCGTCAACCAACTAGTAGGCTATGCTAAAAGCCTAAAGCTGGGGGACTAAACGTTGGGTGCTACAAAAGACCTTTTAGGTCGAAGTAGCAAAGGGTAGTTATACCCTAGCCCTAACAAAAAAAAAAAAAAAAAAAAATGGCGTCTTTCACAAACGGCAGATAAAATACAATTTGATGGCAAATTTATGCTAGTAATAGTTTGAAAAGTAACTAAAAAATTTTTTTGAGATTGTTGGTCCCTTTTTAACAGTGAATTTGCCCCGTCAACATAAACTATTGATCTATGCATGGTACGTTTAGTAATCGAACAAAGTGGGCAGTGAGCCAATTCAGCACAAAAATGAACAGTAGTGCTCACACAAAATTAGAAAATACACACAGATATTTTGCTCAGGACATAGTATAGTAATAATCGTAGGTTACTGAGAGAGGTATCAGCCTTTGGTACAATAATTGTGAGGCTTTCTGTCTTGTAACTACCACGCCTATTGTGGCAGCAGCATTGTCCAGAGCAGAGAATACAATATACTATTGAGCAGTGCTGTTAAAGTTTTAGATTTCAAGCTCAGACCCTGGTTTAAAAATAAATCTTGTTATAACGTGTGGCTGCTTGGGAGCGATTGCTCCCACCAGGATGGCATTAGGGTTCTGTATGGGAGTGATCGCTTCCATGCCGCCGCGAACGTGTTACAGGGTGTCTACTGACATTTGATTTTAAAATTCCAGTATATTTCCAGTATTTCAAGTACAAATTTTTCGAGATTCCAGTATCACTCGCCAATTATTTATTTAACTAAGGAGCACCATTAATAAATTTTTTATTAATATGAATAATGTTTATTATTAAAATTAAGTAACTGATTTACAGCATTGATAAATAAGATAAATAGCAGAATAAAAACTCGTCAAAGTAAAAGCATATCTATTTGATTTTTATCAGGGCATTCCAAGTCCCCTTGTAGCCCTACGTTCCTCCCACTTTATTATCGAAATAATCAAAACAAAATTACAATCACAAATTAAAAATTTTAATTTACTATGAGTGTCTTTCGACACAGTCTGTCACTTTTCTATCACATCATTTGTTTAAGAAAAATGATGTAAAAATGTGAATATAGGAAATGTTGACAACATCTCCAATCTTACAAAAAAATTACAACATATATAATTGTAAATCTGATTAAGGATGTTTATTAATGGAACCGAATTACAAGTCGTTTAGTTTAGGTTTGCAAACACACATTGCTAAAAAACTGTTGTCAAGCTTTTTATATCTGAATGTATTGGACAAAACTATTTTAAAGGGATTTCATCACTTGTACTTCAACAACATTCCAGGACTGGAAATTCCAGTATAATTCCAGGATCAAAATAAAATTCCAGTGTAATTCCTGTATTTCCAGGATTTCTAGTATCAGTAGACACCCTGTATTTAAGATCACTCGGTGAGTGTGAGTGTGGTACGGACCTGCAGGGGACCCTGAGGCTTGTCGGGCTTGTCCGTCACCGTGACGTTGATGACGACCTGGTCGCGACCCGAGCTGTTGCTGGCCGTCACCTGGTACTCGCCCGAGTCCCCGCGCTGCACCGGCCGCACCACCAGCTTGGTGTTGTACTCGCTGTTGTCCACCGTCACGTACTTCCCTGACCTGCGAGACAAACGAGGAGGTTATATTGTTATACTGGAGATAGCACATAAAGTACTCACATAAAAGCACTTACACAAAGTCATACAGCCATAAATAATCAATTTATGAATAAAAATTAGGGGTGTGCGAATAGTGGTTTTTGAACTCGAGCCGAGCCGAGCCGAGCTTTTTCAAAAGTTTTCGAGCTCGAGCTTTTTCGAGCCGAGCTTTTTAACAATCACCAAATTATTAAAAGAAATTATGAAGCTTGATTTTAATTTTTAAAGATACAATAATGTTTGCATACCTTAAGTGACCGCCAGCTCAAAAATAGAAAGCTTATCCCCAAAACAAGTGAATAATCTCATAGGTTCATCAGTATTTTGTATTTTGTTACATAAAATTAATCAAATTAGCTCAACAAATAATTTATGAAGAAAAATACCAAATTTAAAATCTACATTTATCTACATTATATTTAAGTAATAACCAATTCCAAAATACTTTACTTTAAAATAAATAGTTAAAATTACATAATTAGACTAGTTACATATAGGTACTACAAAATTTAATTTCAAGAGTAGAAAGAAGTAGTTGAAAGGTTTTAAAATAGTTATATCTAGTAAAAAAATCACACATATACACATATAGTCAAACACAAGATTGATTTTTTTATGTTCACTAAGTAAAGATGATAAAAAATTAAATAGCAGTCCCAATTGTGGCATAATATTCAAGGCTAAACTTATTATTTCATAATATAATATATGAATGAAATAATATTTAATAACAACAATAATTTATTGTAATCCTAAAATTAGTTACATTTCTAAACTCTTATGAAGAAAATAATGTACAATTAAGAAGAAGAAAGATCATAAATAAATAAGGACGGAATAGAGAGAAAGAAAGAAACAGCTAACCCTCTCTCTTTCCTTATCAGTGGCCAGGGTGAGGGGGGGGTGGAGGTTGTTTACTTCAAGCCCCTTCCCTGTTTTTTGCTCTTGTTAATTAGGAGATAAGGAATCCTTACTACAAAATGCAATAATACAAACTACTTGTCATACAGCTATAAATGACGGCTCATATTTTTTGTCTTATTTTTATAAATCAAATGAGACCAAAATGAAACTTGTACGATATACTGTTTAAGAGATAAGCCTTGATAAAACAATAGACTTAGTGCTGTATTTCACGTTCCCCAAGGTCAACTAAATATAGCTCCGATTTCCGTCTAAATGGAGATAATATTTCTTGTTACCTGTCAATGTCCTTTCCTTATCACTAGGGAATGTTTTTTGCTTGTTTTTCGTGGGAGGGAAACGCTCTTCCGGTTTAACGTGTCCAAAAATAGATCGCAATAATTATCTTTCCGATAAGAACTCTCTTATCAAAAGCTCGGCTCGAGTGTCGAGCTTTTTAGAAAAAAGTCGAGCCGAGCCGAATACTGAAAAGCTCGACCTAAAAGCTCGACCGGTCGAATACTCGCACACCCCTAATAAAAATGTACATTTACTAAGTGCAATATGTTGTCTTACGTGGATTTTGCACTCTGGCAAGTGTAATCATAATCCGATTAACTTTAAATTAGTGGAGATATTATTTTCTATGATCAGATTGGCCACTGAGTTGAGGAAATAAATCAGAAGCCCCTATACCCTTTTTAGGAGGGCATAGAGCCCAAAATTTTCACACTAAACACACTAAATCCAAGTTCATCTAGAATGTGTAAAAACTTGTCGATAAGAAATTTGTTTAGCTATTTTATACATTCTGTTGGATTGCAGATTGTTCATCTTTACAAAACTGAATAAAAAATGTAAACCAAAATTTGTTGGTTTTCAGTAAAAATTTAATAAACACATTTATTTAATCTCATTAAAGCCAATCATGAATGTACTTGAAACAAAATAGATCTGAAGATTCAATTGTATTCATACAGAAGCTTAGGCTCCCAGTAATTTTACATGAGGATGTCCATTTTTCATGGAAAATGTAAACACTGGGGAAATTAATATATAAAAGAAGAACTGAACAAAAATTTTAAATGAAAATATACATACTTGAGAGGTACGCCTCCAGCCCTCCACTCGATGGTTGGAGGAGGTTCACCAGTGACGTTGGCGTCAAACTTGAGCGTCGAGCCAGCCGAGATAGTGACATCTCGCAGATTGCGCCTGTCAATCCGCGGAGCCACTGCAAACAACAGACATTTTTTTAATTGCTTAAAACAATTGTCTATTTATTTTTCAACAGAAAACCTTTACAAATAAATATGAGATGAGTAATAGTCAATATATGAGTTTTAATTAAAATATTACATGTAGCTATTAAAAATAGACATTGTTAGGACTCGCTGTCCTAACAATGTCAAAATAAATCATATTGAAACTCTTGAGCCTGCAAATGTCGCTAAAATCAATTCGGAGCACCTTCAACCCCACCTTTTGATGATGAATGCCCCAAATTTGGGGTTTTGGGTCCAAAAAGGGAAATATAAGTCCTGATTGTGAATTTAATCTATATATTTATTAAATACAACCTTTTATTATTTATTAAAGACATAGCACCAAAAAGAACAAATATTGGAACGAAAATGTTAATTTACCCTACATGGTAAATTTTCATAAGGGTGCTTTGCACTCTAGCAGCCGCAATCATTATCTGATTTACTTTAAATTCGGTAGAGGTATTATTTCCTAGAATATGACTGGCCAGTAAGTTGAGGGGATGAATCGGAAGCTCCTGTCCCCATTTTATGGAGGCGTAAATCCCAAAATTTGCGGTTTTTGGGTGTATAAAAGGAAATTTAAGCCCTGAAATTGAAATATGCTCAGTCATGTCAGCATAATGCGGGGGTATTCGTCCTTATTACTTAAGACATACGACGGAATAATCTTTTTATATCCACACTAGAGGCTTAACAATAGATTTGATCACATAATGTTTCTTAGAAAAGCAAACCCCACCATTATTAATTTGATGAGCTGTAATATTTATCTCTAATGGTTTGAATGCCATTGCCATTATTGTTAACGAATCGTGATACCAATACTTACAGAATCGAGGCTTGGCGACGAAGTTCTTACTGGGCTCTCCAGGCTCACTCTGCCCTGCCTTGTTGACCGCGATGACGCGGAACTGGTACTCGTTGCCCTCAATGAGGCCACTGACCACGGCCTGGGGCGTTCCTGGAGACAGAAATTTATAATCCTTAATTACTTACAACATGCATTGACAATTATCAAAATAGAAACAGTAAGCCTTGACAAAATATGCGATTTCCAAATCCCATTTCCTTCTAGAAATTTCTTTAACTTGCGATGACTGGATAACACAACCCTCAATTACACAAGTCCCTTAAAAATAAAACTGTTTCCTGAATCCCCTAGAGAGAATTTTTTCATTTTATTTTTTTATACGTTTTGAGCTTAAAAAATATATTTATTGGTTATTTTAGCGCCCCCCTTGGAATTGCGGTAGGTGACAAGGCAGCCACGTCACCCACCCTGCACTTGCCTATCTTTATATCATAAAAAACATTGATAATGAGGAAGGTAATAAATTTTTCTTTTGATAATTAAAAGGCAATCTAAAGAAATCTGTTGCCAATTTATTAAACATCGATATTTGCAAATATTTATGGCTACTTGAGAATCCATGTACCTCGCTCCTCGAATAAAGTTCGCTATTCTCTTTTACACACAGAGAGAAGTTTGACACCTGTACGCAGTTGTACCTGTTTTTGTCTCGATCGCCTTCTCCCAGATAGTGCTGTATTTGTCCTTCTTCGTCTGTAGGGTGGGTGGGTAGGGCACACCTTGCAAAAGGGAAATGGAGACGTAGCTAAGGAGGCATTGGAGTGGAATCCTGCTGGAAGCAGGAGAGTGGGAAGACCAAAAAACAATTGGAAAAGGACCTTGGTGGAAGAGCTGAAGAAAAAAAAGGAAAGACCTGAGAAGGGATGAAGAGGAAAGCAACCAACAGCTCAGGTGGAGAGGAATAGTGGAGGCCCTATGCTCCAGGAGGAGCCAACTTACTTATTAAGTCAAATAAGTCAGTACCTGTTTTGGTCTCGATCGCCTTCTCCCAGATAGTGCTGTACTTGTCCTTCTTCTCAATTATATATCCTGTGATGGGAGAGCCGCCGTCAGAGATGGGTTCCTTCCAGATGAGGTCGACGTGGTTCTGACTCCAGTCCACCGGGTCCGGGGCGCCGGGTGCGCTGGGCACCGCTGTAGACATAACAGAGTTTTTCAGCTACAGTCTGAGGTTTTACAGTAGACCCCCTCTTAACCAACCTCGTTTTAACCAATGATCGGATTATCCGCCCTTGCTGGTCAGATATTAAAGATCGTTTTAACCAACCCTGTTTTGATAACAGTTCGGTTTAACCACCCTTTTCTAGGAATTGCAGCATTTCCGTTCCCATATCCAATGATGGGAACTTGACGCTCAACTCTACAGGTTAAAATATTTTGAATACAGTATTCATGAATTTATTAAAACCTACAGTAGGTGCTTTTCAGAGCGCATAGTGCGATAAACATCTGTGAGTTTTAGTTTTCGTATCCGGAAACCATCACATTATTCATCAGTAAAGTAAAAAACAAGCACGTTGTGTGTTTGTGAGGGTGGGGAATAGGGAGTTGACAACTCAAAGTTTTTGCAATGGGTTTTTGTGACTCCAGCCTCCAGCAACAAGCTAAAACTGCCTAACCTGTAATAACGCAATGATTGCTTGTTTCTTATCACTAATTTTGACAATCAATAGGTAATGCATAACGTAAAATTTGTTAAAAATACATGAATATGTTATTGAAAGTGTTAACATAAAAACAATTTTTTGCATCATCTAATGTTTAGTTTATAAAATGTGACATATACAGTAAATATTTTGAAAAATAGGTTGATAATTATAGTTCATTTTTAAATAATCCACAAACTACTTTAGAATTATTTAATGGAACCCTAAATCAATAGAGCTTTTATTTTTAGGTGTTTAGAGGATTACCCGTTTTAACCGACCTTTTAAGCTATCTGACCTAGGTCTGGTCCCGTCAGGGTCGGTTAAGAGGGGGTCTACTGTAGTTTGCATTGAGTGAGTTTTAAACTGCAACCGAAATAGTTTGGATAGAGTAAAACAGCTAAAATGGAAAATTTGAAGACTTCGACCACTCTTACATACTCGAAAGCCAGAAGTAAAATCTGCCAAACTTTAACGCAAAGCATGACAGTGTGACTCATTTTCACGTAATGTATACGACATTTGTCTGCCACGATAGTTCTACAGGATTGCCAGACATTTTGTTTTGTGCACTGTACAGTATAAAGAGAAGATGGAAATACTGTATTCTTATGTTACAGCATACCAATGTAACTTTTCTACAATATTAAGTGATATATCACACGCGATATTATAACAAGATTCGTCTGCTACAATCTGACAACAACGATGACAGTAATATCCCCGATGATAGTTCCGAGATAAGAATTTTAAAACTGTACTTTGCACTGTTGTTAAATTACTTCAGATTATCCGGATTTTTCACTATCCAGATTGGCACTCCACTACATTAATCCGGATAATACGAAATATACTGTATTTCAACACCACTGGTCTCTTTATAAATTTGAAGAAGGAAAAGTGTCACAAAGTCTTAAAATCTTTAATGGCATCTTTACAGGTGGAACAGGTGACTCGACCTTTTTTCTTCAAGTCCATGAAGAGGCCAGAGGCCTTAAAATATGCTATTGTTATTTAATATGTGTTATGTCTGCAAACACTTTTTTCAATAGTAAGCCTTCTTGTTCTATTCATAATCCCTCTCAACTGAAATTGAATCGTTAAGTTCAAAACCCGTCAAAAGCCAAAAATGTATTTTTGAGAACTTAAAAAAAAAGTTGTAGCAACTGTAAATTTATTTCAATGTTTTAAACATTTTTTAGCCTGAAAGTAACCATCAAATGAATGTTTGTGGTGGTGAAACTCTTTTTTATACTACCCATATTTACAAAAAATTTTTTGAAAACATTTTACATGACAGGTTTTTGCACTAACCCAAAATTAATCACTTATATTAAGGCGATAACTCAATAAAATAAAGAATTTATAAAATAAAACACAAATTCTGGTTAAAACAGGTGGTAAATCAAATAATCAAAAGTTGCAAACAACCATCATTGCTGCCAATGTTCATGAGAGCAAAAAGGAAATTCTCTACTATTTAGTGCAAAAACCCGCTAAGATCCTGAACATGACAGGTTTTGGCTCTAAAAACAGACTTCAAAATGGATTTTAGTAGCGTTCTGAGCATCTGACATGACTGGTCGGATGCTCACAAACACACAACGATTCGTTTACCCTTATAGAACAATAATATGGTCTTAACTCAATTTCGCCAAACTTGGCTTTTAACGGGTTTTTGAACTAAATGATTCAATTATCTTTAAATAACAATTTTAAAATATACTGACTGAATGGATCCTTGGCGATGATAGAGCCGAGGGTCTCCAGCGGTTCACTCTCTCCTTCCTTGTTGATGGCCTTGACCCGGAACTTGTACTCGTGCCCCGGAGTGAGGCCGCTGACCTCCATCTCCGGGTCCTTGGTGCGCCCCACGGGCAGCCACACCCCCGTGTCGGGGTCGTACTTCTCCACCAGGTACCCTTCTATCGGCTCCCCGCCGTCGTCCTTGGGCTTCTTCCACTTGAGCTTGCAGCCGTCCTTGTGAACGTCAGACACCTCCAGTGGACCCTCTGGTTTACCGGGCTTGGCTGTGGAACGATTTGTTTAGTTATAGACAACAGACAATACTTCTTTATTCATTATGTGGTGTGTACATTTGTTAGTACATCGAATAGTGTCAAATTACTAACGATACCCAACATTAGTTACATATACAGGGTGTCAAGAAATTATGGTAAAATATTTCAGTATATGATAGTACAGGTAAAAATAAGAAAAAAAGTTTAAATAAACATAGGTCCAAAAGTGCTTCGTTTTTCATCTGTGTGTCTGTTTGTGATTTTTACATATTTAATCATATCTCACGAACCTCTTAACTTATATACTTCAAACTTGTTATGTGCATGACCACTATTAAGATCTATTTTTTTAAGAAGGATCAAATTTTTACTTTGTACCATTTCAAAATGGCGACTGTTTTTTGTTTTCAAAGCTAAATATCTTAAAAACCGTAAAATATAGAAAAATTATGCAAGCAACAAAAAAGTTGTGAAATTGAATCCAATTAACGCTGACATTAAGATTATGATGATCGGAGTACTAATAACGGAGAAATTTTAACTTTTCTAAATAAAAACATGATCCTGTAAAACATACTGTCAGAAATTTGCATGTTTTTATAAACTTACTAAATAGTTACTTAGTAGTAACTCTGTTAAACTTACTTCCGCCTGGTTGTGTCGCTCCTGTCCGTGTATTCGTTGTTTTTTTAATATTTTTTGTAATAATCGTATTAATGAGTCTGGGTTCGAGTGTGTTAGTGTTAATTAAAAAAAAAAACATGATGACCTTCAATTGAATTAAATGAAGACACCTTGTATGGCCCGATGATTGTTCATCTGAACCGAAACTAGTCGCCACAGCAACTATTTGGATTACTTTGAAGCAGGTATCTAAAACCATTAATATTAAAATTCGTTAACCTTTCAGCGGGCAAAGCAGTGGGTATATATACTAGTCTTTAAAAATCTAATGAGAGAAAAAATAATGTTGACTATCTCGTCACCTGGAGAGTGACTTACACGTAAATACTTACAAACAACAGTGACCTCGACCTCGGCCTCGTCGGAGCCATACTTGTTGACGGCCTGTATCTTGTACACGCCGCTGTCCTTGCGCTCGGGGTTCTTGTGGTAGAACTTGGTGTGGTTGGGCACGTTGTCAATCTGCTTCACTGAGTTGCTGTGGATCTCCTTGCTGTTCAGGATCCACGTGATCTCCGGCGCCGGCTCTCCTTGCACTTTCACATCGAACAGGAACGGTTCGCCCTCCTTGATCGTCAAGTTCTTCAAGTTGCGGCGGTCGATCTTAGGAGCCACTGAAAAAAGTTTATTTATCGGTAAATTAAACCGTAAAGGAAATTGATAACATTACTACTAGTTTGAAATGACAAACATAGGATAGAAAGGTGGTGATTCCAATATAACTGTGTAAATTCTGATATTGTTTTAGCCAAAAGTAAAGCAAAACTGAGAATGCCGCGTTATTTAAAATTCCTTGGACCACATGACATTGGACCTCTTAAACAGAGGTTAAGTATTTGATAGTTATAAAACAATTACGTCATTGGGTCCAAACACTTAATCTGTTCACAATATTCATCAACATTTATAGAATGTATATCATCCAAAGCCCAAAGGTATACTAAAACTGCACCACAATTGATTTCCTATTTGAAATAAATAAAAATAATTAGTTAAATCGATAATACGAGATAATATTCAATACTTGTATTTTGAACCCGATGCAACTCTTTAAATTTTAATTTTGGACTCTGTGAAAATGAAAAAAATTTATGCTTTGGAAGCTATGAACAGGATTTTAGTTTGGAATCAAGGACTCTTAAACACAATAAAACACATCAAAACCCAACCTATCAGGGTAGGATAAGGGAATCATCAGGCTTAACTAGTGGTTAAAACTGCTGAAGAGCACACAAATAAACTTAAAAACACAAAAACAAAAAATGAATTTCAGCGCCCCATGAACTCCCTACTATCTGAAGAAGGAGCCAGTGGCTTTAAAAATTCATATTTTGTTTTGTGTTTTATGTTTTGTGTGTTCTTCAGCCATTTTAACACCAGGTAAGCCTGCTGATTCCCCTATCCTACCCTGATTTTTTACAACTTAGGCCTAGAGCCCAAACTTCACCAAAACAATACAACCTATAACTGAGTCATTCAAAAGTAAATAAACTCACATTTCCTCGGCTTGGTGACGACCGACTTGCTCGGACCGCTCGGTTCACCGGGGCCGGCCTCGTTGACGGCTCGCACTCGGAACTCATACTCGACTCCCTCCTCCAGGTTGTCCGCTCGGCCCTAGAGTCAGAATCAAGGTCAATTCAGCCTAATTCACACTTAACCCTCGAGCGGGCGCATGCGGGGTTTTCCTCCGCACGTGTTTTTTTATTAAAATAAACAGGCATAATGGGTGTCGGCAGTCGTGTCCGGCTCCTTACCTCACACGCTTCATTCCAGGAATTCCCTAAAGCTATTTATACCCCCCCACTCCCCCTTGGTACCTTGTTACTTGCGATTCAGTGATGCCAAGTTAGTTTGTGGAGGGCCCTCTCCCTTAACACAGACAGTGATACCTATTTTATACTAGAAACGTACTTACTAAGTTTAATTTAAAAATTACACCTTTTAAGTTGAACAATTAATGGTAAAGACAATTAAATGTGATTCCTAATGAAGTTTATCAACATTTAAATAAAATATTTCGTTATAAAACAAGTTAAATGGGTTAAATTTGTGTAATTTAGTGTTACGCGCTCTCTGCCGTTTTACCAGTGAATATTGCCTGCTCAAGGGTTAAGATCAAAGTGAGGCCATTTTTCACCATACTATATTATTTTAAAAAAATATTAGGTGAGTACTCATTTGGTATCTACTAATTTGTCATTAGAAACTATTGAATACCGTATTTTTAAATGTTTTTTATGGAAATATATCAAGTAAATAATCGATTGTGACTTTCAGCCCTGCATTGGTCAAACCTTACTTTCATCCTTGATTGCCCCATAAAACAAATAGAAACCATCTAATAAATTATTTTTGCAGAGGGAGACTCAACTAGTAGACGTTTCCCTTATTGGAGGCTCATCCGGTTACGGGATTTATGATAAGTGATTTCAGCATATTTGGGGGCCTATTGCACCATATTTCAAGCAGAAATCTATGGTATGCTAGCATGTGTCAAGCTTGGCTTAGTCAGGGGCAGGAGCCTTCAAGGTAACCACATTGACACATAAACACATGATTCTAATGAGATCACCTCAAAACTCATGTGGGAATGCTTAAATGCTCTCTCTGTAATCTGGGAAAAACCAAAATTTGTGCTTCTAGGTTGATTACCTGGCCACACAGGTATTGGGAGTGACGAGAGCGCAGACAAACTTGCCAAAGCAGGAGCAAACATGCCATTCTATGGTCAAACATGCTGTGGCATCAGCAAAGCTATCACCCACTACGTCATTGAAAACTGGGTCAAGGAGCACAGCCTTCGATGGTGCAACTAGCCTGGCCAATAATTAGGTAAAAAGCTGCTTCCTAAAACTTCTGCTCAATGCAGCAGTTGGCTGCTGAGTCAGGCGAGTAATTGCCTAAGCAAATCCATCGCACCTCTACACACTCGGTATCACTTATCATGATCCTGAGTGTGGACTCGGCAGCACTGTTGAGACTGCAAGGCACATCATTTCAAATTGTGAGAGACTGGGGGCAAGGAGAAGAGCCCTCTTTGAACTGTAAAAACCGAGTGAGGAACCGGATGCAATCACGGATACAACGGATGCAACCAATTGCATCAGGAAAAAGCTCTTAAGCCTTGTCCAGGGCTCAGTCATAGGACTGCCAATCTAGCAGTATAGGGGAGCACAATAACCTTCAGTCGACGTGCAGAGACCTTTGAGTCTGTTCCCCACGCTCCAATCGATCAATCATCAATCACGATAAAATCACCCCAAAAAATCTGTCCATAACCAAAAATAAAATGTTTTTGGAACAAAGTTGTTTACTTAATTCAAGATATATATTATTTTCTGGATAGCCGAGTGGATAAAGCGCTCAACTCATAACCTGAGGGTTGCCAGTTCAATTCCTGAAAGGATCGAAACTAGGTCCAGTTGCCATTTGTCATTGGACTATGAATTAATGATGCTATCTAACATAAGGTCGCCGTTAGATAGTAACCAAACCCGGGTTTGGACCGTTCCCGATCAAAACATTAAAAAATGCCACAGGCGTTGAAATACACAAAATATATGACATATTTTAATCTTGGTCTTTACATTACCTTGCACTCGGGTCCATGCAACTCAGCGGCCTTGGTCCACTTGGGGTTGCCCTTCTCTCGTTTCTCGATGACGTACCCCGTGATGGGGGCGCCGCCGTCCTTGCTGGGCGGCGTCCACTTGAGGTCCACGTAGTCCCGGTCCCAGTCCACCACGTCTGGGGTGCCCGGGGCCCCTGGCTCGTCTGTCCGACCATACAACATATGATTAGTTAACCCGGCAGAACTATTTGATTTGAAAACATGATGACTGACTCACGGTGCTTTAGACCAGGTTTTTCTATAAAAGTTAGTATAATGAAAAATTATGTTTATTTGAACAAAAACTCCACTGAAGTCTTTTACATAGTTTTGTGACTACTTTATACAGGATATAATGTGCATACAAAACATTTGTATAACATAAAAAAATATATTTTGAATTGCAGTATGTACTAAAAAATTGTTGTTATTGCGTTAAAAATGCCCGTTTATTGTGCAATGGTGTGTTTATATTGACAAGAACTCCACATAAGTATTTTACATTTTTTATTTGAATATTTTATTTAAGAAATATGTGCATACAAAATATTTATATAAAACATGAAGCCTCATGTGACTCACGGTCGAAAACACCAGAGCTCTAAAAATACTATCATTGAACTGATTGTAAGGGTTAAAGAATGACGGGAAGTGAGTCATGGTGTTCCTGGAAAGACGTACAAGAGGTATAGTAACAACCAGCCCTGTCGACACCCAAAAAATATAATTATCATTAAAAAAAACTACTAACCCGGTCTTTTAGACACGTATGTCAGTCCTCACGGGATAAAACCTCATAAATCACTGAAGAAAACATAACCCCACAAGTAAAGTATCAAAAAAATTAATGATCAAATCACAAAAGAGTAAAGTGAAATTTATAATTTAATAACCTTTTTTTCAAATGCCTAGGAAGTAACAATGCAAAACTTAGCTTTTATGTTATGAAAAAAGAAATATATTGTGCTGTTAAACATGATCATAATCCAAAACATTTAAAATATGTAAAAGAATTAACTGTATAGTTAAAAGATACTGGTGTTGGATGGGACTTGAAACAACGCCGCCAATGAGATTCCAAGGTCCGGCGCGCTACCGACTGTGCCAACGACTCACTAAATTTTAAAGTTAAAAATTTAAAAATTTGGGGTTTGTAAGAGGTAATGAATACTGATTAAATCATTTTTTTATATTTATCCACTTAAAGATAAAGGAGTTTGGCGCAAAAATAGAACAAGCAGCAATAGAGAATTGCGACTTGCCCCTAGGTCTTGATCTAATAGCACTGATAAAAGCGAAACATATAGGTTGGTTAAATTACGCACAGAGCAAAACGGAAGGCACCAAAGAGAAGGAGGAATGCAAGGGTGTACTGATAGAACGACGTTCTTTGGGCTCGCTAAAAGTTAGATGGTGCGACTGACTTCAGAAAAATATCAAGTAGTTTAAAGGAACACTCCAGATAGCAGAGAGCAGAGAGGATCAGAGGAGATTAATCTTCGAGGCTAAGAATATATACAGAGTTTTGAGAAGCCTCGGCAGTAAGAGAGTAAACTGACCAAATGGATTCTTGGCGATGATGGCGTGATCGGCATCTAGAGGCTCAGACTCTCCCTCGGCATTGACGGCCATGACTCGGAACTTGTACTCTTGACCGGGCACGAGGTTCTCGACATCCATCTTGGGCTCCTTGGACCTGCCCGCGGGCACCCAGCGTCCTGCAAAACATCGGACTTAGCCACTGTGTGTGTCATAGCCTGTGAGACAAGTTACCGAGGTACAATACAAGTCATACGACGTAAAATCTGTCTGTCCGAGTACAGTTAATCATATATGATTTAAAACTAAGTTAATTGTATTTTTTTTGTTTTTTTTAGTGTTTACGCCAATGGCATTTTTCAGGAGAGTTACACAAACGCTTTTAAGGGAAAACGGTCCAAACACATCAAATTTGTGTGGGCATGCCGGGAATCGAACCCGCGACCTCTTGAGCTGAAGTTCAAAACGCTAACCGATAGGCTAGCAACACACCCAAAATTCACGCGTCAAATTTTTGGTATAATTCCCCTCACTAAAACTGTGAAGTAAAGTATAATAGCTTCAATCTGTTTATTCTGATATATAAGCCGAATCCCTTGACAGTGATGGATTAACTATGGATTGGGTTGGGGGATTTAATTGGATGTTGGTTTAAATTTCCAAAAAGAAGTTGAAATAAATTGATAATGTTATAACGATGTAATAATATCTGAACATTAATGTATGTGGATATGATTAATGAATTATAATTATTACTCTAAATTCATCAAACAAAATTATAAATTAATTGTAAAGGAAAAATAAGCTACAGAAAACAATAACAGAATTCAAACGCTGATGGTTTCTTACTTTGTTCCGAATAATCAGAAAAATATGGACACTTAAACTCACCAGTTTCGGTGTCCATCTTCTCGACCTGGTAGTACTCGATGGGCACTCCTCCGTCATCCTCCGGAGGATTCCACTTGAGTGTGCAGCCCTCCTTGTGGACATCGGAGATCTTCAGAGGCCCCTCGGGCTTCCCAGGTTTGTCTGGAAAATATTTTTAATTTAATTTTGTTGCAAGTACCTTACCACATAATCTGCAATTATTGGCACACTTCCCTAATCCAGTGACGGACGGTTTTATGAATTTTATGTTTTTTACGTGACATTAGCTTTTTTAAATGGTGAATGCCTTTAGAAATGAATCAAATAAATCTTAAATATCAATTGAGCAACCTTCAGTTGCGCTTTTTCTGAGATTAAAATTATAAATTATACAAAGTTAAATAAGAACAAGTTGATAATAGCTCATCACAAAAATCTGTAAAACTATGTCAAATGATCATCAGTGAACTGATGAATTAAATCTGGTGAGATAAAAGATCCTTTATTTTAATCCACTACAATGGGGACAAATTATTTCTAGAAAATCAATTTCTCTCATCCTATAGCAAGATTATCTTTAATAGGAAGATTATTTCATTACTTACTACAGTATCATAAATGTATATGTTTTAAGAACTCAATACTTAGAATCGTGACTTCAAAAGTTTTACCAACTGCACTTAGGTAGTTTGCTTCTGCTTTGTAAAAAAAGATATATACCAAAACATAAACTGGACTACATTTTTGGAGGTAAGGAAATTCGTCCCCTTATCAAGTGACCCAAAATTCTTGTATGAGGAATTAATTTCAAAAATTCTGTCAAAACGTAAAAATCTATAACATGTTTGGAAACATATTGTTATAAAAAAGAGTACCTAGAACAGTGACTTCAATAGAAGCCTCGTCTTTGCCACTGGGATTCTCAGCTTTAATAGTGTAGGTTCCGGTCTGCTTGCGGGTGATGAGGACTATACTCAGTTTGGTCTTGTAGTCTTCTGAGTCGATGTTCAGGTTGTCCGCTGACTCCAATCGGGCCTATAAATGGAAAAATAAAAATTTAGAGTGTATTTCCTTACAGGGAAGAGGCTATTTGCTAAGCCCAAGACCGTAATAACCTTTTTTGGAGCCTCCAGAAGCCAAAAACACCATTCGTTAGAGCTGATCAAACAGGTTTCACCCGTGAAAAAACAGGAAAATCCCCTGGGTTGCCATGACAACTTCATAACCTTTCCTATATTTCCTATGATTTGACATTGAAACTTTGAAGTGCTTGTAGGGTGTGACCCTAAGGGAATTTTGTAAAACCGTTTCTAAGTACGCATCTAAATTCCAAGCGGCGCACATATGCCAAATTTCAGCTCTGTAGGTCTTATGGTTTTAGAGATTTTTTGTTGTCTGATAGAAAACCTCTTCTCCTTTTTTGTATGGTATATAGAGATATGTCTGTTAACACTAAAGCTCCCATAAAAATGGTCAAATTTTAACAAAATTTGGTACAGACATGAAAAGTGGTAATTGTTCGGATGAGTTCAAAAAGCAGCCTGATTAAACCAAAAATTTGAGATAGTTTTTTGGGATTTTTGACAGAGAACATTTCATATAATTTAATTTTACTGAACACCATTGAATTCAGCTAAACAAACAACAACAACAATTTTGTATTTTGAATCACTGCTCTATGTCCATTGGTCACCGAGATACCAAGAGTGGTAAACACAGTACATTGTATAACTATTTACTAACCGTAATATTTTTATCACCTTTTAAAAGAATGTTAAATTGGCTTTTAGCATTGAACTTGGATTAAAAATTATGTTTTACTAATTTTAAAATTACATTTAACAATGCACAGCTAACCTCCGTGTGCACCCTCTCCTAATTAAATATATATGCGCCCCCTCGAGGTTAAGCAGAAAGTCTAAAATCACTAAGATCATCGGAGCATATCCGAAAGAGTCATAGCCATGTCATCAGTTACAAAGTGGCAGTAAGTAAAGTGAGGCACAAGAGATTTAACAGGATGTAGCTGTTAAATATGTAGTGATAAAAATGTTGCAGGCTGATTTCTTTGTTGAACAGATTATGGCAAACACCTTCTTTCATATGCCTATGACTGCTGTGACACGGTATACACACCTTGCCATGATACCAGGTCTTGGATGGTGGAGGCTCTCCACTGATCTTGACGTCCAGCTTCAAGTTCTGGCCGGCCTTCAAGGTTATGTCCTTCAGGTTGGTGCGATCGATACGGGGTGGCACTGGAATAATACGTGAATTGAATGACAAAATCAGAATTAGTGTGTGTAATTAAAAAAAAAAATTTAAAGACAAAATGTCTTGTTGCATGATAACAAATAAAGTTATTTTTAATTTATACTCAAATAAGAATATATTACAATTAATATTAACAAAATATGACAATATATTAGCTGTCAGAGCTTTTACTTTTTTATTTTTGTTTGACCTAGTATTATTTTGTTTTGAAACTTCACTTGGACCAGGAGCTACATCGTCAACTACTTCTTCAGGAAGATCCTGTACATTTTCAGGTTCTAATTCCTAGATCAGGGCTTAGCAACTCCTGCATTTACTCCTCACATAACTCTTTTACTTTCTTAACTTCAAAATGTTAAAATAGTACTGGGAAGTCGAGGTTCCCCTTTTCCAGATTGTAAAAAATTAACCATGTTAAAAGTTAAATTTATATGTAAGATGGACCAAATATTGTTCGGAAACATATACAGAGTAAGAAACAATAAAAATCAGAATATGTATTTCTTTGCCCTAATCTCTAAAACTTGCTGCCCTGTAAAATTCCGTCTGGGAAGATAAGGTCCCTTTTCCCTATGCAGGTCACCACTATTTTCAATTATAATTATTAAAATATATACGGTAAAATAAAATATATAAGAACATGAAAGATAGAAATAAGTGAAAAGTGAGAAACAAACCATTTCTGTCCTTGGCAATGATGGGGTCGCTGGGCTCACTGGGTTTGCTCTGGCCTCCCTTGTTGACTGCGATGACTCGGAACTGGTACTTCATACCTTCCGTCAGGTCGGGGACCTTGCCCTCGCACTTGGGGCCTTGGCACTCCACTGCCTTCACCCACTTGGAACTGTAACGATAAATATCGGGGCTTGAAAAATCATCTATTTTATAAGCTCAGTTGAGACTAGTTTAAATGAAATCTATAAGACTCCCTAGATAACGGGAAACAATTATCACTATCTAGGAAAAATTTTATGGTGTTACATGTATTCATTAAAATCATTTGATAACCCAGTTTAACTTTACTTGATAAAATTGTTTTTTACCTTAATTGTCTGTAGAACTTGATTTGATTGTTTTGTTCACTCCGATGTACATTTCGCCGCTAGTTGCGGCATCTTCTGAGGAGAACTAATTTTAGTGCTAATATTAGTGTTTAGTGCTCCTCAGAAGATGCCGCAACCAGCGGCGAAATGTACATCGGAGTGAAGAAAACAATCAAATCAAGATCTACAGGCAATTAAGGTATAAAACAATGTTTACTGTGTTAAGTATGTATTTTTGAGACTTTAATGGACGTTGACAAGAGAAAACATTAAATTATTGCTGCACTAGTGTACAACATTAAATTATTGCTAAGGACTAGTGTTATAAAGCTGAAGGCAACTAATAGCCCAAAAAAGTTATTTCACTATTCTAAAACCATGAAGACAAAATTGCATTATCATTTATAACCTCAAAGTTTCATTTTTAAATGTTTGTACCAGTGTTCATTTGGTAATAAAATAATTTCTTTGATGGTGCATTCACACCACGGTCAGAAGGATTTGTTTTAATTCCTCTGCCACGTCTCTAACTTTAAAGATGGCTTCAGCTGCAAATCCTCACTTTTGGCCCCTGGTGCAAAATAAACAATAATTAACTGCCGGTTTACCTGTATTGATCCTTCTTCTCGATGATGTAGGATGTGATGGGGGACCCACCGTCGCTGGCAGGAGCCGGCCACTTGAGGTAAGCGTTGTTCTTGTCCCAATCCTTCGCCACGGGCTTTCCTGGTCTATCGGGCTCATCTGCATGCACAAATCATTATTAGACTAGAGGTTTCCAAAAAGATGGACCGCAGTACAGATTTGATCCAACAACTCATTAAAAGATGGACCGCAGTACAGATTTGAACCAACAACTCATTTAAAAGACGGTCCACAGAACAGATTTGAACCAACAACTCATTTACCACGTGCCACCAAAGAATTAAAAATAAAAAGTACTAAAGAGCATTTTAGGAAAATTACCGGATAATCTGAATTTTTCAAATTCCCATCAGGGGCCAGCCTTTGAAATTAGTTCTGATAACAGAGGTTCCACTATATGTAGTTATACCTCTAAATTACCAAAAATTAGAACTTTACAGATATAATTTTAGAAAATTTTATAAACACCAACCCCCTGTCCAATTGGGGATGCTCCATAACCCCCCCCCCCCCATGATTACAACCCTGCTTCTAAATCTACTGAGTTATGGCCTCTGATAGGGTTATGAATATTAAAAATGGCCCTCCATTAGAAGAAATTGATGATCACTGGTGTGCACTATTCCACTTGCCATACTACTCACAGGTTCAACTTTAAATTGTATCAGTAAAAGTAAATACTATATCTCTTAAATAATCCGGAACACAGTAGGACTAAATAATAAAATTTAAGAGATAAACAAACTTTTATAACCAGTATTTACGTATTTAGAAAATAAGAATAGATAGGATTGGATATTAGAGACGACTGCAGACAGTTTTACCATTTTAAGGTCATATATGATAATAACTACAGATGGATACTCACTGAAGGGGTTCTTGGCTGTTATAGAACTGTCAGTCTCAAGAGGTTCCGATTCTCCCTCCGCATTGACAGCCTTCACACGGAACTGGTAGTCTTTACCTTCGTGGAGCCCTCCGACCTAAACAAGAAAGAAAATCGAGTGTGTAGTAGTATATTACGTTACTAGACCGGTAAGTACTGTTTTACCGGATGAGCATGATTTTCATGCTAGTAGGGTAAAACTTACCGGGTGTGTTACATACGAGTTCCTTTGTTAGCTACAGTATTAGTGATTTATTTTAGTTTGTTGAAGCTCAACTTTATCACTGAATTCAGAAAGTGTCATGAGCCTTATGTCTATGTGAACTTCAAACTTGATAGAAGGTTAAAAACCAGAAAATCCAATAGCATAAAGTATTTTAATGTTATTAAACACTATACATATATATTGACTTTTACCAATTTTACAGTGGGTCGATTTACCAAAAAGATAATCGGGAATTCAAGAGCTAAGAGTAGAGTTTTGTTATTTTTTAAATAGGATTTGAGTATTAGAGTATTTTCAGTTTGGTTGTAAAATTACTGCAAAATTTACAATGAGAGTTTCACTTTAAACTGATCAAGTTTTTACAGCTTACGTTCAATTTCAGTTAAATTTTTCTAACAAGCAGGCTGAAAATTCCCAACTTTTTATTTTCTAATTGTAGGGGAGGAGGCTCCTTCCCTCCCCCCTCTCAGAGCGACGCCCCTGCATCAGGGTGTCTACTAACATCTGATTTTAAAATTCCAGTATATTCCAGTATTTCAAGTAAATATTTTTTGAAATTCCAATATCACTCGCCCATTATTTATATAACTAAGGAGCGCCATTAATAAATTTTTTATTAATATGAATAATGATTGTTAAAATTAAGTAGCTGATTTACAGCATTGACGAAAAAGGTAAATAACAGAGTAAAACCTCATCAAAGAAAAACATATCTATTTGATTTTTATCAGGGGATCCCAGTCCACATGCAGCCGTATGTTCATTCCACTTTATTATCCAAATAATCAATACAAAATTACAATCACAAATTTAAAAATTTTGATTTACTATGAGTGTCTTTCAACACAGTCTCTCACTTTTATATCACATCATTTGTTTAAAAAAAATTATATAAAAATGTGAATATAGGAAATGTCGAGAACATCTTCAATCTTAAAAAAATTACAACATAAAAAATTTTAAACCTGATTAAGGATGTTTAGTAATGAAACTGAATTACAAGTGGTTCAATTTAGGTTTGAAAACACACATTGCTAAAAAAATGTTGTCGAGCTTTATATATCTGAATGTATTGGCAAAACTATTTTTAAGGGGTTTTTACACTTGTATTTCAACAAAATTCCAGTACAAAATTGAAAATTCCAGGATAATTCCAGTATTTCCAGTATCAAAATAAAATTCCATTATAATTCCAGGATTTCCAGTATCAGTAGACACCCTGTGCATGCACCCACCTCGGCTTCTGGGGTCTTGGAGGTGCAGACGGGTACCCAGCGGCCGGACTCGACGTCCATGCGCTCCACCAGGTAGTGTTCTATTGGGGCGCCGCCGTCGTCCTCGGGCTTGTCCCACTTGAGCTTGCAGCCCTCGGCCGTCACATCCTCCACCTTCAGTGGGCCCTTGGGCTTGCTTGGTGCACCTGTAAAATGCATTTCACTCTTGAGTAGGGATGTGTCAGTACCTTAAATTGATTCTTGGTACCACCGGTTCTTTGCAAAAGAACTGGTACCGAGAACCGACGTCAGAATGTTGGTACCGATACCTCGGTACCCATGGTGATCAGCAGGAGTAACTGCCAGCCATGAAAGACAGTCGATCACAATGCGCATCGCCGCAGGTGTTGCGTCGATGGCAAGGGCCGCCGCAAACTTTAAGGTTGATAATGTTTCTAAAATTACTTTTGATTATACATTTTTTTTTACTCTTGAGAGATTTTTTACTCTAATTTTTTAAAACAAATTGGAATGGGGTCATTTTTTATGGGAATTGTTAAGTTATCAATGGAAACAAATTTGGAAACTTATTTTTCACCTTGGAATTTGTTCTTTTGTTCACATTGTATACTATTTTTTATATTATCTGTTAACTGAAGGATAAATAATTAAATTAATAAGTGAGAGAGTATTTTATGTCTTGGTGAAACTTATACTTGAAAATTAAAACATTTTTAAAACAGTAACATACAACAGATATAGGTTTGTGGGTATATTACATTATACAACACTCTATGATAAACACTTGGTGCCAATGGTACTGGTACCGGAAACCGAGAACCGATCTTGTCATGAACCGGTACTGGTATCGACTTTAAAAAAATAGGTACCGACACATCCCTACTCCTGAGCATAATTTCCGTAAAACCTTGAAAGATTAATAGTTATTTCCATTAAAAAAACTTTAATCTAGTGTCAACCCAATGTTCTTTCCAAATCAAGTCTTGAATAGACAATTAGGTAACTTTAATTAATCTTTACAAATCATTCACAGCTCATCTTTACAAATTATTCACAATTCGTCTTTGCGAATTGCTCAATGGAAGGAGAATGGGGGAAAGCCGATTATAGGTGAGAAATCATCCTCATTGGATGCTGGGTGCCTTGACCTCACATATGATTCATAAGTACGGTTAATTCGAGATGTTTGAATGGCTATCGCCGGGAGGCCCGCCTTGGCTTCCGGTCTCATATATACCACCTGTACGGCGAACCACACGGGTGCATTGGTGGATCGCTGGCAGTCAAACTGTCTCCCCGGAGTACACCAATATGCTAGTTGCCGTCATTTGTAAGTAGACTCACATCCCCTGTGTCTAGCTCTCTTATTTTATTTTTAATCTGAACTCAGTTACTATGTAAAACCTTTTACTTTATTAGTCTATTTCATAAACTACATCCAAATGTTAAGTCAAACTATTACTATTTTACCCTCGATTAAAACAACTTGTTGCTCACAACTTGGTCCTACCATGTAGTATAATAGGCCTAAATATCAATATATCAGTCCGTGAAATTAACACACCTATCAAAAGCAAAGGAAGTTATATAAATTCCGACCTCGAGGGACCGATGAAAAAATATGAGCCCTCCAAAAATTTAATTATGTGAGTTACTTAAAAAACTGTTAAAATCGCCTAACCTCAAACTTTCAACCGAAGACTTTCATTATGAACTATGACGATTGTTTGAATATCAACCATTTTGTGCACATTTTAGACATTGACAGGCGCTTGCGGAGTTTTTTCTCCGCACGAGATTTTTAGTGCGGAACTTACCAGGTTCTGCTGTTCATGTAATATTGCAACCAAGCTCACCTTGCACATAAAAAAAATATGCCAGACAGTAAAATGTCCCGCTGAAAGTTTAAAAGCCTCTGCAACGTTTTATAGCCTATAAAAAAAAAAATTTGACTCATCATTATGAATGATATTAAAAAATTATAATACAAAAATAATTCTACTTACTCATGACAACAATCTCAACGTCCACTGAGTCAGTGCCAGAGTCGTTGGTTGCCGTAACCTTGTAAAGTCCGGTGTCTGACCTCTTTGCCTTCACCAGGGTGAACTCGGTCTTGTAATCTTCATTTTCAATCTTGAGTCTGTAGGAAAGATGGACATATGAATTCATGCAGTTGGACTTTGTATATTCAACAAGACCCTCCAATAATCTGCAGTTTGATCTGCCGACAAAGGAGCCATTCAAAGACAAGTTTTCCTTCTTAATGTTTCAATTTGTTTTTGTTATCATCTTTAATTAGTTCATAAGGTAAATTATCAAAAAAAAAACTCTAAAAACTCTCAAAATGAAAAAAATTAAATTAAAAAATTAATATAAAATAAAATAACGTTATTGTCACTTGTAAAAGGCAGTAAAATATGATATTATTAGACTTCAAAACACCATGAACAATATCCAATCAGAAACTTGTTGAAAAGAAAAAATTTTTTTTAATAAATCAGTACAGAAACATAGACACTAAAGATAATTATTTCAATGACACAAATATGTTGAAAAACTTAAGAGCCTCAACAATAATATAGATATTTTTGTGAATACTTTGGGTGATAAAAATTATACGTTAAACCACTCTTAGAAAAATATTTAGATACATTCTACTAGCAGTTTCTGTCAACTTAAATTTAGGCCTGCATAAAAAAAACTAAACTGCCTTTTGCCATGGGCCGTCAGGCCTGCACGGTGATTCAAAGACAATGAGGATCCATAGCGGTAATAGTCACATAATCAAGCCAGAGGTGTCCGACCGCTCATGATGAAACAGGAGTTGCCTGTGGTTGGGATCGAACTAGTAACATCTAACTTATTGAGCTACTGCTTCTTCTTTGAGCAACCACCTCAGATTTGGTTTTGGTAGTCTTTACTCAATTTTATATGTCACAACTATAAAACTCACATTGAAAACGTTGTTTACACATGATGTTTCTTTACATTCTCTTCAAACTGTCAAATCACCACGTTGCGTTTGATTGCAAAATTGTTTTGCTGTCATTCATTGTAATTGTGCAGGTATGTTTACAATATCGCCTATTTTTAGAATTTTTCATTTTCATTCAACCTTTTTCCTTAACTCAAAAGTTTATATTGATTCTAGTTTTTTATTTAAATTCATTTTAGTTTGTTTAGCTGCTTGATAGTTTTTTACAGAGCCGATTTTTAAAAGTTTTGAACGCAATATGAAATAGTCTTTCTTGTTAGATGCAATAACGGCTATTCATATACTCGCCTATTTCTATTTATACGTTATTTAATAAGAAAATCTAAGACTAATAATCATGCTGATTCCATGGCACACCCTCTCTGTGTTAATACATACTTAATTTGAAAAAGCCTATCAGTAATATTTTAAGTTGCAAAAGAAAACTTCCAATTGCAATATTTCATCAGAACTTTCGCTTTACTGCAAGTGCTATAATAAAACAGATGTTCGTTGACAAAGTTTACAGCACATCTAGATTTTATGATTAGGTTTGTAAGATGATACAGTAGAGTCCCACAAACCCGGACTAATATGGACCGTACGGAGTCCGGGTTTGTGAAAATTCCGAGTTATCGGGAAATTAGTAAAAATAAGAAAAAATAAGAATAGTTTCTGTTATTTCTATAAGAAATCATTTATTTACTGCATAGTAAGAAATACAAAAACTACATTATCAGTTACAAAAAAACTTAAAGAAAAACCAAAACTGTTTTATATGTGTCACACCGTGCTCTAGCCTTCAATCTCAGTGCACTTTATTGCTCTGGCAGGCTTTCCGAGTTATCCAGAACTCCGGGTTATCAAAGTCCGGGTTTACGGGACTCTACTGTAATAGTTTATTTACTTTCGTTTCAGCCACCTCATGTGACTCCTACTCTACCACAATAGAGGGTGGGGGTTAATTAATTTAATTACAATTAATTTTGCTGTTTTAACGGCAGAAAATGAAGTCACTGAGCAATCCACAAACCTGTCACCAGAAGACAGTGTCTTGTCCTTCAGGGTCCAGACTACCTTTGGAGGAGGTTCACCCTTGATATCCGCCTCGATCTTCAGAGTCTGTCCCACGCGGATGATCTTCTTTTGCAAGTTCTTACGATCAATATGAGGAGCCACTGGGAAACGATGAAAAAAGTAAATTTGTGAAATAATGTCGTGGGCCATCCATTCACTAAATATTGATTTAATATGCCTTATAGGCATTTATCAAATTGTCTAGAAAACCACTGTCAAACCTCAACAATAACTAATAACTCTTTTGATACTGATCACTACCCAAGCCATCTAAGTATTGCTTAAATAATCCTAAATTATAAGGAAATACCCCCGTTGCAGCAGACCTGCATACTCAGCGAATTTCAAATGCAAAACAACATATATCAATCAAACATAGCAAGATTTGACATGTTTTGGTAAGCTCCATAAGAATAACATGGGGAATGAGTATGCAGGTTTGCTGCTACAGGTATATTAAAACTGGGTGGTTTTAATTCAATATTTAGTAGATTAGAACTAGAAGAAGCTATTTACCAAGTTTTAACAAGATATGTTGAGAAATAACCGAGATATAGAATTTTACTTATTTCCCATAAGGTTAACATTGGGACAACGTACTGTGTTTACCACTTTCAATATCTCGGTAACCAATGGACATAGAACAGTGATTCAAAATACTAAATTGTTTGTTTTTTTGAGCTGAATTCAATGGTGCCCACAAAAATTCGATAAATTTTATTTTTCTATGTAAAAAACTCAAAAAACCCATTTTTGGGGGGTTTATCCCCCTTTACCCCCCCTTCCGGTGGTCCGATCGGGCTGGTTCACGAACTCGTCCAATTGATTTCCCAAACATGTCTGTACCAAATTTCATAAAGATTGGACCATTTTTGCGGCCGCTATCGTGCTAACAGACACATAGATATATATATAAATTCAAACGAATAGTGTTTTTTGCTTCTGGGGGCCCCAAAACGAAAAGTTATGGTGGTCCCGAGCTTAGGTCTTACCATGAGACCTACGGTAATAGCTTCTTCCCTATAGGGGAAATTCGCTAAAAACAAAGTATATGGAAAATTTAATGGCAATAAAATTTTTTAATTCAAAGAAAATAATATAGTATTTAATTTACTGATCAATGCGGGTTTAGGAAAAAGGGTTCAACTATGACTGCAATACACAAAATCGATCATAAAGTCCTGGTGGGAATTGAGGAGGGTAGTTATAACTCTGAAACTTTGCTTGACCTACATAAGGCTTTTGACTGTATACACCTTTTTCTGTATTCGTTTATATTTGTACTCGATACAATGATAAATAACTTGCTACTGAAAAGTTCTAAGTTGAACTCTAGCTACCCTAACTAAACTTTGATTCATCTAGAAAATGGCTTTGAATGTTAAAATTTTATTATTATTTCCATGTGTTCCATGTGTTTGCATGTGTGTATTTCCATGTAAAACATTGTTGTTAATTTTATGTGGGAGTACATTGAGTACTGGTACATATAAGAGACTTACAGAATCTCGGCTTGGCAATGACAGGTCGGGAGGGGTCACTGGGCTCGCTGGGACCGGCCTTATTGACTGCAACGATACGGAACTCATACTCATGTCCTTCCACCACATCTGTCACCTTGCCGTAGGTCCTGCAATCATCCAAACATTAGTGAACGATCTATAGCCCTAGATATGGCCAATTTTGAAACACTTATCATGACCTATCATGCTGATTTTTCTTCAATCATGAATTATGGTTTACTTGTTTGGGGATCAACCTACCGTGCAAAAAAAACTTTCTTCTTCCAAAAAAAAGCCATCAGGGTGATTGTCAAAGTCCCTAAAGTTGCTCACTACAGAGAATTTTTTTTCTAACTTAATATTCTCACTCTATATAGCTCATAGATTTATCAACTTGCTGTCATGGTAAAAAGTGACTTTGATAGGTTCATGGAGCGCAAAATTAATTGTTATGTTCCCCAACATTAACAAGCTCCAAGCAATATCAGATTAACTTATAACAATTGTGGAAAGCTAACCTGTCGCCAGGCACGGTCGCAACATCCACCCATTTCGGGCCCTCGTCCTTGTCCTTCATCTGGATAATATACTTCTCGATCGGAGCGCCGCCGTCGCTGGCGGGCTTGGCCCACTCCAGGTCGATGAAGTCTTTGTCCCAGTTGGTCGGGTTTGGCCTACCAGGCTTACTCGGCTCATCTACAAAACAAATGGTATCAGCAAACTGACACATACTTTCTCCCTTAACTTATAATAACTAGGTGACTAACCTTTCCGTCCTCAATCCTTTAGTTTAATCAGTGGATGACTAGTTTCGGGATTCTATCCCATAATCAAATCTTTCGTCAAATATTAGTTTACATAACACATATCTTCGTCATAAAATTAAAATCTTGACACAACACAAACACGGACAATTTACGAAAAAGAAACATTTAATTAACCACGCATGGCCGGCCACAGACACGATTCCAGGCTCAACAGTGATTGTTTAAACCATGACAAACAATTGTATCGATGCTCATAACCTCAAACCTGTTTTCAAGTGTGTCAAATAAATAATCAGATTTTAATGCTATATAGCGTATATTTTATTGTCTAATGTGGTGTAAAACAGCGTTCACACCTCGGCCAAAAGGCTTTTG
Source organism: Flexamia atlantica (assembly GCA_035578135.1). Classification (NCBI taxonomy): domain Eukaryota; kingdom Metazoa; phylum Arthropoda; class Insecta; order Hemiptera; family Cicadellidae; genus Flexamia; species Flexamia atlantica. The sequence continues at coordinate 49,230,737 of JAQJVK010000007.1, read as the reverse complement.
CAGCTCTCGATCGTTTCTAATTCTCGAATTTGAAACACGATCTTGAACCTGCAAACTCATTTTCAGCCCATGTTGCGAAATATACTATTATAAAGGACAATCCCTCCTGCTTTTAAATAAATAAATAAATAAACAAGGTTTTTATTTGCAAGTGAATTTCATTTTTACAAATGTTTTGCAAATTGAATCATCTCAAAAACTGTACAAAAACAATGATTCTTAAAACTAAAACTAAAAATATAAATATAAAATACTTGATTAAAAAACAGCTTTGAGGGCAAGTTTAAATTTACTGCAAGTCAGTGCCTTCATTTGACAGGATAGTGTGTTGATTGGGCCGGCCCAAAGTAGGAAAACCCCTTTCTACCTGCTTCAAGCCTAACCCTCGGTATGTCTAACAATGTGTCCTGCCGTGTTCGACGCTCTGTCATCGTTGATCGCTGTCTTAGCTTTTCTTTTAAATATTGTGGTGTCCCCAAGACCAGTGTTTTGTGGACAATGTACACCGTCTGCATGTCACAGCATCTTTGAATGGACAACACCTTTGCCATATTCCGGTAACTAGTTATATGGTCAAACTTTTTTAGATTGTATACAAACCTAAGACCAGCGTTTTGTAGCCTATGCAGTACCATCACGAGTTCCTGCGTTAAACAGTACCCAAAAACTGGAAGACAATAGTTTATGGTGGGGAAAACCAAGGACTGAACTAACTTCAATTTGGATTCTTGTGGAATCAATGTCCACACCTATTCTAAACCTTTATTTTGCCACTGACTCTGCCTTTGTGGCCAACGTACCGAACGGATTCTTAGCGATGATCGCGTGGTCCGTCTCGAGCTCCTCGGACTCTCCCTCCTTGTTGACCGCGCGGACGCGGAACTTGTACGGCTTGCCTTCCTGCAGGCCCGTGATGTTGGCCTCGGGCTCCACGCTCTTGCCGCACGGGATCCACTGTCCCGTCAGCGGGTCCAGCTTCTCGATCTCGTAGTACTCCACGGGACTGCCGCCGTCGTCCTCGGGCTTGTCCCACTTCAGCTTGCAGCCGTTCTTGGTCACATCGGACACCTTCAGGGGCCCCTTCGGCTTACTCGGTTTACCTGTCGAGTATTTTATGAATTAAATTGATAAATTTCATTAAATCGTACAGTGAAATATTGAAAATCCAGACCCTGAAAATTAAAAATCTAAACACTAAATGAATAGTTTAGTTCATAAACCCGCCAAAAGCCAAACATGTATTTTTGAGGAAATAAAAAAAAGTTGTAGCTACTGTAAATTTATTTCAATGTTTTAAAATATTTTCTGCTTGAAAGTAACCATTAAATGGATGTTTGTAATGGTGAAACCTTTTTTATACTACCCATATTTACAAAAAGAATTTTTGAAAATATTTTACATGACTGGTTTTTGCGCTAAACCAAAATTAATCACTTATATTAAGGCAATAAATCAATAAAATAAAGGATTTATAAATTAAAACATAAATTCTGGTTAAAACAAGTGGTAAATCAAATAATCAAAAGTTGCAAACAACCGTCATTGCAACCAATCGGTCAATCTTCATGAGAGCTATAAAGAAATTCCCTACTAGTTAGTGCACAAACCCCGCTAAGAACCTGAAAATGACGGGTTATGACGCTAAAAACAGACTTCAAAATGAATTTTAGCAGCGTTCTGAGCATTGGACATGACTGGTTATTGCACAGAACAATTCATTTACCCTCATAAAACAATAATATGGTCTTAACTCAATTTCGCCAAAATTGGCTTTTAACGGGTTGAACTAAACGATTCAAATCTTGTACCGATTTTTTTGGAAAACAGGGGGAAATGAAACTTAGGAATAATAAATAAACTAAGGATGAACATATGCAAAATTTGAGGAGAATTTTTGGAAAAACTTGAATTCCCTCGATGGGGCGGGATTAATCTTTGCTGATTCGAGACAGAATCATTTTACCAATCACAGGTTAATGGTGGTGATTATTCGCACATGACCCTCAAAGACGATCATGCTTGCCCTTTGCAGTTCAGTCTGCCAAGCAGACGGCATCTGCCTCAGATTTACTCATTTATTTACTGATGGCAGATAGACTACATATCTGACAAAACAAAACATACTTTTCACTTTTCTTTAGTTATTTTATATGTATTTCACTGAAATCGTTAAATAATCCAGACTTCCTGCAACCCAAAAAGGTGTCAGCTGTGATTAATTTTGATTTCCAAGGCTATACTGTAGTATAATATAGTAACAGTTTATCTTAAAAATCAAATTCCATTAAAGTCTTTATATACAAAAGCCACCAATGGTGACAGTTCAGCTTTTTTTATGAATTAAAAGGAAGGAACCAGGAGCTTAACATGACTGCTGAACCTCGACAGCGTCATTCAAGTGGAACCAGTAGCTTAACATGACTGCTGAACCTCGACAGCGTCATTCAAATGGAACCAGTAGCTTAACATGACTGCCGAACCTCAACACCGTCATTCAAATGGAACCAGTAGCTTAACATGACTGCCGAACCTCGACAGCGTCATTCAAATGGAACCAGTAGCTTAACATGACTGCCGAACCTCGACAGCGTCATTCAAATGGAACCAGTAGCTTAACATGACTGCCGAACCTCGACAGCGTCATTCAAATGGAACCAGTAGCTTAACATGACTGCCGAACCTCGACAGCGTCATTCAAATGGAACCAGTAGCTTAACATGACTGCCGAACCTCGACAGCGTCATTCAAGTGGAACCAGTAGCTTAACATGACTGCTGAACCTCGACAGCGTCATTCAAATGGAACCAGTAGCTTAACATGACTGCCGAACCTCGACAGCGTCATTCAAATGGAACCAGTAGCTTAACATGACTGCCGAACCTCGACAGCGTCATTCAAATGGAACCAGTAGCTTAACATGACTGCCGAACCTCGACAGCGTCATTCAAATGGAACCAGTAGCTTAACATGACTGCCGAACCTCGACAGCGTCATTCAAATGGAACCAGTAGCTTAACATGACTGCCGAACCTCGACAGCGTCATTCAAATGGAACCAGTAGCTTAACATGACTGCCGAACCTCGACAGCGTCATTCAAATGGAACCAGTAGCTTAACATGACTGCCGAACCTCGACAGCGTCATTCAAATGGAACCAGTAGCTTAACATGACTGCCAAACCTCGACAGCGTCATTCAAATCTTAATGACAGAGACAAGAAGGGAATCGAACCCAGACCTGATGGGTTGCAACTGCTTTCACTTAAGTTAGGAAGACGGTACTTGTGTTAACAAAATCCAGAATTTTTTAAAGGTAAATGTGGGAATTAGATGACGCAATTGTTCTAATCCATATATGTGGATGGCAATCAAGATACCTTTGAGGATAACATAACTGAAAACATTTCATAGGGTACATAAAAATATCTAAAGGATAAAAAGTTCAAAAAATTTTTGTTTAAAAAATGAATTTATGACATCAGCATTGAAAAGTTTTATGTTTTAAGACAAGAACAGATTAACTAAACTAATCAGTCAGCTTACTCCGAACGTTTAAATAATTTTATAAGTGGTATTCCTTGTTATTAATTACTGTTGTTTCCAAAACTTTTCAACAATTTCTTAAATAAATTAAGGTAGTCTATAATTTTCTCAAAATATATATTTACCCAAAATGGTAATGTCGATTTCAGCCCTGTCTTCACCCACTGAATTTTTGGCAATAATCGTGTACTTTCCGCTCTCTTTGCGAGATGCTTTCATTAGTAACAACTTAGTATTGTAGTCAACGTTATCAATACGGATTGCCCCTTCTGTCTGAAGTTCCTGTGGAAGGAATAAAAAAAATTTAACCACTTAATAAAAAAATCCAGAAAAAAAACAAAAGTAGAAGTTGGTCAGGATGGTGTTAAATGTTATTCTGAAAAATTAAGAGAATACTGAGTATTCTTTCTGAGGAACAAATAAATCACAATAAAACCTAAAACCTTCAATTAGGTTTTATAATTTTTGAGATCTTAAGCAAACTTATTCATAACATTGCAATCTCTGAGTTCAAATTCATGTGTGAATGTTTGACTTGGAAATATTGATTTGTAATAAAAATAAAAATAAAGATTTTAATTTACATTCTGCCAAAATTAAAACAGAATGCTCTTCAATGAGTTGCATAAAATATGGCAACCATCCTTTTGGCACAGCATGATGCTAAAAAATCTATAGATCATTTTTTACACTAATAATTTTCAAGTTCAGCATACCGTACACAAAAAATGGAGATACTTTTTATGGTTTAATGTATGTTCAAACACTTCTCCAAAATAAATATTTCCTTTCAAACAATTTTTCAAAAATTGTTAACACTAATAGTCTTCAGTTGTACTTAGGACAAGTTTATTTGCCAAATTAAAATTAACTGGGTATGACAAGATCTGCTCAACTTAAAATTTATGACTAAAGCTACAAAACTAAAGACAACAAAATCTAGAAAATACCTAAAGCTAGCAAACTAAAGCTAAATGAAAAGCTGAAAAATTCCCAAACTAACAAACTAAAGCTATAAAAAAAACTAAGAAAAGGATAGATATTTGAAGGTAGATATTTGAAGATAGCCTATTTTATTTAATTAAACTTTTCTTTGATATAAAATTAATAATCACACATTAACAAGCAAAAATAAAAATGTAAACCAAGGAAAAATATGTACCAAGACTATGAAGTTGTAAAAAAAATTATATACCGAGGGGACCAGGAAAATATAAAAAAAATATGAAAAGAAAAATATTAAAATTAAAATTATGAGCTGAAACCTAGCTAAAAATCTAAATAAAAACTCCTAAAAAGCTAGTTATTGCAAAATCAAACTAAATAAAGCGACAAAAATATGTTCTAAGGCTATAGGTAGGGGTGTGCAAGAAGTACTCGAGCATCGAGCTTTTTTCGAGCCGAGTTCACACTACTCGACACAACTTGAAGTTTAGCAGAGTAATTGAAAGTTCAAGTCGAGTAGACACTCCTGCCGTTTACCCGAATCGCCACATGCAATCTGATTTCACGGCCGTTTCTCATACCATTTTAACTAGATACTATAAAACGTTTGTTATTTTATATGAATTCAAGTGGTTTTGATGATTTATTAATATTTAAAAATTTATATCACTTTATTCCTTTGATATTTTTTATTTCCTCTTTCTCAATGAGATTGATTTAATTTGTTTTTATTTTTGAATCTCAGAAAACATACCACAGAACCTCAACTTGCTGTAACACAAGTGCAAGTGTAGATTGGTGAGTGTATGCACCTCATCAGGCTGATTTTAACCAAATATTGAGTAAGGATATGAAGTCATGTTAAAGATGGCCAGAATTATCGACACTTCATTTGATAAAACAAGATCACATTCATTTAGTTTTTTTTTATGTTTTGGAATCTCATTAAATTTCTACTTTACTTTTAACTCAGGAACACTTCTAAGTTGAACATCTTTAAAATATTACATTATATTTGATAACAATCATTATTTTAGATATTTAATCAAGACAATATTTAATTAAGACATTTAAAAATATGAATTCCATTTTCTTGTAAATGGCCACCATTTTCCAATATAGCGGACAACTTTGATTTTTCTTATGGAACACCCTGTATTTTATTGCTTACTTGGATTCTATGCTTAATTTTAAGAACTTATTACTCTTTGACATTTTTTCCTAAACTCAATAGTTAAGTGGATATAAGCCGTTAAATTCTGATTTTTAACACCCCATATTGCTTATATGGGAAACACATTGCTTAAGAACTTATTACTCTTTGACATTTTTTCCTAAACTCAATAGTTAAGTGGATATAAGCCGTTAAATTCTGATTTTTAACACCCCACATTGCTTATATGGGAAAAAGTGGTCATGCATTACGAAAAAAACTAATTTCTCAGTAAATCTTTATCCAATCTTAACAAATAAGGTATCATTGAAAACTACATAAAATGGACTTACTTTTATGTTCCTTGCAATTTTTTATTTTAAGTTGATGGTTTTCGTGAAATTTGGCATAAAAAAATTAAAATGGCTGCCATTTTAAAACGGTTAACGATAATTGGGTGTTATTTTAGGGGAAGATACATCCTAATAAGATAAATATTTGTGCTAAATCTCAACGCTGTATCTCAAACCGTTTAGGAGTTATGAATTTGTTTGTAAAAAACACATACAGACAAGACAGACGGAAAACTAGGCACCAGAGACCAATGTTCCTATGGTGAAATGTGTTTGTCTTGACCTAAGCTATAACGCTATATACACTTGTCCAGATAGTTACGGGACACCCTGTATACAAGTTTTTTAACTACTAATCTTTCTACTCTCCAAAAATACTCAACTCGACAAAAGCTCGAAACTCCTGAGTATTTTTTTAAACTTGAGTCAACTTCAAAAATCAATACTTGCACACTTCTAGCTGTGAGATTTGATAAGTTCTTGACAAAATTATTAGATGTGTGCTTTTACTTTATATTGGGTTAACTCTGACTTTTAAATTGTAAGCATTACTGCACATGGACTTCGTGAATTGAATAAGCTACCAGAATTTATACAACACACTATATAAAATAAAGTTTTAAACTGAAACCAAGCTAAAATCTAAATGAAAGCTACCTGCAAGCTTAACTAATTTGCAGAACCAAATTAAGTAAAGCGGCAAAAACATGTTGTAAGGCTATGAGATTTGAAGAATTCTTAACAAAATTATTACATGTAAACATGTGTGCTTTCACTTTATATTGAACCACTTAGTATTTTTCATGTTTTTTTATTATTATTTTTCTGTAGCTTATCTATAAACATTTCCCTGTTGTTCACCTTCCTTGGTATAAGTTATGATGATTAATATTGGTTAGGTTCATTTTGAAAAGCTCTAGGCTGTAAAGATCAGGTAAAAAGGAAGGGGATAGACAGCTAGCTTACCTGGTAGAGATGAAAGCAGGTGAAGCAAAGAGCACTAAAAGAACTCACATAAATTCTTGATATTTCATCGCTTTGGGACTTCATCAGAAGAAAGAGGATAAGAAAGAGGTCCTAAAGGGACGAAATATCAAGAATTTATGTGTGTTCTTTTAGTGTTCTGTGTTTCACCTGCTTTCATCTTTACCACGTAAGCTAGCTGTCTATCCCCTTCCTTTTTACCTGATGATTAATATTGGTAAAATGAAAAATTGATAATTTAAAAATTAATTTCATGAGGGCTGCTATTTTTCTGTAAAAAAATTAACTATGCTCTCTTTCTAGAATAGTTATTGAAAGAAATCTCTAAATAAGTTGTTTTTCAAAGAGTCTCAATACATTTTTCTTTCAAGTGTAAGATTTAAATTTACAGATTTCCTTTTAGGGACAAAGTTGCTTTGAGTAAAGGTAGGGCAGTTCACTATTATGATTTTAATTTTAAAAGCTTTACTAGTTTAGTTATTTTGTTCATAGATGGTAAATAGAAGTTATCACCTAAAACTAGATCCCAGGAAGTAAACTGATATAATTTTCCAGGGAAAATAAAAAAATGAATTGCAACTTTGCTTGTAGTATTGAGTGTTATTTTATTTCTTATTATAAATATTATTTTAAAGTTATAGCACTACATTGTGTTACAAAATTTTTTAAAGTTATTGCATTACTTTGTGTTACAAAATTTTTTAATAATGATAAAGGTTATGGCAAGCAGATCGGAAGAAATTCTTGATTACAGGATCTATCTTAATCATACATGGAATACAACAATACAGTCTTGACCTCCTGGTGTGTTATAAAAATCTAATTTGTTATTATTACAGGTAATTTATATTCATTATACGAGGGTCATACAGAAAGTAAAGAACGTTTTGTCACTTATTCTAGCACGATCACCCCACATTTTTTAGGATGCAAAACTATTGAAATCAGCTTATTCGTATTCGGTGGGATTTTCCATGGACAGTAAGAATGAAATGAGTAATCCGTCGGCAACAAGTCTTGACTCAAATTGAGACTGAGAGTGGAGCTTCAGACTACACACTCAGTCGCAGTGTTGGGGCGACAGGGCTAGTTTTAGGGGCAAACCGTTCTTTGCTTTCTGGATGACCCTCGTATAGAGTAATCCATTTTATTGTAGAAATCTAACCTATGCTTTAAACATTTATTTATTTTATAAGTGCTACATAGTGCTTTCCCATGTAGAATAACACATAAATGTGAAATTTTTATTGTAACTCTTGTGGTGTTGTGAAAAGTATTTTTGCAGGATAGCTGTTTCTATTCTATATCTATAAAGCATTTACTCGTAAGAAAAAAATATCTCTTAAATGAGATAAAAGCATCTGCACGACTCTTGACATAAAATTTTCAAGAGTTACTCACAACTTCTTTAGGATTGTCACTCTGAAATAGATTTACAAGTAATAAATTAATGACAAAATGGAAAATCAGAAGATAAATTTTGGTATATTTATTTAATTAAAACACTCTAAATATCATTCAACAAAAACTTTTCTCTTAAAACTAAAAGGTGGTCTTCTTAGTACAATAACAGTAAGCTTAAAAACTTTCACAGAATATAGCATTTGAGTAAAAATTTTAAAGCCTTCACACATCTGATTTAATGTCTTAAAAGGGGATAATGGCTTCCAATTTGAGGTGGGTATTCTAGTTACACAATGACATGTTCAATATTCAAACCTTGACAAAAATATGACAATACCATTTTATGGATGGGCGAGTAACCAACTTTTGAGTAATTACTCACCTTTTTACGACTAATTGAACACGATTTTAAAATTATTAATGCTAAAAAATATAAGTGATATCTTAAAAAAGTAAAAAAAAAAATTCAAAAAGTTTTTTCAGTAAGAGTCCAACAAGCACAGCTAGACACATGGTGATGATCGATAGTTACAGTTTGTGTCCAAGGAGCATTAGGCACTTGATAAAATGCTCAGTTTTGTTGGGCACATGCTGTAACTTTAAGTTAAAATATAGAGTTACACTATGTGCCCAGGCGCACCGGGCACTTTATGAATACAAATGAAAAAGAGCTGATTGTTTTAAGTTAAGAACAAGATGAAAGCCTCTGTGGGAAAATATATTAATTGAAAAAGTGTTCTTTAAGTAGTTGGCACAATATATTGAGCGGTATAACGAAAAATATAGTCCATCACCAAGGCTTAAAGATGATTTTCGTTACTCAGTAATTTTTGAAAAGACAGATTACCTCGTACAAAAAGCGTCACTTTAGGCCCTTCCGACAAAATATAATATTTTCCACGATAATTTGGTTCAAAGTCCCGTAATACCCTTCCACAAAAATTATTCCTACAGACAGCTTCCATGCAATTAAATACTATTGAAGAACAACTTTCTTTTCAGTAGACTTAAATCTATTGAAAGGACATCAAGGGATTCATGAATAACTGAGACATACCTGGTCCTTGAAAATCCAAGTTATAGTTGGAGGGGGTTCACCGGTAACATTGACATCAATAAGAGCCGTGTGTCCAACCTTAAATACAAGGTTTTGCAGATTTGTGCGGTCGATTCTTGGTTTCTCTGAAACATTTTGAAATATATTTAATATAAAGCATGATTTATGATAGGTTTAGCTTCTCATCCATTATTTCCTTTTTTTCTCAAAAATAATCTTATGTTTCGAATAACCTTCTTTGCAAAAATATTCAAAAGGACTTTTCATTTTCCATGTATTCTTTATGAGCTTTTTTATTTTTTCCGTAAAAGTTTAAGGTGTTTGCTTCGGCCTACATTTTTGGACTATCAAGATTCTATCAACTCTTGTTTAACCCTTTGCACTCCGACGTCCGATATATCGGACGTCGCCGTTTCGGCCAAAAACTCCGCGGTCCGATATATCGGACGTTCGCGAAATATGCCAAAAACTCCGACGTCCGATTTATCGGACGCCAGTAAAATCGATCGCACTGGCTTTATAAATGGTCCAAACGCGCTAATATTCCGATATACGTGTCAGAGAGAGTTGTGTTTTATTACTCTATATCCTTTTTTCTTATTATGTAGTTGTTTGTTATTCACTAATCGTCTGTTTCGTGTGCTATGGCGCTGGACAGCTGGCGCTATACTCGCTGTCTGTTGTTGTTGACAAGTTGCCGTCCGCTGATTGTTTTGTTGTTGATTGTGTAAAGGTTATGTTTACAGTTGTTTTTTATAAAGTAAACGTAAATCTTTAGTTTGTTTTGAGTTCAAAATGGGTGATTCCGACAGTTCTGAAGATGACGATCTTTATAATTGCCGACGACCAAGATCGCCGGTAAGTGAAAATACTTTATTCAGAAATGTGGTGGAATCTGGTGTTGGCGTTATTGACGACCTAAGTGATAGTTTTGTAGAAAACATATCCGAATCTGAAACCTCCGAAAGTGAACATGAAAGTGAAAGTGAAAGTGATGGAGTGTTGACTGGATTTGATGATGACACTGATGAAGACCCGGACTATGTTTTATCAGAGGAACCTAGTTCTGATGAAGAACCTAGGCCTACTGCTCCTACAAAATCTCGCCCAAAGCCTAAGCCTCCTAGTAGCTCCTTGGATGAAACTATTGAGTTTGTAATTTCAAATTCAGTTAGGCCTAATTTAGCTACAGCTAGTAGGCCTAATACCTCGGCTGACCAGCCACAACCAGGCCAAGATGTAAGTGTGCTCGAAAATAATGTAAATATGCCCCTTTTGAACACTATTGACACTAATGAGCATATCATCAGAAATGCAGCTGACCTACCACAACCCGGCCTAGATGTAAGTAATCAAATCAATATCAATGATGACTTGGATGAAAATAATGATGTGGATATGCTCGAAAATAATGTGCCCCTTTTGAACTCTGTCGATGACACTATTGAGCACATCATCAGAAATGCAGAACGCTGCGTCACGCCCGAACCAGACCCTACTATCCCACCAGATATGGACCCTGATGATGACCTATGGAAACCTGTCAATGAAGGTGATGATGAAGGATTTGAGCATGAAATTTTATTTTTCGAACAGCCCGGTCCAAAGCACTGTCCTCCTCGTGATTCAGAACCGATCGAATACTTTTATTTGTTTTTTACAGTAAGTATCCTTTCTAAATTTGTCAGAGAAACAAACAGGTACGCCAATCAGTATATCGAATCTCATCTTCAAAATTTAACGCCAAATTCTAGAGCCCATAAGTGGAGACCAGTGACACTATCAGAAATAAAAGCATTTATTGCAGTAATTTTGAATATGGGCCTCAACAGGAAACCAACAATTCAGAGCTATTGGGCAACCTCTGATTCTCAGTATACACCTTGGTATGGGAAGATGTTCAGTCGATCTCGCTTTGAGAGCATCATTCAATTTTTTCATATGGTAGATAACAGAAGTTTGCCTCGAATTGGAGAGCCAGGCTACGACCCTTGTGCAAAATTCTCCCCCCTTCTGGAAGCCGTGAACAGACTATTTAGATTGCATTACACCCCACACCGTGAGCTGTCTGTCGATGAAAGTTTGGTTGGGACAAAATCTAGGTCCCAGCTTTTGCAATACCTCCCGAACAAACACCACCATAAATGGGGTGTAAAGTTATGGATGCTTTGCGACTCTGTGACAAGGTATTGCCTTGCGTTTTATTGCTACAAAGGCACCAAAAGTACTGGGCAAAAGACCACCGGCTTAGCATATAAAGTAGTGCATAAATTACTTGAAATTGGCCAATATCTCTACAAGGGCTATCATGTATTCATGGATAATTTTTTCACTAGCATCCCTCTAGCTAAGAGTCTGTATGACAAACTAACATTTATTACAGGCACTGTACGAAGAAACAGAAAGGGAATACCATCTAACCTGAAAGAAAAATTTGAAATAGGCCAAAAAACCTACATGAGGAGTGACAATCTTTTGTTTCTAGGCTTCAGAGAGAAAAAATCACAGAAAAACCCAGTTATTTTACTGTCATCTAAACACACAGCTAAGTCTGTTGAAAAAATAAAAAAAAGAACTAACGAAAATGTAGTAAAACAAATTCCTGAAATGATTGATGCATATAACCGTTTCATGGGTGGTGTCGATGGCAATGATCAGATGATGTATTGTTACTTGGATGAGAGACGCACCCTCAAATATTGGAAAAAAGTAACTTTCAACATATTTGCAAGGATATTACTGAATGCGTATATAATTTACTCTGAAAATACTAGTGGGAAAGTTATGTCGAGATACCATTTTACAATTTCAATCGTTGAGGCGTTATCTTCACAGTGGTACAGAGAAAAGGACTCTGGTAAATCTCCTCAAAATGGTGGTGGTGGTGGTGGTGATGGACCCGGTAACAACCCTCGATTTGGCATCCAAAATTTACCCGGAAAACAAGAAAGGAACTGCTGTGTGTGCAGCCCTTTGAGCACCAAAGCAGGAGGCAAAAGAAAGAAGAGCCGGACTGCATGTATACGTTGCGGTAAAGGACTTCATGGCGTTTGTTACAACAAACATAAATGTGCATAAAGTTGCAAGATCCTGTTTGTAAATTGTTATTGTTATCATGTGGTTTTATGACATTTTATTGTGTAGTTTGTGTTTTTTTTTCAAAACAGTTGTAAAATGTTATGATTTGTGTTACGGTGATGTAAATGTCCTATTTGATCGAGAACATGTCATTTTAGGGATGTGTTACAACAAACATAATTGTGCATAAAAATGCAAGAGTTTACTGTGTAGTTTTTGTGTATTTTTTTTAAGAAAAGTTGAAAAATGTTATGATTTGTCTTACGGTGATGTACCCTAAAAGCTCTATTTGATCGAGAACATACCATTTTCGGGATGTACTACAACAAACATAAATATGCATAAAGTTGCAAGATACTGTTTGTAAATTGTTATTTTTCACATGTGGTTCTATGACATTTTATTGTGTAGTTTTGTATTTTTTTCAAAACAGTTGAAAAATGATATGATTTGTGTTACAGTGAAGTAAAAGCCCTATTTGATTGAGAACATACCATTTTGAAATGTGCTACAACGAATATAAATGTGTATAAAGATGCAAGATCCTGTTTGTAAATATACAGTTATTTTTTTCATGTGATTTCATGACATTTTATTGTGTGGTTTGTGTGGTTTGTGTAGTTTGTGTAGTTTGTGTAGTTTTTGAAGTTTTTTTTCCAAACAGGTGAAAAATGTTATGATTTGTGTTGTGGTGGTGGGTAAGTCCTATATCATCGAGAACATGCCATTTTGGGGATTTCGCCAAAATTTACAAATTTGCTCATAACTTTTTTATTTTTCAAGGTAGGTACCTGAGATTTGTTGGGTTTTGTTTAGAACTAAGAAGGGAATTTGAGAATACAAATATTATATATGGGCTCAATGGTTTTTTTTAGTAATAAATGTTCAAAAGTTATATATCGTAAAAAATTTATAAAAAATATTTATAATAATAAAAACATAAAATTTTATTTTTATCATTTATGGGGTTCCTATATATATTTTGATGCAGAATTTCATAAGGAATAAAACAAAAAAAGTTATGGCTCTAACTGTAAAGGCAAAAAAGTTACGTTATGATTTGTGTTGCGGTGGTGGAAAAGCCATATATCATCGAGATCATACCATTTTGGGGACTTTGCCAAAATTTACAAATTTGCTCATAACTTTTTTATTTTTCAAGGTAGGTACCTGAGATTTGTTGGGTTTTGTTTAGAACTAAGAAGGGAATTTGAGAATACAAATATTATATATGGGCTCAATGGTTTTTTTTTTTTTAGTAATAAGTGTTCAAAAGTTATATATCGTAAAAAAATTATAAAAAAAATTTATAATAATAAAAACATAAAATTTTATTTTTATCATTTATGGGGTTCCTATATATATTTTGATGCAGAATTTCATAAGGAATAGAACAAAAAAAAAGTTATGGCTCTGACTGTAAAGGCAAAAAAGTTAAACACATTTTACTAAACGCTTACAAAAATTATTAATACGGTCTGGAGTTTTTGGCTAGTACTACCTGTAAAGGTACCGGCTTTTTTGGCTAGGACCAAAATTTTTTTGGCGGAGTGCAAAGGGTTAAAGCTTTTTATGACAAGAACATATTTCTAAAAATCAGGTTAAAAAACAAAAGTCTGTTTCCCTGACACTGTCGCTTAACAATGTTTATTTTTAGGATAAATAACTCCCCATCTTGAGCGATCTAGTTGTTGAAAAAGCAAAGAATTGTTTCAATCCAATTAATGTAGGTTTAGATTTAATTTGAAAATCAACAGCTTCAGTCTTCATGGAGATGTCCCATAGAGAGACAAAGTCTCAATGGAATTTATGTATTTTTCCCCACCGGTATGTTTAGAGGCTTTTTACTCCTTGTAATAAATTAATGATTAGTCTCCCAGAGGGAGTAAAGTGATTACTTTGTCCCCCGGTGGAAGACGAAGTAAACCCATACGAATAACATTGAAATCAATAATTCAAAAATTAGAGCGCCTACAGATTTCCACTCATACATCCAAATATGTTGCAGCACAACAAATGCAGGGGCTAAAAGCTGATTTAGTGGCAGGAATAATCATATAAAGAATAACATCATCAACAATCAGTTGTGATACTTGTAAAATTATATTTTACAAGTATTAAACCTGTATCATTAAGAAAAAATATGTTTGTAAAAATAACTATTTCTGCAACTTTTTTGAAAAATATCTTCAAATTGAAAGCATTTTTTATATAATTTGGTATCAAAGTGAACATTCTTGGTGCCATAAAAATTAAAACTTTTAGTAAAGAAGATCTTACGCCAGCGGGGCTTGGCGGTGTGTGGGTTGGTCTCTTCGCTAGGCTCGCCGGGCCCGGCCTTGTTGACTGCCTTCACCCTGAACTGGTACTGCGTGCCTTCCTCCAGCTTAGGCACCTTGCCTTTGCACGTGTTCCCGGTTATCTCGACTGCCTTGATGAAGTTAGGTTCGAATCTGCTCTTCATCTCGATAATATAGCCTGAAGACAATGGAATTTGATTCAATTGAAATATCTTTATTCAGCTGAACAAATTCTCATACCTAAAACTAATACTAAAAATATGTTTCAAATATGCTTAATCAAAAAAGAATTACTTTTTTAAAAACAAAAACATAACTTTAAAAAACAAGAAGCTGTTGCCTGCACCTTAAAGTGTAACCAAGAAATTTCATTTCACAGATTGATTTTTATTTAAAAACTTGTCAAACAAATAAAAAGGATTATCTGTAAGGTATGATTTTAAGGCTTTTTAAAAATGCTTTTTGTTTTTTATTTTCTTTATTTCTAAAGGAATGTGCCCAAAAAACTTGGATCCAATACAAGATGTTTTTCTTGAAAAAATCCCTTTAGCCAATCCAATATAAGATGTTTTTCTTGAAAAAATCCCTTTGGCCAATTTTGATTCTAAAGATTATATATGTTCTCCCCAATTTAGATTTGCATGCAGCCTAACTCCTAGAAAGCAGATGCTGTAAATAAAATTAAAAATATAAATAAATGTGAGGGTTACCAGTGATGGGTGCGCCACCGTCGCGGAAGGGCGGCTCCCACTTGAGCTCCACCATGTGCTCGTCCCAGTCCACAATTTCCGGCAACCCTGGTGCCCCCGGCGGGTCTGCAACCACAAATCTGATTAAAACTCATGTTTCTAGTCCCTGAACTGCAAATTTCAACAAAACAAAGTAGTCCATGCAACGAATGTTCAAAAAAAGGTATAGAGGGAAATACATGGAACACAATTTTTGACTTTGCAGCTTTGGACTAGTAAGGAGGTGAACATATCAAAAGTCCCAATCCGTAGCCCTTGAGCGGGGGAGGTAAGGAGGTCTGAAGGTACCATTTTTGGGGTTACCTAAATATCTTGAAAACTATCAACTCCTAGTATTACCTATTAAATTGGAAAATTAAAGAAAATTAAATTTTTTGTAAGAAAACTGTAATATGTTTATTTTGTCCAACCACTTACAAGATTAGCACTAAATTTATTAACATTTATACAAATATTCCTTCCATGAGAAATACATGTAAATTTGTGTTTAATTTACAAGCCCAATGGGGCAACGGTTTTTCACCTAAAGGAAAATTAATTACATCCATGAAATAGTGACCAAATACCCATTAATTTGAAACCTCAATCATAAAAATTGGCCCAAAATAAAGGTCTTGATGACCTCATAAAAAGTTATTTTTTAGAAATATAACAGAAACATGAAAACAGTCTCTTCATCTGAATGTGTGTATTTTTCGTCGTAATGAATAGCATTGTTCATGACTTGTACCGAAAGTGATTTTGTGGCACTTACTCTAATTATTCTTGTACTCTGCTTCACCTAGTACGTGAAACTCACTTTCACATGCTCGGCTCCGCCTCACACGTGAAACTCGATATTCCTGTATTCGGCTCCGCCTCAAACATGAAATTGAGCGTGCACTGTAAAATGCCACTTTTGGTACTAGTAATGAAATATACTCCCTCTCTTACCGTAAGGATTCTTGGCCAGGATGGCTGCGTCAGTCTCCAGGGGTTCGCTCTCTCCCTCCTCGTTCTGAGCCTTGACCCGGAACTGGTACTTGTGCCCCGGCTCCAGACCCGTGATCTCGTGTTCCGTCTTGGACGGGTCCACGAACCCGGCCGGCACCCAGCGACCCGTGGCCACGTCCATCTTCTCCACGATGTACCCACTCAGCGGCAGGCCGCCGTCGTCCTTGGGCTTCTCCCATTTGAGCTTGCAGCCCTCCTTGTGGACATCCGACACCTCCAGAGGACCTTGTGGCGCCCCCGGCTTATCTACGGGCACACAGCAAGAATCACATCACTGTTTCTGTTAATTCACTATCACTACTTTTTTATTGCAATTCCTTCAATTCGCTACCAGAACTTAATTTTCCGTTTAGTTATAAAAGGTTAGATCAGGACATATGGCCAGACTTTTATGTGGGAAATATTTTTTTAAACACTGAAATATTAACACAATGCAGATTTCACATACTTTTTATGTGAAAAAATCGTGGGGGGGGATATTAAACAATTACCATAAAAGAGATAATGGATTTATAGCAGATAAGGAATACCAGAGTGGACATAAAATTGATTGGGGAACAGTTTTTTGAGCAATAGATCATTTATCGAGAGGTAGTGAATTAACAGACACCAAAAACAAGTAGTGGTAGTAAATTAACGGAAAAGGTCTAACAGAGCTACGGGGTTGCCACAAAATAAATAGACTAATGAAGTCGCAAGAATTGTTTTATCATAAGATGAATGGGTATGACAAATCATGGTTATCCAGGTCTTAAAAGATCAAAAGGGAGATTCTAGGACTGTGATGCGAGTACTGACAAACCGATTTAGATACATACAAAATAATTTAGAATATAATAATGTTGCTCACCGAGTACTACAACTTCCACCGGTGCCTCGTCTCGGCCGTTAGGATTGACGGCGATAATGGTGTAGATTCCTGTGTCTTTGCGAGTAGTTTCCGAAATGGCGATCTTTGTGTTGTAATCTTCGTTTTCAATCTTGATTCTCGGCCCGTTCTGGAGCTCGTTGGCAGCAAAGTTCCATGTGATGGTTGGAGGAGGCTCACCCTTGACGTCGACGTCAAACTTGACAACGACTCCCGCTCGGACGACCACCTTCTGCAGCTTCTCTCGGTTGATGATCGGCCTCACTGTCAAATGATGAGATTTAATAGTAACGTATTTTGTGCAATGTTAACAGGACTATAGTTATGCTAAGAATGTTACTCGAGTCAAGGTTATCAAGATCTTTGCAGTTCTAACTCAATAAAAGAACAGCGGTCAAATTATATTGTATAGTTACATTTGTAATGTTTATAAACTGTAGTGAGCTTATGTTTGTGGAACTAAAAGCGATACGAACTACAGAGCAGTTTTCCCCATGATCAATTATGATGCCTTTCTACAAAATAGGTTTTATTCTCTTGGAGGCAGGGAAAAGCTATAAGTAATTAATTAGGGTAGTGAACATTTACTTGTTCAAATCTATCATGACAGCGGTTTAAATGACTGTTAGAGTTTTAAAGAAGGCAGGTGAGGGATGAAGGGGGTTTTAATTCCCAGCTAAACACATCAGCGGTACGCTGTGAGAATTGCTTTAATCCTACAATTCTCAGTTCCACAAAAGTGAGCTCGCTACAGTATTCATGAAGAGGTAGCAGTAGGTTTAAATAAATAATAAACCCTTCATCTGAATTATGGGCTTGCTCCTCTAAGCAGACCTAACACGGTCAGTGTACTGATGGACTGATTGAAAATACATTTAAATGCTAACAAACGGGACTGATGAAAAATTTGTGGATTGTTGGTCCAGTATTGTCAATACATACTGTCAGTAAATACTGACCGTGTAAGGTCTGTTTTACTTTGGAGGTGTAACCAGTTAGGCACTCACAGTTTCTAGCCTTGGCAACGTGAGGCTTAGTGGGGTCACTGGGCTCGGAAGGTCCGGCCTTGTTGACTGCTCGCACTCGGAACTGGTAGGTGTTGCCTTCCTTCAGGCCGAGCACTGTCCCCTCACAAGCTGAGCTCTGTGAAAATGATAATATGAAAGAGTGTTGATGGGTAATATCTCTAGAAGTATTTATGACTAATTATAAATTCAAAGAAAGAATAGTTTGATACTTTTTTTAGCAACTTTTTTTGTCACGCATTGACCCTGTCCTCACAGACTATTGATCGTTGCTGGGAACACTATGTAGCAAAGCAAGGAGTAAGCCAGTTCAGTATAAGAATTAACATTACAGTTAGTTGAATTTAAACCCATATTGCTGTGGGTTTAAATTCAACTAACCCTGCAGATTCGTTAGCACACTGCAAACTGTGCTAACGAATCACAATGATATTTGATTGATTGGCAACTCTCTAAACTTAATTTATATTTCTAAACTCATGCGTAGCAAAAAAATACTTTAATTCACATTACGAAGAAAGAAATTTACTCCAATGCAACTTTCAGACAAAGACGGATGCTTCATCAACAACAACTAACTTGAATGGGATAATAAAAGGAGCAAAGGTATAAACCAACTCTCACACAGATAAAAAAAAACTCTCAATTAAAGTGGTCCATCATGTATACTAATTTTATAGGATGGTATGTTTCATTTTTGAAATTTATATGGAGAAGGACAACAAGTCTGAAGCAAGCAGTTTCGAATCCAAAAATGTATTTGAAATGGCTCCAAGAAAGGCGGGGAAGAAATATTCCATGTTTCCATCGATCACAAGGAAAATTCAATTGAAAAAAGGTTACATACCTTGAATAACTGTTTTCAATTAATGTAGTAATCTGTCTGATTTACTTAAGTTTCAACATCTGTGATGTCATTTTCAAAAGCTTCATACAAGAATGGTAATAATTCTCTTTGGTCGTCATAAAATTTAAAATGTAAAAAACTTACACTGACAATAAAAATACATTTAATACAACACACACACAAACATTATCGGCCGGTACGAGGACGGGTTCCAGACTGCAGTCTCATACCAGCCGGTAATGTTCGTGTGTGTGTTGTGTTAGATGTATTTTTATTGTTAGTGTAAGTTTCTTTTAAATTTTATGACGACCAAAGAGAATAATTACCATTCTTGTATGAAGATTTTGAAAATGACATCACAGATTTTGAAACTTAAGTAAATCAGACGGATTAATACATTAATTGAAGACAGTTATTCAAGGTATGTAACCTTTTTTAATTGATTGTATCAATTCAGGGGGCAAATCAAGAACAAGAAAAATTCAGTTTGATCAAAACTTACCCCCGTGTCGGTCATTTCGTTCCACGAGGCGGAGAACTTCTCCTTGGCCTCGATGATGTAGCTGGTGATGGAGGCACCGCCGTTGGACTTGGGTGCCGTCCACTTGAGCACCACTCGGTCCACGTCCCAGTCCATCAGCTCCGGCACTCCCGGCTTGCCGGGCACATCTGGACAACACACGCTCATGTCACTTAGTACTAAATGTGATGCGGAAAGTGAAAAAGGACCTCAAGTCGGAATTTAACAGTTTTGAGTTATTAACAGTTCAGCATTAGATTGTGAACAATTTGACATCTTTTTCATCATACTTACTCAGAAACATCTGTTTTCTTCCTTTTTGTTGGCTCGAAAGTTACCCATTGCCGTCCTAGTCCGGCAATGGCATACCTCTTTAGTAGGTATAGGGTGTTTACTATACTCTTAACGAAAATTTCCTGAAGTAACTTCCTTAGGATACAAGAGGTATACTTTATCTAAATTATAAGCACTAAAACTTTTTACGATGCTTACTTTCTGGTAAAAAATGAAATTGTGAAAAAATAAAACAGATTTTTCAAACTGTTAGTTAAAATATTTTAACATCCTATTTTACAGAGAAATCAAGATTTTTCTTATTTGAATGTCAATACCATTAAATGCACATGAAAATATATGTATCAATCAATGCTTATCCATCTAAATCAAATGGTGAAAAACTAAAACTGATTTTTCAAAAACTATACATAAGTATGTTAAAAAAATATTTTAATATCACATTTCATAGGGAAAGCAAGATATTTCTCATTTGAATACTGATTCTATCAATGTGCACACGACAAGTAAGCAAGTCAATACTGATCCTATCGATGTGCACACGACAAATAAACAAATCAATACCCATCCACCCTAAAGGAGAAACTTAAAAGAAGCTCACCATAAGGATTCTTGGCGAGTGTCGCCCCATCAGAGTCCAACGGTTCACTCTCGCCCTCCTCATTGATGGCCTTGACCCTGAACTGATACTCATGACCCTCCTGGAGACCTCTGACCTCCATCTCGGGCTCCGAGGTTCGGCCAACCGGCACCCAGCGGCCCGTGGCCGTGTCCAGCTTCTCTACGGAGTACGCTGTGATTGGCTTTCCGCCGTCATCCTCAGGCTTCTCCCACTTGAGCTTGCAGCCTTGCGCTGTCACATCCTGCACCTTCAGAGGTCCCTTCGGTCTCGAAGGAGCCGCTGGAATTTAATAAGTAGGTTAAAAAGGCTTCGGGACCGGCTCTTGTTAAAATTAAATGTCGGCTAAAAGGAGGAAAGTACTTTGATATTATACAGAGGCCACTATTTTTAGAGATACTTTTTCACTGGATACAAAAATAATTTTGTAATTAGAAATAACATAAAGTCCTAGTCATATAACGTGGCCCATGTCACCCATAAGCCCAATGCTAAAATTAACATTAGTTTTTCGGGTCTTGTTATTTGAATTGGCCTATAATTTAACTGACTTAATGTCCAAATTAGACATGGTCATGATGTGCGGTTATTAAACCATGTTGAAAGCGTCACTACCAACGCTATAGCGGTCACACCTGAACAATCGCCACCCTTGTACAGCGTGCTGCGTCAGTATGTCAGGTTAAATTATCATAAAAATGTGTTATTAGGACTTTCCTCGTTTCATTATGAATCGAACAATACTAGATGAGTCATACTTTTGTCTACCACATGCCCTCCAAGTAGACCAAGGTCTCAAAGTGACCGTATCACCTGTCGTCGGGATTTGGCAGGTGAAAGTATGACTCATCTGGTATCGTTTGATCTGTAACATATTCATGATAGCCTAACCTAACATAACTGCCCCAGCGCGCTTTATAAGGGTGGCCTCTGTATAATACCAAAGTACTGAACAGAATTTGCTAATAAGGCTTAGAACAATTTATGAGCGAGGAGAGTGGAGAAGACTCATCAGAGAACTAAGAGGAATTTATAAGGATTTAATAAGGATACTTATTCGTAAATATGTAGTTTATAAGAAACTGTTTTGTAGTATAAATATATATGAAAAGGCATTGCCGTTGATGAATAAATAAATAAAAGGAAATTATGAGGCGATTTGATAAGAATGAGCTCAGTGATAAAGCACCGGCCCAGTAAGTTGAACGTTGCTGGTTTGATCCTGACTGCAGTTGATTTATTTTGCATCGTGGGTCACCTCTGGCTTGCCCATACGGCTGTTGCAGCCACTGACCCATGACAAAAGACAGTTGAAGTTTTTTTTTAAGAACAAAGAATTTGTGGATTTAAATGTAGAAGATTAGGTGGGCTGGGCAAGTATTGAGAAGATGGCAACAATCTAGATGGCAACAAGAAGTACATAGAACCCTCACGGAAGACAACTAAGATGACGCCATAAGGCCTCAACAAAGATGGTTGAACTGAATTGAAGGCTGACTTGAAGAGAATATGATCAACTAAGGAGGACGAGGGGGATCGGATGTGGGAGACTGACGGGAAGGGTTTCATATGGGCGGCCCATGGGCTATAGCTCTCAGAGTAAGAGTAAGTACATTTTTGTAAATTTGTCTATTGTATCAATCATACTCACAAAATCTCCTTTGAGAGTAAGAGTGAGTAGTTAAGCGAGCAAGTATGATTTTTGGTAAATTTGACTATTGTATCAAATGGAAACTTGCTCAAAAAATCTGACTCAAGAAATAAATTATGAAAATTTATTTCTTAATTTATTTCTTAATTCTCTTCTTATTTCTTTTCTTTTTTCAGCCAGTTTGGAGGGGTTTAAAAGGGTAAATTTACTTTTTTTTTATAAAAAATAATAGAGTGAATATGAAAAGATTTATTTTAATGATTTTTTTCAGAATGTAAAAAAACAATCAATGGACAAACAAAGTTACAAAAACAATATCATACTTAAGGCCTACATTAAACAAGTTTTCTCTAAATCTTCTCAATAAACTGTTTCTATTAGTAGCTTAGCCAAAATGAAACATGATTACAAATATCCCAAAACATATTTTGGCAAGTATTAATTAAAATTATCTTCGCTTTTGTAAGAAATTATCCTCCTTCCATCTGAACTGTATGTTGTTAACACTCTGCTTTTTCAAACATTTTAGGCTGTACGCAAAACAATTTTTTGATTTGAATTCCTCAGAGGTATAGCTGGCAATAAAATTACTTACAAAGTACAGTCACTTCCACGTCAGCTTCATCTTTCCCGGAAGCGTTTTCTGCGACAATTCTGTACAGGCCGGAGTTCTTCCTTATGGCGTCACTGATGGTGATTTTCGTGTTGTACGGCACGTTGACTATTTCAACGTTGCCTTCAGATTTCACCTGTTATCATTTTCATTATGTTTATACCCTATAAAACTGAGTAAAAATAATTTTCTGTGTAGAGGCTAACATGTTTGTGTTAAGAGTTACTTGTCTGTGAATAAAGTATGCAAATTAGAGATTGGGATGCTTTAGCAGCAAGTAATACAGGTGTTATGTAAAGTGGTGAAGCTTTTTCTGTGGTTGGAGAAAGGAGTTGAATAATGTGATTTCAGTTTTTAGTGAGCTGTTTTTGTTAGTGAGATGAGTGATTGTGATAGGTTTGTAGCTGTCACTGCTTCCATTATTGGATAAATTCATTGCAATGAAAATGTTATCTAAAAGAATTTCCAATATGATCTTTCTTATGCTATGTCTAACTAGTGTGGAGCTAAAGGACTGATTTGGAATCATTTTTAGTCTAAAACTAACAGTTTCATTAACCATAAACATTCCTATTTTATCAATGATATTTTACAGTTTGACAAATACAGTTTTTGACTAGTAGTACCATTCAAAATACTATAAATACCAATCATTACAGTTCTTCTTCTAAGGATCAATTGAAACATGAAATTTAAATGAAACACCTTAAAATATAACTCTAAAAGTTGATTGAAAATTTGAGCAAAATTGAATTTTTGAAGAAGTCTTACATTCCAATATGGGATAAACTTA
Organism: Flexamia atlantica; assembly: GCA_035578135.1. Classification (NCBI taxonomy): domain Eukaryota; kingdom Metazoa; phylum Arthropoda; class Insecta; order Hemiptera; family Cicadellidae; genus Flexamia; species Flexamia atlantica. Next base: position 49,206,949 of record JAQJVK010000007.1, on the reverse strand, counting down.
CCATACATTTAGTTTTACATAATTTCAAAGCTGAAGAGCTATACAGTCCTGAAACTGGCTTTATAAAATATTGCAAATTTACAACTATGGAAAATTCAATTCTTGATAGAGATAACCTTATTTGTAATTATAAAAGCAGGGCAAAAATTATCTCTTTGATGTATAATTATTCTTAATAACATATTTGAAAGACAGAATATATCCAAGAAAAGAAGAAGAAAGAATAACAGAAGAGATTTGAGTTCATCATGGGATTATTAAAAAATTAGAGATTAAAATGTGTTAGTTGATCAGATTAATGATATAAAATCATAAAATTGATTTTCATCGACAGAGGAAAGAAGGGTTTAAAGCTTGATATGAAATAAAAGAAACATGACTATTGAAAATCATCAAAGCAAATGAAATATACTAATGTCTATATCATCAAAGCAGATGAAATATACTGATGTCTAATATGGAAATGCTGAAATATTAGCGAGGCTAAGCTTAATTCACTACACTATATGATGTCTAAAAGCTCCAAAAGCTTGCTGAAACTAAGCAATAAGCAACTACCGTCTATAAAAACTGTCTAGACGCAGGTCAAAATCAAAAATAACTATAAAAAATATAAAATGTATCAAAAATATTTGACATTTGGAAAATCCTCCTAATAACACACTAACACCTCCCACTAAATCTATTTTCAAAAATCTTAAAAACTATAAGCGATCAAACGATGATCTAATTTCACTAGTATTTAAGCAAAAATCTGTAAACCTTTGCTTCCCAAATTCCAATTACTCACTTCACGAATCACTTTATCCGTCTGAAAAAGTCAACAACATTCAAGTTTACAAGTGTCCATATTTGGGAAATATTGAAAGCTAATCTTAGTTTATTACATTATAAAGAATACTTATAAGACCAGTGGTGAGCTAAAATACCAGATTACACCAACCAACTAGATTATAAGTTTTATACTTACCCTTGAAAAAAAATCAGTAAAACGTCAACAGAAGCCAAGCCTATTATAAAATCCAAATCTGACTATTTTCTCAATTTTTAATAAAAAATCATGATTTTTGTCTAAGAGAACCAAAATATTATTCTTACAACCTTGACATACTTGTTATTCAAAGTTTTTACAAGACTTGATTTAATTGATTTCCTATAGTATCGACTAAAATAGTGATTGTCACTTTTAATAAAAAAATTCTTACCTTTTATGACAACATGAAAGCAGGTTTTAAAACTAATCAACCTTAAATCTTAAGGTATAAAAAAATTAAAATAAGATTTCATACCATAGGAAAAGTTGTAGAATGATGGAGCATGCAGTACAATTTCCCGTTTTTTTAAAGAAAATTTTACCAGAATAAAGAATTATTACTAAATAAATTTTGCTAACGGAAGGCATACTAGGTCTAAGGGCCTGAAGGTTTACTAAAAATCTTAATACAAAATTTAAAACAATCAAATATATGACCTTAGACAAACTTCTCAAGAAAAAGCTTTTTATTTTTAATTTGGTTAACCATTACATTCAGCTGAAATCTGATCACATAAAATTTTGATAAAACTTAAAAAGGTCTAAAATCAGCTATAACAGTCTACTGATGACAAAATATAAAATCCAATCCACAGAGGACGAGAAAGCAAAAAATTGAATCAAATGTAAATTGTGACAGACGCTTACAAAAATATGTATTTAAAAAATACAAAAAAACTGCACTTAGGTTAAATTGTAAACTCACAACCTTACTGGTTACAAAAAAAATTACACAATTACGGGTGTTGGCTAAGGTGGCTAAGCCTGCAACACACCCTCAGAAATCTTACAAGTGTTTTTTTTTGTTGTTTTTTTTTAGAAAATAGCCTCAATTTCTTAATTTAGGAAGTGGATGGCCTTCTGAAGGGGGACAGCCAGTGGTCAACCTGTTAACACCATAGGACACAACATAACCTACGATGTGATGTTTTACAAGTTAAGGTACAGCACGGAACTCACTTAAACCAGCCTGTGGTAACTGCTAGGGATAGCATCTTAGCTGAGAGTCGGTGTCGATCCAATGACAATACTTGTCAACCTTCTTGCAATCAGTGCTTCTCTATACATGAGTTATACTGTAATACATAAACTTAACCCTATTCAGAAGTTTTGAGAGTAATAGCAAAGAATACACAAACATTAAGAAGGGCAGGTCCTATATAAACAAATCTGATAGGTTTTTTAGTTTTGCAAAGGGGGGTTGAGAGATAGCCCTTGCGGGAATGGAGTAGGGAATTCATTGTGGGCTTCTGTCCCTTCTTCTTCCTTCCTATCACATAATGAAAGTGTTATGGTTTTGGGAATATCGTAGCTCAGTATCATAAGCAACAGGTGACACAGAACTGTTACATAAATAAAAACAACAAATGCTAAATCCCTTAAACAAATTGTGATTGTGTACGTCACTGGAGATGATTGTGATTGGTTAAGTCCTTTCCCTCTCGACTATTTCCACCTTTCTCACGGAAATAAACGCTGAAGAGCAATGCTCAAGCGAGAGATGGAACAAAAACAGTGTTTGTCACTCTCTCTCCTGATATCCATGCCAGCCAGCACTGTCTTGTGGCCCAGTGCAAGACTAGCTCGTCAAACTTAAAAAATCTATCAGAATTCGTCCCTAAGACCCATCCTTATTTACGTTTGTGTATTCATTGAATAGTAACTCTTTCTACATTGCTGAAAACTTATAAAGAATGCATATTCTAATAAATTTGATAAATTCTTGCTTAATAAATGAAAATTTATATATTATTATATGGCAAAGCATACCTGCTTGTCGACCAAGAACCATGAGATTTCTGGTGGAGGTTCTCCTCGAACATTCACATCATACTTGACCATTTTTCCCGCTCTTATGACAATATTCTTCAGGTTTGTACGGTCAATCCTAGGTTTCACTGGAGAAAAAGAGTAACTGTGTGATTATTTTTATCGATAACATCCTGCTTTGAAAACTTATATGATGGTCATTGACATGATTTCGGAGGATACTAATCACTGTGATTCTGAATATTCAGGGTCCTTCAACTCTAAGGCAACTGAAAGCACCTACAGACAGGAGGGCACAGGAAGGGTTTAAAAGCTCATACAAACTATTGAAAGAAGGTAATGATTCCAAAATGGACATTTTTCATAATTTTTGCTGATCCAAACTCTAAATACCTATTTAACTTTTATCAGTCAGTTTTTAATTTTTACGTCAATTTACTTTGTGATTAAAAAGGAAAGAGACAAATGTTATAATTAATTAAAATAAATTAGGTTAAACACAAAAACACTGGAAAATATACACTGACTTTACATTCAATCAATCGCTCAATCAAAAACTTTTATTCATATAAATTATATATAAGTTATATATATATATATATATATATATATATATATATATGAATGAATTCATATATATAATTATGAATTCATTATAAATAATTATATAATTTATAATGAATGAATAAATTATATAGTTATATATGAATTAATATAATATATATATATATATATATATATATATATATCCTTGGTAATAGAGGTACCTAGACGGTGCATCTCGCTACGAGATCCTCGGCACTAAAAGGGTTAAAGCTTAAGCCACTTACAAGCCTTGTGCTTGACCAGGTGCATCTTGCTGGCGTCGGAGGGGGGCGAGGGCCCGGCTTTGTTGACTGCGATGATGCGGAACTGATATTCCGCCTGTTCCTTGAGGTCCGGAACCTTGGCTGTCAGTTGGTCTCCTGCCACCTCGGCCGCCGGCTCCCAGTCTGGCTTGTACCTGCGGGTAAAACTGTTCGGTAACTTCTTTTTCGTTATACTGCTGCGAAAACGGCAGTTTTCATTAAATGCGTTGCGGGCCTAAAGCTATTTTTCGCTCCAGGGAGAAAAAGAATCAGCTGATGTCGAGGACGTCAGCTGTTCGTTTATAATGTACTAATCATGCATATTTGTGTGCATCAGCGTCAATGGTGAGATATCGATTGTATCGAGAGTGGATATAGGTTATTATTATCAATTGAAATTCATTGATATTGAAATTCATGTTGGATTAATCAATATAACAAAAAATATAGTTCTTCACATGGGCATAAAGCTGTTTTGTGTTACTTGATGATTTTTCGACTTTGGCTTACAGCCTTGATCTTAAAACTTGACGTCGTACGAAAAGCGTCACTTTCGGCCCTAATAATGAAATATTTTATTTCAAATCATTCCTTTCTATGTAATAATTATGTTAACGATTTTGAGGATTGAAAAGATTGGGTATAAATAATGAAAGCTACACAATTCAAAAGTGAAAAAAACATGCAGATAATGTCCATTTAGGGATAACTTTCCCCGGAAAACAGTTAAATTCACAAACATTATATTTTGGGATTATGTATCAATCTTACTTGTCTTTCTTTTCAATGATGTATTTCTCGATGGGAGCTCCTCCGTCAGATTCAGGCTTGGTCCACTTCAGCTTCACACTCTCGTGGTCGTAATCCGTGACTTGTGGAGTGCCAGGCTGGGTTGGCTCGTCTGAAAACAGAGGAAACATGCAACGAACCGTTTTAAAATGCAATTATCACGACGAGTGAAAAACTGTGATTTGTTTGGACATCGTTTGGAACTGGAAGTAAATGAAAAACATCTTAGAACACGCACCTAGCATCTTGTTCATGTACTCACAAACAAGACGATAAATATACAAAAAAGATGAAAAGATTCAAGCTATAAACTTCGAATTTGGCTTATCTTAATACTGGTTTTGTATCTTAATGCTGGAAATAACTCCCTTAAACTGCTAACTTTATGTGAGTGCCAACACAAACATACTTAAATATAGTTTTAACAAATGGTATTTTTTGCCTCAGAGGACAAATCAAAATGTTACCCATGCCTCAGAGTCATCCTGAGGGTGAAGCCAATAACTCACTGTTCCACAGAAAATTCACTAACAAGCGTCAAGAGTGTCGAGACTCACCATAGGGATTCTTGGCGATGATGGGTCTCTCGGTCTCGAGGGGTTCCGAGTCTCCCTCGTCGTTGATGGCCGTGACTCTGAACTTGTACTCCTGTCCGGGGTCCAGTCCCGAGATAAGCATCTCCTCGCGGTCCCCGGGCACCTTGCCCACTCGCACCCATTTGCCTGTGATCAGATATAAAAACATGATGCCTCCAGAATCGTTTTTTACCAAATCGTTATATATTTTTTTAAATAAGATGATTTTTTAATACCAGTACATTTCCCCAGGTGCTTCAAGCATCGATGGATGAAAAAATTACACTAATAACTTAAACACACACATATCCTTTGGGGCTTTGTCAGGTGATAAAAAAACATGCAGACCAACTAATTCAGCATGCTTTCTCTTCCAAGCGTATTTTCCACTTGGAAAATCACAGCACACATGGTGCACAACATTCAGTTTTTCTACTCATCTTTCTAACTTAAATTTAACTTGTGAGATTTTGTTTGAAAAAGCACCATTATCAACAATCACCACACTGATCCGTAAATAAGTTATCCGTAAAAAATAGTGGTCCATAAAAATAGTTCTAGAACATGAACTTATTTTCAAAAATAACAACAAGCGCGTAGGTACATGGAACCAAATCGATACTCTTTCATTCATAATCAATTTTTTATAACTGTTTGCCACTTGATTATTGATTTATTTCTTCAATTAAAGCAAGTTTAAAAAGCCTGGTAAAAATTTGAACTGACTCAAAATTACACGGGTTTCTACTGGTTTGTTTGAAAATATAAGGCTAGTCAGATTGAAAAGCACATCAACTTCTAGGGAATATATTGTTAATTTTCACTGAAAAATAGAAAACGAATTTTAAATTAATTAAAATGTAATGTTTTAAGATAATGATGGTGTAATGTTTTTAAATAATAACCTGTCGCTAAGTCCATCTTCTCAACTTCATACTCCTTGACTGGAGTGCCTCCGTCGTCTGATGGCTTCTTCCAGGCGAGTTTGCAGCCGTTCTTGGTCACATTCGACACTTCCAGCGGCCCTTCGGGTCTGCTTGGCTTTGCTACAGAGCAAATCGAGGCAGCGATTAAGCGAGGATACCGAATGGGTAAAGAGGAGAGAAGATTTGTCAAAATAAGCAGAAGTCTAAAAACACATCTTGAAGGACACATCTTGAAGGACACATCTTGAAATATGACTGTCGGGTAATGAAAGCCTTTGTTAAAAGCAACTTTAATCGTCAGTTTTTGAAGAATAAAGATATGCTAAAGAACAGATAAAAACACCCTGCTCCATATAATTAGTCCAAAATATAACAAAAATTGAACGTATGCTGATTTTATTTTGTTACCATCAAGAATATCTCTTAATTTTCTAAAAGCAAAAACAGATTTTCTAAGTCTGGAAGTTAAACATAGAAAATATTTACAAGTTACATTACGTTACAACTTATTCTGTAACTTAAACGAAATTTTGATGTAATTCAATAAACTTGATGGCGGATTGCAAATAGTTACTTGACCCTCGAGCGGGCGAATGCAGAGTTTTCCTCTGCATGTGTTTTATATTAAAATAGACAGGCACAATGGGAGTCGGCAGTCGTGTTGATCACTATCTTGTGCTCCTTACCTCACGCGCCTCATTCCAGAAATCCCCTAAAGGTATTTATACCCCCCACCCCCCCTTGGTACCTTGTTATTTGATATTCAGTGATGCGGAGCACCCTCTCCTGTAGCAGAGACCTATTTAATTCTAGAAAATTACTTACGATGTTCAATTGAAATATTACACCTATTAAAATGAACAATTAATTGTCTCAACAATGAAATGAGATTCCTAATGAAGTTTGTCAACATTTAAATACAATATTTCGTTATAGAACAAGTAAAATGGTTTAAATTTATGCAATTTAGTGTTGTAGAGAAAAACTCTGCATGCGCCCTCTGCCGTTTTACCAGTGAAGCACAAGTTCAAGGGTTAATAACAATTTATCACAACAACTAATTTCATAACTATTATTGTTGTCAATAGACACTTAAATTTATTCAAGTTACTTTACCTTTCCAGGTAGCCTTGGATGTCCAGTAGTAGTAATGATGCTGCTGCACCTATCGTCTGTACAGTAGACTGGAGGGGGATGGCAATTCAACTGCTGATAACAGCTGATCCGATGACATGTTCAGATGACAATGGAAGGATGAACAGTAGGCCTACGATCTTGTGCGGCACCGGTTATCAAAGTCTTCTTTCAAAGGTATTATTGTTGAGTGATATGTGTATAAGTGTGAAAATGTCAAATTATAATGTACTGTGTAATTTATTGTTCTGTAAACATCATCATCTACCGTATTCGTGCTTTGGTTTTATATACTGTGACAACCACTTAAGTGGGCAATTTTAACCTGAGCAACCACGCGACTGAAGATGGATTGTAATCAACCCGAACGTGTATCGCAGCATCATCACTATACTACTGGACATCTTAGGCTACCTGAAAAGGCAAAGTAATTTGATTAATCTCATAAGGTCTCAAATTTGTTTAAATACTTACAAAGTACAGTAAGCTCAAGGCTCTCCTGGTCCTTCCCGTTGGCGTTCTCCGCGAGCAGAGTGTACTTGCCGGTGTCGCGCCTCGTGGCGTTCACAATGGTGAAGTTGGTCTGGTAGTCGATGTTCTCTATCTTTATCCTGTCACAAGACACAAGTCAGCATTATCGTCTAGTCTTTTTTTTAATTTTCTGGTGAAGCCAGACATAACAGGTGAAATTGTAAAGAACATTACTGTTTAAAAATAAATCCTAATAATACTAAATTAAATTAAAACCATTTTTTCCTTTATTTTGTGGGCTACACTCACCTTAATAAGATATCCTTTGGGGCTTTGTCATATGATAAAAAAACATACAGATCACACGAAACACACAAACGGAACCGACCAGGGTGAGCTCTTCACAACAAGGAGATCTTCCAGGTGAAGGTCCTTGTCTGGGGATGCTTGGGAGGTCTCAGTTAAGAGGGTGAGTCATCCCCCGGTAAAGCCTATTGAATGGGTTGGAAATCTGTCTCTCTTCCTTCAGAGGTGAGGCTGATTGACCATATCATACTTTTCCCATTCTGTCAATGCCTTCCTTCCGTATGATGCACAATATTACTAGGGAGACATGCCTAGCTGGCAATGCTGGGGCTTTCATTCCTCCAAAGTCTAACCAGGAAGACTCCCCATTGGGATCCTGACTTTTGCTAGATTAGGTACCAATAATGGGTACAGTAACGGAAGTTGTCACAATTGGAGGCAGTGTTGTTGCTGTCTTTCAGTGAACAACTTCAGTTCCCCACCAGGGGAGGCTGGGCTTGACGGCAGGGTGGGCGGGGTTGTACTGGCGACCAAAATGAGGGCCAATATGAGGGCCACCTTATCCCTTGAGGCCCTGTTCCCCAGCATCCATTGGACAAATGTATGCCTTTGCCCACCCAGTCTAAGCTTGGCCAAACCTATTCCATCTACCTATTCCTTTTTCCTTTTGCTTCTCTTTAATCTACTAAAGGCTGTAGAGCCTAAAGGATAATGGGAGGGAAGCTTCCTTTCCTTTCCGGTAGGTGTATAAAAAGTCAAAATAATGGCTGAAGTACCCTCACAGGATTTTCTTGAGGGGTGGGGAAACCCAGACTACATAATCCTCCCTACAAAAAAAAATATTAGGAAGACTGCGAGTACCTGTCCGTGGTGACGAGGGCGATGCCGTCGCGCCAGGTCCAGGTGAGGGTTGGAGGCGGTTCTCCCGTCACATCCACCGTCCACTTGTACGTTCGACCCGCCTTGATGGTCACGCTCTTCATGCCGTCACGGTCGATACGGGGCTTCACTGTTGACAAGTACAAGTACATGAATTTTATATATATATATATATTTTTTTTGTTTCACTTAACACTTGACTTTTAACTTTATGTCACTTCACTTTTGTCAAGATACCTGAAACCTTTTTTTTCAATATAGATGTGAGAGCCAAATTTTAACAATATAGATTTCAACACTGGCCTATGCGCAGGCACCAACCAATGCCTTGTTAGTTGGCAGATTTGTTTTAGTAAATTCAAGTTTTACTCTACAGTTTACCTACATATCCGGACCAGTATTATCTGGATCCGAGATTATCCGGAAGGTTGAGAAATATCTTTTAGGTTCAAAATTGTGCACACAGCCATCCTGTTTCCCCGAACTGTAAAGAAGGTCGCACTAATGTCCACGATGAAGAGTGGAGTGGCCGACCATCTGTCGTTACTGAGGACCTCGTTGCCAAAATCAACGATACACAGTTCGGGAAAAAAGGAAATTCAAAATTACTGAGTTCTCTGAGTTTTTCCCACAAATTTCACGAACTCTTCTGTACACCATTGTAACCTTTGTCAGTTCGTGAATGACGATGAACTTTAAAATGGCATCAGCGGGTGGCCGTGTGCACAGGCGGCAGAAGGCTTTTCAGTACCAATGGAAAAGCTTCTCCCTAGATATGACAAGTGCCTAAATATTTGTGGGAACTATGCATAAAAGTAGTTTAACCCGGCAGAACTGACTTGGATTTGAAAACGCGATGACTGACTCATGGTCTTTTGGACCAGGTTTTATATAAAAAATTAGTATATTGAAAAATGATGAGTTTATCTGTACAAAAACTCCTCTAAAGTCTTTTACATTAGTTTTGTGACTACTTTATATGGGATATATGTGCATACAAAATATTTATATAACATAAAAAAATATATTTTGCATTGCAGTAGATACGTCAATAATTATTGTTATCGCGTTAAAAACGTCCGAATGTTGTACAACGATGTGCTTGTACTGACAAAAAAACTCCACAAAAGTATTGTAAATTAGTATTTTGAATATTTTATATAATAAATATGTGCACACAAAATATTGATATGTAACATGAAGCCTTACGTGACTCACGGTCGAAAACACCAGACCTGTATAGAAACTTTAATTTAACCGACTGTAAGGGTTAGAGAATGACGGGAAGTGGAAGTGAGTCATGATGTTCCTGGAAAGACGTACGAGAGTTAAAGAGACGGCCAGCCCTGTCGACACCCAAAAAATATAATTTTTATCAAAAAAACTACTAACTTGGTCTTTTAGACAGGTAAGTCAGTCCTCGCGGGTTAAGGTATGCTCTTTAAGATGTATATAATAAAAAATGTTGTAAATGCATTGAGAATTTCTTTACTACCAAACGGGACTTACTTTCCGAACGTACCTCGTATTAAGAACCCTTTTACTGTTTAAGATTTTAGAACCGTTACAGCTATCTAAGATTTTAGAACCGTTACAGCTATCACACAGATAAATCGTTTCACTCACAGTTCCTGTGTTTGCAGACGTGGTTGTCGGTGGGCTCACTGGGCTCGCTGGCCCCGGCCTTGTTGACGGCTCTCACTCGGAACTGATACACCATCTTCTCCTTCAGCCCCTCCACCTTGCCCTCGGGATTGGCGTCTTCTGTCTTGGCGACCTCCTCCCAGTCCATGGAGAACTTGTCCTTCTGCTCGATGATGTAGTGCAGGATCGGTCGGCCGCCGTCGCTCTCCGGCTTCTTCCACTTGAGAGTGACGCTCTTGTTGTCGTAGTCGATGATCTCCGGCTTGCCGGGGCGACCGGGTTCATCTGAGAGAGAATAATTTATTTTAAAAACATGTATGATTTTATCTGAATGATATTGATGATTATACGGCCTAATAGAATCTCTCAAAATCAAAATTCTTTTGGTTAACTGTACGGTGTGCGAGTACTCGATTATCGAGCTTTATTCGAGCCAAGTTTACACTAGTTGACTCGACTCGAAGTTTTGAAAAATACTCGGAAATTCGAGTTGGGTTGTCATGCCCAACATTTATTCAGTATTGGTGTGTGATCACATTTTACGGCTGTTTTTCAGACAGTAAAACTTTTGTTGTTTTATTTGAATTAAAGTGGTTGTTGAATTATTAATATCAATAAATTTAGTTTTGTGTTTTTTCCTTTCTGAGATATTTCCTTATCATGCTCAATGAGACTGATTTAACGTTAATTTTTAAGCCTAAAAAAATTTGTTACAAAACTCGTTTTAAAGCAAACAAGTGTAGATGTAGCTTGATTTTTATCTCCTAAGGCCGAAAGTTTAATAAAATATTGAGTGATGATATAAAGTTAAAGAATTTAATTTGAAAATAGGTTGACTCATTGGAAAACTTCCTGTTTAATAGCAAAAAATTACATTTTATGTGATTAATAACAAGTACAATAATTATTAACTTCTACTATTTAAAATACTCCACTAAAAAAACCTTGAAACTCGCGGGTATTTTTTAAAACTCGATTTAACTCAACTTAAAAAATCACTATTCGTACACCCTTAGTTGACTATAAATCAGAAAAATATTGCCTATGCATAGGTCCATTGGTCCAATTTTATCTCGGTTCAGCCCAGCTTAATTTAATTAATGGGAAATGAGAGCAAGAATGTTGGTTTGCTGGATGTATCTTGTCCTACTTCGCTAGCATATTTTTACATGCTTCAACAGAAAAAGGAGACGAGCCTCAACAAAAGTGCACTGACACCATAAGGAGTAAACAGGACAGACTTATTATCTTAAAAATTACCAAATGAATCAATTTTTTCCTTGGTAAGCAATTTTTGCAGATTCATCATAAGAATATTGACATACATTCCCTTGACTATTTGCTTTTTATTACTTAAATCATGGATACTAAATGGATTTTTTTCACTACTCATCAATGTCTATTCATCATGTTTCCTGCATTTTCATAATATGTTCTGCAATAGCTTAACAACCCAATATTTTCTCCCTGTTAGTCTAATTGTTCAAAAACTTTATTATTTTCTCCCTATTATCTAATTGTTCAAAATCGTTATGTACAAACTAATTTCTTTCACATAAAAAATTGTGTACATGGACTCAAAAAAAGATTTTGGGACTCTTCCGCAAATCCTAAAGTTTAATAATTTCTGAGTGGATTGATTCCCATGTAGTTCTCAACTTATTAACAGGTTCTAAAGGACATATTATTGAGAGAGCGAAGCCCAATAAAGAAATTTAATGATAACTTTCTCATCTAAAAACAGGTAATAAGAACTTACCGTAAGGATTTTTGGCAACGATGGCCTGATCTGTTTCTAGAGGTTCAGACTCTCCTTCTTTGTTGACAGCTTTCACTCTGAACTTGTACTTCTTCTTCGGAGTCAATCCATCGACCTTGAAAGTGGGTGGACTTGATGGGCCAGCCTGAAAGCATAAAATGAGCATGACGTTGGGTCAAAACAAAACCCTATAGACTCTTAACCATAGGAAAAACCAAAAAATTAATTAATCTTTAAAACTGCCAGCTGAAAACGTTCACTCATCTTATGTAGTCATTGAATGAGATTGAATTTAACTCATTCATACTTTGCCCGAGACCGCTGAGAGACAAAGTAATCACTTTACACCGGGAGACAAATTATGATTTTACTGACCAATTGCAAGGAGTAAAAAGCATCTAAACATAGCAGGTGGGGGGAAATATGTTGAAAGACTCAATATGGTTCTTGCTTGTGATACAAATAAACATTCCATTTAAATTAGAACTTTTTCCTTGCTAAGCATAACACTACAACCACAACAGTCTCTTGAAACTCAGGAAGTGGCTGAGAAAAGGAGATAAACATATACAAAATTAATTTCTAATTTCAATAAAGCCCTTCTATAAACCACCAGACCTTATGGACAAATCTTTAGCAGTATTTGTTACAAATTTTAATGGATAATTGTAGCAAACTTTGATACTTGAGACAATGGTATTATTTATAAAAAAACTTCCAAATGCCTCCGGTGAAACAATTTATCCATACAGTAACAGATGATTGAAAACATTACATATTTTCCTTTGGCTGAGCACAAAAACCAATCTGTAAGCCACATTAGTGAGTATTTGCAATCTTTGAAAGCTGAAAGGTCTTTTTGAAACACTCTTCGTAATTAGTTTGACAACTACCTCTCCTGCGGGCACCCATCGCCCAGTGTCCATGTCCATCTTCTCCAGGACGTAGCCGGTGATCTCCGAGCCTCCGTTGTCCTCGGGCTTGTTCCACTGCAGCGTGATGTGGTTGGCTCGTACTTCTACTGCTTCTAGCGGGCCCTGTGGCTTCGAAGGCTTATCTGAAAAATATTACAGAATTTCATAAATTGTGTATGGTTTAGAATATTGCTCACCCCTGCAATGTTATGGAATTTTGTGTGAAGGGAGAAAATCGTATTTCACCACCCAATGGGGCTTGAAGTCAGCTTTTAGTTTATTAACTTAATGAAATAAGGCTACGTACCTTCAAACTGTCGTCAATTCGTAGTAATAAATTAATGATTTACTCGAGTTTCGGCATATGAAAAGCCATTTTCAAAATCTACATACAAGAATAAACTTTTCAGTCGTCATTATTTAAAATTTGGCAAACGTACATTTAATTAAAAAGAACACTGACACACTGACATATATTAACACTTATCACACTTAACATGGTACCGGCCGGCACAAATACGCGGCGAACTGGTGATGAGTCACTAACCTATGCCCACTTGACCTTGAGCATCATTGTTTGTCCTAGTCAGCTGTTGTCGTTTCGTTGAAAATGGCATCTCGTATGCCAAAACTTGAGTAAATCATTAATTGATTACTACGAATTGACGACAGTTTGAAGGTACGTAGCCTTATTTCGATAGATTGCATCAATTCAGGAGGTGAATAATGAACAAGTTATTAACTTAAAAACATTTACGTCAACACAACACAACCATACGGTCTTGAATAGGTTTCAATTATAGATTAGTGATGGCAACATGAATTTCATCGTTATTGTATTGTTGTATGGTGAAAGGTCAAAAGGTGTTTCTAGACTCTGAATCTTGGGCCTGCAAATTCTCACTTTCAGCCCTTGGTGCAAAACATTTGCCCTCGGTTCAAAATTGGATTGTTTATTTTACTGTGAATACTTTGATACTTTTTCATCAGTAGAGTGATAAATCTACAACTAATGACACACTGGATGTAAAAATCATAGAGTTTTACTTAGAGATTAGTTGCACCTTAATGGATCCCTAAAATTTGTTTTAACTTAGATAAAAATAACTTCTTTTCAAAAAGTCCAATATGTTTTCAGCATAAGTCAGTAATTAATTGCCTTTTCAATTAAAAGTCTGGATCAAACAAAGTCCCTTACAAAATCAGTATTTTACATTATATTCACTTAAACTTATATTCAAAGCGCAACAAATTCTTTCCTTTTTTTACACAAATTTGATACTAAAAAACCCTGTTTGTCAGGAAATCCTGATTAAATGATAAGATTACTCTAGAGCAACAAGGCTTCAAAAGAGTTAACGACGAATTCCGGTGACTAAGATTATATTTTATCACAATTATACTCATCACGATAATACTCCACAAACTTTACACCATACTTATGCAGTTCACACAGTCACTGAGCGCAACTTACCTAGGACAACAACCTCTGCGATGCCTTCGCAGACGCCCGAGCTGTTGGTCAGGATCAGCTTGTACTTGCCGCTGTCTGCTCTCACCGCTCGCCTCACAGTCAGGACCGTGTTGCGCTCGTACTTGTCTATCGTCGTTCTGTAATGAGATATGATTATTTGAGGGAGTAGCTTAAACGAAAGTTTGAATAAATACTCTGTAAAAGCTGGTATGAAAGAACTGACAGCTAATTGCAGATTGTTCAAAACGATGAGGTATAGGGAAGAAGAAGAAATTTTGACATTATTGACATATTGGAGATACAGTGGTCCATAATCCACCCAAACGTTACTAACAGATAGTAGCACATTTACCTGGTTACAAATCAATGTATACATGGTTACATATACTATATTAGCTAGTAATATGTGTTCCTGATTGATTGAAAACTTAAAATTATGATAAATTATACTAACCTAACCTGACCTGACCTAACTCCGCAGAGCACTCTCAAAGGAAATACTCTCCTACAGGCTAACACTATATGTGAAATGATTTTTTCAAACAAGTTAAAATGGAATTTCATAACAAAAAGTTATAAAAAAGCTTAACTAAACATATGTGCTCAAGATGACCTAAACCTTAAAAAATATATAACTTTCATCCAAATAAAACAAGTTATGTAATAAAAATGAAAAAATAAATGTTGCCACTAAGAATTGAACCTGAACCTACAGCCTAGTAATTCATAGACTTGACCACTGGACTACAAAACCATAACGCTGATGATGTAGTGTTTAAGTTTTTATTCACCTTTTTCAAAGATCAGCTGTTCAATGTCAAATTTTCTTCTTCCCTATGCCTCTTTGTGTTGAACAATCTACAATCAGCTGTTATTTATGAGGGGCAGTTGTTTTTATGAAGTGAACCTACAGATCAAAACTAAGGAAAATTGATTTCTCACTACACACTAAAGATTTATACTCATTCTTGCCACTTAGAGGATTTAATTGACATTTGTTGGATTACCCATTATGACACTATCTAATAAAGGGTTGAACTTAGACTTTGGATATCATAGAGCCAAGACACTCCCTATACCGTTTACCTAACTGTTTTACTTTCTCAATGGTGAACCTATCAGTAATGACTGTAACTGACCTAAAAACTCGTACAGGAATAGATTCCAGCTGTTTTCCGATGTATTCCGATGCCAAAATAGCTGTTTCCCGAAGCCAAAATGTTTTTTTATCTACGACCATTGCAATAATCACCAAACGATTGTATTATGCCTTTAAGCCGCTCGTGAGATACTTAGGTTACATCTCAAATCTCATACATCTCATATTTAGATTACATCTTTTATCTAAATTACATCTCACTCGTGGCTTAAAGACAATCACAATACAATCGTTGCATAAACTACTATTTAGCCATAAGGGTCCTATCAAGGATATTTATGAGGCGGGGATAATCCAAGGTACCTAATCCCTTCTATTAAAAACCTCTTCTGACTTTCAGTGTATAGACATCGACAACAAACTTATGTCAAGAGTTTGTACTTACTTGTCATTGTCATCTTTGACCTCGACACCGTTCAGCTGCCACACAACCTCAGGTTCCGGCTCACCTCCGTACTTTATATCGTACTTGATCACTTGTCCTTTCTTGATCACAATACTCTGTAAGTCGTCTCCAATAATGAATGGTTTCACTGTAACAAAACAATAATGTTAACATTATCTGTTGCAAACAATATAAAAAGTCTTTTCAGTCTCTTCCCTCTGAAGAAGTCCCCTCGAGGGATGAAATATCAGTGAAAAACAATGTGTACATCTTAATGTTTCTCTGTGCGGACTTGAAAATTATTTCTTCAGGTAAGCTAGCTGAATTCTGTCCCTTTCCTGAACAAAATCCTTCTCAGCCCATGGCCTTTCACCAAAAATATAAAAAGTCATCAACAATAATGTTTTCAAATGTATATAAATTTTACATGGATGTTTTCAGTGCTGGATTGCTTACTGTTCACAAGGAATAAGGTCAGAAATAGTAGAAGCCCATTGCAACTTAAGTTTGGTTATAAAAAATAACCAATTGCTACCTTCAGATTTAAGAAACAAGAATGAAAATAACCTCAGACCAGCTCTACAAAGCTGGCTCCCAGATTTGGCACCATCTTCTCCCGGATCGTCTCTTCTTCTCCTTGTATAAATATCATCAACGTATATTTATACAAGGAGAGAAAAAAAGACGTTAAAAGAAGAAAAAGACATTACTGACACTAATTATCCTAATGAATATATGAATAAACATTTTATATCTGTGGCCTATTGTCTACACTTATTTATACCAATTACCTCGAAATTTTGATGTATTCCAGAACGTATTTATTAACAGATCATTTTGATTACTGAGGAGTCAAATTAAGGTCATGTTTCCCAAAATTTCACAGAGTCATTGTTCCTCCCCTCAGTGCCACGATCTTCCCCCCTCCCATCGGGGATCCAAAATTCCAATGTTTTTTAGTAAAAGGTAGATTTTAAAGTTGACCTATCATATGTGAAATCTAAATTTAATTAATTTTGAAAAATCAGCGGTCTTGAGAAAGCAAATTTTATTAGCTTCAGTCATAACGTCTTAAGATATGTTTTGTTTAGGGTTGAGGATTATATTTTCCTAATAAATTTAACCCTTCCTGGACTACAGGCGGATATATCCGCTAACGTTTTGTATCCAATGGACGATAGTCGGATATATCCAACGACTACATTCAGCTTTCCGGACTGACTACAGGCAGATAATATATCCGCCGATTGGCCTGAGAAACACTGATCCAATTTTGGGCATTATAATCACTTTTTATGAACAATAACTATTGAAATAAAACATTATTAGTTACTTATAACTCATAGGTACTTTTTACTTGATTGAAAAGAAATTTATGTTTAATCAGTTGGCTAGCCTGGTCAATACACTATAATCTTCACATTTTCAAATGATTTATATAAAACACATTCTAAAACAAATTATTTCCTCACATTTTTAGATTTTTTTTTAATAACTGTAAAATATATCAGTGTGATGAAGACGGTCTGCGGATATGTCCAATAAACCTTTTTTGCACTACGGACGATAGGCAAATACATGCGCCAATGATTTTATAGGTAATTTGTAACAAAAAATTATTTGAAGCCAAAATTCAGTATAAATCAATTGCAAAAGCATAAATAAGTACCAAAAACACAAAAACTCTAAAAGAAAATGTTGACCCCTGCCTATTTTTTCTTGTTTTTACATCTAAAGGGGTCACAGTCCGTGAAGGGTTAAATTATTAATGGGAAATAACTAGTATTATCAACAAATTGATAAGAAACGTACCAAATCTGCACTTGGCGATGATAGGCTTGGTGGCCTCGCTAGGCTCACCGGGCCCTGCCTTGTTGACCGCTCGGATGCGGAACTCGTACTGAGTTCCCTCCTTGAGACCGTCGATGGTGGCTCCCGTGACATCTCCTTCTATCACCTTGCCTTCTACCCAGTCTTTGCCGAACTTCTCCTGTAAACGATGAAAAGGATAAGTTTTAAAAAAAATCCCAAGTTTCCATTTTTGTAATGACATAAGACCATTCCATTTTACAGTGGACTCCTTCTATTCCCGAACCCTCGGGACTAAGGCCTGTCCAGATATCAGGGTTGCCGGTTAAACAGGCGTTCCCTAAAATTAATTATTAAATTCAAAGATTAAAAAATTCATATTTTACGATGATTTATCAATTATATAGTTCCCACAGGAATCGTCAATATCTTCCCTTAATCGCTCAAAAACTAACTCATTTTACTTAAATTGAAGATTGTAGGCACGCCATTATTGATCTAAAATATTTTTCCACTGGAACGCTAAATTGATAAAGCACTGCCCGTTTCCTGCCAATCACGTCCAATTGGTTAACCAATGTTTTGATAAAAAATTGTCTGGTTAAAAAGATTTTAGTTTTGCCAAGAGTAGTCCGGTTACACTGATGTCCGGTTAAAAGGTGTCCGGATAAGAGCGAGTCTACTGTACTACGAAGAAGTCCCTAATTAGGAAGAAATATTGTGATTTGTTGTGATTTACTTTATGAGTTCTATGGCCTGCCTCAACTCTTTCAAAGGTAAGCTAGCTGTCTATCCTATTCCTAAAAGTAAAATCCTGGCCTAGAGCCTTTCCTAAAAACTTACTTTGTACTCAATGATGTAACCAGTGATGGGAGCTCCGCCGTCGTTCTCTGGTTTGTTCCATTTGAGATCTGCGTGGTCCTTATCCCAGTCCACGACTTCCACTCCTGTTGGCTTCCCCGGCTCGTCTATAAAGAACGCAAGGTAACAATTTGGTGGAAACTGGAAAATCCTAGGTGGAAACTGGAAATACTTAACTATGAGTGGAATTTCTTGTTAAAAATGTTGGCTGATGGGTCTCGCTATTCCAAACTTATTAGGGCCGACCCTTTAATTTAAAAAAATATTCAAAGATTCAAAAGATGTTATAAAATATGTTACGCAACCTTGTTCTATTCACCCAGGAATTCAAATTAATTTTTCAGCGAATAAAATCAATATATATTGAAGATATTGAAGTGGAATGTCATAAAAAGCTGAGAAAAGGAGGAGTCAAAAGAGTGTCAAGTATGTAACATTGGAAATTTTGGTGCTGTGACATTTTTAAGAGAAAAGTCAGTAAAAACTACATTCAGTAATGTTGATTTGTGTTACAACTTAATTTATAACATCTCAAGATCAGTTTTATAAAACAAATTAAATTCATTTGAGGCATTTTATGTTATTACCCTGTAACTAAGTTTGCTACTGACATAAGGTAGGCCTGAATCACAACAAAGGCAGAAATTAAGGTTAAAGTGGAAAATCTAAATTTGCAATAAAATACTTGTTTAATGCAGAATAAACCATCAGGGAACAATTATTTAAAATAATTTATAACAAATAAAAAGAATTGAAGATTTTAATGCTTTAGTAATGCTTTACTGTGACATTATGCACACTACGTGGGTCAATATAATATAAACAACAACTGCTGATAAGAACTTGAAAAATCTGGAACCCAAAAAAAAGATTTGAATCAATTTGTAAGAAATAAAAAAACAACTGGTGACTACATAGAACAGGCAGAAAACATAAGTAAGGCAGTTTGGGAATTGTTAATGATGAACTCGGTGTCAAAAGAAAGATTAAAAACAGTTTCCTTGACATTATTAGCAATAACAAATTAATTAAAGAGGGTACAGAGATACTGATATTTTAAATGAGAAATTTGCTACTACTTCCTTCTATAACGAGATTGTACCAAATGTGACAGAAGCAGCTAAATTTGTTAACAATTTTAGTAAAACCATACTAGATTACCTGTTTTTAGTTTTAGATTAATAAATAGTAAAGATTTAATAGACACAATAAGAACTGAAAAAAAATTCCTCTGGCTGGAACAAGGTCCCACAGTTTCTTTCAAAAAGGATTGCTCCCTCAATTTCTCAGCCTTTATTTAAAATAATAAATCAATCACTGGTGTCTGGAACTGTAATATATCAAGTGAAATATGTTGAAATTAAAACCTTGTTCAAAAAAGGTGTTAAAAGTAATGTAGACAATTACCGTCCAATTTCTTTTCTCAACAAGTTTTTGAAAAGATTGTTTTTAAGCAAAAAACATCCTTTTTTGAAGTAAACAATTTATTTGTCAGAGATCGATAAGTGTAAGTCAATGAAAAATACGAGGTGTGGTAAGTGTGTAAGTCAATCAGCACTGGTACAAAAAAAAAATAAAAAAAAATACTCTTGAAACAATATGTTATTTTATATTTAGGGATCTGGTATTTTATTTGCTAAGTGTAAATATGTATATATTTTGTGTATCATGTGTGACTCCATTCTTGTACACTTGTACTTAATGAATAAAGATGTTTGAAATGAAATGAAATGGTAGGATACTGTACTCACCCCAAGGATCTTTGGCCAACACGGGTTTGCCGAAGATGTTAGGTTCAGAAGCACCAATCTTATTGACGGCTTTGATCCTGAACTTGTATTCCTTCTTATGGATGAGGTCAGTGACCTTGAAAGAGGTAGGCTCGGAGGCAGGGACTTCCGCTACACTGTGCCATCCTCCTGTGGCACAAAAATGTATTATTTAAGACAATAATATTAGAGTTATAACATGAAGTACAATTTTAAATGAATAAAATAGATAAATATCTGGTTTGAGAAGTTGTTCCAAAAATAACTTCCTAAGCATGGAAAGCTCAGTAATAGGAAAGTTATAAAAATAATATGCATACACTGAGGTATTGAAATATAAACAATATAGACTGATTGATTTAAACTGGGATCAGACTAGTAATGAATGTCTGACTTACTGGGCTAACTCTCTACTATTGAGCTACTACCTCAATAAACT
Organism: Flexamia atlantica; assembly: GCA_035578135.1. Classification (NCBI taxonomy): domain Eukaryota; kingdom Metazoa; phylum Arthropoda; class Insecta; order Hemiptera; family Cicadellidae; genus Flexamia; species Flexamia atlantica. Next base: position 49,186,005 of record JAQJVK010000007.1, on the reverse strand, counting down.
TTAAAGAACTTCACTTAATTTGTTTTTAATTTTGTCACCACTTAAAGGATTTTAACAAAACCAAGAATATTTTTTTCCTATCATACATAGAAATTGGGCAAAAAATTTTATCACGAGTGATTCAGTAGCAAGATGAATTCTTTATAATATTCATTATGAATTCTTAATATCATGTAAATTTTAAGAAGGAAAAATGTCATTGTCAGAGGAATTTCACGAGAATGACAAATTTACTAGACGGAAAAATTACAATACTGTAGTAAATTTCAGGTTTATAAATCTTAGTGATATATTCTTGCAAGATCATCTTTAGAAATAACTTACCCTTCACACTTAAGTCTTGTCTCTCAATGACATACTGGATGATAGGGGAGCCACCGTCGTCCTTGGGTGGTTTCCACTTTACGATACAACTCGTCTGGTAAATGTCGGTAACGTCGATGTCCTGTGGTGGAGTGGGAGCATCTGAAACAGGACATTTTAAAATTATATCATAATTTCAATTCTTCAACAATGAAACACAATGCAAAGAAACTAAGATTGAGATAATATAGAATAGAATCAAAGTTTATTTCCAATAATATAATACATACTTACACGAGTACAAAAAAAGAGGAAAAAAATTCTCACGTAGGCCACCAATGGCCTGTGCGTGAGAACATTCTCGTTATTAATTATAAGAATGTACTCTTTATAACTAAATCCATAGAATGACGTAAAATAAAAGAAAAAGATTCAAAATAAAAAGTAAATAAAACTATTCAAATTCCAGCTACAAACAAAAGGCAAGTAAGGAAAAATGAATAATAAATAAATAATATAAATTAACTATGAACTGAAAAGGCACGTAACAAATTGCAAATAATACAAAGATAATGTATGTAATGAAATGAAATGCACGGTGAAAGAACCAGTCTAGGAAGTATTTATTTAAGACTAAAAACAATCAAAGCGTTACCTTCTATTAACGCGTTTTCTAAATCAGATGATTATTTAAGCTGACTAGTAGTACAATCTCATCCGCCAAGTGTTTTGCGAGGCTTGTAGCAGAAGCAAATAAAGGTTTGTTTGTTATTTTAGGTTTGAAGAATTGAGAAATGTAATAGTTTATGCAAAGAATACATTATGATAAAAAATGATTTTTTCATAGTAGTATGATGTAAAGTATCGTACGTCACACGCCCGGTAGGTTTTATTGTACTTCCATGGAAATCCCAACTATCATGCTCGTCCGGTAAAGCAGTACTTACCAGTCTAGTAACGTAATATACTATTACATGCACCTCTCTCTGAGATTACCTTGCATGTTGATGGTAATGTCCTTGACGTCCTCTCCCTGGCTGTTGGAGATCTTGAGCTGGTACTTGCCGGTGAGTCCTCGCGCCGGCTTCTTGACAGTGTACGTAACCTTATCCTCGTGGACGACGATCTCCACCTCCTTCAGCGGCAGAGGCTTTCCGTCCTTGATCAGTTTGGCTTCTATCTGTGATTGTTTCGTTCCCGATACTGAGAGCGAAAAAAAGAAGAAATTGATTAATTTGTTCATAATATAAAGGGTTTCAGATTATTAGTAAGAAAGAAACCTTTCTTACTAGATTGAAAAAAAAGGAAAACCTTCCCTTTTTTTAAAAAGAGGAAAGAAACCTTTCTTTTAGATTAGTGGTAGTAAGAACTTTTGTATTTGGTGGATTGAAAGAACATTTAAAATTCCATAGAGCTGTTTAAATGTATTTTTATTTGCAGGAACCGGGACATAAATTTTGGTAATGCTAATGTCTTTTAAAATCTAAAAAATGTCAAATCTATTTAAATGTTAATTTGCTTAAGTGACTTAATAACTGACTGTCGACTAATCACTTCAATGCATATGCTTACTTCAATTACAATAAATTTGAATTTTGTAACGAGTTGTTCTCCATTAATAGTTCTAGAAATGTATTTAATATTTTATATATCAGTTCCTAATAGCAATTTCATAACTGTTAAAAGAAATTTAAAGTTATTAGATATTTTCATGACACAGCTGGAGCCAAATATGACCAGAGCTAAACATATGTAACTGGAACTGGGTCTGTGATTACACGTAAATTACTGCCACTGGAAGCGATGTGTCAGTGGTTACTGGTGATTCCCTGTCGGCCACTTTGCCTCTCCACTAACAGTGGCATAGATTGTATTATGTTTTCATCAGCTTGTTTTAACCCTTTGATGTTGCAATTTTTTTTATTTCTCAAGATTTAATTTTAATATGTTTATTTTGTCTGTATTTGGTCTGATATTTTGGTTAAGTAATTTTTGATTGTCCATATGTATTCACAATAAGCTGAATTAATTAATAAAAAATAAAAAAGTGTCCTCTTCCTCTATTCAAGGGTAAAAAGAAACAAAACAGGTGTCCACTACAATCCCTATTAAACATACAAATGCTGTCAGCTTCCATCCAAGCTGATCACCATTTATTTTAGGTGGCCCTCCCACCAACTTTACCACACATTTGCACTCCTAATAGGGATTGTACATGGTCGGAAATCGAACCCACGCACCTCTAAATGACTTCAACGCTATACTCGTCAGTATGGCGTGTTAGCCAACTCAGCCATGGTGCCACCGTCGGCCAGAAGAAAGATTGGTGCATAAAGCCTACAGTCGACTCTAGCAGCAAACCAGTGAACTACTAGGCTAAGACCTCACTAACCCTTAAACGTGGTTTGCCGTACGTGTTACGCCGTTTAGGTCGCGCGGATGCTGTTACTGACGGCTTGGCCTAGTAGTTCACTGATTTGCCACCAGGCGTTAACATCATTTGTAGGTTTAATAGGGATTGCAGTGGACACCTGTTTTGCTTCTTTTTACCCTTGTATAGAGGAGGAGGACATGGTTTTTTTATTTTTTATTAATTGATTCAGCATATTGTCAATACATATGGATAATCAAAAAGGTCATAACCAAAATATTAGACCAAATACAGACAAAATAAAAATATCACCATCAAAAGTTGAGAAATGTAAACAAAATTACCACGTCAAAGCGCTAACAGCACCCAGAGGTCATATCAATCTATCACGAAACAGTCTGGTGTAAAGTTTCCGATGGGTTAAGCCCCTGCAACATGTAGTGTAAACTTATCTCACCTTTGAAAGGCACGTTGAAGGTGATGGGGTGGTTAGCTGGGGCTTCGACCAGGTCGCCGAAGTCAATGGCGGGAGCGCTCTCTCCCTTCTTCACCTCCAGCTTGCAGGAGCTCGTCAGTTCCCCGGACTTGCACAGGATCTCTCCTGCATCGGTCATCTCCAGCTTGTTAAACACCAGTTGGTGCTTGCCTCCTCCCAGATTCTTGATTTCGACCCTGTTTCCGATAAACATTTCTTAAGAATAGTATATTTCATCAGTAGGGAGTAAAATGACCCTTGTTGTACGCAGTCAAGTTTTACCGAGTAACGAAATGAGTGAGTGAAAAATGACTGAATAATGAAAAGTAGCTAAAGACCCGTGAGATGAACTATATTTTTCATTTTACCACTCAATACAACAGTCTAACTACTTAAGAAAACCAAAATATTACCTTTAAAGATATTTCCCAAAGAGGCTTTCCTCTTCTTCTTTCTATTCAAAACAATCAGCTGATTGTCTGTTTCATGTGTCTTAGGCTTGACAGACAACAATGGACTTATATCGTTGTATAAAACACATTGAACTATCAATTTGTAAACTGAGGGAATTTCACAAATCGATTAAACTGACAACAATGCAACATTGAATTACAATTGATAATAAAAACCGATAACCATTGACGTAATCACGTTTGCAGATTTAGTACATTATAAACAAACAGCTGACATCCTCGACATCAGCGGATTCTTTTTCTTCTTAGGGCAAAAAAATGCTTCTAGAGACACATGTAATGAAAATTGCCATGTTCACAGCGGTAAAACGAAAAACATTTTTCACATGTTCAGGGTTAAAAAGCTACAACTCCAGCCTCCCAGAGGTTCAATGTTCATCCTAATGGCGAAATTGTAGGCCATTTAACTGCTTAAAAAAGGTATTATTTCAAAAATATTTGAAATGGCTGGAGAGGGTTTTCTATGGCTCTTGAGACCAAGACTCGAATGTTCTGGATAGGAATTAGAGTTTTGAAAAATACAAATAGAATGAATGTCTGGTTAAGACGGGAACGTAGCAATGGCTGTGTATTTTAATTGGAGTGTGAGTGAAGGATGAATGTGACACAGATGAGATGAAAGCCTCAAAGACTGTCTGTATGTTTTTTCAGGATTATTAACTAATAGTCCAGTAATAAATGGGTAGTATTTCAGTTTCATCTTTTGGATTAGTATATGGAAAACTTTTTTTTCTTAAGTTTAAGTCCTCTACATACGTTAATGAAATCAGTGGATTCGAGAATGCTACAAGTAAAACACTCAAACATTAGTAAGTAAGAAAGAGATACACTCGACCCCAGTCAAAATAATATATATCTGGGAGAGCGTAACATTTTTCATGTAGATAAGTGTAATATTAAATAATGAACTGATGATTTTGCTATTTGAAAAGTATTCATCTGAAAGATGAAAATCAATAAGAGAACAATAATTGTTATTAATATGTCAAGAGCAGGAATCTGTACCTAGCCTGACTCGGCACTTCAAACAATGTTTATTTGCTTATAAAATGGCCAACACATGAAGAATTAATTTAAACTCATCACCACAAAATTATCAAGTTATTACATATATAATATTTCTTGACATTCGGTAAATTGACCAAATGCATTAAATTTACGGTGCACTAGGAAATGGAAATAACAGAAGTAAACAAGCAAAACAAACATCTGATTGCAGCAAACCGACTTTTAATGCATTCTTATTGGTTACTTCAGAGGGATGTAGTGGTAGCACTGGTAGCAGTAGCAAGTGTTTTGTTTGTTTACTATAGCCTAGATTTGAAGAATTAAGAAACATAATAATTTATACAAGGAATACATTATGATTTAAATTTTTTTCTGAGTAGTATGATGTAAGGTACTGTACGTCACACACCCGGTAAGTTTACCGTACTTGCATGAAAATCCCGCACTCGCCACTGGCCAGCGTGGGAACTATCATGCTCGTCCGGTAAAGCAGCACTTACCGGTCTAGTAACGAAATATATTATTACCCATACAAACAACAAACCTGTCGGATTCCTTGATGGGTTCTCCGTTGAAGAACCACTCGGCCGTTGCAGTTTGGTCCTGCAGCTCAATGTCTAGGACCAGCTTCTCTCTCTCGACTGCGACCGTGTCCTTCAGCTTCTTGTTGAATCTGTTCTGGTCTGTAACACAACGACCACACTGATTAACACGTTCAGCCCGATGGAGGTCAACAGTGAGATTTTGTACTAAACATAATCCCGACATGCGCCACCGGTGGCGCACTGCAAGCTTTCCAAAACTCTGAAGTGTACCAACGGTGACGCACTATTCCCATTTGATTCAATGCTTTTTCACAGCGCTTTCGGAGCTTTGCTGGGTTATATTATTAGTGTATTTGTATTTTAGGGTTGTGTAGACGCACCGTGGCCACTGGTGGCGCAACTGTAAACTTTTTTGTAAAGAAAATAAATGTTGAAAAGATCAAGGGATGTAAAAACACCAAAAATAGCAGAAGAGGTCGTCAGAAGACCCAGGATGTGCTTTACTCATACGGAGGTTACAATAACTAACTCAGTAGCTTATTTGTCTATGTAGCTGAATGCGCCATATTTGAAGTCATATAAAATTTGAACTCAATTAAATCCAATGGAAGTAGTGCTGAAGATGGCAACCGCCAAAACCTAGGTCCACGTCAAATGAGGCAGTGACGCCATCGACGGATTTAAACAGTGCTGAAGTTTGTAAATCTAACGTAACGGAAACGTAACGTAATCAGGGGGAGTGTGACAAGTAGTAATGTAATTGGCTGGTGAGCAGTAAATTAATTTATCACTCGCTCCTAAGAAAAACAATCGGCTGGTCAAAAATATTTAAGAAACAAATTTATGAACATAACCTTAAAAAGAAGAAAATTACTTACAGTTAACAATAAGTTCAGCTTCGGTCTTGTCAGCATTGCTGGTGCAAGCGTACATTCCTGCGTCTGTGACCTTCGCATCTTTGATGACTACCTTTCGTTTGCGTCCATCTTTGGTGATGCTTATCCTAAACAATCAAAGTCGAATACTTTTAGAAATCAAATGAGTTCCATAACCAACAACATACCTACTGCAGCAATTTTCAATTGATATGGTTACATAATTGTAATTCTTAAACTTTGCCTAGGCTGTAACTACAGTCGACTCTCGCTAACTCGAAATTCCACGGGACTGCGATTTTTCTTCGTGTTACGTATAGTTCGTCATAGGCATAGTTCGAGTTATAGAGGTAAACCAAATGAAAATTCGTGATACAGAGGTAAAGAAAAATGTAGTTTATTCCCTACATCTTCAACAAATAAAAGCTTTTAACTTATTTAAATATTATTTGCAATTTAATAACCTTTAAAAAACAAAAACAGATGAGATCATATTAATTCTAATTAAATTTCCGTAGTCTTCCTCTGCTTAAACATGTTAAAACAACTACAGTATCTTTCTTTGAAAGACATGGCTTAGGTGGGGTTTTGTTAATTTAATACCTTGAATATTATTGGGCTCTTCCCACCTCCAGGTTGACGGCGTTGGTCCAATTACTAAGCGGAGACTGCAATGAGGTCAGATCAGTCCACTTGTCACATTAAAACACAAACACAATATTGACTAAAACGCGTAAACATTAAAACAATGCACGCCTAAACAAACCTGACGTTTCGAAAAACCAAAAAAAAATTTTTCGTTATTAAAGGTCCCCGGAGAAACACTATTTACACTACTATAATTCGTGGTCGCGGTCAATCGAGCCGAGCGCCTAACCATGACTCCAATGCAATGCGATGAGCCCCTACAAGGCACTAGTAATTTTTTAAAATTATTTAGACTGCAGACAGACTAAAGGACTGTTTGACCCCGGATATGATTCACCGACAGGTTGTATCCTGAAATCCAAGATTTCGTATTACAGAGATCCATTTTGAAAACCTCGTGGTATGGAGGTAAACTTCGAGTTATGGAGGTAAACTTCGAGTTATGGAGGTAAAGCGCGAATAGAATTAGTCTTATCTACTGAACTTCGCGTTATAGAGGTAATTATTGAGTCCCTTTGAGTTATAGAGGTAAAATATAACTGGAAAATTAGTTCGTGTTATGTATAGTAATTTCTTCGTGTTAGACAGGTTTTCCCAAGGGGATTAAAAATAATTCGTTATATCGAGGATTTCGTGATATCAAGGTTCGTGTTAGCGAGAGTTGACTGTACAAACAAAATTTACGCAAAAACTTCAATGAAATATTCATAAAAAATTCAACTAAGTAAATTATTTGATTCTTCTTCTACTTTATGGTGTTACATTGATTGTAATATAAATTAAATATTTAAAAAATAATAGTCCAAGCAACAAATGCTCAAAAAAAAGTATAGAGGGAAATGCATGGAACACAATTTTTTATTTTGCAGCTTTGTTTGGACTATTTAGGAGGTGAACATATCAAAAGTCCCTATCCACCCTTGAGCGGGGGGAGGGAGGGGGGTCTGAAGGTACCACTTTTAGGTTTTCCTAAATATCTTGAAAACTATCAACTTTTAGTATTCCTTATTAAATTGGAAAATGAAAGAAAATTACATTTTCTAAAAGAAAACAATATAATATGTGTATTTCGGTCCAACCATTCACAAGGCAAGCTCTAATTTTATTAATATTTAAAAAATATCTCTTCCACAAGGAATACATGTAAATTTGGATGTAACATACATGCCCAACGCTTTTCCACCTAAAGGAAAATAAACAACATTCATGATTTATTGACAGAATTTCCACTAATTTGACTCCTCAATTATAAAAATTGGCCTAAAAGAAAGGTGTGGTTGAGCTAACAAAAAAGTTGTAGTAACCACATATTTGTAATAATTCCTAGAAAATCAACTTTGTAGCTCCCCCAAAACTTTCTTTTGGGCCAATTTTTGCGATCAAGGTGTCAAATTACTGAAAACTTTGTCAATGTCATGAATGAATAGATGGACTAGATGTTACAGCAAGCGTAGGAGAAACAGAACTCAACTACAGATGTCATGAATGTTGTTTATTTTCCTTTAGGTGAAAAAGCGTTGCCCCATTTCATGTTGAGCAGCACTGCTGAATGTCTGATCGCGTATACCAGACTCAGAGCCTGCTCCCCCATAAACAACGCGGGGAGCTGCTGGGGGACTGCTGTGGAAAAAATCTGACTTCTGTGCGCTATGCAGATACTCAATTTTTTAATTATTTACCACCTGAAATGAAAAGTATCTCCGGTTTTCTTACCTTCAAAAATAAATTTAAAAAATATATGATCTCTAAACCTTTATATTCACTGGAGGAATTTTTAAGTCAATGACATCATGCTGAATATTTTAAGGTTTTCCAGTTTATTTTTAGTTCATTGTATTTTTTCTTAACTAAGACGCCACTCACATGTACATGTATACAAGTTAATGAATAAAGATTGTTTGACTCTGAGTTTGACTTTAACTATGGTGGAGGCTAGTAGAGCTGGCTGCACGATCACTGAGGAATAGCGGCTAAAGCCCCGTTTACACGATGACAACCAGATAGACAATCGGCATGAGACAGTCAAGTTTCAAGAAATTATTGGCATCGTGTGAACACTTCTGTGCCAATCGGCGTGCCTACTGACGTGTCGGTTGGACTAGAACTTCATTGTCCCCGAAAGGAGACTGAGGCAAATAAGCCTGCCCCAGCGACCTCTTCCCGCGCCGATTGGTATCGTGTGAACGGTGCATGCCAGGCAATTGGCAAATAGGCCTGTTTAAGCCAGTCCGCCAAAACCAGTTGAATTGTTTGTGCGGTAAAAAACGTTATTTGCGGAGCTGTCAAAGTTTTAATTTTAGTTTTTACTAATATTATTTTAAAATATATTTTTAATAATATTTTGTTTTTTTATTAATATTAAATGCATCCATTAATAGTCATGAAAAAGAAATTGAGTTAGAATAGTTTGCATTTATTTATGCTTACACGCTAAATTAGAAATAAAATGTAAAAAATTATTAATTTTTTGGATTTAGGGTAATTCAAGAATTTTTAGGATTATTTAGGGTAATTAACTTGCTCAAGACAGGTGCTCCGGCAAATTGCCTCGTCAACTAGCATCGTGAAAACGGGCCTTAATATCCAATCCGATCGCGAGGGTTGCGGACGTACCTCTTGTCCGCTTTGAGCTCCTCGCCGTTCTTGGTCCAGGTGACGTCGCCGGCCGCGTCGTCCAGCTCGCACACCAGTGTGATCGTGTCCTTCTCCACGTGCTGCATGCTCTTCAGCACCTTCACGAACTTGTATGGGTACTCTGGAACATCGCAGCGACGTAGTAAGTAACACGGTGTATGTTTAGTTTAATCGAGAGTTGGCAAAATTCTGTGCATTCCCAGTTATTTTCTGTTCTATTTTTCTAAAATATATATTTCATCTCCACACTTTCAATAGTTCCCAACCTCTTTCCCTTTTCTTATTTTATTTCCTTTTCCCTGTAAGTTAAATATTCATTATTCTAAAAATTATTTCTTTCTTTCTTAAAACACGTTTCATTATTACCAATTTTTTTTTTATATTTTATCCTTTGGAAAAAACAGGTACAGTTTTTGCAGTTTTTAAATTCACACATAATTTTTTTTAAAGACTTGTTTATAAAGAAAGATTAAACTAATTATAAGAAATATTGTATTAATGAGAATAAAATTAAAAAATGTATCAATGAAAAGATGAATTATTATTTGGAAATTATTAAAACTACATGCTAGAAAAACATTGGATTGATTGGTGAGTGTGCCAGATTCATCATGATGCGACATTCTTAATTTAAACTTAACATAGGATAATTATAACTAAAATTATTGATTGATGATGTAAGATGTGTGTATAGTCATTTCAAATAACTATATTTAATTTCAATTATTCCTGGTTGATTATGTGGTCCTCCATCTTTCCTCCTATTTTATCTCATAATTATTCTCAAACCCTAAGGGGCGGTTTGGGAGCTCGGGCCCAGCTAGTACGCGCCTAGCTTTAGGCGCGCCTAACTTTAGTCCACGTAGCAAAAGTCGGGCTTGGGAGCTCGCGACCAAGTTGAAATGGTTCGGTATCATCTTTAGTCGGTACTAAGTGGAAGTGTGGCTAGATGAATAGGGAATCGCGGGGAATTTTGGTTTTGGGGCTGGCGGCGGCAACTGCGAAACACCTGATCGACGACGGCAACAAAAGCGCCCTGTTGTTGTGCGTGGTCAGGGGAGTTTACAGCCCTCGTTATCAGTTTTCTGTGAAGTGTTGGGGTAGGTGGATGATACAGTGAGAGTAGTTTGAAGTTTGTAGTTTTAATTTGTTGTTTTTATGGTTTTTTCAATTAAAAAATTGTGCCTATTAAAAAGTGTAGTTACTTTTTCATTTGTTTTTCAAATTGTTACTGCTACTTAATGAGCATGAAAATGAGTTACAAATCATTTTCATACACTTTTAAAACATTTCAATACAAGAATATTTAAAAACAATTTTAACAAGACTTTAAAACAAATTTGAACTGTTTTAATGCAAGTTATTTGACTTCAAACTTTACAAGTTTTGATATCAGCTTTAACACTTTTAAAATTGTTTTGAAATAATTTTAATATGTGTTTTACAACATTACATTAATGCTTGTTTTAATATAAGTTTGAAACATTTTAAAATTGTTCTGATATAAGTTATCGACATGCAAGTTCGTAATAATTTTAAAATTGTTTTAGTCCTAACAATTTTAAAATTATTTCAAAAAGGTTTTTAACTCGTATTGATATGAAACCGTTGCCAAGTTTCGATGTATTGATAACAGTTTTAATACGAGTATGAACTTATTTTTAGCTCATTTTTTGCTCATTGGGATTTGAGTAAGTGCGAGAGAACATTGCTGATAAAGAGAAGAGGTGAACACCAAATTGAATGGATTGTAATTTTGATGTCGAGCTGGTTGTATCCGAGGTGGATATATCCTAACATAGTCCAAATAGTCAAGGTACTCCATGCTGATGTTACCGGCACAAACTCACCCTACACTCCGCATAGTTACAACACACCTGGCTTACAGAGTAGTATAAAACGGAACTCAACTGATAACGACTGCTCAGCGCTTCTGCTCAGTTTCGTTGGAATGTTTTTTGCCTCAATATCTTCACTCTTTTGCGGAAAGGGGGAGCGGGTGTACTTTTCTCATAACGTCAGACTTTAAAGTAGAATTGAATCATAAGTTACAGGGTGTTTTTTTCAAACGCAACCCAAAACTTAATTAATTTTATGGATGACGGATTATCCCCCCCCCCCAAGATTCCCAGGGTTGTCCCCACTATAAAATTTTCTTTGGGATACATAAAAATTAAGGGCTACGAAAAAATTCACAGGATATTCAGCACCTCAAAACAAACAAATCAAATTTAATGCAAGAAATTCAAAGACGTACCTTGCAACACGTGTTTAGGAATTTTACGGAGAGAACACAACTTTGTACAAAAGCCAATTACGGATTGTATGAACACATATAATGTAAGCTAAATGTAATCAAACTTAAATAATAAGTTGTATAAAATGTAAGGATTAATAAAACAATACTGATTTCGTATTTATATGTGCAATATTCAATCTTAAAAATGGGTTGCGTTTAAAAAAAAAACACCCTGTATTATTTGCTTAGCTTAACGATGTTAAAAGCCGCGATATTTTGTAACCCTGATAAGTATCGTAAAAAATGTTTACAATCCAAAATATGCTTTGTTGAACATAATTTATTATTGGAATGTTGTGAATTTTGTGTGTATTTGCTATTTTTGTCGTAGCTAAATCATACACCATATTTTTAGTTACAAAATTGTATTAATTTATTTATCAACGGAAAATAAATTACTATACCCGAATTTTTATGGCCAATTTGTTTTATATTACCCTTGTTTAGTCAAAATCTTTAAAGCAAAGTAACTACGCGATCTCTAGTACAATGTGAACATCAGGAACCAAAAATTAATTTTTAAAAAATATTACTTAAGGGTAATGGAATTGTTCGGAATTTAATGACGAATCCAAATATAACAATCGTTTTGTTAAAGTGAAATTAATAAACAAAATAATTAGATAAAACCGACATGATGTTTACTTAGACCTGCCCCCTAGCAGGTCTAACTTAAGAGCCTAAAATCGCCAGTTATGATGACAAAAAAAATTTATTAGGCCCGAACTTGGACTCCCAAACCCAACTAGATTATCTCTTAGGCGTGAGCCCAAGTCTACTTGACTCCCAAACCCAAAAAAGTTAGGCGCGAGATTATCCCTGCGCCAGTTAGGCTCGAGACCAACTAATACCGAGCTCCCAAACCGATTTTTTGGACGCAAGCCTAAATACTGGATATAACCGGTTCTTAGGCTCGGACTAGCGCTAATACCGAGCTCCCAAACCGCCCCTAACAGTTTATATACAGGGTGAATCATCTAAGCCATCCACAACAGATTATAGGCGAACGGATTTACATACAAAGATGAAACAAAACATTTCCCCACTAAATCATCAGTTTTCGGAACACCCTGTATTTTAAAAAGGTTAAAAATATTTTTACGTTGTTCCTTGGGTATGATTTAGTGAGGAAATGTTTTGATTCGTCTTTGTATGTTAAGCCGTTCGCCTATAATCTGTTGTGGACGGCTTAGAAGACTCACCCTGTATACAACTGAATAATATTCATCATTATTTGCTTTGACTAGTCTACTGCCCAAGCAGACACTGCATGTAAGGGCGTTTTTAGACATTGTTAATGAACAAATAAATAAATAAATTCCTCCAGTGGGATCCTAACTGGCTTTTGCTAGTTTAAGTACCGATACTGGGTGCAGTAATGGAAGTTGTCACGATTGGATGCAGTGTTGTAGCTGTCTTTCAGTGAACATTTTCATTTTTCCACCAGGGGAGGCTGGGCTTGACGGCGGTTTTTGATAACAACTTAAATTAGGCAGAATTATTTTTCCTGGTGCATCCCATGCCTTACTACTGCTAGGTCAACGGGATGAAGCGGAGCATGTAAGCACGGCAGGGTAAGCGAGGTTAGAATGGCGACCAAGATGAGGGCCAATATGAGGGCCACCTGATCCCTTGAGGCCTTGTTCCTCCAGCCATTGGATAAAGGTATGCCTTTGCCCACCCAGTCTAAGCTTGGCTATTCCATCTACCTATTCCTTTTTCTTTTGCTTCCCTTGTATTAATTTACTAAAGGCCGTGAGCCTAGGGGATGGTAAAAGGGAAGCTTCCTTTCTTTCTGGTAACCATTCAAAAAGACAAAATAATGGCTGAAGTAGGATATTCCTGTGGGTTGGGGAGACCCAGACTACCAAATCCCCACTACAAAAAACTCAGATATGGGAGGAATTATTTATATATCAGAATGTTTTAGCGAATGGTAAGGTCTGCATGCTAAATAAGAAGGAAGAGTTTGCGAACAAAATCACATATCAGCTGTTTAGCCATCTGGATGAAATTAAACCTGCTCAGAACGATCACCAATTAGCTGATAACGTGATGTCACAGCCTTGACCCTTCCCTCAAACTCAGTGGGCCTATGATAATGACCTGGAATGGATCTGCGATTTCGGGATGTAAAAAGTGTGTTATTCATTTGTATGTGCATGCTAAATCTAAGAAATGTTCGTTATGTACTGTTCAAATAATCAATAAACATTTATTAATGTGCAGTTTTTAAGAAAATATCCGCTGCTGAAGATGGGAGGTACTACTCCCAAAACACGTACAGCGTGAAAATACAATTAATTATTTTAACACCCCAAGGCAGTTTGTGTAAGTAAACAAAAGGTGTCAAGGCTGTTTTTGAATTATGAAACTGAAAATAATTTGATCGTACACACAGTGCCATATGGCGCTCTCAGGCTACAGTTGTCCCGCCGAGCGCCTTGCGGCGATGCCCAGGGGACGTGTTAAAGTTAAGTGGTATGTTATTTCAAAAAAACCCTCACAAATCATTGTTTAAACTTTGTCTTCGTAATAATTAAAGATTTAGACTTAATTTTGGGTCTTAGTTATTTAAAACTGTGACTGCATGACCTTGTAACAGCATCAAACTATTCTCATTCTTCTTCTCCACATTCTTGGCCCTTTGCCACATTCCCTGAGGTTCCATTTAATGCCACATTTCAGTTCATATTGTAGTTTAATATAAACTACAATACCCTGAAGTGTCCATGTATCCTTGCCTGTGTGGGTTTTATATTTCTGCAATTGTAAAGTTTTTTCCTAATTTTTGGCATTATTTTATCTAAATAATGGTTAGGCACTTATTTAGATGAAATTGAGGAGGGACCACACCTATATTTATTTTCAAAGATATAATGAAATGCACAGTCTGAATCACAGAAAGAATTTACAATAAACTATTCATAGGCTAAAAATAATATTTGGATAAAAAATTATATTACAAGTTTTCATATGGGTTGACTGCAAAACTATCTCTTCTTTAAGAATAAAGTGGGGGAATTCCTTTCTAACAATGTACGTTACATCATTTAACATAATATGTGCGACGTATAATTTATTGAGAATCAATTTCAAAAATTCTTTTCAGACGCGATAATTTAAATAAAGTGGTTATGGAGGCTGAGATTAATAAACATGTCTAGCCTTTAAAATTTGTTTCGTAGCAAAAAAGTTCATATTTTGATATTGTTTTATTGTTCAATTCAAATTTATCTTTTCCAAACTGAAAAATAACTACATTCAATGGTTTTTTGTGTGTCAATCTCTAATCAAACTGGGAGAGTGATTATTAAATGAAAAACATGAATCAAAATGTTTGCAAAATTATTAAGAATAAGCACAGCAACAATTTGTTCACGTAGTCAACAACTAAACAGATGTTTTCCTTCATCAAGCAAAAAGAGTTTATGCCCTCCTTGTTGTTTTATTTTATCACAATGAGTGCTTAAACATTTTCAAACTGATCAAATGTTTGCAATTTTCCTTTTATATGTTATTTCATTAAATGTTGTAATGGTATTCTGAACAAAAATGTTGTATGAACTTTTCCATGGTTTCCAAGCAAACTGTGGGATTTATCTTGATACTCACCAATTACAGTCAGTTCGGTGGTTGTTTCGTCTGGTTGCTTCTCGATCTTGCATGAGTAATTGTCGCTATCTTCAATTTCCAAAGCCTTCACTGTAAGTCTGCAATTGCCTGACAGGTCTTTTTCAATAGAATACTTTTCACCGTCCTGCAGAAAACAAAGTTGAATTAGTATCTTTTTCATGGTGGTTCCTCATTCCCAGTCCAATTACTCTCTAAACACCACTGACAACCTCTGAGGAATCGTTTGCAAAACAATCAAGTGAAAAGTCATGGACTGTGAACATTCTGTTCACAAATGAAAACAGATCAACTAATAAAATGATAGCCAAAAATTAACATAACTTTGAATACAGGTTCCCATCTACCTTTAAGATAGTAAAAAATATATTATTTTTTACTAAAAAATAGGTTGACAGCCTTTTTTAACATTGCATTTGCACCGTCCACATAGAGTATTGATCTGTGTGTGGTACATTACCAAGCAATGCAAGGAGTGAGGAGATTCAGTACAAGAATTAATAGTACTGAAAAAAGTTACTGATTTGACTTAAACTCATGGTATCGTTACCAAGCTTCTGAAGTCCAGCCCTACTGACTGCGTCCCAACTCAGTAATTAAAATGCACAAAAAACTTCCGAGTAAAAAAGTGGAGTGCACTTATGGAGTGAAAAAATCATACAATTGATAGAAATATTTAGGAGTGCTGCAATATCAGCAAAATTCAGCAAATGCCTTAAAAATGTATCATGTTTATATCTAGACTAATGAGAAAAAAACAGTTAAAAACAAAAACTAATATAAATTGGAAAAATAACCCAACAAAATAATTATTAAGATGAAAATTGGGATGGTAAAATGTGGTGTGATAAAAATTTGCGATAAAAAGATAAACTTAATTTAATCAAATGGAAATATGTGTTGATGACGATGGTGATGATGATGACGAGATATAGACAATGGTGCTGGTACACATTTGACAATGACATAAGTAACAAAATTATTAAGTAACCCATTAAACAGCTACTTATTTACAAGTATGTACGAAATATTTACAACGTTGAACAAATGTACTACAAGTAAGACACAGTAGTTACTTATTCTAATCTAGACATCAATGAAGATTACAACCATTTCAAAAATCTTTGTTACCAATACTTTATCAGGAGAAGCAGAATTCAAGAATCAGCCGGAAAACCTAAAAGCATAGTTAGTAAGGCAAAGCATTGGTTAGGCAAGAAAACTTATTTAATTGCATTGTTAGGCAAAAAATTAAGTTTGAACATTTCATAAGTATATTCTTCAACTTTTTCAACAATGCAGGAAAGATTTGCATGAAATTAATAAAAATGATCTTTAAGTAAAAAATATTATAAAATAATGTAAATTTGCCACTGAAAGGTATAACATCCACCACAGCACATTTGGACATGCACATTTGTGCTGAAAGGTGGCATTGGTCCACTTAAAAGCACATGTATAGGTGAGTTAAAAGTATTAGATAAGCCTAAGCGAAACACAAAAGGATTTTAGCTGGTAATCAGTAACAAACTGTTTTTAAATTTTAAAGTGTGGAAGCGTTGATTAAGACTCATTCAACTGTTCAGATATATAAAACTCAGATAATTTAGATTGCTGGATTGAAAACTTCAGACTATTTGATTGAATATTACAACAATTAACAATAATAGAATGTAAAAGGTAATTTTATTGATTATTCATTTTATTGATTATAAGTTAATCAAACTATATCTTAAAAACAATAAATCAGGTGATATGTTCAACTCAAATAACAGCTGATGTCCAAGATCATAAAACATATTTTCCCTCCCATCAATGTTTTTGAAGCGGCATGACAAAGTTTTGTTTTCCTTCTTTTCTGACGTGAAACAGATAAGAAGGACCCATATACTTGGAATTTTTTTATTACTAGGTCTCACAGAGCTTTTGTCAGCCTTCTATTGACCCCACACTAGCAATGATTATTATTATTATAAATATTATTATTTAATCAGTAATTGAAATGACTAGAATATTATTCAATCGTTAAATAATTAATTCTTTTGTCTTTCACAACATATTAAATAAACACAACATGTTAATTGCTTGAATTTCTACTATGTTACAATGTAATCCCGAATGTAATGATTTATTGTACATATGGTGTATTTGTATACAGTGAAATGAATTAAAATACGAAAATAAAGTTTGTTATTACAAGTTTTTTGTGTATACTCTCATGTAACCTTCCCAGTGCATCTCAGATGTGATAAAGCAAAGCATTCATAGAATTATTTTGATCCAATAAGGAAAACCTCCAGTATTACAAAAAACCGGGTAGTTTTCTGCTATTTTGGAGGCCGTGCAGGGATAGGGCGGGGATTTTAGACTTGTGCTGCGGGGATTTACCCAACAGCCTGAATACTTAAAAAGAGGATAAAGCCGCGGATTTTTGACAAGTTGTTAGGATTTTTTAAACTCCAGATATTTTATTTCTTGAACGAAAGTTGGTGTCAAGTATCTGGTATGGTTGAATTGGTGTTACCAAAAACCAGAAATTTGCCCGGTTTCCAAGTATTTAGAAGGCCATTTGAGGATTTTGGGAGGATTATGAAAAAGTCGGATAAAACTGGGGATTTTAGACTATAGTTGCAGGGAGTTACCCGGCATCCTAAAAAAAGGATAAACTGGGATTTTTGTAGTATGGCTTGCTTGGTACAAATCAAATATTCATGCAAGATGAGAAAAATAATTTGTTTACATGGTAAAATAACAATACTGAAGAAAACAGAAATCCTTTGATATAATATACTATGCAGGTTATTGATATAAAATTTCCCCTTGCCTAGCAAACTATTTGGGAAAATACCTGGTTTTGGATTTTAAAAATCATGAGGTAGTTTTTCGGGTAATTACCCGGTTTTTGGTACTTGTGGGGATTTTGCGGGGATTAATGCCAAAAAACCGGGTAAAAGCAGGGATTTTTAATTCAGTTGGCGGGTAAATGCCAAATTCTCTGGCAACACTGAAAACCTCTTAAGACGGACACTCACTGTCAGTTTATTTTTCCCTCTCCACCAAGACACGATCGCCAGACTACTGCTGACCGTACATTCCATGTAGACTTCGTGCCTAGTGAAGCCCTCGTACTTCTTATCCAAAGGTTTGATGAATGTGTAAGATGGGTCGGCCTCTGTGAAAAAAAGCCCAAAAGGTTATCTAGTTCTACCTTATTCAATTATATTCATGATGTTTTGATTATTGTGGATGGAATCGTTATTTAATGTTTTCTTTACTTTCATACCCTTGTGATGACTGGAATCTGTCATCGTTTGCTAAGCAGTTCCTGGAATTTGGAATCCTGTATTAGCATTCTCCTCATAATCTAAAATTTTGATTCAAATAATCAAAATTTATTTAAACTAATTGAGTTATAATTAATAATATTCATAGTCTCATCAAGAAATTTTGAAAATGGGCACTCCGACATTGTGGATTGCTGGATTCTTCCAACGTCCATAAGTTTGTTATTTTATTTATGTTTGTTACAAACTCATAGACAGTGGAAGAATTTAGCAATCCACAATGTCAGAGTGCCCATTTTAAAAATTTCTTGATGAGACTACAAATATTATTAATTATACCTCAATTAGTTTAAATTGACTTTGATAGTCAGATCAAAACTTTAGACCATCAGGAGAATGCTAATGCAGGATTCCAGATTTCAGGAACCGCATAGCAAATGATGACAGATTAGTCATCACAAGGGTATGGACGTGAAAGTAAAGAAAACATTAAATATTGTTCAATTATGTTTGAACATCAAAAGAAAGACATAAGAATTATTAGTGATGTATGGCAATGTCATCATTGTAAAGATCTTGTTTCAAACAGAATCTTAACTTTGTATTCTGTCTATATTATGCAGTACCGTGTGAATATATTCCATAACTTAGATTAGATAGGCTACAGTTGAATAGCTCTGTTCACTTGCACGGCACAGGACTCAGCTAAAATGTTAGGTTACCGCAACTGAGACAGCTTAAAAAGTGATTGTGATGTATCTGTGATTTCAAGAGTAAATTTAAACTTCCTTTAAACTTAAGAGTTCAACCTGTTTAAAAATCTAAAAATGTATTTCTAGTTTTTTTAAGGAATGCATTTTATTCCATTTAAGAATTCCTGAATGGGAAGTGGACACCAAAATACTTCAACATGGACTCCACATGAACTGGGTATACTTAGACTGACAAGCCAGAGGTGTTTGTGTTCAAATATTGTAAATTGGCTCAAATAAAAATATACCTATCAGTTGGAAAAATCAAAAACAAATCTAAAGACACTTTTACTGACTCTGTATTTTGTAAAGATTTTCTTATTATTTATTATTTATTTTTTTATTGAGGCTTTACTGAAATGTTTGATTCATCTACCCCAGTATTCATCGAGTAGTTTTTTTAAGAGTTGCTTTCAAGAACTGTTAATGTTTTCAAAATTTAAAAAAAGTAATTTTTAAAATCACACCTTTTAAAAAAATACAAAATATCTTACCGTCAACATTAAGGAACGCTGTGCAGCTCATTCCAGCAATTTCAACAGTATATTTTCCAGTGTCCTCCACTTTTGGTGCATTGATGATGAGGGTGTAAGTTTCCTTATCGACTTTCATCTTATATTTGGAGCCTGGAAACAGTTCCTGCAAAAATGAGCTTTGATGAGAACTATGTTCAAACCGTCAGAGGTCCAAAAATTGTGTGTTTAAAGGTAACGTTATAGCTTTAAAATACGTTTACCACAGCAATCAACAGTATGAGTACATTCATAAAGGTAATAATATATCCATCAAAAGAAATAATAACAGTAAACATAAAATAGTAAGGATTAAATAGGCACATTCCAGAGTAATATATCTGCAAAGAAGGTAAGTAAGTAAAATCTGGTGTGTTCAATTAAAGAGAAATTGCCTCAGATAAGATTTTGAAAAATAGAGACAAAACGTCACTATGATTGTATTTCTAATAGTTAGGGTGAATAGAATAGCCAATGAATTACAAATTCTATTCACAAAGTGGAATTTAAGGTTATCATATATTTACTAAAATTTAAGTTTAACCCTGAACCTTATTTATTTGTGAAAAGTCGTTGGTTTGAGATGGTTGGTTTGTAGATGGATGAAAATAAATAAGACCCAGGGCACATACGTTTTATTAATTTACGAGAAATAAAAGTTTCAGAACATCAGTTGAGGAGAAGCATCAAACTGCAGTATATGGAGAAGATATATCTTGATTCAAGGGTACTTACTCTGCTTTATTTATTTGACTATACTTACATCCTTCCTGAAGAACCATTTTGGTTTGCTGTCAGGTTTGCTGAATATACATTCAAATACGACTTTCTTATCCTTTCCTTCTTTGGCAAGCTGGTCCACGAGAGGTTTCAAGAAACTGTCTTGTTTCTATAAAAAAATCAAAGCATCACACCAACTATTAAAGGATGAATTTGATTACCAAATTATATGCTTTTTTAATAAAACCTCAAAAACTTCAAGGCATCAGCCAAACTATCTGATTCACATGAAAAAGAACAACCCAGAACAGAATTTTTGTAAATCACTAGCGAAAAGAATGTTTGTGCTGTAGGAACGACTGGTTAAAATAAACACCATTAATATCACATTCATTTTACCCACTGTTGTACACCTTTATTTAATATCTATTTTATTTTATCACAAATATTTTATTAGTTTTTCTGTGTGTGAAGGGATTACATATAAACAAAAAAGTTTTCCTATATAAAATGTCTCAGTTTTCTTAAAAACCTATAACTTGAAATTTAAAATAGCTGTCAATTAAATCAACTAGTATTTTCAAAGATTTGGTATATTTTACTTGGTACTACTGAGTATTTTTATTTCATTATAATTAATGAGTAACTGAGAATCAGTGACTGGGAAAATTTTGTTTTAAATTATAGTCTGCTTTTTATATTTAATGAGGCAATAAAAAGATTAAGGTTTAATGTTATTTAATGATGAAAAATAATATAAATCACATACTTAAACAACATTTTAACATTCAATGACCGTCATAGAGGCTTGTAATAAATGTGTCTACAAGATCCAGTTTAGGTTTGAAAGTTTAAACCATATGCATAACGACAACAATTAAAAAAATATATGTAAAGAAAGCTAATTTTTCTAATAAAATAGATAAAAAATATTATTAATGAAACACAACATCTAATACAGTAGAGTAAAATAAAATATTTTACAAATTGAAATCCACCAGTCTTGAGGAATAACCAAAACTTGAAGAGAAAATAATGTATAAAACAAAAGCATGATTCAACCAAACCTCCAATATCTCAAATGGCTGAAGGATAGGCCAGTCTGGAATGATTTCGGGTAATGTTTTTCTTCTAAGAGCTCTTAATATTTTTCTCTACAACATATATTATTAACTAAACAGTACCATAGAATTTAGTTCCAGATGTTGTAAAGGCCACATGTATCATTAAAATTGTAAATATTTGTATGTTTAATTTATAAACTAAAAAAAACATGTATGTCAATTCAGTTTACTAATTCAAATTATATTTAAATTTAAAGTTAATTTGGAACTACAAGGGGGTGAAAATTGTAAAGGATGGTTCTATTTCTAATGTCATGGTTTAACTTACAAAAGGTTTGCAATAAATCTAATTCCATTATTTGAACTTCAGACTTTTACCTCACACATTCAAAAGACTACTTGCTAGTTTTACGTACTGAAGGGTAATAATATGAATATTGAAAATTCAGGGTCCTACCGAGGAGTTATTGGAAACTACAACAAAAATGTAATTATATTTTACTTAATACTTTTAAATAAAGAACTTTACATTCTAGTTTTCAAATTTTGGTTTTCACAGGGATACTATTGAGCATGCGGGGCAGCCCCTTGCTCCAACCCTTACCTCTCCTTCACTTTGTGACCCTGACTGAAATTTAAAAATGCATTTATTACTATTAACTCTTTTTACTTTATGTGAATTTAGCACAGTTACAACAGAAAGCATAGTGAAAAACTTTGGCTAAGCAACTCAATAAAGTAGAATGTTGAATTAGGAAAATATCCACAAGTATAATTACAGGAAAAGAAAGTTATGTTTTCTTACTATCAATAAGGCTTAAGATTAAATTAAATCTAAGACCG
This sequence comes from Flexamia atlantica, assembly GCA_035578135.1. Classification (NCBI taxonomy): domain Eukaryota; kingdom Metazoa; phylum Arthropoda; class Insecta; order Hemiptera; family Cicadellidae; genus Flexamia; species Flexamia atlantica. Next base: position 49,163,566 of record JAQJVK010000007.1, on the reverse strand, counting down.
CACTACACTATAAAATATTTTATAAAAGATTGTTTTATAAAAGATTCATTTGTCCAATCAGAATTAAAGATTTTGTTTTGAAAATCAGCTGACTTGAATTTTGATTGGCCAAATCTAATCCTTTATAAAATATTTGATAGTGTAATGTGGGCCTGAGAATTTAATGTTTCATAACAATACAAGTTCAATAAATCAATAGAACTTAAAAAGATTTTAAACTATGGAAAAATTAATTGAACTAACAAAATAAACAAATAAGTTGAGAAAAGGTACAAAAAAACATTATTTATTCCATGTTTGGCACAATCCTCTCTTAAGAGGTGTCAGCTTATAAGTGTTTTAACATATTTTAATAAAACTAACAATTTTAATCCAACAAGATTTACAAAATAAAAGTTGAACAAATCTGGCACAAATTAATTTTACCTTTTCTACTTTTTTCAGAGCCGGCACTGGTTTTTCCGTCTCTTTCAGGTCTCCCCAATCAGGATCTTCTTTGTCCTTGCCCCATTTGGCATATTTTCTCTTCTTCAGCATAGCACGGAAATCCATTCCACTGGAATCTATAGGACAAAAATGAAGGATATTAATTTTTAGTAATATGTATTGATCACAACAAAGAATAAAGGGTGTTTGGACTAGAGGTATTAACAGATAAACTGTGGTAATGAAGAAAAAGAAAAAAATAACTTAGGGGTTTTCTAACTGTTTATTTTAATCAAAAGGTAATACTCTCATCATTTTGTATAAAAGGTTTTAGGGTCCTTAACTTTATCCACATTTTACAGTTATAAAAAGTTGAAAAGTCCTGTTTGAATTTATAGGTTTTTTTATTTATTACACCAACACCTATATGGCTAACATGGGGTTTTAATTTTTATTTGTGAACCCTTACAAGGCATATTACTTTAAAAACCTTTTCATTGCATTTTAAGAAAATAACTTTTTTGCTGTAAATAAAAATTTTTTAAATTTCTCTTTCATATTACGTTAGTTTATATATTGATACTTCTAGCCCAGTCATCCTGTATAAAGGAAGACTCTTTGAATGAAGCACACTTGGAAGGGTCATAATTTAATAATAAATTGAATATAGGATTTTTACCAAACTGTGAAATTGCCATCAAGAAATTTTCGGAAACGTCCGAGATGTCTGGGGTTTCTTGGAGAGGGGTCATGATGATGCCTACTACACTTCACTCCACCACGGACTTGTCTGTTATGGAACTGTACGGTCCACAGCTCACCTCCTCCCTCCCTCCTCCGTAGTTTAGGCTCAAAATAGTTTTTCGGGTGTTGTCTTAGTGGAATTTCTCATATTAACGGTAACAACGAGTGGAAAAAGATTAACTTTTAGGAACTATAAATAAGATGTTTGAGGCTTTTTTGGTCTTGCTTTAAATTTATAGATAATTTCTTTCGTCCACTAATATAATGTGAAAGTCCTTCTTTGGCACCTTATATGATGTCTTTACTCGGAAGGGAAACCGAGGTTATTGAAAATTAGAACCTAAAAATGTCTTTACCTAGAATATTTTTTCACTAAATATTGTTTGGATGAAAGTTTCTCCTTTTGTACAGTGTTTTATTCGCTAACAGTTATACAAGTAATACTTACTTTTAAAAGAACTTTTGGCCACATATCATTGTTTGTTTCAAACATTTGTGGATTCCATAATGTTGATGAAATCCTAGAAGGTTTTAGAATATTTGGTTCACATAAGTAATGAAAAGTACAATATGGCCAAAAGATTTTTAAAACAATTAGTGACGATTGAGACCAAAAATTTCTAATCACGAAACTGAAATTTTAAAAATCAAATCTCGAATCCAAAATATCAATTTCTAAGTCATGAGTTGTGACTTAAACAGGATGAATAAAAAGTTTTCTGCTACTCTTCAAGTGATAAAAAGCTGATTTTGTTTGGCTACTATTTTGTTTTCGTCACTTCTGATGAGGTTGTCGTAGACAATAACATAGTCAATAGAAATGTTTTCCATTTCTATTTTTTCCTTTACCCAAGTTCCTATCTCTCGACATGTATTGGATTTACTTTTCTTCATCCATTATAAGTTTCCTTTTTCCTTTTTTGGGAGGGGGGGTGGCATTCCCAAAACTCTTTATGTGCCCAATTACACTTTTAGGTTCCCCAGCATACACACTGCAATAGGTTTTTAAAGGAAAAGCACAAGCGCTAAAAAATCCCGAGTGGAACTTTCTGAGATGAAACTCATCGTTAAAAACGAGGAATAAATGATTTTAATCAATGACGTAAGTTGTTTAGTGATTTTTCCAAATGACAAACAGTACTCAAGGAGTTTCTCTTCATCATATTTTTGATGTGAAGTGAGATACATTGGAACAATTATAACCAAGAACTATAAAATTTGCTAAAAATCAAAGTTTCACCCGACATGTAAAGCTGCATCTCTTACCCGAGACGTAAAGCTGCATCTCGGCTGAGTCCTCTCCGTGGCAGTTGCTGACGACAATCTTGTACTTTCCCTCATCGTTTGGCTTGACTTTCCTGATGCAGAGTGTGATGGAATTCGTGTCTCCCTCTGTGAGAAATCTGAACCGTCCTCCATCAATAATCTCTGTCATGCCCTAAGATAAAAAGAACAGAAATATTTTAGTCATTTTGACTGTGTCTGAGATAAATATTATCTCGTTTTAGAATCATAATTAATTTAGTTGACTGGATGTGAACGAAACGCCAACTAATTTATTAGTAGTCAGTGTGGGCGCTGTTGTTTAACCCTCCATAGGGCGCTTACTGGAGGTTACCTCCATATTCGTGAAGTTTTCCTTATAAAATACAAAAGGGTGCAGTCGGCAGTCTTGTGCTTACCGTACCTTACACGCCTCTTTCTAAGTACTGACTCATTCGGTATTTTGGCTATTTGCTCTGTTTACCTCAGTCTGACAGTGTGTTTTCGACCGGACTGGAGGTAAATTCCAGACACAAAAAACAGAGTTACAATATATATATTTTTTTGGAAATACTGTATATATTTTGCAATCCATATAAACCATTTTTATATTGATAATTAAATTAAGTATTGCTCTTTTTACTTTTAATTCGTTACATTTTTTCATCGGTAAGCCATGTTACTTGAAACCTTTTTTTCACAAAAATCTTTTATCATTCTTACTATAATAATTTATATATATTTATAGTGAAATGTTTCATGCATTTAAATACCTAATAAACCATTCTGTTCAAGGTTTTGATCAATTGATTACATAAATAAAATATGTTAAAAGCAAATGTTTCGTGTTATTTCATTATCTGGAGGTAACCTCCAGATGCACCCGATGGCGTTTCAAAATTGATGCGGCCTACGGCGGGTTAATGGTAATTTTCTGTTTAAGAAAATATGATTAAATGTTTTGTAAGCCCACAAAATTATAATTTTTAACACAAGTGGGAAGAGTCAACAGACTTGTGAAAAAATATTTTTCATCCTGTATCTGTATGGAGACGAAAATTTACTTTTGCAATCACAGACAAACTCATTTCTATAATTTTATATTACTTATCTCACAGGGTGTGCTTTGCTTAACACTTCACAGAACATTTTTAAGATAGCTTTTCTTCTGACAGTTATGAATTTACCTTGTAAAACTTGAATGTTGGCGCTGGATTTCCTTCCACTTGGACTGTGATGTATCCAGTTTGATCTGAAAAATGAAAAGCAATAAGAATTATACAGCATTAAAGTACCAAGTAGTTGAATGTATGTATAGGCCTATGCATGAATGTATATGTTGAATTATGTATACTTAGTACAGAAGTTACGTGTTACAGAAGTTAGTTGTTAAAAAATTCATATTTTTGAAATTTCACAAAATCTGTAACTTCTAAAGAAAATATACTTGCAACCATTAAATTTGGCTTGAAAAACTAAATAATCCAGTATTTTGAATCATTAGTCTGTGTCAACTGGTTGCGGAGATAATTGATATTTCAGTTTGGCGGCAAACACAGTATGTTGTCCAATGTTATTCTTATGACAAATATTTAAAAACTGATATCTCCAATATTTACTAACCGATGTTGATAAAATTTGGTATGTATTTGTATGATAATTAATTTGTTTAATTTTATTATGTAAGTTTTCTAATTTTAAATGACTTTAAGGGAGGAAGTATGTGTCAGTTTCCTGAAACCGTTTATTTTCTTTTGCTTCCCTTGTATTAAACTACTAAAGACTTTGAGCCTAAGGGATAATCGAAGGGAAGCTTCCGGTAGCCGCACAAAAACACAAAATAACGGCTAAAGTACCCTCACAGTATTTTCCTAAGGGGTGGGAAAACCAAGACCACCAAATCCCCACTACAAAAAAGGGTAAAATTCCGATATCTGCCCACAACTCTGTATTTTTTTCAATATAGAGTAATATAACCAGTAAATAGGATGTGTAGAGGTAATTAGAGATCTCAAAGACAAATTATAGAAACCAATTATATTGATGCAGAGCCTGATTTCACATCCGTGTGTTATTTTATGAGCTGTTATCTTATCTCACGTCGCAGCTACCTGTGGTAGCAGCAACATAAGAGGTTAGGTTAGGTAAGGTTAAGTTAGGTTAGTTAAGGATCAAATCTGACCTAGTTTTTAATACTGTACTATATAGAATATATTTACCTAACCTGTCCTAACCCGACCCAACCAGCGGCCGGCATGGCAATGCATCATCGGCGTTACCATTATTTGCATCTCCAACACATAATGCAAGAGGGTCAACAATACCGACCGAATTACCCAGAAATGATTCCGACATGCCTGGCAAACCATCCAGTATCCATAAAACGGAGACATAAGACGTATAAAGCCGATTGGAAAAAGTTTTTTAGTTGTGGGGAGATAACGGAATTTGACCAAAAAAGTACCCTCAACGGCAGAGTAGCTCTCCTGGACGTCCACGATGGCGGGAGGGCCTGGGTCACCGATGTCTCTCAGCGGCGTCGCTGGCTTGTCTATCAGCCCCTCGAGCTCCTGGACACTCGGCCGCCTCATGTCTGTGCTCGGCCTTCTCCTCTGCGTCAAACCCACGTGCGTTAGTCTCAGCGGATTTACCGTTTATCGATACATTCTATGATTATGTAAACAGTGTGATGTTAAGTTAACTTTGTTTGAATTATTAGAATCAGCTTAATCGTTGAATCATAAATCGGTTCATTTTATTATCAAAATGTTGATGTTAAACTATTTTTTATTGATATCTGATCAAGTAATTTATAAAAAAATGAAGTTTGGCCATTTAAAGACTGTTACTAAATATTTAATGAACAGAACTTACGTTATTGCCAGACTTTCTTCCAATAGATATAATCGTCCCAGATAGTAAAAATGATTGTATCCTGGTAATACTATTATTTTATTGTTTGTACGCACAAAAATAAACTTTTAATTCGACATAAGTATTAAAAAAACTTACCTCGAAATATCTTCTTTATCAATCATTGAATTGCATGAATGAAAACTAGTTGAATTAAAAAAATTAAAGAATTTCCGATAAATAAATTGAATAAAAAACAAAACAGAATAACTTACGATTAAAAAACACCACTCGTACACTTTAAACAAAACGCACATGCACAGGCAATGTTAATCACAAAAGAAAATATTTTACATAATTTTGTAACACAGAGTGCAACACATTAGAGAGTAACAAAGCGAAGCTGAAAACTATAGATTAAACACAAATTAAGAAAGAATAAATCGATAAAAATATAATTTTATAATACATCGATTAAATTATATACATATATGGACAAGTACACAAAGACAAAGACAACACTACACATTGATATAGGTAAGATGAGGAATAAATGTTACAAATAATGAAACATAAGATATAGCAAAATAAAATAAATTATAAAATAAATTTGAAGTAAAACAAAGTTTGAGTAGACAGAAAACGTAAAAAGCAGAGCAATTGAGTTCACATAGATTCCTTAGAATGTTTCTTTCATCACTGGTTCATATTGTATCCCTTCAAAACCGATTGGTTCCTAAAGTTTATTAATATCTCAAGGTACGCTTTTTAGCATACTGTGTGTCCCAAAAGTAATAACTCCCCTGTTATTTTTCTTATTAATTGACAGAAAAAGTTGATCTTTAGGAGCTTTATGAATTTTAAAGATGATTTTGAAAGTATATTAAAAATCATTGGTAATTTTTGTGTTTTAAAAGGGGATTTTAAATATATAAATTAGAAAAAAGTTACGAGGAATCAGGTTACAAGTCTTTGACAGCAAGTTACAGTTTTAAAAATCATGTAAATGAACCTACAGCCGGTATTGAGTGCTCTGAGGAGCATACATGGCCGAATGTGGATGTGACGAGATGTGTGTGCATAGCCTCCACCAACATCCGTTCGGCAAATCGTAGAAAGCCTGAGCATGATTTTATTATTTTTAGTGTAATTAGCTAATAAGTTGAAATGTCAAAAACCAATAGTTTTAGAATTTAGAAGTCTTTACTTTGTGCTAAAAAACTCTTGACAATGTACCTGTCTGTATTGCTTTTTTGATCTGTATTGTAGCATGTACAATACAGATTTGCCATTGTCATTCTTTTATCAAGCCCTTTAAAGTAATGTACCATTTGATAGGAGTTTGTATTTGAAAATTTCGACTTACCCCTAAATTACTACCCCACTTGGGGAGGATGGGGTGTAAACATTTTCTTCCTTGACCATATACACTTCTCAAAAAAATATTTAAAATTTTGTAAAACGAAGGGGAGGACTTTAAGGGACACATGGTATTACCATAACAACCTGCTCCTAGACTAGGTGCACGCGAGCAACATTTGCAGCGGCTGCAGTTGTCGCTCTGTGCTACCAACCCGAACACACGGGCGACAACTGCCGCCGCGCATCGCAGCAACATCTGGTTTTCATGGAAATTTGCATTAGTTATTCTCCTGCGTGCAATGGATAAACGACGGGAGTAATTATTCAAAAATCGAGTACTCACCCCCCCCTAAAATTAAAGAATTATAGAAATTAAAGAGAATATACTTGATTATGAGAGAGCTGTTGTGTTTTGTGTGTTTACTTGTGGCAGATAAATTCTGAGCTCGAGTTATGAGCTTGGACGTATGAGCTTTACTTCTCTTGACTTATGAGCTAGTTTGACTAAACTCAATTTTTTTGCTTATGAGCTTGACTTCTTTTGACTTTAAGACGACAAAATCAAAAGAAGGCCCACCAAAATCAATAACAAAAAATAATATCATCAGGTCCAAAATTATATCAAACCGAAAACAAAATTTATTAATTCGTAAGTTTTTTACGATTCAGTTGAATTTAAACTTATTTAATCAAATTAAGGTGTAATATTTTAACAATTGTGTTTATTACATTCGGGTAATTATTGTTATCCAAAAATTAAATATCTTTAGAAAAAGTAATTTGCATTTTCTATCGAGCTCTTAAAAATATATTTACAAATTTATCTAAAGACTACATTTACAATTAAAGTGTTCAGACCCACCACATTTATTTACAAAACATAGAACATAAATTTTCCAGCTCTAAAGCTCTCCAACTCTAAACACTCTACTTCTAAACATGGAACAAATATTAATGACACGTGGCCTACACTCGGAGTCCAACATCGACACTGACTGACATTCAAGTCCCATCTAACCTGTTTAATATCCAGAAGACCCGTTTCCCCGGGACGTGATTTCTGCTCGTTGTTAGAGAAAAATAAATAAAAACAAGAGATAAATAAAGATTGTAGAGATATGGTAGAAAGAAGTATAACTTATAAAAATCACAGAAAATAAACAAAAAGCCTCGAAATCAAGCAGTAAGTCTTCTTTTTTCTTTGGCATTCATGAGAGGGTGAGAAAGGAGAATGTGAGAGGGACGGTTGAAAAAAAATTTGAAAACGGATAAAACACAAAAATCAGGAAGGGTAAAATATTATACAAAGTAAGTTTCTTGATACTTTGTACCGCGATTAGTGAGGAATGCCAAAGAACAAGGTCAGCTTTGTGTCACGACAACACAAATCTCACCTTCGGATCTAAAAATTCTCCCGGCCGCAATTTTCCAACCTGTGGAAAGCAAATTAAACAGAGATAAAGCAAAGGATATGGCAGTCGACAGGGGTACCCGGACATCACTGGACTAGACACTAGACAATATAGTTCTAAAACAGCATTAAATAGACGTGCGTATTATTGTCAAATCCGTATTAAATGTTTTAAGTATTAATGTTCAAGATGTTACATATTATCCGATGTGATATGTTATTATGAACGGATTTTGTTGAGATTAAGATAATTATGTGGTCGGAAACATAGAGTGCAGATGCTTGGGCGAGGGTGACACGGGGCGTACGATGAGTCAAATCTCACCTTCTTTTCCTCCACAACTTCTCCTGGACGCAGCTTCCTATTTTCCTATAAATATACAAGGCAGGATAATGAGTAAGCTTTGTAGTTGCCGGGAGGTCCCCGCAACCTGCAAGCAAACACTTGAGCCTGTCAGTCCCGGGCGACATGCACGAGCCACTCCATGTGACAGTGACACGGCCAACTCGCTATTCTACCTACACTAACACTAACCTAGCATGACACTACAGTGCCACTTACACCACTACCGCACTGTACAGCAAGGTGGAAAAGACAGTACTAGAGTGAAGGAAATAATAGCTCTGCTATCGCAGGTGTCTCGGTAGATAGCAATTCAAAGTATACATTGTAGTTAAACTATCTGTTCATATAATATGAGCTTGAATACTAATCCATAAATAATAGTAAGACTGTAAAAATTAATCTTAAATTTTCTGATAAAATAATTTGAAAGGTTAACCGAACTTCTACAAGTTAAAAGAATATTAAAATAACAACCTATTGGTAAAAAATATGTAATCGAATCTGTACAATATTTCAAAAGTAACGAGACTTCAACTTTTACAAATGAGGGTTTCCTCCTTACATAAATGAAAGAAGTTCGTGCAACATTTCTGAAAACCCTACAAACTACGGAAGCAAAAGGGCTTTTTAAAATTGAGTATCGAAGCCCCATTCCATACGATACCTCGTCACTGATTATCAAACTCGGCCTTCTTCCCTTCTCCTCCGGGGGAATCAGAGACCCGCGGCGGCTCGACTGGCCCGACCCAGGGATCAAGGACCCCTTCCTATCTCCGGCTGGCGACTTCTCCCTGATTACTTCGATCTTCGGAGCCTCCGGTGCTTTTATTTCAGGGACTTTGGTCTGAAAAGACATCGTCCTTATCAGGATTGTTTCTGATGAAAAATAAACCATTTCCAAAAGTGTTCGTGTTAATGACCCTCCATGTGTTGAGAAAATATAGTTCTTCTTGTACAATAATAAAATAATTATAATAAAATAAAGTTGCAACGCTCATTAGCTATTATAGTTCAATTATAACCTGTATAAAAAGGCTGTACAGATAAACAGTAATTCTAAGGAAAACATAACAAATCGACAATCATTACATTAATAAGAATAATTTTCGTTTGATATGGTCAGCTAAAGAAACTGAATGTGGAATAACTTCAGGTTTTTATAAAGACATGAGACAGAAAAAATCTCATTTGAAAATCTAAATTTTATGAGGTGTATATATTGCTCGCAACATCCTTTCATCCTCATTTCTTTTTCACCTTTAGAAAGGGGAAACAATACTTTTTATAACAATACTATTCAAAGAAATTTTTTAAGTAGGTGAATAATAATTAAATAAAACAATATAAATTTTTTTGTAAATAGTGATAAATAATACATGAAATTGTGTAATTGATGAATGAAATATTAACAAATAGAGGTATCACCAGCAGAAATTAGTTGACAAATTTAAGGAAAATAAAATGCTACACAAGTTTTAACAATATTGAATGCTAGATTTGGCACAATTGTATTACTTTTTTTAAATATTATTTGGACTGCTTTCTATTTTTAAATTTTGATTAAATATTGAATATTAAATGTTATTTTAAAGTTTAAATTTTACATTTCAGGCACATCAACACTTTACCCTTTCGCTAACTGCATTTTACAATTATATCATTATTCATTAAAGAGACTTGAACGACATCAAACCTTAGCATAAGAATAACTAGGAAAATGAATTATAAAAACATAGTATCTAAATCTTCTTTTTCCCATTTGATCTAAATAATGTCTGCTAAGCACATATGAGAAAGCTGTTGTAATTACCTTCATCATAAAGTAAATTCACAGAGAGCCTTAAAATTACTCAAACTCCAAAATGAACTCAACTATTTCTGATTTGGACTTTACTCTGACTAATTAATTACAATTAATTAAATTAACAATACTACGTTTGAGCAAAAGTACAAAATAATTTACATAATAATAAAACGAATGTACCCGTTGTCCCAAAAGTCCCGACCGATTCAATAACTCTTAAAGTAATTAATGTAGCTTAAAAAATACTTAGCAAATGAGTTCTGACAAAAAAACAACCTTTTAAGCATATCTCACATCCCCCTGTCCCTAAAATACAATTTAGGGGGGTTGCCCCAAATTTTCAAACACAAACCCCTATCGAGTGACCATTCATTTTGGCGGGCTTAATAAAAGAAACAAAATGCTTCAAACCTGAGGTCATTATCATGTATTTAACCAAAGTTATAGCCGTTTGAATATTCAAGATTGCTAAACATTTTATACTGGGAAGTACTCATAAGATAAGTCAGTACCATTCAAATGACATCCAAACTCAATGAAAATTGTTTCATACAGTTCCTAAACCATTTCTAGCACACCCTAGTCCATTTGGTAAATTTTTGGTATCAACAACCCAACCCACAAAATCAAAAATTCGGGACAGAGGTTGCCTCATATTCATGGTAGGTCAGGGTATACCAAAATAAATAGTGGTAAGGGATACCAAAATTCTACAAAACGAACTAGCTCTAGGCAAGGATGGTTTAAGAACAGTTAAAAAAAAATGTTAATAAACTTTAAATATCATTTACATTGTACTGACCTGTCATCATATAGGTAATTTTAATACAAACCTTATGGCAATTTTTAATTTTTCAAACTGCTCTAACTTTGGTTAGGGATAAGATATTGACCTCGGGTTTGCGGCACTTTGTTTATTCTAGTAAGTCCTTATAGAATTTATAGAATAGTCAGTAAATGCGGGTTTGTTTTTATAAATCAAATTCATAATTTGCACAAACAGAAGCTATAGGGGCAACCCCCCCCCCCCCCCCCAGAGAAAAATGCATTTTGGAATAGGGGCAGATATGACATACATAGCAAAAAAGTAATTGTTTTTAGCCAGAGCTCATCTGCAAAATATCTTTAACTTAGTTTAAAAGTTACTAATTCAGTCCAGGACTTAAGCGATACAGGGTATAGTTTTCTTTCAAAACTACTGTAGTAGCATGGCGTGGACATTCACAGTAAGCTTAAGCAGTAAAATATCAAAAGGACATTTGACTAAAATTAAAATTGTACTTATGAAAAATAAACTATAACAGTTTTCTACTAAGCAAAATTAATACATATTAAAAGCATACTGGGGAAAAATGTTTTATTATTACATTTATCAAAGACCAATTTACTAAAATCTAATCAACTGAATATATTATTTCATAGAGTGAATATAATATGTGAACTCTGAATTTGTTTAACAATCACACAGTTTGAAGGCAATAAACTGGTGAGCAATAAAAAATGTATAGAAATTAAATTAAGAGTTATACTAAAAATTGTAGATGTAATACAAAATGGTTCATTTTATTAAATAATCTATCTAAAGATTTTAAAATTTATTTTACAAAACTGAATACAATTTTAACTTAAACAAAAAAAACTCAACTAATGCTAGTTATAATAAAATCTGTGTGTAAAAAAATGGTGTAAGATCACAAAAACTTTAAAATATAACCACAAATTTTCTGATAAAAATAAAACTTTACATCATTTCAACTAAATTTAAAACTTAAACGTAAAACTAATGTTAAGCTGGCTCCTGACGTCCAACCCCGATAGAATTAACTTAAAATGTTAGGTGTTCATTTTTAAGCAACAACAACTTAAAAGCTCCAACGTAATGATACCAAAAATACATCAACTCTTGCCAAACTCCAATGACTACTTTAGCTGAAGAGGCTCCCAACAGACTAAAGAAATAAAAGCCTGTAATAAAAGTTAAAAAATACAGTAGAACTTGGTTAATTCAAACTTCAATAATTTTAAATCTTCTTTGATTTAAATACATCCTTTAGTCCCCAGCATTTTTCATGTCAATAATTCTAAAAAATCTTGAATAGAATAAAACTTGGATAATTTGAATTTTGCCTCATCAAAATTGCGAGATATAAGTGGTTTCCAGACAATAAATTTTTGGAAAAGACATGAAATTCGCGGTCTCAAATCCACTTAAAAAGTAATAACTAAGTGATAACTTCATTAGACAGTAATACCGAGTGCTTCCGAACCCACCCAATATTACCAAGAATATCTGTATTCAAGTAACTTACTGCCAATTGTATTTTTCTGTACGCATTTTCAAGGTCATTGTATTTAACATTTATCACCCCAAAAATTCCACTATCAATATTGACCTCTTTAGCTTGGAATAACACATATGAAACATTGCCCACTTTCAGAACTCGCACCAGCCCAGTGCAGTAATGTCAATGTGTGTTTTTGATGCATAATTTTCAGTCCTGTTCTGTCTGCAGTTTAGGTAATTTTTTCTAAATTATGTCATTCCCAAAGCTTCCATTAGTATATCTTTATGTTTTCGTTCCTTTCTTGATTTTTAAATCGCTAATCTTCTCACAGTAAATGTAAAATACATTCAAACAACAAACACGACAACAAACATTTTCGTATTAAAACAATTATGATAGTTTTCTTATGAAGACCTTAGATTGAAAGTTTGAGGTTGTGTTTTTACCAGTTTTTGACAAACTTGTATAACCAAAATTTTTGGATAGATTTTTTGTAAGTCCCTTGAGATTTGAAATATCCAAGTTCCATTGTATTTAAAAAAAGACGAAGAGAAGAAGTAGAGAGTCTACGACAAATACAGAGTGCTACTGGCGTCTCTGAGTCACCCCAACCGTTCTCACCTTTCCTATGGTTTGTAACTCATCTACAGTATCTTCCTCCTCCTCATCCGAACTACTCGGAATAAATGCCATCGGATCATATCGTCTGATCTAATACACTCAGCCACAGTTAGAATACATCTTCATCCACAGTTTAATTTTGTGTTTCAAGCTCTTTAAGCGTTTCATGCTCGCAGTTTAATGGGCAGAAGACATTTGGCCAAACAAGATTTTATTTATAAAACTATTTGAGGTTAACAAAATAAATTATTTTTAAAAATTATGATAAAACCAATAGTATTTTGAGACGTCTTTAACAGAAAAGGTTCACTGAAATTGTGATAATTGTAAATTATCACAAATTGTAAATTTGTGAATTGTAAATTCACTGAAATTGTAAATTGTCAAATTTAGACTGGTATATTATATCAATTTATAAACCACTGATAACAACGCAATAAATAATCCTACTTCAGTAATAATTAATTTTCCTGCTATTGTTAGTAATTCTACTTACAGTATAGAATAGTTGATAATAAACCATTTCTGTAGAAGGGAATTATTGAGACAACAGAATAATTTACATTTTTCATAAGCAAACGTTTTGTAAGCTTATAAACAGAACAAAAATATAAATTTTCACATAAAAATGTAAAATTAATGTGTACAGCAGTTGAAGATGAAAGATGGCTACATCTAATGTTTTTACGGAACAGTAAATAGGGTAGAGTAAAAAACTATGTTTGGTGGTGAAAAAACTATTACTACCATGATTACTTTAAAACAGTCAATTCATAACTGATGGATAGTACTACTAAGCAAGAAAATAGAATCTGAGAGTTTGGAAGCTTTGTTCAAACTACAAACTCAAAATGTTATGGATACTTGGAAGTATGTACATGAATATAAAGTATTAAAACCATGATGCAAGGATCTAATACATGGGTCACTAATCAACATGAATTTGACCAAAACATGACCTTTAAACCTAATTTTTCAAATTTTATGGAAAATAATTTGAATCAAATACATTCTTCAAGGAATAATTCTTGGAGACTGATAAAAGTTAATAAAAAATAATATTTATCATAAAATTCATAATAATTCATAATAATATTGTACATTATTAAATAATTATTATAACAATAGCTGTAAAATAAATTAAATTTTTACAGATTTAGAAAATTAGCAACCGGTAACAGCATCCTTCATTGTTCTGACTTTTAATAAAGTTGAAGCAATGGTCAAAGGTATCTCTATGAACATTTGGTTTTGTCTTCACATTTTTCACTATTAGGTTTTTGATATACGATTCACTATTCACATTTTTTATTACATAACATCATGAAAATTATAACTTAAATATTTTAACTGCATTTTAAATATACAGCTTCTTACTAATTATTTTTGTCTTCAAACTTAATATTTTTTAAAGCACATTAAATCTGTTTTATTTTTGAAGACTTTATAAAGTGATTTTTATGGTATCTTTAATGATCGAACCAAAAAACAAAATATTTCAAAAATTATTTGTAATTCAACTTTTATAGAATAAGCAATTCATTGACTTGTGGAGTAAGAAAATGGAAGGTGATCATTTTTAATTTAAAATTATTAAAAGCAAAAAAATTGTTCCTATTCATTAAGAAATCTAGTTAAAATTAAAATAGCTCAGTCAAAAAGGTTTGAAATTGACAGGATGGTACAAAGAGAATAGCATTGCGCTTTTATTGGTGTTTCTCAAATGTGAGTTAGTAATTCTACAAAGTATAGAAAGAGTATGTTTAGTATATGGAAATATTTACAAAAGTATTGTTGTTAGATGATAGTGAGAAGTCTATGGAGCGAGTTGGTGATGATGACAGTGGCTTTGTGTTAGTAAGTGAGCGCCGTAAAATGTTGAGGCTGTGATGTACCTTCGGTGTGGTAGGAGCTTTTGGTTCAGGTGCGGGTTTGGCTTGTTCCGGTTCACGTTTTAGTGATTCGGGCTCTTTTTTAGGTGGTTCTGGTTCAAGTTTTTTTGGTTCAGGAGCCAAACCATTTTTCATCTATAATATAGTTATTATGTTTAGACTAGTGATTGTGAATCCACCAAACATTAACAGCATGAGTAAAGTATGGACATCATGGACTGGGCAGCTTATAAAACCACTAAAATCTTGCCTCTTCAAAATTGACCTCGAATAAATCATCCCATTTTGGAGGTATTCGATTTTAATCTTCTTTACATACATTAAATATAAAAATCGTACAAATCTTTAGCTCGAATTAAAGTCTATTAGACTTGTGACCTTGTACATTCTTTGCACATTGAGCATCACATACTAATAGCAACATATGCTATTCTAACAATGAAACTGTTAAAAAACTTGAAAAATTGTCAGTAAGTAAAGATAGTATAAATTTATGGTCTTTGTGTTTACCTTTTTTTGGGAATGAGACTATGCGTGATGTTATTTTGAGTCTTTGTATGACTGAGAGGTTTTTCAAAACTCAGACAGAGGAACGAATCGTGATATACTTTCAATTTTACTTCAGACATGAGGCAAAATTAAGTCAATAGAGTCTGAATACCTTTTGTCACCTGACTAGAATTTATTTCTTTCTTACACAGGGGGCTGACAAGAATGAAAGCGTGGCTAGTATTTTACTAAACCTTTTCTTTTTCTAATTCTATTCTATGATTTAAAATTTCTTTCAAATAGGTAAAATACAAGGTCGACACAAG
The DNA here is from genome assembly GCA_035578135.1 of Flexamia atlantica. Lineage (NCBI taxonomy): Eukaryota > Metazoa > Arthropoda > Insecta > Hemiptera > Cicadellidae > Flexamia > Flexamia atlantica. The sequence goes on along the minus strand of JAQJVK010000007.1, from coordinate 49,147,744 downwards.
TTGTTCCTATTTCAAAAAATGAAAACTCATAAAATTTATCAAAATACTTTATCAAATTATGAAGTAGAATTCCGAGTAATTTAATTTGACTTTAACGTGTTTGTTGTTTATTTCTCTTGTCCACTTGAGACAAACACATTTGATGTACTACGCTTGAAGTTGTTTGTCAGTGTCACGAGGTGAGGTGTAGAGGGAAGCTAGTAGTGCAGGAAAATAATGCAAAAAAATGGCTTAATAGCAGAATTTTTATTTAACAGGCTGAAAATTGGTGGAGAGGTCATATAACAGCTGGGATCATCATACTCAAATTTAAAAAAAATCCAACTTGAGCAATATGCCGCCATCTTGAAAAACCATTTCTGGTCCATGTTTCTCTACATTTTTTTCAATTGAACGAAAACCATAAGAGATATGAAAAAAGTGTAAATAGTGTTTTTTTGTGGGGAATGAAATTTCCGATAAAATAAGTAAAAATATGTACAAGAATTTTTATTAACAACTGCTGATATTATTAGTTTTCTAAAATGTTGTAATTCTAATACCCCTACCATAAGGAATACATGTAAAATTTGATGTAAAAAACATTCCCTGGGGAGCGAATCCCTTTGACCTTATGAATAATAAACTGTATCTATAGAATCCTGATAAAAATTCAAATTATTTTACACCTCAATTATCAAATTTAGTTCACAATAAAAGTAAGGGTAAGCTCACCAAAAATGATTCCTTATGGTGATATTTGTACAAATTCCTGGAATATCTTTTTTGTGAGCTTACCCCGCCTTTATAGTACACCAATTTTTATGATTGAGGTATCAAATAACTGAAATTTGTATCAGGATTCTACGGATATTATTTATTATTCATTAAGGTCAAAGGGATTAACCCCCTAGGGAATGTAATTTACATGTATTCCTTTATAGTAGATGTATTAGAATTACAACATTTTAGAAAACTTATAAGCAGTTATTATTTACAATTCTTATACATATATCAACTCATTTTATTGGAAATATAATTTCCCACAAAAAACACCATTTGCACTTTTTTCATATCTTTTATGGTTCTTGTTCAAATAAAAAAATGTTTAGAGAAACACAGACCGGAAATGGTTTTTTCAAGATGGCGGCATGTTGCTCAAGTTAGATTTTTTGGGAATTTCAGTGTGATGATCCCAGCTATATGTTAAATACCCAATTCTCAGCCTGTTAAATGAAAATTCTAGAATCCAACACTAGTTTCCTGCACTATAAGTGCAACTTAATGTTCATGTGAAAGTTGCTTATACCGACTAAAAATGTTTTTGGAACTGGGAGAATTGTTTTTATACGTACTCTGACACTTACTTTGATGCTAATTTCTGGTACAATAAAACCTTGGTTATATGACACTCTATTACACTACAATTTTACAAACAGGTGCACTTTTCAAATCCCTTTTATATTACCATTGCACTTCGCTATAAATGTACCTTCAGAACACTACTGGTACCTACGTATTTTAAGTTTCTCGATAATAGAGTTTTCCTGGATCACATCGTAATGCTGACCCTCTGGTCATGACGTTTTTAGGAATTAATCACAATGACATGGCTTAGATTTCAAATTTCTCACCAGAATGAATACTTTGAGGGGAAAACATTTTCTTTAAGCTTGATAAAGCTGACAGCCAAAACACCTTCATAACAAAACCCTCAGTTAGATGAGTCCCTCAATAACAAGACTGTTCTGAGTACCCTTCAGAGTCCCCTTATCGAGGTTCTACTGGGTAAATAACTAAGACACACTAAGCTTCCTCATATATTACTGTCACTGTGCTGACCTTAGGGCTTCGCTCTAGGAGGGGTGGGGGGGAGCCTCCCCCGCTTAGAATTTGAACATCAAAAAGTTGGGAATTTCCATCGAGCTACTTGGAAATATTGGACTGAAATTGAGCATAAATTGCAGGAATTTGAAACTAAAATTTTCTTTGTATATTTTGCAGTGGTTTTACAACAAAACCAAATTAATTATAATACTACAATTATACTTAAAAATCATCAAATTTCTCTACTCTTAGCTCTTGAATTCCCAACTATCTTTTTAATAAATCAACCTGGAGTATAACTGGTCAAAGGAAATATAATTTTAGCATTTAATAACATTGAAATTCTGTAATCCAGTATTATTCAATTTTCTGGTTGTTAAGCTTAAATTCTTGAGTATGAAGATCACACTGACACATTGCTCAAGACCCTTTCTGTATCCAGTGGTACCAAAAGGATTACTTTGGGCTAAGGAAGCTTCACTTTATCCAATTTAGGAATACCTCATTTCTAAACTCCTTAGGTCTTTAGAGCTTGTGATCAATAACATTTTTTCTGTTTATCATTTTCAAATTGAATGATTTCAGTTGGGAAATTCATGTTAAAGAGTAGGGAAATTTGAGGTTGAGAGTAGGGAGAATTAGATGACCTCCCCCCCCCCCCCAAAAAAAATGATGGTGTGACGCCACTGACTGACTTAACAGGCAACCTGGGTCTCTATTCATATTTTACTGAGGTCGTTGGGAACAAAGCCATTGCAGCCTAACCCTCTAAATAACCTGGGACTGCACTGCACACTTTAAACTATAATCAATTATTTATGATAAACTGTAACAATAGTAATGGCTTTTATGTGATATCATGGGGGGACCAACCTTTTTTCATGGCCGGAGGAAAAAGATTTATGTTATGTATTTTTGATTTATCATATTTTAATAAGTATCTAGCACTAAATATATTTACCTCTTGGATTTCTGGTGTCTTTTCCCTGGGCTTCTCTTTTTTAACCTTCAAACTATCCTATAAACAAAAAGCACACAAGATTTAAACTATGCACTGTTGTTAACTACAGTAAGTATAAATATATATGATTGTTGCTGCTTTGTTTAGTAAGTAGAATAAGTTGTATGTTCTCTAGTTTAGTTCCTTCGGGAAATGAATAAATAGGAAGCTAATAAAAAGAGGAAGGTTTATTGGGGCGGACTTGAATTTTTATTTTTAAAGGGGCTTTCTTATTATTTAAGAATACATCTTAGACAGATTTTAACAGAGATTATAAGAAAAATTAGGAATTAGTTAATTTGTTTACTATAGTTTAAAATAAAAATTTTAGTACAGAAAAATAAAATCTTTTACATTTAAAAATATTTTGCCATTAAAAAACCAAAAGTAATGATTTTTATAGCAAATTACTAAAGACATATAGCAAAACCAAATAAAATAGTTTCAACAACAACAAATATAAGTCCCAGTACAATCTGAGGGAAAATCATGAAATATAAAAAAAAGAAACTTGAAAATGATTTTTGTTTAATTTACTTTTATGTACCGAATTTACTCTTAATTTAATACCAACTATACATACCTACCACAGATTTCTTTGGTTTTTATCAAAAAATTCCCTGCTAGGTTATCAATATAAAAATAGGGTCAAAAACAAAATATTATTATGTTATAGGAAAAATTAAAGATTTTTTAGTCTTAATAAAGGAGTCAATAAAAAAATTAAAGATGGTTGATTAAAAACGTATACATCATATAGGTGTTATTATAAAAAATAAGGTGTTGTTCAGCATATGTTTACAATACACTGTCCTCTTGACTGTTACAGAAACTGGGGGGCACCCAAAGGGTGTATGTTAAATCTACTTGGGATATAGTTTAAACAGGGTTAGTAGTGAGGGAAAGTTTTAGTTGAACATCGATGAAAAATCAGGGTCACGGAAACTCTCAAAAAACAAAACACACCTTTTTCGTCATTTCTTGTTTGATTGATGCTTTCCGTTCTATGTTCAGTTCTGAAGTCTAGAAGAAAAGTCATGAACAATATGAGAATGAGTGATATAAATATTGGCTTTGCATCAACAACTTAAAAAAACAGAGATTTCCTAAAGCACTGTTTTAGGGAACAGGGGAAATATTTCATAATGTTTATACACTATGTATAAAAAAAGTCTAGAAAAACAAATATTGACTTATAACATTAAAAAAGTATTTTTTCAATATAAAACAATTCCAACACAAGCTGAAACAGGATTTTTAATTTCCAATAGTATATGACATTTCCATTATTGAAAAAAGTTTTAAGTGTACATCTTATTTAGAAAAAAGTCAGTATTTTAAAATATTTTAAAAAGTCATCAAAAATCTTCAAAATGAAAAAAGTTTAGAAAAACAGCCGTACAGCATTATGTTATTGACAATTCCTTTGATTTATTTATTTATTGAATAAAATTTGAATATGAATTTATTTATAAGATAAAAAGATTTTTATTCCCTTTAATATTCATTTTGATTGGGGGCTTTATATACAATTTTGAAATGATGAAAAATGAAAGTATGTGTACGTCATACAAAATTATAACACCACCCATTGTGAGGAAAAAAAACGCAAAAATCTTTCAAACACCAAATAAAACCACTTGAAAATGCCCAAAAAAGAAAACATAACTTCTCCTAATTTTTCTGTACAGTATTAAGCACATATGTACTAACCTAAGTCAGAATATATATATACACAAAGAAAATATGAAATAAAGAATGGATACAGGAAAGAACAAGAAAGATAAACTTTGGTTGTTCTAAATTATATTTCAAGCCTCCAAGACAAAATAAAATAAAAATACCACAGTACCTTAACAAATATCATTTCAAATAAATATCATCTTCTTCACTTAGGAATGGTATTGGTAAAAGTACCAATTTACTTTACTATTATACAATGGTAAAGTCTTAAACAGGAGAAATACTTCAATCACTCCTTATCATTTGTCTTATTTTATTAATGCCGGTAAAATACACCTCAAAGTGTTAAGAAACATATTCACCGTGTTTAAAATTCTACCCCAAGTGGTTCTGAGTTAAATCTAAATTATTTTTTCTCAGGTTTTATATTATGAGGATTTTTTTCGCCTAAGATTGCCTAACTTAAAGACTCTAAGACTCTAAGACTACAGATTTTCATGTGGCTAAATAAGGTCATGAATATACAAATAACCTGAAAAGAACATAATATTAAACACTGACAAATTAAGTACAAAAAATGAGAGTTGTAAAATTCCCAACACATTAAAGTTCTTCGCTGTAAAATGTTTTCATTTCCTTGGAGACACCAACCATGTGGAGACTTTTGGGACAGGGAAAAGAAGGCAAAATATAGAAAATTGAGGAGAAATAAGAGAATTATTTGTGAGAGTATTTGTACAATAGAACACTTTCATGGTATAACAAATTAAAATTTATGTAAGATTTGGCTAGTAGGTATTGAAAAATATGACGATTATGATGATAAATTACTGATATATATATTGCAGTGTTCTATTGCACTGAGAACATTGAGAAACAGTAAAGAGAAGGATAAAGAATATAGAAGTAAAAGAATGATAAGAGGTCTATTGTCCTGCTCAAAAGCACTTGAGGCAACCTTTTATGATCCAAAAATTAATTGTCCTTATAATTAATAAATCTGTTGATCAAGAAGAGAAGTTAATATTTTATACAGCTAAAAAATAAAGTCTGAATCTCAATCAGTTGTTTGAACAGTTGGAATAATTTTACTTGGAAATAAAAATTTTTGAAAAAGTGCAGTGAATATTTTTGGGTAAAAAGTAAATCCTGAGTGCAAATAACTGAGCAGAATAATAATGATAAAGAATAATCTAAAAAAGGAGAATGAAATGAAAATTTGAAAGTGAAGTGGTTAAAAAGTACGACTAGGGTTCTCAATCCCGGACCTAAATTCCAATCAAGGATTTTGGGATTGACAGAAGCAGATCCGGGGATAATCCCAGGATTCCCGTTTTCTATAAATCTAGAATATATTATATGGAATCACAGCAGGATTATAATCCTGTGTGATGACAACGCATGTTTAGTTAAGTTTAAAACTAACTATAATTTTATCTCACAAACTTGAAAAATCTGGGTAGCTTGATGTATTTTAGACTATTGTCTTGAAGGCTTCAGCTATCAGATATTGGCTGTTTTGCCAAATAACATGTCGACAGTGCACTTTTGACCTATCTCACGCGCCTCCAATTCTGGGAAAGATAAGACATCATTCTGCTCCTTTTTTATCTGATTTTTTTGATGAATTAGTCATTTTAGCCCAAATAAAGAGAGATAAAAAACTTCAGATGATTTTAGCTTCATATTATTTTACTTTGTTTATTGTTTTCACCAATGGTATAAAAATAATTTTTTCATCCATATTAGTTCACTATTCACTAAGGATCAAGTATGGTTATCATTAAAATAACAAATTGACAGCACTCACTACTCACTAGACAAAATGTTCCTGACTTGCACAGAAGAAATATTTAAATAAAGTCAGCTGTGTGGTTATGGCCCGCGGGATACCTTGATTTGTGGGAATCAACTGCAACGGAAATTCGGAGCGATAAGAAAACTATTCAGTGCTGTCCTATCATATTTCAAGAATAAGTTGTCATTGTTATTAATGACAACTAAAATGAACATTTCATTGTCATTGTTGTTGTCATTGTTATTTGTTGTTAATTTTAGTTTTGGACAAAGTAAACTATGGGAGAGGTAAGTAACATTTGAAAGTGATGTAAATAAAAAAAAACTTTGCCATTAGTTATTAATATTGAAATATTAATTACCTTAAACATTTTTATGTTTATGTGTTTGTAAAGACGACTTTTGCATTAGTTAAAACATTCAAATCACGCAAAAATGGTTTTGCAATCTCGTCAATCTCGGGATTGAGAGACTCTGATCTAGGGATTACCAGGTATCCGAAAGCGAGTAGTATTCCGGGATTCCAAATCTTGGGATTAAGAACCCTGAGTAGAACAGAAGAGAAGGAAGAAAAATAGTTGTAGGAAGAAGAATAAGAGACTGAAGGAAATAAGAAAAGTTGGAAAAGAAAAAGGTTGACTTCGAAAAGGTAAAGGAAGTGGGAATATGGATTTTAAATGAAAGTTGTCCAAGAATAGAAAGTGGAGCATATTCAGACAGATGTGGAAGACGAACTATTGAACTGGTCTGTAGCAGCAGAAAACTTCCACTCGAAAACCACCAACTCCAAACCGTGGCCTCCCTAATCTCACCTTTAAACCTATTTCCTCATCCTTCTTTTTTTCTTCTTTAACTTTTTCAACCTGAACCTTTTTGGTTGGTTTTAACTGTACTTTAAAGAAAGCTTCCCCACCTACTTTTGGCTTCTTTTCGAGAATTTCAACTTTCTTTACTTTAGCACCAGTCTTATCGACTTCTACTTTTTCTGATAGTTTTTCAACAATGGTTTCTTCTTTTTTCGCCGTGATTGAAATTTTTTTCTGGACAGTTTCTTCTTGTTTCTTCGTTTCAATTTTTGTCTGCATTACAATATCATACATTTTTCAATCTCATAAATTTTATAATAAATTGAAATTTTATTAACAACCACGGTTTCAATCAATTAAGAGGATAATTCCTCCACATTAATATATATAATATGAAAACAAATTAATTACTGAAGGAGAATGTTTACCTTTACTCTCTTTAAATATTAGAAGCACAAATACATATTTATATAGCCTGTTGCAGCAGACCTGCATACTTGGCAAATTGAAAAAAACATATTTCAATCCAACATAGAAGGATATAAAATTGTTTACTTTCTGTGAGAATACGATAGGGAATGAGTAAACAGGTTTGCTGCTAATGATATATAAAAATTGGGTGGTTTTAAATCAATACCCAGTAGACCTCAATAAAAATAAGGCATATGCCAAGATATGTTGAAAAATAAGGAAGATATACAATTTAATTAATTTTGCAATAAGGATAACATGGCTAAAATACAATAGATCTGAACCAGATGAAGTTATATCACGTTTTGTAAGGATTTATTAAAAAATCAATAAAAAATTTCAGGATAAGCTAGATCATTAGCTCATACTTCATTTTGAGTGGGTACTTAATTTTGGCCGCCATCTTGATCCGCCATGTTGGATCCATAATAATTTTTTTCAAATGTAAAAATGGTGTTGTGACCCATTATTTCAAACTAGATTTTTGTACTGATTACAATAATGCAATTCGTCTTTATATGTTGATTGGTTCTCAAAATATAAGTACTTTTTTATTTATTTTCAACCAATTCTAAATTACAAATTGATAAAATAAGTCCATAACCACAAAATAATGTTAGACAATGACGATTAACCACCACCAGTCATTGTTGAGTTATTAGGTATCAGCTTCTTCCCTATAGGGGAAATTCACTATTATTTTACTCATATTCGAGATGAGTTGAATGTAAATGGTTTATTTTTGAAGTTACAACAACTAAATCAGTATAAATTAAATACTAAAACAGAAGAGAATTCTGAGGTTACAGCTTTGACATTGGTTACAAATACTCACCTCTTCTTTTTTCGCAGCTAATGTTGTTTTCTTTTCCTCTTTCTTTTCTTCTTTCACCTCCTGGAATATTTAATCATCAAGTAAGTCTATTTAAATTTACTTGTAAACATATCACAATTTGCAACAATAAATTTTGGGAACAATCAATAAAACACTAAAATTATTGATTGTATTGACAGTATTTATATTGAGTCAGATAAACCATTTAACTCAGCATTAAGATTTTTCCATATTTTTTTGCAGCTGGTTGATACAATTTCATGTACTGTAGCAATAAAACCCTCCAAAATGCATTAAATCATCTTTCACAAAAGTAGAGATTGGAACCAAAGTCAAAGGGGATCTAATTTTATTTAGAAAATTCATCAGGTTTATACATAAAAGTAATTTATATCATCCTAAAAAAATCCTGACCTGGAATATGAATAATATTTCAATACAGCCCAAAGGCAGACAGTGATGAGTTTGAATCAATACATGTTTCAGTCTTAATTCTTATCTCGTCAAGATCTCTGCTACTGAACGTATCCTAACCTTTGCTCTACCTTGTTCACAGTTATTTAATTTTAATAAAATTTTTCAATTGTTAAATTTTGAAAGACATCAGAGTAATGATTACCTTGGTTTCTTTCTTCTTAGCTATACCATTTTTCTTATCGTCGGGCTTGGCCTCAGCTTTCTGCACACCATGCAACAATCATATGATCAACAGGGGCACAACAAACAGGGGCACAGATTACCTTGGTAACATAAGGGCTTAGTTTGTGGATAAAAGTGGTTTTATTTATTAATCAAATAAAAATAATTTCAAACTGCAATGAAAATAGTAAAAAAAAATTAAATCGAATTAATAGAAAACCTGGCACAAACTTTTAGTGGGACTTCTGTTACCAATACTGTAGACATTGGGACGATCACAAATAGGAGAACATATGGATTTAAGAAATGCCAAAATGAACATGTTTAGGCTTAAATAAAGACAAAACAGAGCATCGTGTCAAATACTGAACACTACACGTTACAATAAAAAGGTATTAAGGACATTTAAAAAACCTTTACACACAAAATAATTCAACTAAACCAAAAACTGTAATACAGGACAAGAACTAAAAAAAGAAGGATAGATGGCAGATCAAAAGAAAATATGCAAGCTACTGCAAAAATACAATGGAGTGGATTGAATTGGTCTGCAAAGTCACAATTTTTGTATGTGTATCTCATGACATCACAAGGTAAAAACCATTCAGTCTTGGTTTGGTAAGTATTTGAAGTTTGTAAAAATTATTATGTGTTGAAATCCTAACTCTAGGCATGAAGTATAAATTTAAATTTGGGTAAATAAAAAGATTTAATGAAGACTTTTTACTGGTCCAGTCTCAGAATCACTCTCTTAGTTAAACTTATAAATGTAAAAAATTAGTACTTAAGATGAAATTCTGTTGTCATCTTTCCTCACGTAAGACGATATAAACATAACTATATTATCATAAAAATAAAATTGATTTTTTGTGGTTTCAACCGATCAATAATACTCAAGATATTTGAAATAAAAATAAAAATTGAGGAGCCGATGCGACAGGGAACAGTCGGCGTCGCAGTGCGGCGGATGGCAAATGTGGAGGGATGGAATAGTTTAAGGTGCCGTATTTGAAAAATAGCATTTGCACCACGGTCAAAAGGGTTTTGGAGCTCTCGATCAATCAAAGTTCACGGGGAACCTCAAGTCTGCAAAATCTTATTTTCGGCCCTGAGTGCAAAATATCTATTTATAGAGTGGGCTGAACTGAGACTAGACTGTAAAAGGTCTTCTGAAAAAATGTGTGCTTCAATTGTAAAACAAACAGAAGGAGAAGAAATGTATCACAGACTATTAGGATAACAGTTTAACCGACAAATTTCCATGATCTGTATTAAATCACCCTTCAAAACTTCTTGCATATACTTACTAACAAATCCACCTAAAAAAAATTAAAGGATGCATCCAAACTAGGCTTTGTAACTTAGACTATTTAAAATTAATATTTTGTTGATTTGAACATTGATAACCATTACATATCTATCATGCGTACAATGTGAGTGTATTTTACCAGATTTGTACACCCTCTGTGTAAGGATATTTTGTAGTTACTTAAATGTAATATGATCGTGTAGACTTAAGCTACAACAGCACCAACTTAGGCTCACACGCCAACAATGATACTGGAGAGCGTGGGATACAACATGCACTTTAGCAGACGACAACAGTGTGGACAAAATATGACAGCTTTCTTCCTTGACACAGTATTTACCTCCTCATAATCAGATTCAATTTCCTCCTCCGATTCTGAAACCTCTTTTGTTCTTGAAACTGCCTCCTTTATGTTAAACAGACACAGGATTAAACATTCATAGTTAGTACAGTTAATTATCATTTGCATTGTGTGATTGAGTATGTACATCATGCTGAAAAGTTTTTAGTGGCAAGTATTGATTTAGGATGCAGTTAAAATAAAATTTAGAATGTCTTCCCTATTTAAGAGCAGCCGGCTTTCGGCTGTTCGGGTGTCTGGCGACCTTGGGTTCCCGAGACAAGCTGTGAGACTCTCCTTCTCACAGTTCTTCCAGACCCAAGGCCTTTCTTCTCATCTTTTGGGCCTTGGCTTGCAATCTTTCTTCTTTCCTGACCGAACCCTGCTTACATTCTTCTTCTCTTCGATGCTGTATCATGGGTGTCTTACTGCCTTGTATCGACAGGCGCCCACTAGGGGTCCCTGTCTGTTGCAGGGGTTGATGTGTGCCTCGCAATGCCGATAGTTTCTTCTAGTGGACATCAGGAACCAGTCCCTTTGGGCTCTGGTCGGGAGTGTGGCATGGGTGCAGAGGTCAGACTCTGCACTGCCATGGTGAACCCCAGCATGTCTGGAAACACCAGGAAACGGAAGGTTGGGCCCTGGGGTGTCTGGGCTGGGAGCATCATCCTCCTGGGTATACCCTCGCCTGGCTGATTCCAGGTTCATCCTCGCTGACCTCACTAAAGCATGGATACTTCTACCAACAACCACGACAGCATAAACATAAAAAATGTGAGGGAACAATAGTTTCCAGAGCTGTCTGCCTCCGATATAAATATTATTCAATAACTCACCGGAACAGCAAGTTGGCGAGATCCCCTGAACGACAGCAGAAGAGTAAAGTCTCTTCCCCTGTGGTTTTGCTGGTTTTTTCGGTTCCAGCCGGCCCGAAGAGTACTCCGAACCCATGTACACAGCCAGTTCCACCTCCAGTACTTTAGCCAGATGAAAAGAGCATGGCAATAGCTCAGGAGAAGGTCGAGGAGGAATAGTAAAGGACAGGGAACAATCTCCTTGACATGAACGCAGTCATCATGGAAGCCTGCAATTGGCCCAGCTTCACCTCAAAAAGGTGAAGTTTTTGGTCAACAGATGGATGAGCAGTCATGGAATTGAGCTGGTGATCGCCAAGACCGAGATCGTCATGCTCATTTGACGGAGGATCCACACAGTAATTACTATGACTGTCAGTAGATGCCTTTCGCTGCTTATAAAACAGCTAACTTAAGCAAAAATTAAACTAGGGTCGTAATTGTGACGTATGGGGGATGTGTTTGGTGATGTATTAGTGAGGATGTGCGACATAGTGATGGCATCACTGAGGCGATGATGTGTAGGTTTAAAGGGGTTGGTTTTGAAGTGTAAATCAGTTGGACGACGGTGCCGCCGAGGGGAGGGATAGGCAAGTGTGAAGGGACAGAATAATTTTAACGTACCATCGTAGTTACTTAGTTTCGTAGAGTGGATGCAAAGCGTTGTGTTGTGACTCAGTGAAGTATGAAAGATAGTCGAAAAACAAGAAAAGTGATTTTCCGATGAAGTAGTTTTACCGTACTGTCTAACTTGTTATGGTCAGTTTTGATGCTAAGCGTAGCCTTGTTGGCGCAAATTATATATCTTGTCGCCAAAATAGAAATGGTACTTCCCGATGATGCGAAAATGAAATAGGTTTTTGCCATATAGTCGGCATCAAAACTACTGGTCGGAGAACCGGGAATTGGAAAATAAATGGAATAGTCATCAACTACATCTTACATACTTGATCCATACGTCTCCATTACGACACAATTTCCTTACTTAGCTTAAGTAAGGTGTTTTGAGTGGCCCTACTGGTATCTCATTGCAATGTTCAATCAACGAGTGAGGAAGGTTTAGCCACATGTAAGGCACAGAAGTGTGGGCAAGTGCCATGGAAGTCAAAAACACAGCTAGAGGAACCAGCTGAGAACCATCCTTTGCAGGGCTGCACTCAGGGTTGTCTGAGCATATCGCACCGTGTCTGTGCTAGCAGTCATGGTAGTGGCTGGATCCTGTTCACTGCTAAGAGAAAGAAGCGCTCCAGGCCTCGGCAGAGTTCAAGCTATTTAGGAAGCCATACTCTTCACTCTGCGAATCTCGCAAGAGCAGTGCGTCAGCAGATTAGATGGGCGATAAACATTTTGTCTCATCCAAGAAATCAGCCCGTGGTTGAGCCATCGTTTTGGGGGAATTTATTTCTTCTTTTGTCGATTCCTGATGATCATGGTTACTTCTAGAATTACCTTTTCCGCATGGGAAAGGTGAGGTCAGTGTAGCTACTGCCCGAAGGAGGAGGATGATGCTCACCATACCTTCTCCCGTACAGGCGAGTCGCTTAACAGGAGCAGGTTCGTCTCTGTAGTCCATGATCTGTTACCGGACGTTGCTTAGCAACGCGGAGAGCAGTTGCGCTCTTTATGTAATCTGTTCTTCAAAAGTGAGACGACGGATGCTTAAGTAACCTCTAAGTTCCCCTCAACGATGACGTGACACACTGGGCACAAGACACACGGATCAGTGCTGAAGTTGTTCGATAAGGGTTCCAGCCAGGTTTTTTCCGCGTTACTGTAGTTAGTTTTGTGGGTACACCTCAGCCAACATCCAAGAGGGAATCCCACACTCTTACCTTTTAGGTTTGCGCATAAAGCTTTAAAAAACATATATTTAAATAAAAAATAAAAATTCAGTATGTCAGTTTTGGTAAAAGAAAATATTTACTATAGGAAAGAATTGTTAATGACAGATTGAAAAGAAACATACCAACAATTTCATGGAGTCAATTTAATTTGGTTTGAAGTTTTTTTCTAAACTATTTGGTTACTCGAGTTAAAATATTATTTTGACTAAACTAATCATAAACTTTGTTTAGTATTTAATTCAGTTCCAGAAAGGTGCAAGCTCAAGACTGGTCCAACGAAGAATCACATTAAAAAACTGTATACATACCGATGCATCCTTTACTGTTGTGATGATTGTGTCAAGTCAGTGTTTTGAATTATAACAAGCATGGCAATATTTGTAAGAATTATAAGCCAGATATCTAAGTTTAAGTTTGACTTCTTTGCATGTCTTTAGCACCACCTCACTGACCAAAAAAGGTTCTTCACTAACTTAAAGACAGGCTATTCAATTAAGATCCCAAATCAAATCCGTTCATTTTTTTATTTTAGTTTAAAATTGAAGTTTTTTATATATTTTTGGTAGTGCCAGAACTAAATTAATTTTAAAGGATTTATTTGAACCACAGTAACTATTGTGGAGTGGTTTGATGAGTTATCTCAGTTTTCTTTATAGAACAAACTGAATTATTCACAAGCCAATTTGAACTAATTTTTGTGTTGTGACAATATTTCAGTTGCGATTGCCACTATAATAGTTGAAAAGGTTCGACAATCACAAAGATGTCAAACTTAAACTTAAGATTTGATTATTAGATCTATAACTATAACTTAAGATATATTTGATAAAATACTTTCAAGGCTGAAAAAATAATTATCATATCAAGAAATATATCCAACAGCGAAATAAATCAATACGATTTGAGAAGTAATATTCTCTTGATTTTACCTTAAGAGAGGGTTTTCTCTGGATTTCGCCTGGTTTTGCAGGTTCAAGCTTAGACTCCTCCTAAGATAGAAAAAAACATGCTCACACATTAACATTCAGGTAAACGTAAACATTCATGAACATAAATTCATAAACACAGAACAGTTATGAACATAAAAAACCTCATGAACACACAACATTCATGTTTATGTTTGTTGTACTGTATATAGAACATTTGGACAGTATACATATCAAGACATAGTAATAGATGTGGGAATAGTTGTTGATACCATGTCTCCACTTCAAGGGACTCTATGCTACCTATTTCACAGTTACAAATCCTACCTTTAAACAGTAAAATGGACTCTATATACAGGGTGTTTTTTTTCAAAACTTGCTTCTTAATTGATTTGAAAACTAAAAAAAATTGTGGTGTTCTGTTTGTTGGAAATTTCTACCACCGCAGAGGGAAGTAAATATATCATGAAAATTTCATCCCCCTAAAACCCCATTCTCACCCGAACCCCTAACATAAAAATTTTGCATGAAGCGATTTTGATTTTTCTCTCACAAAAATTGTTCTTTAAGATATATTAATGTAATGTGTCACAAAGGGTATGTTGCCATTTGAAATTTCTAGGTTAGGGGTTGGGATGAGAAGCTGGTTGTTGGGGGGATGAAATTTTCATGTGAAATTTAAATCCCCCTGCACTAGTAAATGTTTCCAGCAATTAGAATGCTATAATTTATCTCAATTTTTTAATAAATTAAGAGGCAAGTTTTGAAATGAATAAATTAAGAGACAAGTTTTGAAAAAGAACACCCTGTATAATGTACAGGGTGTAATGTAAACATATCAAGGACTATATAAAAAGAGCTCTATCATGTTTGTTAAAATATGATATAGCTGTTTAAATAGTTGATTGGTAGTTGACTGATGCACTCATTAAACAGTGTATCAATCAAAGGTCACAACCACAGCACACATCACAAAAATGATTGTCTAATTGATCATCATAATTTGGAATTGTTTAAAAAACATCAATGTAGGAAATGATTTTTTCAAAATAAATTACTCATTTTCCAATAAATGGAAAAGTGAAAAAAACTCAATATTTTTAAGAAAACGTTAAAAGAATACTTAATAGGCCTCTCCTTGTACTCATTAAATGATTTTGAAGCCAACTATACATAAGTCTCTTGAGATGTCTAACCTTATTCTTTTATCTAAGAACTGAATTTCTCTATTTTGTAATTTTATATGTTTGGATTAATTTTTTTAACACTATTCATAAACAAAATTTGTATAAATAATCGTATGGAATGTACATTGTATCCCAGTGTTAAATGTACTTAAATGAATAAAGAGTTTTGAATATGACTCTAAATATGAAAAAATAAGTGTAAATAGAAGTTAGAGTTAAGATGCAGGGCCAGAACTAGAATTGTGGGGAGCGGAAAAAACTGAAGAAAAGAAATTAAAAAACTGTGTGAAACTTAACGAAACTTTGATAATACATACAAATTGGAGAAAAATCCTGTGACATGGTTTCAGATTATATGTCAGATTAATTTTGCGGTAAAATATTATTTATTATTTTTGGGCCAGATGGGCGGATGGAGTGTAAAACTACAAAAAGATAGAACCCTTACAGTTTAAGGACACAATGTGTGTGCATACATTCCATTCATCACTTGCCTTGTGATGAACTTTACTTGAAGACCATTGTTTAAGTGATGACACTTCAGGCTTTCTTATAAACAACATGATGTGTACAACATTTGTGCTACAAACAATGATTGCTTATTGTAATCTGCAATCTTCAGTTGCCACATTGTATGTTGATGACAACAAAATTCAACGTCATTTATTTTTGTTTTGTTTTTTAAACCTCAAAGTTTGTTGATTATTCTAACATTAAGTCAGTCCCTGGGTGCAAGTTTATATTTAGAGGTACAGTACAAATAAATAAGTAAAATAATAAACTAACATTTTCTAAAGGAAACATAATATCTCCTTAAGGTTTGAATAATAGGTTTTTTATTTATATGTGGAAAATGCTGTAATATTACGATATGCAAAACTACAACCTTGTGATAACCACAATAGGCCTAATTTTTTCTGAATGGCACCAAATCTTGATAGTTTTTTCATGTTCAAAAACATGTTTTTATAAGGATGAATACATTTTTCACATATATATTCTTTTTACTTTCTAAGGAAAATAAATGAGATATTAGGCTACAAATTTATAAAGACTTGTTGGCCTGATTCATTCTCCCGAAACTTACAGTTATGTGAGAAGACCTGAGTGAACTTAGGTGTCTGATTATATTATGGCTATCATAAACTACAGTTAGTTTGGTACAAGTTATAAATGGTGTGTTATTTAAATTATGTCCTATTACAATTAACAATAAACATGACTATTTTTTTACTATTGGGAAAAGGGGGAAAAATATTCGGCTTTGCCCCTCCTGTCAAATCTTCTAGTTCCGGCCCTGTACAGTGTTGTCAATGTACCTTGATGGAAGGCCTCTTCTGTGTGTCTGTTGGTTTGGCAGGTTCAGGTTTCACCTCCTCCTGTATTCACACACACAAAACATGCTCAACTAGCGTTTTCATGGTACTAACATAAAAACAAGAACCAGAATAACACTTATTGATGGTAAAAAAAGTCATAGGTCAATAATGTGTGTGTTAATACATAAACCTGTAAAAACCACTTTAAAATTATGGTACTTAAAACGAGAATTGGAGCTTGAACAAGTATTGAAAAAAAAACTGATTTACTAACATTTGTGTATTAAAATTAACATGTTAAAAACTTGTCAAAATCATGAACAAGTTTTCCTCAATGAGTCAGATTTGAATTGACTTAAGTGTGGATAAACTTTCTTGATCAAATCTTTTCAAAGTTTTCTAATTTGTTAAGAAATAGTTTTCAAAGTAATATTGAAATCAAATAATAATATGATTAACCTTTTTATCGTTAATTACTGAATCTACATGAGTTTATAATAGTTTGTGGTTTTTCATAAATTTATGTCACCAAGATATCCTATCATGAATGAAAAATGGGAAAACTGGGATAATTTTATATTATGATTGAATGATACTATGCCTTAAAGAAATGTTATTAGTCATCAAAATGTTATGTTCTTGATTTGCCGCTTCTTCAACGTTGTAGTGTCTACATTAAAGATTGTTACTTTGATAAAACACATTTAAAATGATATAATTACTACACAACCTGAAAAACTGAAGAATTACAACAAATTTTTTCCAGTGTTATTTGAGATAAAAACAAAAAAAGCATTCAAAACAGAATGAATACAAACCTTTGCAACCACAGCTTTCCACTAAATAACGTGGTTTCCAAAATCTGTATTTACATTTTAATGTAAAAGTGTAAGCTGTTATGTAATTTTTGTTATTTTAACACAAAAATAAACTATACACAAGAATCTATATAATTGGTGTTGCAAATTGCTGTTAGCTCAAGGTACGTTGTCTTAGCTCCGCCAGTAATAGTACATAATATGCGCCTTAATAATGTACAAAGCTCAAATGAACATCGACTAAACTTAAAAAAAAGTTATTAATGAACATCAAACATGTTTCAATACTTGAAATGAATACGTATACATAATCTCCCAAAAATACTGAAAACAACTGCCACAAAACTTTGATACTTTGTCACTTTATGTCGAATAACTAGAAGAGCATATTTTCTAAAAGCAATCTTACAGTGATCAAATTTTATAAGCACCAAAAACTGTAATCCAAATTACAAAAGCCATGAAATCCAACATCTACTGCAGCTTTACAAGGGATAAAAATTACTAGAAATTATAGACAGACACTTAATTCACTGTGAACAGATGAAATAAACAAACAATTCAATGTAAATAAAGAAGAGAGTCTACGACAGATACTGAGAGCTTTACTGGCACCACTGGGTTTCACGTCCCTCACCTTTCCTGTGGTTTGTAACTCATCTACAGTATCTTCCTCCTCCTCGTCTGAACTCGGAATATATGCCATCGGATCATATCGTCTGATCTACAGACTAAACTATTAGTATCGTCGAAATGGAGGTAATGATTATTTCTGTCGGTACTTGTAAAATACCTGTTTAATCTATCAAGATTAAATTTGATTTGAGCAATCAATCAATATTGAAAATCCATATTATGAAGAGAAAAAATATTATAAATCACGTAATCAATTTAATTGTTTTGGTACTGAAGTTTTATTTTCAATTATTAAATTCTAGATTAAATTACTGATAAGCAGGAATTAGATTTATTTGAAAAGCATTTTATAGTGGTCAAGAGTAGTATCGATGGTAGTACCTTTGGTTGCTCAACTGGTTTCGCAGTGGCTGCTGGTTTAGTCGGTTCGGGGTCAGGTTTCTTTGTATCCTCCTAAACCATGCAAATTTGATGTCAAAAAAGTGTACTTTTAGAGAAAAATACACAGTACTACTTTGACTCAAAACAAGAATAATATGTTTTGCAATCTTGAAATTTTATACTTTGAAATCGTTTTTAAATTGGTTCTGGAGCAGTAAAGAGCAGCAGAATGATCCGTTTCATCCCTAAAATTATCAAAATACTCCTTTCCTCAGGTAAATTTAGTGTTAATACACACGACATTCTAAACAGATATAATGTGTATAATGGAAAATTTTTTGTTCAAACCCAAAAAATCTAACTTTAGAGTGATTTAACATCAGAATACTTGTGGTGTAATTTCTAGGCTAGGCAAATTCTTGTCCTTTTTTCAATAAAAATGTAATGAAATATTTTAGTGTTTTTTAAGACATTTTCATCTATGTATTTTAATTTGTACCTTTGTATGTGGTGTTTCCTCAGCTGGTTTGGAATGTTCAGGTTTAGTCTCTCCCTAGATCATACAACATAAACATGCTTCATTAACTGGTCTTTCACAGTTTTGTTTGGTAAAACTATGAACATTCGAGATTATACACTTATCGCTCATACTAGAAAGTAACACAGAGAATAACATCAAAAAGGAACTATAAAGAAATACTTAGTTAATTAAATTAAATTATCAATCGATCAATGTGTTACTACTAACTACTTCTATCATTGACTTTGAATCTCTTCAAGAGATTCAAAGTCAATGCTTCTATATAAAATGACCCCATTAAAGCCCAAGTGGTGTAAGCTCGATAAAAGGTAAAGTAGAGTAGGGTAAGAACTAAGATGGCGTATATTTAGACAAGGTTACACTACTATACAAGTTAACTCTGAAGTTTCACCACTTGTACAGACTATTTACATACACAATTGATGTACCTCCAACAAACACAACCATATAATATATAAAGCCCGTTGCAGCAGGCCTGTTACCTCAGCGAATTTCAAATGCTCAAATAGGTCATTTAGTTGAAGCCTCACATAAAGTGAAATCAATGTACGTCATAAATAAGTGTGGAAAGATATTCTCCATAAGAATAGCATCTTATGCTTCTTAAAATTAGAATTGTGAGTGCTTTACACCACTTGGGTTTAATTGGCTCTGAAGCTCAAATTAATAGTTAAGTATTAAATATTGTTAGTAACAAACTTCAACACAGAAAAAATTATTAACTTTTGCTCCCACGGAAAATTAATTTTTGCTGCTTGCTCTGTTTTTTATTGCCACATTCTCCTTTTTAAGTCTTGAATGACTCATTTTATCATGAATGAAGCCTTCATAACTACATGGGGTATGATCTTATCGATGACTGATGACATGTTGAATGATGAATTAAATAGTATATGTATGCATGGTGTGAAGAGTAATATGAATCCATGAACAAGGTTTGATTAATTTAGTGGTGTATGTGTTGGAGAGTGTTAAATCACTGGGTCTAGGTTAATATTTTACATGTGAGTGATCTTGTTATAAAATGTGCTTTATAATTACTGTAATTGCATAGAGTAATGTAAAGTGTACCTTTGTGTGTGTTGTTTCCTCGGTAGATGGTGGTTTATGTTTCTTTACGTCTGGTTTGGATTTAGGTGATTGAGAACTTGTTTTTTCAAGGTCAAATTGAGCTTTATCTGGTATAGATTTATTTTCATCCAATCCATTTTTAGTCGAGTCAGTTTTTATCTTTTTCGATTCATCTTTGGGTTTTTCTAAAGTAGGCTTTACTTTCTCTGGTCCAAATTTCTCTTCGGCAGTTTGAGGCTTATCTGAATCTACTCCATAATCAGTCTCTCCTGGTTCAGGTTCAGCACTCTGAGGTTCAGATTTCACTTTCCCTAAACCAGGCTTAGCTGTATCTGGTACTAATTTAGGTTTCTGTGGCTCATGTTTGTCTATATCTTGTTTAGGCTGAGCTTTTTCTGGTTCAGGTTTAGCTGTTCCTGGTTTAGACTTAGCCTTTTCTGGTTCAAGTTTACCTGCATCTGGTTTAGATTTGACTTTTTCTGGCTCAGGTTTAGCTGTATCTGGTTTGGATTTAGCTTTTTCTGGCTCAGGTTTAGCCGTATCTGGTTTGGATTCAGCTTTTTCTGGCTCAGGTTTAGCCATATCTGGTTTGGATTTAACTTTTTCTGGATCAGGTTTAGTTGAATCTGGTTCATATTTAGCTTTTTCTGATTTTTCAACCCTTTCTTCTTCAAATTCAGTGACCTCATGTTTGGATTTACTCTTATCCGCCTCAGGCAGATCAGGCTTTACTTCCTTTGATTTGGGTTTAGTTTTTTCTAATGCAGGTTTAGTTTTTCCTAACATCGAGTCAGTTTCCTCTTGTCTGGGTTCAGTCTTGTCTTTGTCTGGTATAATTCTCTCTGTGTCAGTTATATTTCCTCCCTAAACCACACAACACAAACATGCTAAAAACAAATCTGGTCTCTTGCAGTTATAGAGTTTAAAAATAATGTAGTTAAAATCTAAAACTATGACTATATCTAAATGCTAGTTGGTTACATTTATTGAAAAATATATTAACACTTATGTACAAAGGTTTGCCTTTTTCAAAATTGTGTCAGTGTCTAAGTAATTTGTGAATGTACAGAGCATGACTAGATTTCTGTCTAGTGAAGTTATGAATGTTTTATCCGAATAAACGTGCACTACCTTGCATCTCACAAAGTTAATGTTTGGAGTTTCAGTCCTAACACATGGCTTTGATGATAATCTGTGCCTACTCCAATCAGCTGTTTTGCTTTAAATTGCTATTTCAATTTATATCTGACGGGCAAATGTATGTGAAACTCTGACGGTATCTACAGTGTGTTCATTTTTTGGGAACACCATTGGGATCTTTAAAACTATAAGAAACACAAGAAAGGTTAAATTAACAAAGTGATGCGTAATAATAGGACAAGTAAAATGGTGGTGAGCAATTTAAAATATTCACCAAACTCATTTGCTATGCTTGAAAACCATTTTTCCCCAAAAACCAAAATTGCCTATAACTCGCTTATTAAAACAATACAATAATACAACACTCGCTTTGAATAGGGTCAAAATTACATAAAACTTTATGTATAATCTAAATATTTGGTCAAAAATGTGATAACGTTTATGGTTTTTTGAGAATAATGCCCAAGACCACAATTTTAAACACCAAAATGTAAATTTTATTTTTCATTGGAAAGGTATTTTTCTCCTGATTACAAAAATACCACAAAGTGATATTTTCCTCATCAAATGAGTTTGCGATCAAAGAAAATATTTTGTTTTAAATTAAAATTGTAATAGGTAATGATGTACTGGATTTATCATGAAATGAGAAATATGGGAAACAGCCGATTAATGCGAGAAGCTGTTTTACAGACAAATACGCATCTTCATGCACAACAGCTGATTTGTTTGTAAATTAGCTTTTCACTGATAATCAGCTGTTTCTAATCAATCAGCTGTTAGCTATAAATCTGCTGTTCCCCTTTTCTTCATTTTTATTATGAATCCAAAACATCACAATCCATTAGATAATTTAAATTAATTTTATGTTAATGTTATTAATTACTGTCCATGATAATGGGTTATGATGAACTGGAAATTGTGAACTTGGAAAAAGACAAAAAAACCATAAATGGCAATGTACTCCAAAAACCATAAATGGTAATGTATTTTCATTAAATATTTAGATTATATATAAAATTTTATGTAAATTTAACTCCACTTACAACCTTGTATCTAAAAAAATAAGCGAGTTATGGTCAGTTTTAGTTTTTGGGCAAAAATGGTTTTTTGAGCGTTGCAAACGAGTTTGGTTGAGTATTGTTAATTGCTCACCACCATCGTACTTCTCTTGTTATTACACATTACATTACAGATTTAACCTTCCTTGTATCTCTTATATTTTATTATAAGATCCCATTGATGTGCACAAAAAATGAACACAATATAGAGCTCTTTCCTAAAGTCCGACCTTCATAAATTATGTTTCCTGCAAAACTTCACGCCAAGCTCTTACTAACAACGATACCTAAATTATTAATTTGGTTGGTAATTATAGAAGGAGTCTTGATCCCAAAAAAAACCCCTAGTGTATAGATCAAATACATGAATTAATAACAAAATAAATCATTAATGATATTTTGGCACCCCAAAAATAGTAAAAATGGTAATATTGCTTATCATGTAAACAGGGATTGGCATGTATTAAATGTACTATTTGTATGTGCAAATTAATGAACATGTCTATATTATGATGTAAACATAAATCAGGCCTGCATTAAATTAACCCTAATAAAATTATTTACCAAATTAAAACATTTAATTTCAATTGTTTGAGGATTTTTAGGTAACTAATATTTCATTATATTCGTGAGCAAGTGTAACCTCCATGGAAAAAATTCCTTTAGATAGTGATATAACCAGGCAGAATCTCCAAAAAGAAAGTTTTTTTATGTATTTGAGATTTATTTGTTTTACCTCTTAAAAAGTAATTTACATTAATTAAACTATTAATTTACATTTAACAAAAATAGATGACAGCTTATCTATGTATACTTGATTCCAAAGGTTGAATACCATTTAAACAATAATTTAATTCAGTAAAAAATAATAAAAACAGTAAAACTTTGGACTGAAACTTTTAGAAGGCCTTCCTGAATACCAGTGCAATATGAATACAAGACACACAAACATTTTGAATGATGGTGTGCTCGATGGGTTTTATACTTGGAATCGAGCCAATGAAGATGCTCGCATTCACAACTTTCGGGTTTATCATGTCTGAATGTTGCTGTGTTGCCAGCGCCTGTACTAGCACACCTATTGCACCCGTTTATCTCATCCTAGCAAAACAACTTGACTATTTTTAAGAGAAGCTACTCATTAAAATATAGAGTGGTTAATGAAGATGAATAAAAATAAATCATAGAGTAACGTAAAGTATAGGAATCAATCTATTCTATTTAATACGAGAGGGGTTATTTCTGGTCAAGGCTCCTCCAACGGTTCTGAACTAATTTTAATAATTCAGGTATCCTTGGGAAGAGCTCGCTGTAAACTTTGTAAAACACAAAATTTCAGGGGGTCAGACTCAATAGGTTAGCCCTGGACGCCCTCAGATTTTGATATTCCTCCGTAAAGATTTAACATGAGAATAGAAATTGCACGGGGAAGCTGAATAGAAAACTCGAGATTTTATCAGCGGAGCAACTAAAAAAATGTATGTTTGAGAATTTAAAGGCTACTGATTAGCATGTGTCTACTACTTGTTTTATAAAATAGCAAATGAAACTGTTTTTAATTAAGTAATGGATATTGGCTGAATCATTTAATTTATTTATAAGAAACTATAACTAAAAACAATTGTCAATATCTAGACCTCCAGGTTTTCCAGACATTACACCCTAACACTTTTTTTGGGAGTATGTCAAAAGCAGAGTATCAGGATATAAAGATTCAAGAAAACAAGGAAAAGAATACAACAGGTTACTAAGTTTAACTTTTAAAATGCTCAGAAGAAAATGGCGTGAGTCTACTATAGTAAATAGAATAAGCGATTTAGCCCCTGTTCTGGTATTGAAATAAGACTTCTGTAATTTTACTACCCAATAAAACAACCACATATTTTTTACATTGCTTAGTTAACCATATTACAAATTGAATAAAGTGTAAGATAGGCCAAATATGGTCTGGAAACATAATTAGATTAAGAAACAATTAAAATCTGGAAATATGTATTTTTGACGCTAACCTCTAAAACTTGCTGTCCTGTAAAATTTTGTCTGTGAAGATAAGGCCTCTTTTCCCTTGGCGGGTCACATCAAGAATATAAAAGAAAACTTTAAAATACACCATTTTGTCCCAAAAACCAAGTAGAAGAGCAGATGAAAAAATTTAACACTTATCTTTAGACAACCCCTGTATATTCTTCATTACCTTTAATCACGTTAGGAATGTCATAGAAGACGCAAGCCTTAAAGGTATGTAACAACTAAAAAGAAAGGTCTACCAGTTTTGCATTTTATAGTTCTCCAAGAGGAATAATAATGAAAGCATAAGCATAATCGGATGTGTAATTTCTGAACAAATGCCATTGTTATTGTCAGTACTGTAGAGTAATTTTAAACTGTTTTAATGAAATACACTACAACTGCAGGTGAATGATAAATTTGTGTTAAACATTTGTAGCAAGGCTATAATTTGAAAAGACTTAAATAAACAATGTAAAATTAAAAATTAAAAAACTGAAATTACTGATACAGCAATAAACCTGACCAAAACTATCGAATGAATTGAATAAACTGCACTGCTAAATAAATTTGAAACTACGAATGTTCGATGCTCCAAGAAAGTCGGAAAGATTAACTTACTGGTGCAAACGAAAACAAAAAAGTGTGCACAAAACAGAATAAACAAGATAAATGTTTACCAAGCTTTTAATCCTAAGAAATCTAAATCCCAAACTTTGAAGCTCAATTTAATTTTAAAGCTCAATGAAGATCGAACACACCTAAATCACCGGTACAAACAAAACCACATAGAGTGCACAGAACAGAATCGGCTCTATGTCGTCACCTACCGGTTATGGCTTTAAATCCAGTTAAGCTAAAGTAAAGTAATGTCGATCATTCGAATGGGAAAAGTGAACCGCCAAACGGTGAGATGATCACAAACAGTCCGGGCAACGTCAGCTGTGAGGGCACTAGCATCCAGTGACACTCGGAGACACTAGCGTCCCATCACTCGCGACCATCACACACTGGCGCTCCAGCCGGACCCCAGCAAACTGATTGAATATCAGCCAGCTGGCCGGGGTGTCTGGCAGGGGAGAAGAATGCGAAACCCGATCTATTCGTGTAGCTATAGACCGATGAATAGCCACATTAATAGCCACATGAATAGCCCCCAGCACCAGCGACCACAATTACAGGTAAAAGCTCCACATCCTTTGGCAGAAGAAATATCGATGCCCCTAGCCAACGCCATTAAGCTCTGACAGGCTCTCTTTGAGAGCAACACGCTTACGATCGAGAGGACAAAATTAAAAATCGGGAATAATAAGGGAGATATAAACGGAAGAGATAAGCGGTGTGCCAACCTCTGATAATGTTTAGAGATCCGTGTCGGGTTTGCCTTGATTCATTACCGTCTTTATAGAATACAGACTGCATTATGTTTACTGCTGGCAACCTCGCCTGGGCCTATTTCTGGCATTAATGATACTCCTATGTCCATTAGTAAAAATCCTCTAATAGATCGACATCTCAATTATGAAATGTCGTGTGTGACCTTAGCGAGATATCGAGCCGCATTGTCTGCGGTAAACACCTAATTAAACCTGACAAACAGATGGGTCATTGTGTCCCGACGACATCTGTTTTCTCGATTGATTATTTCATGTTCGGAAGCGCACCATTGATAAGTAGCTAGTCTAAAAGCTGTGTAAAGGATAACCGACGATTTCAGAATCCTATATGCTGAGGATGGTTATTAGCTTCCATTCGGTTTCATTTTCAACAATTTTTTTTAATGACTGGATTGTACGGAAGAAGTTGTCTACTGAAAAAGAAGATTTTGTCTGGTAAAACCACTGACAGAAGGCCGATCAAAATATAATACCAACATGAGAATTATTTAAAACATCTTCTTAAAGGTGAGTTTATGTTTTCATTGACCCGAGTTGAAAAATTTATTTTTAGTATGCTGGTGTACATGGGCGGCACAAGTGATGTTGGTTGTACACAATGGTTTTGCATGGTCAAGTGACTAAACAATCACGTGTATGTTAGTACTGATGGTTTATATGATTTTTCCATGGAAAGCAGTAAGAAAAAAATCGATGATTTCATTTTTATTAAATTTTTCCTTCAAGTATCGGTAACCGCAAATGAGATATTTTACCATTTTAAACGACTAAATTAATGACATTAGGACAGTAACATTATTTTTTTCTTGCTATTAAAGTATATATTATCTTATCTTCTTTGAGCGTGTAATTCAGCCTAAAACCTGTGATAAAATTAGTTTTACAAGTGATTATGGTGATTGTTTCATGGGACTCTATAAATATTTTTGTGTACACAAACAGTAACTGACGAAAAAGTCAGATCAGACATGATGTAAATTTTAAGATTTGGGTAAAAAGATATATTTCACGTTAATTCCCTGCATTATATAGCTGATTGAGTCAAGATACATTCAGTGATTTACAAGAATTTCTCTAATTTAATATAGATAAAAGATTGTAGAACAGTATCACATAAATACTGGATAACATTAACATTTACACCAATTAAATTTCAAATTGTATACAACAACAACTGCATAAATAATTTTGTTTACACTCAGTACCATTTCTATAAATTAACAGCAGACAACCAATGTTCAAAATTTGTTCCAACAGGAAAGTTTAGATAGTATAAATTTTCATTAAAGCCTCGCGTAATGTTTTATCAGCCATAATGCTCAGTTTCAAAACAATCACACAGAAGAGCTGGACTCAGTTCAAATGGATTTTGTTATTATCGTTCTCGCCTATTTTTAAATTAAGTCACGGTACTTGAATGCTGGGCTGCAAAAGAGTAGGGGAGAGAGGGGCTGAATCGAACAGCCAGTTTCCGGTCTGAATTTAAAGGTACGGAGCTCCGATCAATGTCACAGCCTAGTGCTACATCGCAGGAAATTGTTGGGAAGAGCAAGTTTCGCTAAGCACAGGATTTTTATAATTTTAGAGAAAAAACCTGTTTTGTCCATTTTTTTCTAATTTTTATACATTTTGAAATGTGAATTAGGTGAAGAATTTTTAATTATGCAGTAGAATATTGAATACCTTAAGAAACAGCATGACTTAAACAACCTTTTGATGTCCAGAAATCATTAGTTAGTAGTCGTTTGAGGTTAGGATGTAAAAAAACATGTGGGACGTGATGGGGCAACCATACAGAATGGTATATTGGGTCAGGTTGGGAGGTTAGTGGAAAAAACATCTAGAGAAAGTGTGTCCTAACATATTAGAGTTGTTATTGTCCACGTTGGGGTGAAATGGTTTCTGAAAATCGATAAATAAATAAGGAAATAAAAAATTTCAGAAAAAAGCTCAAGTCAGGGAAATCTAAAAATATAACATAAAAAGTCAGGGATTTCAAACCAACAATATAGGATAAAACTGATATATGGTATTGTACAAACCTCTGATGCATTTTTTATATTTACTTCCCCAATTATGATATTTTTCAGAGGTATGACATGGCCCCTCCTGTTGTATGGTTTAGCCCCTAACACTGGGGCTGTTTCGTACAAAGATTTTTTTTAAATTATTTAAAAATATGAAAAGTGGAATAAATTTAATTTCTTAGTATGCAATAAGCGGCAAATGAACCAAACTAGATGTTTTATTTGTAATCTCATAAATTTGAACCCAAAATTAACTGATCTACAGCCATTCTCGCTTAAGTGTATGACAAAGTCTCGCACTCCCCGACTAAGGCGAGATATTGTGTAATTTGAATGGGTCTCTTGATCATCTTAATATTAGCTGTCGCTTAATGTTAGGCAAAGCTACTGATAATAATTGTGTTTCTACCTTTGTTGATTTAGTGTCGGCCTGTTTCTTAGCAATGTCTTGGGTTTTGGTTATTTCCACGACCGAAGCTTCACTCTGAACAAACCAGATATCAATATGTAAGGTTAAATTGAATTAAATTAAAAAATGCTTCGAAAGCTATTTTACATAATCAACAAAAATATGATTCAAGTTATTCGTAAAATGTCTCAATGTAATTGTTCTATTACTAACGAAGTATCTTATACAATGAAACCCTTCAAATAAAAATCAATGAACAAATAAAAAGATTATAAACTCTTACATATTTATCACTAATAAATTTTCACTAAAAACAATTTTTTATATATTTTTTATGTTTAGTAAAATGTACAAAATTAACTTATTAACATTTGAAAAGCAAGGAACAATTGATTAGTCTTTTTACCTCAGTGTCCGATTCCTCAGGGGATTCTACAACGGTCTCCTTGTTATCTCTTTTATGTGTGTCATTTATCTCAATTTTCTGTTCAGAGAGTAAATGATTAGTTACAAACATAAAATATCATACTTAAATCATCAATTGCAAATAATTAGTGTATTAAAGAAAAAAAGCCATAGAGAAATTTTGTTTTTACAAATCCATGAGTTTTTATTTTACATCATCTAAAGATACCCATACATGCAGTATACGTGTGGGCAGTAGACTTTAGTGTGTTTTTCAGTGTTTGATTTTTATCAACATTATTTTTGGGTACATACAATATAACCAATATAATCTGAATGTTTTACACATCATATAAAAAAGTGTAATGTGGTATTTACAAAACATTTATCTGATATTGGATTTGATGATTAAATGTCTTAAGGTTTGTTGTAAGGTAAAAGATTGCTTAAATGAGGCCACAAACGCTTGACATGTCTTAGAATATTTCCATTATTTAAAAAAATATGACTTATATGGGCAAAAAATACAGGAAAAGGAAACAATAAATGTTTTACGAACTACTGCCATCTAAAGTATAAATGTTTGCTGATAAGTGCATCACTATCTAATTTTTAAGACAATGTTTTAAATTATTGTTTTTCAACAGAATAAAGAAACTATGGTGCAGCTGATAGTTATCAGGAGTTCAAGATAAATGTTATACATATACAAAATGCAGTTACATAAATCTGCAAATAGTTCTCTGAGAATTAATATCATTAATGTTCTTTTCCTTCAACCAAACATACGAAAAATGTAAATTTTTTGGCTTGTGTTTGCCTGATCCCTTTGTATATACATTATTGCACATGTGAATAAACAAATAAAAGCTGTTCTCACGCTATAAAGCCAAACCCCAACCTCATCCACACCAAAATTCTGTGTCCTCATTTATACGGTTAGCACGTAACATCTGGTATGGTGATCATAGTTTACACAATTACCAACTTATATGACACGGTTAGGTGTAACACGGTTAGGTGTACCTTGTCATACAAGTTGTGTGAATAAATAATACGCTACTACTATAAATAAAAGTGTATAAATGTATTTACAGTGTCTTTGTACAGAAGAGGCAACTAAACTAAGTGTCAAAATACACACCTTTTTCTCTGGAGCCGGTTTTGTTTTATCCTCAACTTTATCGTCTTTAGGGGTCTAGAAGCATGCAACAGGATTGTTAGAAACATACATCCCATAAACAATACACAACTAACTACATTCGTGTATTTATAACAGTTGATAGACTGTACGTCTGTGTGAAAAGTTCATGAATTATCTTATGATCTACGTGCGTGAAAGTTATGTTTTGAGAGTTTCTATTCTATCACCCTGCTAATCGACACTGATTATAGATGTTAAACCACAAAACATGAAAAGACACAAAAAAAGTGGTCACAATTTTTCATCCATGTAACCTCAAAATCTTGAAATCATCCAAAACAAAAATCAGTCTAAAAATCCTACCTGGGTATATGCACAATTTGATGCTAAAAAACAAGATCAAGAACATTCAAAAATGAAATGCATAAAAATAAAAACGATCATTTCTGTCTGTCCCATAATATCTATTTTGTCTTTAAAAATCTTTGAGTTTTCTCTACATTTACCACTCACCGTTACTTTGGCACTCTTCTTTTCAACTATTTCTTCTTTCTGGAAAAACCAAACAACTTTTATTGAAAAGTTTCATTATAATTTTTTTGAACTAATTACACTGAAATAATGAAAAATGAATCTGGCTGTAGGTTAGACATATCAATATTATTATTAGGAAACAATTTTATTGATAAAAATTGTACGACCACACTAAAATCATTCAGTGTATAGAAACTAACAAACATACTAATTTTAATTTATATTTTAAAAATGTAAAATAAAATTGTACAAAGAGTAGCCCTGTTTCATCAAGCAAAATAAGATTGCCTGAATTATTGCATACGTTTTATTTTTTTATTTTGACTAAACAAATTCAACAATCTACACTTCTTGTAGATTATGAATATGATTGTCACCCTGTAGGACATATATGATTACTAAACATTATTCCACACTTACCTTCTCAACTTTGGATTTTTGTTCGACCTTGGTCTCAACAACCTTAAACAAAATTAAAATTAATTAAAAAAAAAGAATTGTAGAGGTTAAAGTTTATTTTCAAGTCTAAATTCAGATCATATCGCTGAAATACTGCAAATCATACTGGAAACTAAAATGATAAATAAAATAAAGTTTTAACTGTAATCGTTTAAGGCATTTGGATATATACTATATATATATCCAAAAGCCTTAAACAATTTAAAATCACTCTGATGCAGTAACTGTTCAGTCAAAGAAAAAAAAATTATAACACCAATGAACTAAAAAAGCTCAATTTGATTTCATACTCGTTTAATCCCATCAAAGAAACATTCACTAAGCCAATTAGAAGGTGAGTGCAGTCACAAATAGCGCTTGTAGCTATTACGGCAAGTGCAGCTATTGCCGGCTTACACATGAGGGTAATTTTATATCATGTTTAAAGTGAGGTGAATAATATTAGACTCGCCACCACCGTTTAATCATGGCAAAGTTTGGCTCGTGAATCTTGGATATTGCTCCTGGCCACTTTCAGCATTAGTATTATTCATTACAATAAGTGTCCCATTCGTTCCGATTTTAACCAGGAATGAATTTTTCATGTAAACAAAGTAAAATTATACTATATTTAGCTTTGTATTTACAAAGCTGTGCAAAGATGATTTTTTTTAGTTAGTGATTTTAGTAATTTGTTTTAGCTGGGTTATTAATTGTCATATTAATTGTCAAATGAACTTGAGGAACACTAATATATACTTTTATTGTGCATATAAGTTTATATACACTAATATATACTTTTATCTGAGATAAGTTAAAGTAGGAACTAATCTTTTATTATACTTTTACTTTTAGTCATTGAACAAAAATCTACAATTAGTTACACACAAGAAGAAAATATTTACAGTTAACCTTAGCAATGAGCAATATAATAAGCATATTATCTACAGATTCCTGTAATCGGTGGGTCTAAGATAATAATTAGACCCATTAGATCATACCTGAGTCATTATTCATATATCACAGTACCAAATGTATAAAAGAAGTTGCTAAAAGGTAGTAGCGAAATTATCAAGATTCCTAAATCACCAATAATTGATATTTTCACCCTGAACGATATTAACACATTGAAGCAAACACAGTGGAGTCATGTTAATCTGAACTTTGGTAATCCTAAAGTCAGCTATCTAAGAGGCTCTTTGGACGAGAAATTGTTTCCGATCATGGATGAAAGAAGGACACACCTTACACTGCGCTAAATAGCAGGAACAATTTTCTGAAAGATTATTTAGGGTATACAGAACTATGGATCACAGATAAACACTAGGACTTTTAATTGGCAATAGAAGTGAATGGCCATGAAATTAAAACTGTCCGATTTACTGATCGCGTAATATTTAATGAAAGAAGCAAAGGTCCATTTAATTTGATTGCACGTATTCAGCATTACCAGGCACTCTGAGCGGCGGCATGGCAAGATGTAACTTAGTGGAAGACTATGGCGCCATTTTATGTCGATCGTGGGAGAACGACGGAAGAAAATCTATTAATATCTTTTCAAAATTACATCTGAATGGTGGGATGAGTAGTTGTATGTAATTACATATTGTATACTGTAATCATATTTAATTCAGTTATAATTCTGCTTAATCCAAAATATTCGCTAATCCGAAATGGGTCCGGACCCAATCATTTTCTAATATCGGACTCCTCTAACGATATCATTTGGTAAGATGAGTGAAAATGTTAGTTTCTACTGCACCAATACCCACCTCAGGCCCATTTCTTTCATCCTTCTTTTTGGTCTCTTGAATTTTAATTATCTCTTCTTTCTGTGGAATAGAAGCATGCAAATAGAAAATAGTGATTTCAGTCGCTTGATAATCACTTTTACATTGAAAAAAACCATTCATGACAGAATCAAAGAAGAAAATTAATAAGAAAATATATATGAAATGTGTTGAAATAATTTTGATGTAAGTAGGGTTCTGACTACACTGGTTTACCAAAAGATTCTCAGTGAAAACAACTAAGCTAGTATTTTGAGCTTTAGAATAATTTAAAACACTTATATGTGAAAAAAATTTCAGTTAAAAAAAGTTTCAGATTGAGTGGTCTCAGTTTCTAAGTTCATTTTCCACAACTTTTTCAAACAAGATATCTCCTTAAGTGGAAGCAAAATGTCATAAATCTTGGCAGTTTTTTTAAAATTATAATTTACCAATTATTTTGCATGCTAAGTTGATGACCCAAGATCCCATTTGCCAATAGGTAAAGTGTAATATTAAAATTTTTGGGAGGCTGTAATTTACGTTTAGTTAATTTTTAGAAAGTTTTCTGCATACCGTACATCAAGGTAGATTTGCATTTAAGGATTTTAAGACCAACATGAGAAACCAACAGTTGTCAGTCATGCAAAGTAAGGTTTAATGTGTCTTTAATGTGTCTAATAATTTGTAAACATGTCAAATACTCAACGACAAACTCAAATTCATTTTTCTTTCTATTTCAGGAGATATAGCCCATTTTTGTTCAATCCATGTACCTTTTAACTTTTGTTTTACTGTCCCTCCTTCACATCCCAGGTCACTAGACCTAGCCTGGAACTGTTTTGCACATTACTCCAGGCTAGGTCTAGTGGGTCATGGCATTATCACATAGCAAAATGCCATTGTGATCCGTGGGATTTGAACCTAGGCCCCCGAGACCGAAAGCCCATATTCTATCCACTAAACCCCCCCCCCCCCAATGAAATGAAGGACTAAGAGTAAGAATAACTATAGTAACTATTACTATAAAAAAATATATATTGCTATAAAAAGTACATCTAAGGTCATTACCATCATCTAAAAAATAATCTTGTTTTCTAATGTGGTTGAAAAATATAGGAAAGCACACATGATTTAATTGCATATGGATTGTACAATGTATCACATCTTTTATGCATTCATAGTGTACTAATTTATTTTTTTGTTGTTTGTTCAATGGTTGTGTATTATTCAGCTGGGTGAATCTTAATGAAGAAAAGAGTTATTGTAGTGCAAAACTGATATGGTATTTCGTTGTCACAGTGAGTATACCCAGAGCTCACGCTAAAAATAAATAGTCAAAAATTCGTCAACGGTTTTAATACACTATTTCAAAATGATAGGAATGACTTATTAGATAAAAAAATACATCCCATGAAAAACAGCATGCAGTTTCAGAAAACATAATATTATAATTTGCATTCACAATTTTTGGTAAATAAAAACATATGTTCAGTAAAGTGAAGGTTTCTTTAAAAAAGGGGGTTTCATCAAAAAGGTAAATTCTTCTGAGTATTATTGATCAAAAACATTGCGATCAAAAACTGAAAAGTTAAACTTTCAAACCTCATACAAATGGTGTTCAAATGCAAGGAATTGCCCCAAATCTCCCCTTTGGTTTCAAAAATATTATAAAAGATGTTTCTGTACCTGAGTGATTGATGACTTTCTTCTTTCTGTCACTTTAAGTTCCTCCACCTTCGTTTGTTTTTCTTCTTTCTAAATAAATCAAGAAAAAATAATGATATAAATAAGTTTAATGAAATATTGAAAAAAATATATTATGAAATCGTAAGTATTAAAAAAAATTAACTATGTCAAAGAAACTTGAATATTCATATATGAGTTTTATGGTTATAAAGAACTGTTATGTTGTGAAAGTTGTGATTTAATGAATTAAATCAATCTACTGACTGAAGATAAAAAAACAGATTTTACAAGTGGATGGGTAGGAAACAACATATAATCAAAGTATAATAAGCTTCAACAACAAATATTTAGAAGTTAAAATGTTATCAAACTCAAACTTTAGACAACCTTCTTTACCTTTTCTTTCTTTTCCTCTTCCTTCTTCTTCTCTACTACTTTTTTCTTTTCCTCTTCCTTTTTCTCTTCTTTTTTCTCTTCTTTTTTCTTCTCTTCCTCCTTCTTCTTCTTCTTTTCCTCTTTTTCCTGATGATAAAACAACACACCAATAACGGACGACACAGACATCACATTACAATATGGCTGTACTACTTTTAAGAACAAATCAATTACATTTGTGCATGCTCACCTACTGGGAGTCTACTTTGATTTCATAGTACAAAATAGAAACAAAATATAACCTCAAAATATAAAATGATATTTACACACTTTTGACTACAGGACAAATGATGAACAAAGTATTATACTTATATACATGTGACGGAATGACACTATTGGACAGATGTGAGAGATGAAATGAAATGAATGGTTGTACGTTACCCCTCCTTATTTTACTTAGCGTACAGCCACCCTTGGACTGTGATTGGGTTCTCACCTCTGCAACAAAAATAAACTATGCTGCATCAACAAAAATTTATGAAAAATAGTACACTAACATAAGGCATAAATATACAAGGTAATCAATTGATCTCAATTAGAAAATGTGAAATTTATTCGTGGTTAAATTTTTCATGAAAGTAAGACTCCAAATCTTTTTTAATTTAGGGAATAAGCTACTTCTATTTCTGATTTTCAAGCAAATCAGAACCTCAATGAATCAAACTTAATTGATCAAATCTGAATATATATCCTGAACATCAAAATAACATTGTGCTTTTTATTTTGAATCTGCAAAAAGAACAAGTTTTTAAACATAACTTCAGTTAATTCAACCCAAAACACAAAAAATCCAAGAATCTTTGAGAAAGCATTTTGGCTATAGTAAAAACCATTTCCCACTAGAGCACGGACTGTTCACTACAATAATAGTCCAAATGATTCATAGTCCAAAATGGTAACAGACTTCGTTGTTTCCTAAAATAGTTTTACTTTTGCCTCTTGTTTAACGGGCAAAGTGAAAATTAGAACC
Source organism: Flexamia atlantica (assembly GCA_035578135.1). NCBI lineage: Eukaryota > Metazoa > Arthropoda > Insecta > Hemiptera > Cicadellidae > Flexamia > Flexamia atlantica. The sequence continues at coordinate 49,112,056 of JAQJVK010000007.1, read as the reverse complement.
AATAGAAGCTGGAAGTCACAAATAAAATGCAGTCTCATCAAACCATATATGTTTTTGCTCACTGCTACTAAATAAACCGTATTAAATAAACCATATTAATAATACCTGCTACCATATTAAACCTGCTATTTAATAAACCATATTAAATAATCCACAAATAAAACATATTATGGTTTAAATCCAGTATGACCTTGAAGCTTTTATTGAATCTAAATTTACCAAGATGTATGCTGCCAAAACGACAACAAAAACCAACCTCTTTTCTCATAAGTCATACTCACTAGGTATTTGAAGCAACACATCACATGTCTGATTTAAGTGGCCACCAGTGGCACACATGAAATTTTTTTATCTGAATTATGCTTTTGTTAAAAATGACCAGTTAATTCAGTGTTTCTTTCTTGGTTAGACATGTGTGTTTCTGTGTGAAATTTTTAATATCAAAAGTTCTAAATTGTACCTCCGATTGTCCATGCCGTGCTGAACATGTAAGTGGAGACTTACCTAACACGAGTTCAGCAGAGGACTCGTCTGTGCCAAACTCGTTGGACACTATGACTTTGATAGTTCCAGTCACTTCCTTGGTTACTTTGCTGATGCTCAGCTTGGCGACTTGGCCGTCGAATGATATCGATACACCAGAGCCGCTGGTCAAAGTCTGGGAGTTCCTGTCAAATTTAAACAATGAGTAGAACCGTACAAATGAGTGTTTACTGAACCATTAAATGATCTGATAAATGGGCCCGAACAAAAGTATACTGATTTAACCGAGGACTTGGAAGCATAAAGTAAGACATTTCAATAAGTGGAATGAAATATTGAAATAAAATAAGTTCCTGTCTAAATATCCAGATAGGAAGATAAGTTTTGACAGAGGAAAAGTTTGACTGAATGACAGGAAGAAAAGTTTTAATTACCTAATTTAAAAGAATGTTTGAGTTTTCAAACCAGTTCACTATTGCTCATTGATTGGGTCTTGGTATCATCTGCATTTCCTATTTTTATGATTGAAGAAGGTTCTTCACCTCTAAGATTTTTTATTTTCCTCCAAGACTACTGACTAAATAAAAACATACGGCCATGGTGGCCATGGTCATATGTTAACACATTCCCTATAGTTGAAAAAAGGCGAAAGGCCCATTTCACGGCCATTGAGCCGAACCCTAAATATATAACCCCCTATAATATATCCCTATATATCCATTTCTTGACAAGATATCCATAGAGTAAGTGATGAAATGAAAGCATTACATGATGTTAATACATACCTCATCCAAGTCACCTTCACTGTAGTGTCGGAAGAGGACAGCGTGATTCTGAACTCAACGTCTCTGCTTTCTGTCAGAGTCTGTACAAACCAATCAGAATCTATGTAGTGAGATGTAAGCAGCAACTGTTACTAGATATACACTGAATAATACACTATAATAATATACTTGTTGAATAATATACTTGTTTAAATACATATAACTAATTTATAATTTTTCAGATGGCAGGTATTATTTTATACTCTCAATCTCAAACGTGTAAGTAAGCCTAAGCAAGATATAAGCGTTTTCCCACTTCAAAGTTGTAATTCCAGAACCTATTATTAGCCAGAATTATTTTTATAACTCTCAGAAAAAGACAAAAGAAATTAAGGAGTTTAATCAAAAAAATATCAATAGGCAAAAAATAGTTATTTATGCAACGAGTGCGCAAAGTGCCATTTTTCTACACTTGAAAGATATGTTTACGCACGAGCCGCAGGCGAGTGTGGAATAGTTTCTCTCGAGTGCAGAAAAGTCACTTTGTGCATGAGTTGCACATTAAATTTTTCCTACAGTCTGCAGATAACATAAAAAATGCCTCATGAGATCTTGTGAGGTGGGATATAATCCAGGCTTCCTCATAAAAGTCATTAAAGACAAGGCACTGGGTGCCCACTTGCAAAACATACCAAAGCAATCATGTGAACTCGTACCTCTGACTCAATATCTGACTTACAAGGTCAGCACTTTACCTGTGAACTACCACTACCAATAAATGACTGAGTAAAACTATATATAATGCTAAAATCGGTCTTTTTAGAACTTCCTCCCAAGTTGTAAGGGAATTTAAACAGTGAGACTAACCCGAACTCCTAAAAAAATTAAAAACTAAGCTGTCCTCCCCTCTTATTGTGCCTATAGTCTAAATGCAACCACAACATTACACCATCACCAGTGGTATGGCCATTTCTAGTTATAAGGCTGCGGCCTTCGACCTGGCAACGCCGCATCTCAAGGTTTTTTTTTGCATATTAAAAACCCTTATAAAATCTTGCAATTTAAATGAAAAACAGAAAAATATTTTTTGAAAATTTGAAATGTTGATTGTTGAGCTTTAACACTTACTTTCACTACCGGTACCTCGAACCCCAACCCTCCCCCGTAATGGTGCGTAATGCTATAAAAAATCCACAAACCCCCACGGGTGACATATGATTTAACCCTTGAGCGGGCGCTTCATTGGTAAAACGGCAGCGGGCGCATGAGGAGTTTCACTCCGCAACATTAAATTACACAAATGTAACCCATTTTACTTGTTTTATGACAAAATATTTTTTTTAATGTTGAAAAACTTTATAAGAAATCACATTTCATCGTTGATACAATTAATTGTTCAACTTAATAGGTATAATAATTCAATTGAACATAGTAAGTTATTTTATAGTATGGAATAGGTGTCACTGACTGTGTTACGGGAGAGGGCGGTCCATAAACTGACACAGCATCTCTGCATTGCAAATAACAGGGTACCAAGCGGGTGTGGGAAGGTATAAATGGCTTAAGAGGATTCCTCGAATGAGGCGCATGAGGTACGGAGCCGGACACGACTGCCGACATCCATTATGCTTGTTTTTTTAATAAAAAAAATCATGTGCGGAGGAAAACTCCGCATGCGCCGGCTCGAGGGTTAAGAACAGCCCTAAGCGATTTACTAAAACTTACCACAGACTTCAATTTCTCCTTTATGACGGGGGGCTCTCCCTGTGGTATTTCCGTGATAGTCACTGTCTGGGATTGCGCTTCACCCTTCTCGTTCTTGGCTATCAGCTTGTAGGTACCCTTGTCTTCCACTGAGCAATTGGTCATTTCCAGCCGTACTGAGTACTCGCCCTGAAACATAAATAAATAAATAAAAATGTCTTTATCAGCCAGCATTTCTCTGATACATCAGCTTTTCAGAACAACTTTTGTCTCAAAACTAATTAGCTAAACAAATCAGTATTTTCGTGACACATGGCTTTCAGTTGAAGCTTAAAACTATCACAAGACAAATATTTTAGGCTCTCAGAGAGCCCGTTGTACAATACAGGGCCGAAGTAGGAAAAACTCCTCCTCCCCAATACCAAGTTGACTTTAGGAAATTGAAGCCTCCCATAGTGACGGGTCCTCCGTTGATACACCTCACCACGGAAAGAGAGGTCTCTCGCAAAGATAGTAGGGTTCACGGGACTTCAATACCCTATGAGTCATGCAGCACGTCAACAGCCTGCATACAGCCTCCATAGGTAGCATATTTACTGCTATACAATAAGGGGTAACAAGGTCAAATTTCTTGAGGCAAAAAACAAAACGGATGGCAGAGTTTTGAAGCCTCTGCACACGACACATGTCTTCCCTTGAAGAGGTGAGGTCCTTGTCAAGCACGACACCAAGAGTCCTAGCCGTGTCACACACTAGGACTCTTGGTGTCGTCATGTCACCAAAAAGTAGGGGTGTGCGAGTATTCGACCGGTCGAGCTTTTAGGTCGAGCTTTTCAGTATTCGGCTCGGCTCGACTTTTTTCTAAAAAGCTCGACACTCGAGCCGAGCTTTTGATAAGAGAGTTCTTATCGGAAAGATAATTATTGCAATCTATTTTTGGACACGTAAAACCGGAAGAGCGTTTCCCTTCCATGAAAAACAAGCAAAAAACATTCCCTAGTGATAAGAAAAGGACATTGACAGGTAACAAGAAATATTATCTCCATTTAGACGGAAATCGGAGCTATATTTAGTTGACCTTGGGGAACGTGAAATACAGCATTTAAGTCTATTGTTTTATCAAGGCTTATCTCTTAAACGGTACATCGTACAAGTTTCATTTTGGTCTCATTTGATTTATAAAAATAAGACAAAAAATATGAGCCGTCATTTATAGTTGTATGACAAGTAGTTTGTATTTTTGCATTTTGTAGTAAGGATTCCTTATCTCCTAATTAACTCACGCACTGAATCAGACAAGAGCAAAAAACAGGGAAGGGGCTTGAAGTAAACAACCTCCACCCCCCCCCTCTCCCTGGCCACTGATAAGGAAAGAGAGAGAGGTAGCTGTTTCTTTCTTTCTCTCTATTCCGTCCTTATTTATTTATGATCTTTCTTCTTCTTAATTGTACATTTTTTTCTTCACAAAAGTTTAGAAATGCAACTAATTTAAGGATTTCAATAAATTATTGTTGTTATTAAATATTATTTCATTCATATATTATATTCTGAAATAATAAGTTTAGCCATTTTATGCCACAATTGGGACTGCTATTTAATTTTTTATCATCTTTACTTAGAGAACATAAAAAAATCAATCTTGTGCCTGACTAAGTGTGATGTGTGATTTTTTTTACTATATATAACTATTTTAAAACCTTTCAACTACTTCTTTCTACTCTTGAAATTAAATGTTGTAGTACCTATATGTAACTAGTCTAATTATGTAATTTTAACTATTTATTTTAAAGTAAAGTATTTTGGGATTGGTTATTACTTAAATATAATGTAGATAAATGTAGATTTTAAATTTGGTATTTTTCTTCATAAATTATTTGTTGAGCCAGTTTGATTAATTTTATGTAACAAAATACAAAATACTGATTAACCTATCAGATAATTCACTTGTTTTGGGGATAAGCTTTCTATTTTTGAGCTGGCGGTCACTTAAGGTATGCAAACATTAGTCTGTTGTATCTTTAAAAATTAAAATCAAGCTTCATAATTTCTTTTAATAATTTGGTGATTGTTAAAAAGCTCGGCTCGAAAAAGCTCGAGCTCGAAAACTTTTGAAAAAGCTCGGCTCGGCTCGGCTCGAGTTCAAAAATCACTATTCGCACACCCCTACCAAAAAGCAAAACCAAACATAATAAAAATTATTGTACAATATATTCTACAATTTTCCTCGAGTTATTATGAGTGGGTGTAAAAATAGTATGTTGTACAATCTTGATACGCTGTTTGCAGCATCGATACAGCACCTCAGACTATCTGGATATTTTGCTATCCGGTTCGGTGTTTGGCCACATTAATCCGGATAATCCGAGGTTTACTCTACGCATAACCTAAATACTATATTTCTATGGTTATTTAATATGTTTTCTCTGTGTTACTAGCTGTAAAATAAATATGTGATAAATGTTTAGTATATAATTTGATTTTACCTACATTATTTAGATGCTTTTTTATGGGCAAAACAACAAGGAACCTTGTCCCACAAGGAAGTTTATGCTTATCGAGGTCAAGACTCAAATATGTGTGTTTTTCGAGTGCAAAATTCATTAATTATCTTTAACAAAACTTAACAAATTATTCACTTCACCCATACTCTATGAGAGGAAACTGTTTATTTCTGCAACACTTACTTCTTTCGTTTCTTCAATTTTAACGGAATGTCTAGAATCTTCTTTAATGGCTGATTTCTCCTTCATCCATATACATTTCGGTTCGAAGACCGACATGACCTTGCATTCGATGACGACAGTCTTTTTCTTGGTGATTGTTACCACCTTTGGTACCTCCTTAATCACAGGTACAACTGCAAGCAGAGACAAGTTTAGAGTTAATCGTATTTTTATTTTTAAGAATTAATAATCGTTATTGGTAACGATGTTCCAAATATCATTGTTAATTATTGTTAGGCTGTTGGCCTAGGGATTAAGGTTTAATGATGGATAAATGTTTTATCGACTACTAATCTATCCACCTATTTATCACCCTACCTATCTAACTATCTATCTGGGATTGTGTAAACTTGAATGAGCACTGTGAACCCCTATTTAGAGAAACCAAAATACTGACCATAATAAATCAGTTCAGACAAACACTACACAACTACAAATATGTACATATTTGTCAGTTTAGTTTATGTTAAGAAAAATTTTAGGTAAATGACTTTGTTGATTATCACTTTACAAGATCTAGACATCATATACATATAAAACGGAGTAGGAAATACACAGAAACATTTAAAATACTCAAAATAAAACTGTTTATCAAACTGCCTCTTAGCTGATTTTGGCTCTTAAAAAAAATTAAAAAGCTTGTACATGATTGGCTCATTTACAGCCCACTATGTTGTAAAAATATATTTGTAGATAGACATACGTAGCATTATTTGTGGCAATCACTGCAAGATTTATTTACATAAAAAGCTCTGCAAGGCCTTAAATGTAAAAGTATTTGTTCATCTTTCAAAAATAAAGAGCCGCAAACAAGAGCTCTAGGAATTATTTTTAGGAAGGCCGTTCAGCACTAAAAATATGCCTGAAAACATGTGTTTTTGCTTCTCATGATACTACAGAACTATCGATAGTAAACACTTTTTGCATTAAATGTTTGTTGAAGAGTGGCTCTTGTGGAACACTAAACGGAATTTACATAAATAATTTTTTTCAAAGGTTTAAATTAACCTTGAAATTTATGAACTATGACTTTATTTTCATGGTCTATTGGTAAAAAATACCAAAACCCTCATATCCTTCCCCTAAAACCACTTTTCAACTGCACAAAAAATCAAAGTATATGAATTTGATTCGTAAACACCTCCCAAAGACAAGAAATGCAATTGCAGTTTTACTCTTGCGTGTGAAAACTACCAGTGATCTGGATGACCCTGGTTGCAAACTACTATCAGTTCTTTTTAATTTAAAAAAATGCTTTTCTACTAACCATCTTGTAAAATTCATCTCCAAAATGACACTATCAGTTGAAGACAGATTCCTACTCTGACATGCCTAACTCTTCGCTCAAAATTTCAGGAATGTGATTCCACAAGAAATTTACGTCCTCAATTTAGACACGATGTTTTGTCATTGTTTGTAATTACATTTGCAATTGAAAGTAAAATCTCATGTGAATGGAAAATGGATAAAATAATATAAACAGTTACTTGTAAATGTGCGCCCGAGCTGCATAGTAATTATAGGTCTACTGAAATAAAAGTGAAATTTGTACTTCGTTTTAATTCCTTTCTGATATGCTAAGCCTTCTAATATTTTTATTATTGATTACCTAATTGAATTTTCCTCATTATTTTAGAGGCTTACTGTTTTTTAAGAATAGCTCTTATTTAAAATCTTTACTTTGTGATAAACATCTAATCAAATTGTTTTTGAGAAACCCTTTTAACTGCGCTAAGCTTAATACTGTACCAGTACCAGACATGTATCGAGAACCGAGGTACGAAAAAAGTACCGTACCTACCTAATATATCTGGTACCGCAGACCCCTAGTAAAAAGCCCACAGACCAACAACCATAAAGAAAGGCATTTTGTTTTCGGTATTTCACAGACTTAGAGACAGTTAAACAAGTACTTACTTTCAATGTTTAATGTGAGATTTGCGTTTAGTTCTCCACTTGGATTCTTGATGTTGCACTTGTAGAGACCAGAGTCAGCTTTGCCAGGATCCTAAAACATAGCATGAAAACTAAATTCATCTGCTTGGTTATGAGATTACTAGCAGACACCCTCGGCTTCGTCCGTTGAAAGGATGGCTAATTTTGATTAAATTAATTTGAATTATGCAATTTTTACAAAATAACAAATGAACTGATTTCTTTCAATTATCTATATTAAGCCTATGCAAGCCAAAAACGGTTGACTGACTGACTGACTCACTCACTCACTGATCACAGTTTCTCAAAAACTCTTTGGGGGGAAAAAGGATTTGGGGCATGAAACTTGGCACAAATATTCTTAACGGCTCTATATGCCTACTATGAAAGGATTAAAACATTTTCTCTCAAAAGACTAAAAGAGGGTAGGGTATAAAATTTAAAATAGGTTTAAAAAACATTTAAAATGGCTGCCATTTTTAGTTTTCAAAGCTTATTTCCTAAAAAGATTTAGGGCTTTGGGCCAAGAAAATTGACAAAAATATACGTTATAGGCCCTATATGTGTATACTAGAGAAGGTTTTTAGAATATTTTCTCTCAAAAAGCTTAAATAAGGTAAATTAATTATAAAATTCAAAACTTCAGCCTTTTCAGTTTTTAGAGCTATGATTAAATAAAAGTTATGGATGGAAGCAACGAATATTTTCAAGGGACGAAAATAGTGGAAATAGTGGGACATGTCATGTACCAAGACGCGTAACCCAGTACATGCCGCGCCGCCACCACAATGTGAACTAAAAAACATGGTGAAAGCGAAAATAGGAAGTGTAAATAGAACTGTAAATAATGATAGGCTCTAAATTAGGATTACTTCCCCAGAAGATGCCACACTAGCGGCGAAATACGTATCTGGAAATATCTTCACTTCAAGAACTTTGGCTAACCTATACAAGGTTATAAGTGTCCTCATTTTCTTCTCTTTTGTCAGTGTAAGTCAAATATATTAGGCTTAATTTATTTGTGACAAGATTTCCAGCTCTAATTCTCAAAAGACGCTCAGACAAACTTAAACTTCTTTAGTAAGTTAAATCGCCGACGTGATTATCTAAATACCTACTTACTTTGAGTTCAAGCCTTATGTAGTACAGGTCCTTCCCCTTCTCCTCCATCTTCCAGGATATCTTGCTGCTCTGCGAGAGGAGTTTGCCCTCGTGGTACCAGATGATGTCGGGCTTGGGATTGGCGGACACGGTACACTCCATGACGACCACCTTCCCGCCTTGCTCCGAGCGGATCTTCGGTTTCTCCACAAACGTCGGGGGATCGCCCTCGGCTTCCGCCTCGGCCTCGATGTTGAGGTTCAGGTTCGCATTGCTTTCTCCATACTCGTTTTGGACGTGACATCTGTAAGTGCCGCTGTCAGGACCGACTGGATCCTGTAAGAGGTAAAAACACGAGACTAGTAATTATATTTACTCGACCGACAACTAACACTAAATTAAAATATATATTTGACCATCCTATTCATATGCTAGGACTTTTTTTCCCTTTAAAAAAAATCCATTGTCCATAATAAAAGTTTTCAACATTATGTCCAATATTATAAGCAGCCAATCTCCAAATACAATTATGTCAAAATTTAAACAATTTCTGCTAGGAAAGGCTTATTATAAAGTTTTGGATTACTTCGATGAAAATCCAGTGGGTCAGAGGAACTAGGTTGTGGCCCTGCACTGGCCACTGGTTTTAGGCTAATTTTTTTGCAACTCTCTAAAAAACTCTTTTATTTACTAAGTTTTTTTACACTGTAGAATTTTTTATGTTTTAGGTGGTATATAATGTAGACTAAGGTTATTTTAACATAGATAAGGCACCTTTTTGCATATCTTTGTGATATACTGTATATTTCAAATGTTGTGCCAATAAAGTGAATTTGAATTTGAACTTACATATGAGCCCCTGAATAACATGACGCTTAAATCGGCATTCTCAAACTTCCCCTTCCCCTCTTGACACGATGACACTGACCCGACAACCCAAAAATTACAGAACACTGTGCAATCGTTCCTACCCCCTCCAAATATACCTTATTCCTGCTTCCTACCATGGGTGAATCACAGTCATTCTTTTTTACTGACTTGCTTGTTTGTATTTGATAGAGACTTTTTTCAGACTTTGCTCGATTATTTATCCAATGGGGGGGGGGGGGGAGGAAATATAACACTGACTTTGATATTTTTTTAAATCTTCTATTTTGAAAGGAATTTAATTGAAGAAATTATCTGTTAAGGTTAATTAGCTATGTAACACTGAGTTAAAACACCCACACACACTCTCCAGTGTAACGCTGCTTGACACTGCCAAAATCAACCCCCTTCCAGGAGGGACATTACATCATTAGAGTCAGCCTCTAAATTGGATCTCTTAAAAGTATACTTTAAATGAATAGGTAGAGGACAGACACATTACACCAAGTTTAAGACAGGTAATTAACTTGATAACTTACGCTCAACTCCCAGATAAGTGTCTTGTTTGAATGCTATGAAAGCAGTCATACATGCAATAAGTTTTTTCCCTCCTCCTTTGTAAGTAATGGGTAAATTATTCAAAAATTTTTTTTTAATTTTTTTTTAAAAGGAAAATGAGAAAACCAAACTGTCAGACTATCAACAGTTAATATGTTTTAATTTTATGTGATGGATATTAAATGAATCATATAAAATGTTATTTTTCTAGCCTAATTTTTATATGAATCCTATAAATCAGTCCTTTATTGTCTTTAAGCCTAGCTAAGAATATTGTTAGCCCTAAATAATGTAATAATTCATGCTCATACAGTCAGATAATGAAATAAATTAAATAAAATGCAAGCTGTTATGTTTTCCTGTATCATAAAATTTAAAAAATGGTTCATATAAAAAGCAGCGAGGATTTACAATTTTTACTTTTATCTGAAATTGACCTCAAACTCGCTAGTACAGAATATTCAATTACACTAGCTGATATATTTAAGATACTTGATTTCTACCCGTGACATTTGTCATGTTCACTGTGATAATTTTGTTTTAATTAGAGTACTATTCCCATAATATTATATGTTTTACTTTTCAATGATTTGCCCCAACATCCTTATGAGAACAATTTTGGTTAAGACAGGCTTAGTTTTAGGAGTCTGCCCATGATTTTGCTACAGTTAGACATTATCCCCCATTAAAAATATAACAAACATATCAACTATTTAATTTAACAGAAAAATCATTCACAAAAAGTTTAAAAAATATTGATAACTTCCAGACTTTGCTCAAACTAGGTTAACTGGTTTCCTTAAATGATAATATAAGTAGAGTAACAATGGCAGAGACATTTTCTGAATATCCTCAAAGGCAGTATGCTGATATGCACTAAAATAATAAAAAAACTGAGTAATTTAAAATGAACTTGACCTTTATTTTAACCTACCTCACTAAGACTGAATATACGAGTGATTAGTTAAATAAACTTAACAAACCTGAATTTCTAACAGTATTTCGTAAGTGTCTTCTTTTTCGTTCATTTTCATTTTAATTTTGGACGATTCTTGAACAACTTTTGTGCCCTTGTACCACGTAACGACAGGTTTCGGTTTCGCTGTGCATTTACATCTCATCGTAATAAGAGTACCGTTTTCGTTTGGAATGATTTTGGGTTTTTCAATAAACGAAGGCGCAAACCCGGCACCGTCTTCACCACCTGTCAAATACAAAAGTAATTAAAATATCGTTGTTGCAAAAGACAAAATGAAGCTGAAAACAATGGGTTAGGAGATGAGACGAGACCACCCGCAGAAGCTGCAACAGAGAGGCAGGGAAGGGGTCAACGACTAATAACACCCGCATACCTTGGAAGTTGAGTGCAATGTTAGCGTTGCTTTCGCCAAAGCTATTGCAGGCATTACACCGGTAGTTTCCACCATCTTGCTTGGTGGGGTTTGAAATCTCCAGCCTCAACAGGTATGTATCCTTTCCTGTGGCTTTCTTCACCATCCTTATCCTGCTCGTGTCCAATATCACTTTGTTTCCTTGGTACCAAATTATCTCGGGTACCGGATTGGCTTCCAGTAGACACTCCATTACAAGGATATCCCCGTCCTGATGAATTGTGGGTTTCTTGGGGAATCTCGGTGGTTTTCCATCCGGTAACCTGAAACAGGATGGTAAAAGATTTAGAGTATTTGTATTAATTACAAATTGAAGAGCGACCAGAACCGGCTTGTTGTGAGGTTAGGGGATGAACCGGAGTGAGAATTTATCTGATAAAATCATTTTTCTGCTTCCGATTCTCATTTAAATTTCTAAGGTGAGATTTAAGTTAACAATCCTAATAGCAGAGTGTGTCAAGCTAGGTTATTATTTAAAGTCCTTAAAGAGAATTAAAAACTTGTTATGGCCCTGCATATCTAAATACCAAACAATAATATTTAAATCTTAATACCCTTCAAGGAATGGGAGATTTAAAAACAGAAAAATCAAACTAAATATTTGGCAGCAAATGACATTCTTGATGATTGAAAATCTTACACAAACTGCGGAGAATATGAAACACATAAGATGATTTGGCAAAATATAACTCTTATTCATTCATTGTCGTTACGAACCCTACAGTCTAACATATGCTTCATGATTGCAGTCAACAATGATTATCAAGAAGAGAAGGTTTTTGTGAAATGCAAGCCATGATTATGCAAAACCTGTGTCCTAGATAAGTGTTTTTATGTTTTAAATGTTTATGGGGCGAAACAAATTTAATTTATAATGATGAAATCTAAAACCTAGAAGATATAAAGGAGTTGTAGCAATATCAATGACCTAGAACAAATGGGGCTGAAGATAGCATCACAATGCTGTAAGCTAAGCCTCCCTATTAAACCAACATAGGATCGATCATAAGGTAAGACTAGATAATAATAAATAATAATATTTAACTAACCAGGAGCTTCTCATAATGATAACAATTCTAAATTAACCCCTGAAAAACAACATTAACCTATTTAAATTCCTTTCTGTAATTGTCAAATGTCCCAAAATCCTCAATTATGTGTCATTTAACAAAAAAAGTTAATTAACTATTAAAACTACAATCTACAACATAAAAACAAAAGGTGACAATCTGTAACGTTTCCTTCTCCCCATCTCATCACGGTCTGTTACAACCCTTTTGAGTCGTAGAATTTCCTTTTGGTTGTGATAATCTTCAGCCACTACCTCAAAATTGCATTGTGAAAGAAACACTTTCACAATGCAATTTTAAAGCATAAAAAAAATTGAAATTAAATTAAACTGAAAATTAAAAATTAAATTAAATGAGAAAATCAATTTTAAAGCATTTTCTTTGTGAAGCCTAGAAATGTGAACACTTATACTAAAATGAATATAAAATATTGAATATTAAATAAAATAATATACAAAATTGAAATGTGTACTTTAGAATGAAAATATGTATTCATCCTAGGGTCGGATTAATTTTCAGACGTGCGCAGAACAGACTTAAAGTGGGAAATATGTGGGCTTGTGTTTGTTATGGTGAGTAAGACTTTTTACAGCATCCAAAATGAGAGGAAGGTTGTAAGACTCTTGAAACTCGAGTCAAGATAAGTGGTTCAACAGAAGAGTTATGTGTTTATTTTACTGTAATACAAATCTAAAACTGTCTCTAGGAAATGTAAATCTATTCATTTTAACCGTGCAGTCGTAAATTTTCTTATTTTCGCGTGAGTAAACAGAATGTATTTGGCTTGGCACTGGTGCAGTGTATTCTGAGGGATGTGACATGGAAATAAGATTAAAATCTCCTGAAATGAATTATCTGGAAATAAGTTTTACAATTAAGAAATTTGTCGCAAGGTTTTTTATCATGTTTTTTTTAATTTTTAAGTCAAATTAAAAATTTAACTAAACTAACTAATTTAAATTTAAATTAACTGTTTTTTGATGAATTTCTAATGAGAATGTGAGCAGTTGGCATCGCCCGCACGGTGGCTCAGAGACAAGTGACCATGAAAACTTTTCATTTTGGGGCCCCCAGATACCAAAAACAACTTTTATTAGAAACTTAACATAAACATTCAACATTTGTAAGTACTTAACAAGGTGAAATATGGTATAAAATAAAAATTATTACGTCTAACAAATAATGTGAATATTCTTAATATATATGTTTGAGTATGTGTGTGTGTGTGTGATTATTATTAAAAGAATGAATTGAATATGTAAAGGTCATAAAAAATTAGATGCCAAGTTAACGAGGTAGTTTCAATATGTTAATGTTGCATCACTTTTAGCAACTATTTAACATTGGGTACCCCTCCTTACTAACCGTTTGCATTTCCATGATGATACTGCAGAAAAAATACACTAGGCCTATTGATAATGTTTCTATAGAAATTACATTGCTAGAAATACGAAAGCAATATTCAAAAATACATATGATTTTATTACAGTAGATTCCCGATTATCCGAGGTTGTCAGGACCGAACCTGCCTCGGATATCGAGGATCTCAGATAGTATGAAGTTTGTTTATATATACTTCGAGAGTGCAAAAGTAAGTGTAATACTAATTAAATATTTGTTTTTTCAATATATAGAGTTTGTAGATTGGTAATAAAGTATTTATAGTCAAATAATTACTTAAATACGGAACTACTTTTATTTAAAGATAACAATTAGTTACAACACACATTTTGTCATACAGTTTTGCCATGCACTTCCACGAAACTCAATCAGAATCAGACTGACAGGTAGCAGACATAGTTGGCAGAATTTTTGGGCAAGTAAGATTCGCCCTTGTTCGACGATAGTGAACTCCGCCATTACATTCAGCACATGACTAAGTCAGTTCGTCTAATTCTGATTTTGATTCAAAACACAAATCTAGGTTAATGCAGAATATTTGTATGATAAAATAATTGAATATCCATTTAAAGTATTAACTAGAATAAACTAACAAATTGGGCCAACTGGATTTTTGTGTTACAAGCCTAATAAAATAGGACATTGTAAAATAAATTAAATTCAGGATTTTTTTAAATCTTTTCATAATATTTGTAAAATTTAAGGATTTTGAGATATTAATTAAGCTTTGAAAATTAGAAATGGCCCCATTTTACTTGTATACTACCTACTAGTGTAGTTACTATATCCAAGACCAAATTTAAAATGGTGCCTGATAATCATCTGTTGAAAATGTTTTTCTCTAAGATCCTAAAAATAAATTTGAATGAGAGAAAAATTTGAAAACTGAATTTTTTTGATATTTCCTGAGAATTGTTTTAACGACATTTAAAAAAATTTTACATTCAATTTTAATGATAAATTGACAATTGACTTTCATTAAAATGTAAATTAAATGCCTAGTACTTTACAACCTTTCCATACACTTTCTAGGCATTAAGTTTTACTGAGGAACCAGGTTTTGTTATGTTCTGTTATGCAAGATGTATTCTAAAATATTTAGACAGATTGATTCAAAGACCGTTCTTGTTACTACCTCATATTGACGTGTTTTTCAGAAATAGTGGAACCACAATAATTGTCAGGAACCATTGAGAAAAGAAATTCTATTACTAATTGGCAAGTGTGTGCTCAATTGATTCAGGACAGAAATAAGAATTTATTTGCTTTAAAGTACCTATATTTGAATGAGGTTGAGAAGTATAATTACGATGAAAATGGGGGTTAAATGGGGGTGTTTTCTTCAGTATAGCTTTTCTAAGTTATTGACACAACTGCAAAGCTATACCTTAGAAACACAGAAAGTATAGTGCAGAACACTCCCGATTATCCTTGGTCGCCGGGACGAAGGCTGTCTCAAACAAAAATTTCCACTTAAAACTCAAATTCAAATATTTTGACAAAAGCAATACTTTCTCCGTGCACTATGTTTAGGGGGAAGAATGTGAAAGGTGAGTTCTAATCATAATTAAGTTTAAAAGTATTGCCCTGGAAAGAGAACTGCATAGTTATCAGCTTCCATTGCGATAAAACAACACTTTTGCCAATATCTTCATGTTATCTATTAACGTCTCGGATAATACGGAGGCTCCTTATATTTTTTTGAGGTTAGAGTATTACGAGACCAGAATAGCAAGTGGAGTGCTAGTAAAATATTAGTTATTTCAATATATAGAGTATGTAAGCCAGTAAAAAGGACTTTGTAGTGAACAAATAATTTGAATACAGTTCTTTTATTTAAAAATAACGATGGGTTAAAACACACACTTTGTCAAGAAAAGTTGTCATTCATCATGCAACTTCTGTTTACATTCGTAAGGATGGCACGAATGAAAATTAAAAGAGTGAAAGTTAATCGAGGCATCACTACAGCATCAATAAAAGCCCATTGTACGACCAAGCCATGTCTACATAGTCAGAGACATATCCAAGGGGGGGTCCGTGGGGTCCAAACTCCCTCCTTCCTGTTTAACATTTTTTTTTAATAATTATAACATTCTTCCCAGTAGCTAATTATACCAACTGCTTATTCTTTACAGAGTGAAGTTATATGTAAACCTCATAAGGCTTAACGTTTTAAGAATGAAGCCAGGTAAATAAATAATATAGTGATATTGGCAAAAAGGTCGTTTTATTGCAACGGAAGCTGATATCTATGCAGTTCTCTTCCCAGGCTGATTCTTGTTAACTTAATTACCAATAGAACTTACCTTTCATGTTCTTCCGCCAAATCATAGTACACGGAGAAAGTATTGTTTTCGTTACAATTTTTGAATTTGAGTTGTTGGAGGAAATATTTGTTTTAGAGCTCCCTGGACCCAAAAAAATGTTTTTTTAGAGTGGTGTCTGTTCGTCCATATGGTTTTGTAATGTAAATCTAAATGTACACTCTTATGATTCTAGTCGTAGGATCTATTGAATTCAGTTGACCAAAATTCATTAAAATTGTAAAATGCAGCCTTAAAGAAGAATTACTTCAGGCTCTTTTTTAATTTACTGGTCCTGATTAGTCTTTTTATTGCTATTGGTTCATTACTGAAAAATTTGATTCTGATATAAGTCTGATTCTTTGTGAAAATTTCCTTATGTATTTCTACTTGGAAATCATGTGGTTTTATAATCATAGTCCAAAAAAAATTAGGGCAATGTGCTCGAGTTGTCAAACTAAATTCCTATATTAGTCTGTTTTCTTCTGAAAACTGTTTATATATTTCTACCTGAAAATCGTGTGGTTTTATAATCACTGTTCAAAAAAATTTAGGAAATGTGCTTCAGTTATAATTTAAATAATTTCTTGATCAGGTCAGTCTAGGTTAGGTTAGGTTAGGTTTGGTTAGGTTAGATTAAGTTAGGTAAGGATGATTTAAATGTGATGCTGATCATATAGAGGGTACATACACTGTCATAACTTCGTATCCAAAGGCTACTATACATACTTGGGTGTGCCGCCGTCTTCAAAGTTGAGGTTGATGGTGGCGGTGGCCTCGCCATGCTTGTTGCTGGCCACGGCTTTGTACTCCCCGCCATCGGAGTTCTCCACGTTGCGGATGTCTAGCCTCGCCATGTAGTACAGCTTCTGGTCCGCCTCCAGGGACATTATAATACGGGAGCCTTCCTTCACAGCCTTTCCCTTATGGTACCTGCACAATTGTCATCATATATGTCTCAAATCGTCAATGATTACTCTAAAATAGTTTGTTAAAATGTGTAATTTTGATGTAATGGTAGTGAAAATTGACTTCACAAAATGAGAAAAAAAATTTGAATTTAATGTACAGTAGACTCTCTCTTATCTGAACATCTTTTAACCGGACATCGGTTCAACCAGACCACACTCCATGGAAGTGACATCTTTTTACCTAACGATTTTCATCAACACATTGGTTTAACCGGATGCGATCGGCAGGATATAGACAGTACTGTATCGACAATTCTCGTGGGGAAGATTTGAGACCATTAATCACGTGTCTAAATGAGAGTTTTGTATTAGACTCAGTATAAATACAGTAATAAATGCGTATGCATTAGACTGTAATTTAACATGTTTTAGAAAACGTCGCTTCAATCAGAAAACTCGTTATCTGGACGGGTCTCGGTCCCTAGGTGTCTGGATAAGAGGGAGTCTACTGTATGAGAGAATATGCGAATTAAAACTATTTGAAATGGAAAATATAACTAGTAACTTAAAACTTTTAGTATCTTTTGATTATCCATTGACTTGTAGCTTAATTTAGTATGAAATTAAATTCAAACATATTAATTTATTTAAGAGGAAAAAAGTTTGGTTATAAGTCCACTTAGGTAATCTCTAATAAAAATTACAAAAAAAATTACAAATAATTCCATGCTAAATGTACTGCATTTGGAGATATTAAAAAAATAATAAATACTACGAGCGATACTAAAAATAATACAAATATTTTAGTTGGCCCTTTGTTATTTTAAGGAAGATATATTGTTGATGGTGAAATTTATTTAATAAATTATGTACGAGAAAAAAAATTATATAATATTCAAACATGTCTGAGGCTATAAAACAGTGAACCGTATAGAAAAGTTGTATTAACATTTTGCTCTTTTTTTATTACACATTTATCACAGCCTTTTAGAAGTGTACCATCACATCACAGTGAAAATTATTTCGAAATACTTCTTTAATCTTCAAAAAGGCTTACATTTTAACAGATTAAAATCAACTATCTCATTGAAAAAAAAGATGTGGCTACAGAAGCTGATAATGTTGTCTAATAAAAAAAATCTTACGAGATTGACTTCAGCCTCTGGCTTCACCAATGTCAGGTCTTACTCAATTGTGTTTCTTAAATTAAAATTTTTATTTTGAACATACCAATCAGTGACAATTGTAACAGTTCAAACTGTCTTGTTACTATCTAAGGGTTTTTTTGTTTCAACCTCAGAGAAGAAATAAACAGAGGTCGCATTCATATGGTAGTAGTGTTGCGGGTAACTGCCTAACACCAGGAAGTAAAACAATAGGGAGACAATAGACTTCCGGGCGCCCCTCTACCCCCCGCGCCCACTCATAGCACTGCTCGACTCCATATTTAGCGCAACATTAGATGCGACCTCTGTCTTATTTCTTCTCTGTGTTTCAACTTAGGCTTATTATTGTTTATGGCATGTTTAATTTTTACCCAACGACAAGTGGCAACAGGTCCAAGTTTGAACCTTTTTTTGTGGTTGTAATTGTAACTTGCACTTTGATTCACCACAAGCAAAAATTGGCTAATTACACAGTTACTTCATTAATTTTTGCCTCCAGGATTGATAATTGACAATTTAAGTACCTTCCGCCGTCAATCCTAAATAATCATAAAATAGATTACTGCAGTCTCGAGACTCAAGGACTCATTGTCAAATCTTCCAAGACGACAAAAATTACATTAAAACACATGATTTACATCATACATTTCACAATACACGAAAGATTATTTTACAGAGTGGAAGTTCTGTGTCACCAAAGGATTATCAATAATCACAACAATCAGCTGTCCACCCCTCCCCAAGGTCATCGAAACTAAGAAGGCATCGGATATTCGAGTATGTGTGCGTTGTCTGGGACTGTCTTGGCCGGCCACGCGATTAATTAATTTAAATATTCTTTTCGTGTATTGTGAATTGTGTAATGTAAAACATGTGTTTTAATGCCATTTTTGACGTCTTCGAAGATTTGACAATGAGACCTTGAGTCTTGAGACTGCAGTGATCTATTTTATGGTTATTTAGGATTGACAGCGGACGGTACGTAACCTATTCGTAAATTGACACTTCTTTATTGTCTTTGTTCTTTTCTTGTTATTTGTTGTTTGTTCTTCTTTGTTGTTCTTTGTTTGTCTTTGTCTTTCTTACTTCTTTGTTTGTTAATTTTAAAAACTCTAAATGGGATAAGCACCCAAAAGGATAGTGCAGCCAGGATTGAATTATTGAGCATCGTATACTCTTTCTCTTCTAAGAGGGTACTCTAATATTAAGGTTCAAAAACAAGACTAACAATATAAGTAGAACAAAACTTACCACATAATTGTTGGTTTCGGGTCACCCACGACTCTGCATTCAATAGTAATACTGGACCCGTCGTCGGACTGTCGCGTGATGGGTCTTTCTGTGAAGGAGGGTTTGAACCCTCCCCCTGGGACTGAGGTCTCATCACCTATGTTCAAAAATGTTCTAAAACCTAAGATACTATTTTACATGCACGGTCATACTCAGACTCACAATTTGACACAAGTAACTGACAATGTTTCACCACTCTCCTGATTTATAAAACTGTACAATCCAGTTTTTAAAATGTGTACAATAAACTTTGAATAATTTCAACGATCTTATAGGAAATGACAAAAACGGTTCAAACACAAATATTGAAATACAATGAATTCATAAAGAGAAAGTAGAAATTGTCGATAGATATAGCAATCTCGATTATGATGTTAAAGATGTCAAAGAATATGGGGCTGGAAAAAATGTTTCAAAAACGCATAAAAGTCGATACAAAACCAATACAATAAGGAGTAAAAGCAAATCAAAAAGCGGGAATAAAAGCGAGAAACGTTAAAAAATGAACCTGTAAAAAATTCATGATGAAAATCAGCACTCGTCTGGAAGCCTCCTCGAATAAATAATAACCTATTAAGGAAACTATCTAAATATAATAATTTAATTCAGTTTTCAATTTCAGCAAAATAATTCGAAATAGTTAAACAACACTAAACTCTAAAAAAGGCTCAGAAAATATTTTAATCACACACATAGAAAAAGCATGAACATTACTTTGCCAATAAGCTGCATGCCAAATTGGATCGAGATCAAGGTCTACGCTGTCAATAGGTCTCTTATTCCTTTGAACTAAATCTTACGCTGCCAACGTGTCGAGATTGCATGAGGTGGCTGTTGTGTGTTGCGTGGTGTGATGTAACAGGAGTAAGTGGAAGCACATGCATTCATTCAGTCAGTTCGACTCTTTGAATGACTTCAATGGAACAGCGATAGGAAGAAACAGCGGCGGGATGAATTAACCATATTGATTACTAATATAGGGCAAAAGGTCTGGTTATTATGAATATTGATTCAAGAAGGATGGCAGGCTTACTTGAAATTAATTCATGTTGACATTAAGCAAAATATTTAAACAAAATAAAAACAATTTTGGTGGCACTGGCACTATTCTGAACTAGAAAGTGAAGACAGAGAAATTAAAAGTCTTATTTAGATGTTTGTTTATTCTGTGTTTTATGATTAAGAATAAATTTTAGGTAAGCCTGCTGCCCTCCCTCTCTGATCAGTCCTAAGCTGATGTCTTATATAATTATACGAGACAAGTTTTGGAGGAGATGTTGACTAAAACCACTTAGGTAGGGCCGCTTTCTCTAAATCAGGGTCATCTTAACCCCAGTTTACTTTAACTTTTGGGTTAACCCTACGAGGACGTTCTCATCGAAATTTAACTCGCCAGTCAAGTTAACCCTAAAAATGCGATGTTGGCAAGTGCTGCCAACAGTGCGAACAATTCAGTACTTTACGCTGTTTTTCGTCATAAAACACATACTGCCTGATTGTTGTGTTTGGGAATTAACCGTTATTAGGTTTTGTTGTGATTGGTGATGGACAGTGTGATTCTTCTCAGCGAATTAACTCAAATGAATCACTCAATTTTAAGGAATCAAAATTTGAATCTGTTCTTTGATTCATTTTGCAGTGTTTAGCAGAAACATGTTGAAATAGTATATTATTTCAAGTACGAGTTTCCATAATTTAAGTACCGGTAACTGTTTTAACAGTTATTTCATGGGTATAATCTCCTCAAAAAACACCTTTGAGGGGTTTCAATGGAATACTTTACTTTACCTCTCTTATGAAAATGCCATTGGTGATGTTACTAGAAAAAAAGTAAAAACAAACTTAGGCTGAGTTAAAAATTATATTGTTTTTCGGTTTATTGCTAAACGTGGCGGTTTGCAGCTTGGCTCATTTAGCGAATTAGATGAATAATAACATTTGAAACATTCAAACTTCCTGAGTTTGATATACGCATGACGAATCGATCCTTTTGCAAAATGAATCACAATTCATTAGATTCACTCGATGAGTCGTTCAAATTGAAGGCATTCGCTAGAAAGTTAACAAAAAAAAACAGAGTTAAACCAGGTGGAAACACTGGTTAAACTTTCGTTAGGGTTAAATTATAATATTGTGGTTGAGAAAACGTGGAGTTGAGTTAACCCACAGATTAAACTTCTTTAGCAGGTTAACCAAGTTTGAAGAAAGCGGCCCTTACTAGGATAGTTCACATTATTTCTTTTAAATTTAAGGAATGTAGGCCAACATTGTTTGAGAGGATCTCTGAGCTAGAAATATGGACAGCTAGGCGACATTTAGGAAAAATTAGAACCTAAGCAAAATTATTTTGTCTAGTGAATAACATTGTAATATATCACACTCATAAACAGAGCTGATGTAAAAACAATTCAAGTTATTGCAAGGCTTGGGGTTTGACATTTTGATACTAATTGTATTTCAAAAGCTATTTACACGGTTAAATGAATCTTCAATAGCATAAAAAACATAAGATAGCTATAAAAGACTAGGTATTTATTTATTCTGTTCTTTTCTGAAAATAAAATGTTCATCTTTGATGTTTGAAAAAAAAAAACTATTTTATAATTTTGAAGGTTAACAAAACCAAAACATTGTTTACAAGCAAATGTTATTTCTTGATGACCTTCAGTACAACATTTAACATAAATCTTAAAGCTTGTTAATATGAAAGATCAGTTTGAGATAATATCCTAG
This sequence comes from Flexamia atlantica, assembly GCA_035578135.1. Lineage (NCBI taxonomy): Eukaryota > Metazoa > Arthropoda > Insecta > Hemiptera > Cicadellidae > Flexamia > Flexamia atlantica. The sequence goes on along the minus strand of JAQJVK010000007.1, from coordinate 49,089,653 downwards.
TAAAATATACTAGTGTTTTAAATTTGACTTTGAAACTAAAAAGGTCTCTAATCAAAATGGAAAATTTGAAATGACAGTAGTTCTAACATTCACAAAAAACAACAATTTTTTTACTCCTGTAAAAAATTTGTAGTCTTTGGATTCACATGCACGCTAAGTTATAGGGAGTGGAATAGCAGCTAGTGAAAGATTCTATACCATCTATGTTTTGCATAAAGATATGTTAAAGATAAAAACATTTGAGGTTTTGTTTTGGACCAAATCATTTATGACCTTAATTTTTTGACATTTAAAATATATGTTAGAGGAGATTATTAGTAACCTATATGTTAATGTTTCTCTTTATGATAGTAGTACAAAATGGAACCACCAAAACTCAAAAAGCAAAAACGCTTTGTTGTTCCTCCAAACTTTACCTGAGTTAATTTCAGTTTTATTATTTAAATCAACCGACATATGAAGCAAACAAACAGCAATGAACACACCATCAGTTTTTTGTGCCAACCCACATACTGAACCAAAGAACCAGGTGTTTGAAAAAGAATATCTTAGTTTCAAAGCCTTATAATGTTGAAAAAAATAATCGTACTATTACAAAGATGCATAGATTGAAAGAGCTCCTTGAACCGTTTGTTTTACGAGAGGTCAATGAGGATATAGTTTGTTATGCTAGAGTTATTAAATGAATAGAAGAAATTCCTTAAAATCTTTAACTGTGATTCTGGAGTTTTTTTCATAATAAGACAGTTCATTAGATCCGTTCATTGTACATCAATGGCATATTGTACAATAAATAACAAGCTGATAAAATTAGCAATCTATCAGCACTGGTAAGATGATTTTATGACATTATTAGCTTTTGATTTTTTGCACAATAAGCCACAGTTGGTTATGGAGGATCATGAGTATCTGCAATGAAAAGCAGATGAATGCCTAGTTCTTTTCAGAATCTCCAGTGACAAGTATTTTGTTCTAATTGGTATAGTGAGAGACTTTGTGAAAAACTGTCTACAACAACATCCTCCACTCAATCCTGTAGCCAAGTGTGGTATCAATAACTTTGTTGCGAAGGTGTAGTAACAAAAGAATTTTTTGACATTTTTACACCATTAACATATTATGTAAACAAATCTAAGCTGCTCTTTCATCTGATGTATTGTTTTTAATGGGAAGTTATCTTAAGTAAATGAACTATGTATTTCTTCCCATACGATGCTTTGAAACAACTACATTCTTTTTTAAACATCTGGTATCAAAATAACCACCAACTTGCTCAACTATTCACTATGAAAGACAGCGAATGAGTCTTTGATAATTTAATGACATGACAAATGTTGTTGAAACATAAAATAAGAAATACTATTGATAATATTCTCTTTATATTATAGGAAGAAGAACAAGTTGATGATTACTTTAACATGTAAGTATACAAAAATAACAGAGCTACACAAAGAGGGTATGACTCTACATTTTCTTCTTTGAGAACAGTAATAAAAGTCAAGAAAAGTATTTTTTTATTTTAAATCTTAATCTGCTTAGGACTTTTTTAAATTTAATTTTAGATAATATTTTGTTTGGTAGTTTATTGACCACCCACAAAATGTTTTCATTCAAAATAAAGATATAAAAAAGAAATTTTTGGATTTATAATTTGTTTACTTGAAAATATTTATTGTGAGTATAAAATTAGATGAAGAAATAACATAATGGAAGATATTTATTTTAAATTAACTAGCTACTGTACTTATTTTAATAAAATCGTATACAATTTGTACAGCCATACCCTAAATTACGCTTGAAATAACAAATTACAAAAAGAAACACAACACATAAGTCTAAGGGTGACATTGCTATGATAAGGGAGTGGCAGAAAAACCTGAAAATATTCATTTGTGCAGTTAGGAAATGGTATGGATGAGGGTGACAGATACACTCAAGGTTATTTGTGGCACTTCAAGTTGTCTTGGGGAAGTGGTCCAATGAAAATCGATCACTTGGTGTCTGTAAGTGTGTTAAAAATTGTGAATTTGGGTTGGAACTCAATGACTGTTTTGCCGGGGCCATAGAAGACAGGGGCTGGCTCACGGGAGCGAGAGAAGTGTCCACGCTACCTCCCCTACTTCCCCTCTCCATGACGTCACCTTGCGTACACTATGGCCCCGCGGCAGGACGGCCCGCTGTTTCGTTACATCTCGCTCGTTTACACGCTCGTGGACTCTTATAAAATTTTTGTTTTCGTCGAACATTATATATTTGTATTCTGCATATTTTGACGCACCTAATGGTGTAAAAATCCATTAGCTAAGACTTGCAAATGATTAAAAAAAACTTTAAGTATTTTAATCTTTATGACACGTAAAAGTTAGTCGGCTACTACTTTTTTTATTTTTAGGTCAGGAAAGTTTCGTCTGCACGAAAGTTGTAGGTAATCAAATGAACTTCCAACTTTGTATTTAACGTTTTTTTTCTAATTGGTCTAGTTTTTTCAGAAAAACAGGATTATAATAGTGCGGCAAAGTTCAAACTCGAGTGCGCGGCTCGTCGTTTCGCAAGTTAACGCTATACTTCAGGATAACTTGTCCACATAATAACAAATACCCCCGTTGCAGCAGTCCTGCATACTCAGCGAATTTCAAGTGCATAAATAAATAATTTAAATGAAGTCTCGCATCAAGTAAAATCAATATACATTCAAAAGAAAGCGTGCAAAAATACTCTCCTAGTGGCTTTTAGGAGCAAAAGGCTATACAAAAATAATAGCCTATACTTGGCACGAAAATGCAATGTTCAAAACTTCAAAACAGCTGGCTTTTCCAATTTAATCATATAGAGAAATGACCAGCTGTTTAAGTTTGAGTAAAAAATTTCATAAACATCATCAGTAAAAATCTGTATTCGATATAGTACATTTATTTGACATAGTTAGTTATCTGGCCTTTAAATAAGCCATATGTCTGTATACACCATATGGCTTTGAATGAAACATCAGCTCACATGTTTTAATGTAAACAAAGCAGACGTTTTAGATCCCAATGCTACTTAAATAATGGCAGTTATTTTATGTTATTTCTGTTTTCTAGCAAACTTTAAGAAATTACAGTACTTTTCCTGAGTCCCTGATATTAAAACATTTAATTTGAGCCCTTTTCCCTCATCCTGTGACTTGCCTAATGCCCACAATTGCTATTCAAAAATAAATTATTCTCCATAAGATTAGTATGGAAAAATGCAGGTTTGCTGCCACAGAAATTTGAAAATGAGTTATCATAGGCTACAATCCAATATATCTAAACTATATCAAGCCACATGACATGTTTTATCAAGATATGTTGAGGAATAAGAAAGCTATCCAATTTTATTTACCTCTCGTAAGGTTAACATTGGGAAAGAGAGTACACAGGTTTGCTGCCTCAGGAATTTGATGATTTGGGTATTTTAAACCATAATCAAGTAGATATTAATTGTATGAAGCCCCATGCCAGTTCTTATCAGGATATTTTGAGAAATGAGCAAACTACATAACTTTTTTTATTGCCCATAAGGTTAACATGGAGAATGAGTATGCAGGTTTGCTGCCATGAAAATGTAAAAATAGGGTATTTTCGGCCATAATCAAGTATATTTCAACTAGATGAAGCCACATATAAAGTTTTATCAAGATACGTTAAGAAATAAGGAAGATATAGAATTTTTTATTTCCTATAAGGATAACATGGGAAATGAGTATGCAGGTTTGCTGCCATAAAAATGGAAATATCGGGGATTTTAGACTAAAATGCATTAGATCTCATCTAAATGAGGCCACAAACCAAGTTTTATTAAGATATGTTGTGAAATAAGCGAGGTATAGAATTTTACTTATTTCCCATAAGGTTAACATAGGGACAACGTACTGTGTTTACCACTTTCAATAACTCGGTAACCAATGGACATAGAGCAATGATTCAAAATACTAAATTGTTTGTTTTTTCGAGCTGAATTCAATGGTGCCAAACAAAATTGGATTATTTTTATTTTTCTATGTGAAAAACCCAAAAAACCCATTTTTGGGGGGGTTTACCCCCCTTTACCCCCCCTTCCAGTAGTCCGATCGGGCTGGTTTTCGAACTCATCCGAATAATTACTACTTTACACACCTGTGCCAAATTTCATTCAGATCGGACCATTTTTGCGAGCGCTATCGTGCTTACAGACACATAGATATATATATATATATATATAGATATATATATATATATAGAAATTTGAACAAATGGTGTTTTTTGCTTCTGGGGGCCCCAAAATGAAAAGTTATCATGGTCTCAGGCTTAGGTCTTACCATGAGACCTACGGTAATAGCTTCTTCCCTATAGGGGAAATTCGCTAAAAAGTGTAATTGTTGTCAATTACAAATACATTTTATGTCTTATATATCAGAGAAATATAAATGATTATAATTTCAGTCGAGCCTAAAAGACCTAAGAATTAATAACTAACTTTGTCTATCTTGTATTTATGTAGATCTGCTTTATTTTTTCAATAACACTGATCTGTATAGAATTGCATGAGAAGTGCGTTTAATCATAGGTGTCTCAAACAATGGAAATAGCTAGGATTTATTAGGTATAGGCTAATTATAAGTATTATTCACTGGTGGGTGACAACACTGAAAGGCGCGAAATCAGCGCGGGAAGTTTTCCAATTCCACGGAAGTGGTGCTTTAAGTTCATCTTCACTTTTCTGTTAAGGTGCGTGTACATCCAAAGTTTTGCGCTGTTTTGTGTTTAATTTACTGATATACATGATACATGTAGGCTACAATGAGTGTTTGCTCTGTCGCGGTATGTAAGAATTATTCTCGAAAAACTCCTGGTGTTACTTACCACTCATTTCCGACGGATCCCGCGATTCGTGCAACGTGGGTTGTTAAGTGTAAGCGGGCGGATCCTTTAAATCCGAAAACTGCTAGAATCTGTAGTGATCACTTCACCCCTTCTGACTACGAAGATGATTTAAAGAACAGACTTCTTGGATTACCGCAGAGGAAGATTTTGAAGAAAGACGCTGTGCCATCTGTTAATTTAACTCCCAAGGTCTGTGCGGAAAAACCTAATGTAGACGAAAGAAATGACAGGCATGCCAAAAGAGAAGTGAGAAATGCAGCTTTAGAACATTTAAACATTTTAAGCCCCAAAAAACCTTGACTGGAAATTAATTTAGAATCAACGTCAAACAATATAAATGACGATGAAGCTGGAGACATTCCTACGAACTGTTCCGAAAAAGGGGGGGGGGGAGGTATGTAAAGAATGCATGGGTAAACAAAATAAAATATTAAAACTTGAAAGTGAACTGCGCACTTTGAAATCTGAATTACAGTCAGCTAAAAAGAAAATCAATGCAAATGCTAAAAAACTTTAGAGACATCTACGAAGTAAGGTTACACTGAAAACTTGTCTTACTAAGCAGAGAAAAGAATTATTAAAAATAAGTAAATCTAATACCATCTGTCACACTTTTTTTGAAAACGCCAAAACATTGCTTAATCCAAACCAAATTAAAGCGATCTCTAGCAAAAAGATTACAAAATGGAGTGCAGATGACATTTCTAGGGCAATAATATTAAGATCACTTAGCCAAAAGGCATACGAATTTATTAGGCAAAAAATGCACTTCCCTCTTCCTATATATTTCTATATATATATTCCTATATAAATAAGATACCAGAGGTATACGTATTAGCCAAAACAGTGTATATTAAGTCGTCAAATTGTGATTAAGCAGTGAAACGGCGCGCCGCGCATTCGACTTGCCGCTGAACATTGCCGCTCTGTTAAAGCTGCCGATATGAAAAAACTAGACCAGATAGCGAAAAAAGTTAAATACAATGTTAGTAGTTCATTTCATCTCCTACAAATTTCGTGCAGACGAAATTTGGCTGACCAAAAAATAAAAAAGTACTGGCCGACTAACTTTTTCATGTCACAAAAAATATTCTTATTAAAGTTTGTATTTTTTTAATTATTCGCTGGTCATACCCGGATTAGTTTTGCACCATTAAATTTGTCAATTTATGTAGATTACAAATATATAAGGTTTTACCAAAAAATATTGTTGTAGAAGAGATAAGGGTGTGTAAACGAGCGAGATAAAACGTAGCAGCGGACCGCCCTACAGTGTCTGCACCGTGACGTCACAGAGAGGGGAAGTTGGGGGGGCAGCTCGGACGGCGGCGGTGTCGCATTCATCAAACGATGAGCCGGCCCCTGTCTTCTATGGCCCCGCTGTTTTGCAGCCTTTTAATTTTGGTTATAGAGGACAAATTCCATCAACTCAATTAAGTTTTGGATTAAGAACTTAAGATCAACTGGTTCAACTTTAAAACCAAAGCCTAAAAAAGGTCCAAGGTCAAATACTGGACAACAAAATAAGGGTGAGATCAGCCGTGACGACTATTCCGCACTGCCCCGTACATGAACTTGCCCCTGCTTTTGGAATGTCTGATCACACAGTGAGAAGAATATTCCACAAGAAACGAAACTTCTGACCTTTTAAAATGTGTATGGTTAAAAAGCTTAAACTCTTGACTGTGCTAACCAGTATGAATTTCACGCCGAGTGATTAGACATTCCAAAGCAGTAGCATTTTCACACATGGGATGAGGAGGCCTGATCAGCATAGCTTGCCTCAGTCTCATAATTTCTCTTAGTGTTAACGCTTCTTAGGCTTTTGTTTGGAGGTTGAACCAGTTGATATGAAGATCATTAATCCACAAATTGACTGTGTTATAAAACGGAATTCATCCTGACCTACCAAAATTAAAAGTCTGTGAAACGGATGTAGCATTCCAACAACAATATCATCATTTTAAAATTATGTCTCTAAGATGACTGAAGCATGTTCAGTAAACCACTGTTCCACGTCAACTGAAAATGCCCCAAAAAACCTTGAGTAACCGTGTTCTTTGACTCTCTCGTCCACACAGATGCCTAACTGTGCACAAACGAAAATCATCAGGTCCTTCTGCCGCTCCCTGTAGAGTAATAAGGCTTAGAATAAATAGTAAAACTAAAATTAAGATTGATTTATTTAATTATTTATATACAGGGTGTTGTCAAACTCTCTGGAGACCTATTTGGATTTGTTCTTAGCAACTCCTGACCTGAAGCCACAGTTCCAATTCCGTCTAAGATGATTGGGTTTGAAATTCATATTCGATTAACTGGGTTTTATAGAAAGTAATAATATTATCAGCACAATCTATTTTGGTTTTAGAAAAGGAATTTCCAGCACACATGCTATCATAAAACTGGTAGATTGTCTCTGGATGCTTTTGAACACAAATGCTTTGCGGATGTCACTTTCTGTGTGTGGCACCAAGGCCACTAAAGTCTCTCACTCGATCCTGTTAAGTATACTTGGCACTTATAATGTCATTTATACAGGTCAAGAGATGATGCTATTTCAATTATATTTAGAAAATAGGTCACAGTATGTTTTAATGAACTTGGGTGACATCACAAAAAATGTCAGAGCAGAGGTATCCCAGGGATCTGTCCTGGGGCCTCTCCTATTTTTGGTCATGGTGCATGACCTAAGCTGTAGAGTCCCTGCCACTGCAGTCCTCTATGCCGTAACATCACTGTAATTGATGTTCATAAAAATTGTAGACAGGTATTGGCTGATGCAAAGCTATTTGTGTTACTAAAGTACTACTGGGCAGGCATACTTTAGTCTCTTCCGGTCTCATTTGAGCTAGGTGGTGTGGGGCTGCTCCCCACACTGATGATGTTCTCAAAACCCAAAAAAGAGCCCTGCACATTATGGCTGGTGCTGTAAGTTTGATCATTGCTGACCTATGAGGACCTAAAAATAATTTTAGTTGTGTGTTCATACATTTATCATTGTATGATCTACGTTCGAGCTAATTGGACAGCAAGTTCAGGGAGCAGTTCACACATATGAGACTCGCTCAAGGAACATGCTAATTTTGCGTAGAAGTAGATTGTTTAAAACTGACTCCTCCATAATTGTCAAATCAAGAATTCTGTATAATAAGCTGCCAAGTGAAGATCTTGATCTTAGTGAAAAAGCCTTAAAAAACAGTTTCATCATGTTTAACATGCAACTGTTTTTATATTATTAAGGAGTTTATGGACAGTGACACAATTTAATTTACTGCCTGTTTATTTTACATGTTTTTCACGAGCCAATGTAAGTGACATAAATATTTGTGTGGCTAGTAGAGTTCTGATTGAGGTCAGGGTCAGATTTTACCAAGAGAAACATGTTTCACTACATAACCATGGGTCTCCAAAGCCTATTTTTCTGTCTATCTGTATGTAGTTGATTTTTTACGACTATTAAACTTTTGTCTAACTCAAAGTAAAAACTTCAAATTTGGCTTCATTAAGTATCTTAGTACAGGAAATAATTACGCCAAATATCATTACCCAATCTTAAGCCATTTCAGGTTGGTAGCTGTTTAAAAAATTTATGCCAAATTTTGTAAAAAAAGGTATAGTGAGTAAAAATTCTTAATATTAGCAAAAATTGGAAATTTCCAAGACAATTCCAACAACACCTTGAAGACTGAAATCGGGTGAGATACAGTTGAGTTATGATGGAATCATAGTCAACTTTTGACCAGTTTCTATGCATGGATCATGATACATTTTACTATACAACAAAAAAAACAGGTAAAAATAAGCTATAATGTCTGATTACTCAGCTATTTATTGACCAATTTCATTGATCAAGGTGTTATTGGATTTGTTTTAAACTTCTCCATATTTTGCTATTCTTGGAAGTTTACTCACTATAACAATTTGGCATTAAAGTTTTTAAACAGTTGCCATCTAGAAATGGCTTATGATATATAAAATTTTATTCGTCATGCAATTTTGGTTCTTTTTTTAATGTTGCATTAAGAGATTGGCGTGTGCCTAGATTATTAAATACTAATAAGGTTAGTCATCTCTTTTGTCTGTAGTGGACACAGTAACTTATGAAAATGCGTGCAAGATTATTTTCGACATGGAAGCAGTTGCAAAGAGCATTTATTCATTCTCAAAGGCTCTGTGAAACGACACAAAAGAAGTTGCATTGTTAAGAAAGGAATTTTTCACCTAAATGACAATGCAAAGCAACATTGCCACAGATTAAGCCAATAAATTCTGATTCATTTTAATGGTTTGCTATCAAACATCTCCTTTCAGCCAGGCTTCTGAGCTGAGTCATTTAAAAATATTCAGGCACTGTAAAAGCCATATTAGATGCAAACAATAACATTCGGTGACGGTAAACAATTAGTTGCAAGATGTATCAGAGGTGGTAGCAGATGTCTAAAAAGAGGGATTTTAAACCTTAATTTTACAGTATGATAAATGCTTGAACAACCACGATATTATATATGAAAACAAAGAAAAGAATGGAGAATCCAAAAATAATAGTTGTTTTTAAAAATGTCTAGCGTATTTTATTTGATTAAAAAAATTACCCTTACTTAAAAAAATTGCGTAATTCCTGTACTGAGATTCTTAGTCCAGCCAAATTTGAAGTTTAGACCTTGAAATTTGAACAAAATTATATAAATATTATTAAAAACCATATTCAGGCAGATAGATGGAAAACTATGCTTTGAAGACCCATGATTATAAAGTCATATGATATATGTTTGTCTTGATACTAAGAACAAATCATCAAAAGGTCTCCAGAGAGATGGAAACATCCTGAAGATTAAAATTTTTATGATAATTGGACAAAAAATTGTCAAATCAACCACACCATTTTTATTGCTGCTAATGATTTTGAATGGGTTATATGCAATTATTTGTTTGACAGAAATAAATATAAAAAATAACTTAACAGTTTGGTTTGATAATTTAAATGAAATTTCAAGTTTTCATTAATATTTTCATGCCACAACCTCTATTAAAAACAACAGGCCTACAGCCAAGATCATTAAATTTAAAAAAAATAAATTAGTAAGAAATAAAATTTAATATTTACTTTGGCATGATTTCTACAAAGTTCTGAAATGTGAAAAATAGCTTGAAAACTATAGTTCAATGAGATTAAATGTTATAATTCAAAGTTCAATGCTTTTAAAAAATACTAAGACACTATTAACTATTTTTTTAGTTTAATTTTAAAAAAAATGTCATAACACCAATCATGATTTTTAAAATATCTTCCCATACCTTTTTTATCAAAGAAAATACCCTACCATATTCATAATCCAGTTCATCAGGATCGTTTGACACAAAATGTCACCACATTTTTAGATCATCTCAGCAAGTCTCAATCAAGATTGCAAAACGTAAGTTACTATAAGATTTAAGCTAAGCATTTTATAAAATGTATGCCAAGGTTTTATACTATTAGCATTGCGAAATCCTTCGTTAGTCAAGGCCCATTTTAATAAAAATCCATCTCTAACATGATGCAAGAAGTAAATCATTTAACAATTGGAGAAACAACCAGTACAAGTCAGTACCGGAAGATTTGTTTGTTTGGATACCATAAATACAATGTATTCTCAGTATATCACCACACGTCCGTAAACCCCCACCCCAATAATATGGTCCTGTCACCCTCCCAAACACTAGGTACTTTTTTTATTGTCGAACCCGTGCCACATAGAATGTTCATGCAATATATCATGATTGGACTAATTTATTTCTCTTTTTAAACCTAGTTTTACCTAAATTTAACTTACCTAAATTTACTTACCTAAAATTACCTAAAGTTACTTTTACCTAAATTTAACTTTTGGTGGCCATCATAATGGATCATATGGTTTGGTACTTATGATGAAAGGAAATTTCGTGCATTGCAATGTGTTTGGGAACTGAAAAAAACCCTAAGTAGATGTTTTGATCGTTGTTTAAGATAATGAACAAGGAAGATATTGGAAATCAGAGTTTTGGCCACTGGCCACTGTCTTGAATACCCCACTTTCGGTCCAAAATTCGGTTTGACAACAAGCAGATTCGTATTCCCAATACGAAATACGTGGGAGTCGAAATACCCTGTAAACGATGTTTCCCCAACTGTTTCGTGATATGCATCTTGCATGATTTTTAAATTTAGATGTGCCAAGACTATTTAGGATTTAACTAATGTTTTGCGAAGTATTTATTTTCCTAATCCTGAAACACAACCTTTTATGCAATCCAGAACAGGATGGTAACTTGAACAGCTTCAAATTTGTGAAACCAACTCATTTATTTTGGTCAAATTTATTATTGTACAAGAAAATTACTTAACCAATCTTGATTGACTTTAGAGATGAACTGAGTCTAAAACATAGGGTGATAAAAAGAACTATGTGATAGCACGCAAGCAAAGCGTGTCTATACTAGAACATACTCTGTTAATAAAGCGGCTCGGGGCAGGCCAACATGAATTACAAACTAAAGTGTCCCCTACATAATCACCACTTACTGTCAAAATTTAGGCTGATTGTCGCATTGCTTTCACCAAGTTCGTTCTTTGCCGTAACCTTGTATTTTCCAGCATCTTCAATTGTAACGTTTTTAATTTCCAACGATGCAAAATATGAGTGTCCATCCTTTTCAACTTTCATCTAAAACAAAAAAATACACTGAATAAAAGTTCCTGGATCAATTACCGAACTACCGACCTACAAACAGAAACTATGACAGAGTCTTGTGATTTCTCGGTTAACATCATGCAGCCAAAAACACACAAGAGGTACCCATCAATAAAATTTTGCTTTGCAATCCCTAGGCTCCACCCCAGTAGCCTCAAAAGTTCTTGTGTAAATGAACTGTGTAAATGGTTCTGATGAAATATTTATTTTTATTTTACAATGTGAATGGCTTCAATAATGTTAACATCTTTCAATGATCAATTTTATTGTGTCAAATAAAAAAATTTGAACTCAATCACTACTTCAGAGCAGTTTTTTAGGCAAGTAAAACATAATATGTAGTAAGAAACTTCATACTCATATTATTAATTGATAAATCTGTCAATTATTAAAAGTTTCAGGCACCAAAAGTTAACAATTTCTGTGGGCCCAAGTAAGAAGGGTGTCCCTGTTAGGCAAATCACATCTGAAAATAGGGGGGAAGGGTTTTGGATGGAAATGACATATGGATGATGTGCAGGGGGAGGGTAGACGCTGGGATGGTGTCATTTTTCAAATTTTGTTTTAATACTAATTTAGATAGGGAAATTGTGAACATTCTATGTTAATTCATTAAGCTAAAGAAAAAAATCTTGGAAACTATGTCCTTGATTTTTACAATATCCTATAAAACGGTCATTTTAGCTTCAGGTAAAATAAAGCTGAAGTAAGTGCAGATTTTAATGATCAAAATGTTTTTAGATTTGCAGGCAGAGCCAGCATCCATCACTACAGTAAACGTAGTACTAAAAAGTTAAAAAAGTTCTGGTTTGAAATGTTGATTAGCATCAAATCAGCCGAAAATGAGTTAAAAACTTAATTTGATGGTTTTATCATCCCAATAGAAGAATCCTTTAATTAGGCTTTCCCAAAGACTGGCATTATTTTAGTTTGTACTCTATGACATAATTTTACAATGGTGGGGGGGGGGATTAGGCGGATTATGACAGTAGGATTAAGTATTGTAAGGAGGGGAGGGGGTCCAATATGACCAAAAAGCAATAACGTAATTTATGGACAGCCCCTTAGCTCGAATGCCCAAAATGCAAAAAATAACTTATACTCATTTAAGTAGGTTTCAAGCCTAAGTAGAGAGGATAAGAGGAGAAATTTTAATTGTGATCTCGTCGAGTTCTTGTTATCCTCTGTTCTTAACTACGTGTTATTACATTTGAGTCAAATATACTCTTTTGAAAGGTTAAGTATTTTACCGCAGTAATTTAACATGACAACTTAACCATAATTTTAGTATTTTCTCTGTTTGGACTTTCCTTGTTCTTATTTCAATGGATAGTTCCACAAAACCCAATCTCAAGAAGCCTGACAATAAATTCTCATCTTATTATAAAATATTATTCCAAAAAAGTCTCAGGTCTTTGCAAGAAGTTGAAAATATTTACATTATCAAGTTTAGAATTATCGTGCTTTACTTAAATTTACATTGCAAAGGCCATTAACCTGCAGAAAGGAGTAAAAAAACTCATAAAAAAACTAACGCTAAGTTGAATCGGGGGTTTCCTTGAACCTGACAACAGGGCTCAAGAAAAAATGTGGGGGCCAAATTACAGTTGTTTCATGATACATAACTTTGAACTTACCTTATGTCTGGCATCATCTTTAACAATGGTTCCACCATGAGACCAAATAACTGAGGGAGTAGGGTCTGCTTGTATCCTGCATTCGAATAGCAGTCTTTTGCCATCATCTTCTTGTCTGATTGCTGGCTTTTTCGAGAATGTCGGTGCAAGTCCATCGATTTGTCTGAAAAAAGTCAAAATTGAAAAAATTACCATCTTAAGCATAACATAATAAAAAATCTCATAGTAATCTGCCGAGCCCTATATGGCTTTGTCTTCTGTACTCTTTTATACCAGTGCAGAGCTCAATTATGAGTACAGTAAATAGAAGCTGTCATTGCATTGTCAAGTCTGTTCGGCTACCAGAATGACCTATTCTCCTTGGTTTCTACTCGTCTTTCTGAGAAATTTGGTTCCTGGCTGACCTTGGATACCTCAGTCAAGTCCGAGCCCTGGAGGCAGTATATTCCTGGCTCCACTGACTGGGAAGGATATCTTGGATGAGAGTCCTGAAAAAACTCTGGTCAGTCCTGCAATGCGAACTGTCCTGAGTTACAAGGAGCAGTGACAGGTGGCGGTGTCACAGATCCTGGGGGGTCACTATGTTAGAGGGATAGAGGCAAGGGTGACCAGAATCGGGTTTTTTCAACCTGTATTGTGCTGCAAAGTGTTGTTTCTGTTTTTAAAAATGCATCCAATTCATCGAAAACCATCTTGATCTTTCATACAATGCTATCGAAGAAGTGAACTTCAAATTATATTCAAAGGTAAATTGCCTTAAGGGTAATTTGCTATAAGTTCTGGTGAAACGTTTACACTGTAGGTCATGGGCTTTGGCATCTAAATTTTTTTTAAGAAATCTTCGTTTGTAAATAAATATGAGCAAGAATTGTTGATAATAACTGCTGATATCATTAATTTTCTAAAATGTACTTCTAATACCCCTGTCTTGAGGAATGCATGCAAAATTTGATGTAAAATACATTCCCATTGGGGTGAATCCCATTGAACTTAGTGAATAATATAAATTATGTCCATAGAATCCTGATAAAAATTCCAGTTATTTGACACCCCAATCATCAAAATTAATTCACAATAAAAGTGTGGGTAAGCTTACAAAAAAGATATTCCTTGAGAAATTTGTACAAATATCACCATATTTCTTCAATATTCCACATTTATTTATTTTATTTATTTATTTATTCATTTATTTATTTATTTACAACCATCTGTAACGCCCTTACATAGGAAAGCTGCCTGGGCAGAAGACTTGTCAAAGATGACCTTAAATCTAAATGTCAAAACACCTTGCTTAGTTTTGGAAGTAAGGAATTGACATGATGATGCCATGAAAGGGTTGAGTCTATCTCAAGACCAAGCAACCTGGTGGAAACTACACAGTCGAAATGAGCAGGTAGGTAAGATGAATCAGACTGAGGTGTTTTGCTATAATTCAAATGAAAATTTATGAACTTTTTTAAGGGTTTAGCTTTACCATTTACTTCGCACCACACCATCTCTTATGGTATTAAAGTTAAATGATGATTTACTGAGTAGGTGGCGCAGATGGTAGTACACTCGGCCTCGGAACTGTGGCCTTGAAGCTTCGCAGGTTTGAAGCTTCGCAGGTTTGAGACTCGAGCTTGTCGCATACTTTTAGCAGTACTGTTCACCCTTGTTCTGTGCCGGCTCACTCCTTGCATTTCCTTGATAACGTCCACTCACAGATCAATAGTCTATGTGGGCGGGGCAAAAGCAAGGTGAAAAAGAGCCCGCCACCCTCTTTTCAACAAAAAAAAAATATTACTCTCTACCTCAATGAGTAGAATCTTACACAAGGCCAGCAGGGGGGGACATATGCCTAGAGCCCGGACTCACAGGAACCTGAGCACTTGAGATTAGAAAAAAGTAAATAATTTCTTGATTAGCATGATACGTGTTGTTGTATTCACTGGATGTAAATAAAAAACGTCTTACAACATTTAAAAATATATTTACACTTATACTGTATTTACATACAATGTACAAGGTCTTGTATGTAAATACATTAGGCTATAAGTGTAAATATATTTTTAAGTGTTGTAAGACGTTTTTTATTTACATCCAGTAGAAAAAAAGGTCACCAATACAAGGAAGGTAAGTTGGTTGCCAGGGGCCCGGACTTCTTAATTGTACAGGGGCCCGAGAATCCTGCTGCAGGGCCTGATCCTATACTGTCTAAAGAAAGCAATAATTTTAAAGCTCAAACATGATGCTCATTGTAGAAGTAATTTCTCCCATAATAGCGAATAATAGCGAAGAAATAAACACTAGAAGCAAAAAGAATAGTCCTAAAACTGAAATAATAATTTCTCCCAATTAGGAATAATGTCACTGTATAGCCTCTATATTTATGAGACAGTTGTGCAAGTAAACAGTGATTCAAGCAGATTAAGGGAGAGCGGAATGGCCGTGGATCAGTTGATTTTTAGTTAAAATTTATGGAAGAAAGAAAACCATCTAGTTTGGATTATTAGCTACTGATTGCACACAGTGATATTAGACTTATTCCACTCTTTATATTTTTTAATAATTTTCCAGCAGCAGGGCTGGGGGCTATTCCATACAACAGGAGGGGCTATATCGTACAACTGAAAAATAGCATAATTGGGGAAGCAAATACAATAATACATCAGAGTTGGCTACAATACCACATATAAATTTTATATTGTATTATTGGTTGTTTATTATAAATCCCCCTGATAATCCCTGACCTATTTTTTAATTTCCCTAATTTTCTCATATTTTTGACATTGTGATTTTGATTTCTTTATATGTATTTGTTGGGGGACAATTTCACTCCAACATATAACAATAACAATAACATCTTCAACACTTTAGCACACACTTTCTAGATGTTTTTATATTAAATTCTATGACTTTAGTCTATTAAAAAAAAATGTTCCTTGACTTCTAATTCTTCCCTGACCCTAAACCAATTTCAATGACTTTTCCTGACCTTGCCTTACGTTCCAGGTCTATAAGAATCCTAAAATGAGGAGGAGGAATAAAAAATATTTAATTCGTGATAATTTCTTTGAAAAACTACAATCATAGATGATGCCATAACAAACCATACATTTTGTATGGTTTTGCCCCATCATATACCTCATGGTAGTTTTAAATCCTTACCTCAAAACGCATAGCCTATCTAATGATCTCTGGATATCAAAGATAGCTTAATACAGGTAGTTTCTTAAGAGACCCAATATTCTAGTGTGTAAGTAAAGATTTTTCACCTCATTCACATTTCAAAATATGCAAAAATTATAAAAAATTAACGAATACAGATTTTTTCTCTAAAATTATAAAAATTTTGTGCTTGGCGGAACCAGCTCTTTCCAACAAGTTTGTGTGACATGGCGCTAGGCTGCAACACTGACTGGATCTCTATCCCTTGGAAAATAGACCGGAAACTGGCTGTATGGTTTAACCCGTATGTACAACTTTGCCCCGCTCTCCCCTACCTAAATATTTTAACAATCATTTTTAACAAACTTGATTATAAAACTGGACATAGAAATTATTTTCAGGGGAAATTTTCAGAAAGTAACCTGGAAAATATTTAATATCAATATTGTATTTCAATTTTTTAATCAGCTGCCAATGGCAATAAAACAAAATATTAATAACAGGACATTTAAAACGAGTCTAGAGATATTCCTTATTGAGGCTGCATTTTATAATTTTAATGAATTTTGGTTGAATGAATTCAAGGATCAGGAATAATTTCACAAGTTTATGAAAATTCTTAGTTTTTGAACATTACTTAATGCCATTTACATATACACGTATATAATTTATTTAAATAAATAAAAGACATTTTTAATTGAATCATCTTTATTTTTAAAAGTAATTTAATGTTTGTTAAAAAGTTTCATTCCCATATAAGAAGGTGATTTTTCAAATAAATAGGCTCTGGCGGTGAGTTTTGAATTTGAAATCCTCCTCATATCTAGTACCATAACTACGGGCATGCTGTTTATGGTTGAGTACTTCAGAGTTTTTCTCAATCAAAATCAAACATTTATAAATATCCTTTACAAGGGCTTAGTAGACTATATGGGATTGAATTGGTGGGGGGGAGGGTTGAACACGGGTGGGTTTGGGGGTTATGGAACACCCTTAGAATAATGGGGATATTGGCAAATCTAGCACAAAATAATCAAAATAGCTATGTATGCATTTTATACACCTATTTGGAATTGAATTAGAAAATGAAGTATTGCGACAGTACTTTTACTTTTCATACAGTGATTCCAATGAGAACTGTGTCTTCCTCCTATCCTTCAACAAAACACTATCCATCGTGCCTCGGTAACTCAAGAACAGAGATCCAAGAACTTCCTAAGTCAATCACCTGTTCACGCTGCAAAAGCAAACTGACAACTGGACTGTGAAACCGACCCACAACTTTGGATGTCTTGACTTACCTTGCCTTTCACTGTGTAAGGCCACTTTGCGACAAGGCAAGTCACCATTCTGCCGGACAACGGTGAAGTTCTTGAAGGTGGCAAATTGTATTAACAAGATTGCAAACCCTCACGTACCCCAGGAATCCCCTGGAATTTGAAGACTCTATGACGCCAACGCCGCTGCAATCTGTGACAGAATTGATAACAAGGTTTTGTTCCACTTGAGAGCACAAAAAACTACGAAAGGATAGCACAGCCATGGTTGTTCTGGCCCGCCTTCCTCAAATTTTTCAGGAAATCTGTATCAAAAAAACACCTCCAGCAGCTGTCAGCCTTCATCAAATTTTTTATCAGGGTATGCTGGAAAATTTGAGGAAGGCAGTCCAGAACAACCATGAACTTACTTACTTGAACTTATATGTCTAGTCCAGGGTGCTCCCTGATGGGGCGATGGACGTGTCAACGTGCCCAATCTTAGTCAGGTCATGGGAAAGGGTTGCTGAGTTAGTGTAACCAGAGGAAGAAGAAAAAAGAGAAAAATACCATAAATAGAGAGAGTGAGATAGCCAGACACAAAAAGTTAGTTAAGTTAAGGTTGAGTCATGTTAGTTTAGGTTATGTTAGTTTGGCTGCGCAATCCTTCCGTAGTTTTTTGTGCTCTCAAGTGGAACAAGACCTTGTCGCCAGTTCTGTCACAGATTTCAGTGATGTTGATGACACACAGTGTCCAGATTCCAGCGGACTCCTGGTGTAGGTGTGAGGGTTTGCAAACTAGTTAATAAGGCAAGTCGCGCGACTTGTCTCATATCTCCTTGCCTCTCCTTGACTGCTGCAGTGTGTGGTAAGCCTAAGCGTTTTGCTCCCGTCATTTACGCTGAGACATTTTTGGTAGTTTACAACAAACAAAAGTCACTCTGTGAAGAAAACTGTTGAAAGATGGATACTGAGGAGGAAGTAGTAATAGTGAGTGCGTTTTGGAGTGGTATATAGTCTTTAAATTTTTAATAACATATCAGAGACGAACGTGGTAGCTTGAAAGTAGCACTAATTTCATACCAGATGTTTTCCTTTCTTATATTATGTAAATTATTTTAAATGCCTCATTTTATGACGTTTTGGGTATTTTACAAGTAGCACTATGAGTGTTGGAATATTCATCAAGATGCATGTAACCAAGTCGAACTGAGCACAAAGAACTGTGTAGAACAACAAAAATCCCAAACCTACCATCCCAAATGCCCAAAAGGTACTTGCACCAAATCGTGTGGTCAGGTCTCCGTCACAAAAGTGTCCTGAGGTTCATAGCTCCCAACTTTCTATCGGACATCCCGAAGGGGCGCACAGTGTGAATGCTCCCATTTAATTCAATGTTTTACCTTTTGAAAAATCCCGTAGCGACTCCCAACCGTACTGACCCGCCCATGACGACCCAGTGTAAACGCAGCTGTTGGTTACAAAACCATATACATCCAGAAATTCATGTAAAATAAAATTATTTTTGTAAAATATTAAAAACCCATAACTATATTTTACTATATACAGTTTTAGTTAAATTTTATGTAATATTATAATTAACGAGACACCATCGGGGCCACCAGCCGGGGGCCCCCTTGGCCTGGAGGGCCCCTGGGGCCCTTGGCGATCGCCAACCAGCCGACCTGGCCTGACCTTCCATGCTCCTGCTTCTAGTAATCCAAGTGATGTGGACACGACTAAATTGGGAAATCACTGACTTCGATACCGTATTCTATGTAAGTACATCATAGAACCGTAACTGTCTCTGATCACTAGACTAGGAATCGTGGAAAACTGATCTTCGGGACACACAGAAATTCTACGTTGAGAAACTTTCACTTTCAAAGGATGACGGAAGGAAGGACTTTGACGGCACTGTCAACAACTGAGGCAGAGTCAAAACCAAGCTTAAGTAGATGTTCGAATATGAGCCTACACCTTCTTTCCAACAAAAAATAACACAAATTCCGTCTATAGACATTTAATGATATTAACTAACCTTATTATATCACCAAGTCTGTCTAGTTTAAGGTGACCAGATTTTGGAGCAGACAAAACGGGACGCCGTCCTCCGGGGGGTGTACTTCCCACAAAAAGAGGGGGGTCCAGGGAAAATTTGGAAAAAGTAGGAGCAATTTGGTGCGTTTTTAGACTCTTTCAGATTGAAAATATTATGTTCTAGAGTCTGGTTCATCTTTACCATTAATAATAAGTTACTAGGAAACTATAAAAGAACCGAAAAAATTTAAGGGTTTTTTTACACTAAAGACGTATTTCCATACCCTCACACCAAGAGAGGGGGGTCCGGGGGCCCTCCCTCGGAAAATTTGTAAAAATCAGGAGCATTTTGGTGGGTTTTTAGACACTTACAGATTAAAAAATATGTGCTAGACTCTAGTTCATCTTAACCATTAATTTTAAGTTCCTAGAAAACTACAAAAGAACCGAGAAAAATTATTTTTGTACATTAAATCATATTTTTTAAAGTATTTTTTCTTACCAATAACGCCAAATCTGGACAAATGGGCGTCCCGAGAGAGTTCGTCGGGACAACGGGACAAGTCGCTAAAAAACGGGACTGTCCCGTTCAAAACGGTAAGTCTGGTTACCTTAGTCTAGTTGCTTCCAGTTTTTCCCGTTGATTACTTTTATGGGCAACTCTTGTAATTTGATTTAAAAACTTAACAGTAGGCTAATTTAAAATGATCTGTATATTACTTGAACAAAAATTCAACCCTAAACTCAGCAAGAAGCCTAAGCTCCTAGGGGGATAGGTCCCATTCGTCCCCCCCCCCCCCCACCGCCTTTTCGGTGCACCCCTGTTCCTGAGAGTGCATCAGTTAGGGTCATAAGCTATGACACAGTTACAACTTTGGTTGTGCAACATTCAAGGAACAATATTAAGTTTTAAAAAATGTCACAAAGTGTTTTGGCAAGCAAGGCCAAATCCAAAAGTTTTGGATGAAATATTGACAATATTTAGAAATCTTTTATGCAACATAAATCAAGGAATCATAAGGACACATGAGGAGCATAAATACAAAATTAAAAATAAACTATAAAGGCTATTTTTAGCAAAAATTTCCTATAGAATAACAAGTTATTGACATGTCCTGCATGGCACTGCAGCATTGAACCATGATAACTTTTGGTTTTGGGGCCCCCAGATGCCAATAAACGTCATCTGTTTAAAAGTTTATAAACTTATATTATAAAATATGAATATAGATTGCATCACTTTAGCGGCTGTAATTATTGCCCAACTTTATTTGGTAGGAAGATTTATTTCTATATCTTGACAAGTTTGTTGAGCATTACATATCAGAGCATCGTAACTCCACTTTTTGAGGGTAAATACTTCAAATTTTGAGTTTTTAGGCCCTAAGAGAGTAATCCAAGCCCCTAATTAATGTATTTTTTAAGCAAATAAAAATACAAAAATGTTAAAAAAATACAAATGCAAATGTCAAAAATAAAAAATACAAAAGCCCTTTCCCAATTCTTCTTCTATTTTAACCCTGCTTCATATAATCAATGGCAGTTGAAACTGCTGCGATATTATGTCCATACGGCCCGATTTTACGAGTCGTATGACTAGGGCAATATTTTAGGTGAAATATTGCAGGCGAAACACAAAAAGTCTGAAAAATGTCTACAACTTACTGCAAAACGAAGTTTTGCAAAACTTTCAATAGAACGTTTTTTACTTTCTGCTGAAATATGTTTGACTATTATTTTGAAATGTTGTGTAGTTGACCTTTCAAATGGGGCCTCTTAGACAGAAGATTGCGACTTGGGAGAGGGATTATAATAAAAATTACGGGCTTGGATGACTCTTAAGGCCTAAAAACTCAAAATTTGAAGCATTTACCCAACAAAAGTGAAATTACCGGTGGTCTGCTTTTTCTCCCAACAAATTCGTTAAGATATAACCTAATACACAGTATAATATAAATCTTCCTACCAAATTTAAATAAAATCAGACAAAAATTGTGGCCGCTTAAGAGACAAAATATACATAGCCTATAGGCTTATAAAACTGATAGCATTTTTGGCATCTGGGGACCCCAAAACAAAAATTATCATGATCCCATGCTCCAGAGCCACACAGGACATGTCAATAGCTCCCTATTTCATAGGAAATTCACTAAGACTATATAAATAGTATATATGATATAAAATGCTGTATATTTTTAATCTATGCTACTAAGTTCATATGTAGGCTACTAATCATTCCTTGGTGCATGTTGCATAAAACATTTCTAAAAATTGCTAATATCTCATCGAAACTTTTGGATTTCGCCTTACTTGCTAAAATATTTCGGGACTATGGTTTTGTGAATGTTTCATGAAACCAAGTTGCACGACCCTAGGGTCGTTTGACATAAAGGTTGTGTGCCATTAGTACAACTTGGTTTCGCGAAACATTCACGAAACCATGTTAAGTATATATATAAAAAAATTAAGGGCGTATGCCACTATTGCAACTTTTTTCGCGAAACATTTCACACGAAACACAAAATCGTCTGAAACATTTCGTGTGAAACAATGTATTTTAATGGGGCTAAAATTTCGCCTTACTTGCCGAAACATTTTGCGACATTTGTTATATAGATATACTTAACATGGTTTCGTGAATGTTTCGCAGAACGAAGTCGCACCTGGTTGCACTAATGGCATACGGACTTTACACAAAATGTATTGGCGAGAAAGGTCAAATCATGGCCCCCACTAAAATACATTGTTGTGCAGTAAGTTGAAGAAATGTTTCAGACATTTTTATGTTTCATGTGAAATGTTCCCCGCAATAAGTTGCACTAATGGCATAAGGCCTTTACTGCAACATTCACAAAACCACATTAAGTACATCGTGTATCTAGGGCCTATAAAAAATGTCCCAAAATGTTTCGGCAAGAAAGGCAAAATCAAGGCCCGAATTAAATACATTGTTTCGCGGTAAGTTGCTAAAATATTTCAAGTGGAATAGAGATGGAAAATACTGTTATTTAGCAATAACATAATATACCAATTACAGGGTCGTCTGGTATTATGTTACCGTAACCTGTTATTGAGATAACCTAATAACAACATAATTTCTTTGACCTATCTTTTTGTAACTTGTCATTTTAAACATCAGAACATTTCCTGATAACATATTACCTACACCAGTCAATGATACCTGGTGCTCAATCATATAGACTCCATCATTGTTAATCAGTAATGTTTGGACTCGGACTGTTACCAATAAAGCAATAATGAGAAAAGCGCCTGAAGGTAAGGTAATAGGCCTAGGTCCTACCGCACAAACTAAAAAGATGTCATACAGTTATTCATAACGCCAGAATGCCTTCAGATAACTTAATACTATTTATACAAATACCATGCTTTTCGCTAGTTCTGCAATGCCTGCCAATTACTAGAATAACAGGGCGTTGCTGGTAACAGGTTATGCTGATATTAGGTTATCGACTGATAACATTGTTATTCATCCTAATATATTATGGACCACCTATCTCCAGAGTGGAATATTGCACTAATCTCATACGACCCTAAGATTGTGATTTTAGCTCTTGGTCTCTACTAGCTCATAAATCAAACCTTTGGATTTTGTATGGCATTGCAACAAAATAAATATGAATAACTGATAATCATTAACCTTACCTAGACTGCAACTTACAGATAATGATAAAAAGAATTATCCTAAATCAACATTAATTTAAGCAGAGATTATTTGAGTTTGAAACGCTCATGTTTGTCATAACAATACCGCTCAAGACCCTAGACACAGCTGTGACAGACGACAAAACAGCTGACGGGTTGTTGAAGCTCCTCAATATGATCCATAGAGTAAAATATTGTTATGAGAAGAAAATATGTTATGGGATGTGAATTAAATTAACTGTAACAAAAGTTTAAAACCCATTAGGATTTAGTGTTTGGATTTGTACTAAGTAAATTCTGACAAAATGTTTTAACAGATCTATTTTGGCCTCTATTTTAGCCGTACTAATTTACTCGTAGGACTAATGCAATGCGTTCTGCCACAGATAAAAAATGTTTTTATATATGGTTCCGCGTCCCGCCTCCAACCCGCGATAGCGCAGCACTTGTGGTTGAATCCGGATACGTAAAAAATACAGTAAAAAATGTGTAAACCAACGTGGCAGTATCAAACGCGTGACCGATTTTAACTGAAATGAGCGCGCCTTGAAATGTTCAAACAACGTTAATATTATGTCCTCTTAAAATGTCTGAATAAATTTCGTCAGATAAACCAACAAACGATACAGTAACCTCATGTCATCAAATTACTCTTTTGATTGCCTCTGTACAGTAAACTCCCGAATATTCGCGGAATTGGGTGGCGCGACTACCGCGGATAACGAAAATCGCGGATAATCCGCAAGTGTTGAAAATGGGAGAGAATAAAAGAGAAAAACAATTTCAACATTAAAACTTAATTAATTTAATACAGTCAGGGGCGATTGGGGCGAACCCAGATTTAATTTCGGGGGGGGATATCCTATAACGTCGCGGTAGGCGAGTATCGTCGTTGTGGTAGACAAATATCATTGTCGCGGTAGACACATATTGTTGTCACGTCGCAGTAGACGAATATCGTCGTCGTGGTAGAAGGATATCGTTGTCACGGTAGACGAGTATCGTCGCCGCGGTAGAAAAATATCGTAGTCGGGTTATACGAATATGGACGTCGCGGTAGGCACAAGGAGGTTATATTACTATACTGGAGGCAGCACTCCATAGTAAAACAGCGTGCCGGCTGTTTAGAACAAAATATCACAAAAATGGTACATCAGTTAGTACCAACCTTTGCAAAATACCTCAATTTCTTCGACTTCCCAAAATGAACGAATCAATCGAGTGATTCAGTCGAGTCACGACTCAATTTTGAGCTTGATTCATTCCGGAACCGGAAATCAATAATATTTTAAACAACGAATTAAACACTCATAATAAACTGCTAACGAGTACTTATTAGGTGATTTTTGTTTGAAAATAACTTCACCTAATTTATTTTTGGGTACATCTTTACTGGCAAAATAAAGTAAAAATAGCAAAACAGATACCTTGGCTAAAACGCTAAAAGTAATTGATATAATCAGTCACTATGCAAATACGAGAATTATGGTAGAAACTTGGCAGGTAAGCAACATAAATAGGACAATTTTCTTTTAGTGGTACAATATTGCTGAGCGACAGTAATGTTTGTATAATAACATGGCTGATGGCAAAATTGTACATAAGGAGTGAAGTTGTCATTTACTGGCCGGATACTAACACTTATATATTGAACTTTAAATTAATTATGCTTTATTCATAGGGTTTAAAAAATAACATTTTCTATTCTATTATTTATATAATATCGTATTTGGCCTTATCTGTTCCAAGGCAAAGAAACCGTTCAATCATAATGCGAATCAGATCAACATGATTCAACTCTCCGAAATGATTACATCAGTTTTTGAATCAGTTGAATCAACTCAAAGAACGGTACATCAGTTAGTACCAACTGCGGCACGCTTTCCAATGCTGTTTGTGAAGGCAGTGCTACCTCCAGTATAGTAATATAACCTCCTTGGGTAGGCAACGTTCGTCGATGCGCTAGTCGAGTGTCGTCGTTGTGGTAGACGCCGCGGTAGACGAATATGGCCGTCGCGGTATACGAATATCATTGTCGCAATAGATCAATTAATTGTTGTCACATCGCAGTTGACAAAAATCATCGACGCGTCGCGGTAGACGAATATTGTATTCGCGTCGCGGTAGACAAACGTCGCACAGTGGTCCAAAATACCCAAAACCATGCGCAAAACCCAAAAAATGAAATTGATAATATATCAATGTAATCAACTTAATATTGTTCACCGATAAATAAAGAATTGATTTCATGCGATAAAACCCCTATTGTCTCTTACCTGCGTCCGAGAATTCATTTGAAAGTTTCATGTCAGTTGGCGTGTTTCTTTTGCTGTGTTAAGTTTAATTGATTGTCTCCTTGGAACATAGCTATATACACGGTGTATGGGAGTCTAGGAAATATTATATATTTTTATTTAGTTATTTGGAAGTTAAACAACGTGGTGGATACCCCTAATGTCGGTAAGTAAGAAGTTTTCTTTTTTTTAAGCAACGTATATTTAGTTATTAATATAAAAGGCCAAAAAGTCAATCACGTAATTTACGCAGACTTTTAAAACGACTTCCACAAACTTCCGCCCTAAAACTAGTATATTT
The DNA here is from genome assembly GCA_035578135.1 of Flexamia atlantica. NCBI lineage: Eukaryota > Metazoa > Arthropoda > Insecta > Hemiptera > Cicadellidae > Flexamia > Flexamia atlantica. The sequence goes on along the minus strand of JAQJVK010000007.1, from coordinate 49,063,716 downwards.
TTGTACCTTAAGATATCCTTGATAAACGGTAAAAAAATCAGCTGCGACCACCTGCGACCGCAGCGATGGCATCAGTTTTAATATTACAATGTCCATAATTGAATTAACTGATAAAAGCCTACTAGCCCTGTAAAATTAGACCAATCGAAGAAAAAAATGCCGAATGGCTGAAAATTGGCACAGATGTTCGATAGACCCAACTAGACGTCATACTTAAATCCCGAAGGTTGGGGAGGAATGAAGGGTGTTCCAGAAATAGAGTTCTTGTGTTTAAATCTTGACATTTTATTAATAAAATCTATAATCACGTAATTTGTGCAGACTTTTAAAACGACTTCCACATACTTCCGCCATGAAACTAGTATATTTTTGTACTTTAAGATATCCTTAATAAACGGTAAAAAAATCAGCTGCGACCACCTGCGACCGCAGCGATGACATCAGTTTTAATATTACAATGTCCATTATTAAATTAACTGATATAAGCCTACTAGCCCTGTAAAATTAGACCAATCGAAGGAAAAATGCCGAATAGCTGAAAATTGGCACTGATGTTCGATAGACCCACCTGGACGTCATACTAAAAATCCCCAAGTTTGGTGAGGAATACAGGGTGTTCCAGAAATAAAGCTCTTGCGTTTAAATCTTTACATTTCCTTAATAAAATCCATAACTAGATCACGTAATTTACGCAGACTTTTAAAACAACTTCCACACAATTCCGCCATAAAACTAGTATATTTTTGTACCTTAAGATATCCTTAATAAACGGTAAAAAAATCAGCTGCGACCACTTGCGACCGCAGCGATGGCATCAGTTTTAATATTACAATGTGCATTATTAAATTAACTGATATAAGCCATTTAATTATGAGTTATTCAGTAGAAACTTGATAAGAGGACTCTCAAGGGAATTATAAAAACAGTTTCGTTATCGAGGGGCTTTTATTATTGAGGTTCGTTTTATAAAGACGTGAAATGTAATAACAATTTCAAGGGATCTTGAAAGGTGCACACATTATATTAACGTTTTTGTGTCATCGAGTGTCTTATTATCGAGGTTCTACTGTATAACAATACCCCAGTTGCAGCAGATCTGCATACTCAGCGAATTTCAAATGCGTATAAACATATCTCAATCCAATATAGCGAGACTTTACTAGCGATATGTGACATGTTTTTGTAATCCCCATAAGAATAACATGGGGAATGAGTATGCAGGTTTGCTGCAACAGGTTTGTTAAAATTGGGTGGTTTTAATTCATTATTTAGTAGATCTGAACTAGAAGAAGCCATATACCAAGTTTTATCGAAATGTATTGAAAAATATAGAGGATATAGATTTAATTTCTCTTAAGGATAATATGGGGAATGAGTATGCAGGTTTGCTGCCACAAAAATCTAAACATTGGGGATTTTAGACTAATGTACATTAGATCTCATCCAGATGAAGCCACAAATCAAGTTTTATTACGCTATGTTGGGAAATAAGCAAGATATAGAATTTTACTTATTTACCATAAGATTAACATGGGGACAATGTACTGTGTTTACCGCTTTCAATATCTCGATAACCTATGGACAGAGAGCAATGATAAAAAATACAGAATTGTTGTTTTTCGAGCTAAATTCAATGGTGCTAACAAAAATGATTTTGTTTTTCTATTTAAAAAAAATCAAAGCCCCATTTTTGGGATTTTCCCCCTTTTCCCCCCTTTCGGTAGTCCGATTGGGCTGGAAATTCAAATAAATGGCGTTTTTTTCTTCTGGGGGCCCCAAAAAGAAATGTTATCATGGTTTCGGGCTTAGTTCTTACGATGACACCTACGGGAAAAGCTTCTTCCCTGTAGGGTAAATTCGCTAATAAATGTCATAAAATTAAGTACTACAAAATACAATAATAGGTAAGTTATAGTGTAAATTATCATTTCACTGTGCCTTTGTAACCCATAACCACCTATAATACACGGAAAAATTATTTAGCATTTAAAGTTTCCTGATAAATAATTTTGCGCGTGTTTTTAGTTTGTCTGGACCACTGTGCGTCGTCTTCGCGTCGCGGTTAACGAAAATCGTCTCGCGTTACGGTAGACGGAGAAAGGCTGCGCGCGTTTTGTACTCAAAAAACTTGTCAGTTCATTCTATTTTTTTATAAATATGTATTTTCTCGCTTTTCGTAGCACGCGCCGATAATCCGCGCGCGGATAATCGGGAGTTTACTGTATTGTTCTGAACTGCCTATTTAGGTATAGGATCTTTAAAAATAACTAGAGTATAGAATTAAATTAATTAATAATTAATTTAATTAATTAACTCATATAATTATATGAGATATCAACAACTATGTGTTTGTAAAACAAAGAAACTAAACTTCCCAAGTTTGAAAACAAGTTCTAATATTAAATACCAATGTAATGAAACAGAGTTTTTCCTTTATTTTTTTTAAAGTCGATGTTTTTTAAGGAGGTCAGCGTTCTTTCTTTGCAACTGCCCCTTTACATGGGTCTCAGGCGTGTGCATGAAAGTTACAGTATCAAGCAAAGCAAGGAGTGAGCCTGTAGAGTACAAGGATGAACATTACTAAAATATGCGACATTGTAGAGATTTGATCTCACGATTTCCCTACCGTAGTTCCAAAGTCTGGCACGCTACCAACTGTGCCACGACTCACTAAAGTATCTGGCTTGCACCAAAACTAGCATTAACATTACATTAAATTCTAGCTCAGATATTAAGATGTTGATGTTTTTTACTTACTTTTCTCTTGGTTCGTCAACAGCTGGAACAAAAACAAAATTACATTACATTACGATAACGTTGATAAAATTCAAACAAAACAACAAGTAAAATAGCCTCTGAAAGAAGGTTTAAGCTACCTGGTGATGTCAAGCATAAGTAAATAATTATAATAGAATAAATGAAGGGTCAACTTAACCCAGTTAGAATTATATGTTGTTAAGTCTATGTCTGTCTTAAAGGCTTTCATGCTGTTGTTGCTTAACTACAAGTTGTTATTTTGGTCTGTCACTGCAAAACTGGCAATGATCAATATCTATGTATCTTAACTCTTTAGTTAATATTAAAAACGTGGAAATAGTTATTTTTGTGTTTTGAGTGAGCAAAGTACAACATTGTCTCACAAGTGAAAATGTTGGCGCCTATCGCCCAAGCATGTCGATGGCGACAATTTTTACAAGAGAGACAATGTGCTTTACCCTCAAAACACACTTAACATTTTTCCCTCACCTGCAATAATATATATCCTGACCATAAACATATATTTTATTAACAAAGTAAGCAATAACAAATATCCATTTTGTTTTGTTCTGCTGTTAGCGCCTAATCTGGGTAGCTGCAACCATGCAGCCAGCTGACTGTTGCAACATTCTTACACGCCTACTTCTTAGACGTTGTCACACCTGATTGTTGTTAATGTTATTATTATTTGATTATTTCTGCCTCTAAGGAGTACAGTCATGGAGCATTTAGTAGACTAGGGCAGGGGGAACACAATGTGCTTTGATTGACGTGCTGGAACCTTCGAGTCTGTTTCCCACTCTCCAATCAATCATCAATCAAAATACAAAATATGTTGAGAAATAAATAAGATATAAAATTTTGCTTATTTCCCTCAAGGATAACTGGGGCTGCCGGTAGACTCTTTGAGGCCTGGGGCAGAGTTTGAGTGTGAGGCAGGGACATTGTAAATAAAAATAGCTTTGTCTCTTAACTAGCTAAATTAATTTTAGATCTGAATCATTTGAGAAATGTAACAATTGGCCAAAAGCTCGAGGAACCAGCCGACTATTGCAGCCGATAACATGCACGGTTTGCTACCGACAGCATAGTGAAAAGTTATTTCCGTTGTTCAACCGCGTTCTGTGTGTACGCTCGATTGTTCTTCACGCCCGTTCGCGAATTTCGGAATGCTAAATTTGCCGTTTATTCGCGATTGGCAAAAGCACACGATGGTTTTTCAAAGTTGTTCACTTGTTTCGCAAAGTAATATATTGGCCAGCTTATACACCCGGTCGGCAAATACATGCGATTCTGATTCGCAGCCGATCGCGAGTTTCGAATAGCTACTCTTGTCGTTTAGTCGTGATCGCAAAAAACAATTCCACTCCGAAAATTTCTCAACGTTATGTAAATCCCGACCGAAAATTGGGAATTTTACTTCCCTGAAATTTTGGACCCGTACATCCCTTGACCATAAACAACTTTTCTTGTAGTCGAGAAAGGAAAATCTTGGAAGTTAAACGCTCAGTCTTATGCTTGGCACATAACGCACTCTACTAACATGAGTGCCGACCGCTGAGCGCTCTCGACCATCAGTTTATGGTCACACATTTTTGGCCTTTCTGTCCATGGCATGACTGCCACAGTCATTACAGCAGATTAATTAGGGTCAAATTGTTTGGTTCGAATCGGCATGACTGCCACAATCGCCCGGACAGGTATTCGACGCCAGGGAGCCAGGCAACAGGGAAACGAGAAATATTTTGCCCCCATGGACCCTCTAGTGTGGTGCTTGCTGAACTTGTTTCTGAGGGATCTAATAAAATTAGGGAAGTTATTACTCTGCTATAAAGCCCACATTACATTATCAAATATTAAATAAAATATTTTATAAAATATGGGCTACGACTTATTGTCAAAACAAAAATTCCAAATTTATTATTATTATTGCTATCACTTTTTTTGTGGGAGGTAGGTGGAATCCATTTATGGACAAGCATGGGACTCACCGAAGCCCTACCCACTAAATCACCTCCTCCTTCCGGGCGAATCTCCCGACAAGAAGGAGACCTTCGTCCAAGTAAAGACGTTGTTTGCTTACATGATTGGAGCCTGCAGGACCCAGAAAAACGTCAAAAAGACAGTGAAGGAGGGAATCCCTATCTGTGTTGTTTGAGAAGTTGAAGATCCTGCAGACATTGGCGGAGGAGGTTCAAGACAAATACCACCACAATTTTAACAAGCTTTTTAATGCGAGAGACGCACAGAAGAGGACAAGGTCGCGGACCCAAGGGCGGCTCCTCAAGGATGTAGTCCAGGTTGTGCAGCTAGTGCCTCGGCTCCATCCAAATGGTTGCATAGCCCTAGCGAAAGCTCTGATGAGCACGAGCCTAGGGTTGTGCAGGAGAAAAAGAAGAAAACAAAAAGGCAGAGGTGGAGGAACTGCCGGCTATCATGATTACCGGCCGTGAGTACACTCACGGATACAGTGGCCATGAGTCCGAAAGCCCGGCCGAGGTCAAATGCGGGTCCATCATCCATGCTCGTCAGATTGACTGGCGGCCAGTCCTATGCTGATGTTCTGGGAAGAATCCAAAAGGATCTCAACCCAGACACCTGCACCGCCAAGATTGTCTGCGCGAGGCCGACTCGAAAAAAGGATGTTATCCTCCGGCTGGGGAAGGGCTCAGACAGGCAGAAGTTTGCTGCAGCCCTTGGGGCTGCTGTTGGTAACGCAGGCAATGTCATTGCCCCAGAAAAGCTTGTTGTTTGTAGAGGTGAGGGACCTCGACGCTCTTTTGGAGACATAGGAAGTGGTCCCCCTTGGTGGACCCAGTGATGAACACGTGGTGTCACTGGGACCGGCAAACAAGCGGCAACTGAAGGTCCTTGACCTTTCTGAGGATGAGGCCGCCAAAGTTCTGAAACAAGGCTATCTTCGGGTGGATTCTTAAGCTACACGATGTGCCTGCGAACCGTGGTTGTCAGGTCCTTTAAGTGGCTGGGTTTTGGGAATGAATGCGCAGGGACAGATCAGTCCATTCCTGCTACAAGTGCTGAAAGTCGGGCCACTACCACAAGGACTGCGGCAATGCGGTTCACTGCTTTCTGTGCAGTGAGCAGTAGCCACAAGTGCAGTGCGACCACATCGCCGGTTCCAGGGCATGCCGGGTTTTTAGGCTTACCCTCGAAAACGCCAAACAGGCCATCCACCTACGCAATCCAAGCTGGCCAGAAGAAGAGGGAAGTAGTTCCCTCTTCTGACAGACCGTAGTTCTAAGCACTCGGCTTCCAGCACAGGGCCTCCTTCTGAAGTAATGCGCTGAACAGTTCCGGGAGGGAGACTCGCCCGGAACGAGGAGGTGGTTTAGTGGGTAGGGCTTCGGCAAGACCCACACTTTGTCCATAACTGGATCCCACCTACCTTTCCCAAAAAATATGTACGGTATGCATATATTTCCAGGTAAATAAAAGTTATTCCATATTTCAAATTTTCAAATTTTTAGCTGATGATTTGCTAAATCGTTCATAATGTATATACCATATTTAGCCATTCAATTTTCTATTTCAACATACATTCCAGAGTCAAACTTTAATAAAGAAGTGATCAAAATTGAAAAACAAAAAATATCTAATTTATATGACTTATACAAGAAAAAAGAAATAATCATGTTAATTTACATTCAGATCAAATCCTCTTGTAATAGTAAAAGATTAGTAGAAAACTTATGTTAAAGACGATTTCCTCTTTAAGGATGAATAGTTGAAACTATTACATATTAATTAGGGCAAATTGAAATGATCTTTGAAACAATAGAAAAGTAAAATAAACAGACTTCAAAAATGTCATCCCTTGATCCTATACTCTGTTTTGTAAAAAACTTATTTCATTCAATCTGTAAGAGAACTTTTCTTGTGGTTGAGTAAGGAAAATCTTGGATGATAAATGCGCGGTCTGATTCTTGGCACATAATGTTCAACTAACATGAGTGCCAGCTGCTAAGCGCTCTTGGCCAACAGTTCATCTTAGATGTTTTATGAGCGGCAGCATGCGTGAAGCCAGCAAGATCTGTAAAAGGGAAGAGCTTGGGTTTCTCTAAAATATAAGGATTTACAGTGGACCACCCTCACTTTAGGAACTTTGTATAAATATGTTCTAATTACATCCACTTTCCGACATCTGTCTTTTATGATTAAATGATTTTGGCTGGATTATTTTGAAGTTTTGTGCAGTCAAGTGTGCTGGGTACATCGTGTTGTTATTTTGATTTGATATTTAGGAATTAAATGAAATTCAATTAAATTACATAGACCCTACATTTTCAAAAATAATGATTCGAAAGAATTTTAAAACAAATAATTCAAGGAAAAGAGTCTTCATGGGTGAGTGGCCTGGAGTATGTTGGTTTTTAGTTGAAACATTTTATCCGTTGTGTATCACAGTCCAAAAAATTGGAACTTAAAACGAAATACTGGAAATACTAAAAACTTAAATTTTCGTGTTTGAAGTACAGATTTCATAAAATAAAATATGAAATTAATATTAGTGTAACGAATTATCAACAGAGTCTGGAACTAAACATTAAAAGTTGCACGTAATATCCTCAATATCCTCATGATCCAACTAAACAGCAGATTGAGCGGGGTGGGTGCAGGGAGACAGTCAGGCCCAGAGCAATAATGAGCTTGCATTCCTCAAATTCCAAGGAGATAAGCCACTCAATGAGAATTCTTAAAGGGTATGCACAAACTCACCAACTTTTCTATGACCTTTCCTAATATAAAACTCGAAAATTTTGAAACAGGAATAAAAGGACTGTAAGGACAGGGCTCAGTCCGGCCACATGCAAACTCGCCAACTTTCTTCCCGCAAGCAGGCAGACTGTAACCTCTCCCCCTTCCACTCCTCCCGGCTAACGTTTACAATTATTTTCGGCATCCCCTGGGTACAGACTTCCCTACTGCACTCACATTTAAGTCTGCATCCCTCAAAGAATCATGCTTGTCGTAGTTACTCAATAACGACTATATTACAGACTATTATTACCTGTAGTTCAAGCAAAATCAAATAAAAATTATAATCAAGCTAAGCTTTTGGGAAAATTATGGATTAATGGTAACTAAGCGTTAATGGTAAAAAATGTTTAAAACTATTCAAGAGTATCAAAAATACAGTTTTTATTTATTAACTGGTCATAGAGTTTTATTGATTTTACAGCAGTAATCCTCACTTATCGCTTTGCGCTGAGACTGCACACATCCAGTCGCTTTGCTCTGGAATGTCGCTTTGCACTGTATCCACTTATATATTGCTTGAAAAATCTGATAACTGTACAAATCAAATCTAGAAATTTAATTAGCAGAATTTATCTATTTTCACAATTTCTCATGGGTGAAGATATATAAATTTACATTTATCAGCACAAAGAGATAAATCTTTATAAATTTGTTATTCTACTATATTTTAAAATACTGTGTTCTGTACGGTACACTTGCCCTGCAGTTATCAGCAAAGAATAACTTTCCAGCCAACAATAAGGCACAGACAATAGATGCCACAAATCAAATTACAGCAGTCAAACAACAAAAAGAGGAATCTTCTAGATTTTTTCTAGATCCAGTATGATATAAAAAACTCTTCCCCCACCTGCTATGTTTGGACGCTTTTTACTCCTTGTAATGAGTGAGTAAAATAATACTTTGTCTTCCAGTGGGAGTAAACCCCTTAAGAATAACATTGAAATTAATCATTCAAAAATCAAGAGCCTTCAAATTTACAATTAAAAAAATTATTATCTACTTTAAAAATAAAGAGACTCATTTAAGAAATCGAAAAATAATATTAGCTAGATTAGAGGAAAGCAGTACAGATCTTTCTTGACAAAAAAGAAAAATACAGCGCAAGTGATTGTTCCCAATGATTTTAATTTGTGTATCAAACAACAAACTAACGCTAAAATATTATATGGTCTAATGCTCAAAATTAGTATATTTTAAATATTTAAATTTTAAATTTAAGTTAATTAACTGTGTTTTATAATCTTATTCAAACATTTCAAGCCAATTAAAAAAAATTAAACGTTTTAAACCCTCATATTCTAACCATATCTTTTGGTTATTGAAAACTGCACGGATACTCAAATGTGAAGTAGTCACTAAGCAGAATTTTTTTCAAAAGTTGAATGTTTTAGGTCAGCACAATGGACCTGTATTTTAAAAATTCATGATTACGGGGGTTTTGCTATTACTATTTAATTATTTGGACCTGTCTTTTTGCTTTTAGTGTTTAAATTACATTATTTTCCATTAGTACTGTTGGCGTAGTTTAAACAATAGAAGTGAATGGAAAAGTCCAAATAATTAAAAAGTGTAACAGTAGGCCTGCTTGTTTTGGATTTTTTGCATATTTTATAAGTTTTATATAACAGATTAACTTTTTTTCTATATTGATTCATTTCTTTGTTTTGAAAAATGTAAGTAGACATCCATGGGAAAATGGGACAGTACGTAAATTCCACTAATTACATTGCTAGATTATATTTGCACATTTATGAGATAGTCATCCAGTCCTAATTTTGATAATAAATTAGGCATGAACCTTGAAGTAGGCTCCTACTCAAATCTTATTATTGATTTTATGACTATTTTATGTATTGAACAAGAATATGGCAGATGACGGAGTGGCATCCTTGGAAAGCCTTGAATATCAAAGTTCAAGGTCAAGTTCACAGGCCCGAAATATTGAAAAAAATTGTATTTATGGTGTCCAAATGAATATTTCCCATGATAGTGATTTGAAATCACCACCAATACGAGGTACAGTCAAAAAGTTCCCGGAATGAATTTTTGTAGACATATAGCGCGATCGCCAGCGGTAAATTTGTCTTGCAGTAGTTGGTATGACTCCTTGGCTGGGCATATCGGTAGTGGTGGCATAGCTGACTTGCCGTAGTGCAGCATTGGAAAGCGCTTTTCGTGTACCTGCAAGTCGACGTTGTCGGATTTTTAAATAATGACATTTCATGAACAGCGCACTGGGTGATGCTGATGAAGAAAATATTGGGGGATTTCTTCATCGCCTCTTCTCCATAAGCTTGAATTAACAACTCAAGAGTCTCAATGGGTGACTTTTCAAGTAAAATAAGAACAATGTTCGTGTGCTGTTCATGAAATGCCATTTTTCAAAAATCCGACAACGTAGGCTTGCAGGTACACGAAAAGCGCTTTCCAATGCTGCACTACGGCAAGTCAGCTTTACCACCACTACCGATATGCCCTCCCAAGGAGTCGTACCAACTACTGCAAGACAAATTTACCGCTGGCGATCGCGCTATATGTCTACAAAAATTCATTCCGGGAACTTTTTGACTGTACCTCGTAGTTGCTGTTTGGTAAATACTTCATTTTGATTGGGTATTAATTTTCAGCCGCCATCTTGGATTCGCCATATTGGATACAAGATTTTTTTAAAATATGAATGTGGTGTTGTGATGGGGTATGACAGACTATATTCTCAAGCTGATTACAATGCCATAATCCGTTTTTCAAAATATTGTTTTGTTCTCGAGATACACTCAAATATAAATTCTTCCCTGTACATTCCTAATGGGCATTTCCAAATTTAACTATTTTCTTATTTTGTTTTTGTTGTATCTCCTGTTCTAATCAGAGTATGATGTTCATTTTGGTCTTAAAAGATTCAGTGATTTAATGGCTTTAATTTGAACTATTGACCATTTAAATAGGACCAGTCAAAGATGAGTTATAAAACCACATTCAACAGAAAATGTATTTTTTTCAAAATTAATATTTACAAAAAGATTTATATTTCAGGTTTTAATTATGTCCCTATATTCGTTCTGGTCTGAAACACTTAAGTGATCATTGACTTTCATTTGAGCCATTTTTAACTTAAATCCACTTTGTGAAAAAGAGTTTTGATCACCCAAAGATGATAAAACGTATTTGTTTCTGAAAATTAAAAATATATATTCTGAACATTATTAATACATAGATTACATAGTTTTAAATGTTTTTATCATAAAGTTTTCAAACCAATATCATAATGCATGTAATGTTAGAGTTTTTTATTTGATTTTACTTGAACCAAAGGTAAATACATGTAAAGTCGTTCATAAGTAGCAACGTTAAGTGTAATTTTTGAGGGATACAGACTTAAACAGAGTGCAGTTGCAGAGGTCTTTATGCAGGGGATCACGCAAATAATACGCCGTACTTTATTTGAAATGGCGACCGACTTGTCAATGGTAGCTTGGGGGAGTGGAAGGGGGAGAGGTTACAGTCTGCCTGCTTGCGGAAAGAAAGTTGGCGAGTTTGTATGTGGATGGTTGCCTATTCCGAAATTGGCAAGTTTGTATGTTAGAAACGATCCCAGAAACGCTGGCGAGTTTTTGTGCAGCCGACAACCGAAAGAGATGTAAAAGTTATTTTTGTGTTTCTGACACGTACTAAAATAAACAATGTTTAAAGTATAAAAAGAATTTGTTTAGGAACGATTTTTGTTTGATTATGGTACAATGATGACCAAATTCTTAGCAAAAACGGGTGTTATGATTGTACAAAGTAAGATAAAAATCAAAATTTATACGTATGTATGTCTGTATGTGAGGATGTGTGTATGATTCTAGACTAAGCTAGAAATTAGTCTGATTTCTATGAAATTTTGCATATAGGTTTCAATCCATGATATCTCCTGTTTTTTTAAATTATTGATTTTTAAAAATATTCAACCTAAAAATTTGAAAAAAATCAAAATTTTTCAAAAAAATCTCTAAACGATTTTGATAAAAATTTATTGTTTTTTATTGCTCAAGATGTTGAACCAAATGACTGTACCACAGGTTTGCGAAAACCACAGGTCTGTAAAAAGTCTGGTTCAGAAGTTGTAAGGGCTTATGTGTTAAAAATTCAATTTCTTTCAAATATCAATTCCATTTTGTTGTATTTGGCTGCCATTTTCCTATGTTCCTATTTTCCTTATGGAAAACTCTGTATTTTACAGAATGTTCGGGTTCTAAGCATAATTTTAACCACTTTTCATTATTTGGTATTTCTTCCTAAACCCAATGGTTAAGGAGATGTGGGCAGTTAAAGTCTGAGTTTTCCCCATGAAAAATGCATTGCAATGTTGTCGGTAGTACGTATATCGATTACGGTTAGGTTATATAAAACATGCCATAAAACAAAAGTGCCTTAAAATGTGATTTTAGTTGAGATTCAAGCAAAGAAATAATTTTGAGTCAACATTCACACATTGAGATTAATAATCAAAGCCGTAGCCAGGAAAAGTCTTTGGGGGGGGGGGGGGTTTGGGCTCCGCAGTTACAGGAAGTGAAAAAAAATTAACTTTCTAACCTTCCATTTAAACGCAATTTCAACATTTTCAGGGGGGGGGGGGTTTGACCCCCTGAACCCCCCATTGGCTACGGCCTTGTTTATAATTTTGAATATTGTACTCCATAAGGAACACATGGGATGGCACTGTTATAATGGACACAATGCATTTCAAATGGGGAAAATTGAAACTTTAACTGCTTATATCTTCTTAAACATTGGGTTTACAAGAAAATGCCAAAATATAAAAAGTTCTTAAAATTAAGCGTAGAATCCAAGTACGCCATAAAATACAGGATGTTCCATAAAAAATCTAAGTTGTCTGCCATATTGGAAAATGGCCATTTACAAGAAAATAGAATCCATATTTTTGATTGTCTTAAATAAGTAGGTAAAGAGGTAATCACTCGGATGAGTTCGCAAACCAGCTCGAACAGACTACTGGGAGGGAGGGTAAAGAGGGATTAACTACCCCAAAAATGGGTTTGAGTTTTCTCACAGAAAAATAGAAAAAATCCAATTTTTGTTAGCACTATTGAATTCAGCTCGAAAAAATAAACAATTTAGTATCTTGAATTATAGCTCTATGTCCAGTGGTTACCAAGATATTGAAAGTGGCAAACACAGTACGTTGTCCCAATGTAAACCTTTTGGGAAATAAGTAAAATTCTATATCTCGCTTATTTCTCAACATATCTTAATAAAAATGGGTTTGTGGCTTAATCTAGATAAGATTTAATAATAGTCTAAGATCCCTGATATTTCCATTTTGTGGCAGCAAAACTGCATACTCATTCCCTATGTTATTCTCATGGGAAATAAAAAAATATATATCTTCCTTATTTCATAATATGTCTTCATAAAATTTGGTATATGGCTTCTTCTAATTCAGATCTACTAAATACTGTTGATTCCACTCAGTTCCAACATACCTGTTGCAGCAAATCTGTGTACTGATTCCTCAGTTTATTCTTATGGAGCTTATAAAAACTTATATGATATCTCACTATGTTGGACTGAAACATGATGGTTTTTGCATTTGAAATTCGCTGAGTATGCAGGTCTGCTGTAACGGGAGTATTTCAACATATTCGAGCACTGATGAAAATCTTATAGGGCAATGCTCTGGGGTATAACAAAGTTCCAATAGCTGTTTTATATACAGCTCATCAAAATATAAAAAAAGTGTTCTAATTTTGAAATAGTTTCAAGGATTTACCTTACAAAGCACACTCCACAAATTTTATCCTAAGAACCAAATAGGCAAATGGTAAAACTTAATCCAGGGGAGAGCAATTTAGTTTCCAAAATTAGGATCTAAAACTGATTATAGTTACGGTATGGGTGGTATAAACTTTTTGTCTAAATTCAGTATTTTTTACAAGAGCTTGACTTCAATAGGGATGGACAATTAAAGATTAAAATTTAATTCCATGCTAATATCCTTTAATGAGATCAAATATCAGATTACTCATTTTGACTGGGAACAAAAATGTATTGTAAGGAGAGTCTACATTTGAAAAACTTCAAACCTCACCAACTTTAATTTCCAAATTTTGATTCTGGTAACACTGTTCATACTGGTTGGTTATACCCTAAAGCGAACGCCCATGCGAAATTCCAAGGTTCTAGGTAAGTTAACTATCGATAAACTAAAATAAATCACTTCTGATCACTGATATACTGTAAATCACTGATTTATGTCAGTGATCTATAAATCAGTGGCATCTAAAAAATATGTAGTGGAAGAACCATTCAGCTTACAGGCAATGGAAGTGGGCTATAACTACCACATTTAATCACAATCTAAGCTACAAAACTTTAAAAAATCAGGTACTTACGACTGAAGTTGAGGTTTATCGAAGCCGCAACCTCACCCATCTTATTTTTCGCTTTCACTTTGTAAAGACCAGCGTCCGTTTCCACAACATCGTCCAACTCGAGCACCACAAGAAACAAATTCGTGCCCACTGTCTGAATTTTCATAACAGTCCGGTTGTTTTCAACCAGTTGTGTGTCACTCCGGAACCACGTAATATCCGGTTTCGGAGAAGATAGAATCTTGCACTCGAACACAAGTCGGTTGCCTTCATCCTCTTGCCGCAATGAAGGCTTCTGGGTGAAGCTCGGAGCAAAGTCCTCAGCGACCCCCATCTCGGTCACTTAAGGACTTTTTGTTCGGATTCGTTCAGTATTTCGCCGATGTGAAGACGATGACCATAAACCTCCTGAAAAACAAGGACAACACTGCAATAATTTGCGAGAGAACTTAAGCTAATACTAAGTTAAGCTAAAATAGACAAATACTTCAGTATCGATGACTGGAACTCAGTAACGTGGATCATGGCTGGAATAAACTTGTGCAAATAGATCCAGCTGCAACGTCTGAGATCTGAAAATAGCGAGTTTACAAACGACTCAAGGGAGGGGAGCTCACGACAAATAGAGGTCTCTAAACTCACATTCAGAGAGTGTTGTAACATGGGCTAAATTTTAGATTACGTCTCTGTTGTTAAGATTTGTGTTTAAAAATCAATATTTTTCTATTTGATATAAATAATCAAATACCTTAAAACATATGTTTTATTGTTATCAATGAATAATTTATTTTAAATGTAAATAAACAATGTAGATCACCTACCGTTTTGTTAAAAAGCCGATTCCAGTACCTTCTTTTACTGTTTTTAAATTGTATTAAATATTACTATTCAGTTTTATATGTACTAGCAGTAGTATGTTCTGCTACATTGAGAGCACTCTAAGAAAAAGTTTTTTATTAGAAACTGATCTCGATTTCAGTTCCTACTAATTCTTTGCGTCTAATTACTAAGCTCAAAAAGGGCCAAACAGAGTTAACTGCCTTTTGCTGGACAGTAACATAGCTACAAATCCAGTTTGAGTAAATAAGTATGATGCATTCATTTTTTTTTAAGTGGAAATAATATAGGGTCAAAAGGTAGTTACAAAATAATTGTTTTTTTTCATTGATATGATTGATGGCAGGCAATAGTAAGTATTTCTTTGTAAATAACAACTGGTGATGTGTGATCACTTGTAAGTGGTCAGTATAGTTACCATTGCAACAAGAGTTGTTGCCGTAATATATAATCCAAAAGTTAATAATTTATTGTAAGTTAATAGCATTTGAATGGAATGTGTATTTATTTTTTTCACGAATAAGCGAGAAAGGCATTTTTGTTTGGCTATGGCTAAGGGTTAGCTGTTTCGTAGATTTTCGTGACCAACAGTCATTTTAGCTATTCTGAAAACGCATATTGTGTAATAATGATTATGTGATGATCGCGTACAACCATATGATTTCCTGCGGGTTGACCATGTTGTGAGGAAGTAGATTCCACCGATTTTAACCTACTTAGAGCGGTTTATACACGATGTTATCACAACTGGTTGCGCCACTGTTGGTGATGACGCTTGTTAGCTACATCAGAGACACTGCTCTGAGCGCATGCGCACGTCGCTTTACTGTAACCTCTTGTAAGAAGGAGAATTTGAGAGTCCGAGATAAAAAATATAAGCTTACAACAAATCCTCACACATGGAATTGAAAAATTTCACGTATTCTGGCTAGCGTGGACACAATCTTACACATTTTTTAAATCTAATTCATTACTTAATTTTTCTTAAATTTTTTTATACCCCTTTAATTTGTGTGGGGAGAGGCCTGGGTCTCCTAGGACAGTTTAATGTTATTAAAAATTAATCACAAAACTTAAATATGTTATTGATTTTCTCTGATTTAAGTGTAAGATACAAGTTTGTCTGTTTTAACTGTAAGTGTAAGATCTGCACAGTTAAGTTTTATTTGTCCTGTGTGTATAACTTCTTGAGAAAAATATTCTGGGATTCTAGAGAAAGTAAACAAGTTTGTTCTTCTACAAACTGTATTAAATGAATAATTGGATAATTATACTTGTGCAAATCCTAAAAGGTGACTCTTTTTCAATCTAAACTATTGCAACCGTCAGGACCATGTTTTACAGAGTCTCATGTATTGAAGTTTCCCTTCAGGAAAGAAGTGGTTAAAGTAGGACGGGTAAATATTTGTTTGAAAATAAATTTAGTGTTTGAGAACCCCAAAACAGTTAGGATGGTTACAGGTCTCAAGCTTAAATATTACTACACCTTCAAAGATAATAACGTTTCACCTTCTTGAAGAAATTCATATAACAGTGTGAGGATAACGTACAACATATTTCCATTTTCAAACAATTCACTCCTATAAGCTGGTGTTAATACCCAAAGCTAATAATTCACTACAAAAAACGTTTTTCTGACTTAAATTGGAGAAACATAGACTACAGGTCTTGTAAAAGATCTCAGATTTCTTCCCAAATTAGAGATTAAGCTTGTTTTAAGTCTAACAAATGACCGAATTTAGAGTCTAGTTAAAAAAGGTCTAATGGTGAAAATGATATCTAAAACCTGACTGGGATTTTAATCTCACTATAAAACCTAGGAGCCCTGTTACAATAGATGTTTTTAAAACCTAGGAGCCCTGTTACAATAGATGTTTTTAAAACCTAGGTGGTCTGATAAGAAACAACTATACCATGGATTGGAGAGTTACTTTTCCATAATTTTATAACTAACAAAATATTTTTAAAATTGTTTAGAAATTAATTAAATTTTGCATTCTAATTGTAAAGTATTTTTCCAATTCTGGGAGTATGAGTTCAAAAATAAATTCTGTTTAGTAAATTATTTACAAAAAAAGTATTTCCAAAAATATAGATTTGATAAGACCCTCAATTTTGGATACTTTAAATTCCTTATAGAATAAATTCAATTTTCTTGATTAGGTATAAATGTAAGAACTATACACATCCAAAAAAACCTTACTACCCCATAAGGTGATGATAAAAGGTGTGTTGTCATTGTGATTTTGATGCACTTGAAACATTACTGATTATTCAACGTTACTTTGGCGTCGTTGGAAATAGTAATGGTGGTGGTGGTGTATGGATTGGTGATAATGGGTTTTGATTGCCTGATGCAAATTAAAATTGCCAATTTTTAGACAAAGCAACTTTAATGAATCGAGTGGAAAAATCAACAGAATTGCTTACTTTTTGACTTGAATCAAACCCAAATTAATGTCAAACATAAATACTGTAATTAGGGTAAGTCAGGGAGAGATGGACCACTGGGTGAGATGGACCAGTTGTGTAATTTCAAAACTAGCCAATAGAGACCGTCACTAGTAGTGTGCTTGTGTCATGTCAGATGGTATGTGATTCCCTTCACATTTCCAGAGCAACAGATGTTCGTGTTTACAAGTTATTAAAGAAAGTATAATTCTGGTAAGTGAATACTTTTGACAGATTTCACTTTTTGTGATCTAAGTCCATGAAGTGTTCGTACAATTTTGTTCCTGGTCGTTTTAACGAAAGTTGATAGTGTTGCAATTCATTGCAAAGCACTTAGGCGGCTCTGCCATTCTCACAGACATCATGGCGGCCTGGACCATCTCTCCCATCCAGTTGGGAGAGATGGTCCAGGTCGAGTCGGGATAGATGGACCATAGTGGTTTTTATTAAATATTCATAAATGTGGTTTAATATTTTATAATATTTTAGGAAATGCACAGTTATGTGCGAATAACCATATCTATGAGAAAATGAAATTAGTTTACTCTTACTTAGCCTAATATTTTTATTTTTTAAAATTTTTACTGCCTAGACACAGCTAGTATTTTGGCCAATATACCCCATCAGTTATTTTTTTTTATAAAATACTATAATTTACTGTATTTTTAACTTTCACAACATTTGGTCTATTTTTTGTCAATCAAAATACTCATTAAAATGTAATTTGTTGCTGTAAAAACCTACATAATCATTTTATCTACCTTTTTTAGGTTAGTCCATCTCTCCCTATATGATTGGTCCATCTAACCCAGAGTATGAGGGTGAGATGGACCAGTTGGAAATAACTGAGTCAACAAATTTCAGCCAGTATTTCATGAAAATGACTTTAGTTATGTCATATTCTATTAAATTAGTTCATGAGGTAAATCTTAAGCAAACAACGCAATTGATTGACCTAAAAACAACAAAATTATTTGTCTCCAAAAAAAGGGGGGCCATCTCTCCCGGACTTACCCTAATATAAATATTTCTTCTTGAAAATCTATTAAATAAGTGGATTATTACCCTTCCCCAATTTTAATTAGTTTATAACTTTTTCAAATTATATATTTATAATTGATTTTATAAAAGTTAAAGGGAGAAGATTTAATAATCTGATGACATGAAAGAGAGTGTGAAAATTCTAGTAGTATCCAAAACCTTCCGATTTCGGGAGATGTTAGGCAAGGTATGGTAAGTCGTACCAAAATAACATTTTACGACTCATATACCATTTTGAATTTTCACACTCAGATCATAGTGGAGTATGTTGGTACTAGGGAAAGATTGATCGGGTGTAAAAGTATCAAGAATAGCTTTGTCCTAAATGTGTCTAACTGGAGTGACATGTCCTCATGGAGTTGAAGAAACATAGATGAATCTATTAAATCACTTTTACATATTGAACATTTAAACTTCATTTAAGATCAAGGGGGAAAGTTTAAAAGCTTATGTGCTGTAAGTCTCAATTCAGGATTAAATCGCACTACCCTAAATAATAAACCTGCCAGTTTAGTAGTAAAGCAATAGAAATCTAACTTGCTTGCATCTTATTGTCCTTGCCCAAATGCTAAAAAAACTGCGACAAAGTTTAAAAAATTCCAGTTCTAATAATACACTCAATACTTTTTTTGAACACACAAATGAAATAGAACAAGATAAAAAAGGAGAACATCGAAAGCTAGGAACAGAATTGTACTGTCGCAATCTGCAAGATAATGACTAAGAGTTTGAATCGGTTCCCCATAAACAGAAGTTGTGCCAACGAACGTTTCATGTATGGATGCGACTGAGCTCATCATCCTCTACAGTCTATATTTACACTCCGCGCGGAAAAGAATGGCTTCAGATAAACTGGGTCTTGATTCATCACTTCCTCTTGTAGGCCCACATCCTGAACTGGGCAAAATTGTACACTTGCCCATGGATACAAATGTTTTGGGGGTGCAAGAGAAGATGGGTCTTGACCTTTGTTCTGGTCAGTTACCAGATGACGAAGGTGAGGTGGTAAAAACTAAACGCTGATAAGAGGTCAACTCACATTACAAAAGTGTATTATTTTCATTAAGGTTGAATTGTGGATCGACATCGATGAAGTTGAAAACACTATAGACCTTAGCTGTTTAGAGGGCCTGAAGTTTAAGATAAGTTGAACAATAACTCATACGAAAAGACCTACAGGGTGGAGGAAATGTTATCTTTGGCCACGTCATCAAACCTTACAAGTAAACGCAGATGCGATAGAAGTGAGACTACACCAACTAAGTATCAATGTATGTAGCTCATGTTACTGTAAACTATAGTAAATATTTAATAGGTCTGAAATGAGTTTTTTCACTGATTCATCTAAATGTATATATTTTAAGTACAAATATCAAGTTCCAGTTTCTAGCACTTTTTTACTTATACATTTTACCTGATAAATCATAATTAAAATATAAATCAGATTCAACTTTGATTTTAACTTTTCCTTTATGATTTCCCTTATATATTTTTACCTTTGGCTTTTCCATGTTTGTTTTTTTTCCTTTTTTGCATTTTCATATGTATAGAATGGCTTACTTAAACTCACAAATATTTACGGTTTAATATGAACCACAGCTGCAAACCTAATGGATCCTTCTCCTTCAGAAAAGGGCTAACCGAATTATCAAAGGATTAGATTCGAGAGAAAGCTGGAGACAATCTTTGACAGAAAATATTAATAGTTATTGCTCTATACACCAGGTGATTCTTCAATTTTTTGAATTGAATTGAATTCTCTATGTGGATGGGAAACCACTTGTAAAGGGATCAGACATCCACTACCTTAACATCACAGCCCAGTCAATTAATTGCTTTAAAAATGAAAAAAAATATCTTCTAGTTCTGGAAATCGCTTTAAAATTTCCTCCTAGATGTATATTTTAACACACCAAAAAGCCCCATGGGTGGGTTTTGGGCAAGTAGCTATCATCTTGGATTTTACGTTCCATTTTTAGGTTTTTCCTAAACATCTTGAAAACAATAAAGTTTTACTATACTGTATAGAATTGAAAAATAAAAGTAGATTAAATTCCCTACAAGAAAAGTACATATGTCTATACAGTACACTGTCGATTACCCGAGCCCCGGTTATCCGAGACTCCTGGTTATCCGAAGCAGCTCTAAGCTTAAATATACGTTTTTATTTTCTTACTAAGCGTTATAATTATGCGTGAAAAAGTGTCTTTATTAAACATTCTATTATTTGCAACTTGAAAGGACTTTCATTGCCGTATTTATTGGTAAATACTATATCTAATTAAGCATTATGAATTGGTCTTATTACAGCCCAACCTCAATACACATGTAAACTCCGTATTATCCAAGGTTCGTGTTATCCGAGATAGCCCCCGAAGACCTCGGATAACCGGGAGTGTACTGTATGCGTCCAACCATTTAAAAGATACTAAAGAATACTAATTTTATTAATACTTTAATAAAATATTCCTTTCATATGAAATACATGTAAATTGGTATGTAAAATAAATGCTCATTGGGGCAAAGACTATTCCCCTCAAGGAAAACTACATTCAAGAAATCTTGATTAGATCTCCAGTAATTTGACACATCAGTCGTAAAGATTAGTCCAAAATTTAGGTATAGGTGAGCCACAAAAAAGTTGTAGCAACCTCATATTTGCAAAATAATTCCCCCAGAAATATCTTTCAACAAGGTCTTAACTTTGGAGAAATTGTTATGATGAAGGTTTCAAATTACTGGAAATCTTGTCAAGACTTCATGAATGTAGTTTAATTTCCTTTTATGTGAATAGGCGTTACCATGTTCACCATTTATTTTACACAAAACATTACATGCATTTCTTATGGAAGTGATATTTGTTAAGATATTAATGAAACTAGTATTCATCTTGTAAATGGTTGAACCAAAATAAACGTATAAAATAACTTTCTTTTAGGAAATGTAATCTACTTTTATTTTTCAATTTTATATAATGCATTAAAAGTTGATAGTTTTTGAGATATTAAGGAAACCCCTAAAAATTGGTTCCTAAAACCCAAGATGGCAGCCACTTGCTGACCACCCACCAATGGGGCTTTTCGGTTTGTTTAAATGTACACCTAGGAGGACAATTTTCAGAAATATAAGATTTTTTTCCTGTTCAGTCAAATTTTGAATATAAGATGACTGGGCTACCAGGAATGCATCCAGGTACCAGGTACCAAATCACCACAACACACTTTATGAGAAAATCACCTTTACACAGCGGAAGAAAGTTCTGCAGCGTACTTCAAGAGGATGTCAGAAGCCAAATATTTCGGTTTATTCATTATTGCAGGAGAGGGAAAAATTGTGTGTGTATTTTGAGAGCAAAGCAGAATGTCTCCCTCCTGAAAATTGTCACTCTCGACAAGCTCTAGCGCCAACATTTACACTCATGAGATAATGTTTTACTTTCCTCACTCAACACACAGATAACTATTTTTACTCCCTGGATGATATTCTGAAATGGAGAGAACCTTCAAGAACACTAATGCATCCTGATATCATTACAAATCTTAATGTTTTGTTAGTAAAGTGATTTTGATTTAATTTGAAAATTATTCTGGTTAAACTACAGGTATGATCATTCAAGTAGTCTCTACTAATACATCTAAAATGGCTATTAAAGCTGCTTTTGAGTGAACATCAGTACATCATACTTAAGTTAGACTAAAAACCACCATTCGACGTTTAAAACCTAAAAAATATCAACGGGCCTAAAAATCAAATTTAGTGTATTTTGTAAGCCTTTTTGAAAATCGATATATAAAAACTATTATACTTATTTTAATTACAGTTATGCTACTCATCAATAACGAAATTTACTTTAAAATTACATTGTTTAAAGATAGTAAGTCATCTTTTATTAGTTTTTACATTCTGTCAAAGTTAGCGACTTTTTCACAAGATTTGGGTAGTTATTGTGATTTTATTTGTGATTTTATTTTTCATTTATAAAACTACACTGAGCCAAATTTTTTTCAAAATTTAAAATTTTTTTAAGTATTTAAATCTAGAATAGGTACTCTAAACAAATTTCAAAGGTGTAGCTCAAGTAGTCCTTTTTGAATATCATTTGTATGTTGAAAACAGTAAAAATCAGTTGACTTTTGGTAAACACTTGTTCTGTTTATAAGAATGCAAAACGGAACTAAGTCTAAACAACGTCTCGTTACATTAAATTGGAAAAAAGAACAACTTTCGAATGAACTTAGATGGACCGGGTTGCATGCCCGGTTCGAACAGACTTAACATGATTCATGCCCAATTAAAAAAAACCCAGAATGGAGTCATCCACTTTGCCAATCGTGACAGTGACTGACCACATGACCACTCCATGGGAAAACGAGTGAAGATTATATTTATTTTTTTTCAATTTCTTTCCTTATACTGTGTGGAATATGATGTGATATCGTGATGTAATACATTAAGATTTGATGAAATACAGGGTGATTTTTTTTAAACGCAACCCATTTTTAAGATTGAATAGAACACATATAAATATGAAATTGGTATTGTTTTATCAATCTTTACATTTTATACAACCTATTATTTAAGTTTGATCACATTTAGTTTGCATTATATGTTCAAACAATCCGCCATTGGCATTTGTATAAGTTGTGCTCTCTCTATCAAATTCCCTAACACGTGTTGAAGGTACCTCTTTGAATTTCTTACATTAAATTTGTTATGTTTGTTTTGAGGTGCTGAATATCCTGTGAATTGTTTCTTAGGCCTTACTTTTTATGTATCCCCAAAGAAAATAATATGGTGGTGTCAAATCCAGGGATCTTGGGGGGTAATAATCCTTCACTGACAAAATAAAGTTTTGGGTTGCGTTAAAAAAACACTCTGTATATTGTATTTGTTATATCAATAAATAATTAGTTTCTTTAGAGTTTAAACTTTACTTTTGTTATACATTACAATTTTTAGAATAAGATAAATTGGGGGGGGGGGGGGGTAATAGCACTGCGATACGTAATTATTAGAGGGGGTAAGTGTTGCCTTTACAGTTCCGTTACAAGGGGTTTGTATAGGTAGAGCTTAGTTTAAGCTTCATATGGGTTTGTACGTATTATAACATTTTATTGAGTTTCATTTTAAAAGTTTAAAATCCTTACCAAGTTTTATATATTTTTGAAAAACCATATTAGATAGACAATAGAAAGAAAAAATTTGAAACAATGCATTATTTATCTGCATTCTACCAATAAAAAATTGAGCTGTCATATCAAAGTAAAGAATACTTTTTTTGAACCACGATTAACTGGGCATTTAGTTATATATTTCTACTTAGATGGAAATTGAATAAGTCATTTATCATAATAAAGTCTTTTCATTTACATAATAGTTTTCCCCCAATATGAAAACAATTTTTTCTTAATATTGTAACTGTTGGTTGTATACCATGTGTTCAATAAGCCATTAATATTTATTTTATTAACAAACGCAGCACGATATGAAACTCTAGAATTACATTCTCACTGTATTTTCTGAATTTTTGGCCATTTAGCTATCTCTTTTTTGACTGATTGTGGTTAGCTCCTAATCGGGATCCGAAGATTTCCTCCCCAATTTTTTTCTTAATCGGTAAATTATGCATACAACTGTTTTTTACGCCATTTGTGCCGTTTGCACCATGAAACAATCTTAAATGTGTTGTTACAAGCCTCAAAATTCTATAATTTTTACAGACAAGTCCCTCCCCCCTTTAACGGGGGGAGGGGGGGGGGGGAGGGACTCCTACCTAGCCCCCCTTGTCTCCATCCTGGATCTGCCAGTGAAAGTATATGGTAGTAAATAAACATGCAGAGAAAATTTTTACTTTGATGATTTATTGGTGTAAGACTATTCTTATGAACAATTTAACTTTCTTAAAAACATTTATACTTTTGAAAAACGAATAAACTATAAAGATATTTTTAAAATAAAAATATGTTGTGGGTAGTTGAAATGAACCAGTATCCTAATGAGTTTAAGTTTTGTATATTTACTTTTGAGTAAAAGTTTTTCCAGTAAAGTTAAATAAATTGCCTCAACTATAATTTTGTAATGTTTTAATAGTCTAATTGCCAAGTATCATGTGTTTATAGAATTTTTTGATAATTTATTTTATTGTATGTTTTGAATAGGTAACAGGATATTTTATGTCAAAATTTTCAATGACAGTGTATAGGTTGTTAGCAATATATATGTTGACACTTGAGTTTGAGGTCTCAGAAGAGGAGGGGAGGAAATCATCAATGACATGGAAGTAAACAGAGCCATGTGGTAATGCTACTACCAATTAAACTCACATTTAGGAATTTAAACGACTTAGGAAACTAAATGAAAACAAAGTGTGAGTTGGTATTTAAAATAGTGTTTTGCTCTTTGAATAACAAGCAATAAAAAGTGAAATGTTTTTGGTTTAGCATGCAACAGATGATCAACACAAGAAATTCGTAGTTGAATCAATTGATCCTCTGTTATTATTTCCATCCAAATTAATCCTGTGGTGTTTGTTAACACTCAAGCTTCTTCATGTTTCTCACCACCTACAAATACTTGAAGTTTTACTGCTGACTGATGTGTAAAGATAAATGACCAAATGTTTGAATACTAAACATAAACCATGTAGTTTATAATAAGTAGACATAATTTTTTATTATTAATTAATATTTATGATTAATTAATATTTATTATTAATTAACATTTATTATTTTATAAGCAATGGCCAAGAATGCTGAAATCTGTTCTTTTTTTAAATGACTCTAAACATACATTTTTGTAGGGTGGTGAGGGGTTTGATTGATGACCTCAGCAACTAGACCCACATTTTAATCAATGATTTTAAACAATGATATAGATAGAGTAGAATTCATTAGAGTAGAATACATTAATTTTTTCATTACTTAATATTCAAAGCTAGTTAAGGAATTGTTTAGTGCCTTAGACAAATTTTAATTATTAAGAAATATTGGCTCCCGAAAAATTCTACTCTTCGTATATCATTGTTTAGTTAGCTTAGGATTAAAATGTGGGTCTAGTTGCTGGGGTGAACAATCAAACCTCTACCACCCTCCAAAAATGTATAATTAGAGTAATTTCATAAAAGAACAGATTTCAGCATTCTTAGTCATTGCTTATTAATTTATGGAATCCTTCCTCTTAGGCATTTGTATGTTTACAAAATACTTGGTTTATTTTATAAAAAAGTTGGTAATGACCACTTAAAAAATGTTTCAAGAGAAGTCTTTGAAACTGCAATTCAGTGCCTCAACCATGTCCAAAACTCTCATCACACAGTTTTTTATTATTTTAACGCACACTGTATTTACAATTTTACTTAATGCTGAAATTTTAATTCATATTTTGTGTATTGTTAACACTTAAAAACCAGGTTACTGCCACAAGAAAGCATTGATCATGTACAAACCTATACATGACCGTTAACTTATTTAATATAAATAACGAAGCAGTTAAACATTCTTATAAAAAACTAATTCTACATATAGAATTAGGCTTTTCCTAAATGCAGAAGTTGTAAATTAATTTCAATTCACAGGAAAATATATAATTTAGGTTAAAGAAAAACTCAGCAAATGAAGAGTGTGGATAATCTATTAAAAATAATTTTTATTTTTATTTTTTTAAACTATAATTTTAAGTTAATTTAATTAATTTTTAATTTTTTTATTTTTAAATACAGTTGATTTGTATTCAGTTTAACATATCTGTTTTTTTTCTTACTAAGCAAATATAAAAGTTTGTTCATACTTACAGAAATGAATAATATCTTAAATTAACACAGCAACGTTTTGAATATTGAATTTGATATCTTGGGTACATGTTTTTTCTGCATATTTTTGTAGCTGTAACGCATTACATATTTCCAACTCAACCGAATTGGTTGCCTTTAGTTTTTTGTTAACCCATTGGCCTACCACTGATTAATAACCTGACTTGTCCCTTGCATTCATGAGAAAAATGTTACAAATGTAGAATTTGGCTTTAAATGTTACCATAGCTAAAATTTTTGCCTATTTACTTAAAATTTTGCCATTATTTTTAAAAATAAATTTCAGAAGAAAAAATGACTTTAAGTAGTATATGTACTGGGTGAGCATTTCACATACATACAAACATTGTAATTTTACTAAAAAACTTTTAATTTTTTAAAATCAGCTTTATGGAAAATGTATTAAAAATGTTTTTCATCCATAAAAAACTATGATATTTTGGTATATTTAATTTTTAATCATATAAAAAATATGATGATAAATATATATTCTACTATTATATAGGACATTAACAAATAGATCAATTGTTACCAATCATCTACTCATACATATTGAGTGAAGACACAAAATAAAACAATAAAATGAGTCTATAAACAACCAAAAGAGTTATAATGTGTAGCAACACTTTATTTTTCAAAATAATTTATCAATAATGCATTTATATCGTTAACATTGTATTGTAAGTTGATAGCCTTTGAATCAGTTTTTAGATTTTTTGATGGAAAACCGAGAATGACATTATTATATTTTTCCAAAAAAAATTGCCTGACCAACGGTCCTCGCAGTGCATTTGAAAACAAAATAACTAAATACTCATTGTGTAGTGTACCAATCATCTTGTGATAACTGTTTACAACCATATTATTTACTGTGAGTTTTTTAAAGATTGAACTTTGAAGATAACCAAAAATCTAAATTGGTTTGGTATATTTAACCGATTGTAATCTGCAGTAAGGTAAAGCCAACATCCAACCCTAACGGCCACACTTAACTACCAACGATGAGAACTCGGCTCATTGGCTATATCAGACACGAATATTCGTGCAGGCACACATTCACTTAAGGTAATCATTTAAAAGGATGTCATTCCAGGAGCCCTAAATGGAAAATATACATTTACAACAAATTCTTTCCAAGCACGGGATTAATGAATATCGGTATACGACCTGCCTGCCATAAAGGTAATCATACGTAAGATTTATTAAAATTATTATCGCTCCAGTAGTTAATATTTTTTATTTTTTTTATTTTAACCTTCAAATTTTGGGGGGGGGCATTGGGCACCCTAGGTCCCTTCCACATAGACCACTGCAAAAAATTGTTAATTTCTAACAGTTTTTCTTTATTTCAGCTTATTTTGCATTTATGTATTTTTTCTAATTGGAAATTATATAAAAATGAAAAATTGTATATGAATTTTGTGATGAATAAATAATTATTTCATTCATTCATTCACAATAAATCTTAGACTCGGCCTTCATAAACTATTAATAAAATAATTTTTTAATACGAAATTGATTGAAAATGTAGATGGCGGAAATAAAAATTAACTAGTACGTAGAAGTTTTTGGGGCGAAATATAATGTAATTTAAAACATTATCATGCTAAGTTAAAAACATTCAAGACAGAAAATGTTTCTAAAAATTAAGTTTATTTACGATTTGTTCTAAAATAAGAAATAAAACCAACATGGACCTGAACCAATACCACATTATTGTAAAATGTGAGGATGGATCTGTTAAAATACTGAACAGGCCAACCTTTTTAAACTACACAAAAATGATATTTTTAAATAAAACTATTTTGAGAAATTATCAAAGTTGACAAATTTTTAAAAACAAATAGATTCACCAAGTAAAATTTTATCTATTGTCTCTTGTATTTTTAGTTGTTTACTGATGTGAATTTGAATTATAATTATCTCCATGCAGAACACAGTAAAATAATTAATAAATAAAAACATTACTGGGAGTGAAATTTTCAAAATTTAGTGTTAGCCGTGATGCTGTGAAATAAAGATATTTCTATATTTCTAGGCACAAAATATATATTTAATATTTATTTTTATTTTTTATTTTTTATATTTCTATATTTATTTTTCTCTGTCAATATTTATATGCACAAAATAAAAATTCCCTCCTTCCCATAAAATCTTTTAAGATACTGGCATACTAACACCTGTAATACATTTTTTTTATCTTAATAAATAATAAGTAAAAATTTTAAGACAAGTAAAAATTAAAAGATGGATATTTTGTATAAAAGTGAGGAAGAAACGAAAGATGGTTCAGATTAAAACACAGGTTCGCCGAGCCGTGATTGTCACATGACACATTCAACGGTTTATTCTCAGCCAGTACAGTTTAGCCCTGGCTGATATTCAAGGCCAGACACCTTTAGCTGTAGTGGCATATGACCACACTTGACTCATCAATTGACTCAAGTAATTATTATTACTATTATTATTAAGTAAGTATTATTATTATTATTATTGAGTCAAGTTATTATTATTATTATTATTATACTTCTTGTCCAGACTAAACTAGAAATATATTTCATTTGAAAAAGAGTATTGAAGTATACCGGATTTAGAGTTCCGACACTGGTTTAGAGTTCAGTGGTGGGGGGGTGGGGTGGGGCAGAGGTTCCCACACTGGTTTAGAGTTCAGTGGTGGTGGTGGGGTGGGGCAGAGGTTCCCACACTGGTTTAGAGTTCAGTGGTGGTGGTGGGGTGGGGCAGAGGTTCCCACACTGGTTTAGAGTTCAGTGGTGGTGGTGGGGTGGGGCAGAGGTTCCCACACTGGTTTAGAGTTCAGTGGTGGGGGGGTGGGGTGGGGCAGAGGTTCCCACACTGGTTTAGAGTTCAGTGGTGGTGGTGGGGTGGGGCAGAGGTTCCCACACTGGTTAGAGTTCAGTGGTGGTGGTGGGGTGGGGCAGAGGTTCCCACACTGGTTTAGAGTTCAGTGGTGGTGGTGGGGTGGGGCAGAGGTTCCCACACTGGTTTCCACAGGATATTGAAATAGCCAGTTTATTGGCGAATTTTGATTTAGTATGAACAAATATATGGAAATAGTAAAACGATATACAGAGTGTCCAGAAATTATGGTAACATATTTTAGTATATGATAGCACAGGTAAAAATAAGAAAAAAAGTGCATATAAACATTGGTCCAAAAGTGCTTCGTTTTCCGTCTGTGTGTCTGTTTGTGATTTTTACACATTTAATCATATCTCATGAACCTCTTAACGTATAAACTTCAAACTTGGCATATGGATGACCACTATTAAACCCTATTTTTGTGTGAAGTATCAAATTTATACTTTGTACCATTTCAAAATGGCGACTGTTTTTTGTTTTTAAAGCTAAATATCTTAACCCTCGAGCGGGCGCACGCGGAGTTTTCCTCCGCACGTGTTTTTTATTTTAAAATAAACAGACATAATGGGTGTCAACGGTCTTGTCCGACTCCGTACTTTATGCCCCTCATTCCAGAAATTTCCTAAAGCTATTTACACCCCCCACCCCCCCCTTGGTACCTCGTTATAAATGCAATTCGGAGATGCCGTCTCAGTTTGCGGAGCCCCCTCTCCCGTTACACAAACACTGATACCTATTTTTTAAATTCATAATAGCAATGGATTTGTAATTATTGTTGATGTTTTGGACTTTTCCTTTTGCTTTCGAAAAAAATAAGCGAAAGGAAAAGTCCAAAAATGTAAATAATAATTAATACATATTTTATACTAGAATATTACTTACAATGTTTAATTGAAATATTACACCTATTAAGTTGAACAATTAATCGAATCGACGATGAAATGTGATTCCTAATGAAGTTTGTCAATATTTAAATACAACATTTCGTTATAAAACATATAAAAAGGGATAAATTTGTGCACTCTAGTGTTGCGGAGTAAAACTCCGCATGCGCCCGCTCGCGTTTTGCCGGTGAAGCGCCCCCTCAAGGGTTAAAAACCGTAAATTTTAGAAAAAATATACAACAAACAAAAAACCTGTGAAATCTAATACAATTAACGCTGATATTAAGATTATGATGATTGGACTGCTAATAACGGAGAAATTTTAACTTTTCCGAATAAAAACATGCAAATTTCTGACAGTATGTTCTAAAGAACCATGTTTTCTTTAAGAAAAGTTAAAATTTCTCCGTTGTTAGTAGTCCAATCATCATAATCTTAATATCAGCGTTAATTGCATTAAATGTAACAAATTTTTTGTGACTTGTATAATTTTTCTAAAATTTACGGTTTTTAAGATATTTAGCTTTGAAAACAAAAACAGTCGCCATTTTGAAATGGTACAAAGTAGAAATTTGATACTTTATACAAAAATAGGTCTTTAGAGTGGTCATCCATATACCAAGTTTAAAGTTTATACGTTTAGAGGTTCGTGAGATATGATTAAATATGTAAAAATCACAAACAGACACACAGACAGAAAACGAACCACTTTTGGACCTATGTTTATATGAACTTTTTTTCCCATTTTTACCTGTTTATCATATACTAAAATATTTTACCATAATTTCTGGACACCCTGTATATATATTTGTAAACTCAATTGATCCATTTCAATTGTACCTATTACAGCCAAGATGACACCAATTATACACATTCTGATTTCAATAGATAACCTTAAAAATATAATAGAACTTATTTTTACCATAATGAATTATCCGTATTAATCAACAAAATTCTGAAGATTCAGTGTAACTCAGACAGCTTAAGTACGTTCTGTGCTCAGCTTATGGTAAGGAAGGTGTCCAGTGGTAAGGCAGTCTAGGTCATTATGTAATTGTGATTTTCCTTATATTTAAAAAATATTAAGTTATCGTTCTCACACTACCAAACATACATTAATTACTCTGTTGATGTAAACATCTATCTAAAAGTTTAGGATTTTTTTCTAATAATGGTGTAAATACCTGCTTCAGCAATATCCGATAGCTGAAGTATGCAACAACTAGTTGGTCATGATTCTGTGGTAATGTCTAGACTGAACCATCACCGGGTTCATCCCGCATTGCCCCTTTTTTTGTAGGGGGTTTTGATACTCTGAGTTTCTCCATCCCACAGGAAAATCCTGTGAGGGTACTAAAGCCATTGTTTGTCTTTTTGCGCGGCTACGAAAAAGTAATAGGTAGATGGAATAGGTTCGGCCAAGCTTAGACTGGGTGGGCAAAGGTATACCTTTATCCAATGATTGAAGGAACAGGGCCTCAAGGTATAAGTTGGCCCTCGTATTGGCCCTCATCTTGGTCGCCAGTACACCCCCGCCCACCCTGCTGTCAAGCCCTGCCTCCCCTGGTGGGGAGCTGAAGTTGTTCACTGAAAGACAGCTACAACACTGCCTCCAATCGTGACAACTTCCGTTACTGTACCCAGTACTGGTACCTAAACTAGCAAAAGCCAGTTAGGATCCCATGGGAGGTCCGTCGCCCCTTAAATAAGTTTTTATGTTACCAGTATGTATCACGTGTCTGTGTCTGTGTTTGTTAACGCTTTTATGATCTGATGACTCTTTAGCTGAACATAAACAGGAAATCTAAGTATAATATTAAAATCTACTGATGAAATTATGTTTACTAATAGACCGCCCGATCAAAAACAATTAAGTTGAAAATGCTTTCAAATAGATATCTCCATTTTGTTCCGACTAAATGATGCAACAAGTTTTCTTGCTGTTAATTGAATAATTTTATCCTATCACCAGCTTTATCATATATTGTAAGAATGTGTCATTAAGATTTTGACAATGTTATTAAACTAAACAATTAAATAAATTAAATAACTGTGAACCCAAAAGTATCCTGCAGACCGCCCAAACCTACTTCACTGTAGATCAAAATCAATATAATCACAGATTTATCTTAATTATATTTTTTTGTTTTATTTCGCTTTTCTAGTATTCATACAAATTTAAAGGAGGAGTTGCACTCCTACAATCACGAAATCTGTAGAAAAGTCATGCTAGTTTGTGGTTTAAAATTTGAAGTCCTCAAGATGTCAGAATTTAAATTTTTGTTTTACAGAACCAAATTGGAAAACAATAACCAAATTTAGAGGTACTACTCATAAAATTCTACTCTGTCACGCAGTGATTAACTGAAATAAGATTAATTAACAGTCCTGTCAATTATATAATCCCTTCTTGTAAAACTAAATATAAGCTTCTATAGGACTAACAATGCCTTTAATTTTTATAACTTTTAATCCTTTATATTTTTTAATTATTCTTTTTTGAGTGTTTCACATTTGTTTTAAAATCATATTAACCCAATTTTAATATTTAACCACCACATCAATATTTAAATACTTATGGCAGTTCAAAACTAAACAAACAAGTTAAAGAGATTTCTTTAAGCTAAAAGACATCAAAATCAAGTTCAGTCCTAACTTGGGTCCTGACAGCTTATCCATAAAACTGTGATTATAACTTACAAGGCCATTTGCATAACGTAAAAAGATGTAATATCGTCCATGAATTGACTTTATTAATAAAAAGCTCAAAGTCATTATGCGTGCCAGAGTAGAGCTAAATTTCTTTACTATTTTTTTAATAACGATTTCATAGTAAAAAGAAATTCCCTAAATTTCAGAAAATATTAATTTTTTAAGAAAAACTTCAAAGCCAAGTGTGCAGATTATATAGGTCAAGGATATAGCTTTTGTATCCACCACCCCAAAAAGCTAAATAGGAAACAGCAACTACCAACCACCAGACAGGAAAACTCAGAACGCTTAAAACTGTAGACAGCGAAAATAAAAATTAACTAATAGAAGTTTTTGGAGCAAAATATAATGTAATTTAAAATATGGTCATGCTGAGTTAAAAACATTCAAGACAGAAAATGTTTCTAAAAATTAAATTTATTTATGATTTATTCTAATAAGAAATACAACCATTATGGACCAGAACCACAAGTCAAGTCACAAAATCTTACCAAAATCTTATTTTTACAAAATCTTATTTTTTACTATTCAAGTCACAAAATCTTTTCAAAACCTATATACATTACATAGTATAATTATCATAAAAAAATGATTTTGTTAGTTTGAAATTATTAATACATTAATGAACCAATCCAGTCAATTATCAAGCAAGGTCACTGAACAGATTTATAGAAACTGAAATATCAATGTTTCAAAAAAGCAAAATATATACATAAATAACATAAGCAAAATAACATAAGGAATCTTTTCCTTAAAAGCTGAATGTTAGCTAGTTTTTTGGGGGGTTTGCAAGATAACCATACTTTTTATAATTTTTAAAATATATTGTAACAGTAAGAGTTAATTTTGTAACTCTGTTAAGACCATACACAACATTAATTTTATAAATTTGTTTGCTGTCTACTTTATATTATATACCTTACTATTGACTTTTAATGGATATATTTGAATTTACTAAAACTCTCTTTAGATATTAATTAAATAACATTTAACCAATCAAACTTTGCAACTAAGTTAGGAAGACTAATAACAATTATGTTTCTACTAGAATAAATAATCTTGTGTACAAGGTTAAGGAAAAATAGTTCTTAATTTGGAAAAATGACTTCAATTTAGTATATTTGAAAAATTTGATTTTTGTAATAAATAATATTAAAAAATGGCTCAGTGGGATGAACAAAAATGGCTCAGTGGGATTGATGGACTACGTAATAGCTTTCCTATGTTTTCATGGAGGCCGACCTGATTAATTGTGAGATGGAATTTTAGAAAAGATAAATTTATCATAGGAAATGAGTTGGTCTTAGGGAGAAATTGGTTCATTAAGACTGCTAACATTGTCAAAATAGCAATAATAACAAAATATTATGAGAGTATTTGAATAGAGCAATGTTTTGAGTGGTAATAACCATAGATATTACAATTAAATATAAAAATGTTTTGTTTTGATTTCTGAATTATTTGTTAATACAATCAATAATAATATTTAAGAGCAAATAGAAGACGGAAATATAAAACTGTATTTAAAAAAAAATTTAAGATGGATAAAAAGGTAAAAACATTACTTTTTAAAACCATCCCTTCATTTAAGGACTGCATAAGACTACTATTTTATTAAATTTTTATGGTTGTTACGCTTAGTTTTGTTCATACAAAGATACAGAAGAACATAGAGATGAAAATATGAAAGTGGGACATGTTGTTAGTGGAGCATAGAGCAATATAATGTTTCTCTAAATAAGGCTCAGGAGAGAGGGGCGTAGTAACCCAACACTTTCGGAGCTAAAAATGAAATCATCTCATCCAGTGCTGCGTCTCAGTGCCTCCAACTACTATCACCCGGCTCTGTCCCTCCCGTTACTTGAAATACAACTGATTGAAGTACTACTGTAGAAGTATAAATGTAAAACCAATTTGATGACCCCCAACAACCTTTTTAATCAGAGGATTGTGAATTTCAATGAAAACAGTAATCTACTAATTACAATGTGTGAAAATGAAAACCAGTAGTATTGTACGAGTATGTTTTAGTACAACAGATTTTTTTTCATAATTGACTAGTTTGATTTTTTCAAATTTGTATATAAAAGTGGTTATTGTCGACATTTTTATTATTACCTAACAAAATATTGCCAGATAGTTTGTATAAGTTTCAAGAATCCATTAAGAACCATTTGTGATTTTAAAAGAAAGTGATGTAAACATCATAAAAGGCATTAAATAAAATCACCAATGATAACTAATAAAACAGATAAGTATAAAAAATAAAATAAAGCAGATCAGAAACAAACATAAAGCACAAAACCGTTAAATTTAACTCCCCGAAACCAGATTTGACCAGGTTCAGTTTTGGTTGGAACAAATTAACAAATAAATATATATTAAAATATTTATCTGACCAAACTAATTAAATTTACCGATGTAAACTTAAATTTCTGAATATCTTCTATGGTTTAATGACTTCAAATGTTTAGTTACTATAAAAGATATTTGCACATCTATCTTTTAACCCCACAGTGATTCATAACTTAAAAAATCTTTTAACCCAGAACTTCCTTATTGTCTACAGCTACCTGGTACCCTGTCAGCCACCGACCTCAGATATATCCAAAGAATCTAGAGTAACGTGAATGCCATGGTGAAAACACACATCCACTCTCGCGAACTGTTCACTCGCGTCGTTGATGGCCCGAGAACCACTGAGGGAGACTACACTCGCTACAGCCGCTAGTGAGTAGTAGGGCACCCCTCCCCTCCAATCATATCGGGTTAAAATTAAACTTTCATGCCTTAGTGGTAGTTTAAGGGACCTATTAATATCACTCCGCGGACCAAACACCTGTCAATGATGTTGACAATGACTCAAGCTTTATGGGAAAGTGAAATACGGGTAATCGTAGCGTTTGATTCCCTTTTATCTGCGTGCACCGCCCTCGCGTTCCAGTGGAATTAGCAACTACGGGTCACTCTGGCCAAGAGTGAAATGTCACAAGTGGGTTTTGTCGACTTACACTCTGGACTGAAGTTGTCACTTTTATAGAAACATGTGTCACATCCTCTATAATGCGTTGATGATGCTAAATCCTTAGGGAATAAATTTAGGACTTAATTTTTGCCAAAAAGTTGTGGTAAACTTTCTTTGCAATGAAAATAACTAAAAGTATTATTTTAAAAGAATGTTAAATTTTATGTTCCACCGCTAAGGCACAGATGAAGAACCAAACAGATTGGCAACATAATGCATTTTTTCATACCCGATATTTCTATGTTGGATGCGTCAACCAGATATTCATGGCGGCGTCAAGTTTGCTGAGTTGTTTTGCCACTCAAATTGCACTGGTATCAAAGTTATTATTGGCTATATCTGTTCTTTCGGACCTCAAGTTTTGCTAAGTACGAACTCTCCTTTGATACAAATGCAATATTGGTTACAATACAGCCTAACAAACTTGACGCCGCCTTAAAAATCTGCACGAAAAAGTATACAGGTTGCCAATCTGTATTCAGGGCTGTACCCAGCTTTGGCGGGCCCCGGTGAAGAAATGAAGCCGGGCCCCTCACGTCCTGGTACTGCACCCGTTGCATTCAAAACCGTAGCTAATTTTCGGCTCGTCAAAAGAGGGTTTTTTTTTTTTTTTTACTCCCACGTGCCGATTTTGGTCCCTTCGTTGCCGTTGCGGGCCCTTTTTACGTGTCCCCGGCCCTTGTTCAGGGCCTTTCCACTGTTTCGGAGGGGGATTCTGCCCCCCGGGCCCCCCCTTCAACCCGGCACGGGCCCCCCCTTGACCCCGGGCCCCGGTAAAATTGTCCCGGCTATACCGGTCTGAGTACGGCCCTGTCTGTATTACTTCTTCATTTGTAGCTAGGAAAATGAGAAAATCTGAGTAAATTACAGAAGGCCCTCTCTTAACTGACCTCACTTTAACCATCCATTTAACTTCCCTACTTAGCAGATAAATTATGTGCAAAATAATTTTAAAATAGACCTATATACCTATGCCTTCAATATTAGTAATTTTTGAATACCGAACTTTTTTTAGTTATTAATTATTTTTTAAGTATGAAAAATATATTTAAAATCTATTATTATGGTAATGGTAATAACCTAACCGGACACCAGTAACTTTGAATACTTTTGACAGTTCGACAAAAATATGAGTTTTTTAGTGGATGCTTTGGGAGATTGCAATTTTTGCCAACCGTCAGTACAGCTGTCCAGAACTATAATATTTTAATCGATCTTTCAATTACATGGTCTGTCAATCAAATAGTAAATGAAAAAAATAAATGAATTTTTTTGTTTTTGTTTTGGTCAAATAGCTTCAACTGTTATGAAATTGATTTTTTAAGGATTTTATTGTCATTTTCAGAACTCTCAACATTTATTCAAATAAAAACAATCCAAAGATATCAGGATTAGAAATTTTTATATATGGCTACGTTTAAGATTAAAGCTTCAATTTGTGTTTTTCAAGAAAAATGAAATAAAGTCTGGGGCACTGGTCTCCATTATTAAACTTGATGGTAGTATTTGTCAAAACCATAAAAACTTCTTTTAATAAGGTTCAAAATTATCTTCAGTAACTGTTTGCTCTAATTTATTATGTATTAATTATTGAGTAGGCCTATGTGTGAAAAAAGACTGTGTGGCTAAAATTGAATTTTTTGTAAATAACATGCATTTAACTGAAATGACTATAAATACGTAATATGACTATAGGATTAGACATTCTCATAAGCTCTCAGTGTGTGATTAAAGTTTGAATTGGTGTTTTTTTTTTTTAGGAAAGTGGAATAAAGTTTAGGACACTAGTTCTAAGTTACACTGAATTATAGAAGGCATAATAGTAGTTTTCATCACTAGGAGCGAAAGTGGCTCTTTTTGGTTTGAGGTTGTAATTTACAGGCGAGGCGCAGCCGAGCTTGGAAATGCGATCGAGTACCAAGGAGACACTTTTGCTCCGTGTGATGAACAACTATTTTAATCATTATGTATAAATAACCATTTAATCGTTAAAAAATTAGACTACATAATTTTGAGGTTATCCAAAATAGTCATCGTCATTTACACATCTGTTAGTTGTTCACAAACACAAGTTAAGAAATCGTTCAACCTTTCAAACGTAACATAAACAAATTTTGACATTAGAGTACGGCAAAATCTACCATATGTTTTTTCAGTACTCCTATTCGAAGTGATCCAAAAACGATCATTTTGCATACGATTTAGAGAACTAAAAAAGGCTGTTATCCGGACAGTATGATGAAAAATACTATATAATATAGCATGAATTTGTTTAGATAAAATGACTATAACTACATAACAATTAATGTTTCTAAGAATTTTTTGTTATTTTCAGAAACTTTGTTAAATTCTAATTAGAACTTTAAAGAACTGTTATGATTCAAAATCCCCACAACATGTGTTTGGTAGACTTATTGAAGTTTAAAATTTGTTTGAGTTTTATTGGAAAAATAAAATAATGTTTATGGTATTGGATTTGTTACACTGGATCATTGAATTTGTAAAAAAAACCTAGTATTCCTTCAAATTATTCATCCAGTGATGGATCTACACTTACTGTCGCCTGGGGCAAAATCGGAGTTTGGCGCCCTCCCCTCTCCAGCACCAAACACAAGAAATGTCACCATTTTTTAATGCATCTTTGATGTAATGGAAAAACAATTATCTCTATGATTTAATCTTATGGGCATTAACACGTTGAGTGCCAAGCGGTGCATTTGCACCGCACCGAATCTCTAACCGGGGGCCGAGCGGTGCAGATGCACTGCTAATACACATTGTTGAACATAGCTTCCATGACGACGAGACCTCTTATAAAAACACTATTTTCGGTATTGGCCACTTGGTAGGGTTCTAATAGTTATTTGGGTGACCTTGGTTTCTTTTTCCAGTGTCCCATTCGTGAACACAGCTTTTACAAAATCGGCCGCAATGCACGCTGCTGTGTTTGAGAGCTAGTCTTTTTCCAGCATCCCATTCGTGAACACAGCGTTTACAAAATTGGCCGCATGGGGCTCTGCTGTATTTGTTATGATATAGAGCGGATTTTCCAGCATCCCTTTCGTGAACACAGCGTTTACAAAATTGGGCACATGGCACTCTGCTGTATTTGTTATGATTGAGAGCTGGTCTTTTTCCAGCATCCCTTTCGTGCACCGCTGTATTGTGACGTCATAAAACGTCATAAAAACTAATTATGATCTACTTTTTTGAGTTTTTATTAGATTTCACCAATACACAATTTTATATAGTAGGAGAAATAGGCCTATATCCTATACCAGACTAGCATAGTGGCCAACCGGTGCAAATGCACCGCTTCATTATGGCGTCATAAAACGTCATAAAAACTAATTATGGTCAACTTTAAAAATATCTGCAGTAACATATATAATGAAAGGAATGTGTTATTGCACTCCCAATGGGCATTTTGAGGGGAAAAAATTATTTTAAAATCATAGATTAATCATTTGTAATGATTATAAAACAATAAAAAAATTATTTTACAAGCTGTTAACTTGGTAACTGGTCGATTTTAAAAGTGATTTTCAAATCATTGTAAACTCATATCAAAATGGTTATTACATAATTTTTTAATTATTGCTATGTGTATCTAGTCAATTTTAAAATTGATTTTTAAATCATTGTAAACTCATATCAAAATGGTTATTATATAATGTTTTAATTATTGCTATTCTCAAGTATTCAAGTATTCAGGTAGTAATTATGTGTATCTAGTCAATTTTAAAAGTGATTTTCAAACAATTGCAAAATAATATGCAAAGGTTAAATGAATTTTCGTAATAATTGCAATGTTATATACAGAGTGTCTGTAAAGTCCATCACCAAACACCATAACTTGGTTTATTGGGTCAAAATAAGCAAAAAAGTTCATATAAAGGTATGTCCTAAAATGCATATTTACCCAGATATCCCCCATTTTGTATTTTTCACAAAATATTTTTTATCTCCATCTGTGTAGATATGCATTTTAGGTCATACCTTCATATGAACGTTTTTGCTTATTTTGACCCAATAAACCAAGTTATGGTGTTTGGTGATGGACTTTACAGACATCCTGTATAATTCATTTAAAATTGATACACCCTGTATAATTCATTTAAAACTGATTGTCATAAGTAGGAAAGTCATATGAAATGGTTTAATAGATAGGTATAAAAAGGTTTGTTAGTCGTTAAAATATATTTAATGGCTGATTATATTTTATCATTGCATATTATACTAAAATTCCTTAGGCCAGCCTCAGGTACTGTTCAAAACAAGTTACAGTTATGCTATTTAAAACAATTAAATGCCCTTAACATTAAAAAACCATTTTGGCCAAAATTAATACTCTTTTTCTGTTGTTGACCATAAGTTTTATTGCAAATTAACATTACAAGACTAATTTCAATCATCTTGGGCTTCTGCTGGATCAGTGAGTGACACTTCTTCCCACCTGAAACAAATAATTTTGTCTCGGTACTGTTAATGAAATGCTTACGAATGAATTTATGTTATTAATTATAAGTTATTTATATATATATATATAACTACACCATGTGTCCCACACTCCCAATGCCAGATTTACCAACACTAATTTTTTAAACTCATTTTTAGACCGTGCAGCTTTGTTTGGACTGGTTAGGAGGTGAACATATCCAAAGTTCCCGTCTGTCGCTCTTGAGCGGGGGGAGGGAGGGGAAGTCTAAAGGTACAATTAATTCTTTTTGGTTCTTCCTAAACTTCTTGAAAACTATTAGGCCTAACTTTTAGTATTCCCTAAATTGAAAAATTATTGAAAATTACATTTTCCCTGACATAAAAATTGGTCTAAAATAAAAGTATGGCCGAGCTCACAAAAAAGTTTTAGTAACCTCATATTTGTAATAATTCCTTGAAAAATTACTATTTTACCTGCCCACCAAGACCTTTACAAATTTGGTATTTACAAATTAGACTGAAGCGAGATAGTAATAATAATTATGATATCCGCCAAACGGAAAGACTTAAGACCAAACCAGTGCTCTTAACTGTTGGTTCAAAACAATATTTTATCTACGACCATTGCAATAAGCACCAATTATGGTATTAATAAACATTATAATGATATACATTAAAACACCAAAAACCAAGCAGTACTCTAATGACGACTTTAGAGTACTGGAGTCACTTTAGAAAACTCATATGAAATGAGTTATTTAGAACACTCGCTTCGCTCGTGTTCTAACTTACATCTCACTCGTGGCTTAAAGGCATTCATTATACAATCGTTGCATAATAGTAGTTTATGCAACGATTGTATAACGAATGCCTTAAAGCCACGAGTGAGATGTAAGTTAGAACATGAGCGAAGCAAGTGTTCTAAATATCTCACGAGTGGCTTAAAGGCATAATACAATCGTAGCATACACTATTTTATCTACGACCAACAATATACGAAAAAATTTCCCCCGAAGTTAAACAAAACTCATGACTTTTACTAATGATGGAATAGGTCAACTAAAATTTGAGGTTAGGCAAATAAGCAGACTGAACCATGAATCGTTGTGGAACAATCAGCTGATGGGATAAGTAAACTCAAACATGAATCTTAATGCAACAATCAGCTGATGTGCGAATTGCGTAATTGTTATTGTGACACAATTTCCGTCAAATGCCGAGCTCTCATTGGTCTAGAACCAGTACTCTAAAGTGACTCCAGTACTCTAAAGTCGTCATTAGAGTACTGCTTGGTTTTTGGTGTTTTAATGTATATCATTATAATGTTTATTGTAATACCATAATTGGTGCTTATTGCAATGGTCGTAGATAAACTACTATTGGGGTATTGTTTCCAAGCTGAACATGTGGTTCGGGGGACGAATTTGTTCTTAGAAATTCTCTTGCTCGTTCGGTCTTTTGCTTCCTCCCTGACTCTACTCCATCAGATAGTTTTTCTATCTCTTTCCCCGCCCTCTCTCAACATCCCCGCTCTCTGTCACACCCCCGGCGCGCTCTCTCTCGCACCCTCGGCGCGCTCTCTCTCATACCTCCGGCGTGCTCTCTCTCACACCCCTGGCGCGCTCTCTCTCGCACCCTTGGCGCGCTCTCTCTCGCACCCTTGGCGCGCTCTCTCTCACACCCCCGGCGCGCTCTCTCTCGCACCCTCGGCGCGCTCTCTCTCACACCTCCGGCTCTTCTCCCCCTTCTCTCTTGCACAGAGCGCAAGGAAAAAAGGGACCGGAGAACTCTGGTGGTAAAGTCAAAAAGTTGCACTCACAGAAAAAAATTGGTCTGAATTCTGGCAGTAAGGTATGTCCTTCTTATAGGGTATATTCAATGCCAATGCCCACAATTAGATTCCCCTCAACAAAAAATCTGATCTTATCTGTGTTTTTGTTTATTTAAAGGACCCATCACACTATGGAAGTAATCATTTTGTTATTGATGAGCATATCAATCAGCAAACTTTTCATCAAAATTTCTTAATCACATTTGACACAACTTGTACATCACATTGAACCTTTTAAACAGTGTTTTTATAATGTAATTTGATGTTTTCAACCAGCTTATAGTAATTGAAGGGGTCCCCCGTAAAACGTTCTAAGTGACAAAATTTCAAAATCGGAGATATTCAGTGAAAAAGGTTCTCTAGGACATGAGCTACACCGTGGTATATTTTGTTTTGAAGATATTTGAGTTGGCAGCCCTGATTTCGTCTGTCAAAGTTGGCGTGCTTCGCGGGACTGCACGGACATTCTGGGGAAAAACGTTCTATTCGCCGAAAGATAAATTCCCCACCGCTCGTTGCGTTGTCGCCCAGCGACCAAAATCGTGAAAGTAAAATTAAAACAGGTGAAGTAAATATTAGAAAGTGGAAGGATAAAACCAGGAAGATATATAGAACAGCTGGATTACCCTAAATTACAAAAACTAAGCAGCCAAGGCCTGAAAAATTAGCAAAAAAGAGGTGAGTAGAATAACGTTTTAGGTGCCTCCTTTGGATAACTTTTAGTAAAATGACTTATAACGTTATGTAACAACGTTACGTTTTTGAACTTTTAGACCAATAAAATTGTTTTATATTCAGTTTTATTTTCGTTTATGTTGGTATTCCTACACACCTAAAAAAGCTTTTTTAGGTTTGGCCCCTGGGTAGGTTTCATTGCCATAGTGGTGGCACTCAATGTGTTAAACAAGCGATGTTCGCAGGCCACGATACAGCCTAACCAAGAGCTGTTATTGCTATAATATGATCGAGAAATTTGCCAGCCACTGTAAAACCAAAGCAAGGTGTCTACCAGATTTCACACATGAAATTTATGACTTTTTTCTGACCTTACCCGACTATTTCTAAAAAAATCCTGACCACAGAAATTGGCCACATTATCTTCTAAAACTAATACTTGAGCTATTTTGTAAGATACAATTAATCTTCTTTGACGGCCGTAATGCGACCGAGAGATTTTACGGCTGCAATATCTCCAAAATATTTAACAGCCGTAATGAGACCAAGAGATTTGCTGGCCACGGAAACACAGAGTGTTCCGGCCGCGGTAAAAAAGACTGTGATTTTTTAAAATACTTTTTAATATTTCAAGTGAAATGGTGACCTACAAGGTATTTTAAGCCAAGTATAAATGAGATATGAGTGTAAGATGAGTGGTGCGATATTGTAGTCTTTTGTCTACACGTTCCTTAGACAGGTCTATTAATTAATAGCCCAACAGCCAATGGAAACTAAGGGACTTACAGTTTAAAGTGGGATCCAAGCCACAATTTCACTAACTTCACTTACGAACTGATCTAATTACGAGGATGGTCATATGGATGGACGTATTATTCACCAGTGCGGTAATCCCCACCACGGAATATCGCACCCACAAGCCATTACTTATAACTATCCACAATTCGTGACTTCCAAGTAGCTAGATTACAGGACACACCACGGTCCCAGTCTTTGACAGCCGAAATTCAACGGAAAAGTGTGACAGTTATATAAAGGGCAAATGGTTTTTTCAGCTGCAATGTGAATGAGAGATATGCTAGTACAGATTTTCCGGTCGTCATGTGGCCAATGACATGACGACCTCTAAAATAGCGAGAGACTTAATGGTAGCGAATTTACCAAGAAATATACCTGCCAACGACAGTTTATCTGGCCAAGATATGACCAATAGATATGATGGCCGCGAAAAGAGCGGGAGATTTGTCTTCCACAATGGAACTAAGAGATCTGCTGGCCGTGGAACAAGCAGGCAATTTTTCGGGCCGTGAAATGAGCGAGCGCCTTTCTGGCCGTTGGATGTGCGAGCAATTCTGCCGCTCTGAAACAACCGAGTGATTTTCTGGCCATCAAATGACCAAGAGATGTGATGGCCACGAAAAGAGAGACAGTCTTAACGGCCGCGATGCGAGAGAGATTTTCCGGCAGCAATGCTACTGAGAGATTTGCTGGCTGCGAAACAAAAATTTGTCTTAAAATTAAAGTTTTTTACTTTTTTAACCAGAGCCAGCCAGTAGGGGGCGCTACTGGCACCCGTTGCCCCCCCCCCCCTAGATCCCTCACCGTATTTATCAATAAATATGATTAGAAAAATAGTGTAAGGTTGAAATGATGTTTAATGTTAATTTTAAACGGCAATGATTTAACTTAACAGTGCAGAAGAGAGTTGTCTGAATGTGGATTAAGAGTTTATAAATGCTAAAGCTCTACATTGATCAAATTGATTTCCAAACAAAATATGGAAAGTGACAAGGTCCATATTCATCGTCATAAAAATCGACTCAAAGAGGAGTCCCGCAGGGCTGTGTTCTCTCTCCCATCATGTTTTTGATCTACATTAATGATCTCCATCGTGATGGACAAGAATGTCACATCAATATGTTCGCTGATGATGTTTCTGTGATAATAAAGTCCCAGGATTCAGATGGTTTGAAGAACACTTCTCAAGCAGTAATGGCGGACTTGTCACAATGGTTTAAGGACAACGGTCTTCTTTTGAATACCCAAAAGACCCAGTATCTCAAATTTAAACTTATTAACAACAAAAAACAAAATGACGTGAATCTTTCTAGTACTTTAAATCTGCAATTTTCAATTTTCACTAACAGCAAAGTTTTTAGGTGTCACTTTTGAACAAACAGTAAAGTGGCAATTGCACATACAAAATCTTCAAAAATGTATCAGTTCATCACTATTCACTATCCACATTCTGGAACCAACCTGTAGTAGAGATGTACTTGTGGACATCTATCGTGGCTATTGTGAGTCTATTCTTTGCAATGGCATCGTAGTTTGGGAAGCATCATCTGGTTTGTAAAGGCTGTTGAAGTGCCAGAAAAAAATTAAAAGGTCGATTTTTGGTCTATGCTCTCAACATCCTT
Organism: Flexamia atlantica; assembly: GCA_035578135.1. Taxonomy (NCBI): domain Eukaryota; kingdom Metazoa; phylum Arthropoda; class Insecta; order Hemiptera; family Cicadellidae; genus Flexamia; species Flexamia atlantica. The sequence continues at coordinate 49,018,800 of JAQJVK010000007.1, read as the reverse complement.
GTAAGGACATTTTTGGCAAAGTGGGATCATGACTGTGCACTGTATTTACATTCAAGAAGTTCTTCTTTTGACCTTTAAAAACAAGGACCAATTTTTAAAATTAGGGCAGTGTCACAATCAGAATACTAGGCATGGCAAAACTCTATCCTTTCCTCTCCACAGAACAGCAGCCTATGAAAGAAGTCCATCTTACAAGGTTATTCAATTTTTCAATAGACTACCGATTCACATAAAACATCAAACTTCCTTTTCACTTTTCAAAAAAACTTTAAAAAACTTTCTTTTAGATCAAGCTTTTTATTCACTTGGAGAATTCCTGTAATCATTTCAAGGGCTTGTTTCGGGATCAATAAACAAAATGTTATTTTTATGTAGATGATTTGAGTAGACTTTTTGTTTTGTTTTGTTAATTTGATCATATCAATTTGTTTAATTATTGACTTGTTAGGTTAGCTTTTAAAGATAAATGTTATCTTTGGTATTAGTACTATGACGATACATGATATTTGTTACCTGGCTATGTAAACAAATGAATATGTAAATAAAGAATGATATGAAATGAAATGAAACAGTTATTTACAAACCTTGTAAAATAACAGCAAAAGCCTTTGTTTACACTTTTTATTGAGTACAAATAAAACATACGGGTAAAGAAGCCGGATGCGTGTCATATATAAACTTGATGAACTACAACAAATGTAAAATTATAAAGTTCTTATTCAACATTATAGTGCAGAGGACAACAGAACTAAGCCTCATAGCAATCTTGTTTTTTATTTGTGTTATTTTGCTATATATGCAATATAAGCCTTATATAGTGGTTAGCGTAAGAATATAGCACTTTTTTACAGTTTAGCCACTTGGTGTGTGTATAGAAGATACCAGCAGGAGTATTTTGGCCAAAGAACCAGCCTTAAATTGGTCATTAAATTCATAAATTGCTCTACAACTCCAGTAAGGGTATACCCATCTTGATAAACTTTAATTTTTGTTTAACCCTTGAGCGGGCGCTTCACCGGCAAAACGCGAGCGGGCGCATGCGGAGTTTTACTCCGCAACCCTAGATTGCACAACTTTAACCCATTTTACTTGTTTCATAACGAAATAAAGTATTAAAATGTTGACAAACTTCATTAGGAATCACATTTCATCGACGATTCAATTAATTGTTCAACTTAATAGGTGTCATATTTCATTTAAACATAGTAAGTAATTTTCTAGTATAATACATGTATTAATTATTATTAACATTTTTAGACTTTTTCTTTCACTTCTTTTTTTCGAAAGCAAAAGGAAAAGTCCAGAAAATTAATAATATTTACAAAACCATTGTTATTATAAATTTAAAAAATAGGTATCAGTGTCTGTGTAACGGGAAAGGGCCCTCCGCAAACTGAGACGGCATCTCTGAATTGCATATAACGAGGTACCAAGGGGGGGGGGTGGGGGGTATAAATAGCTTTAGGAAATTCCTGGAATGAGGGGCATAAAGTACGGAGCCGGACACGACCGCCGACACCTATTATGTCCGTTTATTTTAACATAAAAAACACGTGCGGAGGAAAACTCCGCGTGCGCCCGCTCGAGGGTTAAAAGTATTTTCAAAGTAAAACTGTTTTATATTTAACATTTCTTTCTAAAGTTGAATACTTTTTTATTGAATATTAAAAATGAATTTCCCATTTAATTGTATGACGAAGTCCAATTCCTCAATAGAATTTGTTTCGTGGAGCTTAAAAGGGCTATAGCAAAATTTAATAGGTATCTATTAGTTGAAAATTTATATGCACAGAAATTTTATTTCTATTGGTCAACATTATTAAAATCATACTGGATTCTTCCACACATACTCAATAATAAATAATAAATTAAAGCAAGATTAGGATATACAGGATTAATTTTGAAGCTTGTTAAAAAAGGACACATTCTACCAAGAGTCCTGAAGCTTTATTTAAGTAAAAAAAAGTCAAAATTCAATCATAAAAGAGAGATAATAAGGATTTCTAACCCTAATATCTCTAGTTTTTTTTCTTTTTGGGATTTTTATAAGGATTCTGAAAATGACAATAAAATATATAAAAAATGAATATGCAGTGTAAGCCATTTTATCAAGTCATCAAAATTACAACAATTACAATAACAAAATTACAAAATTTCTTTTTGTCTTATACTGTAAGCGTATTAAATATCCCCTGTTGCAGCAGACCTGGATACTCAGCGAATTCCAAATTTCAAATGCTACATAAATTATTTAAGACACATCCTCGAATCATGTAAAATCAACTTAAATCCTAAAATGAGCATTCACCAATTTTCTCCATTAGAATAACATGGGGAATAAATATGCAGGTTTGCTGCCGTAGCAATGTGAAATTCAGAGTTTTTTTGAAATAATTCAGTAGATCAACTAGATGAAGCCACATACCAAATTTCATTCAGATATATTGAGAAATAAATGAGATATAGAATTTTATTTATTTCCCTTAAGGTTAAGATTTGGACAATGTTCGGTGTTTACCACTCTCAGTATCTCGGTAACAAATGTACATAAAACAATGATCTTATATACCACATAATTTTTTTCTAGTTGAAATAGGTGAATTTTTTTTGGGTGCAACCCAAAATTAGATTATTGTAATTTTTCTATGTAAAAAGTCCAAAAACCCCATTTTTCAGTGGTTTATCCTCCTTTACCCCTCCCTGCGATGGTCCGATCATGCTGGTTTTTTAACTTATCCGAATAATTTACTACTTATAACATCTGTGCCAAATTTCATTCCGCCCGGACCATTTTTGCGAGCGCCGTCGTGCTGACAGACACATATATATTTAGAAATTTGAAGAATGGTGTTTTTTGTATCTAGGTGCCCCAAAACAAAAAGTTATGATGGTCCCGTGCTTAGGTCTTACCATGAGACCTACGGAAATAGCTTCTTCCCTACAGGGGAAATTCGCTAAAATTTAATATGCACTTTTTTGCTGCTATTATCATGTAGTTTAACACACAATTTTTTAACGCTTATGACCAGAAACCCTGTATACATAAACTGATGTAGTGACACCAGTTGCTAAAAATTGTATCAAATAAATAACAAATATGTTTTGCAAGTTCCATCTCAGGGCAGTCTATTAAGCTTTTAAATTAGTTTCAGGCAGCAATCGAAGTCTTAATACTCGCTGGGAATAAAACTGCTCAAAGAAAAATTTGTTTGTCTCCTTAATAACTGACCAAACATTAAAACCTGACTGGAGTGTTTTTGCAAATTAGGACAGTTTAAAACTTGTGATCTGCAAAAAACCTGAACTATCTGTATTTTCACTCTTACGCAAACGCAAAACTTATTAAATTATGGGTTTGGAAAAATTGTTTGAAATATTTTAGTGTCGTTTTCTTAAAATATTGATCTTTTGGATAGCATTATAATCAAATAGCTTGTTTGTAATTTCTTCTACGAAAGTACTATATTAAAATTAATGCAGTGATTTGCAAACCTAAATGTTTTTTGCTTTTTATGTTTCTTAAGTAAAACTTTTGACTCCCTTCTGTTTCTAATTAATGCACAACCCAAAGCGAAATCTCAGCTCGGCATATGACCGCATTGTGTCACGCTTCCCAGTGTAAGGCATTGTAACACAGTATCGTAACTACTCTCTGTTACGTAAGGCCTCTGACTCGCAGCAGTAGGAATGCTCCGAGATCGCCGACTGCGGACAAACAGATCTATTCTCGTGATCTCCAAACACCTCCAGTATTAAAACAGTCACTTCGTATTTATCGTATTTACGAACTGCCTCGGTTTACAGTCAAAAATAATCCACTTCTACAGCGTAGCTCTGTGAACAAGCCCATTTGTTTAGTTTGACAGCGAAATGTCGACAGCCAACGATAGCTTCGACCCACAACGATTCGTTACGGTCCCGCCGACGCCGCCGCAATACTTCAGAGATTTTTGCCTTTGGTCTGCTTTTAGTTCAGTAGTTAATTGGGTCTAGGTAATAATTAAGGAACTTATAGTTACTATAATTGGGTTTTTCATGGGCCAAGAGGGTGGTGTCAGGGATTTAAAATAAAAGAACAAGTGATCAAAGAAACCAATTATTTATTGATGTATTTAAATTTAACAAGTCATAATTTTACAGAAAACAAATTGATTACTTTTTGTCTTACTCGTTGCGATTACACAAATTTAAGTAAAAGCAATTTCGTTACGATTGTAGCACTCTTCACTCGAAGTTGAAACCCTTCATGTTTCTCCTATTCTTATAAGTTAGGTTTTATAATTACTGTAAGAGGGTTTAAGTAGGAGTTTATGTATATGTGTATTGTATTAATGTTTTCAACACATATGTAATATGGTTGAGCCTTATAAATTAAGATAAACTGTGTCAGTTTATGTGCCTATAAAATCAGTTTTGATGTCATATTATGTTATGTAATCCATATGCCTCCCTTAAATAAATATTTTCACTATACTGTTATGAAAGCGGCAGTTTTGATCAAATATGTTGCAAGGCTAAAAAAGCTCTTTTTCTCCCAAGGGTGAAAAGAATCAAAATAGTTTAAATACCTTCTAACGAGAAATCCTAAGAGGAATTTTCGTCAGGCTATGAGCATCAAATTTTCTTTTTTTAATTCTAGAAGAACTCGCCAGTTAAAAAAAAATCTATGACACAATACACATATACGGACGAACAGACAAACGAAACACATTATTTATGAAACTCCCGGGAAATTGACACACTCGCAGAGGGATATGTTCCTTTTAAAATTTTGTTATATGATAAGGATTAACAAATTTTAAGCAAGGTTATAACATTATTTTGCGCCAAAATACCAGTACTGACCATCTGATCAGTGTTTCAATATAAGGTTTACATCCCTCACATATTTCATGCTTAAAAGGTTGAAAAAAGGATCGAGAGATAACTCCAGATCAAATATGAATAAATTTTTGTCAGGAAATATTTAGAAAAATTAATAGCTTCTAAATAGGAACACTAAATATAATATATTCAGAAAGACTGGGTCACTATAGCTTAAAGAATATTGAAATATTATTCTCAATCCGCAAAAGATCAATTTATAATAAAACTAAATGATTCTGATTTTTAATATTGTCTTAGATTTAGGGAATTTAAGTGTACCATCATCGATATGTATGAAACCTTTTCAATTTTAAGCTTCTTCCAGCTCACTCTCTAAAATATTCGGAACAGGTATCGCAATCCTTCTGTTCAGCACAAGCTGAAACTCTATGAAATTAATGTACTTTGGAATTATATTCCAGAGTACATTGGACTATAATTCTTTAAAATTTTAACAGAAAATTTGAATTGACTGAAAGACAATCCTAAAAAATTCAAACTTGAATTAAAACAATTTATTTTAGACGAATAATGCTATGTGGTCATCCTCACCGGTTTTTTTTTTTTGCGATAACTGTTTTCTTGGCTCTTTGATCAGACAATCTTCACTTAAAGATACAAAGGCTCATGAGCTGAGTAGAAAAGAAAAGAAAATTGTGAAATAAAAATCATAGAAAATATAATAGAACAATTTTAATTGATTAAAAGCATGACAATTCCTTAAATTAAATGTCGATGGTAAAATCCAAACCTTCTTCTGGCACTTCGATCAGATAATAATCCCACTCATGGATTAAAAAAAGAGATGAGGAGTGAGGACATTTAATTCAAAGCAAAAAAAAAAATGTTGTAATTGGCAGAGCGACGATTCGTTCCTAAAATAGTGGGAGCGTGCTATTTCTGTCGTAACGGCCAGCCCAGACATCGCTCCCCCATATTGCACGGTCCGTCTTACATAACGCCGATATTAATTGGGTTACGTAATATGACAATTTTATGTATTTATTTTAATTACAATATTTTACAATTAATGACCTTACTAAGCGACCAAAACTAATTTTATCACTCAGGACCAATAATAACATAATCATGGCTTAGTTATAATACAAAGCTATATTCCTGTGTGTGTGGCAGTCGAGGGGATAATTTTGTTAAAAAAAACATAAAAATCCAGCTATGTTACTATTTTTAACTTCAGGTGCTTACAGAGAAAGAAAATAGATTTTTACATTAGACGGGCATTCTAATAATATAATGAAGACAAAAAAATAGATTCAACAACAATATGATGATCGCAAACACTGTATTACGAAGACTGGTGAAATATTTAGCATTTATCTATAGACGCATCATTAACAGATGAAAGAAAGTACACAAATGCAAAGTTACGACACAAGTAGCTAATATCTGTATTGATAATATCTGTAGCTTTATCTGTATAAGTAGTTAATATCTGCAGCTTTTTTAGCATGTAAGTTTAAGAACCAGGGGACGTATTGAGATTAAGCGGTATTCAACTTAAGGGAAGGGGTTTACAAATGTATGGTATTGCCTCTTGGGAGTTTATTTCAAGAATCAGTGCATCCTGGAAGTGCATGAATTCAATCATAAACAGTTCCTTCAAGCATAAGCTTATTTAAATTATAAGCAAAATAGATTGCTTCTTCAGTGTGTATTTTCAGCGCCCACAGACAGGTAATTAAATTAGTCAGCCGCTGTATTTAAATGTATCTAACGGAAATTATGTTAAGATTAAGAAAATGCATAACTAATGGAAAATGTTGACAAAACCGTTTGGTTTTGGGTCTATTTCAGCGCCACGTGTGGCACTCAAGCCCTTTCCCTGTAACATATGACTAACAGCAAACAAAACAGCTCTTTAAACATTCATTTGGCACAAACTGTAGATATATCAAGATTAAGCGATATTCTACTCAAAGAATTCCTAAACAAAAATATTGCTTCATGGAAGTCTACTTAATGATACTGGTGCATTTAATCTGTTGAATGTGCTTATGAGCTCTTTAATCTTTGAGTGTACAAAACGGGAAAGAAATAGTATTAAGACGAAGTCAACCTTTTTGATGATACAGTGCACTTCTTTAAAGTTTATTTCTAGAAATTGTGCAATGATTAAAACTCTATCCACAAATACAAGATTATCAGGCATCACATTTAATTTACACTACTCATAAATTCTGGATAAAGTTCTATTTGTAGGACTTCACATTTTATTGTACTTTCATACTTAGGGGACTAGCCAGTACAGTTTTCATATTGCAGAATATGGTCATCAGGATCTGTAAGCACATTTCCACACCTTCAACCCAATCGATGCTCAACGTCTCAATGTTGCTGCCTTTCATTGTCCGTAAATTTTCATTATCATCTTCTATTTCATTATTGAAAGAAAAATGTTATATTACAAACATTTTAACTACTGAAGTTTAAAGTTAACAGTGACTTTTTATTACTAAAATAGAAAAGTATAAACTTCAGAAACAACAATACAACTATAGCCAATCACAGTAATATTAGGTTTACATATATTCATAAAAACAACTAATATTAAGATCATTAAAAGAATTCCTAAGAATTTGCGACGATGATAGCTCTGGCTATTATGTGTTAGCCTATGTTTAGAATGTGATGTTTTACTAGATGCAACTTGTTATCTGTTGTATTTTTATTACTGTTTGTCTGCTTTGAATTAAGGGTACGTTCTTGTTTTATGTTGTACATGAAAACGCCTGTTATACAAACCATGGATAAAGGCTAAGTTGGATTTAATGAGAAATGGTAGATATATAAATATTAATTTTCCGGCTAACTTCTCCTGCAATTCCAAAAAGCAGATCAAAAAGAGGACATAATACTCAAGGCCAGAAACAGTTATAAATTATTTAAACCTGAGTTTATGCTTAATGTGATAATGCCACACTGATATTCTTTAGATCTAGTTTGTTTCAAGCCCTTTAAATGTAAAAATGGTTTTCAAAAATGCAAATGTCTTAGTCTTTTTGTAAGCTTATAAAAATATTTTTTGGAAAGTATATGCAAAGGAGTTGGTGGCATACTAATTATCTAAATATAGTGCCAAATACCAAATATGGTTATAATTTCAGCAGGCATGGTAGCAAACTGATTTTGCAATCCTCTGCAGTGCACTCTTTTTGTACATCTTCTCAATGGTATCAATCACAATGCTACCTGGGATCCCAGGTGTTTTGAAAGGCGTATGAGGAAAGAGTTTTTGTAGTCTTGCAACACTAACTAACCATGAATAAATTTTTAAAAACTTTACCTTTGCAGTGGCTTATTTACATAAAATTCATTTTTAAGAGCTGGAAATGCTCTACTCTATGCGAAGCGTTTTAGAGCAAATTTTATCAAGAGCATAAGATAGAAGGCTTGCAATGGAGTGGATATGATACTAGAATTGGCCGACCACTGTGCGTGTAGTGGTGTGATACGATACTAGAAGTGGTCGACCACTGTGCATGTGGTGGAGTGATATGATGCTAGAAGTGGCCGACCACCGTGTGTGTAGTGGAGTGATATGATGCTAGAATTGGTCGACCACCATGCATGTGGTGGAGTGATATGATGCTAGAAGTGGTCGACCACCGTGCATGTAGTGGACTGATATGAGGCTAGAAGTGGCCGACCACCGTGAGTGTGGTGGAGTGATATGAGGCTAGAAGTTGTCGTCCACCAAGCATGTTGTGGAGTGATATGAGGCTAGAAGTGGTCGACCACCGTGTGTGCGGTGGAGTGATATGAGGCTAGAAGTGGCCGACCACCATGTGTGCGGTGGAGTAATATGAGGCTAGAAGTGGCCGACCACCGTGTGTGCGGTGGAGTGATATGAGGCTAGAAGTGGCCGACCACCATGTGTGCGGTGGAGTAATATGAGGCTAGAAGTGGCCGACCACCGTGTGTGCGGTGGAGTGATATGAGGCTAGAAGTGGCCGACCACTGTGTGTGTGCGGTGGAGTGATATGAGGCTAGAAGTGGTCGACCACCGTGTGTGTGCGGTGGAGTGATATGAGGCTAGAAGTGGCCGACCACCATGTGTGCGGTGGAGTGATATGAGGCTAGAAGTGGCCGACCACCGTGCATGTGGTGGAGTGATATGATGCTAGAAGTGGTCGACCACCGTGCGTGTAGTGGACTGATATGAGGCTAGAAGTGGCCGACCACCGTGTGTGCGGTGGAGTGATATGAGGCTAGAAGTTGTCGTCCACCAAGCATGTTGTGGAGTGATATGAGGCTAGAAGTGGTCGACCACCGTGTGTGCGGTGGAGTGATATGAGGCTAGAAGTGGCCGACCACCATGTGTGCGGTGGAGTAATATGAGGCTAGAAGTGGCCGACCACCGTGTGTGCGGTGGAGTGATATGAGGCTATAAGTGGCCGACCACCATGTGTGCGGTGGAGTAATATGAGGCTAGAAGTGGCCGACCACCGTGTGTGCGGTGGAGTGATATGAGGCTAGAAGTGGCCGACCACTGTGTGTGTGCCGTGGAGTGATATGAGGCTAGAAGTGGTCGACCACCATGTGTGCGGTGGAGTGATATGAAGCTAGAAGTGGCCGGCCACCGTGCGTGTGGTGGAGTGATATGATGCTAGAAGTGGTCGACCACCGTGTGTGTGCGGTGGAGTGATATGAGGCTAGAAGCGGCCGACCACCATGTGTGCGGTGGAGTAATATGAGGCTAGAAGTGGCCGACCACCGTGTGTGTGCGGTGGAGTGATATGAGGCTAGAAGTGGTCGACCACCGTGTGTGTGCGGTGGAGTAATATGAGGCTAGAAGTGGCCGACCACCATGTGTGCGGTGGAGTAATATGAGGCTAGAAGTGGTCGACCACCGTGTGTGCAGTGGAGTGATATGAGGCTAGAAGTGGCCGACCACTGTGTGTGCGGTGGAGTGATATGAGGCTAGAAGTGGCCGACCACCGTGTGTGCGGTGGAGTGATATGAGGCTAGAAGTGGTCGACCAACGTGTGTGTGGTGGAGTGATATGAGGCTAGAAGTGGTCGACCACCGTGTGTGTGCGGTGGAGTGATATGAGGCTAGAAGTGGCCGACCACCATGTATGCGGTGGAGTAATATGAGGCTAGAAGTGGCCGACCACCTCGTATAGGATGAGTCATATGAAGTGGCCCAAACCGTTCATAAGCCCAATGCTAAAATTCATCCATAAGCCCAATGCTAAAATTCATCCATAAGCCCAATGCTAAAATTAACATTAGTCTCAGAGGAGGACTGGGCCACCTCATTTAACTTGGCCCGTACGGTGGTGAACTGCATCAAGTTGGCAGCGGTGTGCACTGCACGGCCGCAACTGTGTAATCAGCAGTTCAGTGAATCACACTTCCACCCACCCGAGAATGAATCAAACGTTTGTTGATTGCGCTATACAAACAACTATTGGCGCATGATTTAACTCCACTTTTGATGGTAATGGCATTTCAACATCAAAAACTAAGGTACAGTTTGATATACCATCACTGATTATTAATTAGTGATTAATGGATTCAAACTTGTAAATTGACACCACAGTGGTCTTCTATTAAAAGCACTCCATTTCACTTCATGTCATTTTTACATTCAGTCATATATATATATATATATATATATATGATGTGTATAATGCGCTGCCTCCGACCATCAAGGGCAGCAGCTACATTCAATTTAAGAAAAAAATAAAAGACCTATCTTTTTAAGTTGTTATTTTACTGTTTATTTTAGTGTTCTTTTGTATTCAAATATTCAAATACTTTTATTCCAAAAAAAGTTCACAATTACATAATACATTATACATTTAACTAAAAACTATTATATGTATATTTGACGTAAGTTGTCGTGTAAAGCAGAGTGTAAACTTTGAAGAACGCTTGAAAATAAAGACATTATTTATTTATTTAAATATATATATATATATATATATATATATATATATATATATATATATATATATATATATATATATATATATATATAAAACGGTTGACTGACTGACTGATTCACTCACTCACTGATCACTTTCTCAAAAACTATAAGGCTTTGGGCCATGAGACGTGGCACAAATATTCTTTTAAGGCTCTGGATGTGAACTAAGAAAGGATTTTTAAAGGTTCTTTTTCTAAAGACTAAAATAGAGTACATTCAAAAAATCTAAGAGGCAACCATTTTTAGTTTTCTAAGCTTATTTTCTAAAAAACTGTAAGGGTTTTAGTCATGGAAACTGGCACAAATATTAATCATGGAATATAGATGCGTACTAAGAAAGAATTTGAAAACATTTCTCTCAAAAGGCTGAAACAGAGTTATACATGAAATTTAAAATGGTGGCCTTTACAGTTTTCAAATCTTATATGATGACAAAATGTGGATAGAGTGCCTGTAGAATATTTTCAAGAGACAAAACAGATTCAAAATTCCATATGCTAAAGGAATAAACCGTACAAAACTATTATTGCCATCAATGATATATTTGTCAAATACTACTTAGACTACTTGCGTTTTACAGCCTGCCAGAAGTACTCGAACTAGAATCTTAGAACTCTAGAACTCTGCAGATTATAAAGCCTCCAATAGAAACTGGGTTTTCAAAATTAAAAATTTCAGGATGTTTGAGTGGCTGAAGAGGCTTCCAGGTCCAAAAAATTGACTATTTCTACCGTCCATTTTCTCTAGTACGCAAATGATCTGATTTTCAAGGTGTTTGAGAATTTTTTTAGGGGAATTGCAATCCATATTTTTTGGCAATACATTAATTTTCTATTATTTTTTCATACAGTTTTCTGTCTCTTTTAAGAAACACAATAATTTCAGATGTTAAGTTGAGAGTTGGCCCTTAGTGCTATTTATTCTCGATTAAGAAATTTTATTCCCAGTGTTATGCCTCACATTCTCAGTAGTCAAACTGGCCGACAGGATTTAGGCAAGTGCACAGAGCAGTGAGAGTTATGAGTAGAAACAAGGCTGTAGCCAATGGGGGGGGTTAGGGGGTCAGAACCCCCCCCCCCCGAAATAGTGGGAATACCATTGAAAACATAGGGAATGGGGGTGAAAACCCCCCCCCGAAATAGTCGAAACCCCCCCCCCCAAAAACCCCCTGACAAAACGTAGAGGGGCCCGGAAACAGTCGAAAAGGGTCGAAAACGACGATAGAAGCAGGGAAAAGCACACACGCGAGTAAAAAAAAAGGTCACCACTTTTGGCGAGCCGGAAATTCACCCGCCGGTCGTGCCCAACCCCCCCCCGAAAAAAAATCCTGGCTACGGCTTTGAGTAGAAACCCCTGAAATGGCAATGATGATGATATTTTTTTTATCCAAACACTAATGGGAACCCAATTTAAATTTAATGTTCAACAATGAATAATGAGGATATTTAAGAATTTAATACCAAATTTCTAAATTATAATGTGCTGGCAAATGGAAGCCAATTCATGGCATTTGTCCATCTTGAGGGAAGTAGAAAAATCTTTAGAAGAAAAGTGTCAACTTTTCATTTCAACCTGGAGTGGATCACTATTAGGGTGTAACTAAACGCTTACAAATTTATGGTACACAGATATAGTACATGCCAATCAGTTCATGTGGCAATTTGTGAAAAATAAAAATCACATATTGCAAACAAAGTATGACTTAATTAAACATTAAATCTTTCATCGGGCGAAGCCACGGGTATCTGCTAGTTAAAATATAAAATACATCTTGTTTCAATGGCATCCACTTCAAGAAAAATATATGCATTTGTAACACTAATTAAATAATATAATAAAACAGGAAAAAATTCTTAAAGATTATTAGAGACATAAACAAGATATAAATTATGTTTATGAGAGTTTTAACTATCCGATTATACAGTACAAAGCTAAAACTTTTGAAGTTCCAGATTTCTATGAGCTTTGCAGTTATGCATCATGCATCTTAAAATGTTTACCAGAATGAAGATAGTTTGACCATTCAATAGATAAATTTGCTACCTGTCACACAAACTTATATTTCCCAATTCTTCCTTCAGATACAAAACTATAAATATTCCCATATCTTTAATTATTAAAGCAATTAAAGCAAAGCTTGGCCGGTTTTGCTGATTTGACGCCTCTCCAAAATTGGTTGCTTGAGGCTGCACGCAGCTCACTAGCTTGTGGCCAAGACAGTTTTGTTTGGATTTTTTTTTAAGTCGCTAATTTAATTTAGTTATTTATTCCAGCTTTTTTATTTATTTTTCTTTTCTTATTTATTTATTTTGTTTCTTAAATTGACGAACTATTTACAATTAATCGTGAAACAATAACACATTAACTTCCTTTTTAACAATCCACTAAAACCTTATATTACCTTAAAACCAGTTAACACTTTTTACACTAAGATATGAAAGCTAAACCAATAAAGAACAAAGTTAGGGAAGGTAAAAAAATCATTGAAGTTGTAAAATTATTATAATAAAAAAATGCATTGTTGGATTTGGTCCAGAAAATAATTTCTATGATTTAGTTCATTACTTTAAAACTCTCCTTGCTACCTGTTTGTTATTGATAAATACATCGTAAACTACCATTCCCACCATTTCTGGCAAACATCTCAAACCCTTTGTTCCAAAGTTTAACCAAAACCTCCTTCTTCAAGAGTTCGGAAGACTCACCCTCATTCACTCGACTGTCACGTTTCATAATCATATTTTTTACATCGTGTGACCCAAATTTGCGGAAAGTGGAGCTATATGTTGTGATAGGCTGCAAATGGAACCGCTGTTAGCCCCTTTGGACCGGAGCCACCATTGTCGAGACGATGCATACTTGCGGCTGGAGACGCTAAGTTGAGCCCGATTACCTGAGTCATTGAGGCCTATTGACAGTATTGCTCTTCGGATATAAATATCCTCTTTAGAACGGTGACTCATCCATCCCACACCTGTCCGTGTTGAAATCCTCAATGTGAAACAATCGGTTATTATTTTGGCTCGTCTATCTTTGCAATTTTGAGTCATCTGTTGTTTGGCGCTTGTCTATTTATCGAACCAAAGGCCAGAGGTATAGTCAGAGTTAACTGACTTGGCCCCCTCTGCCCGTAAGACTAATGCTAACTTTAGCATGGGGCTTATAAAAGGATGGCCCGGGCAATAGGCCCGGGCTATATAATTTCTCTTGGACTGTATCATATAGCAAAAAAGAATCGTAATCCTCATCCGAATTTATATTGAAGAACAAGGGCTTATGATAACTAATGTTTGTTTATTTTTATCTGATAAATAAATATATGTATACCCACATTTTTATCTGATAAATAAATAAATATATGTATACACACATTACTTCAAACATAATGTTATATTTCTTCCCATTATTTTGGGGTTTTAATCTACATATACTGTAGCATATTCGAATAAAAAATGTCTAAGAATACAAGACATTTTTATTTATAAAACTCAGTTATACAAGATACGGTAACTTGCACGAAACTGGCATTATACTGGTTACATTTATACTGAGATTAGTGAAAATAATGAAAAATGATAGACCTCACATTTGAGGAGTTTGATCTAACAGGTTAAAAAGAAAAATCTCTGGTGGATTTGATATAGAACTGTTGAATTAATTACTGTTTTAGAAATTATTGGGAAATAAAAGTAAATAAAACCATCTCCATAAACTTTATTTAAAATACAAAAAATGATGTTTACCAAAAATCATATGAATATAATATTAATAACATTAATGTATTTAAAATAATATTAATAACAAATAGTGAAGGTGTCAAGATTTAGTGATTAGTTTATGGACACAAGAAGGAACGTGCAGACCTGTTATCATTGTGACTCCCTTGGTTATTTTTTTAGATTGCATGTTAGCTCCATAGTATATGTTTAATATTCAGGTTCACCTTTGCAGTTTTGCTCTCTGTCTACCTAAAGACGGATTCAGGTTCCGAATTGTGAACAAAAGCTGTTTTTCTAATCAGTTATGGCAAATGTTAAATGTTCTCAGTTTTGTTGATCATAAATATAATATCATTCATTTTAAAGTACTGTTTTCATTGTGTGTATGTATGTGATATAATTTTACTGTTTCTCTCAACATGACTGTAATAATATACATTATACCGAGCAAATATGTCATTAAAAATGTCATGGTTGTAATAAAAATCCTGAAAGTAATTTCATTAACTAAGAAATAATTAACAATGGGTCTTTTTATGGTTTTATAATTATGTGAGATAAGAACAAAAACATCATTGACTTTGTCAACTGTTAATTTCATAGTGTACTTAAGTAAAAATGACAGTCGTTAACTGTTGTTTTCTTAATGTTAAATTTAGAGATGTTGAAGCTTTCCCGGTGAAACATAGTCAGGGCCAGATAAAATTTATTGTATAAAGGTTTCCACGGGTCTTTTGATAACTGTGAGAAAGTCCTCTAGACCACAATCATTTATAAAATGTTGAGATAAAAGAATCAACATTTATTTTGTTTATATTCATCTGTTTCTATTCCTTTTTTTTCATTCTTTGTATTATTTTGTTTTACACATTTTATATAAATTTTTACTTGGTTTGTGTTATATTATGTTGAATTATTGTTTTAAACTAACAGATGATCCAGTGTTGTTTACAAACATTGTTCTGTGATGTTTACTTTAATAATTCTAAAGTTGGTTTCTACTTTTATGTTATCTTTTGAATTATTTCTACAATAAAACTGTTTTTATTTGGTTTGTTTAAATGAATAATAAATACATACTTATAACATCAAGGTCTCACAGCTATCTCTATAAGGTCTGGGAGGTCTCTACCTCTGGGAGGTTTCTTGACTCCCAGATCTCTTGTGGATTCCTTGCGAAAGGCTGTCTTATTTTGTTGTATGATAGTGGGTCACCAGTACTCACAGTTATCCCTCTATCTGTATAAATATGTTTTTGCATGTTAATTAATAATTTGTACTAAAACTAGAAATAGAGAAATTAGAAGTGACTAAAAAGATCCTGACTGGCTTGATAACTTTAAACCCAAATAAGATGGGTTCAAGATATTTTGCACACGAGATCCAGCCAAAAAACGCTACTTTTTGGAGTGCATGTCGTATCTGCCCCTACTCCTATAAGATAACTTGGGGTGGATTACCCCAAATTTTCAAATACAAACCCCCGATAGAAATGACTAAAAAAACCCAGACCGGTTTGATAACTTTAAATCCAAATGAGATGGGTTCAAGATATTTTGCACACAAGATCCAGCCAAAAAACACTACTTTTAGCTGTGCATGTCATATCTGCCCCTACTCACAAAAGATGGTATTGGGTATGTTGCCCCAAATCTTCAAAAACAAACCCTTGATTGTGTGACCACAGATTTTGAACATGAGGGGAGGGAGGGCTCACGAAAATTATGCACATTTTTGCGGGGGAGGAGGGAAGTATGCAAGTTCACACTCCTTCCTCGGAGCCCGCTAGTTACCCTACTCACGCCTTTGTGTGCGCATGCCTATGCTCACCACTGCATATTTCAAATAGATTTCCAGCCTTTCTAATAAAATTACAGCATTTCAAAATTTAAATTTTGTGAATTTGTCACTTTTAAAACTTGGATAATTTTGATATACGTTATGGAATCTACTTCAGGTATGTGTGTACCATTGTGTAATAATTAAAATGTCCTTCAAAATAACTAGGCATTTGAATTTGGGTTTAAAATAATTAATGTGGGATAACTCCCAACCCAAATTTTAATTCTGTGGTTTTATAAAAAAAATTGACCAAAAGATAATAATTGTGCCTAAAGTCCTTGAGAAATATTTTTTCTTATTTTATTTGACTTTAGGGGCCATTTGCATAACACTGATCTTTCGTATTAGTACTTTTCAATAAAAACCTTAGTGATTCGGAAATTTCAAAAGAATGTTGCTTTGGTAAAGGGCATGATATTGACCTCGCATTTGCAGCATTTTGTTTCTTTTATAAGACTCTTCAAAACGAGTGGTCATGTGCTGTGCTGGGATTATTATTTGAAAAGGGCATAGCCGGATAAGATAGTCAAAATGGCCCCAGTGGAATTTCATAGTGAAAAAATTTCAGGATGTTTCTCATCCCAAAAAATAAAGATCCCCCAGTTTTTAGGTCAAAATGTGCAAAAGTACCCTCAAAATTAAATAAAACGTAAATATACGTGTTTTCTTCATAACTTCCTTATTAGTTGACAAAAAATTGTTTTCTTTTTTTTTAAGAAAGGTAATTTTAAGCCCTACAACATTATGTGAGCAAAAGAATTTTTAGGAAAAAACTGTAATTTTGAGAAACGTTTCTTATTTTAAAAAATTCATAAAAACATAACAAAAAATATGGATTCCTTGAAAAAAATAAATATGGTGCTGAAACTGTTTTTCTATGACTATGACAATTTTCAGATTTTTAAAATTGGTAGAACACATTACAAAAAAATAAAATCTGATATTTTGCTTGTTTTTGGCCGCTTTTTCTCATTTTTTCTTACATCTATATTTCTTACGCAGTAGTTTACTTCTTTAGTGACCTAAATATACAAAAAAAATGTTTAAAATAATAAGTTCAGAGAGTCGCGTCTGTAACATAACATAGGATGTAAATTAATTAAATGTGTATTGCCAATAGTCTTACAGGCCGCCTTGTAACTTACCACTTTCTAATCACAATCTGTGCAGCAGACCTGCTCACTTAGCAAACAAATTCTTAAATTATTAATTAAGACAAAGCCTCGCCTCAAATTAATGTATTTAAAATAAATAGATAGAGCAACTAAAATATTTAACAAACATGTAACAAAATACATTTATGTATTTTTTTTATTTTAAATTGTAAGAGGCTTGAATTTTCAAGCCTCTTACAATTTGGAGTGGTCTTGTAACTATTAAAAAGTCAGTGCTCATTGAGAGAATAGGCAATGTTACCGCACACGTCTTAGTGTCATAATCTAAAGGCAAGCCCTTAATTCATATTGAACAAAAGTGAAATAGATCTTTAGAAAAGTATGTGTATTTTATTTGTAATTTATTGATTATTTGTTGAAGTCTATTCAATTGTCCCCGAGACAGTTTTGCAATTTTGAGGTAAGTACCTTGAAAGTTTATTTTCTATTTGTTAATACATCCATAGACAAATTAAATGTTTTATGTTATTTTTTTATAATTGTCAAATCTAAATGATAAGCCATAACACTAATTTATTGCTGGTATTTAATTCTATAGAATCCAAAACATTTAAAATGTAGTCAGCACAATAAGTATTAATTTTTAAAACTTTAATACCCAATACCAATATCTGACACAGACTTAAAGAAAATTCTCATATATTTCCTCCACTTGACGATTGTTAAAATTGATGACACTTGTCATAATGAAAATGTGTCAAGGCTGTTCTGAGTAAATAAACGTAAAAAATGAAACCTTTATTCCCATAACAAATCCATTCTTATAAGCAAGTAACTACAGCCAGCAAGCGAACTGTTTTGTCACTTGGCGATGAATAATATTTTATTTGAAATCCCATAACTACTAGAATAATGTTTTAACATATTTCAGTTGGGTACGGAACTAAAAATGAAACCCTTTATATATATACTGTTAGGGTCAATTTTATTAAGCTTTTATTATAAGCTGATTTTACTTTCAGCTTTTTCACCGATGTTTTGTTGGTCATTATTTTGAATTGTAATATACCTTGTCTGACAAAATAATTTAGGACAAAGCCTTTTGTATTGACCTGCTGATTGTAGTAGATTTAATAAAAATAATTTTGATTAGATAAACTTCATAATTATTACACTGAGTAATGAAAAATCATCACCTTTGTCAAAGTAATAAAGGTAACAGCTGATTTAAGTTCTCTAAATCGACGGTAAAATCGGCCTTTTCGAGTACCTTGAAATGTAGAACTGAAAAAAGCAGGTGGTGGTTTTTTTTTGGTTCTCTAACCTCAAGGATTAAATAATTAATACTTCATCGTCGTGGAGGTACAATTGTTTTTCCAAGCTCGGCTGCACCTTACTTGTTAAACACAATTGCGTACGGTACCCAAAACCCATACTTTTGTTTCTAGTAATGAAAACTACTGTTTTAATCCCGTGTAAATACGTATTACTTTTAAAATATTATAAAACCACGTCCACATGTTGGTTTAGTGCCCTTGCCGCTGTACTCGATCAAGCGACTCGAGTCTTAGTTAACTATTAATGGTTGTATAAGCGACTCGGACGACCAATTCTTATAACAATATGTGAATATTCCTTAACTAATGAATAATAACCATCGCTTGCATGTAAGCCCGCCCTGACAAAACAAGAGACAAATGACTTGTATCGCAATAGCGGAGATACCCTTATTCATCGACAATCTGTGGAGGCTCCTCATATTAGTATCTAGAGGCTGCATTTTAATCAGTTTGAATGCAGCAATTCAAACAGGCATGAACTAAATCCTTGCTAAGAAAACAGTTAAGCCTACAATTAATGGCATGCAATTGTATTTCTTTTTTAACTTGTAACATCATTTTAGGTGTTTTTACCACCGTCATTAATTAAAACTCAATTAATCAAAGCTATAGGAAAATTGAGAAAACTTCAATGACTAAAACATGAATTTCTTCGTTGTCTGAGAATTTAACGATTTTCATTATTTTAAAAGAAATGAATTTTTGTTCATATTTCCCGTGCATTTTATGTTGCTGATTTTTACTTGCGTAACATTTAAAAAAAGAGAAAAAGTACAAACAAAGTCCCTGTTACATTAATTCTGAATAAGGTAAAGATGATGTTTGTAATTATTTACTACAAATTACTTACTAAATAATTTTACACCGGTGATTGCTGAAGACAGCGATGAAGCTTAAGAAGTAATTAAATAAAGAAAGAAATGTTTTTAGAGAACTGAATGTAATAACCTGTAAGTAAAAGTGTTGTCGTTTGATTTTTATCTATTTTATTTTTACCCTAAAATAATATTTTATGTCGTTATCAAGCACCAGATAAGACGCCAATCAGTAGTATGAGGTATTTTTAGGAAGCAGCATAGTTGCATTTATTAACCAACTGACAAAAAGGAGACATACAATTTAACAATTAAGATCTGTTAAAATACAAAGGGACAAATATTTAGGTATTTTGTAACATATTAATTCAACAGCTTTAAGTAGCATTGCCTGCATTTCAAACAGATTCATGTAAAAGGGTAGGCCTACAATACCTGCAACATTTTTATACACAAAATCAAATGAATATAATTATTAAAGGAAATCAAATTAAGACTTAAGTTAAAAAAAAATAAACTTATTATTTTTGTACGTTACTACATAGATAACTCTATAGGTCGTAATATATAAAAAAAAGCTAATAGAAAATTGGCAAAATGTGCCTAATTTTTTTTTTACTTGTTTCACTTAAAAAAATTAAAAATCATGGTAGTAAATAAATTATTTTTATTTTTATTTTAGCAGCTTACCAAAAATGTTAGCAACAGTAGGTATTTTCCCAGGAATTTATATTTTTCCCCGTGCTGTGAGAGTTATAAGTTAGGGCGTCATGTAAGACTATTGGCAATACATATTTAATTAATTTACATCCTATGTTGTATTACAGACGCGACTCTCTGAACTTATTATTTTAAACATTTTTTTGTATATTTAGGTCACTAAAGAAGTAAACTACTGCGTAAGAAATATAGATCCCATATGGAAAAATTATATATTTAAATATATTTAAAATATATTTAAAAAGACCAAAATATATATAAAATATATTATCAAATATATATTATTTTAGTTTATATTGAAAATATATTTGAAATATGTACCAGGATATATTTCAAATATATTTAATGAAATATATTTTAGGAATATATTTTGAAATATATAATATATATATTTCAATTCAAGTAAGAGTATATATTATGAAGTACTGTTAGTGAAATATATTTGAAATATATTCTTGTATACATTTCAAATATATTTAATGAAATATATTATTGAAATATATTTTGCAATACATTACAAATATATTAAAACTGAAGTAAGACAAATATATTACGAAATACTGTTAGTGAAATATATTTGAAATATATTCCTGTTTATATTTCAAATATATGTAAAGTAATATATTTTTGAAATATATTTTGCAATACATTACAAATATATTAAAACTGAAGTAAGACAAATATATTACGAAATACTGTTAGTGAAATATATTTGATATATATTCTTGTATATATTTCAAATATATTTAATATAATATATTTTTGAAATATACTTTGCAATACATTACAAATATATTAAAACTGAAGTAAGACATATATATTATGAAATACAGTTAGTGATATATATTTTAAATATATTATTGTATATATTTAAAATATATTTAATGAAATATATTTTTGAAATATATTCTGCAATACATTACAAATATATTAAGACTAAAGTAATACAGATATATTACGAAATACTGTTAGTGATATATATTTCAAATATATTAATACCATATATATTTTATAACATATAATTATGAATATATTTCAAATATAACTTTAATTTTATATTTGGAAATATATTATTAACAATATATTGCAAATATAAAAACAAATATATTTATAATATATTAAACAAATTGACAAGCATAAAATCAAAATATGCGGAACATCTTATACAGGGTATCTATAAAAGAACTCCGGGATTTTAAAAATTAATATCTTAATAACTGTAGAAGGTAGCGAAATGCATTTAATTTCTTTGAAACGAGTAGCTCATAAGGTTTAGCTCATAACCATTGGGAATGTTTTTATGAAGAGGTGGCAGCGCTGCGGAACATTGGCCTTGAAACAACTTAGCGCGGCTGTCAAGTGCTGTCTGAATTCCTGCGCTAAAGGCAGCGCCGCAACAAAAGGCTCAATGCATTATTTGGCTAGTATAAACTAAATCTGTCGTTACGGTACACAGAATCCTTCGAAAATTCGTGATGTTGACCACCTCAGGCAACGAATAATTAATTCTGTGGCAACCGCCCCCCCCCCCCAGAAATGTCAGCCAGGACAAATAAGGAGGTGGAATATCGTTACAATGTGTTCTGTGCCGCCAAGGGAGCCCATTTTGAACTTTATGAAATTGCTAAAGAAAAATTCAAAATGCAACCTTTTAATCATGTATAAAACAGTTGCATAAGCTCATTGCTTCATAACAATATTTTGCCTCAAAACCCTGAAGTTCTTTTATAGATACCCTAACATAATTATACCAAACACATAATACATGAAGTTAACATAATTACATAATATGAAGTCAACATAATTACACCAATATAGATGAAAACTTAAAAGTACTGACCAGAATGTACTCATATAAAAATGACAAAGAAAAATTACATGTAAAATAATTAATATTTCTTAGTCAATTTTTATGCAATCCTATACTATATAGGATGTTTTATATTTAAGGAAACACTATTGAAATACATCTCAATATACTGTCACTCAACACATAATGTAATGCCCAATGCTAAATCAGATTATGTACGATTACCAAAGCATATCTACTGTATGAGACTTTAAAAAATGTGGAAGTAAAAATAGCCTATGGAACTAAAAAATAATAATAATTCATTTGATTTATAAGCGATCACAAGCAACGACAGAAAAGAAAAAGGTGGCTTGACGAAAGCAGGGGAGTGTATAAACTTAAATGTTTGAACTGCGATACGGTAACATCTATTTTGGACAAACTTTAGAATAAATTTTCAAACAAGATACGAAGAACATTTACAGTCTTCACCAACTCCTATGATAAACTTTAAGTACGCAACGTGTGTTAGATACAACAGCAACTATTTAATTACTGAATGCTGTCCATTAAAAGTAGACTAGTGCCTAGTGCTACAACGCAAAAGCATTGAAACTCCAACTCCAAAAGGAAACAGCGTTCCCAATCAGCTTTACATCCTAAGCTATGCCGTGTCTCCCATGAGTCGAATTGGCCGAGTGGGTTAAGGCGTAGGTTAGGTTAGGAGAGGATGTAGGCTAAGTAAGGGTAGGGAGTGCGAAGGTCCGGGGTTCGAATCCCAGCGGGGTCACCCTTTTTTTGTTCATGAAAATCAAATGTAAGGCTAATATTATAAATTTATATATCAATTAATTAATTTTTTTGTAGAGTTTTGACATTTAATTTGAAAAAATCATATTTTGAAAAATATTTTGAAATATAAATTAAATATATTTATAATATATTTTTATTCCAAACAACAATATATTTACCTAAATATATTACAAATATAAAATAATATATTATTAACAACAAACAATAATATAATTTAAATATATTTTAGAAATAAATTATATATATAATTATATATTTAGTAAATATATAATTATATCTTTCTGGGTCCCATAATTTGTATATTTAAATATATTTCAATATATATTTCAAATATATGATGTTTTATTCTAAAATATATTATTATATATTTTAAAAAATATATTTTAAATATAAATTTTTCCATATGGGATGTAAGAAAAAATGAGAAAAAGCGGCCAAAAACAAGCAAAATATCAGATTTTATTTTTTTGTAATGTGTTCTACCAATTTTAAAAATCTGAAAATTGTCATAGTCATAGAAAAACAGTTTCAGCACCATATTTATTTTTTTCAAGGAATCCATATTTTTTGTTATGTTTTTATGAATTTTTTAAAATAAGAAACGTTTCTCAAAATTACAGTTTTTTCCTAAAAATTCTTTTGCTCACATAATGTTGTAGGGCTTAAAATTACCTTTCTTAAAAAAAAAGAAAACAATTTTTCGTCAACTAATAAGGAAGTTATGAAGAAAACACGTATATTTACGTTTTATTTAATTTTGAGGGTACTTTTGCACATTTTGACCTAAAAACTGGGGGATCTTTATTTTTTGGGATGAGAAACATCCTGAAATTTTTTCACTATGAAATTCCACTGGGGCCATTTTGACTATCTTATCCGGCTATGCCCTTTGGAACAACCCTCCAAAATTGCATTTTGGGGGCAGGAAAAATATGACATGCAAGGTAAAAAGTAGTGTGTTTGAGCTGGAACTCTTCTGCAAAAAATCTTTATCCTATCTTATTTGGTTTTAAAGTTGTTTAACCAGTCCGGACTTACGTTCTGCAGTTTCCATATTGTGGCTATTTAAAATATAGGTTTTTCATATTCCGAAAACTACACATACTTTGTTTAGAAAAAAAACTATGAAGTCACAAAAGTTAAGAACGAAAACAAACTCATTTGAGAAAATTCAAATTTCCAAAGTAGGTTGATTACCAACTATAAAGGCGATTTAAGTATATTTGCTAGCAGCTATTTTAGAGAGTAGCTGTTATTTAGTTGTTATTAAATGTAAGGTCAGGATAAAAAAGAGAGAAAAGAGTTCAGAATATAAAATATCATGCAATCGAAAAAAAAATCATTTAGAGTAAGTTCAGATCAAAGCTCGCATGTGCGTTCCCAAACTAAACGCTGGAAGTGATGGTATATGATTAAGTCACACTATATTTCTCTTAGTTATGTAACTTTATGTTTTTGCAACAAAAGCCAAAATATTCACAGCAATATTTATTTCCTATACCAAGCAAATTGCACAAATATATTGAACATTTTCAGAGAAGGGAGGGCACAGGGTTTATGGTTACAACACTCATATTTTATAAATTAATTTTGTTAGGTTATTTCAAGCAAACCTAATCCTGAAAACACTCAGGATAAAAATTGACAGATATAGAAATAACAAGGCAATAGCTATTTATGTATTAAGAGCGCAAATTATGTCATTGCCGCTCGAGAATTGTAGATGGCCGTAACAAGCGTTAGCTGAGTGCGGCCAAACATTTTGAGAGCAGTAATGACTATTTGTGCTCATAATACACACAAGACTTTTCCTACCACCATTATTTCAACTTATTAACTAGCCTGTACACAAAAGTTCATTGAGGTATTGTTTGCTTATTCTATTGGAACGAACCGGAAGTTAGTGTTTAGGAACACCGACTGTGAAATCAGCTGATTTAGAGCAAGGCAACTAGAATTCAGAATTCGCTGAGTGTCATGGGATTTCTGACCAATAGAAACTGGTCTTTGGTGTTTGAAATCATAGTTATCTCTCTTGTGTGCCACCTTAACTTAATAAGTAACCCTGATTTAGCGAGCGGGAATGAAATGAAAGCGGAAATGAATCATTTTGCATACTGTTCTCAGGTGTGGCAATGTGATTATTTCAATGCAGTAATAGGAAAATTATGTTTCAGTGGGTCTTTCTCCGCAAAATATGAAATTTAATACCGATTTTCATAAACTCAAGATTAAAGTGTAATCAATTTTTTGTTTGATTACACTAATATCATCAAATAAACCATAACCTCAAAACCCTGTATCCCTAGAAAATCCCTCTAGTGTGTAAAATGTTGTTATAATCGGTACAAATCCTCAGAGGGACAGCGCTGGGAGGCAGGGGTAGGGACAGTGGACGTGTCGCTTGCGTCACAGAGCTGTATATTCTGGCAGTGAGGAGTCCCAGCCAAATTACATTACCCAATCATTCATTTCATGTACTAACACGCTAAAAATAAACCAACAATCATACGTACATACATCAGCTTGTCTTCTATTCGTTTTACTACTTTCTCTTTACAAGTCTTTTACAAGAGTTTTACAAGTCTTTTACAAGAGTTTTACAAGTCTTTTACAAGAGTTTTACAAGTCTTTTACAAGAGTTTTACAAGTCCGTTTACTTCTTGGGGTGTCGAAATTTTCGGGGTAGTGGGCCGTCCCAAAATAGTGATCCTTCTTTGAGGGACAAGAAGGGTATCTTTTACTGGGGCGTTTGAGGGTATGGAATGCCCCCCTCCAATAAAGGGTCTGTGGGTCTACCCCACTTATTTCACGCAAAAATTCTTACACGCTTAATTCTTAAACGTTCTTGCAGCTGATTTTTTCAATGTTGTTCTTATGTGATTATTCCTGCCACTAAATCAGCTGTTACCGCCTGCAATCTGCTAAGCTTCAACGTAATAGCATGTCTGCTTGGAAACTTGAAGGTGTTTGATTTTTGAAGAAGGGATTTCAATGTTATTCTTATGGGTTTACTTTGACTCCCGCGAGGAGTCAAAGTAATGACTTTAATCCCGCAGGGAGACAAATTATTATTGTTTCACTCATTCATTACAAGGAGTAAAAAGTGTCTAAACACATAAGAAAAGCACTTTTGCAGGTGGGCAAAACACTTGTGCTTAATGGAACACGGGAAATCACAAAAACATGTCAAACCCCACTTATGTTGGGTTGTAAAATGTTTTTACACATTTGAAATTCGCTGGATATGCAAGCCTGCTGCAATGGGGGGATAGTCACCAAATTATTGATGGCAATTTGACCGTCTCATACCGAAGATATCTTATAAATTCTAAATTCTAAATACTGAACACAATATTTTAACTGCTTATTGGAATATGTAATCATCATTCTGCTGCTGTTGTTTCTTACTCAAATAACTGCCAAGTATTGTAGCAATAGTGAAGTCATTGAGGGTAAATTTTACCATGTACATTACTTAACCAGTGGAACCGTAGCAAATACTGTAGTGCACTGGAGTTAACTTAGTAAACACCCAACATACAGCAATTAATTGTGTATAACCTAAAGATGATCAATTTATTTTCCCCCACCTGCTATGTTTAGATAGCACTCCTCACTCCTCGATAATATTTTGTCTCCCAGTAAAGTGATTACTTTTTCTCCCTCCTGGAGACAAAGTAAACCCATAAGAGTAACATTGAATAAATAATTCAAAACTAAGCGTCTTGATATTTCCACGCAGACATGCAAATATGTTGAGGCTCAACAGTGCTAATAGTTGATTTAGTGGCAGGAATAATCACATAAGAATAACATTGACAACAATCAGCTGTAAGAACGATAATGTTTGTTAATTATTAAGTTAATGAAATAGATGTTTAAAGATTGGGTATAGATTATTTCGGTGGGAGAAAATAAATGTGTGTATTTTGAGTACACACATTGTCTCTTACTAGGCACATTGTCTCCCTTGTGAAAGTTGTCCATCGTTTTCACTCATGAGACAATGTTATACTTTACTTACTCAATACACAAATAACTACTAAGTATAAAGTTGAAAATTGTTGTTGCAGACTCTACCTAAATACAGTTAGTATCATACGAATAAATTTTTTACTTTAAGAATATTTTGCTTCACAACACAGTCGTAAAGAGCAGGTACCAGATAAGTTAGCTGCATGGGTAGCTGGAATGAAAAGTTATTATGTTACTTTCAAGTAGATTTCTGCAAACACTCTGCAAAGGCCCTAATTATGACACTTATTGATAATATGTGATATTATCATGAGTTAACACCAGAGGGAATTTATTCTTGAAACTCCTTACAAAATAGTATGAATAATCTAAACGTATAAGCTGATAAACTTAGGTTGTTGATATTTATACATAAACAATAAGAAACTGGTGCCCTTCCTTTTTCAACAGACTGGATACTTATATTCCACAAAACAATTAAAATTAATGTTTAATAAAACAAATATAATTAAACTTGCAAGAATGCACACTCAATGAATGGTACTTCACAGTTACTTGCACAGACAGTTTACATCTTAAATACTACGTGATTTGGATTTGAATAAGTAGACTCCCTCTTATCCGGATCTCTCGGAACCGAGGCCTGTCCGGAATGGGTTTTCCGGTTAAACCAACGTTTCTTAAAATTAACCATCAAATCCAAATATTAAAAACTAGTAATTTTTCTATTATATATTTCTTTTGGAAATCGTCAATATCATTCCTCAATCACCAAAAACTAACTCTTTTACTTAAGTTAAAGAGAGCATAATATTGAGACATGTCATTACCAGTCTCAAATATTTTTCCACAAGAATCATCGATACAGTACCACCCATCTCCTACCAATCACATCCGGTTACACCAATGTTTTGATAAAAATTGCACGGTTAAAGATGTTTCTTCCGCCAAGTGTAGTCCGGATAAACCGATGTGTGGTTAAAAGGTGCCCGGATAAGAGCTAGTCTACTGTACATTGTTCTTGTTATGTAAAAGTGGCAGACTAAATTTACATGTCATTGTTTTCCTGTTATTGTTTAACCACAATTAATTGCTTGGTGCTGGTCCAATTTTCACTCTTGGTCTGGTCAACAATTGGATCCGAGTCCAGACTGTAGAAAACCTTGAGTCTTCTGACATTCTAGCTTCAAACAAAAATCAGTTACCAGCGTGTAGTAATAATTTTAATGACGAATATTTTGATGCATTTATATACTGAAACTAGATACAGATTTAAAACAATTAGTAATAATTCTTCGCGTGGGATTAAAACGTTTATCCATCAACAAGCAGTTGCAGGAATTTTAGCAGAATCAGTAGGAAACCTTCAAATAAATGTTAGATTTACTATTACATTAATTAGGTATAAATTAATATACATGTACTAAACAGCAAATATTTTATATTAAATTGGAGCACTAACAATAAAGTTTATTTAGGTAACTAAGTCACTCCAGACAGAATATAAGCATACACAAAGTACAGTTCAACTTCTTTAAACCTTAAACATTATTTGATGCAGAACTATTATGTTCCGGGCCAATGGAAGTTTTTGCTTTGAATAAAGATCTATATGTCAAGTACCAAAACCTGTACCGTTCCCTAAAGTAAAAGACAAAACGCTGGTATCAAAAAACAAAGGTGTCTAAAGTTACCTTGCAGCTGTGTAAAAAAGTAATTATTGGAGAAACAGGAAGATTGATAAATATATACAAGTTACAGAACATTTCAGGCATGACAAAGATGACTGTACGACTTCCGAGCAAGCTGTGATGGTGATCACCGGAGTCATCCCCAACTTCTTCCTTGCGAGACTAACAGACGATTTAACTCAGGATCCTGAGGTAGGCAGGGAAACAGCTGCAACTGAACAGCGTGGCTGCGGTTTTGACCGCTGGCAGCGCGACTGGGGAATCAAGTCGAAGGGATGTTAGACCTTCAGCCAAATTCCTACGTCCGACCGTGGGTGGAACGGCAGCACAGTGTGATTGACTTCTGTGCCCATTTCCTTTCGGGTCATGGATTCTTCCAAGCCTATTTGTTCGGGGTGGGAAAAGTCACCAGATCGGACTGCCTTTATTGTCCCAGCCTCACAGACACAGCCAAGCATACCTTTTTCGAGTGCGACCGATGGTACTCTTATCAAACTTTGCTCTGTGATGACATCGGTGCTGTCCCAACTCCATAGACCATCATTGGAGCTATGCTCCACGGAGAGGGTGACTTAAACTGAGTTGGGAATTTTGTCCAAGCCATTCATTCTTTGTGCGAAAAACGTCAATCTTGACCAGCCTTGATCCTCATCTATCCTCATACAGGAAAGCCCTAGTGGCAAAAAACACAAGATCTAGCTCAAAGTAATATGCAAAACTGTTCCCGGCTGGTGTCATCAGTGTTGAAGGGGGTGGTTAGGGAGTCCGACACTACTGTGAGGAAAAGCCCCTTACTGTGCGTAAATGCATCACACCTGCTCCCAAAAAAAAATCTGAAATGACAAAACAGGCAGAACAAATACATCTGCAATTGCTGAACATACAGATGAAACAAGACATAATATGGAATTCTTTCAAACAAAATTAATATTTAAAGAAGAAGGCTATTACAAAAGAAAAATAATAGAGCCTTTTGAAATAATTAATAATGAAAACAACATAAATATAGAATAAAAAATCTCAAAATCATGGCTTCTAATTTTAAGAAAAAAGAAGAAATGTTTCTACAGAGACACTTTTTTACTCATTTATTTGTATATTTCTTTACTCATTTAAATTTACTATGTTTTACATTATTTTTTAATTTTAATTCATGCAAATCATAATATTATTGTTTTTGTGTCTTAAAAACCTACTGATGAAATTAAGAGTGGTGTAGAAGCGTTTAGGTCAAATAGAATATGGAAAGCAAGACAAAGTACCTAAATTTTTATTATAATTATAATAGTTTTGATGGCTTTCTAAAGCTTTCATATCAAAATATACTTTAAATTTACCAAAAAAAAATTGATCACCAGAACTGTCTAAGGTGGCGTCCAAGATGTTGTTAAAAACATTAAAGGTTTAGGAAATAAATGCCATAGGTGACAACTGCAAATAATGAAAGGGAACTAAGAACTTCACTTTGACTAGGTAAAAAATTTCACCGCCATCTTGGATCTGCTATATTGGAAATAATAAATGTTTTTAGGATTTAATTAGATTATTTTCCTTCATAATTAGATTGTTGTTCATTCTTGCTTTAAAATACTCCAGCAATAAAACAGCATCCATTTAAGCAACTGATCAACTAAGTCAGGCTCACCAGAGGGGAGTTAAAATAATTAATTCATTATTAAATAAGATTTTTTGTTATTAATTGTTAGTAAAAAATATATACACCTTAGTTTATATATAAGATACAAACTTCTTTCTGACCTTAAATCATTCAGTAAATTCCTAGCTTTCATTTGAGCTATTGATCATGAAAATAATACAATATTAAGCTGAGGTATGATAGTGAATTCAACATAAAATTTAATGTTTTAAGAATCGAGTCTTTAAAAGTTCAAGGCTTATATCTCTTAAAAAGACACACTCCTCATTAAAGACTTCAACAAAACTGAAAACTACCGTACTGTACTTGCTTTTATTAAAGCTATTGATCATTTAAATCCAATGAATGTAAAGCGAGGATTAAGTCTTTTACTGAAGACTAAATAACGAGTGTCAGTTGTAATATTAGCTTGGCACGAAAGTCTTCCAAAAATGAAGAAACTGATACTTAAATCCCGTTAAGAATAGCCTCACAACACCGTGCTTTTATTATTTCATCGGATGTGGCATCAGACAACAGGAGAAGAAATAATATTCGTTTCTAACATTTACAGTACTTTGTGGCTTGGCACTCTCACAATAGTTTTGCTAATTTATCTCCCTTTCAAGTGGACATAAACCTTATAAATGCACTCTTTAAAAATTAATCTAAATTACTTTTTTGGCGGAACAGAAATATGCTGATAAAATGGATATATATATGTATGGGATACAAACATTTCATATCACATTTCAGTGAAACATTTTCGTTTGCTGCCAGTGGTGACCAAAAAATATTCAATATGCCATTTTCGCATTTGGATCCTGTAACTGAAAGGCTTCAAATTTTAACAAACAATAACATTTGGTGAACTTTGTTGAAAAAACTGATTTTGTGAAACATTGAACTGTATAAAGCTTTTCGCTTTTCACACGATCCAGTTTTCGGTGAAAGATTGTTGAATCAAATTTCATTGTTTCGCTAATCGTACCAGTAACAGCAAAAACTTGATAGTGGAGAAAAGGGTTTTATGTGTATATGGATGCCCATCTAAATAAATATTCGGCCACATTTTTCTTTGCTCTGTGTCCAATTAAATGTTCAGCGAACTGCTTGTCACGAGTATATGCTAATATGGACGGACATGGCTTTAATTTTTTTATTAATTTTCATGAAAGTTTCAAATGAACCTAAAAAAGCTATATTTTGATTTGGATTTTTGCGGACATTTGCCATCACTGATTAGTTTTTTACTAATCAGTGATGGCAAATGTCCGCAAAAAATCCAAATCAAAATATAAAATCACCATCACCAACAATGAATTTCAAACAAAGAACTAAAAAAGCTATGTGACCAACATAACATGAGCAAATAATCAATAATAAAGAGTGAATAAAAATTAGAACAATGACATGTAATTAATAAATAAATAATAAATGAATAAATAAATAAATAAATAACTAAATAGCTTAATTGATTAATTATTTAATTAATATATATGTCATAGTCGGGTCGTAACCTTCAATGTGTGCGGTGTCTGGGACTGTCTTGGCCGGCCACACGATTAATTTATTTAAATGTTTTTGCGTGTTTTTCGTGTTCTCATGAACTGTGATGTAAAAATATGTGTTTAAATGTGATTCTTGACGTTTTTGAAGATTTGACAATGAGACCTTGAGTCTCGAAACTGCAGTAATCAATTTATGATTATTTAGGATTGACGACGGAGGTACGTAAACCTACTTATAAATTGTTATATATGTCATAGCCACTTGCTGTAATTGGGCACTTCATGAAGTGTCCAATGTGCCTGGGCAGATAGAGTAACTCGATCAATTCAATCAAAATTACAGCATGTGCCAAATGAAACTAGACACTTCATGAAGTGCCCAACGCTCATAGGACACATAATGTAGCTATCGGGACATGTACTTGGGCAGTTTATATTATAAAATGTTCGTTAAAGTTAAATACCCCCGTTGCAGTAGGCCTGCATACTCAACGAATTTCATATGCCTAGAATCATACTTCAACCTATAATATAAGCGATCTATGATTTTCTTATTTCCTCTACAAGAATAATGTGGGGATTGAGAATGTACGTCTGCTGCAGCAGGTATGTGAAAATTGGATGGTTTTAAATGAATATCTAGTAGAACTAAGCTATGGCCAAATACCAAGGTTTAAAAAGAAAATGTGTTATGAAATACCGTAAGCAAGTTGTGGAGTTTGATTTATTCCTCATAATTGTAATGTGGGGAATGAGTATGCAGGTTTGCTGTCCTGGAAATGTAAAAATGGGGAATTTAGGTGTACACACAATAAATCTCAACCAAATGAAGTCACAAACCAAGTTTTATTAGGACATGTTCAAAAATAAGAAAGACTAAGAATTGTATTTGTTTCCTATAAGGACGACATAGGGACAATGAACCGATATGTATAGTGATTTTTGTGTTTTATAAAGTCAGTTAACAATAACTTTTTCACGATACTATTTTTTCACAATACCTAATAGTAGCCATTTATCCTACAATAAACTACTATAAATACTTATGATTGGCTTAGAGTTTTGAAATCAATATTGTGGCTTTCAAATAGCTAAAAATAAACTCAAGTATGAAAATGGTGGGTTATTCATTGAAAAAAAAGATAAACATTTTTGCAAAACATTTGCTAGCAACCCCTTACCTTCTGAATCAATTTAACAAATATTGATTAACTCTTTAGGCAAATTTTTTGTATGAATTTCAAATTATAGGTCTTTGGTCTTTGACCAAAAATATAACTTTTTTTTTAATTACTGGTGTCAGCAGGAATAGAATAAACTAATTAAAGTAAGTTGTAAAACAAATTCTACAAAACATCTTACAGTGAAAAGGCTTGGTGTAATGATTTTATGTTCATTCATTTACAAAAATTAAAGAGAAACGTTAATTTCAATTTACGTTAATTCAAATAAAATTTATAAAAAATCAAATAAAACGAAAAAAAATTTAATATAAATGTTATAAATTTGAATACCAAAGAAGTAATTGTAGAATTGTTTTTACGAGGTACAGACAAAAAGTTCCCGGAATGAATTTTTGTAGACATATAGTGCGATCGCCAGCGGTAAATTTGTCTTGCAGTAGTTGGTACGACTCCTTGGGAGAGCATATCGGTAATGGTGGCATAGCTGACTTGCCGTAGTGCAGCATTGGAAAGCGCTTTTCGTGTACCTGCAAGTCGACGTTGTCGGATTTTTGAATAATGGCATTTCATGAACAGCGCACTGGGTGATGCTCATGAAGAAAATATTGGGGGATTTCTTCATCGACTCTTCTCCATAAGCTTGAATTAACAACTCAAGAGTCTGACTGGGTGATTTTTAAAGTAAAACAAGGACAATATTCGTGTGCTGTTCATGAAATGCCATTTTTCAAAAACCCGACAACGTAGACTTGCAGGTACGGTACACGAAAAGCGCTTTCCAATGCTGCACTACGGCAAGTCAGCTATGCCACGCTACCGATATGCCCTCCCAAGGAGTCGTACCAACTACTGCAAGACAAATTTACCGCTGGCGATCGTGCTAGATGTCTACAAAAATTCATTCCGGGGACTTTTTGATTGTACCTCGTATTAGTTTGCATATGGAAGTCTTTTTGTCACTTTTTAAAAATTAGTTTTGCCTTGCTATATTTTGATTATTGCCCCCACCACCAAAAAAAAAACACCATCTAAAATGAAGAAAAAAAGAGATAGGTTATTAACCAAAACTTTAAAAAAGTTTAAGTTTAATTAATGTTAATATTGATGTTATGTTAAATATTAACGTGTTAAGTAAAATGTTTCTATATAGTTATTAAAGCGTAAAATTTAAAGTTACTGATTTGCCTGGCTTACTGATAGACAACATAATTGACAATGTTCTAATACATATACTTATAAATGTTTTTATTTTTCGTAGTAAAAATAATACACCGAATACTACTAACAGCGATGTAAACCGCAGTTTTATGTTTTACAGCAAATGTCCAACATCTGAGCAGGACGAATGGTGTAAAAGCAACAATAACAGCAAGTGCGTAGATTTATTGGTCACATACTGTAATTTTAAATTAAAAACTGTTCAATTACACTATGTGTCCAGGCGAGCTGGCCACTTCATGAAGTGCCCAATTACAGCAAGTGGCTACGACACATACATGAAAGTCCTCTTTGGAACTTAAAAATTAAATCCCATACATTAATTAGAAAATACTATGAAATATAATGTTAGGTGTTCAGTGAATTCAATGTTATAGATTTTGTGAAAATGTTAAATTTTACCAGAAGTTAATTTTTAAATAAAGTTTTACGAGATCTAGCTACAGCTAGCATAAAAAGTAAGCTTTAAGAGCTAGCTCTAAACTACAATAGATCAAGTTTACAAGTAATTTTCAATTAGTAGATTGAGGTGTTTGAAAACACTACTAAATGTCTTAAATAAGAAATTTAAATTGATTATCAAATGTATACTAACCCATTTTGCACAAAATGTCAAATGATGTCAAAATTACATTACTGACGTCATTTTGACATTAGTTTGACGTAATTTGACATTTTGTGCCATATGGGATGTTGAATTTCAGTTACCTCCACCCAGTGAGTTGTTACCTTTACTACTCGAGTTCGCGCATAATAGTAAACCAGCGACCGCTGATTTTGTTAGGTTGGCAGCGACAAGGGCAGGGTGACCAGATGTCCGTTTTTAGGAGGACATGTCCTCCTTTTTAACGATTGTCCTCCTGTCCTCCCGGCTTTCAAAAAATGTATTAAATGTCCGGCTTTTGCTAAAATCTGGCCTTTTTCAAGGATATACTTTCATCATGTTCCCGCAGCCATAAACGTTAAATTCGCGCCTTTGCATAATAATTGTATTCGTCTTTGGTAAAACAACTACTAACATCTGCACGATCGTCATTTACGGCCGTCCGTGTTTAAAACCAATTGATTCAAGTTAGGCCTACTCCTACCGTTTGCAGATTATTAGGTGTTATGTGTCATAACACATTGCACAGTGATGATCCCATAAAAAGGGAAACACATTTTTATTTTGCCGACTTGTGAAGTTGCCGACTTTTGGTCTTTTTTATTTTTCTTTTAAACAACATAGCCTCAGTCTCTGCGATGAAATAAACCAATTAGAATCTTGAGAACTTATTTGCAAAAGGATTTGAAAATGTGACCCTATGTATCAATAATTGGTCAATTTTAAGCCTAAAAAGGATATTTCATTTACTGTCCTACTTTGTTTTCTTTAAAACAAAACAAGTAGAGTGAATGTTTTTTATGAATTCTTCACACAGTAAAGTATCTGTGTATTTCTAACATATAAGACAATCATTTGCAATAAATTGGGTCTATAACGAAAATTATTAGAATTATTTTAAATGCTGTCCTCCTCTTTCTGTAAATGTCCTCCTTCTTTTACCCAACTGTCCTCCCTGAAAAAGTTTCCGTCTGGTCACCCTGGACAAGGGGAATAAATTCCGTTCTTTCAACTACTCTCCCAAAAAGAACAGCTCGGCAAAGTGAGTTATATGGAATCAAACGATTTATTCATACATTACATTTTTTACACAACACCAATGTAAATACAATACTGCTCTTTCATAAATACCAAAACATTCTACATAGACGTCGAACTCGAACTAACTACGAACAAACTAACCTTTTAAAAACAAAAGAATCAACTACAACTGATTCAAACTATTTATCGTTCCTGTTCCCTAAAGATTATAATTCTCTTACAGAGTCGTTCAAAGAACGGAATTCATTCCCCTTGGCGCTGCCAACCTGACAAAATCAACGGTGTCGTGTTTTCGTCCAAAATTGCATTGCAGCGTGAACTCCAGTAGTAAAGGTAACATCTCACTGCCTCCACCTACGACAATAGTTTATCCGGAAACGTTAGAAGGGTGAAAGGTCGGTATACATGTCCGACAAATTAAAATAGAAGATGCAATCAAGGCCGGGTCGGGGGTCGCCTGGCAACGACCGAAACTCTGCGTGAGCCTCGCACGCGTACCTCCGCGGTCATCCCGCCTCGAATAACCCGCAGACAAACAACTCAAACAGGATAAAGGCCCCCATACACGCAGTGGCGTAAAAGATTTTTTCGCCCCCCCCCCCAAAACTTATTTTTCATCATACTGACACAGAAACATATGTTTTCAGTTCATTTTTGTTGGCTCGAAAGTTATCCTAGGCCGGTAAACGGAAGAAAACAATCAGCTGATTTGCAGCAAACCGACGTTGAATGCTTGTTTATTGGTTACTTTTTTGAGGAATGTAGTGACAGCACTGGCAGCTGTAGCAAATGTTTGTTCTTTTTGTTATAGGTAAGGTTTGAAGGATTGAGAAACGTATTGGTTTATGCAATGACTACGACTACGTCAGAGCCGTAAAGTCAAACTTGGGGGCCCCGGGGCAAGACAAGGTGATGGGGCCCCCTATATCTTACTCAAGCGTGAGCGTGTGAGTGTCAAAAATCATAAAACAAAATTTAATTACCTTTATGATTTTTGTAGGCCATAGCATTTTTAAAAAGCTTAATAACCTTAATTTATGAATAATCGATCAAAAATAAATAATGTAGGGAGCTAACTGATAGTAATATAAAATAGTTCAAAATGATTGTAATCGTTTATTGTTTTTATTGGTTCACAACACATAGTTACTAAAATATCATCTTATTACTTAAACATTTGTTTTATTCTTTTATTTGTGCAGGCAGTCATCGATAACATTAAGAATATAATTTTTGAGCTCCGTCCTTTTCAGTAGAGATTCGAGCTAAGCTAATTAAACTGGCTTGTGCCATTGTATTTCTAAAATATATTTTTAACAATTTAAGCTTAAACAAATATCACTCTGCCTCTGCAATGGTTACTGGGAGTAGATAACTCGAAGACAACAAACTATGACCAATAACTAAAAGTTCTGCCAATTCTTTTACTGTTTTATTTTTCTAATCTTCTTTTCAAATGAATGTTGAACTCAGTATACGTTTGGTTAATGTCGTTTTCTGAAGCAAAATAAAATATTAGGCCTATTTGACTGCCGTAATGGAATCAAGAAATTTACTGGTCGCGGAAACACCAAGCGTTTTTTTTACTGCACTATGACTGAGGGATTTGTCATAAACGACCGCACTTTGACAGCCGCGATACAACCAAAACATGTAACGGCCATGAAAAGAGTAAGCGGTTTTCCAGTTGCAATTCAACCAAAAGTTTTGCCAACCGCGGAATAAACGACAGATTTTCCGGCCGAAATGTGGCCAATATATATGACGATCTCGAAAATAGATCTGCCATTTTCCGGTTGCGGGATAAGCGAGCAATTCTCCAGCCGCATAACAAGCCAGCGAATTTCTTAGCTAAACGACCGAGATATGTGATAGCACAGAGAAGAAGCATATATTTATGCTTCTTCTCTGTGGTGATAGCCAGGGCCGCCGAGAGGGGGGGGCAAAGGGGGCAGATTGCCCCGGGCCTCAAAAGCAAGGGGGCCACATTTTAAGCTGAGAATATTTTTGATGATTATTAGATATTAGAGTTTTTAAACTGAGGAGACCAAAATGAAATGTATTAGAAGATGCATAAGAAACTTGGTACCTAAGAAACGTATATAAATCATAGGCCCTAATTACCTAGAACTATTCATTTGTCTTATTTTAATACAATTTAATTTGGTTTTCTGGCGTCTCGTCTGGGGCCCCCCGAAGTTAAGCCGCGTTTACACAACACAACTTGTTTTATTAAGTTGTGTTGTACAACCAATTATACTAATTTGTTTGAACATGTTTAAGAAAGTAATCAAAATTATTAAACAAGTTGTACCACAAGCGTGTTTTAAAACCAAAAACTCGTGTTTCACAACAGGTTGCAGGTTTTGGAAGGATCGAAGGAAATTTTTGTTTTATAAACTTTTGTTTTACAGCATGTTTAAAACAAATATCGAGTTTTAAAAACAAAAGTTGTTTTAAACATGTTATTCAAACAAAAGGTTATAAAACAAGTTGTATAGTGGCTTTAGGCCTGCGCCAGACCCCACATTAACTAAATCCGTACCAAGCTCAGCAATCGTCCAATACCAATCGTCTGCACCCTAAAATTCATCACAAAACTTTTTTTGTACAGGCCTACAATGGACCAAGGACCATAATTTTCGATCCAAGATGTAACATGAAATTTTTTTCAGTGATTAACAACTTCAGCTTCGTTTCTCCTCTGAGTTTGAGTTTAGCTACGTATGAACCAAGGTCCAAAGAATTACATGTGTACTCTTACAAAAATTTAAGCATATCGTGATGCCATCAGTAGACCGAGATAAAATGCTCGTCTGTAGCCTCAAAGAGGCACAGGCCAATTAAAGAGTAGTTATTACTACACCTTAGGCTACACTTTTGCTCAATAGTAATAGGCTATGGCTAGGATACAACCGGAACAATTATGTCCTAGTGACGTCACACGCTCCACAGGCATTATGGAATTTGGACAACAGAAGGAATAGTTATTTGTTTAGTAACTTAAACTATTTCTTAAATCCTTTTTACCCCCAAGTACAGGCTTATTTGGAACATACATTTTTTAGTCTAGTGCTTTTAATCCAAAGTTATGTGTTATCCAGTAGTCGTATTAAAAAGGATTGTATCTACCTTTACTGTTTGTATAACTCAAAAGTTTAGTACAGACCTGTGATGTAGTTGTTTTGTATTGAGCAAATTAAGATATTAAACATTATTAGATCAAAAATTTTGTGATCAGCAAATTCTACAAAATTAGCTATTTAAAAAGGTATTATTTATTTTCTATTTTTTGTATTGAGGGGCCTCGCTCCCAAACTTTGCCCCGGGCCTCAAAATTTCTGTCGGCGGCCCTGGTGATAGCCACGGAAAGAGAGTCAGACTTGACGGCAAGCGATGCTAACGAGAGATTTGCCAGCCGTGAAACGAGCGGGTGATTTCCGACCGAAATAGAACCGAGAGATTTGCCGGCCGTGATGTAAACGGTTGGTGATTCTCCAGCAGCAATGTTACCGATTTTTTTTTTGCGATTCGATCGAGAGATTTGGCAACGACGAGGGCGCTTATGTCGTTTCGTTTTGTTATCACGAGTATCGAATTTCTCGACCAAAGGTTTCATTCATTACGTTTTTCCGACCTTTTTATAATTTCCGACTGGTAGACACCATGCAAAGGATTTACAGGGATTTGACGGCCACTATACAACGAAGAGACTCGGCTACGAACTGGCCGAGAAATGAACGCGACGGATCAATCGAGGAAATCTCGAACCACGGCAATGTAGTCGACAGATTTTCCGGCCACAAATTAAATAAATCATTGCGGTTTAGTTAATACCCAAATTATTGGATTACCTATTGGACACCACCTGACCAATGACCAAGCCTCATAATCCCTTATACCACGGTTTCTGTAGCTTTTGGTTCTAAAACATTTACTACATTATTACAATCAGTGGTAATATGGCCAAATACAAACAGTTGTAGAGGAAAATTCCAGTCTCAAAGCTGCTTAAACATCTATTAATCTTTTCATTGGTTTTAACCTCAGAAAAATCAAGTTTTCTCGGAAATAATACCGTACGGGTGCGACGAGGTTGGTGTCAAGTATGGTTTTATTTTGCTCGGGGCCCTCCGGGGCCTCCTATCCTCGGGGGCCCCGGGGCGGTGCCCTGGTTGCCCCGGTGGTAGTTACGGCCCTGGACTACGTTATGATTGAAAGTATGTTTTTTTCTGAGTAGTATGATGAAAAGTATCGTACGTTACACACGGTTGGAAAGATTAACCGTACTTTCCGGCCTAGTAA
The DNA here is from genome assembly GCA_035578135.1 of Flexamia atlantica. Taxonomy (NCBI): domain Eukaryota; kingdom Metazoa; phylum Arthropoda; class Insecta; order Hemiptera; family Cicadellidae; genus Flexamia; species Flexamia atlantica. Next base: position 48,978,655 of record JAQJVK010000007.1, on the reverse strand, counting down.
TGTAATATACTACGGTATTTCGGGCCCCAAGAGTTTTTTGGACCATTGATATAATATAAGCAGTTTCGCCACTGAATGATGGGTGATAATTCATAAAAGGGTGTTTTTACTATTTAAATCATGTTTTGATAAAGTTACATCACTAAATCATGAACGTACGCCACCTTCAAGTGGGCAAAGAATTATAGAGAGCTATATAAATATCGTACATTTCAGTTTCATTCTTAACCCAGAGAAAGCCATTCAACAACAACTTCCCTGTTCAGAGGCGAACCCAGGATTTAATTTCGGGGGTATCCTATAATAAGGGGGAAGGGGGTATTTAGGTACTCACAAAACCCCGTACTAATTTGACGGTAGACAATAAGGTCGTTGCGGTAGGCGATTTTCGCGTCACAATAGACGAATATTGACGCGCGGTAGACGAATATCGTCGTCGCGGTAGACAAATATCGTTGTCACGGTAAGCGAATATGGTCGTAGCGGTAGACGAATACGGACGTCGCGGAAGAAAAATATCGTTGTCGCTGTAGACACATATCGTCGCGATAATATGGTCGTCGCGGAAGAAAAATATCGTTGTCGCGGTAGACACATATCGTCGCGGAAGAAAATATCGTTGTCGCGGAAGACACATATCGTCGCGGTAGACGAATATGGTCGTCGTGGAAAAAAAAATGTCGTTGTCGCGGTGGCGGTAGACACATATCGTCACGGTAAACGAATATGGTCGTCGCGGTACCAGCACGCAAATGTCGTCGCGGTGGGCAAAGAACGTTGATACGCTAGATGAGTAGCGTTGTTGTGGAAGACGAATATGGTCGTCGTGGTAGTCGAATATCATTGTCGCAGTAGGCAAAAATCGTGGTCACGTCGCAGTTGACAAAAAAGTCGTCGCGTCGCGGTAGACGAAAATCGCGTTCGAATCGCAGTAGACAAAAATCGTCTTCGCGTCACGGTAAACGAAAATCGTCTTCGCGTCGCGGTAGACAAAAATTGTAGTCGCGACGCGGTACCCGAAAATGGTTGTCTTTTCGTCCAAAATTTCTGTCCTCCAAAATTTCGGGGGGAGATATATCCCCTTAATCCCCCCTGGGTTCGCCCCTCCTCCTGTCAAATGTCTCCAGTCTTTAACATTAACTAAATTAAAACTTTTGTGATACGCAGTTGATACCGGTGTGATCAAGAATTTGAGTGAGTTGGTGGCGCAGTCGGAAGTGCGTCGATCGGACCTCGAAATTTCGGCGCCAGCGTCGTGGCTTCGAGTCACGTCCGCCGCCAGTATATTTTGACAGTAAAAATGGCTCACAACCCCCCCCCCCCCCCCAAATCTCAAGAATTGACGATTCTCCGGTCTCTACGACTGCGATGAAAAGGAAGAGGACACATGTAAGATGTAAGATGTATTGTTAATTCTTGTACTGTACCGGCTCACTCCTCACTTGTTTAACGTTCATACACAGATTAATAGTCATTTTGGGCGAGGCAAAGGCAAGGTAAAAAAGGTCGCCAGTAAACATTTAACAATGCCGAAACAAGATTATCCTTCAGATGCACAGATTTACCTCTGGTTTTAAAAAGAACGAACAATTTAAAAATGGGCCCACGGGCCCTTGAGGCCTGATACCACTGATCATTAGAAAAAACCAATACAAGATACAATTATTTGCAAGTGTGGGTGATTATCAAAAACATTATTGTTTTCATTAAGACTTAAAGACACTTTCGGAACAGATTTAGTTTTTAGTATAAAACTGATTGTTTTGATAAAATCTTGATCATATAATTTCGTTCTCAGCTTGAAATCTAATTTAAATGACTAAAATATTTCTGTGTCTAATAAGACAATATAAACATACCGCGAGCAAGAAAGCATAAATTACAATAACAAACATTAATCGTGTAAAGTAAAAGTAAACATTTTAAAACGATTTTTGAAAACGGAAAACAACCTTCTTAGTTAAAAAAATTAGGGGACTTTTTGGCAGTGGCGTATATAGAAATTATTTTCGGGGGGGGCCAGGGCCGGATTTAAGATTTTGCCGCCCATGGGTCCAAAACATTTTGCTGCCCCTCCTCCCAAACGTGACGATTTGCCAGATCTAATCATTGGCGTAATTAGGGGGGAGGGAGGCACTTGCTCCGCCCAGTACTTTGGGATTATAATTTATTAGCTAAACCTGTTTGTTTTTTCACATTGCAAACACCAATATTTGTGTTCGTTTACTGCTGCTGCCATCTGGCGAAAGGCCTCACAAAATAAAATCATACTAATATTGTGGTATTTTTCCAAAAGTTAAAATTTGATAACCTCTAATATTAACAGTTCGTTAAGAAGAGTGATTGTTTTTTTTGCCAAAAAATCTCTTGGTCGCATTGCCGCGGTCTGGAATTCTCTTGATTGTTTCGCCGCGATCTTCTCTCGGCCATTTCGTGGCTACCAAAGCTTCATTATTGCCTTCTTTTTATCTCGGCCGTTCCGTAGTCGAGAGTCGGCCGGTTTTATTGTGGCCGTCAAATCTCTGTAAATCCTTTGCAAGGTGTCTACCAGTCGGCAATTCGATAATACCCTTGTTGGAGTAGACCTGCATACTCAGCCAGTTTCAAATGCTTGAATAAAAAATCTACACGCCATCAAAAACGAACGAATAAATTCCACCACCACGTCATAAATTTGAACGAATGTTCTTGGTGTCTGGGGTTCCATAACAAAAAGTTATGATGGTCCCGAACTTATATCTTACCATGAGCCCTGCGGTAATACCTTCTTTCCTATAGAAGAAATTCGTTAAAAGTAGGGGAAAAATAATGAATCTAAACATTTGGTCAGGAATTTTGATGCTTGAGTTAGAACGAAACGGAATAAAGCCGTTTTCATCGTTGGTATCGTCATCGCGGCCGGCAAATCTCTCCATCGAATCACAACAAACGAATTATTTTTTGGTAATATCGTGGCCGGAAATCAGTCATTTACATCGCGGCTAGAAAATCTTTCGGCCGTTTTGTGACCGGAAGATTGCTCGCTCGTTTCGTGGCCAGAAAATCTCTCGGTAGCATCGCAACCAAAAATCTCGGAAATACCTGTCGCATAATGGCCATCAAGCATGCCTCCCCGTGGCCCTCATATCTCTCGGTCGTATTTTTGCCAGAAAATCGCACGTTCGTCCCGCAGTCAAAAAATTACTCGCTCGTTTTGCGGCCGGTAAATTCTTTGCTTGTATCGCCGCCGTCAGATCTCTTGGTCGCATTGCGTCCAACAAGTCTCTCGCTCTTTTCGCGGCCGACGTATGTATTGGCCATGTCTTGGTCGAAAAATCGATCGTTTTACAGCGGATTTGAGGCCGACAAACACCTCGATTTTTTGCAGCCGACGAATCTGGTTAGTGTTACAGAACAAAAAATCTTTCGGATTTGTAGCGATCGGAAAATTCCCATGGTCAGTTCGCGGCAATAAAATCTAACGGTTGTATCGTAGCCGGTAATCTCGGTTGAGTCATAGAGGACGTACTCGGCGGTATCGCAGCCACGTTAAACCCCTCGGCTGTAAAACTGTCGGTAAAACCTGTGGTAAAACTAACGGACATTTCGCGGCCGTCATTTCGCAAATATTTTAAACAAAACTCATAACGCCCTTTACGTCTCCTCTTTCTTGTGATCTGATTCCACCATTACCCCGAATAATGAATGACTCAGCAGCGCCAGCGCCCAGGCCAAAAAAATATGCTTTTGCACCCCACTCGCCTTGAGTACATCGACTCACACCCTTCCGCGCAGTGACGCACTAGGCAAAAAAATAGTGTAGTCTGATGTATCAAAGCTATATCAGGTGGAAGATACCGGATAAGGTCATTGTAAATCCATATTGCTCGAAATTAATGCATTCTCGATGTTCTGCTTGCTGCTGATAACATCTTGCATATAATTTATCTAAATAATTCACGCTATTTAATTCCCTAATATTTCTTTTACCCTTTTAATTTCGGGGGGGGGCCCGGGCCCCCTGGGCCCCCCCTTATATACGCCACTGCTTTTTGGAATTAGGACTCGTCTCTTAATGGTCCATTAAGGGTCTTAAAAAAATTGAAGTGGACTTACAAATTGGCGATCACTGGGATATATCTAAGAAGCCTCTTTGTAGTTGTTTCCGGATAAGATCTTTTATTGGACCTTTTTTTAATTATTTTTTGCGTCTTTCTGAATTGATACGATAATAAACTGAATAATAAATTAATTACCTTATAATCTCGTTTAGAAACGGACATTAGGTAAATGATAGAAAGGCATGAAACATTCCATCAATAAAATCCCTTCCCTCTAATAGAGAGAGCGTGACGTAAAATATGTAAAACTCCATGAGAGATACCCCCTCCGAAGTCGTGCCTGTAATCACGTCTAAACACGTGTCACTTCAATGTGCAACAATGGAAAACAAAAACCCAAACGAAAGTCGCATTTTGTGTGGAGAGAGCGACAAAGCGATTTAGCTGCACCGTGAAGTACGAACATAGTACAAACAGACGGAGCACACGAGGCGCGACGTGAAACCATATACATTTTGCTTCTATTCCATATGCATGGGAAAAACACACCACGTAAAAAATTACAAATATGGTATCAAATTAAATGTGTGAATCGCAGAATTATTATAGCACCAAATATAAATGGTTTACAGATAGTCTACACATCATAAACACCGATAACCTAGAAGCTTGTATTGCAATTTTTTGAGAACAGCTGCCACCACGGAATGAACCTCTAACGTTCCTATGATGTGTGAATTGCCTCTAAACTATTTATAATAATTGGTTCTATAGAAATTGTAGGAATCAGACCTTTAATTTGATACCACATTTGTATTTTTGTAGTCGACTACATTTTTGTAAAGAGCAGTTTAGAATTGACTTTTTTTTATGCAGGTACCGCACGGATTATTAACTCTCTCACATTACTAACCTATCAACCAAACTACAGCAGCTATTTTTTTCAAAAGTATGATTGAAAAATTTTCATTCCTTAGCAACAATTTCCCCCTTGTTTAATTTATTGACCAAAAACAGTAGCCGACCACTTTTTCATGTCAAATATTGAAGTTGAATAACAACTTTTGACTTTTCATTTTTTTAAATAGAAAAAACTATATTTTAAATTTAACTGGTACTACATATTATCATTCAAAACTAAAGGACTCCTCACATACGAAACTTCAACCTTTTGCCTCAATATTAAATTTTATAAACTACGAGTTATTTGAAACGTGAGCACTGACAGATTACGCGGTTTTAAACGCCGTTTAATGTATCTATACCTAGACAAGATGGCGGTCTCTGCTTCATTGCTGCACTGCTAGTAAAATAGGCATGCTCCGTCTATTTGTACTACGTGGACGCTGGTATGAACGCAGCCAAGCAAGCCAGGAAGTCTCGCTGCATCAGTGGCATCTTCCACAACAGAAATAACGTGATATATTTAATTGGTTTCAATACAAGCCGTTCCCGTTGCGTTGCTAATGTGATTTGTAGTTGGCTGGCCGCCATTCTATTCGTTCCCCCGGTCTACCTCAACCTAACCTGCGATGCGTCATAAATCAAGAACAAATGTTTTCATCTTCGAATTCCTTATTCAAGAACCTGTCGGCGAAACTTTAGAATCCATCCCCACCATGAAAATCGAAGTTAAAATCGATACTTTTTGATATTTACAATCACGGTTATGTAAATCAAAACAACATTTCGATGTTAACATCGAAACGATAATTTAAAACATAGATGTTTACCTGCATGGCAGTGTAGTAAATAAACAAAAATTCTAACAGGTTCAATCGAAATTAAACATTAAAGATCATAAAATTATGGTTACAATTACTGTGTAAGTACATAAACTTTAGCTGCACCTTCTAAACGTTGAGAAAATAAATTTTGGACTACACTTCGGTTCTACCGACCAACAAAAATTGCCTAGGTTCGAGTCGAACATGAACTTCCTTCTATTATATCGTAGAAAAAAATTAAAAACTGGAATTGTCAACCCAGGTAACGCATATTGCTCATGAAATGCTAGGTTCGTGATTTACTTGCAATTGAGTATGCTTTCTGACTCCTTAAACAAGTTATCTTCAGTGTTACTCGACGACATTTTGAAATTTTCAAACCATTTACCTATATACACGTTGGTTACACTGCTAAATAAATATATCTATCACTTCCTCACTTTTCATTCCTAGAATCATCGTAATACCACATGAAACTGAATTAGCTAACAAAGCAAACTTTTACAATCCATGACTGACTGACTGACTCTAGATTTGTCAGTTTCTCTAATTGTAATAGGACAGTAAAAGTTATAACTGAAACCGACATTTTAATAAACGGTTAAAACAGTAACGTAAATTGTTTAGTTCAAATAAATTCCACATTAATAACATAAAACATGTTTTTAAAGAAAATAGATTGTTTGAATAAAATCGAAAAATATAGATTTTCAACTTCGATTTTAACGGTGGATACGGGTTCTTAAGTTAAGCCAACCTGTCCTTCCCCTTTATCTGGGTTTGTAAAATGTGATCTGAAACTGCCCACGTGGTCTTTACTTCGACGCGTTACAGTTGATGGTACGATTCGTTCCGTAAACCGAAAAAAACACTTTGACCTCGAGCTCAATTGACATTCAAGAGTTTACAGTACCTCCGCCTTTCAGGGGGTTGTCCCATAAGGAGAAAGATAGTGTCGAACAGTTGCTACACCTTAATTCTTCGGCAAACAGTTATAACATTTGTGTTAAATTAAAGGTATTATAAATATCTAGTGAATTGTCGATTAAATTATTGAAATATGTGATTGTGTTTTTTAATTATTAACAATATACCTACGACGATAAAATTAACCAATTTAGATGAACATTTTTAGCTATGAATTAAAACATATTTATAAAAATTGTATTCACAGTTCACTGCTAAAAATAATTAATAAAACATATTCAAGGATCAGATTAATACGATTTAAGGAAATTGAATTGAGTGGTTTGTGTTCAAATCATGCATGTTTTAGGGGAATCAGCATTGTTCTAATGATTCCGACATCATTTTGGACGTATTTCCCAAGATATTAACGGCCTCTCCAAAGAAAAAAAACTGTAGTTCACTCAACTCTTTCAGGGCTGCTGTAAAAAAGTCTAGAAAACTGTAAATATTGCACATATATAATTAAAGTTATGTTAGTGTAGGTTAAGATGACTTGAGTCGGTTTGTAAAACATCTTTTTATGAAACACGCTTGTAAATAAAGGCATTTTTATTTATTTATTTCTTATTCCATAGTATGCAGAAAGAAGCAAGGGGACTGAATTAAGTCTCTCAATCCACACTATTATCACTATTTCACGTCTAAACAACACAACATAACTTACTTAATTGAATTGGTGACAAGTTTCGTCCGGCTATGCGGACAACTTCAGACCAACTGGAGCTCCTGGTGGCCTACGTGACAGCTGATCTGATCTTCGTGACAGCTGATCTGATCTACGTGACAGCGTAATGAGCTGTCACGTAGGCCACCAGGAGCTCCAGTTGTTCTGAAGATGTCCGCATAGCCGGACGAAACTTGTCACCAATTCAATTATGTAAGTTATGTTGTGTTGTTTAGACGTGAAATAGTGATAATAGTGTGTATTACATTAACAACTTGTACAATATGAACATCAAGAAACTATGTCTCTCAATCGTCTAAGAATAAAAATTCCCTAACAACCTTCTGCAGACAAGATCAATGTGGGATTCAAAGTTCAATTTCGAGTCAACCATCAGTCCAAGAAAGCGTTTATCGGGTTTTGACTCAACCAATTCATCTCCAAGAAAAATACTAGCTGGAACTTCATATGGACCATCTTAGAAATATTAGCTGTCAAAGCATTTCGGTCGAACCAGTCAAGTAACAGATTACCCATGAGTGGATGGGAAAATGAAATACAAAAATGTCGTCCACTAGAGGCCATTAAGTTGCGTTTACACTATACAACTTGTTTTATAAACTTATGTTTGTAAAACATGTTTAATGCAACTTTTGTTTTTAAAGCTCGATCTTGTGTTTTAAAACATGTTGTACGAGAGTTTATAAAACAAAAATTTCCTTTGATCTTTCCGACACGGCTCGGGAAACCTTCAACCTGTTGTAAAACACAATTTGTCGGTTTTAAAACACACTTGTTGTACAACTTGTTTAATAATTTTCATTGCTTTCTTAAACATGTTCAAACCAATTAGTACAGGGTGTTTTTAACGCAACCCATTTTAAAGATTGAATAGTGCACATATAAATATGAAATTAGTATGGTTTTATGAATTTTTACATTTTATACAACCTATTATTTAAGTTTGATCACACTTAGTTTACATTACGTGCTCAAACAATCCGCCATTGGCATTTGTATAAAGTTGTGCTCCCTCCCATCAAATTCCCAAACGCGTGTTGCAAGATACCTCTTTAAACTTCTTGCATTAAATTTGTTATGTTTGTTTTTAGGTGCTCTATATCCTGTGAATTGTTTTCGTAGGCCATACTTTTTATGTATCCCCAAAGAAAATAACATAGTGGCGTCAAATCCGGGGATCTTAGTGGTTAATAATCCTTCACTAATAAAATAGTTTTGGGTTGCGTTAAAAAACACCCTGTATAATAGGTTGTGCAACACAAGTTTATAAATCAAGTTGCATAGTGTAAACGTTAAAGAATCGTTTAATCGAAGAGCATTGACGGGGGCTCGGTTCTATGAACCGTGACGTAGTGACGTAGCCGCCTGCCCTTGAGGTTACGCAAGCGCCGCCGCCCGTGCCACTTGGCCGAAGCCGCGATACACTTCACCACTAAATAACGCGGTTCTGTTTCATTCCTCACTTTATTTACGTCGGGGAGGCGACGACATCTATTTCTGGCGCTCCGGCTCTCCCGACTCCGATCCCCTAATAAAATAACTAGAGATAATCCCACGTAAGTACAAAAAGAATCTTATCACGAGGAGCGGAAAAATAGCGCACAAGAGGCAGGCTTAGTGTAAGCCCGGGCAGGGATTGATGTCCGACGTCCTGCGGTAATATTCAACAATCGCCGCCTTATGTCTGTGTTTTGGCGAGGGACAATTCAGAAATGTAATACACTTTGGCCGACGATCAAAGAGTCACACGCCTATGTAGGGACGAAGAGGGTTTAGCTGTGTTTTTCTTCCTACACTGACATACGACTTTCGGACCACACAGGTTCAAAGTTCCTCACACAATATATGATGTCACTTCTTTTACATAACATAATTCTTTTCGTTTCAACATGGGTTTTACTATAGTAATCGACACGAGTTTAAGAGGTGTTAACAAAATATAAGAGAGTACGTCCCACATTCTAAATTTCCTCCTTAGGGGTTGAAAGAACAAAATTTAACTTTAAATTTGACATTTGATTTTTGAATATTTTTTATACTGAATATGGATGATTGTTAATTACTTATGACGCTGAATTTATCGTAAGCGGTTGAATGAAATCGGCAAAACTTCGAACATCCGATTAAATTTGAAGGAAACGTTACATAATACATTTTCGTTCTAGCATTAGAGTTGGTTAATTGAAAGTTGTGCTGTGAGCAGCAATAACGGCTAAACCTAGTAATATAAAGGGGCTAAGCTAAATGCCTAACGAAGATAACACTTAAAAGTCCTATACTTTGGCTATATTAAACAACTTAGTTCTCGAATTCTATTTAGCCTCTAGGCTTTTTAGGGGCTAAGGGGTATCTAATATTGTATTGTGATCAGTCTTTCAAACCTGATAAGTTTCAAAGACTTGAGTTTTTAGCCTCCAAGCAGGGGCGAACCCAGGATTTAAGTTAGGGGGGTATCCTATAAGAAAAGGGAAGGGGGATTTAGGTACTCACAAAAACCGTACTAACGTGACGGTAGACAAATAAGGTCGTTGCGGTAATGGGGTATCGCGTCGCAATAGACGAATATGGACGCCGCGGTAGACGAATATTGTCGTCGCGGTAGACAAATATCGTCGTCGCGGTAAGCCAATATAGTCGTCGCGGTAGACGAATATCGTCGTTGTGGTGGACGCCACGGTAGACGAGTATCGCGTCGCGGTAGGCAAATATCGTCGTTGTGGTAGACGCCACGGTAGACGAGTATCGCGTCGCGGTAGACGAATATGGTCGTCGCGGAACACAAATATATCATTGTCGCGGTACACACATATCGTTGCCACCACGGTAACTAGAAACAACTCGGTAATGGTCACCAGTGCCGTAACTGGTTCACAGATAAACATTGGCGCTAGTAGTTCTCAATGCGTTCGTGGCGTTCTTCTGTCGATCTTTCACTTGTATTAAAGTCAGCAAGTGTTTTTTTTTTTCAGTGCGGTGTTAAGATTTTCTCTTTAATTTATTTTTGAATCTATTCTAATTTCATATGTTCTTCAGATATAGAAGTGTCATTAAAATAAATAAAAAATGGAAAGTTTTTCTTAAATTGTTGCCTTCCCTTCCTTAAGTGCAGTTAAAAGAGGTTTCCTCATAAAACACAAACCTTAACCCCAAAGAGTTTTCATAGTGTCGAACTTCAACATTATTTGATAAACATAACTAAAACCTGGTCACGTGAAATTCTTTGAGGTTGTTGGGACGAATAAAAAAGTGAAAATTGTAAGAAAAAGATAACGTGGAATCAGACGATAATTGTAAAGTTCTTTAACCTGAAAATCGTTATTCTTCTTATTATCCTTGAAAGTAGACCGTTCGGCAGTTTTTGTTTATCAACACATCATTTTGACGTTTAAAGGTAGACTGAAATGCTCCTGGTGTTCATCTAGAAAACTACTAGCGCCAATGTTTATCTGTGAACCAGTTGCGTCACTGGTGAGCACTACCGTGTTGTTTCTAGTTACCGTGGTTGTTACGTCGCAGTAGATAAAAATCGTCGTCGCGGTAAAAGGATATCGCTGTCACGTTAGACGAGTATCGTCGCCGTGATAGGTAAAATATTGTCGTTGTGGCAAATGAGTGTCGTGTCACGGTAGACGAATATTGACGTCGCGGTACCAGAAGGCAAATATCGTCGTCGCGGTAGGCAAAGATCGTCGAGACGAGTATCGTTGTTGTGGTAGACGCCGCGGTAGACGAATATGGTCGTCGCGGCAGACGTATATCATTGTCGTAGTAGATAAATATCGTTGTCATGTCGCAGTTGAGAAAAATCGTCGTCGCGTCGCGGTAGACGAAAATCGTCTTCGCGTCGCGGTGGACAAAAAATCGTCTTCGCATTGCGGTAAATGAAAATCGTCTTCGCGTCGCGGTAAAGGAAAACCATCTTCGCGTTACGGTAGACGAAAATCGTCTTCGCGTTGCGGTACACAAAAATCGTAGTAGTCGCGTCGTGGTACCAGAAAATGGTTGTCTTGTCACCAAAAATGTCTGTTCTCCAAAATTTTGGGGGGGATATATCCCCTTTATCCCACCCCCTGTGTTCGCCCCTGCCTCGAAGGCAGAGGATAATATATTATGTATTTTCATCGTTATCGTTTTTTTAACATATGAAAATGATTCTCGGTACGTTTTTAGCCTTTAATGCAAAGGATTTCTGATGGATTTTCACTGTGGCCGGTCTTTCAAACATACTATTTGATATGGACATAAAAATTGTTTTGCTTTTTATGCCCACACAATCAGCTAAGACCAGTCAAAACTGAAATTCCGTCGATCTTCTTTGCTGCCGAGATTGAAATTTAATATGACTTTTTCATTCAGTACCGTGTACGACAGTAAAACCAACTCTCTCTATTATAAAAATTCACCGTTTGTCTACCAGATAAATTGACTAAGAATGTTGTTTATGCAGACGATACCGCTTTAGCAACTTGTACTTGTACTTAAGGAAACTCAAGGAAACCCTGGCCCCTGCAGAGACAGTTTTGAGGTAAAACATCCCTGAGGAAAAAAATCCTTTGGAGGAAAAAACCTCAAAAACTACTTTTTGCAAAATAACATTTATAATCCAAATAGACGAAAACAGCTGTCTTCCATCTTAACAAGGGAAAATAAAGTTGGTTACAAATTGAACTCCTGATACGAGGGGGTCAGAATCAGAGTGAGTGGCGGCGCGCGGCGTAGAGGTGGTTTTACATCCTAATCGGCAGGTTTCCCCCTTGTTAATCTTATGGTATTAGATTTTGCACATTCACTAGTAATCCTGCTCTTGCTTGGGGATAGGTTCCCTTGAGTGTCGGACTTATGGTTTTTTCAAACGTTATGGGTAGTTTGGGCTTTATCTATATATAAGTATAAAACCATTGACTGACTGACTGATCACAGTTTCTCAATAACTATAAGGCCCACTTTTACACTTTTTAGATTTCATGGTTCTAATCTTTACAGGCTCTAGTTGCGTACTAAGAAAGGACTTTGCAATATTTTCTCTCAAAATGGTGTTGGTATATTACAAAATTCAAAATAGCGGCCATTTTTAGCTTACAAAGCTAACTTTCTCAAAAACTACAAGACTTTGGGCCATGAAACTTGGCATAAATATTCTTTATAGGCTTTAGATGCAAACAAAGAAAGGTTTTTTAAATATTCTCTCTCAGACAGTTAAAAAATGAAATATTATGAAATTCAAAATGGCGGCCATTTAAGTTTTCAATACTATAGAATATTTTCAGGGGATAGAAAAGGTACAAGATCCAATCTACTAAAAGAATAAAATGTGCAAATTAATTACGGCCGTCCACTATATTATATTCGTAAAATGCCACTTAAGCAACTTGTATTGTATGATCCGCCCGAAGTCTTATGTTGTATTCCCACTTTCGCAAAATTGTTTGTCCACCTAAATTAATAAATAAAATTACTCAAACTATAATCTTAAAACTGAGTATAGACATTTCATTTTTAGTATATGTTTATCTACTAGAAATGGAATTTCCAAAATTAAAATTTAGGAGGGTTTGCTTAGGTGATGGGGATATCAATTCCAAAAAATACTATTATTACATAATTTTGCCTTAATGATAGCTGAGTGACCCGATCTTCAATGTGAATGAGAAACTTTTGGGAAATAGGTTTTTGACCGAGGCATTTACCGTCTACTTTCTCATACGGTTTTCGATCTATTATCAAAAACGTCCTCAATTCAGATTGATAAGTCAAAAACCTGTTTTATTGTTTTTTTTTGATTTTTTCCCCGAATTATCACTCATTCTTTGTTTTGAAAAGTGGGAGGAAGCTAATTCATGACATTTGCTAGTCATTAGAGAAACATTGTTACACCTTCTCATTTCAATCTAGGATGGAATTACCAACTGCATCCCATGGCCTATAACCCAAATCAGGCCATTTGTTAACTAATCCTAAAAATGACATACATATGATTTAATTAAAATTAGTTATTCTTTCAACGGGTGAAGCTGTGGGTTTATCTGCTAGTATATAGATATAAAATCAATAAATTTATTTATTTAAAAAAATTAAACTTAATGAAATATTTATATATACTATAAAAAATCATATAAAAAGTAGACTTTAAAAATAAAAAAATGTTAAAAATATTTTATTTCAAAATTTGAAAATTCGTATTTTTTATTATAAAATTTAAAATTAAAAAATTTAGAACCTGGACTATATATATATAGAACCACTCAACCAACAACCATCACTTAAATAAAAGATGTCCTTGTGAGGTTTGCCATGTAAGTTTTGCTAATAGAAGCAATTTAATTCGCCATTTTCATAAGATACATAATATATATCCAAAAATGTGCAAAAAATTAATAAAATATTTTCTGCAATTGAAGCTTTAAAATTGCACATTATACAAAATCATAATACTTGTAAGACATGTAAAAAAGTAATTAAACATAGTAAAAAAAACATTAGCTCTGTATGATAAACGTTCATATAATCTGTTGATTTTCAATGAGAGTCTATAGATGATGAATTATCGAATATTTTGAATTGAAATATATTCCTCTGTCGATTGAGTGGATATTATTAAGATGAGTTAAATTAATTAAATATGTAATAGATATGGAAAGTATTGCAAATTTTAAAAGTTTAACAGATTTAACAATTGAAAAAGAAGAGGTCCATTCACAAATTAAGAAATCACTTGATAATTGATAATTCTATTCATAAATTTTCATCTGAAGGTACTAGATGGATTTATGACCACAAAATATTATGGCAATTACATGTACCACAAAAAAATTGTCGTAAATGTGTTTAAAAATTTATTCTGTTAACATCGAAATCATGTATTCGATCACCAGAAGCTGTCAATCGACACATGTTGTGTTTAATATGAAAATAAAGACAACAAATGCTTCACTTGGTTTAATACTCGCTTTCCTACATCCAAAAATTATAAGGAAAATGCAAACAGAGTCTCTGATTATATACAATATGAATGTGAACTAAATATGAAAAACATAAGATGTCCAGTAAAAATATCAGATATCGATAAATTTGGAAAACAGAAAAAAAGATAGTGTAAATGTTTTTAGAGTAGAGGGCAAGAAATAAATTTATTTGTTAGGAATTACAGAGGAAATTAAAAGTAAACATATTAACTTATTATTATTTCAAAAAGGTCAAATCACACATTACTGCTTTTGGTAAAAAATGTCAATAAATTAATGTTCCAAACAACAAAACATTCACGTATAAAACACTACTGCTATCTCTGTTTACAACTTTTACCCGGAAGGTGGGGCTTGAGAACTATATTAAGTTTAGTGCCAAATTTTCTCCCCAACGAATACAAATGTTGAAAAAAGAATTGATTAAATTTACAAATTATAAATTTGAACTTAATGCACCACTCGAGGAATGTGCTCATTTAGAGTGTTTTATAAATACAGAAAATAAACATATTCCAAGTGAATTCGCATTTGTAGTCATCAAAGATCACAATAAAATTCATGAAGAGCTGTAAACCAAAGATAATATTGTAGATGTGTTTAAAATAATTTATTAGAGATATATGATTGTATTAAACAACAAATGAAAATTGTATTACCTCTTGTTATGACTCCGGGACAAGGATTATCATTTTAAAACACAACTCATTGTCATATTTGTAATGGTATCTTAGGGGTTGACATGGTTCGAGATTATTAGTATACAAACGTCTCAATTTAGGGGAGCTGCACATAATTCCTGCAACTTAAATTATCAATTAACAAAGATGGTGCAAAGGATTATCAATTTTACATCACTACTACTACTACTCTATTATAAAAAAATTAGATTCAAACTTGGGGAGTTTTAGATAGGTGCAGCATCCCCTTTTGCAACAAAAATGTGTATATCCTTATGAAAATATGAATGGCCAAACCAAATTTAATGAATGTGTACAACAACCAACTAAGGCGTTTTACAGCTGTTTAGCTAAAGAGCATATTTCTGAACAAGAATATGAACATGCAAAATTATAGACCGGGAGCTGGGAGGTCAAAAATTACGTCATAAGGTGCACATGTAAAAGCTGTGCCTTTTTGAAGGGGCATCCTGAGGGGTTTCAAAAATGGGTTTGTGAGCCCTCAATCTGGGGGCTTTCTCTGAGGTGGACAAACTTGAATGTGACTTTTTTGTATTCTCCATAAGAATAACAAATAACATGGGGATTAAGTTTACAGGTTTGTTGCAACAGGTATGTGCGAATTGGGTGGTTTTAAGTCAATATCCAATAAACCTCGACTAGAAGAAGCCTTATGCCAAGTTTTATCATTTTATGTCAAAAAATAAGCATGATATCGACTTTTACTTTCTCCTCATAAGAATAACATGGGAAAAATTTATGCAAGTTTACTACCACGGAAATGCAAAAATGGGGGATTTAAGGCTAATATAAAATAGGTCTTAACTAAATGAAGCCACATATCAAGTTTCATTAAGACATGTTGAGACATAAGCGAGTTATAGGATTTTATTTATTTCCTATAAGGTTAACATTGGACGACGTTTTGAGTTCATCTCCGGCAGTATCTCGGTAACCAATGAACATAGAGCAATGATTCAACATACCAAATTGTTTGTTTTTTTAAGCTGAATTCAATGGTGTGATGTAAAACATGATCATTTAAATTGTTCTACATGAAAATTGCAAAAAACCCTTTTTTATGGGCCTTTTTCATGTTTGTCCACCTTGGAGAAAGCCCCCAGATTGAGGGCTCAAAAACCCATTTTGGACACCCCCAGGATGCCTCTTCAAAACGGTATAACTTTTACATGTGCACCTTATGTAATTTTTGACCTCCCAGCTCCCGGTCTATTAGTTTGGAGTGAATTCAAAATACAACATTTAAAACAGTACCATGATTTATATTTAAAAACTGATGTTTATCTATGAGGAGATGTATTTAAAACATTTAGAGATTTGGCTTAAGTGACTACAGAATTGACCCAGTTCACACTTATTCCCTTCCTGAATTTATATGGGAAGCTTGCTTGAAAATGAAACGAGTAAAATTGCAGCTATTTAATAAGCTCTGAAAAGATGGAACGTAAAAATAATATTGAATTTGAAAAATGAAAAAATATATATACTACATTATAAAGCTTTAAAAAACATACAAAGAGTTAGAATTGGTAGTTACCAATTTTAAAATTTAAACAATTAAAATGGTTGGCACAATACATTAAGTTTAACATTCAAAAACGTTAAAATACTAGAAATAAATTTAAAAATACTTTTATAAATCATTAAAAAACAGTTTATTTGGGAGAACAACAAAGAGTCAGCGTGAATATAGAGACATTTAAAAAAATTATCAAATATTTTATAAAACCAAGATTTGATTGTAGTAAAAAGTTTGATATAATGACATAAATGCAGAGCATATGGATAAATTAATTATTAACATTGATAAGCCAATTTATCTCCAATTTGATAGCCAATTTATGGGGGGGAGAATATAAAAATTATTAAAATTAAAATTATCTTAGGAGTCGGTCGGCATCTCCCAGGTAACTACATGGAAGCTCTACATGGAACTTCAAAAGAATACAAAAACTAAAACCACACGTTGAATACAGATAATATATTGCTCAAATTAATTATACTATAAATCTGAACATTTGTATAGGCATTTTATTAACTTACATAATAAAACTTCCGATAACTTTCTCGAGTTGAGATCATTACTTACTTTTGACTCTTGATTCCTAGGCTAGTGTTCTGTAACATTGTCAGCCTGTGTCGAAGCATCAGGTATCACACCATCAAAGGTGTGTACTGTCAAGGCTTTTTCGAGATTAATCGACTGATTCATCTCTATAAAAAACCTCTGATTCACTCTTCCGAGAGCTGCTGATGCAGTCCAGGCCACGATTGTTTTCGGTAATTAGTTACAGCCGCTGCCCCTTCATCATCTCTAACTGCAAGCGGCTCAACAATACGTGTAATTGCTTATTAGTCGGACCAGTTCGGTTGTCGCAGCAACCAGACAGTCTCAGTTGGCACAACAGTTACGGGGATGTCACATCAATTACACCGATCTTGGCTCGGCTCACTTGGATTGCATCAGTTGCGAGTCACCGATAAATCTATGGGCTAGTGTTCCTTCTGCCTAATTGTTATCCGACAAACATTCAAAATTATCAGCTCTAAACTTTCAACTGTGCTTTTGCCAAGCGATTCACTTTCATCTTTTTGAGCTTTGGAAGTTTTGAACCTTTCTAAGTGTGTAGCGTATGGTTTACCGAGTGGTTCTGTTCAGTAACGTGAATAATATGATACATCATTTGTCTAATCGGTTTCTAAAGTTTCCTAAGTCTTAATTCAGATCACAGTTTGGGAGCAACGACCCGTTTGATTTCACTCCAATTGTTACCATACAAATCACGCAAGTATAATTTATCGTAAGAATTGGAATGAAAAATAATAAGATTCTATGCAAGTTTTTTTAATAGGAAAAGTTTTCAGAAAAAAGTACATGGTTGTATATGAGAATATGTGTTCCCATGTATATAATTATACCATAAGATAAGTGTGAATGAACTAGCGCATAGCAAATAGATTTTTAAGATTTCTAAGCTACTAGTTTTTTTCATTTATCTTGTAGCAAAAATTGCCATGTTATTTTTCAAAAGATATTCCACATGTCTACCCCATGCTAATTTTTCATCAGTAAGGCCGGCCACACACTGCAACAGTTAAGACAAGGCATTTTAACTAAAGGCGTCTTGAGCGACAGAGAAAACACGGGCGCTTACGGATCACCACACACTGCAAGAGATGAGGTGAGGCGAGGTGGAAAGGCGCCTTTCATCAAAAAGTGAAGCAGTAAAAATTTTGTCGCATTGACAGTCGCTGACCGTTGGAGCGTCCTGCGCAAGGTCAATGGTGAAATCATGCTTCCTATTGTGTAAATAATGTAATTTCTTGAGAACGCATTATACGATTCAAATTTTTTTTCTACTAAACTTTTTCTTTTCTTATGCTCTTTTTGTCAATGTATCCCAAAAGGTACCTTGATATTAAAAAATTTCAAGTTAGAGTGGGAGTGAGAAGGTTGATGAGGGTATGAAAGTTTCATGTAAAACATACTTCCTCATCGGTGATAAACGTTTCCAGCAAACTGAATACTAAGGTTTGTTTCATCTTTAGAATTTGAAAAAGAAGTACATATTGCAACAGTACTTTTACTTTTCATACTGCAATCCAGCAGCTATGTATGAAATTCCACATTAGAAAGGCCTCTTTCTCTTATCCATCGTGCCTTGATTAACACACGGCAGAGACCCAAGAAACTACCTGTGAATCGAGCAAATCCAGAATCGCACGCTGCAAAAGAAAGCTCGTGACTGGACTATGAAAACTGCGCCAAAACTTTGGATGCCTTGACTTGTATCATCCTTCACTCCCAGGTCGCCATTTCAACTAGTGTATCTAATGTATCTTGCCTCGCCTTCTTCTGTGTGCGTCCACTTTGTGACAAGGCAAATTAAGCGACTTGTTTTACGTCGCCTTGCCTCCCTTTGACTGCTGCAGTATGCCACAGGCCTAATTAGCCTAATCCCATAAACATCGTGTTTTGAACTTGATCAAAAGATAACTTCTTGATTAGCAAAATTAGCTTTGGTCAGACAACATTATAAAATTCTTACTAAAAATAGCTGATATTCACTTCAACAAAGGATGCTTATAAAGAATAAGCCTCAGGTTTCTCTAATTTTGTGTTAGTTTTAAAAGTTGTAGTATTTTGCAGGGGATGTCCTAGTGTTGTCAATTGGCAATGTAATGTTGCTAGGTAACCAGATCTGAAAAATGTTTACAACATGTAAAAAAGAAAAAACTAAAAATTTAATTTATTTATAAAAAATATTCTTAGCTTAACGGTTAAACTATACAACATCAATACATCACATTATATCACTCACGTTGTGCTTTGAATGTTGACCTAATCACTAGTGAAACAAAACGTGGAGTAAAATAAAAAGTTTTAGTTAGAAGATATATCAGGTCGTAGATAAAAAATCATTATTATTCCTGGAAAGTCACCTAGTAAATGTCTTGGGAACCTTGGGAATCACATATGCTTGCATTTGCAAGCAGTGTTGATGAGACTACAATCCTGGTCAAAGTTTCTGTTTTATTTTTTGTACGGAACTTATTTTTGTATACTACTATATTTGGGTACACATATTAGTCAAGTGTTGAAGGAGACAAACAACATTTTTACATAACTATGAAAATCAAGCACATAGCTAATTATTGACAATGATTTTATATATGTTCGGGATAGGGGTTGGCTATTGTAAGGTTAGCCCCCCCCCAGGTGGCGAAAGTTATTTATGTAAATTGTTCACAAACAATATGTTCCGCATATGTTTTTACAAATGTATATGAGGACCTAAGGATGACCGGGTATTAGTGTGAAAAGCAAACTGCCCTAATGTTGGCTCAAATAAAATTACTCTTTTGCTTTTGGAGCGCTTAAGACCCCTCCATTTATGGAGTGATCTTGGGCCAAAAATCTTCGCTGTAGTGAATTTACGTTTGTGGGTTTAAAATTTGAACATGCTGGGAAGCAGCCATGCTATTGTAACGGTTGTATTGTTTCAGTCATGTGAGATGCCTCAGCGGCAATGTCAACTTTAAAAAGTCAGCAATTGTCTCAGGATCATCTTTAATGTTTATGTCCAATGCAGTACTAACCTAGTACTAGAGGTGTAGTGGCAAATTTCCCAGTGTGGGATATGGATATTGAACTTATATAAGCAAGTTCGATACAAAAGTTGCTTAACTTAAAAAAGATCTATAATTTTTAAATTTAACAAATATTGTTGTAAAACAATTAAAATAGCCTTGATCTTAGAAAATGACAGCCAAAAATAAGTTTTTTGGCTAAATATTTTTATTATTAAGTTCTGAAAAACAGTTCTTGCAGAAATGATGCTTGATTTGAAAATATCTATAACTTTTATATTTAACATATTGTTGTACAACAATTAATAAAGCCTCCATACAGGAAAATAACAATTACATTGTACATTTTTGTATGTTTTGTATTTTATTTTATTTTATCATTATTTATGCATTCACATTCAAAGAACTGCGAATGCATAAAATCAGTTCTTTGGTGTTCACCGATGTACGCCTCATGTTGAAGACTGAGCTGTAACAACTGTGAAAACACAGATAAAGATTTCGACTTGGATTGTAACTAAATGTAAATTTAACCACACATTTCCCGTTATAAATGCACATTATAAACAACATTTAAAAATATTATCTAGCTGTAGGAGGTTAATATATTCGTGTATGTTTATATATATATTTTTTTTTAATAAAAACATTTTATCTGTATACTTTTAGTTCTTTATTGATTTAAGTTAAAACAATCGGTTTGATAAATATTCTTCTGCAAAGGTTAACAGAAAGGCAACCTTTTGACCAAAACATCTTAAACAAAATTGATAACAAAATAATTCTAGTTTATTTGCCATATACAGTAATTTTTCAAGATGGTGCCTCTGTTGGTGGATTTCCAATAGAAAAGGAACTATATAAGTAAAAAAGTTATTAAAATCTTTGTAATTTGCCCTCAGAAACATTTTTGGTAATGTAAATAAATAAGCTGCACCAGCAAAAATACTATTTGATAGTTGTTTTCCAATAAGGCGGATTTATTAATTGTTGTGCAATAACATGTTAGGAATAAAAGTTATAGGTCTCTTCAAATTAAGCAACTTACTTACAGGTCATGTTTTTCTAAACTTAATATTGAAAAAGATGTTACAAAACTAATTTTTGACGGCTAGATTCCAAGATTATGCCTTTTGTAATTGTTTTAAAACAATATGTTAAATGTAAAAAGTCTAGGTCTTTTTAAGTTAAGCAAATTTTTGTATCAAACTTGCTAATGTAAGTTCAATAATAACAAAGTTACAGCCGAAAGCCAATATTCAGCAAATTAACAGCCAATTTTCCAAGATTTGTGAATTTACAATAACTAAGTAAATATACAGGTTGTAAACTATCAAATTCTCAACATCTTTTCTTCAGTAACCTGTTCAGTAAGATAAATAATTAAGCTGAAACAGTAAAAAAAATACTTTTTGGCAGCCATTTTTTAAGACGGAGGCTTCATTTCTGAGTTTACAACAACAAAGTAAATATAAAGTTGTATATTACCAAAATCTCAACAACTTTTCTACAGTAACCTTTTTTAGCAAAATAATAATTAAGCTGGCAGCCATTTCCCTATAAGTTGGCTTTATCAATTGTTGTACAACAATATATTAAATATAAAAGTTATAAAATTTTTTCAAACCAAGCAACTTTTGTCCAAACATTTTTTTTCTAAACTTAATAATAATAATGATGTAGCTCAAAAACTCAACTTTGGCCGTCGTTTTCCAAGATGAAAGCTTGAGCACAAGTTTTATGTTCAAAATAGTGATGGGGTTTCAAAGGTCAAAATTCCTTCTTACCTAGGACATGTGGTAAAAATCCTTCTTGGTTACCTGATTTTTTGAAAAATATTTAAAATGACTGGTCTATATTATCATATGTTCTTACCCACATGGGGAAATATCAAGAGTACAGTTCCTGTTACAGAAGAATCCTTGCAACCAAAAGCCCGGATTTGCGAAATTTTGAAGAATGTCAAAAGTTAGTAAAGGATAAACAGGATAAGATCTATGACACAAAACATGGTGCATGAGAACTCTGTTCATTGAACAAGAAGAACAAGTATGTGTTACAAACCTGAAAAGATATGTGAAAGTATTGAGATTTGGAGTGACCACAAGAGAGTATGTTGTCAATGTCAATGGAAATTCCTGAGAAATCAAGTGTTTTGGGTCCCTGTCAACAATAGACTTGGCATCTTAAAGAGCATGGCTAAATAAGCCCAAGAACTAAAAAAAGGGTAAAGAAGAAATAGAAGGATGTGTCAGCACTCACAGCTGCCTCGTTGAGAATCACATGTTCATGTTTTGATTTTTGAGAACATTTGTTATCACTGACTTTGCCATACAATCAGTGATGGCAAATGCCCGAAAAAATCAAAATCAAAACATAAACTTACCACAACCAAAAATAAATTTTAATAAATATTTGTGACATTTTTATGTTTGTTGGATTCTGTTTTTCTTTGATTATTGTGAAAGGATTACATGACTATAGTTATTTTTGAATAAAGTCAATTCTACTGTATTCTTAATTCTACATTCTGGCCACTTTATAGTTTCTAGTAGATGCCTTCAATCCAAAGTTTTAAACCTCAAAAAGTCCACCATACCCAATTTTAGCCTTGGAGAGAAAATGTTAAAAAATCCACATCATACCTAACTTTAGCCTTGGAGAGAAAATATTTTAAAATCCCTTCTTAGTAATCATTTAGAGCCCATAAAGAACACTAGTTTAATGCCCAAAGAAGCCTTCATAAGATTTGAAAACTGAATACTGGCCACATTGTGAGTTTTATAATGTGCCTATTTTAGCTTTTCGAGAGAGCATACTTTTAAATTCTTTCTTAGTATGCATTCAGAGCCTATGAAGGATATTTATGCTAAGTTTCATGGTCTAAATCCTTATAGTTTTTTTAGAAACTGTTATATATATATATATATATATAACCCTTTTATCATATTTATTTCTTATTTCACTACACGTGTTTCGACTTTAAAGCCATTTTCACAGTGTACGCTTAACCTAATATTATGTTCTCCAACAAAATTTATAAATATACGATCATTTATTTATATCAATAATTAATAATAATAATAAATAAATAAATAATAATAATAATAATAAATAATAATATAAATAAATAAATAATAATAATAAATTAATAAATAAAAATACCATGAACACAGATTGTATTTTTATCTATTTTACAATGATCCCTATTTTTGTATTTGTCAGATCTGTATTTTATTTGTACTTGTCTCTCCATCTATGTACAATGTATATATATATATTAAATAGATAGATAGATAGAGAGAGAGAGAGAGAGAGAGAGAGAGAGAGAGAGAGAGAGAGAGAGAGAGAGAGAGAGAGAGAGAGAGAGAGAGAGAGAGAGAGAGAGAGAGAGAGAGATAGAGAGAGGGGGGAGAGGAATTTGTATCTAACCAGAACCTCGACTGCTATGAAGTGTTAATTTGAATCCGTTTAGGTGGCAGCCACAGGAGAAACAGTGTATTTTACACACCTCAAGACGCTAGAGTGTAATATTATATGGACTGAAGAAATTCACCAGAGATGTCAAGACGTGGATGAAAAAGCAAGTCAATCTATTTTTGTGAAATGAGTCATGACCACTTCTCTTGAAGCAGAACAGCTGGTGGGACGACGCGGACTCCTGACACCATTTAGTGTCTCTCTGTCGCATGAGTTCAGTGTGTCCAGATTTGCCAGAGCCAATTATTGTACAAGTAGTCCAAAATTATCGTACTTATTTAGGCTAAATTATCGTACGATCTCAATAAGCCTAGTAACTCGGTCAAAACTAGTAATTAAGTATCAATTATTTATTAAATATGTCTGTTTTAAGTCAAACAGGTGTAAGAGTTAAAACCTCTTTGTAAATCAACACATTTAAGAGTCAAAAAGTCATTGTCACTATCCTATTATCATGGGGAGGACACAATCAAGAGCAAGGGGAAGTATCACAAACTACATTGTTCAGTAAATTAATAATTATAATAAATTAATATGTATAGTACTGAAAGTTATTTTTGTTATTTGTCTTCTTAAGTTATTTGATTTGTGGTTACTTCTTAGTGGTTATTAGCTTATTTTTTGAATTTAGACTTAGGTTTTTCTTTTACTAAAAGATTTTAATATATTTTACATATACACTCTTTAAAGTTTGTTTTTATTGTGCAGTTACCTTATAAAACTCAGTTACCTCAATGTCTGTCATTGGGTTATTTTTGGTTTTAAATTGTTTTTATGCTAAAATAAATCCTGTCTATACATTCAGCTTTTTACTACATAAATCAAAAATTAATAAACTGCAAAAGAACCTAAATTAGCCTTAAAATTCACTTCTCTAGATTTTGTTTACTTGAAACTAGGAATGTAGTGATTTCGTTTGGATAGTGTAAAGCTTCATTTTAGAACACTCTAAAGGCGAAAGATAACAAAAAATACCTTCCTTTACAGAATAAATTGCGTACTATAAATTTTCTATATCTCTTTGGATTATTTTATTATTTTTGTTCTTTTCTAAAAAAATGTGCATTTTGGTCCCGAACCTCAGATTATTGTACTAATTGGCAATATCGTACGATGTGATATCGTACATCGTATGTGGGGCTAAATTATCGTATAAAACGATAATTATCGTACGTCTGGACACACTGTACTATCTCAACGATAGCGATCATTACCGCCTTGAAATGTTATGTGACTGTTTTCTGATTAAGGGGAAAAATAATTCTATTTCTATTATAGGATTTAAACTCTATTCTATTATAAATCCATGGTAAAAATAGAGTCAATGGATTATCATTCCATTCAATACAGTAGTTTTGGATTATATTTCCATAACAAATATTTTTCCATCACATAATAATAACATGATTTTGTAGGGGCCACCACAGATTTTGGCAAGGGTTGTTTTTATTATATTTGATTCTTCGTCAAATGATATTGTATAAAATTACAAGTAAATAGAAAAACTTTGTGTACTCCAGTTTATTTACTGGTTTATTTATTGGTTTAATAAACCAATAGAACACAGTGGTAATTTTTTCTGATATTTGACTTGTAGAATGGTAACTAACGAGGCTAAGATTCTATAAACAGTATCCCTCTATTATTTAAGTAAGTTAAACTTTAATTATTTATATTGGTGTGTTAATTATTCAGTTTAACTTACTTACTTTAAAGTAGCAAGACCTGTTATTGATTTAGAATTAATCTAATCTACTATAGCTAAAATATTTGATAAAGATATGTTTTCTTGGTGAATAAATAATGTATTCATAATAATCGATACGATAATGGGTGCAAGAGACATCACTGTCTCAGTGTTGCATTTTTATTTATTAGCCAATTGGTAAAAAGTGTAAGATTTTTATAAAATGCCGCCCTATTGTAAAAAACTGTCTCATTCTACAATTTGATTAGATAAATTTAGATATTCAAATGTCTAATTTACCTCAGTTAAATGCAGCCTTTTTGTCGTCATAAAACAACCGTCAAAAAGCCTAAGTTAAACTAGCCTTTTAACAATAAGGTTACTTTTACTCCGTCTCATTACAAAACTCATTATGGCCACTGACGACTCTCAGTAGCTCTAGCCACGTAAATCCCTCTATTACACCATCTATAAATCCATAAATGAGACGTAATCTCATAATAACAAGATAACTATAATTATAATCCATTATCAATAATGAAGAAAAACAAAATAGAATCCAACACCAATAAATGTTTGAAATTCATTGCCGGTGATGCTGAGGTTATGTTTTGATTTTTATTTTTACGGACATTTGCCATAATTGATTGTATGGCCGTTGTCTATCATTGTCCCATGCAATGACATTTACTTAGCCTGAAGGGATTCAGCCTTACTGTAAAACTATCAACCGACAGCGACACAGCGCTAGTGTCGCCTTACTCATATTCCTCAGTTGAGGTTATGTTATACAGTAGTTGTCTTGTTTGTGTTCTGAAGGCATAGTTATGTGAGTGCTTAGTATTGGGTAAAGGTTACTGTTATTTTCAATAAGTACTAAGTGTAAGAGATTATGAAGTAAATTTAACTCAGAACTGATTATTAAGATTTTTAAATGGTGTCACTAGAATACAAGAAAAAAAAGTTGTAAAAAATACTTTGAAACCCCTCTACAGCAGATATACAAAAGTGTATTACATTTTACAACAATCACTGATCATGCATTTTGACAAAACAGCTTAGTTTACAACTTTTCACAAAAAGGTTGTAATATTCGAATTATTAAAAAAAGGCTGTAGAATACGACAAGTTTGTACGTATATGTCTCAATACAAAATGGCTGATTATATTGTCAGCCTTTTAAACAATACCTATGCAATAACCCAAGTGAGAGATGGACGGAAATAAAGGTAAAAGTCGGTGTTGAATGCATTTATTTATAGTGATCAGTGTAACAAGGTAATCCAGCTGATTTCTAAAATGTTTTGGAAGACTTTCTATCACAACAAGTTGATTCCACTTGGAAGACACTACATAAAACTATCCCTTAACTATGATTACATTGCAAGTGACTTTGCTAGGGAAAATTTTATCAAGACTACAAAAGCGATATAATCTCATAAAAATATCAATTCAGTAATAAACAGATAAATCTTTAAATGGTAACAGTTAATTACAGTAGACTCCCTTTTCTCCGGACATCTTGCGATCGACACCATCCGGATAGGGGGTTTTCTGGTTAAACTGACATTCCCAAAAACTAGTTAAATTTATGTCTAATGCACTGTATGAGCCAAACAGATTGTTACGTAAAATAGTAAATTCTAGACACTTAATTATAATTACTGTAAACATAAACACCAGAAAATATGTAGAGACTTTGAATCTTTCAAATCTTTAACGAGCAACCATTACAATTTATGGCGGATGTAAGATACTGTTTCCCAAATCTTTCCCATAAAAATTATTAAAACAGTAACGTCCACTTCCTGCCCATAAGTTCAGTTAAGCCAAAGTGTTGAGAGAAATCGTACGGTTAAAAAAATGTAATTTCCGCAGAGATAAATCCAGTTAGAAGGTGTCCAGATAAGAGGGTGTCTACTGTAGAACATATTGTGATTACAATGTAAGACACATTCTTAATGTAATACACCTAAACATTGACATCTAATAAATGTATAAATAATACCCAATATACATAAATAATTACTAAAAAATTACTTTACAATTAATTACTCTAATTTTTATTATTGTATCCACTAAAACCATTAAGAACTACGCTTGTATAAGAAAATTGTATGACTTTGAAATGATATATACATTTATAACCGATTTAAAAATACATTTCATAACCATAAACTATAAAAAAATATCAGAAATGGGAATAATAACAATGCACAAAATTATTTAAACTCTAGCTCTTACTAAACTTAAAACTAGACATAAAACCATGATTGTCCCTAATCAATAAAAGTATTAATTAATTAATACACAGTCAAAGGACTGTACTTGATAACTAGAGTACGATTTTTTTATTGGTAAAATTTCAGTTTCATTAACAAGACACTGTGAATCCCAAGGTTCAATACGTATTTTCTTAAATGTCATACCGGTACATCTAATTATATTTGTAAATAAATATAAAAAAAAATTATAAGCCGCCAAACCATATGTACTGAAATGGAACTGAATTCCACAGAAAACAACAAAATGAGCGAAATTCAAAAATGATTCTCAGTCAATATGATGTACTTTGGCTCGTAAAGGAACAAACAACATTGTTTGCAAAGACTAGACTCAAATTAAACACCTAAGGAATGGCACTCTCATAAACTATATTAGTATATAACAAATGATAAAAGTACAGGGTGTTTATCTTGAAGTAGAAACAATTACCAAACAGTACGATATTTATTAACGTATACTAATCTGATTATTTTTTCCTAAAAACTCAAACTACGATTTGAAATACAGCCAACTGGACTAAAGGGTTTACAATGAGATGAAGTAATAATGGATAGAGGAAAAAAAGATAATAATGGTGGAAGGGTAAAGGTAGACAATAAACACGTAGTTAATTTTGACTAACAATATTTAAATAAATTGAAGACCTAATAAAATATTAAACATAACAAATATTTTCGACACAGTAAAATATAAAAAAATGTAAAAATCACTTAATTTTCATAAAAAGTCTTCAGGGTAGAGCATTACCCTAAACAAGTGATTGGATCTCCTAGGACTTGTTATCATAAAAAAGTCCTGTTACAATGGACATAATGTTTTAGTTACATAATGTTTTTATTTACGCTCAATAAATGTTGTGGCAAAATTGATCATTGTTATTAAAAAATACGCAACCTAAGTTACAAGAGGAAACAATTCCAAAATGGGTCATGGCACAAATATGAAAGTGTAACCTTGTTATACTGGTGAAATAATACAATGAGAGTGTTGAGCTCTTATGGGAATACACAAAAAACATTACACGTTTTAAATATATTTCAAGAGAGTTATAATCATAGTTTTATAAAAAAATTATGATTGTACAATTTTAACATATTTTTTAAATAAGATAAGCATTTAAAAAATATTTATATATCAAAGAAAGTCCAACAGTACAGATAACAATAGAGGAACAGAATTATTTATGAATATAATTAATATGTATTGCTATTTAATTATTATATTTAATACCAAGACTATAAAAAACTGATTGCATAGTTAATTATTTCTAACCTGTATTGTAACTTTTAATGTAATCTAAGAAGCAGACTTTGGGCTTTTTTAAGCTTATGCAAGGTAAAAAAGAGGCCGCCACCCTCTTTTTATTAAAAAGAAAAAAAAAAAGAAAAAAAAAGTAATGTAATCTAAGAAGCAGACTTTGGGCTTTTTTAAGCTTATGACCAAGAGACCAACTATTTCATTGGCAGGAACAATTACAGTTAGCACAGTAACACAGTACACTCCCGCTGATCAAAATCCCGATTATCTGAGACTCCGGTTTAGAGGTAGCTCTAAGCTTAAAAATATTTTTTTATAATCTCAAATTTACTAGGTTAGATAACAACTTCAAGAAAAATGATGTTTTATTGTAACATGAAATCAATTATTTGTAACTAAAAATGACTTAACAGTTCTTTTCCCACTGTTTATGGGTAAAAAAAGTTATTTACTGTATTGTTTACAGTTAAGTTTTTGCATTTATTGAATGTACTTTGACGATGCCTATAGTAAACTTGTTTTATTTAATAGCTAATAAAATTCTTGATTCTTGAAGGACAATTAGGTATTGCATTGTACACTATTACATAGTGGTCTTGTTACAACCTAACGTTGAAATACAAGGGACCTCCGTATTATCCGAGGACTCAATATCCGAAGTAGGCTCGGTCCAGAAGACCTCAGAAAATCGAGAGTGTACTGAAATAGTTTTTTTTATTTCATAAATAGACAAAGCATTTGTTCTCTCTCCATTAAAACATACTTCCATTTCAACTGACTGAAAAAATATACAGTTATTCTAGCAATGATTATTGTAATAGTCTTTGTGAAAAATAGGCCAGTTGTGATTAAAAAAAATTTTGCTCACCTTCCCGCCTTTCACATAATCTTTGTCTTCATACACTAATCCTGTTCAAAGACAGTCTTCTCAACAAGTTCTCAACTGCCTTCTAGAGTTTAATAACCTTTTTTTAAGAAATAAGCAATCTAAAACACTGCCTTAACTCTTATCAGACCATTCTGATTTCAGGTCCTCTAGTTATAAGATTACTCTATGTACAAAAACATTTCATTTCAATTATCATCCACCACTCATAAATAACATTGTACATTAAAATCAAATTAAGTTTAACTATTATTATAAATTATGACAGTGATAATCAATGAAAAGCAATGAAGAATCAAAATAACATTTAACAGCTGATCATTTCAAATCTAAATATCTTATTGACCATAAATACTGGGAATGGAATGTCTCTCAATATCCATAGCCAAGGGTATTGTCTATTAAATCATTAGGTGATAGAGCAGATTAAAATACATTAAAAAATAAAATTCCATAACAATCATGAAATAACATAAACAAATAAATCGACATCCTACAGCCTCGTTTACTGGAGGTTGCCGAAGCAAATGTACTTGATGTAAGTGTACTCCTCGAGGCCGTAGTGGGAGCCCTCTCTTCCGATGCCGGATTCTTTGATGCCTCCGAACGCTGCCTCCGCGGAGGATATCAGACCTTCGTTGACCCCCACCATCCCCACCTCCATCCGCCTGGCGACCCGCCATACCTGGCCCACATTGTTGGAGTAGAAATAGCCGGCCAACCCACGGTTCGTGCTATTCCCAATAGCCACTGCCTCCTCCTCCGTTTGGAATCTAACAAAAATGATTAAAAATAGAATAGATTCCATCACGTTGCACTATCGGATATCAGGATTGTAATATTTCTATGTTTTGTTTTTGTGCAGGTTCGGTAGACTCGATAAAAAAAAGTTTGACTTTTCCTCCAATCGAGTTTACGACATTATGATTTTTAACGCAGTAGTTCTATGTGTGTATTTAACGCTTTTTAAGAAACATAATTTATCTAAAGTAACAGTGACTATAACAAAATATAAATAAGTTTAAGAAGGCATTATTCTGACTGTAAATACATAGTTTGTTTGTACAGCAAAAAAAATATACAAAAAATATTATATGACCAAGATGTTTGGATGGATCTAGATCTAACGACATGACTCTGACCACAATTATTCACTGATCATATATTCATTTTGAGATTTATAAACTGATTTAGTTCAGCTTAAGTAATCTCGTATTTATTTCATTATTCAAACAAAGTAAAAATTTGTATTTTCTTGAACTGATCGATTTGAAAATTTAAGAGGGGGCTAAAGGCAATTCGGTGTCGCCCTCGCAGGAGAGATATATACTAATATTACTCCACGATGATAATGGAAAAGGTAGTGCGACATAGTAAATAACCAGTTTTTCTAAAATTATGGTCATAATTAGCATATGAAGCACTCTTTTCCACTTTTAATGTCCAACATATAACTTCAGAGACTGATATAATGTTGTCGCTCATTCACATATGTGTCCATACAGTGATGAATGTAATAAATATTCCTCCACGGGGTCATTGATCAGCACGTGTAAACGTTCACGCATGTGCAAATTACGGCAATACATTTTCATTTAGAGAAAATAATTGTTTTGCATCTTAAAGAAAAATTAATTCAACACTAGGTTTGTTAAGTACTTTTTTATTTTTTGCTTAAATTTCAAGTTATTTTAGCTCAAAATATCAACTGGATAAAACCCACTATTCAAGTTTCAAGATTTATTTCCGTTGAACATGTTTACAAAGAACAGCATGAGTACAATAATTTAAATGGATTTCCCTACAAGGCCAAAAGAGCCAGAGAGTGGGGAAGAGTTGGAGACACTCAATGTTTCAAAACTGTCCTTTCTTCGCCTCCACAACGTAAACGAAAAAACTTTTAACTCACTAAAAAAAAAATACAAAAATACAAATACAAAAATAAATCATTTTATATTATAATCATGGTACTATTGGTGAAAAAAGTTTGAAACAATTAATTCTATACATATACAAAGATTGTAGACTATAACATCCACAGTCAATGTTGTTATGCGTAAGGAGACTGAATCAGCAACTCCGGTCCGATGCTGAGCAACCACCTCTCAACCTCTCGCTTGTAAACAGCAGTGCTGCCACCCTCCACACTGGTGATATTTTCTGATATATTCCGATATTTAAACTTGGACGCCAATTACTCTTTTATTTTTTATGATATAAAAAAATTGCACATTGTGAAGAATTTACTTATTTTCATTTTCATTTGAGACTCATTATCGTAGTTGAAAAATAACATCAGGATATGGTTCCGCGTGATGTTGTAACCAGTGAAAATCACGAAAACACCTTTGTGTGCGAGAACTCATTCTGACTACTATTTTCAATCGAAAATCAAAATGTTATACCTCAAATTAAAGAGGAGAAAAGATCCTTCAAAATACTACCATTAGCTTCCAAGATTCTACGACAAATGTTAGAGTACTCAGTCTCTGAATTTACCTAATCAAATTCACCTAATTAAAAATCACTTACAAATCATCGGCGAACTTTAGGTGTGATATTTTTTTTTATTTTTCTTATAATCGTAGAAGCTATGGTAATATTTTGTAGGATCTTTTCTTTTCTCCTCTTTTATTGAGTTCAGCGGTTAGACAAAAATTGGATTATTTTTTATTTTTCTATGTAAAATATGCCAATTTTTTTTTTTATCCCCCCTTAATCTCCCTTCCCATGGTCCGATCAGGCTGGTTTTCTAACTCATCCGAATAATTACGACTTTACATGTCTGTACGAAATTTCATTGAGATCAGACCATTTTTGCAAGCACTATTTTTTACAGACATATACAATTTGAACGAATGGTATTTTTGGTTTCTGGGGACCCAAAATTTATCATAATGTCTGGCTTAGGTCCTACCATGAGGCCTACGGCAAAGGGAAATTCGCTGAAATGAAATAATTGTAAAGTAGGTAGACAATAAATTATATTTTTTAAAATTTCAAAATTTACTAAAAAAGAAATTGTTAATACAGTAGAGCGCCGATTATCCGAACGTCGATCATCCGAACCGTCGGTTAACCGAACGCCGTAATAATTCATATTTTAAACATGATTCTCAAGCAATCGTTCGCCAACCGAAACTCTCGTTGCGCCAGTATATCCTGATAGATTTCATAATAAAATTAAGTGAATAATTTTTGTTTGATCCTTTTTTAGCCTTTTTACTATTAAGAATTACGTTACATATATAATTTTAAAATGATGTCTTTTTATGTTCGATTATCCGAATATCCAGTTATCCGAACACCCCTTGTCCCCAATTAGTTCGGATAATCGGCGCTCTACTGTAAAATATTTATATCTGAGATTCTGAATAAGTCCATATTATCATTCTGGTCTTAAATCACTAAATAGATTCTTGGTTTTAAATTGAGCAGTTGATTAGGTAGATCACACAGTCTAAAAAAGAATAATGATTCTCCAAAGATCATAACATATATTTATTTGTTTTTTAAACTTGTTTAGACAGTGACTTAAATTTCTTTAATTTTAAGCCTTATAACTCACCGCAACCTTATTTGATTTGAATTAACGTGAAAGAAAGCTTATGAATTATTGCAAAATCCCAGACCAAAACTACCTTTGTATCTTGTTTAAAACTTAAGATGAAACTTAATTAAAATGAAGTCTTATGAACTTTAATTAAAATGAAATTTCAGGAACTAATATGTATGATGATCTTTGGAGGAATGTAACTCTTCTATAAATAGTCTGATTAATATGATCAATTTGCTCAAATTAAAGCCAACTATCTACCGAGTGATCTCAGACCAGATCATTGAAACTCATTTCAAACGTCAGATATAAATCTTTCAATAAAAATAAATTTTATTCAAATGGAGATTTGTAATTATCTCTAATTCGGCGGATTTGGATGATCAATGATTTCAATTGAAGCCCGTTAAATCTCTGATTGTTTAACCCATTGGCCTACTTGAATGGAACTTTTGTTTGTAGGATGTTCTACATATATTTAATAACAGTTTTATTGCTCTTATGTTGACTAAACTGTATGCCAGGCAAAAATAACTTAGTAAACAAATGACACATGGTTTTGAAGTTGTGTTTGCTTGAAGAAGGATTAGAAGTTTTGCGTTGGAGTTGAATATATCGCTACATCAAGAATTGTGAAAAATATTATAGTAAATATGCATTATGATTGAATTCACTGTAAGTTTCAAGAATATGATAAATTGGGTTAGAACGGTTATTATAAAAGTCTGTTTAAGTGCCAAAATGATATGATTTCCTGAGGGCCATCAGGTACAGAAAAACTGGTAGGCCAATGGGTTAAAGACCAATATGATCTATATACTGTAATAAGAACTGAAGATATAAGATAAACAATAAAAAAAATATTTGGAATGGCTCATTACGACTGAAAGCGGAAGAAATTTCATTTGATTATATCTCAAGAACGAAACAATATTTTAATAAACAGATTGTGGCATTGTCATCGGTGTAAAATCTAATTTGTAACAATGTGTCATAACACTACGGCCGTCAACACACAGGATGACAGGTTTGCTGAAATTAGCAACCAGTTGGACAAACCAGTCGCCTGTGACCTGATCAGTGTAGTTAGGTGGGACATTAATTAATGGGTTTTGAATTAAATTTTGCTAATTCCTATTTTACAACGTTCCAAGAAGCTTTAGAAATATTGTCAGCATTTCGGATTGAGATATTCTAATTATAATTTTGTTTTACTAACCTCATTTTTTAAATAGTGTTTACAATCTTGGATTGATTCTGTAAATGTTTGTCTCCTTGATTCTATTCCATTAATTTAAATAATTCACGCTTTTTGTGCTCATTTTTGGTATTTTGTCAATAAGACACTTCTTTTTGCATTTTTGAAAGCCCTGATAACATGTTTCTTAGGAAAGTTGGAGTGAAAATGGAGCAAAAATGTTTGCAAAAATTCCTTATAAATAGTGTTTACAAATTCAGAATCATTCCTGTCATAGAAAATGCCATACAAAGTTTGCCATTTCTCATTTTTTAAATCCTCATAGAAACTACTTATATTGTCCTCAGTAAATGTCCTAATAGGTACTAGTTTTTCTTTATTACCTGTTGAAAGATAGCTATTTCCACAAATGGGCAGTATGATCTGAGAGCCCTGGTTGAAATATCTTTACATTTTCTACAGAAAAAAAAGAACGCGTCCCGTTTAGATATTTAGATAAAAAATATCTAAAAATAATAATATTTTATTTTACATGACTTCTTCTACTTGCCATTATATCCCAATCTAATTGGCTAAAAAATATTTCAATATTTTGTTTATCTGGAATTCTATAAATACATACAATATTAAAATTTGCACAATTCAGGTTAAGTTCTATTACACTAAATTAAAAAATATATTCAAAGCAAAATTTCTGTCTTGAAGAATCTTAGCTTTATCTAATAATTCTTTGCAACCCAATATAAAAGAGTCTCCTCTCACTTTCCTCTAAAAAATAATCAAATACGTATGACAATCCTGAATTATTTAGGAATTCCTTATTATCATCTCCCAGCCAATGCTCGGTTAGTAGTAATTCTTTGTATTAACTATTATAATTGGACAAAAATATTTAATTCATCTAGCTTTTTGGCACAACCCTGGATGTTATAACTAAAAATAAGAATATTCGTTTCTCTACAAAAAAATTATTTTGATTACTGCACCATTAAAATTGATTAGTAAAACTATTATTTACAAAAGCTTTTCCCGCTGTATCTATACAATCTTCATGTACACTAGGGGTGTGCGAGAAGTGGTTTTTGAAGTCAAGTCCAGTCCAGTCGAGTTTTGAAACACTTCCTTGAGTTTCGAGCTTTATTCGAGTTGAGTTCTTTTAGTAACAAGATAGCAGTTTTACTACTACAACAATATAATCATCATAAAAAAATTTGGATTAATCCAAATACAATTTAAAACTGTAAAGCTATTCAACATAGAGGTGTTCCTGAGTTAAGAGCAAGTATGTCAAACAATATCAACTAAATTAAAACAACTTTTTATTTAAAATCTCTTAAAC
Organism: Flexamia atlantica; assembly: GCA_035578135.1. Classification (NCBI taxonomy): domain Eukaryota; kingdom Metazoa; phylum Arthropoda; class Insecta; order Hemiptera; family Cicadellidae; genus Flexamia; species Flexamia atlantica. The sequence goes on along the minus strand of JAQJVK010000007.1, from coordinate 48,942,791 downwards.
TTGATTGACTAACAGTAGACACCCTTTAGTTTGGATTACCAGCCGGACTATCCGGATGTACTATCAAAATGTAAAACAATGCTATTAAATTAATAACCTATGCTTAAAAATCAACAAAACATGTTATTTAAACATTTTTACACTGTTTACTTACTGAGGAAAAAATTTTGACGTCTCTATGTTGAACTGTCAAATTGTGTCACTCGTAGATAGGTACGTTTTTTTAACACATATTGAATATTAAATTTAATACCAATACCGTACTGAAGATAAAAACTGAACAGAAAGACTCATTATGAACTATGAAACACACTAGAAATTTATTTGAGGAAATTAATTTACACTTATGACTTCAATCATAACCAATAAAAATTCAAAGAAATCTGTTATTTTCTTTTGTTTTTCCTGATTAAGAGTGTTTTTGATGGCATAGTCTCCCCACTTTTTCATAAACATCACGTTGACAACTGTTGCAGGAGCTTGTTGCTCTTGGCTCTACGTACATTGTCGCCAGGGATTAAAGTCGTCGCACATTCAAATGCGGCCCTTCCCTCTTCAAGGCTTAATTTTCCCTCACTACTTCCTTCTTCCCAATCCTCTTCTTTTGTTTGAATGTCACAAACGTGTGTTTACGTTTTTCACCCATTCTAGAAAACATTTTTGTCAAAGAAAATTCGCACCTGTAAAACTTACACTCACTCGCAACGTTCACTCCCGAAAACAATCTTAATACTAAACAGCAAAAAAAACACACACATGAAATCGCAAATAAATTTCACTGTACAGTCCTTTTTTTTAAGGATAACTAAATCGTTTATTGAGGTCAAGTGCGTCCGATCAATTACAAGCTCGCCCGTAAACTAAACTGACAAATAGTTTACTTTTGCGGCCGAAAACAAAACATTCAGGATAAATCCTGTCGAAGGTCATTCCCTCGCGGTGCAGCGTGGCAATATGACGGATATGAGTCACCCTCCTAGGACTGGCTGGACCATCCTTGCCGATCCAACCGAAGCCGAACTAGAGGGCATCTACTTGCCTGTGTTTTCATATAAAATAACTAAAACTATAGAGGACGTTAATGGCCATTAAATTCAGTAACACATAATATATTTACCATTTGCATATGAGAGAAATACTTTTGCTATAGGTGTGTAAGGCCATGAAATCCTTGCAAATTTAATGATCAGAGGTGGGCAGAGGGCTGAATAACTTTGTGGGTGCGTTACATGTCTTTTTCAAGTAATCTGGTATTTTTAGTAGTTTGACACAAGAACAATCTGTTATCTACTTCATAATCATGTGTTGATCATGATGAGATTCAGCGTAGTGATGTCCATGCGATATAATAGCGCATTTTTGGTCCTGCTCACAGGGATTAAGGTATATTGCAGAGCACAGCGATCATGATAACTTCAGGTGGATCAGCTTACCTCGATTAAAATTTGATTACTGTAGGAAAACAAACTGAATTGACAGTAAAAATAAGTAAAACAAAGAAAAACAAATATTTTGTCTTCTTACTTGATACAAACAGCAACAGGTCCAAAGATTTCCTCAGTGTAGCACGCCATGTTTGGCTTGATGTTGGTCAGTAGCGTAGGTTCATAGAACTGAGGACCGATGTTAGAGGCAGGCTTTCCACCGTACACGACTGTCGCTCCCTTCTCCACTGCGTCTTTGACGATGCCTTCGACCTGGAAAAAGGGCGTCATTGAGTAAAAGTTGGTACAGTAGAGTCCTGCTATTTTGAACGCTGTTATTTCGAAAATCTGCCTACACGAACACATTTGATTGTAACAAAATCACTTTATTTGTGACGATTGCAAAGCATAAATCAGGTGTAATCTGCTATCACACTGTGTAAACAAGGCCGTAAATGATAGTCACAAATCATATCAGGAGTTCTCAGCGACCACATGGCGTTATTGCGGCCATAAGTGATGATCGCAGAGCACATCGGCTGTAATGATGAAAGCCTCATGGCACCTATGAAAGCCTCGCGGCATTGGTTGAGAATCGCTGACGAAAGTTTAAGAAACGCTGATTACATCCACAATTTGTTTTATCACAAAGTTGGATAGGCCATAACAGTCTTTGCTTTTTGAATTACTAAATTTCCTTACAACTTTAATTACATCTTCAATACTAGCCCAATTCAATTTAAATTCCTTTCCTGGTTTAGCTTCTTTCATAAGTTCAAGTGATTGGAACCCAACCCCGTCACTAGATGTACTTGTATACTCACACAGGATTTTAATTTTAGGAATAGAAGGACAGACAGCTAGCTTACCTTTGAAAGAGTTCAAACAGGCCATAGAACACATAAAGTAAATCACAATAAATCACAATATAGACCTTTTTTGTCCCATTAGGGACTTCTGGAGAGTTCCCAGTGGACCCATTAGGGACTAGTTGAGAAGTCCTAATGGGACGAAATATTGTGATTTATTTTATGTGTTCTATGGCCTGCTTGAACTCTTTCAAAGGTAAGCTAGCAGTCTATCCTTCTAATCCTAAAATTAAAATCCTGGCCTAGAGCCTTTCCTGAAAAAACTAACCTTATTTTATACTTGCACAGTTAGCAAAAGTCATTACATCCATAGGGTTTATTGATGACAAAACTTTAGGGTTATTATGATTGTGTTTGCTACCGTCATTCTTTATGACGGACAATGCATAATGTATTTATTTATTTACATCATCTAAAGATGCCCTTACATGCAGTATATACATTGGCAGTAGATTTGTCATTATGTACATTAAATCACAATGACTGAACTTACCAGCTAGACAAAAAAAGAGTATTAGTTAGAACATGCAAAATAATAATATGGAAATTTAAAAAAATATGAAGACATCTTACCTTTTCAACCTGTTTCATGTTAATCAGTGGCCCTTGATTCACATCTGGCTTGCAACCATCTCCTAATTTAAGTGTAGCCATTTTATCCTTCAATTTCTCAACAAATGTGTCGAAGACTTTTTCTTGAATGATAAATCTATTGGCACTAACACAAGTCTGAAACAAATTCAAGAAAATAGTTATACCTTTGTCTGATTTCTTTGACCTAAGTCAGCAAATATTATTTACCTTCGAATGACCTTTGATAGGATTTATCCTAAATGTTTAGTTTTCGGCCATAAGTAAACTCATAGGAGTAAACTACATATGTCATGGAAGTAAACTACTTTTCATAGAAGTAAACTACTTATGTCAGTTTAGTTTACAGGGGGTGTAATTGATCGGACGCACTTGACCTCAACAAACAATTCAGTTTTCCTTCAAAACAAAGGACTGTACAGTGAGATTTTATCTGTGATTTAATGTGTGTATGTGTGTTTTTTTGCAGTTTAGTATTAGGACTGTTTTTGGGAGTGAACGTTGCGAGTAAGTGTAAGTTTTACGTGTGTGAATTTACTTTGACAAAAATCCTTTATAATATGGGTGAAAAACGTAAACAAACATTTGTGACAATAGAGCAGAAACTTCCAGTTTGTATCCTCAGTACGGTATTAGAATTAAACTGTATTCGTAATATTGTTAAAAAACATACCTATCTACAAGTGAGACAATATGACAGTTCAACAGAGACGTCTAAATTTTTTACTTTGATAATTAAAAATGTTAACATGTTTAAATAATGTGTTTTGTTGGTTTTTAAGCATTGGCAAAGAATTTAATAGGGTTATTTTACATTTGGCAGTTTTACATCAGGATAGTCCAGCCATTATGTAGTCCGGCCGGTGGTCCAGTCCCAAGGTGGCCGAACTAAAGGTCATCTAACTTAATGTAATCATGGAGACACAAAGAGTGCCGACAGCCATAAAACTCACTAGAACCTAAACATTCCTTCCCTTACCTGGCCACAATTCCTGAACTTGGATGCCATCGCTCCCTCCACAGCTTTGTCTAGATCGGCCGAGTCGAATACAATAAACGGAGCGTTTCCTCCCAGCTCCAACCCCACCCTCTTCACCCCCGCGGCACACTGCTGGTAGAGCAGCTTCCCCACTTCTGTCGAACCTGTACATTCGCAATAAGTAAGTATCTTTAATGAGCGACTGTTCAAATTCTATTTTCATTACTCTACACACGAAAGTGCATTTTCCAAACGTAAAATGAGCTAAGAAAATAGGTTATTCCCGCTACTGCACGGCAAAATTACATAACGTTAACTTTCTGAGCATATGTGGTGGACGGAAAGTAACCGTTATGGGATTTTGCTGTGCAGACCGATCAGCTGTTGCATTACTGTACCCCGACATAAGCACGGAAACTCAGCGTTATAAGTTCAGTTTTTTTCTTGATACTAAGTTGAATAAACAAAAATATTCATTTTGTTTACAAGTTTTTCGATATCGTAATGAAAAATAATGTTCAATACTCGTCTAAAAAGTGCTATTGCGGGGCTCGATAGCTTTTTCCACGCTCGGCTGCGCCTCGGGCGTAAATGCAATCTCTCCCCGCAATAAGTCACTTTCAAGACTAGTAATGAAAACTACTATTTTATTCATGGTTTGCCTCAGGTATCAAAATAAAGCTGAAAACTAGATCTTTCAAAAACTTACAATTTTTTTGATAAACTTGCAATTTCATTGTTAAATTAATTGCAGCCATTTACCAGTGAAAGAAAGGCCTGCGACGAGAGGACTCGTACACAACTCGTGGCCGATAGCCGGGGCGTTTCCTCTGGCGCTGGTCACCACGTTTATGACACCCTTCGGGATACCTGGAAAACAAAGCAAACAATACAAATTTGTTATATATGAACCTACAATACAGTACACTCCTGCAAATTTCTAATCTCTGTTTTTGTGTTACTACTTGTAACAAAGGGTATGTTTCACATATCATTTTGTCCTAAATTTAAAGCTGAGTATTAACGTACCACAGAATTTGGGACAGTTGTTTGCGTTTTTTAAACTAAATAAAAAAATTGCTTGAATGGATGGGAGTTATGAACACGACGCAACATTTTAAGGACAAAATTTCTTGTTACATGATAAAAAGGAAAGGTTAATTTATTTTGTACTCAAATAAACACTTATTACAATTAGTTTTCACAATATATTACATATAAGCTGTCCAAGCTTTTACTTTTTTAATTTTTTGAACTTCTGATACATTTTTTGGTGGTGAAAATTCACTTGGACCAAAGGCTACGTTGTCAACTACATCTTCTGAAAGGTCCTACACATTTTCAGGTTCTAGTTCCTGGATCAGGGCTTGGCAAGTCCTGCATTTATTCCTCACAGAACTCTCTGATCTTCTTAACTCTGAAGCGTAAAAATTGCATGGGTTTAGAAAAAAATTAATTTAACCATGTTACAACCTCAATTCAAGTGTAATTTGCACCAAATATTGTTTGTAAACACATACAGAGTAAGAAACAATACAAATCAGATACAGTACATTACATTACTAGGCCAGTATGTACTGTTTCGCCGGACGAGCATGGAAATGTGGGGAATGTGTTGTTTTTTCCCACGTGAGCCGGAGGTGAGTGGGGGATTTTCATGCGAGTACGGTAAAACTTATCGGCCGTGTAATAATGCATATTTTTAATCATAATGCACTACTTGCACATTATGAAAATGTGTTTTCATCATACTAACACAGAAACATGTGTTTTCAGTTCCTTATTATTGGCTCGAAAGTTACCCATTGCCGGCCTAGGCCGGATAAACTCTTGTTTGGTCTAGGCCGGAAAGAACGGAAGTAAACAATCAGCTGATTTGCAGCAAACCGACATTTATTGCTTGTTTATTGGTTTATTTTTATAGGAATGTAGTGGCAGCACTGCATCCGTAGCAAATGTTTGTTCTGTTTGTTAGAGGTTAGGTTTGAAGGTTTGAGAAACGCATGTTTATGCAAGGACTCAGTTATAATTGTAAGTATGTTTTTTTTCTGCGTAGTATGATGAAAAATATCCGGGAAGTTTTGCTGTACTCGCATAAAAATCCTGCACTTGCTTTCGCTCGCACGGGAACTGTGATGCTTGTGCGGCAAAACAGTACTTCCTGGCTTAGTTACGTAATATACCATTTTTGTTTACCCTAACCTCTGAGGCCCTTTTCACAATAGGCCACCATGGTGGCGACACGCGTGGCTACGTTACATTAGCATTGATTCAAATAGGACATCTTCACACTGAGTGTTGGTGGCGCGGCCAGTCGCGCCACCAGAAATGCGGTGGCTCGGGGTTGCGATTTTCAGAGCCACCAGACTGGTGGCGCGACCACGTCGTGCCATGCTTTCTTATTGGTCTATTCACATTGGAGCGACTGGCAGCGCCACCAGGCGAGTCTTCTCCAGGCGAGTGTTCGAGTAGTGTCATGAGTACCGATAAAGACCCTGTACACATGAGAGCGTTTTCCGTCGCGCGTTGCAACGCGCGTTTTTGAAGTACTACAAAACGGATGCTGGAACAAGTTTGTGTACACATGCGTCGCTCGCTGATAGCGTGTCACGCGACTTAATGCGCGTCTCGAGGTTTCTTCGTGAAACGCGTGACTTGTGCGCGGCTCGAGTTCCCATGGTCTAGTAGATACGGAGCAGTTTATGTTGGAGATTGAAAATATAACTGCAATATGGGACATGACATCTAACGTGTCATAACCACACATATGTGTGTAGCTTTTCTGTAAATATGAATACCAGACAGGGATGTGAAGAAGAAGGCGTGGACGAACATTATTGACATCTTTATCGGAAAAGAAGATAAAAACTATGTTTTTTCCAAAGTTTCCGCAATTTCAAAAATATATAAGCTAAAGCACCTGCTTCTTAGACGTCCATGATTGAACTGTGAGGTTGGTGGCTACACTGGTGGCTGAGCTGGTGGCGCATGCACATTTGACTGGCCACCATGGTGGTGCCATCGGTGACGCCACCATGGTGGCCAAGTGTGAAAAGGGCCTAAAAACATACTGTCCTGTAAAATTTTCTCTGGGAAGATTAGGTCCCTTTTCCCTGGATGGGTTACATATTTTCAATTCCCAATAAATAATATAAATATTTCTTGTCTATTGTACAGTTGGACTGACCCACTTGATGAGCAAGTTCAGCCAGTGCGAGAGCGGTGAACGGAGTGTCTTCCGCAGGTTTGACGACACAAGTGCAGCCTGCCGCCAGGGCCGCCCCTGCCTTGCGGGTGATCATGGCTTGGGGGAAGTTCCACTGTCAACACATCGACATCGTCATAACGGATGTTAAAATGACCCTTCGCACAATCACAAACATATATATTTTAATAATTTTTGTAAAAAATAAATCACTAATAATTTCTTATCAAATTTGTCAGTCTTTTCAATAAAATCAATACATTATGTTCTCTTAATGACCTACACCATATCATTGAACTTCAAAGGCTCATGGGGGCATAGCAATTTTTAGTAGATAGGACCCATAATGAATTACAATAATGGGTGACATGAATGGATTATCTGTAGATCTGGATTGCGAAATTGCATCCATATAGTGACCATATATCGTAGCCCTAGTGGTAATGTTGTGAATTTCTTTAGCATAATGGAGAAATTACTAAGCTGAATGAATCGGCTAAATAACAATCAGTCAATCAGTTGAATGTGGCAACTTTAATATGAATTTCCTCCTTAATGATAGAGATTCTGTAAATGTTATAAACCTTTTTGATATGTATGGTATGGATATGACTATTCATGAGGCTACTCACAATACCAGTTGCCTGGACAATATATTCACTTCTTTAGACAACAACTATATAGCCTCTTTCGTTAACAAACTTGTGAGTGATCACCTTGCTCAGGTTTCTACTTATCATTTCAACGTTGATAAAATGGATCATTTTTCTTTATCTAGTGGTAAATCAATCATAAAAATATCTGAGGGATGTGTTAGAGAATTCAAACACTACTTAAGGAAAGAATGTTGGGAGGAGCTGTCTATGAGAAATGATGTTAACCTTGCATTTATTAGTTTTGTAGGTGCTTTGAGATATTATTTCAATCTTTTTTTTAATATTTACGAAATTACAAAACTAAAATTAAGAAATCAAGAATCAAGAATCAAGAAATTTTATTGTCTTTAGACACAGCATGTGCAATTGACAAAGTCACAGTTCTAATATCTACAGCAAAAAATAATAACAATATGATAAAATTTGTAAAATTAACAGTGAATTTCCAGTAAAATTATGAATAGCCTAATAAATATTTAAAATTTGTAACACCTAACTATACTATGCTTACATAACTAATATCACACACCAAAAACTCATCTACAGAATAAAAAACATTTCCTTTCAACCATTTTTTTATTAACATTTCAAATTTTTTCAGTGGCACATTCCATATTTCTTTTGGCAATTTATTAAATAGTTTGGTTTTCATATAAATATGACTACTTTTTGTTTTTTCCAATCTAACAGAGACTAAGTCAAGAAGGTAGTTTTTCCTAGTGGGATAGTTGTGATTTTCTTTTCTGACGGAAATATTACTTAGCGACTTCCTGACATCTAAGAGGCAGCAGTATATATACAGATTAGGAAGAGTCATAATTCCATACTCTTTAAAAATTGGAACACAAGATTCCCTATCAGAAACATTCTTAATTGCTCTCAAAGCCTTTTTCTGCCATTTGAAGGCAATTTGTGCACTGGGAGAATTTCCCCACAGGGTTATCCCATACCTCAAATGTGAGTGGAAGAACGCATAATAAGCATTTATGAGCATATCTAAAGTTACACAAGATCGTAGTTTTCTAAGGAGGAAAATAACCCTGGACAATTTCTTACATAATTGTTCCACATGGCTGTCCCAACTTAACCTACTGTCAATATTTATACCTAACAACTTGACAGGTTTGTAATTCTTATAAATAGAATAATCCAGGGAAAATATTATGCTTTCAGTTTTTTGGTCATTTACCTTTAAGAAATTTGAGTTAAACCATTTCAGTGCAGATTCTAAGTCAGTTTTTTGATTTCTAACTAAATCATCTAAATTCTTACTACAATGAAGAAGCGTAGTATCATCTGCGTATAAAATTGAATTGCAAGGAATATTGAATGCAAAATCATTCATAGCAATCACAAAAAGAAGAGGTCCCAGGACTGAACCCTGTGGAACCCCCCTGACAATTTTTTTAAAAACCGACTTATCATTGCCCTGTACCACCATTTGCTCTCTGTCACTTAAATAGGATAATAAAAGCTTAAGCTCTTTACCTCTTATACCATAGCTGAATAACTTTTTAACAAGGATTTCATGGCATATGCAGTCAAAAGCCTTAGTCAAATCAATTAATAGTGCAGATGACAACAGTTTACTCTCAAAATTTTGTAAGACTTGATTGACCAAATTTTCTACCGCTTTGACTGTATTTTTACCAGGTATAAAACCAAATTGTTCTTCACAAAACAGCTTATTATTATTAAAAAAGTTAATTAACTGTCCCTTTAAACATGATTCAAAAATTTTACTAATAATAGGGACAAGGGATATCGGTCTGTAGCTTGATGGGCTAGATTTTTCACCCTTTTTGTAAACTGGTATCACCTTACTTACTTTAAGTGCAAGAGGGTATATACCATGTTCTAACATTTTATTAAATAAAAAAGTCAACGGTTCAACTATTACCTTAATAATATCCTTAATGACCTTATTTGAAAAGCCATAATAGTCTTCACTCCTTGAGGAACTTAAGCAAGCTACACATTTTAAAACGTCCTCAGTTTTGATCTTTTGCCATGTTAACTGTTTACCATCTTTATTTCTTTGTAACACAAAATTATCTACAAGTTTTAAGGCCTCATCACTAGATATATTGTTATCTCTAGTTGAAATCAAATTATTAACTGTATCTACAAAATAAGTATTAAAAGTATTAGAGTCGATGAGTGTTTCACAACTACCCGTTTTACTGTTGGACTCAGTTTTTATTAAACTCCATGCAGCCTTACATTGATTAGATGAGTTCCTAATATAATGCTCATTTGCAATTTTCTTACAATCATTAATTTTATTTTTGTATCTATTCTTAACATCTAAATACTCTTGCTTATACAATGCTTCATTTGGTGTGCCCTTACTATTTTTATACCTGTCATAAAAAGTTGTGACATAAACTCTGTAATTATTTAACTCTGGTGTGTACCACTTTATAATCTTTTTTTTGTTGCTTACTTTAATTTCCTTAACTCTACAATATTCATCAAAATAATTAGTCAATATTAAATTAAAATAGTCAAAAGCTTGATTTACATCACAGAAACTATACAACTGTGACCAATCAATTTCAGACAACCTGCTTTTGAAATTTGACAATGCAACATGAGTTATGAACCTATTTTTTTTACTTAAAACATTATTCTGGGGTCTGTCTTGAACAAAAAGTCCGTGAAATTTTGCATACACTCCAGAATGATCAGACAAGTGAGGTTCTATCACTGCACAATTAACTCTCTTTTTATCACAATTTGTAACTATGTTATCTATACATTTATCACCCCTTGTTGGCTCCTCATTCAACCAGTACATGTTAAATGATCGCAATAGATTCAAAAACGACTCTGTCTCATGTGATTTTTTCAAAATATTAATATTGAAGTCAGCAGACAATACATAATTAAACCCTACATATTTTTTATTTAAGTGTAACAAAAATGATTCTAATATATCTAAGAACTGGTTGATACTTGAATCAGGTGTTCTGTATAAAGTAGATATAATTGCATTAATATTTGGTAGTACAACCGCAGTTACCCCAAAAATGCTGTCATAGTAAAACTGTGTTACATCAATGGGCTGAATATCCATTTCCTGTTTTACAAAAATAACACTGCCACCACCTCTAGCAGATGAATTTCTACCACAAATGTTACCTACTTTATATCCATAGGGGGTGTACAAAGAAAATTCCTCCTCAAACAACCAATGTTCATTAATTGTTAAAATGTCACATTTTAGACTTGTTAAAAACATATCTATTAAATTTATTTTTTTTCTAATAGATCTTACATTAATATGATATATATTTATGCTAGATGAAGAGAGTTCTATGTGCTTATCTTGTGTGAAGGAGGAGTGTCGTTTCCCAACAGCGACTCGGTCCCAGGTGGGAGAGGCTGCTCACCACAATTGTCACTGGTGGAATGTTTTGGTTTCTTCGTTGCTGCCATTGCTTCAGCTATCGATTCAGCCAGCCATTTCTTTCCCCCATGGTTGAGATGGAGACCTTGGCGCGTATGAAAGTGTCTTTGTGCTCTACTTGCTTCTACCAAAAACACATTGCTGTATTTGTCACTTAGTTCTTGCAGTCTTTGGTTGGTTTTCTTTACTTCTTGGTTGACACATGACCAATCTGGTAAGTCATACCTATTTGGTAGATTCACTATAATAACATTAGTTTCTTTTACAGAGTCCAACATACTAGATATACCACTAATAACCTCGTCAGCTTCGTTTCTCGCCACGTCATTTGTTCCACACAAAACAACTAAGGCATCTTCTTTATCGAGATTAGCTTCCTCAATATTTTTATTACCTAGTATTTGTTTTGTACGTCCGCCTGGTCGCACAAAGCCTACCGCTTCATATGCTTTTTGGGATTTATTTATGTGGTAAGCTAAATCTTTTCCATGGCTATCTGCACAGATGAGCATTCTATTTATTTTTGAATTAGGCTTATTAATCTCTTCTGCTTTATTTTCAATATAGATATCATTAGTTTCTTCTTGACTTTCGGTGCACAGAAGTTCAAAACGATTAGGCCGATTAATAGGGTCAAAATCCTTATTTAACTTAATATTACTCTTAGAAGTTCCATTCCCCTTGACAGCCTTAGCAAAGGATGCATGTTTTTTTTTTACAGAGCTCCACGCTCCATGTTTTGCTTCAGTACAGAGTGGGGTGGAGTGTGTAAGAGGTTGGCTACATTGCAAAACCTCCTTCAAAACACCAACTCTACTACTATCTTTAGTTTGATTACTTAACAAGTTTAGTTTTCTTTCTAACATTATTATAGTTTCTTCTTTTTTAATAAGCATTGTTTCCAGCTGTAGGGTATGACTCTTAAGATGTTTTATTACTTCGTTTGCCTCGTTTAGATCATCACTAAGTGACTTAATGATCTCATTTTGCGAAGCAAGCTCCTCAGATATGTCGTTATTTATTTTTGTTTCTTCTTTTTCAAGACCCAAAGTAACATCAATAGACAAACATTTATCGCACACCCATTTTTTTGATATTTTTTTCATGTTTGTAAATTCCTCATCAGAAAGAGAAGTACATTTTAAATGATACCAGTGATTGCATAAACCCCTACACAGAACAGCCGCACTTGATTTACCAACATTTCTATCACAATGTCCGCATGGACATTTAGAAGATTTCTTTTTCATTGTTAGATATATAATTTACCAATTCAGCTGTTATAGGGTTCAGTTTTAATTAAAAGTATTCAGGCAGATTGTCATACAAAATTGAGTTTTCTTCTTAAAAGCAAAATATACTAGGTTTTTTATTTTTTTTTATTCAGTGTATGTTTAGTAAATCTCCAATATACACAAACACACAGACAGACAGTAAGTGACCACTGTCAGCTTTAATATTTATCCACTTGGAACCAGGAAAATATTTATCTGTACATAATATGAATGACAGATATGAAAATCCAGATATGAATGACCGGTTTGGTGATTTGGTGTAGGGGCCAAGGTCATCGGTCCAAGTAGTGCCTTGTGCCAGTACCGGTTGATAGTTTCTTCAGGTTTACTCCGGTAGCTCAATACGTCACAGTCTTATCTATCTGACCTACGTAGTACTTCATATATTAGCAAATTAAATTAACTTTGTTGTAAATTTCTTGTTATTCTAAAAAAAAGATTTTGTTAATCAGATCCCATAAACCATAAAAACATTTTATGATGTACTTTAAAGTTCAATATAACAGTTTACTAAAATTTTGCAACTGTCATTTCTTTGTCAACTTCAAGCCTACCTGAAGTAAGTAAACTTGTTATACTAAATAATATTATAATTCAAGAAATTCCACTGACACCCTTTTATGAAAAACACAAAATAAATATTGAAGAACACTTCTGTAGCAACGCTCTAACCAGTTTTTTGCGTATTGAACAGTTTAATGACATTAAATGTCACTCCTTAAAACAATCACTTTTAACCAAATTGACATCACTCACTTCTCCAATAAATGTTCATGGTATAATTCAGAGTAACAGAAGCTCAAAGAAAGATTGGATACTCTCTATTATTTCTTTGAAGACACAAATGTGGCATGGTACAATGAAGAATACAACAAATTAAAATTTGTGTGGCATTCAGATTAAAAAAGCCAAAAAAGGCTAACTTGATAGAAAAAGACAAAAATGAATTTGAAGTTTTATGGAGTATCATAAATAAGAGTATAAAAAGACAAAGAATTGTAGTGAAAACAACTATTTTAAGCCTGATAAATTTAATAACTCTTTTAAAAGCATTGCCAGTGATTCAGCAAATTCTAGTCATAGTGTAGATTTAAGTAATGATTTAAATTTTAGTAATTATATAAGGAAGCATATAATATTATATAAGGGACATGACGAATCTTAGGATGCCAGACAAAATAGTTTTCAATGTGTGGTATGTTTCGGACTTTGAATTCTAAATCTCAGCGCCCTGTAGAAGACTAACTGATACTCACAGGAGTGATGAGAGCGGCCACTCCAATCGGCTGCTTCACCATCATCATCTCCTTGCTTTTCTGTGGGCTCTGGATTATTTCACCCTGTCAATCAAATCAAATCAAATCAAATCAAGATCACTTTATTAAAAAAACATAAAGATTTGTAAAGGCTTCAGGATACATTGTTAGCTTGTCCAGGTTTGTTTTTTCAGCCTAAAAAAACAAGGAACCGGAAAGATCTAATGTCGCCAAACACCTGTTAGAAGATGGACATAACACAGGAAATATAGAAGAAAACATCAAAATAATGAAATGTTTATAAAAAGGGAAATGTAATGAAATACATTACATTACATTATATTTTTTTTGGGAAGAGATATATACTGGGTGTCTCACCTAAAGTGAACCAGTAGCTAACTTTTTTATTATAAATCTGACAAAGAACTTCTTATGGGGACTTCCCTTTATTTTTAAAGCTGCTTTTTGCAGTCACCTCGAAATTTAAAAATATGGCCGCCATTTTCCAATATGGCGGACAACTTTGATTTTTCTTAAGAAACACCCTGTATTTTACGGCGTTTTTGGATTTTATATTTAATTTCAGTAACTTTTTATTCTTTCTCATTTTTTCCTAAACCAAATGGTTAAGGAAGTACAAGCAGTTAAAGTTTGATTTTTTCCATCTAAAAAGCATTGTGTCCATTTAACTGTGCCATCTCATGTATTCCTCTTGGAGTAAAAAGCATATTAAAAATAATACATTTCTATGAGTGAATCTCAACTAAAAATTATTTTATGAATAAATCTCAATTAAACTCATGTTTTAAGACATTTTTATACTTTGATATTTATTATTAAACCCAACCGTTTTTGATGTACAAACTAACAACAATTTCCCAATGCATTTTAAAAGGGGAAAAAATCAAACTTTAACTGCTTGTACTTCCTTTAAAGAAAAATTTAAAGATAGAGACAAACTGATTAACGAGCATGTGAACTTTGGCTTTGGTGGTACGTTCAAAAACCTGTTTCCAGCGGAACTTCCGGCAGCCAATAGGATAAAAGGACAGACGCCATGATGGATCTGCCAGTCTCTCATTGGGCCTGATGATGATTGGTGTGACCAATTGAAATCGATCGCCACTTTCTACCATTTTTGTATATCTACCATCTTGTATTCAAGTACAGTTTAAGTGTATATATATTTTTAAGTTTTGTAAGACGTTTTTTATTTATATCCAGTTTATTTTAATGTATTCTTGCATAAACCACTGTATCTCAATTCTTAAAACCTAGCCTATAGTAAACAAAATGGCATTGTTAGGGGCCTTTGCTCCGATATGTATGTATCACAAAAGCAAACGTTCAGACCTTTTTGTCTAATACCTAGTAGTATAGTGATTGACACTGAATGATTGAATGAATGAATGAATGAACAATTTATTTATTCCCGTATCAGAGTATATACAGTATTTCAGCAAGTAATTATTTGTACTTAATAAATAAAACTTGTACTGAATGCATTTACTGACGTAAAAAAACATAAAACTTACATGCTAGGAAAAAGTACATATTAATATAATTTAGCATTTAACTGTAAAAAAAGAGGGAATAAGCCAACATGGGCACTAATGCCTGTGCGTCGGCTTCGAGTTGCGTCCTTAAAAAGTTGGTAGTGAAAATTTAAATTAAAAAAATGAATAAAAGCCAGACTGGAAAAAGAGTTTGTAAACAGTAGAAAATCATTATTTAAAAAATACATAAATTTGAAAAATTATTGAGAAACGCAACGATTGATGATGGCATGAAAAAGGAAAGTGAAAATACTGACATGAACACGCCTGGCCTCTTCTGAGAACCACTCTACGAAGGAGTTGCCGTAGGTGACTTCGCCGAGGGCCTCGGGCAGAGGTTTCCCCGCCTCGGCCGTGACCAGGGCGGCCAGGTCCTGGGCGTGGCTCACCATTGCGTCGTACCACTTCCGCAGCAGCACGGATCTCTCCTGCAACCCGTGTCATGACGATGTACAACGGCCAGACAGTTGAATGGATCAAATCGTATCAAATCATCTTTATTCATGTACAATACACAGGGTGTTAAAAAAAATGTGGGGCAATAATATACGTAGTGGTTCCTTGGATTAAAATAAGAAAAAATTTATATAAAGTTAAATATGTGCTTTGTTTTCCGTCTGTGTGTCTGTTTGTGATTTTTACTTATTTAATCATATCTTACGAATCTTTTAACGTATAAACTTCAAACTTGGTATATAGATGACCACTAGTAAGACCTATCTTTGAAAGAAGTATCAAATTTCTACTTTGTACTATTTCAAAATGGTGACTGTTTTTCATTTTCAAAGCTAATCATCTTAAAAACCGTAAATTTTAGAACAATTATGCAAGAGACAAAAAAGTTGCAAAATTTAATTTAATTAACATTGATATTAAGATTATGAAGATCGTACTACTAATACTGGATAAATTTTAACTTTTCTGAGTAAAAACATGAAAATTTCAGACAGTATGTTGTAAACAACCATGTTTTTATTCAGAAAAGTTGAAATTTCTCCATTATTATTTGTCTGATTATCATAATCTTGATATCAGCGTTGATTGGATTAAATTTTGCAGCTTTTTTGTCTCTACTTTATTTTTTTTAATTTACGGATTTTAAGATATTTAGTTTTGAAAACAAAAAATGTTTGCCATTTTTAAATGGTAGACCTACAAAGTAGAAATTTGATACTTCTTTCAAAAATGGTTCCTGAGAGTGGTCGTCCATATCCCAAGTTTGAAGTTTATACGTTAAGAGGTTCGTGAGATATGATTAAATATGTAAAAATCGTGACCAGGGCGGCCAGGCCCTGGGTTTGGCTCACCATCCGTCCTACCACCGACGGAGCAGCAAGGACCTCTCCTGCAACCATACTTAGGAAAGTTAGTCAAAAATTCTAACAAGTTAGAAGTTATTAGTAAGTCCCTTAAAAAGTAACTGATACAAGTTATTAGTTAGTTAAAAAAGGAACTGATAGAAATTATGAGTTAGTTAAAAAACTAACTGATAGAAAATAAAGTTAGTTTTAGGAAAAGTTTGATATTGGGCAGTTGTTTTAAAGAGTTTCGTATGAAATAAAATAAGGACACATCTTGGTAACTAATTGTGTTTATTAATAATTAAACACTGTCACATTACTATAACAAGTATTCACTCTAAATACTAATCAAATTTCAACAGAAGCTGCATTACGAAATTAGTGTCACTTATTCTTCCACGTCTGTTAGTGATCACTAAGCTTCCTGCACTGAACAGCCGTTCACAATGTTTTGAGGATGAAACAGATGCATTGTGTTTGATGAACAACTATTACTCAACTATCACTAAAGTATAAAAACTAAAATATTAACACAACAACATCATTTAACCAACTAAACTACAATGCAACTAAACACTAAGAAAGCTTAAATCATGTATCACAGGTTGTTACTACAGAAAAAATTACTTCTCACTTGTCAGAGAATAAACATTAACTGAAGACAATGTTTATAGATGACAAATTACAAAACATCCCCCTTCCCACCCCTCGGTGCTTGCAGTGTTGTTATTGCCTGCCACTGCATACCATAGCAACTGGACTTTCCCCACCCCCGCGTTGTTTGTCAACAAGGGCGCTGACCCCCCTCTTTGCTTCCCGAATGGCCGCCCGCAACCCTCACCAATCGTGTAAAAAAACTCGTATTTGAGGTACTTCCACCCATCCAAAAACTAACTATTTAGACTCCAAAACTATTAACGAGATATTATCTGTTCGTTAGCTAGAATCTAACTAAGTAGAAGTTATTTCCAGTACTTTTTAAAAACTAATGAATACGATAGAAGTTAGCAAAAAAAAACTAACAAACATCACTAATCGTGAGAATTTCTATTCGTTATTCCCAAGTATGCCTGCAACCCATGTCATGACGATGTACAAGCTCGGCCGAACAGTTGAAGGGATCAAATCAAATCAAATCATCTTTATTCATGTACAATAAATACAAAGATACACCTAATAGCGTCAAGAGAAGAACATATCTACCGTAATATATACAATTTTAACTAAACACATTTTCTTTAAATTTCATTATTTTTATATATCTTTTTGATATTAAGGTATCGAATAAATTATTACATTTGATTTCTTCTTGAGTTCTAAAAATCATCAAGTGAATACAGATACAATGTCAACATATACTTTTTCAAAAGTTTTCTAAAAACATCAAAACTATTCTCATGGAAAACTTGGATGTTTCACTACTCCCTCCAGGGCTCCGACCCGACTAGATGTCCGAGCTCAGCCAGGAATCAAAGTTGCCAGAGATAAAAGGAGGGACTAAGGCCAATAGGGCTGGTCGTTCTTCCTTATTCTTCATTCTATCTTGTTGGATAGCCAAACTCACTTAACACGTTGAGCGTGAAGGACAAGAATTCTCGTCCTGCGAATGGCACCAGTGGCGCAAGGTAAGAAATCTCGTCCTACTCCCATGCCAACAACCTTGCTTTATTGTGAGTTCAGCCTCATACGGGGACTAAGTTGTGCAATTGCCGCGTTTTTGTTATGCATCTCTACAACTTTTGGCGCGCATAGTTTCCGTGTAAGCCATTCGTTTTTTGTTTTTTTTTGGTGCTTAGTGTTTATGTCCACTGCATTGTGCCGAGTGTCGAGGTTGGTTTAGTACAATGGAGGAACAGAATGACAGCGAAATTATTGAAAACGTGTTTTCCGAAAATTAAGAAGATTCTGAAACCTCGTCTGGGAGTTCAGACGACGATGATGACGACATCATCCCCCCTCAATGGTTGGCCATTCCTGGTGCTATGGCGGGATTGTGGGACATCCCGTTTACATATATTTTTTGTTGTAAATATATTTTTTATACAAATATTGATATTATAAGAACAATTGAAAACGAAAAAAAACTATTTACTGTGTTACTGTGGGCGTATGGGGCTAAAAATAGTGACTGGTTGGACAAGGACACGCACCAGTGCCTAAGGACGGGAATTCCCGCCCCGGACATGACGTCACAACTTCGGCCGAAATCATCACTGACACATCCAGATGCATCATTTTGGATACCCTGACATCATTTTAGAGTCAATGATAACATTATCAGTATTTAGCAATTTAGGGTCGCAATACTCATAATTATTAACACTGAACGTGTTAAAAATACAAAGGTAGACTTATCGATACAATGGGAGCTTCTATTAATGATCTCTGTACTAGTATAAACCAGTCTGAAAGGGGCTGAAATAACAATATTGTTTTGAACAATGATACACCGATTTATCCAAAAAAAGTATAAGGTACTTTTGGTACATCCATGTAAGTTCCACTAGGCAAGATAGAAGTACATCAACCATAAAACAAAATGTTACATTTTAATATTCGTATTCTCCGATTCATACTTTTTTTGGAGAAACCGTCTCTTCAAAACACAATTTTCCTGTTGAGCACCCAAGCCAATGTCATTCTTGGCATTAGAAGATGTGCTCACTTTTGATACTGGCTTTAGCCACATTATGAATTTTGCATAATTGCAAAACAAATTTTTATGTCGTTCATCAACTACTTATGATTAAATCCTGAACGATATTTTACAAACAAGTGAGGGACATAATTCACATTGTTAAAAGGGCATATAACATTTTCAGAATTCTGTTAGTGTTTTTGTTACTTATTGTTTTTTAACCGAGGATGGGATCCCGATTTACTTAAAATTGATTGATTTACATTACAAAAGCATCAGAGCTATTCATTTATCTTTGTACTAAAAAAATCTACCGGCACCAGCACTGAATTTCAAACATATAATTTACAGTGAAACCTTGACATCTTATCCCAACACATAACTCAAACAAAGTCTTCCTGATAAATTTAAATTATGGAAAAGGAAAATTTAGTGACGCTGTTTAAACTAATCAATGATGAATCACAAACAAGACAAACGTTTATTTCAGATACTAGAGAAACACTTGAAGTTATGAGCTGTTTGAGTTTTACACTTGACATAAATTTTCTCCATGGGAAAATAACTGATAACAATAATTAGGTATTTTTAATCTTGTCGTGTTAACAGGATCTCTGCTAATTCATCTTTTAAAGTTCAATGTTCCTTTCCATGTGCATACGGGTCAGATCCCAGATGCCAAAACATCATCATTTTTGTGTGTGTTTTCTTCAATTTTTTTCGTAGAATCTATGGATGTGTCTTAGACACTTTTGCTTTATTTTACCTTGGAAAATTTGGTTGAACTACACTCATACACACACATTTGTATACTTTTCTGGCTCTTGCCAAGTCGACTGCCTACTACAAAGGCCTTTAATTCAATTTTAATACATTATTAATGCACCTTTATGTATTAAGTTTTTATAATGCTAAACTTTCATAAAAACCTGAGTTATCAGTACATGAGTTAAACACAGATCAATAATTCTTCCAATTCCAGACTATATCTCAAGCAACCACTTCAAATAAATCCCAAGATAATGAAAAGACGTTTGCAAATGATTTTTTAGAATTTCTCCTTTCTCAGTCCTCCAAATAAATACTATACACAACACACTAATGCTTCAAATAGTGTGATAAAGATAAAATAATAACTTCAATAATCCTACCCTCTTCAAATTAATTAAAAAATAATCCATGAATACTATAAAATGATCCACGATAGGTTTTACTAAAAGTACAAGGATTATATTTTGAAGGGCAACATTTAAAAAAATTATAATCAATCATAACTTACGAAGATTAATAAAACAACAACATTTTGGTATATATTTAATTAATTTTAAAGAATTAAGTTTTAAATGATGTTGTGAATTTTTAAAACTTTTAAGACAAGAAGTTAATTTAAAAAGTTCCATAAAAACTACTAGTGTGCCGTTTGTTTGATAGTCATATAAGATTTTAAATTATAAAAAGTGCTTGAAGATAGATGTGACCTTGCATTTTACAAATATTTTTTTACTCCATTTATTTACATCTGCAAAGAATGTTTGGGATTTAAATATTTTTATTTAGATAACATTTTACAATATTTGTCACCATCTATTTATTCGTATGTAAACGAATAAAGGATGTTTTTAATTAAATTGAATTGAATATCCTTGGTGAGTAGCCCTGAATTTCAGTGGATCTTCCAAAACCTTGACTCGTTGCAGGGACAAGGGCAAAACATTTAAGCCTTTTGCGACAATCAGCTTTGACGCTTTCACTCGAATGTCACAGAAACCTCAATATTGTTTAGGTAAATTCTACTTTTAGATGGTAATTAATGACAGAGGAAGACATTTTTTACATTGTTAAAGAGATACAAAACTCAAACAGCCTCGATATCTATTATTTCTCAAATAATTTTGTCACGCAAACAGTAGGCCTTTATTTGTAGCCAGTCTCCTCCTATTTTAACCGTTGATTAACCCTTTTTAACCGATTTTAACCCTTCAAGAAGGGTATTTCCCTGGTGAACTCAAACTATCTAAAGTAATTCCTGTTTTTAAAAGTGGAAAAAATGTGTCAAACAATTATCGCCCAACTTTTTTTAATTTTTAACACTAGCTGAAAATTTTGAGTTTGTAATATTCAATAAAGTTTACTGTTTCTTTGAATATCACATTTTTGTTAGTACTTCTCAATTTGGACTCAGTTGAGGCTGTTCTATCACAGATACCATTGATTCAATCGTAAAACAAATTTTATCTGGATCTGAGAGTAATTGCTTTGCTTGGGGTACATTTTGTAATATAAGCAAAGTATTTGATTGCTTACCTCTTAAACTGCTTTTCAAAGATCTTAAATATCACGGGATCTGTGATGGTCGGATAAATGTATAAGTTAGTTTTGTGGTAGCAAAAAATAGTCCCTGAGAAAGATGAGAGGTCACCAGTGGTGAATATATGTGGTGCCCCGCAAGAGTCTATACTTGGCCCTTAATTTTTTATAATATTCATAAATGACCTGCCTGCCAATTTAAATTCTCTTTGTTTTATGTAAACTGACAATACTGCTTTGTTATCGATCAATTCCAACATCAAAGAGCTAAGATATCTAGTAAAATCCTCTGTAAAAATGCTTCTGATTGGTTCAATGCATATTATTTATTTCTTAATGAGGAAGAGACAAAATCTCTTATTTTTTTATCTTTTTTTATTCTTATTTTCTTGCTGTTGACATTGAGATGTATTCTAAGCCTATTAAATACCTGGGAATGATATTAGATGATAAGCTTACCTGGGCCCCTCATGTCGATATGGTGACCAAAAAGATTTCAAGAGTTGTGTTTTTGTTACAAAGATTATTACATTTTGAACCTCAAAAACATGTTATCTCCTCATATTTTGCTTTCTTTCAAGATATGGTTTAATTTGTTGTGGCCATTCAAGTAAAACTAAAAACATTATTTTCCTTCGAAAAATTGTTCGAATTTCAACTAACTCTTCCCATTACAGATAGGGAATCCAATCCCGGGATCCCGCATGATTTTAGAGCTTATTCAATCCTGGGATTTTTCAGCCCAATCCCGGGATTTTCGGGATTGTAAAATTACGATAAAATCGATATTTGCTAGGATCTTATCAGTTAAATCAATGTTATAACTAAAAAAAACCAGTTGCATCTTGTTTTTGATCAAATAATCATGGTTTGATGAGTTAGTTGTCGTCCTATAGTGTAGTTTCCAGTTAATTTTTAAGCTTCTGAAAAATATTTTATGGTCAGTTCATGGCTATACAGGACCATCCTGATAACGTGTTCAGTTTTAACTCTGATGTCTAATACTGTATTCGGTGTTTCATGATAAGGCTGACTATATCGTCAATATTTTTACGCTGTAAGTTTTTATATATAAAATCACGTTAACAACTCAAAACTAAACGGAAATCTGCTTTCTATATCGCATTATATTACGATACCATGTATACATGCGAATCAATACTAAATATTTATTTTTGTATCGGCAAATACTATGTTGGGTCAATTCCGGGATCAGTCCCGGGATCCCGGGATTAAAGTCTTTCAATCCCGAAATCCCGGGATTGAAAATATCGTCCGGGATTGGATTCCCTAATTACAGACCTCTTTTAGAACCTCAAAATTTTAACACTTTTCAATATGTATATTTTTGAAACCACTATGTACATTTAAAAAATTCCGACAGCTTGAATTTAAGAGGAAACATTCATTCGTACTCCACAAGAAGTTCAATGAACATCAACATGCCTTTCTATGGATTAACAAAATCTCAGAACTCTCACATCATTCTACGTATGAATTTTTTTAATAAGTTGCCAATTCAGTACTTAATATTTTATCGATTCATTTCAAACCAAATTTTATAACTTGCTTATTTGTTTAAATCCATTTTCTTATGTCTCAAAATTTTTAATTTTATGTTAAAAGTATAGTTTTTTGACACAAGATTCAATTTAATCAAGAAAGAAGACTCTTTTTAAACTGGATTTTCTCTTATCGGTACTGTATTCTACATTTGGTCACATCATAGTTAGTTATTAAAGGTATAATATGTTAACTATTTTTGTACCTATGAGCATAAAATAATGACGTCTATAGCGTATGTTGTGTTGATGACAATAAAATATTCATTATTCATTAATCACTCTTAATTATTGTAATGGATCAAAATTACATGGTTTTCAGTAAAAAAACTAAATATAAAATATTGTCCTTAAAAGACAACTTAATTTTTCAAAGCCCCTTATATTTCCATGAGTTAAACTGCCCAAGAATGAATTTTTGTTGCTTCAAAATAGAAAATGCCCTTAGCAATAAATATCTTGGGTAAGTTACTGACTTGAAACTGTCATGGAAGGATCAAGTTTTTAAGTTAAAAAAAGTTTGGTGTTTTTCGTAAGTTTTATTTTCTTAGGGAGGTTTAACCAATAAAGCTATTAATAAGTATTTATCACGCTGTTGTTGGTTCCAAGCAGCGACCACGTAGTACAAATAGACAGAGCACACGAGGCACGACTTGAAGCCTAAGTTTGCTTCTAGTCCCTATGCTTGGAAAAAAACGTAAAAAATTACAAATACGGTATCAAATTAAAGGTCTGAATCTCAGAATTACTATAGTACCAAATATAAATGGTTTACAGGTAGTTTCCACAACGTAAACACCGATAACCTAGAAACTTGTCCTGACATTTTTTTAGAGAAGCTGCCGCCACGGAATGCACCTGTAACGTTCCTATGATGGGTAAACTGCTTCAAAATAATTTATAATTGGTACCATAGTAATTGTGAGAAACAGACCTTTAATTTGATACCACATTTGTATTTTTGTAGTCAAATTTATTTTTGTAAACAGCAGTTTAGGATTGATTTTGTTGCAATGCAGGCGCTGCACGGATAAACACTCCCACAATAACTAAGTTACCTATCAACCAAACTACGGCAGCTATTAAAAAAAAAAAATTTAAATAATTCAACTCTTTACCAACAATTTCCATCGTTTTTTATTATACCTGACCAAAACAGCCGACTACTTTTTTATGTCAAGTTTTAAAGTTGAATAAAAACTTGTGACTTTTTATAATTTGTTTTAACAGAAAGAAAATTATTTTGGAAATATAATTGATACTATTGCTGTTCAAAACTAAAAGACTCATCACATGCAAAATTTCAATCTTAAGCCTCAATGCTAATGGTATGAACTACGAGTTATTTGAAACACGAACACTGTCAGATTATGCGGTTTTAGGTGCCGTTTTATGTTTCTATACCTAGACAATATGGCGGCCCAGGCTTCATTTGATGTAATGCAAGTAAGATAGCTATGCTCTGTCTTTATGTACTATCATTGACTTTACATCTCTTGAGAGAGTTGTAAAGTCAATGGTACTATGTGGTCGCTGGTTCCAAGTTAGGCAATGGACTAAGTTTCTTTAGAGGAACCTATATCTCTACACTTTATCCTTTAATTAACTTGCAGGAAGCGGTAGTAAGAGTTATAACTAGAAAAAATAAAACCACTCATTCATAGCCTTTTTACGAAAAATTAAAAATCCTACCGCAGCGAAATATGTCCCTTTTTGGTTTTGCTTCTTTTTTATAAATAAGTAATAACAATTTTGACAACTTTGATGGGCAATATAATATTAGGCCAAATTTAACAGTTCCTGTGCCTCGATCAAAACTAACAATGCATCAACAATTCTTTTCCAATAATGCACCACATTTATATAATATTTTTTCTGTAAAGATTACACAAAAGTATCACCTGAACTCATTTTTATCTGAGTTAAAAAAGTATTGATGTCAATCAAAAATATTGAGGACTTTTTTACACTTGTAGTTTAATCTGCCAAGGAAATATTCTAAATTGTGTGATCTGACATTCTTCTGAATGTTTGTTTTAATATTGTTTTTCCAATTGTTTGTTGTTAAAAGCTTAATTTATTCCCCTGGTTGTATTGTTTTTTGGTTTTGTTTTAAAAATGTTTATATGTGCTTGGTTTTGAGAGTTTGGATAATTGATCGGAGTGTTCGTTTGTTGATAATTCCTTTGCCATGTATTGTTTTGCTTCAGTTGTTAAGTCTTGCTAATTTTTTGTTGATTTTTTACTGTTGTAAGCTTTTTACTTCTGATTTTTTTGATAGTAATTTTTTTCTTTCCTTTTACGAGATATAGTTAGCTCAATAATGTTCCTTGATGGATTAGCCTATAAAAAAGTGTTTGAGCTTTTTGTATTCTCATAAGTATTATTGTCTGGCTCAGACTCTTTCGTCATTGTTAAATATGTACTAGGTGAGGGAGGTCCTGCCTAAGAATTTTTATATGGGAATTATGTCTCAACAATGTACATCAAGTTATTGATTTTGTTATCGAGAGTCATGTAACCAAGGTTCTGATGTATTTAAAAATTAGTAGATCAAAATTTAAAATAAAAATGTAGGACCTTATGGGAAATTGAATTTTAACTCAAGGTTTGCAACTAGGACAAAATGAACCAATAGAAATATTTCAGATTTTCTCAAGTTTTATATTTTGATTTGGATTTTTGCGGACATTTGCCATCACTGATTAGAAAAAAACAATCATGATTGTTTTTTACTAATCAGTGATGGCAAATGTCCGCAAACATCCGAATCAAAATATAAAATCACCATCACCAATAATGAATTTCAAACAAAGAATTTATCAAGTTCTGGTGACTTTTTTTACCTTAACCAGTAGCCCCCTGAGCTTGGGGACCCATTGACCAGATCACGTCCCAGGTCTATGCATAAAACAAATTCATGGAAATCCATTACTGATTAAGGAGTTTTTTTAAAGGAGACCACATGTCACAGTTTGTTACCTTTACAGTGATCTTTAACCATAAACAATTGAAAATGGATAATCAATAAAAGTAAATAGGTATTTTGTATAATTCTATGTTAGTGGGCTAAAATAAAATAATAAGGTAAATGAATGGATGTAGAAAAAAATTCAAAGTTGTTCTCTATTTATAGATTCATATATTTTAGCTATAACAATAGCCAAGTATTTAATTCAGACCAATTGACCAATTTTAGATCAACTGACCATCGATCTGTGAAAAGAACTTTTATTCAGAGTGACTGTTTTCCCCACAAAATTCAATAATAATTCCAGATATTTTCAAGATTTTTCACAGCTTTTTCAATACTTTCTCACATTTACTAAAAAACATTCAAACAATTTTAGTCAAAAATTACAAGCCTCCAACCTTTATTATTTGACAAATAAGAGTAATATTGTTTTCAATGGGGAAAAACATCAATTTGCCACTCTCAAATCTTGAAAAATTCTCATTTTCTGTACTTGTAGAAAAATATTCTCCATTTTTACTTGACCAAATATCCTGATCCTGATTAAATAAATAACAGTTAAAATTGTTACTGTCAATTTCTTGACCTGAACAAGGATTTTGTTGTCATTATTTTTAACAAAAATCTATACTTAAACTCAGCTTTGAGTTTCACACTGAGCCACTAAGAAGTTTGTTATGTATAATGTTAGAAGCTACATACAGATCAATCACTCTTTATTTTAGTAAAGTTGATCAGTTAGTCAGTTAGGTCTAGTTATGTTTGCTGGTGCTTATCAAATGTCAACTTGCATAGGCCTACATTTTTACCACCAGGAAAAACTTTGAAGTTTTTTACTTAGCTTTAAGTAAACTTTTTTTTATAGATAATGACAAAATAAAATGAAATATCGGCATAAAAAATTAAACACTTAGTAACAAATTTCAGACTTGGTTTGAAATTCATGACTAATTCCAGACCTAAAAGATTTTCAAGACTACTAGACACCCAACCCCGTTCAATGAAAACCTGGCGTTTATGTTTTGAGACTTTCTTAATTAAAGCTACTTTAATTAAAAATCATTCTTTACTGCTAATCCACAAATCTCTACCAATAAATACAGTAGGGCCTATTTAATACGGTACTGATAAAAATATTTTTACGCAAATAGGTTGATTAAATGAAATAGGTCTATACCACATTTACATGTTAGATTCAGGAGCAGGTTGGGCGCTACTCATATTCCTTCTAGTGGGGTTATCAGAAAAAATTAGTATTTGTATAGCAAAAATATTAAGAGCTTCCTTTGGGGACATAGCTTGAACTACGATTTACCTTAGCAGTGGTGGTTCCCCAGGTTTTGAATGCTTCAGACGCTGCTTCAATCGCCACTTTGGTATCCTCCACATCCATGTCCGGGACACTTCCAATCACCTCCGTAGTCGCTGGATTTGTTACTTCAAAGGTTTTTCCGCTTTTAGCAGGAGTCCATTCTCCATTGATGAATGCTTCAGTTTTCAGCAATTTAAGTTGGGCTCTTTTAAAGCTAGTCAGTCTAAACTGTCTTTGCCCTAACGTCTGAAAAAAAGTTGAGGCCAACATATAAAATTAAATCTTTATAGCTCCTTGAAATATCCAACAAATTAACAGTATAATGCACAAAATGAACTTACAAACAAATTTGTAAAACCAAAAATAACAGTATTAATCTTGAATTAAGGAACAATAACTTGGGTTCCAAGGTTTATATTTACACATGTCCATACTCTATGCTCAAGTGGTAGGTCGAGGCTGGCCGTATAGGTTGGTGGTCGAACTTTAATATAAAACTAAATCTAACAGTTTTGAACTTAAATTGATTTCCTTGTTCAAAAGAATTATTTGGGCCAATCAAAAAATATGATGGCAACATCATTCTACTCTACTTTAATTTTGCTCAAGAAAAAACCCTGAGCAAATCATGAAAATCGTAAATAAACTAAGCTTTTTACTGCTGTATATTTCGTTCACAGTTTTTAAGGCTTAAAACCCCACTTTTGACTACGAAAAAAACCAAATTTTCTAGACGTTCTAATGAGTAGGCCTAATCTATAGCCTACAGCCTGTACAAATTTCAAAAATATATCATACCATTAAGGGGGTTTGTATAGGTACAAAAATACCTTGTTGACCAGCATAAACACATGTTGACCGGGTACTTTAAAGAGACAGATTTCCACAAGATTTTGTATAAACACTCTAATAAGTATTCTACACAGCCTGTATAAATTTTATAAAAATAGTATGTCATTAAGGGAGTTTGTATACAAAATTACCTTGTTGACCGGCATAAACACATGTTGACCAGGTACTTTAAAGAGTCGGATTTCCACAAAATGTTGTATAAACGTTCTATAAGTGTTCTACACAACCTGTATAATTTCATAAATCATATCATCAAAAAGGTTTGTAGCCTATACAAAAATAACTTGTTGGCCAGCATAAAAACCTGGTCAACAAGGTTTTTTTTATACAAACCCTTAAATGGTAAAATATTTTTATGAAATGTATACAGATAGTGTAGAATCTTTAGAATGTTCATACCTACTAAATTTGGTGGATACAGTAGAGTCCCACAAAAAACCCAGACTAATGTGGACCGAACGGGGTCCGGGTTTGTGAAAATTCTGAGTTATTGGGGAATGAGTAAAAATAAGAAAAAATAAGAATAGTTTCTGTTATTTCTATAAGAAATCATTTATTTATTGCATAGTAAGAAATAAAAACAATTACATTATCAGTTACAAAAAATTTAAAGAAAAACCAAAACTGTTTTATATGTGTCACACCGTGCTCTGGCCTTGAATCTCAGTGCACTTTATTGCTCTGGCAGGCTTTCCGAGTTATCCAGAATTCCGGGTTATCGAAGTCCGGGTTTGCGGGACTCTACAGTATCTGACTTTTTAAAGTACCAGTCAACAGGATTGTTTTGCATATTATCCACTTTAATGACATGATATTTTTATAAAATTTATACAGGTTGTGTAGAACACTTATCAAAACATTCATACAAAATTAGGTGGAAATCCGACTTTTTAAAGTACCCGGTCAACATGTTTTATGCGGGTCAACATTTTATGTAGACCCGATAGAGAAACCAATGTAAGTATTCACTGGAGAAATTTTATAAGTCATGGGGGTTAGTTATGTTTCCCCCCTTTTGCAATAAGTTTACCGACACTAATTTCATGTAGGTATATACAGTATATGGGCCTGCATAACATAATTAGAGAGCTTGAGTAGTTTGGGGCGTGCCGACCACACAGTGTACACACACCCTCGCACTAGTCTGCTTTCGCCAAGGTAGAGTAGGAGTCGCCTAAGTTGGCCAAAACGAAACTAAACAAACTATTATCTTCTTACGAACTTAACCATAAAATCCGGCTGTGCTGAAAACATTGTCAACGAACATTTGTTTTAGTATAGCACTTGCAATAAAGGAAAATTTCTGATGCAATATTGCAACTAGAATTTTTCTTGCGCAGCTTAAAATATTAATGAGGGTCTTTTCCAAATTAGGCTAATTATGTATTAATAGGAAGAGGGTGTGTCATAGATGCGGCATGATTAATAGTCTTAGATTTTCTTAGGAAACAATATTTACAAAGAAAAATAGGCGAGTTTATGAATAGCCAATACTACTTGCTGCAAGTCAGCATCTGAAAAGAGAAATTGTCTCGTATTAT
This sequence comes from Flexamia atlantica, assembly GCA_035578135.1. Lineage (NCBI taxonomy): Eukaryota > Metazoa > Arthropoda > Insecta > Hemiptera > Cicadellidae > Flexamia > Flexamia atlantica. The sequence goes on along the minus strand of JAQJVK010000007.1, from coordinate 48,913,061 downwards.
GGTCAAAACTTATTAAAATTGGCCCAAGAAAAAATAAACAAGCAGTTAAACAAACTAAATTACATGTAAATCAAGAAATAGAATCAAATTAAACTTGACAGCTATGTAAAAAGGTTGAATGAATATAGAAAATTCTAAAGTAGGCGATAATGTAAACATTTTATAACCATAAAAAACGTTGTAAACAAACGTAACGTGGCAATTTGACAGTTCTGAGAAAATGTAAACAGACACCATGTGTAACCAACAATGTTTTCAATGTGACTGGTAGGCCTATAAACATTTTTGTTGAGATGATTAGAACATGTTTTGGCCAACTTAGGTGAATCCTACTCTAACACTCGCCCTTCCCAGGCAAGAGTGTGCTCGTGCAGTGAGCAATGTCGGCTGCAAATACATTGATTTGACTACAATAGTATTTTATTGCAAATCCTATTCAAGTATAGGGTGAAAAAATAAACTAGAAAAAAAACATAAATTACTGACTTTTACCTGTTTTAAACATGTATGATGCATGCAGTTTGAATTGAATCTACAATAATAAGTTAGGTTTATGTTATTCAAGTCTAAGTGAAAGTGATATAATCTGTGTTTGAGATAGGCCTATATTTAAAAAAATCATTTTGTGTCTGTACACCATGAAAGTAATTTATATTTTATTACAAAAAAAATTCCTAGGCTAAATTGATTAATCTGAACCTGTAAAATTTTAAAAGTACATAATAAACAGCATAATATATTAACTTTTTTTTTATCTTTGAGGTTCAATTGGTTCAATTATATTATTTTCAGTTGGCCTACTCCAATGTTTTTGTTACCGTAATTCGGCACCCTCCCAGTCCCATTAGCATTAGATTATCAAGGGTCTACTGAATGAGAATTCTGCACTGGGTAGGCTTATGTCTCTTGGAAGTCGGGAATTTTCGGAGAAAAATTTCCCCTCCCGGAGGAAATTTTCCCTTTTTTTATTTTTCCTTTTTTTGGGGTGAGAAATTCGATGGAACCATCGCCGTCCCCCTACGACCCCCCCTTTTTTACCTAGAGGGGAGAGGGTTTTGGCCCCCCTAATTAAAAAAAAATTTTACCTTAGATCGATTCCTTGTATTGCCCTGAACACAAATATATCGGGTTTGTACCATCTATCTGCCCCCCTTATCGAACTAGGGGGCAAAACCCCCTTTGAACACTAGTATAGGGGTCTTGGGAGTCAGTATGTTCCAGTTGAGCTGTGAGACTGAAACTCAGAATAAAAAAAAAACTACATTATCAGTTACAAATGAACTTAAAGAAAAACCAAACCACAGAATGTAGCCTAATTTTGGGGCGAGAATTTCAATGGAACCATCGCCGTCCCCCTACGACCCTCCATTATTTACCTAAAGGGGGGGTTTTGGCCCCCCTAATTAAACAAAAATTTTCCTTAGATCCATGGTTCCATTGAATTTCTCGCCCCGAAAATAGGGTAGGGCCTACATACTGAGTTTCAGCCTCACAGCTCAACTGGAACATACTGACTCCCAAGACCCCTATACCAGTGTTAAACACATTCGCTGCTGGCCGCTAGATGGCGCGACTGCGCCAGGAGCTGAACTAGTTTGTGTGTCGCTACAGCTTAAATGACCCTGGTAGTAATTTTTGGAAATAATGTTTTTTATTGTCAGAAAAGTATGTCCCCAAGAGCTGCAAGGAAATATAGAACGCTCATGAGGAGCTGGATAATCCATGATAACATTAAACAACAATGAACGGCGCCGTTCCGGAACATTCTCAGCTCCTGGCGCCATGTTCCCAGTGACGTTCCGGAACGTCCGCAGCAGTGAACGTCTTAAAGGGGGGGTTTTTGCCCCCTAGTTCGAAAAGGTGGGCAGATAGATGGTACTAACCCCATATTTTTGTGTTCAGGGCAATACAAGCAATCGATCTAAGAGGTAAAAAATATTTTTTTTTTAATTAGGGGGGCCAAACCCCCCTTTAGGTAAAAAAGCGGGGGTCGTAGGGGGACGGCGATGATTCCATTGAATTTCTCGCCCCAAAATTAGGGTATAGTAGAAAAAGGGGGAAAAATTCCCTGCGAGAGAGGAAATTTCCCTCCCAAAATTCCCGACTCCCAAGAGACATAAGCCTGAACATGACCTGGCAAAGTATAATTAAAATTTAATAGACAAAATGTATTTTATCGGGAACAATGTTTTGCAAAGAAGGGAAGGTAGGCCTAGTTTATAAAATAGCATAGGGACCTACCAAGTAATAAAAATTGCTTTTAACAATCTCTATTTAAGTTAGTAGGATAATGAATAGAGATGACACTTACCTTTAACTTATCAGTAGCAATGATTTTTCTAAAAAGTAAAGTTGCCATTTTATGCTCGATTTAGTTTGTTGACCAGGTCTCAGACCTAACAATGACAAAAATTATAAAATGGTATTTTTGTAATTAGACAATTATGAATTAATATGGCTGATTTAACGAGTATATAAATTTATTCCACAAACATATAACATAATGTTAAGTTAGCTGTAAAGAGGAAAAGGTTGTTGTTGGCTGTTAACACTAATTTTTCACTTAACATTCAATTTCGAAAAGGTTAGGTCAATTTATTCTATTCAATTGCAATTTTTTGAAATCAAAACTCAATTCTGACAATCAGTTTGACCAACAAACAAGAATAGTATATACCCTTGAAAGTGGGAGAGTTTCCGATAAAATTTCCCTCAATGAACATACACATATGATAATGCGTCGAAAATTATTTTATGGAAGTTACAAGCAATCTTTAGCTATAGATAAAAAATAATAGTTATATGATGGGACGGTGGCGCAGTTAGTAGGGGCTTGAGGGCACTAAAAGCTCCTGATCATAACAGAAGATAATATAAATTAAAACAATTCTTTATAACAGAACAAAATACCTTCATAGTAAACTGGCTTTTGGATCCACCATGTCATAGTATCTAGCACACAGTTTTGAATCAAGCATGATAACAACGTACTTAGGATTTTGTTACAAAGCAAATTAATGAGAACTTTAATAGCAAAAATAAATCTTTAATCACATTTCTTGATCTCGCTAAAGCGTTTGATTCGGTAGATAGGCGAAAATTAATAAGAAAACTGGAATTGATTGGCTGCAAAGGGGCCGCTCTTCATTGGTTCCAGAGTTTTTTGTCTAATAGAAAACAGTTTGTAAATATTTGTGGAATTGATAGTACTGAGGTTAGCATAGATTACGGCGTTATTCAAGGAAGTACAATGGGGCCTATTCTTTTCTTAGTATACATAAATAATCTATCGAAGGTGAACATATCAGGAAAACTATTTCTCTTTGCCGATGATGCAGCAATTTTGTCTGAGGGTAAGAACTGGGAAGAAGTTAAAAATAATGCAGAGCAGGATTTGTCGATCATGAAAAAGTGGTTCGATCAAAATAAAACTTTCATTAAATGTCTCAAAAACAAAATTTATGCCAATTTCTTTATCTTCAAGATCTGACCCACATTTTAACCACATCTCAATTCATTCATGCGGGAATAATTTGAACTACCGATGTGATTGTGGCAAAATTGAAAGTGTGGATTCTTACAAATACTTGGGTGTTATGTTTGATAAACGCATGAAATGGTCAGACCATGTAGATTATTTAAAAGTCAAGATAAGAAGGATCATATATGGTTTTAGGCGACTTAGCGAGGTTTTGAACATCTTTGAACTAAAACAAGCATACTATGCATATTGTCAATCATTATTTTTATCCGGAATAATTGCATGGGGTGGGGGATCGAAGACTATTTTAGAACCGTTACAAATTGTCCAAAAATCAATTCTTAAAGCTGCTCTGGGCCAAGGAAGGCGGTTTCCAACCAACGAACTATTTAATATTTTTAACGTTTTAAATATCAGACAGTTGTATATAAAAACCCTTTTAATTTTTATTCGGAAAAATTCACAGTTTATTTTTAATCCAACTACACATGAACATTTTACACGTCATTCAAGAAATATAGGAATACAAACAATCCAGCTCCATAAATCTTTTTCAACAACCAATTCTTTTTATATAGCTCATATTTTATTCAGAAATATTCCTGCACCAATACAAAATTTTGAAGGCTCGATTAGCATGTACAAAGCACACTTAAATCAATGGTTATCTGAAATCGGAAGGGAAGGTGCTGAACTCATAATCTCTTCTGGCTACAGGACTGCCCGACCTTGACCCTGACCCTGAACTTGACAATAATGGACTTATCAGCCAGCCAGCCAGCATTTCTCCTGGTCTAAAAGTAATTCTACATTATTTTCTGTAAATTGAATGGTTTTTTTTCTATCTCCGAATACTTAATAAAAATATATAAAATAAAATTTTATATATTTTTAAATAGCAATACTTTTTTTCCTATTGCAAATTTTTTTATTATTTTTTATTTTTTATTTATTTATTTTTTTTAAATCCAAAACAATGCATAACGACTCGTACCCAATCACAGGCTTTGGCCCATGTGGGTACATTTCCCTAGGAAAATGAACAAATAAAATATACTTGTTACTGTACCATTTTATTTTTATTTTTAAGTTTATTACGCTTCATGTTTGTAACAAGCTGTATATCTATCGGAAATAAAATGATTTTGAATTTGATTTGAATTTGTTATCAATGAATCTACCGAATCACATGTTTTAATACAAACATAGCAAACTTTTTTGGATCCAAATCCTTTTTAAATAGCAGTTATTTTACGTTAATTCTCATTTTGTAGTAAGTTTAAGGAAATTTCAGTATTCTTCCCGAGTCACTAGGATCAAGACCTTCAATTTGAGCCTCCTCCAATCATTCTGCGACTTACCAAACGCCTACAATTTCATTGCAAAACTTTCGCCTACGCAATTATATATTGTATATTGTAATATTATAATATTGTATATTGTAATATTGTAATATTGTATATAGTAATATTACGTAGACGAAATAATTTTTATAATTTAACTACATAATCAATTTTTATTATTTGGTTACAGAATCAACATTTTCCTCAATTGAATTTTATAAATTGAATACAGTACAATTAAACTTAAATTAAAATAGAATATAAAACTATAATATAACATTTTAACAACGCCCCGCACCAACGTTCCACCAAATGCCTCACGTAATAATATTACAAATTATCCTCTTAGAAGTTATTGTACTTCGAAGCTGCATGGTTTCTATACTCTAGCCTACAAAGTCAACAATAGAAGGAATATAAGGAAAAAAACTAGAAGTGTGAAGTTGTCACTCACGGTGTACTGTTTAAATTTTCAGGATTCTAGGTTATTAGCGTAAGATTAATTCAAAATGAAATTAAAAAATAAAGGGAGAGTTTCAAGTGATAACTTAAGAAATGTTACGAAAAAGAAGCTTAATCCATTTGAAGTTCACATTAATCGTTCAAAACATCAAGTTTTAGGTCGCAAATTAAAAAGTGATCGAGGACTGCCAGGAGTTTCAAAAAATAAGGCTTTGATTAAGGTAAGCTTCGTATAACAATCACCAAGTAGCCTAATTTTCTAATTTCTAAGTCTTATTGAGGTTCTGGTCAAGTTTTAGGCAAAGATGTGCCTCATGAGCTCTTTATTTGAACTTTGGTGTGTACAGGTTATGTTTGGAGTAGGGTTAGGTCTAGGAGGAAGGTCTATCTATGAAGCCTGGTTTGCACGGCGACCAGTACAGTGGACAGTAACACCTTTAAACAAAAGAGAACTAAAGGATTTTTTTCTACTGTCATACTGTCTGGTCGTTGTGCAAACCAGGCCTAACGGTGACTGACTGACCGACCGATTGACAGTATTAGCGGTAAATGTTTACTTTCCAGTACTCTTTTCCGAAATTGAAAATTTTTTTTCCAAAATGTAGGAAATAACGCCCTGATTCTGAAAATAATATTTTTTTTCCGCGGTAAACGTTGGAAAATGCCGGAAAATCGGAAAAACATTTTCACCTCGGAAATGGGTCATGTGGGTACTCAAATTAACCGGGAAAACAAGCTAAATAAGAATATGTAGCAATTTTTAAGATCCGATGTATATTAAAGGAATTACAGCAAAAAAAGAGTCGGAAAAGCGGTAGATTTGGACAAAATAAGTTATTTTTGGTTAATGTTTTATGATTTTGCTTAATTTGTGGTAGCTTAACTTAGGTTGTGATACATTAAGTTAGTTTAGATAAGTAAGGGTTAGGTTAGGTAAGGATTGGTTAGGTTAGGTTAGGATTGGTAAGGTTAGGTTAGGTTTGGTTAGGTTAGGATAGCTTAGGAGAGGTTAGGTTTAAATAATATAGGTTTTAATGGCAACGTTTGTATTTGTTATTGTTAGAGTTATATTTAATGTCATGTTTTCACTTTCCCAACCTTATATTTACTTTACTAAAGAATTTTGAATGAATCCTAATGTAACCTGACTCAATGTAACCTAGAACCTAACATAATGTAACCTAACCTAACCTTACCTAACTAAACCTGACCTCATCCAATCCAAACTAACATAACGATACTTAATCTGTCTAATTCCTACAAAATGAATGTTTATATAATAACCTAAAACTACCTTACAAAAATAATTTATCAATTTATTTGATTTGTGTTGATTTTTTCCTGTTACCGTATGTTGGATCATGAAAAATCTCTCTAATTATTGTTCAGCTCTCAATTTTCGTTCATTTGAGTACCCATATGACATATTTTTGGCGAAGATTTTCTTTTGCTTTTCCGACGCTTTTCCGGCCGTATCTCCGTTAATATCCGGATCTTGAAAATTCTTGCATATTCTTGTTCAGCTCACTCTCCCGGTTAATTTGAGTACCCACATGACCTATATCCGTTAAAAAAGTTTTTTCCGGTTTTTTCCGATTTTCCGGCATTTTCCGACGTTTTCCGCGGAAAACTGCTGTCATATCCGGAATCAGCGCCAAATTTCCTACAATTTGAAGAAAAAAATTTTCGATTTCGGGAGGAGTACTGGAAAGTAAACATTTACCGCATTAGCTATTCTAGCTGCTATATTAGCTATTCTATTGACAGATGTGCACAATAAGCTATTCTAGCTGCGATGCATTACCACGGTTACTCAAAGCCTGGCCCTCTGTTAAAAAAGATTGACAGTATTAGTTTTCCGGAAAGGATAGAACACTGTTGAACAAGTAAATAAGCTATGAAATTTGATATGTCAATGTGGGTAATTGTGAATGTAAATGAACACTTTTTCTAATAATAGCAAGTTACAAAAAAGTATAATTGAAAATGTGATCAGTGTTATAAAATTATACATATTTTGGGCTTTACATTTGATATAGGATGATTTAATGCACTGTTTGGTTAAGGAGTTGTTCAGTGTTCACAATTACCCGGACGGCATCCACAATTGCCCATAATTAATTTTGGGGAAAATGTGAATTTAGATGGGGAAAATATTAAGAGGCATACTACAGCAAAGGAGAGGAAAGAGAATAAAGAAAGAGATAAAGCCTGATTCAAGGTGTGCACAATTTGCCCACGTTCATTGAAATATGACAAAAAATAATTGAATACCTTGAATATTATTGGGCACTTCCCACCTCCAGGTTGACGGCGTTGGTCCAATTACTAAGCGGAGACTGCAATGAGGTCAGATCAGTCCACTTGTCACATTAAAACACAAACACAACAATGTCAAAAACACGTAAACATTAAAACTACGCACGCCTAAACGAACCTGACGTTTCGAAAAACCAAAAAAAGTTTTTCGTTATCAAAGGTCCCCGGAGAAACACTTAACTATTTACATTATTCGTGGTCGCGGTCAATCGAGCCGAGCGCCTAACCATGACTCAAAAAAAAAAATTGTGAAAACAAAATTTTTCCGAAGCACTATGAAATTGTTGGAAAATTTGGTAGATGTAAAAATCATAAAAAATAGTCAGAATAATTAGAAACAATGTATTTACCTAATGGAAAATAATATACTTACACAAGAGAAAATAATGTAGGGTAATTATTTGATAAAATAAGCCTAAAGTATAAAGAAAATTTTAAATATCTCATTTTAATAAACGAAAGAGCACAAATTGGCTTCATAACATTGTTGAAAATCTTAGTCAAATAAAAATTAACCCTTAGAAAAAACTAAAATTACCTTTGCCTTGCGTGATAAAATTATAACTTTCCTTTTTAAAAATAAAATAACTGTACTGAAAAATCTTATTTTTACCTTTAAAAAAATGTAAAAACTACTTAGAAATCAATCAACTTGTAAAGGCGAAATTGCCTTCTGTCTGCCTACATCTCATTGACAGGAACAGACCCAGGAAACTTGTTTGTGATTTGTCTATTTTTATACACACAGGGTTTATGAGGTTTTCAGCACCTCCAATTTCAAAAATAGTCAGGCAGGGCAATTGTGAACACTGTTCACAATTACCCCAAAGTTAGGTTCACAAATACTGCCACATAGTGAAATGATGTGTGTAATTGTGAACTTGAAAAAAAAAGTCTACAGGAAGGATATAAGGATGTAAGTTTATACTGCATTCTACATTTATAATGTTCTTTAATAATTACTGGTTTCCATGTTGATAGGACTTAGGCTATACTTTTTTCGCACAAAAAATAATTGTAAAAGTCTACACGACTTGCTCGTCAACAAAAACGCAAGGTTTTTTAACCTATATAAAAAAAATTTTAAGTGGTCCTTAACTATAAGAATTTTTATCCTGAATAAAAAACAAACCAAATTTACATAAAATATTGATTTATACTCAAAATAACAGTAAACTGAGAAATTACAGCCATCGTCCACAATTCCCCCAGTTCACAATTACCCACATTTACCCTAAGCTTACCTATATGAATCAACATATATGTTAACTTGAGTTGTTTTTCTGCTGTAGCATCTGGTGGCTCTGATTTTCTAATTAGTTCTTGAGAATTTTGTTTAAGAACTTTCTATCGGCAACGCAATGGCAATATTGCCGACAGGGTCGCTGAGAGCCAAGCTGGCCTCAAAGTCTACAAACATTGTGGGGGCCCTGAAGCAATGGATGAAGTGTGGGCCACAAGCCCAGAGGAAAATGGGGGGAGGAACCCCCAGTGGAAGGGGGTTCTGGGGGGCCCTCCCTCAGAGAGTTTTTAATAATTAGAACTGAAAACTCATGTTTTTAGCTTGTCTAGGTCATAAAAACATTACAGAGAAACTTAAGAAGTTCAAACCAGTTGAGAGGCAAATTATTGTCCATTATAAGTAGCCTAAATCCAACAGAATTTCCGGGTCAAGGTCAAGCTTTTAAATAGGCCAGCTGACTTTAAAGCTTATGTATTAAAAGAGCCCAGGATCAGCTGGCCTGCTCTGAAACTTGACCTAGACCCGCCATTTCTATTGGTTTTATTTCAACAAACTACCTATTAATTAATTTATGTGTGGTTTTCTTTATGTTGTTTCAAATTCGAGTTTTTTTAAACATTTTATTTACTCCTAGCAAAAAAAACCTAAGGTATAGAAAGGAATTTGGAATACACGAAGAAGGATTTTATGTTTTATAGTGTAGAAACATTGATGTAGTGTAGTCAGTCACAAGCACCAAAGTAAAAGCAAAAAGCATGGGTATTTTACTGTTCTAAGGTTTCTATTCAATCGATTTTCAGATACCAAGTTAAATAAACTTAATTTGATGAGCAGTTCATTGGGTACACTAGGTTGACATGGTGGTTCATTAGGTTGACAGATATCAACTGAATTAAATACTGTACTTGAAATGTCAACCTACCTTTGGAGACGACGTGTAAATAAATGTTCTTTCTCCTATCCAGTTATCTTTTATGTTTATTTATACCTTAGAACCAACTAATTCTACCACAAAAAACTTTTTGTAATGATTAAAAGTTTGAAAGCATTTTAAAACAATCCTAGATCGTGTTTGAAAGTTAATTTCCAACTCATTAAGTTACACGTGAAAGTCTCGGATCCCCTCCCCACAAACAGTTCTTTCCTTCCTGGGGCTGGTTGCCTGAAGGATGCCAGGGCCACTTTTTCTTCCCAGTCTGCCCCTGCCTGCCCTAAAGGTACCAACTTGAGCCATAATCTTTGAGATGAACAAATACTTATTTCTGATTGACATATTTTTTGATGGGGAAATACTTGATAATGATTTTTTGGGCTTCACCCACCTTTGTAAAATCCTGTGCAGGCTCCGAAGTCAGTTGGTTAAAAACACTTAAACATTTAATACAACACTAACAGTTATTTAACGAAATCGGGGCCCCGCACAGTACATTCACTGACCTAAAACAGTCAAAAGGCCTTACTGAGGTCCATTAGCCTCAGCCAACGCTACTCGCATTAGATTTTTTGCCGCCATACACAGTTTAAAACGTTTTGAGAGCAGCACTGTCATTCTGCTCTCAGCCGTCAACAATCGCGTGTCACTACATGTCGTCCTAAAAAGATTAACCGACGGAACATTGACTCTTATTTATGTTTAAAGTAAAATACAGCATAAGATTTAAGAATAATGTTTCATTAGTATTTATTAAAAAGCGTCTTGATACTCTGAACAACGATTGACAAAGAAGCAGTAACTATGCGAGCTGCCGAATGTACGCAGCCAGGTTAGTACACCGTCCGTCGCCGCTACCACTCCTACCCCCCTCTCCTCCCAGCCTACCCACTCCCTTCCCCATGCGCGGACTGGGCCTCAAGAATTGGCACCAGTTATACCGTATTTAGTTTATTTTTGGTCTAAGGCACCAATGGTCATGTTTCTCAATTTTTCAACCAACTCTCACAATTGAACCTTAAAGATCTTTGTGAGTTTTACATTCTTCGCTTGCTACACTCTATTTTGAATTCATAGAAGCTCTCATCTTTTAACACATTCACTGCGTACCACATACCAGTATGTGATTCGCGTTGCGACCCGAGTGCGGGCCACATACCGGATTGTGGTTGCACCATTCACAAGGAGTCAATTTACTGTGCCCCAGCACTTAGCTCAGGCACATTGATTCGCTGTCCGCATGTGGTTCGGAATACCTGCTTTTCAGTGGTGTATTTTGTTGTATATACAACGAAATACACCTTGTATATTCGTTGTATATACAAGGTGACCAGACGTCCCGTTTTGAACGGGACAGTCCTGTTTTTTAGCGACGTGTCCCGTTGTCCCGACGAACTCTCTCGGGACGCCCATTTGTCTCGTTTTGGCGTTATTGGTTAAAAAAATACTTTTAAAATTACGTTTTAATATAAGAAAACCCCTTAAATAACTCTTCATATTTTCAATCTGAAAGAGTCTAAAAACGCCCAAAAATGATCCTAATTTTTTAAAATTTTTCCGGGAAGAACCCCTGCACGTCCTCTCTTTCTGGGGGTTATGGAAATACGTTTTAATGTAAAAAAACTTACGTAAATGTTTTGGTTCTTTTGTAGTTTCCTAATAACTTAAAATTAATGGTATGGATGAACTAGAGTCTAGCACATATTTTCAATCTGAAAGAGTCTAAAAATGCACCAAAATGCTCCGGGGGAGGGCCCCCAGACCCCCCTCTCCCCATCGGCGTCCCGTTTTGGCAGTTCCAAAATCTGGTCACCTTAGGTGTATGTACCTATATGTACCCCAGCACAAGGGGTACATATAGGTATTTTGCTGCCGCAGTGAATGTGTTAACAATTCCTATCCACAGAACGGCATTTTTAATAAATCCTTTCTAGTTTCTGCATCACTATGGAATTCACTTCTTGACCGAATCAAAAATGAAAATAAGCGTACTTGGTAAAATATCTCTTGCTTTTGTGGGGCAGGCAGTGATGCTTGTGGCTTTGGTATGGAACCCTGGGCAACATGGGTAATTGTGAGCGTGTACGGGTGGTAAAAAAATACCTCAAATGATTTTTTACTCTATAGGCCTATATTATTTTGTTATAATTGTCATTAATGTCATAATTATTACTGTATACTGATTAGTCATTTTGTATATTTCCTCCACACGCAATTACTGTAATTATTTTATATTGTTAATTATTATCTGTTAGAGGTTAAGTGGTTTAAAGGACAAGCAAGTCCTAAATTCACCTCTAAAAAATACTTTTTTCATTTCACTTCATTCCAATCTTTCAGGCCCTTACACAGTGTTATTTCTGGTGTTCTCATTCTGTGCTCTGTTTCAGCGTAAGAAAACTTTACTTCAGGAATACAAAATTAGAGGTAAAAACAATCAGTTTATTGACCAAAGAATAGGGGAAAGGAATAAGAATATGACAGAGGATGATCGAATTATGGCACGATTTGCAGCTGAGAGAATGCGTATGTTTAATAAGGTAATTTTTATTTGGTACCTCTCTATTTTTTTATTCTCTGAAATATTTATTATAGGCCTATAAAAGTTATACAGGACTGACATTGTAAAACATTTTTAATGAAATAATAATTGTTATTTTTCATTTTTATTTTATTTCCTTGTTTTAAAAAAGATTACAAAACCCAAGTAAGTACGTTAGTGTAGGTAATGTAATTAAAAAATTATATGGGGACAAAACTTTACGATATCCTTCCAGAAAATGGAGTTGCCCGTTGGAATGTAAAATAAATAAAATAGAAAGCATAAAATCAATAAATAACCATGAAATATTTTCTGCCAAATTGAAAAATTACCTCCTTAATAGGCCCCACTACAACCTAAAAGAATTTTATGAGATTATAACCATGCGTAGGACTCTCATTAGCTAAACACAACTAAAGAAGTATAACAATAGGCATATAACACAACCATAAAACAAGGCTCACAACTCAACTCCCCCTTTACCTTAAGATTTGACGATTCTCCAGTCTCTACAACTGCGATGAAGGAAAAATGTAAAGGTGACCATTAACGTACGTGCTTTGCATTACGTACCGATTCGTGTGTGGGCTTTTTTACTCATAAGAACTATGTTGAAGAGTGGCATGATATACAATGCAAGACATTCAAAGCACATAAGTGAATGGTCACCTTAATACTTGCTTTTACCCCGGGAGCAACTGCAAAAAATCTTCACTAAGTTGATAGTCAGAATAGGAGGCCTCTTACTTGATAGGAAGTTTCTAAACAATTCTGCATTTAGAGCTTGATAAAATAAATCATAAACCCAACTAAGAAATTCAAGGTTTAGGCCTGGACTATTGAAAAATCTTCCAAGAAAGAATACCTTATAGATTTTATGTGACCAACTTTGGGTAGACCAGGGAAACACAGACACCTTGGGCAACACTGACACCCTAAGTTTTGGCTGTAATATAAGAGTAAAACACTTTTGAATAGGTCTAGTGCTGAGTACTGAATTGTCAACTAAATAACTAAAATGCCAGCTGAAGTACTGATGGAGGAAATGCCAACTAAATGGAATCCACAGCTAAAAAAATACTTATTCATTGTTGTTTGGCTCCAGAACTGTTAATTGACTAGTAAAATATGGTTTACAATACCTTCAGTCAACAGTTCTAATCCTGTAGATTCTCCTACATATGTTTCGAAACTACCGTTTCATCGACTGGGATGATTCAAAAATTGTCATGACATTAAATTCTTGAATTCTTAAATAATTTAAAAACATTTTAAACATTCACATAACATATAACAACACTTAATAAAAACATCGAGTACTTGTGCTGGCATGATTTAATGTCATGACAATTTTTGGATCATCCCAGACGGTGAAACGGTAGTTTCTAAACATATGTAGGAGAATCTACAAGATTATAACTGTTGACTAAAGGTATTGTAAACCACATTTTAATAGCTAAAAGAATTAATGTAACTGCACTTTTAAAATTATTAAAATAAAAGTTGTCCTAAGGTACCAGCATTTCCCTGGTCTACACTACTTTTAATCACTCACTGTTAATTTTGTTTTTATTGTTAATTTTTAGAAAGCAATGTTCAACTTGTCTGATACCGAAGTTTTAACACACAAAGGTCAAACACTGAGTGAAATTGAACGTTTTGAAGACACCAGGAGTGATGACGAAGAAGATGATGAAGGAAGAAGGAGCAGCGGCGCTCTCAAAGGTAGGTAAATGAGCAGCACAAAGTTGATCATGTGTGTGGCTGTGAGACTTTAAAATTTCTCCTCCTTTTAAAGTTTGGTTTATTAATCCAGTGTTGAGTAAGAGCGAAATAGTCTTATACACACAAATTAGTGAAATTCCAGAATCAAAGACCTGAGACAGCACAATTTTAGAAAACATGTAAATGTAAAGGATTATGCTGAAAGGTTAGTTTTTACAAGAATCAATCTTCCCCAGAAAAGTTTATAAAGCACTGAAGTATACGACTCGATGACAATATGTTGTAACTCAAACCGAATCTAACACCTTCAAAATAAAGCACTTTGAATAATTTTGAAACCCTGACATGATGCACATTGTATAAATCATTTCTCTGAATTAGGAATAATGACAGTAAAACTTTCATAAACCTCCACCTCCATATCTATAAGACAGTACAGTGGACTACCTCTCGTTCAAAATCGGGTGGGGGACAGCCTCTCGGAAATCAGTCGTCACCGAAAATTTGCCCTTGGACGTGTTTCTCATGGCAGAAATAGAAAGAAAACTCTTAGTTTGTTATATCTACCTCAAAAAAAACATATTAAATACTAAAAGTGACTTTTTTGCATTAGATTATTTTTTAATATTTTAATAACCATGATTGCAAAAATCACAAAAATGATTTTTAAGTATGCCTAGTGAAACATAAAAAGGAAATTTTCAGAAAAAAAAAAACAATTTACATTGCAATCCAATTTTTTAATCAGTTGGCAACATCAATAAGAAACAAATTAATACTGACACATTCAAAACGAGTCTAAAGTCATTCCTCATTTAAGGTGCATTTTATAATTTGAGGAAATTTTGAATGAATGAATTAATAATAAATTTATTTATTTATTACAGTAGGCGCCCTCTAGTTCGGCTTCGGTTGGATCGGCCGCCGGATGGTCCGGCCGGTCCTAGGATGGTGAATCATATCCGTTATATCACCACGCCGCACCGCAAGGGAATGACTTTCGACAGTATTTATCCTGAATCTTTAGTTTCCGGCCGAAGAAGGAAACTATTTATGTCAGTTTAGATTACGGACAAGCTCGTAATTGATGGACACACTTGACCTCAACTAACAAAAGATGTTATTCTTTCAATATGAGGACTTTACAGTGAGATTTGATCTTGGATTTCACTTGTATACAACAAAAGAAAATAACATGTTTCTTGACATTTTTATAGGTTATGATTAAAGTAATACGTGAAACTTAATTCGGCAAATAAATTTCTAGTGTGTTTTTACAGTAAATAAAGAGTTTTTCTGCTCACTTTATATTCTCAGTACGGTATCGGTAAAACCAGTGACGCAATATGAAAGTTCAATATAAGAGACGTCAAAATATTTTCTTTGGCAATTAAACACTGTAAATATGTTTATATAGCGTGTTTTGTTGATTTTTAAACATAGGTTTTGGGATTTAATAGGGTTATTTTACATTTTGATAGTACATCCGGGTGGTGCGGCCATTTTGTAGTTCGGCCAGGGGTCCGGTCCCGAGGTGGCCGAACTAGAGGGCGTCTACTGTAATTAAAAATACTTGTTTATTGTGATGAACATAAGGACAGGCATTAGGTCCTGTCTTACAATTAACCGCTTAACTACTAACACAATAATGAATTATCTTTTTCAGTAAATAAATAACCAAAACTTATTATTGGTCAAATGAATTATCAGAATAGGAATGATTTCAAAAATTTATATACAACGTGTTCATTTTCATGTGCACACCATTGGGATCTCGTAAACTATAATAGATACAAGAAAGGTTAAACTAGCAAAGAAATGCTTAATAATAGGAAAAGTAAAATGGTCGTGAGCAATTACAAATATTCAACCAAACTCGAACCCTATGCTCAAAAAACCAGATCTTTATGAAATTTGATACAGACATGAAAGTTGTAATCACTCGCAGGAATTCGTAAGTGGGGATAAACCCTCCATAAATGGGGTTTTCGAGCTTTTTTTACGTAGAAAAATAAAAATAATCCAATTTTTGTTCTTCGTGAATTTAAAAATTTGTTCTGGCAAGTTTGTTAAACTATAAGCACTAAGCTTAAAAAATATCATATCTTTCATTAGTGTAGTGGTTGGGAGGGGGGGGGGGTGGGAGAAGACTGTTAAATGGGGGTTTTGGAAAAAATCCCAAATCCACCCAACAAACTTATGGCAACCCTTCTCATTCCCCATGTCATTCTTATGGAGATTACATAAACATGTCATATCTCGCTATATTGGATTGAAATAGTATGTTTTTACACATTTGAAATTCGCTGAGTTTGAAGGTCTGATGCAACAGGGGTATTTTTCTTTTTACACCGAAATTTTATAGACTTGCTAAAATATTCTGCCCACGATGAGATAGTAATATTGAATATTGAATTCCTAGACTTCAGGTATGATCAAACTTTCTTTTTTTTCAGGTAAGTTTGTTGAGAGTGCACATTTCGGAGGTGGGATGTTGACGAAAAGTAAACAGGATCGAGAATCACTCATTGATGAACTGATTAATGAATCGAAGAAACGCAAAGCCGAAAGACAGCGGAACAAAGAAGAAACTTTAGAAGCTACAGAGCAGTTGGACGAGGAATGGAAAACTCTCGGAATGATAGTTACATCTACTAAAGATACAGCAGATGTGAATAATCAGAAGAAAGATCAATACGATATTGTGATGCGACAGCTTAAGTTTGAGCCGCATGGACAGGTAACCTTATGTCTCAAATTATTATACAGTACACCTCAGATTATCCGGATCCTGGATTATCCGGACCGGTCCATCCGAGAAGTTAAAAAATTAAAATCACGTTGAAAACATGATTTTAGCAAGTTTACGGGGAAAATGCGCTTTCTAAAAGTAAAATGCAAAATCAATACATTACTGTACGGTTTTGGAATCATAATAATGGAAGGAATCACATTGGCTAAAGGAAGGAACCACATTACAGCATTTTCGTGAACGTAGTTTTCTGGATTCCTACTTGGGGCGCTAGCAGTAATCGACAAAGGCGTAGTCTACGGCAGTTTTGCGAGTTTGTTTATTGCTGTCATTTGATGTGTTACGTTATTTCTTAAGAAGAGTTACGGTAATTCGTTTTGAGTTACTTTAAGTTTCGTCATGATTATTCCAATTTTGAGTTATGATTATTTAATCTTAATAAATTAAATATTTTAATCTGGCGTTTTATTCCAAACCTAAACCGTGTAAGTTCGGTAAAAGTTAACATTATATTCGTATGATTATTAACAAAGTTTAGTTTTCAAGTTTGTTTCAAAATTAAACCTCTGTAAAATTTGTAAGATTAACATTGTATTCGTATGATTAATAATGAAGTTTAGTTCTTAAATTTGTTTCATAATTAAACCCCCGTAAAATTTGAAAGATTAACATGTTGTACAGCCTTGAAACAACGTTTGCAGCATCAATTTAGCAGGGGCTAAGGTGTGCGATCGCTACTTAGGCGATATTGTAATTACCTCGGATTATCCGGATTTTTTGTTATCCGGATCGGTGTTCTGCCACATTGATCCGGATAATCCGAGGTGTACTTTAGTTCTTCATTAAGTATTCTTGTACAATACTAGCAATACAGTATGTGCTGGAGTAACAACAATCCCAGTAACAACAAAATTACTTCATTTAAAGCCATCGATTGAAGCCTCAAGTATCATACATCAGGTTACTCTATTGGTTAAATATCTACCAAAGAAAAATCTTAATTTTTAATCGTGTTCTTGGGTTCAAATCCCGGTTTAGCATATTTTGATGTTATCATGACAGTATATGTGATCTTAAGATGGCCTTGAAGTTTACTCATACGTTAAACTCATATGCTTGGATGTACATAAATCATTCTTGTCATCAGTAAATTATTAATTGACTTTGGGCTTCCAAGTATTTTTAGTGGTTTCAGCTTAGATCTGGAATAAATAAAAATAGCTATGTAAATTATTTCTTAGAAACTGTGCTGTTTGACTTTTTTCGTTTTGTTTACCAGGCCTAATCAAGATAAAAATAAATGTCTTCGATAGCATTGTACAAAAATTATTACTGGTATAAATTTAGTAACACCCAAGCAGCACTCCTCGCTTTTCTGTCAGGTTATGGTCAAGTTTGGTCGAAAAGATAAAGCTCACAATTTGATAATCTAATTTATCATAAAATAATATAGACAAATCTAACACAAAATTGAAACAAATTAATTCACCCAGATCTAGTAACTTGAATTTAGATAACAAAATATTACAAATGTTGGCAATGCAGAATTTTGAAGAAAAGGCCAATGAAGTAAGAGGAACTGATTAAAAATTACCAATCAATTATCACCGCGGTGAATTTATGACTGACTTGACTACCCTCCTCTGACCGCTGTCCTTCCGCTAGGGTCCCCTCCCTTGACCAGAGCGCGAACTTCCTAGGTCGCAACAGCTGGTACACATGATAGCCGTCATGATATCAGAGAAATCTCAAAATACATCTGGAAATGTAAAATAGTCAAAAGAAGTTGTAGAATAAGAAAGTTGTACTTTGAATTAAAGATCTATAACAGTTTGGGTTGGTTGACAAAAACATACTGCATTTCAATGATAACGTAGATTAGTACAAGATCTATCTGATATGATTTAGGCACGTATTGTATTACCGACATTATGTGAAAATAGCGAGAATCTAAAAGTAATATTTAAAATACAATAAGAGCATGAAATAATTTTGTGATTGAAGTATTTTCAAGTATAAAACATTACCTTAGCTGATAAAAAAAATTTATTCCCTTGAAATATTTATTATAATTTTTACCGATATGAAACATTTTAGCATTTACTAAAGCTGCACCAACAGCAACAAATAACATCTATGGCAGAATGTATTAAAAAGGCAATTTTCAAAAATATTTAAAATTAATATGCATTTTCATGTTAAAAACTAGTTATATAATTGGTAATTTGTAACATATATGCTGTAGAGATGATGTGCAACAAAATTCAGCCCTGTACATGTAACATTAAGTCAACTAGAGCTGGGAAACCTAGGGAAAATCTTCGAAAATCAAAAGTTTGAGCGTTACCTAAGGGTGAAGGAGATGAAATAGGGCAAAAAGTCATAGGACCCAAGTTGTAGATCTTGAAAAATCCTTGCTTACAGTGCAGTCCGTTTTTCGATAGGACCCTCCGTTTGGCCACTAAAGCTCGAAATAAAATAAAAAAACTAGTGATTTTTTAAATAATTTTTTCAGTGGGTTAAAACTAAGAATTGTGAGTTTTAATAATTTTCCCCATATTTTTAGTAATGAGGAAAAACGCGTGCCAAATTTCAGGTTCCTAGCTCAACCGAAAGTAGTTTAGAATTTTTATTCCTTAATCAGTGAGTGAGTTACAAGCGGCTGTTTATATACTAGATTTATTTAAAAAATACTCATTGTCCATGAACTCTCTCTGTACATTAAAACTCTGTTCCTCCTGGTTTATTTGTATGAAAGTGTTATTTTTGCAAAATTAGCGAAAGTTGTATTGTTTATTCTCTAAAAAAATTTTTCATGTGTTATAATGAAAAGTAATTTAATCTTCTATACCAGCCTTCCCAGAGACTTAAAACCGATGAAGAAATTGCCAAGGAAGACAAAGAGCAACTGGAAAAGTTAGAAAAAGAACGACAGAAACAACTGAGAGAAATAGAACAAAATAAATACGGTTACCACAAGAGTGCAGATGACTTGGATGATGGGTAAGCATATCAGATTAGTCTGCTTAAAACTGGTATCTGAGACAACCAGAGTGTCCAGTGCGGGAACGATGTGTCCAGGGGGTTTGAGCGAATACCTCCCCCCTCCAATGCAGGATACATGTTTGTGTCTAGATATTTTTTTATGGGATGCTTATTTTTTAAGGATTTTGAAGCTAAATTTTGACAAAATATTTCTAAATTATTCTATATAATTTTTTTGCAAAATATTAAGCTAAACATTCCATGTCAGTAGATTTAAAAAAAGTTATGAATTATAAATGTTTTAAAACAAAACCTTAACAACAGGTCTAACATAGGTTCAACTCAATTTATTACAAATTCAAATTGTATACAAACCCCCATTAACAGTGTCTTTCAATGTCAATCAATATTTTTTTAAGTGCCCAGAGTGTGTAATTGGACACAGACTGAGAAAGAACGCAAAATTCATACCACCATTACCCAACTAAATTATTGTGATTCAGGATATCATCATTGTACTGTAATAGATTTGTTGTACCGTT
The DNA here is from genome assembly GCA_035578135.1 of Flexamia atlantica. NCBI lineage: Eukaryota > Metazoa > Arthropoda > Insecta > Hemiptera > Cicadellidae > Flexamia > Flexamia atlantica. Next base: position 48,892,736 of record JAQJVK010000007.1, on the reverse strand, counting down.
TTTTTTATTTTTTATTCGTATTAGGCTCTAATATGTTTTCGGTAGGATTTAGATTAGTACTTAATTATAAGCATTTTATTTACTGGTTCCTGTTGTGAAATGAGGTGGGCGTCACTGATCTTATTTAATTTTTTTATATAATGTTGATTAATAACAGATGGATTGTTACCTTTCTGTTGTGCAGTAAATGTATTTTGTTCTTCCAAGCGGCTTACTGAATTGGTATGCTAACTAAGATATGTAACATAGAATTGAAGGCGGAAAGTTCCTGTGTTTCTGGTTGATATGAAGTTGCATGAATCGCCTGATCAGTAGAGGTCTGCGGGTACCCGAAAATTCGGGTAGCTTAGGGTAATTACGTGAATCAGAGTGGTCGGGTTGGTTTGACACGTTTTGGGCTTAATACGGGCGGGTTTTTATTACACGTCGGGTCGGGCGGGTACCTACTACCCGAAAGAAATCAGGTTGACGATACCCGACGCACTACCCGAAAGAAACCCGAAACTTAAAAAATGTTCAACAATAAATAATTCGCGCCAAGCTACTGACTTACGGCGTCCACACAATATTATAACGAGACGAACAAAGATGGTCACGATCGCAATGTCAAACTTCGAAGCGATCTTCACTATACGTCTCAGTCAGACAACCAGCCGTCCCCTTGCCAACTCAAAATTATCGTAGGCTTACTGCTTAATATCTTATCCTCGTATAACAACTTAAAGGACCGTTACTCCTTTTGACGCAATGAAATAGTCGTACAAACACTAAACAGCTTTGAATAAGGTTGAATTTCTAGCCGAGCTTATGATACGAGAAGTCTTATCGAGAAGATAATTGTTGTGATCTATTTTTGGACACGTTAAACTGGAAGAGCGTGTCCTTCCCATGAAAAACGTACACAAACAATAATCCTTAGTGATAAGGAAAGGGCGTTGACATGTGAAAAAATATTATCTCCAATTAGATGGAATTCGGAGTTTCTGCTATATTTAGTTGACCTTGGAGAAACGACAAAATATATACCAGTCTATTTTTTATCATAGAATTTCTCTTGAACGGCAAGAGATAAAAGTTTCATTTTTGTCTCAATCGATTTATAAAAATTAGACAAAAAATATTAGTTGTCATATGTTGTTGTAGGACAAGTCATTTGGATTTTCGCATTTCGTAGTCAGGAACCTTTATCTCCTAATTATCTCGGACGAATGGACGCACGCACGCATGCACTCAGATAACAGTAGACTGGCGGACAGACTTGATTGATGAGTAAACAAACTCATAACAAAACAAACAAAAATCACTACCAGCAGACCTCTACTGATCAGATTGTGTTGGATATCGATATATCTTAAATTGGTGTTTATTATCATATTGGTGACATTGGTGTTATTGGTGGGATATTCATTTTTGTTATATCCAGGTAGTTTGTGGTACTGTTATTCTCGGTTTAAAATGTTAATGATATGTTCTTATGGGTTGAATTTTAAAAATTCACAAAGTTTGTTGCGTTACTCTTAAGATATTTTAATCAAGCTAGGTATATTGATACTTTGTCTATTAAAATGATAGTATCAAGATTTGTCTGTTTTAGGTTTGCAAATTTTGCTAATGACTTGACTGAAAATGACCTTGCTGCGAGTGATAATGGAGACGAAACTAGTGGTGAAGAAGAAGAAGAAGAAGAAGGCAGTGAAGTTCCAAGTGATGATGAGTCAGAAGCTGAGGAAGATGGTGAAGAAGTAAATGAAGAAGGCGAGAATGAGGGTGGAGAAAAGGAGGATGAAAAAGACAGTGAGGAAGAGGAGAATTGTGAACCAACAAAGAAGCGCATAAAAGGTGCCAATAAAAAAGAATCTGAAGACATCAGTGGACTCTCTGAGGATTTCAAGTCAGAAGACGACAATAAAATTCAATTGCCTACTGGAGAGAACACTGAAGACTCCACTGAAGAAGAGTCTTCAGATGAAGAATGTGCTATGGACGACTTAACAGACCTGATGCCGTCGATGAATGATGAAACAACTGACTCAACTACTAATGAGAAAACTACTGCAACGGCCCGAATCCCCGACACTTCAATTAATTCAAAGACGACTGAATTAAAAGAGAAACAAGTTACTCCTCAAGCGGAAGTTCCTATTGAATTAGATTTACCTTTTGTTTTACCTGGTAAGTGTTTTATGGTCTCATTAAAATTACTATTATTGCTATATAAAATACTAAAGTAATATTTGCACAAACTTAAGACTCACCCTAAGTAGATTGATTCTTAATGAAATCTGTGTGGTTTGTTTTGAACACAGTACTTTTTAAAGGTGGAAATAGTTATGAAGTACCAAGCCAGGCTTGTTGGGCTTGTATTTTAAATTGATATCACTCAGTTTCCAAACAATTAAAATGCCATCGAGCTTACTGAAGCTTTGGATAATAGAGACTGATTCCAAAGCTTCCAATATTTTGGAGGATTTCCTAACCCCCCAGCATTTTATATTTAAATTTATGTGATTTTGTGTTATTTTTGAACTCATCTTAGATACATAATCTCGTAAACATCATCTTATATAGTGTATAGTCAAAAAACAAACCACCTAATTTTTGACAAACTGTCAGACAATTTTAATCTTCTGAAAGGCAGTGTAAACATATGTATATCTGATTTATTGTACGTCATTACTTCTTTGTTATTATTTTACTCCCTCTCTTAATTTGTTATTCTGTCTAGCCGGTCAACCCTGATCACTAAAACGGTTTTTGGTTCACCAAAACTAGGGATGGATGGGATTGGATTTTGAATTCGGGACGGGACGGGACTTTTTTCTTCCCTTTTAAATTCGGGACGGGGTCGGATTTTTGTCTTCCCTAAAGCTTCGAGAAATGTGCATTCACCACTAATGTGGCCGATAATACCCACACTCATCACTGTTACACCTTCTCACAAGTTTTTTCTGTTGATTAACCGTTACCTATGATTGTTTTTCACACCCGATCACAAGTTACGCAATGTTATATTTGCCGTTTATCAGGGTTTGGCAAATACTCGCGATCATCTTCGCGGCTGACCACAAGTTTTGCAAAGCTATGTTTGCCGTTTTTGTTCATGATCGGCAAATACATGCCATACTTTTTGCGGCCAATCGTGAGTTTCGCAAAGCTGGATTTGCCGTTTATTCACGATTGGCATATATGCGTGATCGTTTTCTGCGGCGGATCGCAATTTTCACGAAGCTACACTCGTTTTTTGGGATTGCTAAAACGATCCCGTCCTGAAAATTTCCGGAAGCAAATTTATATCCCGCCCGAAAATTGGGAATTTAATTTTCCCGAAAGTTCCCCTAAATTTCGGGACCCGACCATCCCTAACCAAAACACCAAAACACGTAGACACATACATAAAAAATCTGGTTAGCTTAAATTAAACTTGGTGTTTAATGTTTAAATCAAATTAAATGACGATGTCTAAAGTTGACAATCATAACGTTGTACATTTTTGCTTCTTGCTTTTAAAATGTCGATCTGCTCAGTTCCAGAGAATTATGAATCTTTTAGAGATTTACTCAAAAATAGAACTGTCAAACAGCAAAATGTGATATTTGAAAGATTAATAAAAAGCAACCATCCATCATTAGAAGCAGGAAACAAGAAGAAAATGTTGACACTAGCTGAATACATAGTGGAACTCGTTGGTAAAGATGATGTAAGTATAGTGTAAGTGTATAGCTAGCTTAAGTATAGTGTAAGTTTGTAGAACTTCAATTCAGTCTCAGAGAAGAGGCAAAGCAAAGGCCAACATTGTAAGACCTTGGGTCTGAGATCATAAAACTCTTTATTTTGATATCCTCAGCTACCAAGAAACCATTCATTCAAGTTTTGAATAAAGAAATTAACATACTAAATATATTTCGTCTATAAAATCAAAGGAATGGCCTTGATTATTTCACTATCCATTTGTTTTTGTTATGGTCATTTATTCATTTACATACTAGATACAAGAACATAACTCAACACTTTGTTTTGACCAACATATTATTAACTTTTGGAGAGACAGAGGCAAAAAGCCCTAATCCCCCTTGAGGCTCCCAATGGCCTCGACAACAGTGACTGGTTTTTTTTTTTAGCTTACTTAGGTTTTGGAGCCTAATTTCCCCCTTGAATTCATTAAAATTACCTTATTTTCTACATGGTGCTCATCTTAGCTCTACCTTATTGAGTGCGGCCCTAAGCCCGGGCTTTTTGGGCCTAGTTGCATATACTGGCTAAACCAACTGAGAGTATATCAAGAACTTAGTAACTATGCTACGGGTGTATGTAGGAAATAATCACAGGAACTGGGATGGTCAAATAGCTCAACTGAGATTTGCACCGAGGTATTTGGTCTACAAAGCTATCGGCTATACTCCAAACTTCCTCAACTATGGCCGAGAACTTCCTATTTCTGGTGCAGGATTTAGCCTTCTTCAAAATGGAGATAAGGTCCCTTAAATAGAACACTGCAAACCATATAGTGGAATTCAATTACATAAAGAGAAATAGCAGTTTAAAATTGACTTTGGTTTTATGCAGGCACCGCACGGATAAACTCTTTCACAAAAATAAGTTTTCAACCGAACTACGTCAGCTAATTTAAAGAAAAATATGCCACTTGGTATCATATTTACATTCAATATATATCATATTTATTTACCATTTATCATATATTTGGTATCATATTTATATCACTACTAAACATGAATATATTTAAAAAAAATTAAGTCTTTGGCAACAGTTTTCATCTTTTTTTATTTTACCTGACCCAAAAAATAAAAAATCAGCAACTGAATTTTTCACGATCAGTTTTGAAATGAATTAAAACCGTTGACTTTGTTGGTTTTTTTTAAAAGGAAGACAAAGTTTTTAAATATAATAGATACCATTACCGTAAACAAATAATCGACATATCATATGCAATATTTCAACCATCTGTCTCCATCATAATTGGCATAAACTACGAGTTATTAGTAAGTGGAGCATTTGGGTTTTTGCCCCATTCACGATTCTGGCCCCTCCCCCCTCCCCACCTGTGGGGGGCACATGCGGTGCCAAACACATAGCTGTGTTGGCTCGGAAAGCTCTGCATGAGCCTTACGGGCAGTGTGCAATCCAGTTTGTTCTATACATCGATGGTCATACTTGATACTCTGGCATTTGGCAACGTAGGAAGCCACATCTTTTCGCATCTTCAGCTAACAGTATAACTCCTTGATGTCCAGAGGCTGGTGCATCATGGCATTCATGTAGAGCTTGCTGTCTGAAATCTTTAGGCAGGACCAACTTCCACTCTGAATCTCCGTACATTAGGGTTAGAACATAAGGTACTTTCTTCCAAAATGAGTTGTCTTTAATTCACCATTTGCTGTAGGTTTGAGGCTTCTCCTCAACATATTTCACCATTTTGAGATGCAATTTATCCTCAATTTCGCCAGTAAGTGTCATGTTGCATCGGATGGGAGTGTATTATTGGATTGGACGGATTGAGACGAAAGATCGGGTTTGACATTTTTCTTTCCTTGTAAATGCACAAGCTGGAAGTCGTATGGCTGCAAACACAGGCCCACCTAGCTAAAAGACCTAGGGAATCCTTTAAGTTGTTCAACCATAACAAGCTATAGTGGTCTGTAATCTATAAATTTGGTTTCTTCGATATTCGGTCGAAATCTTTCTGCCCAAATACCTGCTAAATACTCGTGTTCTATTGCAGAGTAGTTTTGTTCTTGTCTTGTCAGAGTCCTTCTACCGAATGCCATGACAACTTCTCCTTGTGATGACTGCTGGCTTAGTACTGTGTCTAACCCAACACTGACATATATCGTATGAAGTGAGTGGTTTTGAAAAGTCAAGACATGACAATATTGGAGCAGTAACTAGGCATTTGATGTCATATTTGATGTAGATTGTGCATATTTACCAAAAGCGGATGAATGGCAGGAGTAATTTTGTGAAATACCCGAGTGGCTTTTTCGTTAATATGGAACTACCATGGTCTGATTAGTAGCAGTTTTCTTGTTTGTGTGATATTCTATGTTATCATTGTGACATTTTTCAGATCACGTGGGAGTCTTTGCCAGTGTTTGTTTCACAGTTCAATGTTCTGAAGGAATTCAATAAAGAAGAATGCCTCAAAATGATGGTGAAAAGCCTCTCAAGTAAAGTGGATGTCCTTGACAGAAACACACCACCAATCCAAGAAGAGGTCTGTACATCTAATTGCATATGCACTGTATTATCAATTTTGTGTTTTTCGGCTAATTTCCCCTTAATGAAATGAAGCTATTACCATAGTGTCATTTATATATTTTATTAGATTATTTTATTGTGTGTATGTTCATCTATTATATTTCTATAAATTTGTTGTTAAGACAGTGCGAGAAAGAGAGAAAAAGCATATTATTGAGAACTAACTTCCATACTAAACATCGCTTAGGCCATTGGGGACAAGCCACAGTCTACCGGCGTCAAACTCTACCACTTTTGAGTGGGACAGTTTGACGAGCTCAGCACGTCAACAAGCTATGACACCATTTACTGAGCGTAGTTCAATTAGGGATTTTACCCAACCTTTTCAAAGCTTTCATGTATGATTAAAAAGTTATGTAATTAAATTATAATTCATATGAAAACCAATATTTTTTGTATATGTTTAGCAGAAGCCCATTACTACGAAACCAATTAGATGCTTTTTTTAGCCTTTCAGAAGCCAATTTTACAAGTTAATTTTAAAACAGAAGAGAGGACCCGAGGCTAAGCCTGGCGGCACTCTCCACTTTACTACTGCTTCTTCTGACCATTTTCCATCAATGCAAACAGCTTGCTTGCGGTTTTGAAGATCGGTTTTTGAAAATTTCGAGTTCTTAAAATTGTAGTATTTTAATTTTAAAATAAGCCTGGATCTATTGCTAGAATTAAAAACTTTGCTCAGGTCACGGAAGGTGGCCTGAGCAAATGTTTTATTTTTGAAAGAGCGGTGAACTTGTCTAATTAAACTATTCAATGCATTAATGGTAGATTTTCTAGATTAACTAGAGATCGCCAGTGGTCGAAAATTCGACCAATTTTCAAAGTGACAAAGGGATCGCTAATTTCGTAAATGATCCCCGCATATACCAATGCGTTTCTAAATACATTTCATATAGTACACTTTTTCCATGTAAACACATAATATAACCAAACTGGGGGCCGATTCTCAATCCTTGACTAATTATTTACTTCACTTCTGGCTTATGGCATTGTTTTTAGTAATTAGTATTTTATTAAGATAATGACTATTTTATTAAGATTACATGTTTATTTTTTTAAGAATGATTATTGAATCAGAGGAAAGTAAAACTTCAGTCATCAAGTCAGTTTATTTTGTACACCCCTTACCACAGTTCTCTCCCTCCCTCCATTAATTCCTTCCCTCACTCTCTACTTCCCTTCCTTCCGACCTTCTTTCCACTTTTCCCTCCTTTTCTCCTTCATTTTCTTCTTACCATATCTCCTCCCTTCTTCTTTCCTACCATTTGGAACTTTTTCCCTCCTTCCCTCTCTTCCTATTATTATCACTAAAATGTTATTTATGTTTTACCCATTATCCACCAATAAAAGCAAAATTTGAATATAATGTGTCCATTTGTACTCCGGTTGCCAGGCCCGGTGACAGGATTTTCGGGCCCCTGTGCAATTGAGAAACCCGCCTTTTTTACTTATCTCACCTTTACTTTAGTAATTAGTATTGTATAATATTAAGATTCCATGTTTATTTCTTTAACACTGAGCTGGTTATTGAATCAGAGGACGGTAAAAGTTCGGTCATCAAATCAGTTTATCTCATACACCTCTCACTACAGTTCTCTCCCTCACTCCCTTCATTAATTCCTTCCCTCACTCTCTATGTACTTCCTTCCTTTCGACCTTCTTCCTACTTTTCACCCCTTTCCCCTTCATCCTCTTCTTACCATCCCTCATCCCTCCTTTCTTACCTTTTAGGTCTGAAATAATAACACCTAACATTTACGTGCCTAATTATTATTTGAGACCTAAAACTCCCCTTCAAAACTTTCTCCCCTTCCTTACCCTTAGGACATTTTCCCCACCTTCCCTCTCTCCCTATCATTATCACTAAAATATTACACATATTTGACCCATTCTCTACGAATTAAACACACAATTTGAATGTAATGTCCATCTGTACTGCAGTTGCACGATAGTACATCGGATGGTAGAGACTCAATTTAATGTTCCTTTTTCTTCCCTTTTTATTAGCTAATTTTTATCTCTTTATCTGATTGAAGTGAGCAAACTTAATTTGAAACACATTCAACCTTCTTTAAATAGCCCTGGATTTCAATCAAATACTATATTTTTACTCGATGCCCCAGTAAACCATGCGGCTTGAAATTGTTTAAAAATAATAATTTGTTTGGATTTTTTACTGGACAAATACTAACTCATGTCATTAATGAATTCCTTACATTTGTTTTTGCTTGATAAAAACTTATTATTGTTTGGGTTTTCTATCTCATTTGTTGGGATTTTTTACTGGACAAATACTAACTCGTGTCATTAATGAATTCCTTACATTTGTTTATTGCTTGATAAAAACTTATTATTGTTTGGGTTTAAAAAAAACAGCGTAAATTTTTGCCCACTTTTCTACATCTAATCTTTACTCTACGAAAAATAGCATGTGATAACAGCTACATATGATGACAAAAGCACAGTTCTGTTTTGTTTTTCTATCACCAAAACAGCAACTCATAAGACCAATGTTAATTTTTTTGAAATTTTAAATTCAATTTTCTACTTGTCTAAAAGACTAATATAAATTTCAATGGGATTCTGCACATCTACAGGAAAATACAATTCTATCGGTGTGCTTAGATTTTTGCTAAGATGCACACTGGCTGAGAAAAAAGGAGCACAAAAACCTTATGGAAAAATGCTCGCCTATTAATATAAAGATTTTCCCTTTCTTAATCTGTACTGACTTTTATTCAAGTCATAAATTTGCTCATAAACTAGAATTTTGATAAGCTTCCCCTTCACAGGAATAACCAAAACCGGCCCATGACTTTCAGGTTGGTCCTTTGGACCCCTTTTGTAAATAGGACAGACCCAAGAGATTTTAAGCTGATAAGAAAACACACCCTTTGTTAGTAGACTGTTTATACATATTGATAGTGGAACAGCCAAGCAATCAATAATGTCCTTTAACGTACTGTTTTGCATGTGGTACACATTAATTAACACCGCCAGATCTTCTCATTTTTTTTCCTGCAATTAGCTCATCTTTGGATTGATGGCAGATCAATAAAATTTAGTGTTAATTTAGGTGAGCTGGCACCCCCGAAGATCATGTTTAGTGAGTCGGTGGGTGCTCGGAACTGTGGCCTCAAAGCGTCGTAGGTTCGAGACTCGGGCTTGTCGCATACTTCTAGCAGTACTGTTCACCCTTGTACTGTACCGGCTCACTCCTTGCCTTTGCTTTATAACGTCCACGCACAGATCAATTTTCTATGTGGGCGGGGCAGAGGCAAGGTAAAAAAGAGGCTGCCAACCTCTTTAAAAAATTAAAAAAAAGTATGACCTAAACCCGAAATACTTTTGACATAACGCTGTTGTCAACTGACGCACAGTTGTGTTGCAGTGTCAGGTCAAGTTGCTGGCATGGTATGTCCTGGTGCTGCTGCGGCCGCAAGGTCTGGGAGTGCTGGTGCCCGTGAGTCGACCCGCGCTGAGCCTGGTCTGCCGACTCCTCTCCCGCACCCACCACGCCCGCCTCGGCCTCCTCTGCTGCTACCTGCTGTTGCAGGTCTGTAACGGTCTATCTTTAACCGATAGGCCCATTTAAAATAAAATTATTTTCATCATTCTACACAGAAAAATCTGTTTTCAGTTCCTTTTTGTTGGCTTGAAAGTTACCCATTGCCGGCCTAGGCCAGATAAACTTTTTCCGGCATAGGCCAGATAAACTTTTTCCGGCCTAGGCCGGATAAAACAGAAGTAAACAATCAGCTGATTTGCAGCAAACCGACATTCAATGCTTGTTTGATGGTTTCTTTTTAGAGGAATGTAGTGGCAGAACTACATCTGTAGCAAATGTTTGTTCTGTTTGTTATAGGTTAGGTTTGAAGGTTTGAGAAACTTATGTTTATGCAAAGACTACGTTATGATTGAAAGTATATTTGTTTCTGCATAGTATGATGAAAAATATTGTCCGTTACACGGCCGGGAAGTTTTGCTGTACTCGCATGAAAATCCCGCACTTGCTTTCGCTCGCGCGGGAACTATCATGCTCGTCCGGCAAAACAGTGGTACTTCCCAGCCTTGTAACGTAATATACTATTTCGTTATACCGCTATGAAAACGGAATTTTTTGCCACATGTGTTGCAGGGCTAAAGAAGCTCATTTTCTCACCAGAGAGAAAAAGATTCAGCTGTATGTAATCGAGGATGTCAGCTGTTCATTTTTTACTGTAGTAAAACCGAGGTCTGTAGAGGAGAAGAGAACAATGATATAAGGTTACCTCACTTCCATAAGGCTTGTGATGTCAATTCCAGATGTCAATGCTTATTGGGGAAAAGTATAGCCTCAATCGAGGTCTCAGTAATACAGGGTATTTTTTTTTTAACGCAACCCAAAACTTTATATTATCAGAGAAGGGTTGTTTCCCCCCCCCCCCCAAGAACCCCGGATTTGGCCCCACTATATTATTTTCTTCGGGGAAGCATAAAAAGTAAGGCCTACGAAAACAATTCACAGGATATTCAGCACCTCAAAACAAATATATCATAAGAGCCTTGGTTGAAAAACTTGACCTCGTACAAAAAGCGTCACTTTAGCCCCTAGTAAAGAAATGTGCTATTTCAGCTAGCAGAAATCAATCGATAAATTAAACTGTTGAAGGAATTTTTATTATTTTACTGGATGGTTTGTAATTTGTAAATTTAGAGTAAATTTACTAATAAAATTAGCGATACAGCTGTAGATTTGATCTTTTGAAAGTAAATTTGCCTAGAATAATTTCTAATTTCATTCTAGGATGCTAAAATATCATCGGTACTCTATCCTGAAGCCATTTCATATTTAAATAATTGTATAAAAACAATATCGGACTCTCAACAAAGTGTCAATGGAAATACTGAAAATGAGCAGAAGAAGAACAATAACACTATTAAAAACAGGTGGGTAGATAGGTGTATTGTATTCCTTAATAACTGATGCCGTCATACCTCACTGAACATTTGAATACTTAAGTAGTTTTATTTCACATGACAGTAAGTCCGGCAAACTCAGTGTAATTTGGACCTGCAGGGTGCCAAGTGTCAGATTTTCAGGAGTGAGGATAAAATGAGAGAAATATTTATTTATAAGGTCCTAAAGGAGTTCACTCAAACTAAGATACCGGATTGCACAAAAAACTGTCCCTACGTTTTGTATTTTGTTTAGTATTTGTATGTATGTGGAAACGGAAAAACATCATGTCTCTTCGGGGGGATTAAAATTTCGCACAGTTGTTTTGCGAGAAGTTGCTCTGACATTCTTACCAAGACTGGCCTGTCCGGCGGGTTCACGTTCTTATCAGCAGGAGGGGGCGGGAGGTCTATTGTCCTGGCCATGTTTAATTTATTTTGAATTTCACTTTCAACCAATGGGACTAACATCAGGCGAAATGAGGCACTTAGCTGAAAAATACAATTGCTGTCCACTGCCATAAAGGCTGCTTCCAATATATTTCTTTGTTTCCACCTCAGCTCATTAAAAATAATTCTTGCCGAGGCCCAGTCAAAATTGTGGTTTTCACACATGCTGTGTTCGTCCTGTGCTTTGTTTATTCCTGTGCTCGTTTGCTTACAAAATTAGTTTATTAAAGCTTTTTACAATGTGGAAATGATTTTATTTTAACAACTTAAAAAAAATCTGAAACCTTTTATTGTTTAGTAAAATATTTTTTGTTTTTTTTTCTTAATTAGCGGGGATGAGGCAGAGGATTTCAGGTTACCTTTGGATTTTGAGACGCCTGTGGAAGAAGAACAAAAAGTGTTGTACTGCAGTGTAATGTTCTTGTCGGACTTTGTTAGAGCCTACAGGAAATATCCCCAGTCGAAAATCATGTTCAGACAAGTACAAGATTCAGTAGCACATTTAAAGGTGTGTATTATGTATATGATCTTATTTCAAATTGTTTGTTGGTTCTGGTGGTCATTGTTAGTTTTTAGGTCCGAACATTGTCACTAGGGGTGTGCGAGTATTCGACCGGTCGAGCTTTTAGGTCGAGCTTTTCAGTATTCGGCTCGGCTCGACTTTTTTCAAAAAAGCTCGACACTCGAGCCGAGCTTTTGATAAGAGAGTTCTTATCGGAAAGATAATTATTGCGATCTATTTTTGGACACGGCAAACGGAAGAGCGTTTCCTCCCACAAAAAATACAAACAAAAAATATTCTCTAGTGATAAGGAAAGGACATTGACAGGTAACAAGAAATTAGTTGACCTTGGAGAGCAAAATACAGCAAGAAAGTCTATTGTTTTATAATGGCTTATCTCTTTAACGGTATATCGTACAAGCTTCATTTTGGTTTCATTTTATTTATAAAAATTAGACAAAAAATATAAGCCGTAATTTATAATTGTATGACATGTAGTTTGTATTTTCGGATTTTGTAGCAAGGATTCCTTATCTCTTAATTAACTCACGCAGCTCGCACTGAGTCAGACAATGACAAAAAACCGGGACAGAGTTGTTTTAAACAACCTCCACCCCCCCCTCCCTGGCCACTGATAAGGAGAGTGAGAGAGGTAGCTGTTTCTTTCTTTCTCTCTATTCCGTCCTAATTTCTGATTCTTTCTTCTTCCTGATTATCTTAACCCACGTTATTTTCTCCACAAAAGCTTAGGAATGCAATCAATTTTAGGATGACAATAAATTATTTTTATATTATTTCATTCATATTCTGAAATAATTTAACCATCAATATTATGCTGCAATTGGGGCTGCTATTTGTAATCATCTTTATTTTGTGAACACTAAGAAAATCAATCTTGTGTTTGAAATTTGACTAAATGTAAATATGTTATTTTTTTAAGATACAACCATTTTAAAACCTTTCCAATTAACTCCTTTCTACTCTTGAAAGAAATGTTGTAGTATGTAACTAGAACCTATCAGATCATTAACTTGTTTTGGAGATAAGCTTTCTAGTTTTGAGCTGACGTTAACTTAAGGGATGCAAACATTAGTCTATTGTATCTTTTAAAATTAAAATCAAGCTTCATAATTTTGTGGTTGTTAAAAAGCTCGGCTCGAAAAAGCTCGAGCTCGAAAACTTTTGAAAAAGCTCGGCTCGGCTCGGCTCGAGTTCAAAAATCACTATTCGCACACCCCTAATTGTCACTTATTTAAACTCCTCAAAATATTTACTTTTTCATTTCCGAATTTGACTAATTAAATTAATTGTTTTAATTGCACTTTTGAAATTATCTTGTTAACTGGATTTATATAACTCCTTTTTCACACATCTACCAGTTTTATAAGTGGTAGGAATGTAAATTTTGTACTTAAATCTCCATAGTTTATCTCCAGAAAATTAGATCTCTAAACTCACTTTTTTAGGCAGTCTAGAGGTGGAACATCTTGGATAAAGGAACTCCAAAAATCCAAAATAATTGAGGCTGAATGGTCGATCGGATTTAGAAAACAGTCTACTCTGATTAAAAATTGCCTTTATCGGTGATCCCGCACTATTGGATTTTCTAGTCATTCGTCTCTTTCCCATAACTTCCATGCTCGTTCCACTCACAAAGTTACTCCTCCGTTTTTTTATAATCAATGCGCATGTTTGTTTTTTCCAGCCATCTGCGTTAATCGCTATTGTTTACCATCATAGATAATTTCATCATAGCGTATTTAAGTTGTCAATTTATTTTAAAGCAAATAAAAATAAATAAATAAAAAAATCTGATCATCCCGGACCCCAAGTTTTGACTTGGCCGACACGGCCTCTCGGCGGCCTTGGTGCTGTTCTTTCTTGATACGGGCGGTGCAGGGACTTAACCACAACATCGCTGAGACCCTGAAGCACTGCAGGCTATTGACTGCACCACCAACTCACTTGTCCATTTGCTCAATATGTGTCCTCATCTAGTATCCTGTTTAGAGTGCCTACATCAAATTAAGCATTTAAGTTTAAGCCTTAAACACTGGTGTAGTACACAGTATACAGTAAGGGTATTTATTTTATATGGTTGTTGGGTAGCTTCTACCTGTTTTAATGTATATTATGGCTATGTATATATGAGGTACAGTCAAAAAGTTCCCGGAATGAATCTTTGTAGACTTTTAGCACGATCGCCAGTGGGAAATTCGCCTTGTCGTGGTTGGTACGACTCCTGGGGAGGGCATATCGGTAATGTGGGTATAGCTGACGTGCCGTAGTGCAGCATTGGAAAGCGCTTTCTGTGTACCTGCAAGTCCAAAATGTCGAATTTGTTTGTTAAGCGAACAAGTTCGATGCATGTTCAAATGATCATGAAGGATGGTGTGAACACTTCCATGAGATAAATTTACCTGAAATGCAATTTCATCGATCGTTAATTTCAGAGTTTCACGCACAACTTGTCGTACTCGCTCAATGTTTTCGTCATTAACTTATGTTTGAAGGTCGTCCACCACGAGGGTCATCCTCAATGCTTTCACGGCCTTCACGGAACCATTTGTGACACTCATAAATTTGACTTTTCTTCATCGCCTCTTCTACATTAGCTTGAATTATTAACTCAAGAGTCTCACACTATGTGATTTTTAAGTTAAATACAGAACTTAATGTTCGCGCGCTGGTCATGAAATACCATTTTTCAAAATTCGACAATGTAGACTTACAGGAACACGAAAAGGGCTTTCCAGTGCTGCACTACGGAAAGTCAGCTATACCCCCACTATTGATATACCCTCCCCAGGAGTCGTATCAACTAATGCAAGTCGAATTTCCTTCTGGTGATCGCGCTAAATGTCTACAAAAATTCATTCCGGGAACTTTTTGACTGTACGTTGTAGTACACTCCCGATTATCTGAGGGTAGGGACTGAAGCTGCCTCAGATTCCGGGAATCTAGGATAATACAGAGGTTGCTTTTATTTTGAGGTTAGAGTGTTGACACTATAATAGTAAGTGTAATGCTGATAAAATATTTTTGTATTAACATATAAAGTATGAAGGTCAGTAGTAATTCTAATAAAATATTTGTTTTATTAGTATAAAAAGTATGTAGGCCAGTATGTTTATTTAATCAATATGCCTCTTTACTTACATCCATACGAACGTTTGTTTATGGTGGGAGTTCCCTACCATCAAGCAAGGGCTAATATACGACAATCTGCACATAGTAGTGTTCTGGTACGATCGGCATGACTCGTTTCTATGTCTCTCTCAAGGCCTAATGTGGCAAATAGTTCGCAAAATATTTGAGCGGGTCAAATTCGCCATTGTTCGACAATAGTGAACCCCCGTCTTACATTCAGCAGACGATTCTGTCAGTTTGACTACTTCTGATTTTGATTTGAAACACAAATTTAGGTTATTATTAACTAGAGGTCTGCGGGGTAGTGATTTTTCAAGCCGGGGTCGGGTAGTGGATTACCATCAATTTTTGGGTCGGGTCGGGTTCGGATATTATAAGTGGAAAAAAATTCGGGTCGGGTCGGGTTCGGGTATGTAAGTTGAAAAAAACTCGGGTCGGGTTGCGGTATTTTAGTTGAATTCAGGCCGCTTAAGGTATCATTTGCCAGCAAAATATTGAATTAATTAAATTTTGATGGGCCTACCAAGCAGTATTAACAGAAAGTAAAAATCTAACATATCATTCACCAACTTATTACTTGCATCT